>CM056724.1:50575861-51911278 GCA_029844215.1 Przewalskia tangutica
TGAAATCCATGTAACTTGATTTGAAAGTATAAGTCTCTTGGTTATAAAATGAATGAATTTGTCTAAGACATAAAGAGTTATAACGGTTTTATGGGAAGTTGGTTATAACAACTTTATGGAAGGTTAAAAGAATGGTTTTCTCTAGTAATGTAAACAAGGAAATGACTTGAAATAAAGAAGGGCAATTTGATTTAAAGGTACCAATTGCTTAAAGTTTTAAAGTAAGGGTCACTTGATTTAGAAGCCTAGAAATGTATTTCTAAAAATGTAGTGACTTGTTTGAAAGGTAGACATGCCTTGATACTACGGGTGTTAGTATCTTAAGGTTTTATATGAAAAAGAGTCTTTTGAAAAGAATGGAAGTACATAGTACCTTGGGTTAAATTCCCGGATTTTTAATGACAGGTTAGTGTCTTAAGTTTGAATAAATGAAAATGCTTAATAATTAAGGCTAATAAGAAGTTAAGGGATTTCTTAACTTGCTATGATATTTATGATAATCCGGTGGTGCTTATGTTATGTATGATAAGCCGGTGGTGCTTATGTTATGTATGATAAGCCGGTGGTGCTTATGTTATGTATGATAAGCCGGTGGTGCTTATGTTATGTATGATAGCCGGTTGTGCTAGTGATGTATTGTTTCATTACGAGGTCATTCCTTGGGCTTGTCGCATTTGCATATTCCGTGGATTTGCTCCCCACGATGCGAGGAATACCTCATGCGAGTCCGTAGGGCTTATGCGGGTGAAATAGTCCTATGCGGGGCGGACCAGTCCTATGCGAGGAGATTACCTCATGCGGGTACATACGACCTATGTGGGGGGATACAATCTATGCGAGGAAATTACCTCATGCGGGTCCATACGGCCTATGCGGGTGAAATAGTCCCAGGAGTAGGATTGTCAAATGATACTATGGGCAGGTGGCCCTAAGTTGATCATAAACTTCCTATTTTTATGTAGTATACCTTTATGGGCAGACTTATGTGACTTTATCGCGTCCCAGATTTGGGTCGGGCAGTATACCTTTATGGGCAGACTTATGTGATTTTATCGCGTCCCAGATTGGGCCGGGCAGTATACCGTCGTGGGAAGGCTTTTGTATGACTTCGCCGTGTGCCGCAAATGGGCCGGGTTACGTTATTACGTATGGATAATCAAAGTGAACTCCAAAATAAGGCATCCCTCCATAAAAGGGGCGGATTATGTTATGCAAGATAAGTAAGTTATATGGTAATGAACTTGATGATTGTTCCTAAGAATGTACGTAAGAATTTGACTATAACTCTTATTGAAAAATGGGAAAAGATAATAATGTGCGATTAAGTTCATGAGTTGTAATGGCATGGTAGGATCTGGTATTTACTTTTATACTTGCCCCTGTCATTCTTTTGTACAGTTATGATCTGCATCGCACTTATTTCCGCTCCATATTCGATACTGTAATCGACTTCTTCGGGCTGCGTTCATGTCCGCAGGTTTAGGTACACAGTTGTGGATCCGCGGGCTTAGGATCATGGTTCAACATTTTGAGATTGGCTCCAATGTTCTGGAGCTTGTCATAATGGCTATGTATATTCAGGGGTACGGCGGGGCCTTGTCCCGTCATAGTATTTGTCCAAAATCATAGAGGTTTGTATTCATATGTGGGCTGGACTGGCTAGAGTTGTAATTACATTATTGAATAGTGTAGGCCCTTTTTGGGTGATTTATATTATGGCAGCCTTATCAGCTTTGCCTTTGTTTTAAAAAAAATGTGTGTTACTTATCTTCCGCAATTATTTTGTAGTGTATGAATAGAAGGGTGCCCAGGTAGGGCACCAGTCGCGGGCCCGTGGTCGGGTCGTGACAAGAAATATAGAAGGTTTCTGCACATGATTGAGCTCTTGTATGTCCTAACGAGTAATGACAGATTAGTTAACCTGCTATCTTAATACGAAAAAGAATCATTAGCAATGCATTAACGCGTGAAAGAGTGGATAGTTGAGGAGATTGAAAGCCCTATCTCCATCATAACTGTTTTAAATCCCAAAGTATTTTCAACATTAGTTTAATTTCTGCACTTTATTTTAATTCGTAGTTATAATTGTCAAACAAAATAACGTTAACCAAATAGATACCATAGAATAGATAATCGGTACTTGATAACCAGTCTCTGTAGACGATATTCGGTCTTACAGACTATATTACTTGAAGTGATACGTACACTGGCGTAAGCACGTAGAAATAGTGCAACAAGTTTTGGCGCCGTTGCCGGGGACTGACATACTTTCAATATCGATTTATCTATTCTTATTTCTAATTTGGTTTTTATTTTCAGTTTTTATTTTTATTTTTTTCTTTTGTTTTAGTGTTGTTTGTCGTGATCTGTTTGCTATTTTTTATTAGTCTCAGGAACTTAGTTTATGCGAAGTAGGAGAGGAGCATACACTCCTATTCCTCTGAACCCTGAGATTGAAAGATTGTGCAGACAGAACAGAAAGGAGAAAAAAGCAGTTGATCCCTTAGCAATGAGAGATCAATGAAATAACAATGAGGGGAATGACGAGTTACCGGCTTTGATGAGACAAGTCCCGCATCCTGCAGAAAGGAGCTTAGGGGACTATGTGTTGTCTACTATTATAGGGGTGCAGACTTGCATCAGGCTTCTAGCTGTTGAAGCCAATAATTTTGAAATCAAACCAGCGATCTTGCACATGGTCCAAGGTTCAGTCCAATTTGGGGGATTACCGACAGAAGATCCCGACTTGCATCTTGCAAATTTTCTGGAGCTGTGTGCAGAGTTTAAATACAACGGTGTTACTGATGATGTCATTCGGTTGAGGATCTTCCCATTCTCACTCAGGGAGAGAGCAAAGTGCTGGTTGAATTCATTACAGGGGAACTTCATCACTACATGCAAGACTTAGCCCAGAAGTTCCTTGCCAAGTTTTTCCCTCCATCCAAAGCAGCAAAGCTCAGAGGAGAGCTTAATAATTACTATCAGATGGATGGAGAGTCACTCTACGATGCATGGGAGTGTTTCAAAGATCTGCAGAGAAAGTGTCCTCATCATGGGATTGAGAAGCGGTTGTTAGTCCACATATTCTACAATGAGTTGTGTGGTACAACTCGTACCATTATTGATGTTGCAGCAGGAGGAACGTTCATGAAAAAGAGTGCCAATAAGGCACATGATTTTCTAGAGTACATGGCCACAAACAACCAGCAGGGGCCGATGAGTAGCTGGGATTCATGAGCTAGATGTTATCACTGCATTGACTGCGCATGTGGCCACTTTGACAAAGCAGATGCAGCAGAATACCATATCTGTCAAAGCTGTCCAGACACCTGTGAGTTGTGAAATTTGTGGGGGTCCCCATACTTTTGATAGGTGTACAGTTGTGGACCCAAATAATGTGCCTATGGAGCAGGTTCAGGCAGTGGAGATTTTTCAGAGGTCCTACAACAATGCATTCTCCAACACATATAATCCGAAGTGGAGAAATCACCCAAATTTTTCATGGAAGAATTACCAGGGGCAACAACCACAGTTTCAAGCCTCATCTTCACAGCAGTTTAGCCAACCAGCACCACAAGATAAACTAGATAACTTGGAAGCAGCACTGTTAGACATGGACAAAACCCAGAACCAATTCATGGCAGAGACCCAATCCTCACTTTCGACCCTGACCAACTCCCAGAATCAGTTCATAATGGAAACAAGATCATCGATTACAAATCTGGAAGTTCAAATGGGATAGCTGACGAACACACTGAACAAAAGAGAGCAAGGTAATCTCCCCAGTAATACAGTGATGAACCCAAGGGAGCAATGCCAGACAGTTAGCTTGAGAAGTGAGAAGCAGTTAGAGCAGGTGGGATCTCAACTAGTGAGGGAGAAGGAGAATGAGGTAGAGAAAATGAGGGGGTTACTGATGACCGCCCTATTTTCCCTCAAAGGCTGCAGAAGAAGTCCTTAGATGAGCAGTTTTCAAATTTTTTGGAGGTATTTAAAAAACTGCACATTAACCTTCCCTTCATTGAAGCATTGGAGCAAATGCCAGCATATGTAAAGTTTATGAAAGACATACTATTTAAGAAGAGAAAGCTGACAGACTATGAGAGAGTGGTGCTTACTGAAGAATGCAATGCTATTTTGCAGAAGAAGCTCCCACCAAAGTTGAGAGATCCGGGGAGTTTTACCTTACCTTGCACTATAGAGAAGTTGACATGTAAAAGGGCTTTATGTGACTTAGAGGCTAGTATCAACTTGATGCCTCTCTCCGTATTCAAAAAACTTGGGTTGGGAGAAGCAAGCCGACCACAGTCAACTTGCAGCTAGCTGATCGCTCAATCGTGCATCCCAAAGGTATAATTGAAGATTTGTTAGTAAAAGTGGGCAAATTCATCTTCCTTGCTGATTTCCTCATTCTTGATATGGAGAAAGATGAAAATATGCCCATTATCCTTGGGAGACCACTCCTAGCGACAGGGAGAGCTCTTATTGATGTTGAAAAGGGAGAATTGAAGCTCCGAGTCCAAGATGAGGAAATGACTTTCACTATTTTTAAACATTCAATTGATCCACAATTCAATGATAAATGCTTTGCTGTTTGTGTATTTGACAAAAAACTCCTCATGAAATTTCCAAGGGTACTGATGCCCTTGATGGCAAGAATTTTGGACTTGTGAATGATGCTGTGAATTATGAAAAAGTAACAAAGTCCACTGAACTCAACCCTATGAAAAAGAAGAGGAGAAGAAATCGAATGGTGCTGAAATGGATATGTGGAGGGGATAATCTACCCCCTTGAGTGAACAGGTATTTGCATCTGGTTAAAAGACGTTAAAGACAACGCTACTTAGGAGGTAACTCAATGTTTTAATTATGTTAATTCAATTTTCATTTTAGTTTGTTTTAATTTTGTCTTGAACAGTCTCACGATCTGGTATGTTTAATGTTTGTGGATGACAGATAAAGAGCAGGGACTAACTCTGAGGAGAAAAGGGCGAAAAATGCTGAAAACTGGAAAAATCGAAACTTCAGGGAATTAGAGTCGCGGTGCCTGTTGAGAGAACCGCGGCGCAAGAGAGGCAGTAGCCTCAGTGAATTCTGCCAGGCAATTAGGGTCGCGGCTCCTCCGTCGGCTTTGTGCACAGTGATTTTTCCATCAACTCAGACCTCCGTTGTGACCGTTGTGTTGTGTCTGTAAGTGTCCATTTATTTTTTGTCTTTATACATTGGGTACAATGTGTCAATCAAGTTTGGGGGGATCCTACTTTGTTTGTGTTTTGTTTTGAGTCTATTTGTTTTCTTTTTGTTTGTTTTATGTGTTCGTTAGTCATAATTTTTTTATGGATCAAGCATGATGTATTTGCTAAAGATATTGAGTGAATAAAGTTGGATAATCTAATGGAATTGAAAGCAAAAATCTGTGTGCTTAAGTTAGATATGCCAAAGATTCATGACATCTAATTATTTGGGGTATTTGTGCTTAGCATATGTGTTGTCAATTATGAAAAGAAAAGTTGAAAAATGTCTAGAAAACTTATTTGTTTGTTATTTAAGGCGCAATAGTTAAGATATACATGTTTAGAAAGATGATTCAGACATTCATTGATAGCCCTTCTGACCGTTCACTACCTACCCTGACATAAATTGTACCCTTAGTCAGGCCCATTGAGCCTGAAATAAGATCTTTCTTTGACACCCTATGATTCTCATTTTTGTGCCATAAGTAATTATTGAAAAGTAGTGGGATGAAAAGTGTTGAAAAAGAAACAAGAAGAGAGTGAAAAATTGATGCAACTCAACGAAAAATATGCAAAAAAGTAAGTTTGGGGGTGCTTGTTAATTATAATACATCTCATTCTCTCAAAAGGAAAAGAGGGGAGAAAATGGGTATGTGATGGAAAAGAAAGTAAAAAATAAGGACAAAGAGTTGAATGAAAAATGCTTATGATACGTAAATTGAGCCTAAATGCCCACTTTTACCTACCCCTGCCTAAACCTACATTACAACCCTTGAAAGTCCTGAAGATCCTTAATGTGTATATCTATAATTAGTGGAGAATAGCAAGTAAACAGATCTATAACATTTTGGGAAAGATGGAATGAATTTGACATGCATAGGTTAGGTGTTTATGTTTCTATTAATTATGATCTAAGTGAATCTGCGAAATATCTAACTTGAAATTCTAGATTGCTATATAGTCATGTTATATGTTCTAACATATTATCTCATCTTTCATCCATGATGTTGAAGAAGCATTGGTACAAATACTTGATCCAGTTCATAGAGTCATTGTTTTTGTTTTGTTTTTGTTTTTTGTTTAGTGCTTCACTCGAGGACGAGTAACGTGTAAGTTTGGGGTGTTTGTTGAGTGTATTTTGGTAAACTCTTTAGAGCCATTTTTAGTTAATATTTTATTCTTTTCATTTGTGTTTAGTATAATATTAGAGTTGTTTTTCTTTCTTTTGAGTCACAGCGGTTCCAAAGGAGGAAATACAGAATTGAGGATGAAATGAGCTAAATGATGATGAAATTTGCACAAGTACAGCCCAAGGAATGAAGCCTAAAATGTCCCAAGAAGAATAGAAGAAATCAAGTGAAATCCGGACGAAAACAGGTCAAGGGTCGCGGCGCAAGGCAAAGAAGGGCCGCGGTACAGATGAGCCGCGGCTGAAGGAATTAGTGCCGCGGCGTGAAAATTTCAGAGAGCAAGAAAAATATTCATCGTTCCAAGAGTCGTGGCGCCGCAGAAGCAGAATGCTCCAGTGATTTTTGCCGATTAAGGGTCGCGGCGCCGACGCGCATAATTTCCAGATTTGAGTTGAATTTGGCCAAGGGTAAAATGGTCCGGAGCAAGGTTTTTCTTAGATATAAATACCCTAAACCCTGTCATACTTGATAACATACTTTGGAGAGGAGAACGGGGGCTACAAGTTACACAATTGGAGACTTTTGTTCAAGTTCTTTCTCTTTTCTTTACTTTAATTCAGTTTATGTTGGATTGTAATTTAGTTCTTAGCATGACAATGTTTAGGATCTAATTACTTTACTAGGGTTTTCATCGAATCACTTGAAACTCTTTCATATAGTTAATGCATTAGTTATTGATTTCTTCTTCAGACATATTAAGATCTATTCAATAATTGTTTTGATTGCTTGATAATTAATTGATCACTGATTGTCATCACATATATGACAGATTAGTTAACCTGCTATCTTAGTACGAAGAAGAATCATTAACATTGCATTAACACGTGAAAGAGTGGATAGTTGAGGAGATTGAAAGCCCTATCTCCATCATAACTGTTTTAAATCCCAAAGTATTTTCAACATTAGTTTAATTTCTGCACTTTATTTTAATTCGTAGTTATAATTGTCAAACAAAATAACGTTAACCAAATAGATTTCTATTACCATAGAATAGATAATCTGTACTTGATAACCAGTCTCGGTGGACGATATTCGGTCTTACAGACAATATTACTTGAAGCGATACGTACACTTGCGTAAGCACGTATAAATAGCGTAACAAGTTTTTGGCGTCGTTGCCGGGGACTGGCGTACTTTCAATATCGATTTATCTATTCTTATTTCTAATTTGATTTTTATTTTCCGTTTTTTTTCTTTTGTTTTAGTGCTGTTTGCCGTGATCTGTTTGCTGTTTTTGATTAGTCTCAGGAACTTAGTTTATGCGAAGTAGGTGAGGATAAGAAACTCCTATCCCTCTGAACCCTGAGATTGAAATATTGTGCAGACAGAACAGAAAAGAGAAAAGAGTTGTTGATCCCTTACCAATGGGAGATCAGCGAAACAACAATGAGGGGAATGAAGACTTACCGGCTTTGATGAGACAAGTCCCGCATCCTGCAGAAAAGAGCTTAGGGGACTATGTGTTGCCTACTATTACAGAGGTGCAGACTTGCATCAGGCTTCCAGTTGTTGAAGCCAATAATTTTGAAATCAAACCAGCGATCTTGCACATGGTCCAAGGTTCAGTCCAATTTGGGGGATTACCGACAGAAGATCCCCACTTGCATCTTGCAAATTTTCTGGAGTTGTGTGCAACATTTAAATACAATGGTGTTACTGATGATGTCATTCGGTTGAGGCTCTTCCCATTCTCACTCAGGGAGAGAGCAAAGTGCTGGTTGAATTCATTACAGGCGAACTCTATCACTACATGGCAAGACTTAGCCCAGAAGTTCCTTTCCAAGTTCTTCCCTCCATCCAAAGCAGCAAAGCTCAGATGAGAGCTTAATAATTACTATTACATGGATGGAGAGTCACTCTACGATGCATGGGAGTGTTTCAAAGATCTGTAGAGAAAGTGTCTTCATCATGGGATTGAGAAGTGGATGTTAGTCCACATATTCTACAATGGGCTGTGTGGTACAACTCGTACCATTATTGATGTTGCAGCAAGAGGAACGTTCATGAAAAAGAGTGCCAATGAGGCACATGATTTGCTAGAGAACATGGCCACAAACAACTATCAGGGGGCCGATGAGAGAACATTGAATGGTAGGAAAGTAGCTTGGATTCATGAGCTAGATGCTATCACTGCATTGACTGCGCAGATGGCCACTTTGACAAAGCAGATGCAGTAGAATACCATGTCCGTCAAAGTTGTCCAGACACCTATGAGTTGTGAAATTTGTGGGGGTCCCCATACTTTTGATAGGTGTACAGCTGTGGACACAAATAATGTGTCTATGGAGCAGGTTCAGGCAGTGCAAATTTTTCAGAGGCCCTACAATAATGCATTCTACAACACATATAATCCGGGGTGGAGAAATCACCCAAATTTTTCATGGAAGAATGACCAGGGTCAGAAACCACAGTTTCAAGCCTCATCTTCACAGCAATTTAGCCAATCAACACCACAAGAGAAACTAGATAACTTGGAAGCAGCACTGTTAGCCATGGCCAAAACTCAGAACCAATTCATGGCAGAGACTCAATCCTCATTTTCGACCCTGACCAACTCCCAGAATCAGTTCATAATGGAAACAAGATCATCGATTAAAAATTTGGAAGTTTAAATGGGACAGCTGACGAACACACTGAAGTGGGAAGTAGTTAGAGCAGGTGGGATCTCAACCAGTGAGGGAGAAGGAGAATGAGGTAGAGTAGACAACTGAGGGAGAAAATGAGGGGGTTAGAGAAGGCTCCGCCGACAGTTATGATGGAATACACAGACAAAATCCCTTACCCTCAAAGGTTGCAGAAGAAGTCCTAAGATAAGCAGTTTTCAAATTTTTGGGAGGTATTTAAAAAACTGCACATTAACCTACCCTTCATTGAAGCATTGAAGCAAATGCCAGCATATGTAAAGTTTATGAAAAACATACTGTTTAAAAAAAAAGAAAGCTGGCAGACTATGATACAGTGGTTCTCACTGAAGAATGCAGTGCTATTTTGCAGAAGAAGCTCTGTCACGCCCCGAACCCCGGGCCCGCGACTGGTACCCTACCTGGGCACCTTTCTATACATCGGAAGATAATAACACTCATTATTTTTTTCAAAGCAAAGGCAAAGCCGATAAGGCTGTCGTGTATATATACCATACCCAACTGGGTCTACACTGTACAACGAAGTAAATATAACTCTCACCAGTCCAGCCCACATATGAATACAAACCTCTAAGAATTTGGACAATTACTATGACGGGACAAGGCCCCGCCGTACCACTGAATATACCTAGACATAATGACAAGCTCCGGAACATTGGAGCCATCTCAAAATGCTGAATCAGGATCCTAAGCTCGCGGATCAACAACTGTGTACCTAGACATGTGGACATAAACGCAGCCCCCCGAAGGAGGTCAGTACAACAGGTACCAAGTATGGAACGGAAATACAGTACAATATTAAAATAATGACTGTGTACAAGAATGACAGGGGCAAGTATAGAAAATCAAATACCAGATCCTATCGTGTCACATAACCTAAAAGCCAATTTCACCTTGTATCACTGTACTATAACAACTCCAAGAGTCGACTGTGCCTTTCAAGAATATAATATCACACAGTCCAAATACAAAGCAGGAAACAAGTATGATAACCAAATTAATCAATAAGAGTAATAAAAATTAACTTCATATTTTAAAAGACCATTTCACAATATATAAGCAGTCATGCCAAGTCAGGGACGCATGCCCTCAAAATCATTACTTAAGTACAACTATGGGTCTCATGCCCACAATATCAAGCGTGCCCGTGGAATTCCTTCCTCACTGTCGGCAATTCATGATATGATAGAACACCAATATATACATACTCAAATACCAGGTCCAACCTGCGACATAAAATTGACCGGGGCAAGTACGGGCGTTAACTACTGTGTTCCGCTGCGTCAAAGTCGACTGGGCAAGTACGAAGCTAACTACGATTCCGCTGCATCACGGTTCGACCGGGGCAAGTACGAAAGCCAACTACCAGATACCGCCTGCATCACGAAGCTGACCGGGGCAAGTACGAAAGCCAACTACCAGATTCCGCCTGCGTCACGAAGCTGACCGGGGCAAGTACGAAAGCCAACTACCAGATACCGCCTGCGTCACGAAGCTGACCGGGGCAAGTACGAAAGCCAACTACCAGATACCGCCTGCGTCACGAAGCTTCATGGGGAGCTAGTCCATGGAACAAACATAGTGGAAGCATACCCGTGGAATCTCCAACAGCGTCGGTATGTCCAAGTAAAATAGCGAGATATCCGGCCCTCCATTGAGAGACGCGGTAACATAGGAATATAACAAGGCTATCACGAGCAAGCACATGTAAGTTACCACACTTCTAGACTTTTATTAACATGTAAACTGATTAACCATTTTGTAAACTCAAGGTACTTTCATTTTATGCCAACAATCCGAGTTTTAACCCCAAAGTACTACGTACTTCAACTCTCTTAAAAGGATCCCTTTTTACATAAAAGCCACACGATACTAATACTCGTAGTATCATGACACGTTTACTTTTCAAACTAAGTTACTACACCTTCGTAAAATCATTTCAAGGCTCTTAAAATCAAGTCCCATAACCTTTAAGGAAATCAATTCTCATAACTTTGAAAATCAAGTCTCATAACTTTAATCTCATAATCTTTAAAGGAATCAAATCACATAACTTTGAAAATCAAGTCTCATAACTTTAAATCAAAGTCTCATAATCTTTAAAGGAATCAAATCTCATAACATTGAAAATCAAGTCTCATAACTTTAAATCAAAGTCTCATCACTTTCAAAATAAATATTCATTAATGTAGTAACTTAGCAAGGTCAACTAGACTCCACTACTTCCTAACGACTCTTACCCACATCCCCCATAAGACTTGGTAAGAACTTAGGAATATTCTAGACATGTTTTTAGCCTAAAATCTATCACGTGAATACTTCCTAATTACAAGGCAAGTCACGTATACGCCAAATAACAAGGCGAGTATACTTCAAACAACAAGTCATGTATCCCAACAACAAGGAAGTATACTCAAATAACAAATCTTGTATACTCCTAACAATAAGGCAAGTATACCATAAAAATACTCATGTCTTAGAGAAGAGGAAATACACATACCTCGTGACGACTAACCAATACGACAAGTAGCAAAATGCTCCAAAATACTTCAATTTCATCGGCTATTCCTTAAGCCAAGTAGACTCTGCTACACGTAGTACTTCAGCCTAAAATGGTCATAGTACTTCTATCAATATCATACTTTCTAGTATAAGTCTTATACCAAATAATGGCCTCTAATTCTACGGAAATTTGGGCAGCACTTCCTTTGTTTCTACGTACTTTTCCACCTTTTTCAAGGCCCGTATTTCCATAACCAACAAGCCACATTTAAGGCGCAACCAACAGTTAGACAAAGGGGATTACATGCCTAACTGGACGTGTAAAATTCTTCCCCATAATCTAAACAAAACAGGCCATAAAAAATGCATAACAACGTCTAATAGTTTTATGCAGTTTTCTGCTAACCACAACTACAACAATACAAAATATTTTTCCTTAATTCCTTTTAATCCAATTCTCAATCCAACATGTTATATAAGTTATAACAATTTATCAACTATATTTCCTTCATTATATAACATGCGACAAGTGTAGATGACGACAATAAAAATCAACGAATCACATGACCCGAAAAAGCTAGTTTCGGACCACTCACCCAAAGTAGGGCATACACACCATATTTTTCATATCTTCCTTAATGAAAGTTCATCCATATACTATAACAATGAGTAATAACCTCATTTTTTGCCTTAAAATCGTCCCGGGCAGAACGCTATTGTCACAACCCGATCTCGGGCCCGCGACTGGTGCCTTACCCCGGGCACCCTAGTGATAACAACATCAGAGAAAATCAGCGGAAATAAAATTTAAACAGGAAACGAGAGACAACATAAGAAAACATGCTAACCAAAACGGTCACCTTCATGTATATACATATATATAAAACCGAACAGTTAAAATCCTTTACAACCCTGCCCACAACAGTACTACAGACCTCTAAGAATGTAACAACAACTATGACGGGACAGGGCCCCGCCATACCCCTGAATGTACAAGTACCTACAATGACAGGGGACTATACCAAAAGATAAGCCTCCGGAGAAACGGAGCTTCCCAAACGCTGAACTGTGATCCTATGAGCGAGGATCAACAACTGGTGTACCTCTACCTGCGGCATGAACGCAGCCCCCCGAAGGAGGTCAGTACAACATGTACCAAGTATGTGAAACTAAAAATACTGCAATGAAATCACATTTCATCATTTTATAAAACCATTTCGCAATAAGTAAACAATTATGTCAAGTAAGGGACGCATGTCCTCAAAATCATCACTCACACATAACTATGGGTCTCACGCCCACAATATCACTCATGCCCGTGGAACTCATTCCTCACTGCCGGCAGTACATGATGTAAAACAACACCCATATGTGAACCTGAACACTAGATCATGCCTGCGTCATCAAACCGACGCCGAGTAGAATAGCCAACTACCGGATCCTAAGGCTAGTCATAAAACTTCACTGCCAAGTACGAAGCCAACTACGGATCCAAACCAGCCACGCAATCGCCGAGGCAAGTATCTTAAGCTAACGTGCAGCCTACCGTCTCACGAGATATGACCGTGGCAAGTATCTTAAGCTATCTACCAGAGCCTGCCGATACATGAGAAATGACCAGGACAAGTATCTAAAGTGTGCCTGTAACCACATGTACAAATCAAGCCCGTGATCGCTCGTCACCGCGGCAAGCTTCATGGATTAGCCGTCCATGGACTAATAACATAACCCTCACAATGACCGCATGCACCGACATCTTACCTCGGTATAAGCATGGCCATGAAACCATCCTACTGGACGCATACCCGTGGGCCACCCATCGTGTCAGTATGTCCAAAGGAAATAACAAGATAATACTCAAAGTGGAAGCATACCCGTGGGCCACCCAACGTGTCAGTATGTCCAAAAGAAACAACAAGATAACACTCATAGTGGACGCATACCCGTGGACTATCCAACGTGTCAGTATGTCCAAACAATCAATCAGATAGCCGGCCCTCCTCGAGAGACACGGTAGCACAGAATCAAAACACTTGCACAACAAAGGTTATCACAACAAGCATAGGCAAGTTCAACGTACTTTCATTTTATGTCAACAATCCGGGCTTCAACCCCAAAATACTGCATACTTTCATTCTTTCAAAAAGACCTCTTTTTACGTAAAAACCACACGATACTAATACTCGTAGTATCAAAAACACGTTTTCTTTTCAAACCAAATTACTTCACCTTCGTAAAAATCTTTACAAGACTTTTAAAATCAAGTATTTTTCTTTTAAAACAACATCAAGTATACTCTTTAAAACCCAAATAACTTACTCTTTTCAAAACAAGTAACCTATACTTAAATCAAGTTACTTCTCCTTTTCCGAAATCAAGTCGTTTAGCTTTCAAAATCAAATCTTTCTTTTATCTTCATAAAGTCGTTATAACTAACTTCCCATAAAGCCATTATAACACTTTATGTTTTAAACAAACAAAATTCATTTCACACACGTACATCTACCGTACTATATAGTTCACAACAATCATGCTCAAGAGTATAGGAAGAATCACATACCTCTTCGGCTTAATCCACAAGCCAAGTAGTGTATGTCGTGCGCAGAAAATCCACCTATAATAACCACAATATATCTATCAACGTCTAGTTCTCTTCGTAGCATATTCTAAGTAAACAGTTCCCTATTCTACGGAAAATTCGGCAGCACCTCCCCCCCCCCACCCGCAATCACATAAATAACCTCCCCCTAACAAGGCCTGCTACCAAGCCAACAACTCCAAGGGGATTACACGTCTAACCGGACATGTACAATACTGCCTCACAATAATAATACACAAGTCTACTGTAAATACAATCCAATGTAAGTACAGTTCAATTCTTTATAATCATCCTTCCAATATATCTTATACTCAATTCTAAACTACTACAATATGTAATATCCAATTACAATAGGGGGACATAGATCATTACCTCGATAAGCAAAAAATTATCCAAGATTATAAGTCGATCCTGAGCAACGTTTAGCTCCAATTCCTTACGCTCCAACCCGCTCCAAGCAACCCTTAGAATTTTCTAACCAACTTCTCGTAACACTTCAACCAAGCTATGAAGATTTTTCTAGGGTTTCATTTTGCGACTATTGGAATAAAGTAGTATTTTCGGGCTCCTAGTATTGAAATAACTTTGGAATACAACTAGGGATACTAGGCTAAGGTATTTGGGATTATACTACAATATTTGAAGTATTTTCTACACAAGTGGTGGGGGGGGGGGGGGACGAGAACACTACAAAGGGAGGGGATATTTTTGCCTTGGAAGAACTTAAGTGTGGGATGAAATTAGTCTTGCACTAAGGGGGTATTTATAGAGAATTCAAGGGTCATGATCAATGCAAGTGTGTGGTCAATATTGGGCCATGTGTGTGTGGGTCCCACCACACCACATGGCCAACGAAAATGAGCTACAAGTGTGATGGCCATTTCGGCCAAGGGGACAAGTGGCAAGACACTTGTCCCACCATTTCGGCCAAGGTGCCACATGGGGGTGACACGTGTCGCCCCCTACTCGTCCAAAATATTTCATTTTCTGAAAATATCCAAAATATCGAAAATCTCGAAAACAAAGTGGTCCCCACAAAACCGTAAATTTCTCCCGTGGGCCCCACGTGATCATTTCCGAAAATAAAATCCCAAAATTATAATATAATCCAAGAAGTCCAAATACCAAATCTGGGAATCCAATTCCCATTAACGAACCTTTGTCCTTCACAAAACCCGGAAACTTTTCCGTCGAAAAATCTCATCTTTCTTTCTTTTCAATATTACTGGCGTATTCTCGTACGTACGTCCTCACATACATACCCTGGAACTACGGGGTGTAACATTCTTCCCCCCTTAGAAACATTCGTCCCGAGTGTTCCTTCTAAGTCTCTAAACATACGTGTGCCGGTATAGTCTCCACTACTACACTTACAAAATCGATCATGCCACCAATGGCCAGAATATAACATGTGCGCAAAACTCAAATCCAAGCCAACGAGGAATCACCTCTAACATCACAAAAATCTCCCACCCATGGTCTAAAGGATACTCCCTTCGCATCTTCACTTCACAAAAGAAATGATCACTTTCGTTCTTATAACACATGTTCGCTTCTTTCCTTACTCGTCGTACCCTTCTTGTACACCTGAACTCTTTCTATTATACGTACCACACTTCAGTCATCGCTTCAGTTTCCACAACCCTGGAGTTACTACCTCCAAACTTGGTCATCTCACTAGCTCCAATTTCCTCTAAGGCCATTCCCGGCCCTCACGATCCGATTCTGGTCGAACGCATCCACGAACCCGTAGGATGGTTACCTAAGCTTGGTCCTAGCACCCTCGTGACCCTATCACAAAGCGGGACCACCACAAATTGACCCCACCCCAAACCGGGCTACGGGTTGACCCGCGACCTTGCCTCAACCCGACCCGTTTATCGCGCCAAACTCTCTCGTTCCCCAATCCGGAACAATCTCACTAATCAAGTCACGAAAACCTAGGGGTTTTCTTAGCTCAACTACCCTCTTTCATTTCACATCACTCAGGGACTTATCCCACAACTATACCCCACGTATACTATGCACTCCGATAAAGGTCAATCATAAAAATAAATCTTTTACTCAAGACGGCCTCGCCTCTAAGGTCTCCACGTATAATATTCTAAGGCTCACAATCTCTATGTACCCAACTTCCCCTTTACTAACCAGGCCTCTAAATCACAATTTAACATAATGATATCTGAACATAATACTTAGCACATCATCATATCATCAATGCATACTAGTCTCTAGAGGGTGAAGGATATACCTGAAATCAAATAGGCGGTTCCAAGGACCGCTAGAATTGGGAACTTCCACCACGACCCCTGCCCTGCCCTGCCGGTGTATGAACACCCTGCCTAGCTATCGAAGGCGAAGAACCCGCAACTGATCCCGAAGGCCGAGTCTCTACATCCGCGCTACCTCTGGTCGGGCAATTTCTCGCAAAATGGCCCTGCTGGCCGCATGTAAAACAACCCTCAATACTGTGACACTCACACGGGTTTACCACACCGCTACACCGAGGTCGGGTGGCTTGCCTCGCCAACACCCCAACTCCCGAAACTCGAACCCTTAGAGCCACGACGTGCTCTCGAATACTGGAAACCACGAAGCATCAGAGGACCACTCAGATCGGGCGGAGGCGCATAACTAGTCTGCACGAGGCGGTCCGCCGAAAGTTACCAGGACCGCCATCATGGCCTTCTTCGCCGGTATTGGTCAATCACGGTCTCTCCGCTCACACCTGTGCATAAGCTGCGCACGCGGCAATGTCCATGCCCGGCTGAAGAGCTACACCCGAGCAACTCTCCGCTAAGTAATCATCCAGCCCGGTGACATAGCGGTGCACTCTGTCCTCCATATCTGCCACTAACGCAGTGACATAACGAGCCAACGAGTCGAACTCCACGTTGTACTCCCGAACCGTACGCCCTATCTGTCTCAGTATCAGAAATTTATCGGCCCATGCTCTCTTCATCTGCGGAGGCAAGAAATGGTTGAGAAATGCCTCCGAGAACTCGTCCCACACAGCTGGAGGCGCATGCTCCCCCCGGGATAGCTCCCACGAATCAAACCAGTCGACTGCAGTATCACGCAGCCGATGCGAACCTAAAACCACCGACTCGGTCTCCGAAGCCTTGATCACTCTACGATCCGTCAGAATCGCTTTGATGAACTCCTGCGGATCATCCTCAGGCCTCGACCAGTAGAACTCAGGTGGGATGCAGCTCAAAAAGTCCCGTAGTCTCAAACTATCTGATCTGGGGTGAACTACGGGTGCTACCGAAACCTCTAACTCTCATCTATCCTCGTGTCTAGCCACAATCCTAGCTAGTAACTGGGCCATCTCCTTATAAGCCATATCCTCTGCTCTGGCCGCGGATGGAGACTCGTGCATCTTGTGGCCTCGCAGAGACCGGCCGCCGCTTCTACTCGCGACTCCTCTGCTGTCTTGCCCTTCTGGGCTCTGGTTGCCTTGCGTGGAGGCATAACTGACATAAAAGAATACGACAGAAGGAGTCCAACTTACAACACAGTTCTAAGGCACGATCTCAGAGTGAGAAGAATAGAAACCAATCCTAAATATCCCATAACCTCCTGATTATAGGTGTGGTGCACAACACGCCTATAATCAAGACTCTACTAGATACGGTCTGTAGACACTTTCCGAGGATTAACTGCTCTGATACCACTTTTGTCACGACCCGATCTTGCCCACGATCGTGCCTTACCTGCACCCTAGTGATAACAACATCGAGAAAATCAGGAAATAAAATTTAAACAGAAACGAGAGACAACGTAAGAAAACAGGCAACCAAAGCGGTCACCTTCATGTATATACATATATATAAAACCGAGCAGCTTAAAATCCTTTACAACCCCGCCCACAACAAGATTACTGCACTCTAAGAATGTAACAACAACTATGACGGGACATGGCCCCGCCATACCCCTGAATGTACAAGTACCTACAATGACAGGTGACTATACCAAAAGATAAGCCTCCGGAGAAACGGAGCTTCCCAAACGCTGAACTGCGATCCTATAAGCGAGGATCATCATCTGGTGTACTTACTGCGTCGTGAACGCAGCCCGGCGAGGTCGATCTGAACAGTACAAGTATGTGAAACTAAAAATACCGCAATGAAATCACATTTCATCATTTTATAAAACCATTTCGCAATAAGTAAACATGTCAAGTAAGGGACGCGTGTCTCAAAATCATCACTCGCACATAACTATGGGTCTCACGCCCACAATATCACTCATGCCCGTGGAACTCATTCTCACCGCCGCGACATGATGTAAAACAACACCCGTATGTGAACTGAACACTAGATCATGCTCGTCGTCAAACCGACGCCAAGTAGAATAGCCAACTACCGATCCTAAGGCTAGTCATAAAACTTCACGCCAATGCACGAAGCCAACTACCAGATCCAAACCAGCCACGCAACTGGCCGAGGCAAGTATCTTAAGCTAACGTACCAGAGCCTACCATCTCACGAGATATGACCGTGGCAAGTATCTTAAGCTATCTACCAGAGCATGCCGATACACGAGAAATGACCAGGACAAGTATCTAAAGTGTGCCTGTAACCACATGTACAAATCAAGCCCGTGATCGCTCGTCACCGCGGCAAGCTTCATGGACTAGCCGTCCATGGACTAAT
Source organism: Przewalskia tangutica (assembly GCA_029844215.1). Classification (NCBI taxonomy): domain Eukaryota; kingdom Viridiplantae; phylum Streptophyta; class Magnoliopsida; order Solanales; family Solanaceae; genus Przewalskia; species Przewalskia tangutica. The sequence continues at coordinate 50,594,687 of CM056724.1, forward strand.
AACATAACCCTCACAATGACCGCATGCCCCGGCATCTTACCTCGGTATAAGCATGGCCATAAAACCATCCTACTGGACGCATACCCGTGGGCCACCCATCGTGTCAGCATGTCCAAAGGAAATAACAAGATAATACTCAAAGTGGAAGCATACCCGTGGGCCACCCAACGTGTCAGTATGTCCAAAAGAAACAACAAGATAACACTCATAGTGGACGCATACCCGTGGACCATCCAACGTGTCAGTATGTCCAAACAATCAATCAGATAAGCGCCCTCCCGAGATACTCAGAGTACGTAATCAAAACACTTGCACAACAAAGGTTATCACAACAAGCATAGGCAAGTTCAACGTACTTTCATTTTATGTCAACAATCCGGGCTTCAACCCCAAAATACTGCATACTTTCATTCTTTCAAAAAGACCTATTTTTATGTAAAAACCACACGATACTAATACTCGTAGTATCAAAAACACGTTTTCTTTTCAAACCAAATTACTTCACCTTCGTAAAAATCTTTACAAGACTTTTAAAATCAAGTACTTTTCTTTTAAAACAACATCAAGTATACTCTTTAAAACCCAAATAACTTACTCTTTTCAAAACAAGTAACCTATACTTAAATCAAGTTACTTCTCCTTTTCCGAAATCAAGTCGTTTAGCTTTCAAAAACAAATCTTTCTTTTATCTTCATAAAGTCGTTATAACTAACTTCTCATAAAGCCATTATAACACTTTATGTTTTAAACAAACAAAATTCATTTCACACACGTACGTCTACCGTACTATATAGTTCACAACAATCATGCACAAGAGTATAGGAAGAATTACATACCTCTTCGACTTAATCCACAAGTCAAGTAGTGTATGCCGCGCGCAGAAAATCCACCTATAATAACCACAATATATCTATCAACGTCTAGTTCTCTTCGTAGCATATTCTAAGTAAACAGTTCCCTATTCTACGGAAAATTCGCCCCGCAATCGCATAAATATCCTCCCCCTAACAAGGCCTGCTACCAAGCCAACAACTCCAAGGGGATTACACGTCTAACCGGACATGTACAATACTGCCTCACAATAATACTACACAAGTCTACTGTAAATAAAATCCAATGTAAGTACAGTTCAATTCTTTATAATCATCCTTCTAATATATCTTATACTCAATTCTAAACTACTACAGTATGTAATATCCAATTACAATAGGTGGACATAGATCATTACCTCGATAAGCCCAAAATTATCCAAGATTATAAGTCGATCCTGAGCAACGTTTAGCTCCAATTCCTTACGCTCCAACCCGCTCCAAGCAACCCTTAGAAGTTTCTAAACAACTTCTCTTAACACTTCAACCAAGCTATGAAGATTTTTCTAGGGTTTCATTTTGCGACTATTGGAATAAAGTAGTATTTCCGGGCTCCTAGTATTGAAATAACTTTGGAATACAACTAGGGATACTAGGCTAAGGTATTTGGGATTATACTACAATATTTGAAGTATTTTCTACACAAGTGGGGGACGAGAACACTACAAAGGGAGGGGATATTTTTGCCTTGGAAGAACTTAAGTGTGGGATGAAATTAGTCTTGCACTAAGGGGGTATTTATAGAGAATTCAAGGGTCATGATCAATGCAAGTGTGTGGTCAAGATTGGGCCATGTGTGTGTGGGTCCCACCACACCACATGGCCAACGAAAATGAGCTCCAAGTGTGATGACCATTTCGGCCAAGGGGACAAGTGGCAAGACACTTGTCCCACCATTTCGGCCAAGGTGCCACATGGGGGTGACACGTGTCGCCCCCCTACTCGTCCAAAATATTTCATCTTCCGAAAATATCCAAAATATCGAAAATCTCGAAAACAAAGTGGGCCCCACAAAACCGTAAATTTCTCCCGTGGGCCCCACGTGACCATTTCCGAAAATAAAATCCCAAAATTCTAATATAATCCAAGAAGTCCAAATACCAAATCTGGGAATCCAATTCCCATTAACGAACTTTTTTCCTTCACAAAACCCGAAAACTTTTCCGTCGAAAAATCACATATTTCTTTCTTTCCAATATTACTGGCGTATTCTCGTACGTACGTCCTCACATACATACCCTGGAACTATGGGGTGTAACAGCTATACTTTGGTCCGCAGTTTTCGTTTCGCTCCACTTCTTCAAGTTCCAATCGCATATACGTGACCCCTATAAGCTTGTGATCAACTTCCCTTCACGTTTCAACACCAAAAAGATGACGGAAAACCCTAGGGTTTCAAACCCCATTCTCGGCCCAATGAAGTTTTAAAGGGTTGAGATGATAATCTTGGTTCAACACTTGGATTAGGGGCTTAATCTTGGAGAAACATATTTTAATCAACACTAGGTGTTCTTAGTGTTCTTGTTCTTGTTCTTGAGCTCAAAGGAAGAAAAAAAGATGAAGAAATATGATTTAAGTGTAGAGACAAGTCTTGCAAGCCTCTTATGTATATATAAATATCTCAAAGGGTGAGATCATGACAAGTGTATGGACAAGTGGATGTGGAACCCATGTCCACTTGTCCTACTTCAACAAATATCTAAAGTCAAATAATCAACCGAGACAAGTTGGGGGTGGGGTGTGTCACGTGTCACCCTCCGATTCGTCCAAAATATTTTCATCTTCCATAAACATCCATATTGGCCAAAATCTCGAAAAATATTGTGGGCCCCATAAAATCGTAATTTTTTCTCGTGGGCCCCACGTGACCAATTTCGGATTTAAAAGTCCATAATTCTATTATATTCCAAAAAGTCCAAATCCCAAATTTGAGAATTCAATTCTCATTACTAAACACTTTTCCTTCACGAGTTCCGAGATTTCTTTTAAGGAAAAAGCGCATCTTCTATCGTTTCACGATTTAACCCTTATCGTCTTACGTACGTTCTCTTATTCTTGTGTTGGAACTACGGGGTGTAACATTCTTCCCCCCTTAGAAACATTCGTCATGAATGTTCCTTCTAAGTCTCCAACAACACATGCACCGATATAGTCTTCACTACTATACTCACCAAACCAATTATGCCATATATGGCCACCATATAACACACGCGCATAAACATAAATTCAAGCCAACGAGGAATCACATCTAAAGTGTATAACATCACTATTAACTCTCATTCATGGTCTAAAATGATACTCTCTTCGTACCTTCACTTCACATATATAATCATTTTCATTCTTTTAACACATGTTCGCTTCTTTTCTTACTCGCCGTACTCTCCTCGTACAACCGAACTCTTTCTAGTATATGTACCATATTTCAGTCATCGCTTCAGTTTTCAAAACCTGAGAGTTACCACTTCCAAGCTTGGTCATTACACTAGCTTCAATTTCTTTTAAGGCCATTCTCAGCCTTCCCGACCCGGTTCTGGTGGAACACATCCACGAACCAGTACAACGATTAACCAGACTTGGGCCTTGCACCCTCGCGACCCTATAACATAGCGGAACCAAGTCAAACTGACCCCACTCCATTCCGGGTTTCGGGTTGGCCCGCGATTGGTCCTCAACCCGACCCATTATCGCACTAACTTCTCATTCCTGGTCCGGAATAAATCTCACTATTCAAGTCATGAAAACCTAGTGGTCTTCTTAGATTAACTATCCATTTTCATTTCACACAACCCATGGAATTATCACACTAATACACCCCAAGTATACTATGTACTTCAACTAAGATCAACCGTAACATCTTTTACTCCAGACGGCCTTGTATCTAAGGTCTCAACGGTTATCAATATTCTAAGGTTCACAATGTCCCAAGCCTACATTATCAATCCCCACAATACGGGAAATGTAGCTTCTCAATATCTCAAAGTCTTATTGTCTTACTCACAACAACTCTGTTGACTCCATACGAATATCATTCGTATATGACACTTAAGCTTATACTCATAGCTTAACCTAACAATTGGGTATGTCATTACTTCAATTGAATCTGATCTACCAAGAGTCTATCACCATCTTATTCAGTTCATTATCTCCTGACTTTCCAAATCAGTACATATATAAAGCCTAGGTGTGGGTTCAATAAACGGTTTCACACCTTCCAAGTAATTAAGGCTTTTACCAATTCTTGGTAATCAATAATCATTCTAGGCAACTGTTACACCCCGTAAGTCCAGGACATGTATAAGATAATAGACGCGAGAACACAAGACTTGAGAAATTGGTACTAAAGGAAGAATTGTTTTTCCGACGGAAAGTCTTCCGAACGTCGGAAAGGAAAAATGTTCGTTGAGGAGAATTAGATTCTCAAAATGCATTATTTGAAGAGTATGGAACTTATTAACTTTATGGAAATTTATTTTTACGTATTTGGTCACGTGGGGCCCACCCGAGGAATTTTACGTTTTGCGGGGCCCACGAGGGTTACGGAATTTTATGGAAGAATGAGAGGGCGACACGTGGCACCCCCTCATGTGGTCTTGGACGAAAATTTCAAGGGTAGAATGGTCATTTGACCATTGTGGATGATAAGTCTTGCTAGCTTGAGATTGTTGACTTGTAAACTTGCCACTTGTGTAGTTATCCAAGTGTTCTTCATCCTAGCCTCACATTTGTTATAATCTAAGCCTTCTATTGTGTTATATATACACTACACTAGTGCAAGACAAGGTCTTCAACACTTAGAAAATTTCACAACATTTCTTGCACTTATAGTTGCTCTCGGGTTCACCCTCAAGTCCACACAAATTTTTTGTAGTTTTGATCCATTATTCACAAGACTTAAACCCAAGGTCCCTAAGGGTATTGTAAGGATATCTCAATAGAAAGATTTCGGAAAAACGACGTTTTCACGTTAGTCGCAAGGCGAAAACCTAAGTAGTTTTCCTAGTTTTGGATTGGAAATGGAAGAGAAGTTGGTTGTGAACTTCTAAGGGCTTCAAATAGCGGATTGGAGCGTAAAGGAAAGGAGCTAAGAATTTCTAAGGAGCGACTTTGAATCTTGGAAATTTTAAGGGCTTGTAAAGGTATAATTCTTGTCGTTTTAGTAATTAAGATTACTTATTGTTGTAGCTATGGATATTAGCAAGCATGAGATGTTTATATTATGAAGTTTGATAAGTATATTGGCTATTTGAACCCTAATCCGAAAACTAGTATGTTTAGCCCTTAAGATTACAATTCAAGTTGATTATTAGTTTAAGTCGTCGCATGTTGTATAAAGAAGGAAATTGTAGTTGTTGAAGTTGTTTATGACTATATAACATGTTAGACCTTAGAACTTGGAATTGGAAAAGAATTGGGAAAGACTTTGTGTTGTTGTTTATATAGCCGAGAATGGCTTTAAATATGGAACTACTTCGTATGAATTGTGGGGAGGAATTTTACACGTATTGTAAGGCGTGTAATCCCCTTTGATTGGTTGGTATGTTGAGCCTTAAATGTGGCATGTTTGGTTATTGAATTTGGCCTTGAAAAAGGTGGCAAAGTATGTAGAAACAAAGGAGGTGCTGCCCGATTTTCCGTAGAATAAGAGACCGTATACTTAGTATTATTCTACGTTAGAAACTAGAAATTGATAGTCATGTTGTGACCATTATAGGTTGACAATTCTACGTGCGGCGTATTCGACTTAGCTTGCGGATTAAGCCGAAAGGGTATGTGAACTATCTCCTCTTCTAGCATGATTTCTTAAGATAAAGAAAGTATGTCCTACTCCTTAAATGATCCATTCCTTGGTGGTACTTGGATTGCCTAATATAGAATTTGTTCTATATACTTCCTTGATTGTACTTTGATGTTTTAATTGTAAGTTGTTATAATCCATTTCCTTAGTGAAGTTTGGATTCTCAAAAGTGGAAGTATTTTACTTAAAGTACTTGAGTCTTGAAAAGGAAGTGGTTTCCAAATCTTTTGGCTAGTGCCTTAGTTCCAAAACCTAAAGGTCGTTATAATGACTTTAGGGGAGTCAAATGAGTGATTTACTTAATTGTTTTAAAAGAGGAGAAATGACATGATTTAAGAGAAGTAACTTGTTTTAAAGGTGTGAGTTACTTGAGGTTTAAAAGTAGAAGAAACTTGATTTCTAAGGATTAAGAGACTTGAAGTATTTTGAAAGTTAAGAAACTTGATTTGTAAGTATGTGATACTTGGTTTTAAAAGTGTAAGTCTCTTGGATATAAAAAGGAATGAATTGGTCTAAAACCATAAAGGGTTATAACGGCTTTATGGGAAGTTGGTTATAACGGCTTTATGGAAGGTTAAGAAAGTTGTCTATTTTGATTAATGGGCATAAGTTGCCTAGATTGTGAAAATTTGAAGTTACTTGGTTTCAAGCTTTGAAATGAGTTTCTAAAAGTATAGTAAATTACTTTGAAAAATAGACACGCCTTGATACTACGGGTGTTAGTATCTTGGATTTTACATAAAAAGGAGTCTTTTGAAAAGAATGTACGTACGTAGTACTTTGGCTTGTTAAATGAAAATTATTCTATTTGTGCCTTGATAAGTACTTTGGCTTGTTAAATGAGAATTATTCTATTTGTGTCTTGATAAGTACTTTGGCTTGTTAAATGAGAATTATTCTATTTGTGTCTTGATAAGTACTTTGGCTTGTTAAAAGAGAATTATTGTATTTGTGCCTTAATAAGTACTTTGGCTTGTTAAATGAGAATTATGCTATTTGTGCCTTGATAAGTACTTTGGATTGTTAAATGAGAACTATTCTATTTGCGCCTTGATAGTATTTTGGCTTGCTTGAATAAGTATTTCTCTTGGTTTATGTAAAAAGAAGGCATGGTATTGTCTTGGGTTGTGTAAAAAGGAAAGGCATGGTATTGTCTTGGTTTATGATAAAAAGAAAGGCATGGTAATTGTCTTGATTTGTCTAAAGGCATGGTTTTGCCTTGGTTTGCTTGCATATGGGTTACTCATATAGACATTCGTGCAAGTGTCATATCTCCACATCTCCGCGTCCCTCCATAAAGGGCCGACAACTTGTTTCAAGGATGCCATGGTTAGCTCCCCATGGGGGTGAGTGGTACACACCACGGCGGGTCGGTATTTGACTCGGGCGGGTTAAATTCCCGGATATATATAAGCCATGGATTAGCTATCCGTGATGCGAGTATCGTGTACCGATGACTCATTGCGGGTCCTCACGACCTAAGCGGGGTGAAATAGTCCCTTGCGGGTGAAATAGTCCTATGATAGGTTGCATTATAACACAGAGGGTGGTTGACTCGCATCGCACGCCCGTGTTTTGAAACGGTATTGATTTCATTAATGAAAGGGTGCAGTGTGGTTATGAATTAAAGTGGAACAGTAATTCTCATTGTTAAAGTCATAACTTAAAAGATAAAAAGGATTGCATTACTCTCATGATTGTAAGGTTCAGTGCTACCGATGTTGTATTATATCATGGATTTGTATGGTGAGGAAGGATTCCACGGGCATGATTGATATTATGGGCGTGAGACCCATGGTTATATTTGAGTAATGACTTTGAGGGCATGCGTCCCTGACTTGATATGACTGCTTATGTATTGTGTACTGTAGGTTGTCTATCATACATGTCTCCTGTTTTGTTAGACTGTTATGATTTCATTACAGTATTTTACTGTTTCACATACTTGGTACATTCTTCGTACTGACCTCCTTCGGGGGGATGCGTTCATGCCGCAGGTTTAGGTACGCAGTTTGGTGATCTGCAGGTGTAGGACCCTGCTTAGAGAATAGCTCCATCTGTTCAGGAGTTTATCTTTTTGGTTTAGATCTTTCAGTACAGGCTTTTGTACAGCTATGGGTACGGCGGGGCCTTGTCCCGTCATAGTTTAGTAAAACTCTTAGAGGTCTGTATTCATATGTGGGATTGGACTCATGTACAGTGTAGTGTCTTTTGATTATGTATATTATATGGCAGCCTTGTCGGCTTTGCCTTGCACGTACGTTGGTTTAAAAAAAATGAGGTGTTATTTAAATTCCGCAGTTTACTTGTGTTGATAGGTAGAAGGGTGCCCAGGTAGGGCACCAGTCACGGGCCCGGGGTTCGGGGCGTGACAGAATGGTATCAGAGCAGTCAGTCCTCGGAATGTCTACAGACCATGTCTAGTAGAGTCTTGATTATCGGTGTGTTGCGCGCCACACCCATAAATAGGAGGCTACAGGATATTTAGGAGTTGGTTTCTATTCTTCTAATTCTAAGATCGTGCCATAGAGTTGTGTTAGTAAGATAATTTCTCTCTGACGTATTTTTGTGTTACATCTATGCCTCCAAGGAGGGCAACAGTCGCCCAGAAGGGCAAGGGAGTAGCAGGAGCTACCAGTCAGACTCAGAGAGTTGATAGGGCTTATGCCCAGGGTATGCCGGATATTGTTCCGCATTCGGTGAGTCCTTCTGCGCAAGGTTTTGAGGCCCCAGCACCAGAGCATCCAGTTTCTCAGTTAGGAGAAGACTATAGGGTCATGAGGGAAGCAGTTATGTTATTGACCAAGATAGCGGTGCTACAGTTTCATCAGCAGGAGGTTATTCGGCCAGTACAGACAGGTGTACAGAGGGTGGAGGGCCAACGCGGGAATCAGCGTAAGAGGGCTAGACCGGTTGGTTATCCCGGTGAGTTTTTGGACGAGCAGCCTCAACAGCGAGTGATATATTCGTCCCAGCCTACCCAGTACATACCCCCGCAGCCCACAGGTGGGAGATTTGACCCCACAAGGTATTTAGGAGCCGGTCCGAGCTCCATGAGTCGTGGTTCTCAGAGGAGCATAGGATTTTCTCGGTCAAGACCACATATTCCTCAGTGTTTCCGATGTAGTAAGCGTCATATGGGGAAATGTCATTATGGCACAGGTGTTTGTTTTTATTGTGGCCGTCCGGGCCATATACTGAGGGTATGTCCTTTTAGAAAGAGCACCGGTGAGGTGGCTCAGCCTATGAGGCCGATGGTTGATTCCCTTTCCTCCACAGTTGTGCGTTCCCCAGGGCAGGGTGTTCAGATGTCAGCCAGCCGTGGTAGGGGTCAGGTTGGAGTTCATAGTTCTGGCGGTCCTTCGAACCGCGTAGATGACGTGACTACGTGGCAGGATCAGGAGGCAACATCGCATGGGGTTACAGGTATATTTCGATTCTTTTGAATCATACGTGCATTGATAGATTCAGATTTTACCCTAGCGTATATGTTTTCCCTTTGTTTCTAGCAGTTGTAAGTGATAGTACCCCCAGAGGTAGGAATACTTTGATTAGTAAAGTGAAAAGTTAAGAATGTTGACAAGAATGATAAAGTCAACTGAGTCTATAGTTGTGTAGAGTTCACAAGTTGTAGTTACCCCATAATAAGAGTAAGACCGATAGGGAAGAATGTACAGTAGAAATATTTTGTCTTATGTGACGAACCTCTAGTGAATAGGGGGATAGAGTGAGAAGTACCTTGAGATAAGAGAGAGATTTATTTCAGACTAAGAATGAGAAGTTAAGTGTGACGATGAGTCGGGTTATGGACTCATTTCGGGTCAACCGGTAGTATGAAATGGGGTGATGTCAGTTGGATATGGTCCCGCTATGTGATAGGGTCACGGGGATGCAAGGCCCAAGTCTAGTTGATCGTTGTACGAGTTTGTGGACGCATTCCACCGGAATCCGGTCGTAAGGACCGAGAAGAGCCTTAGCGGAAATTCAAGTAGCATAATGGCCAAGATTGGATAGTAACTCCATGGATTGGAGAACAGAAACAATACGCGAAATTTTGTACGTATGCTAAATAAGTTTAGAAGTACGAGAAAGTATGACAAGTAAGAAAATAAAAGGGACCTCTAAGGATCCCGTGTTTGAGAAAACGGTAACCTTCGAGTGTTGTGAGATGGGACCACGGACGGAAGGTCCATTGATATGTTTACGTAGGTTATGTGGTGGCCATGTGTGGCATCGTTAGTCTTGTGGAGTATTGATTGATAGGCATAGTAAAGAGACTGTGCCGGAGTTTGTATAGCTTGACAACCGACTAAGAACATTCGGGGACGAATGTTTCTAAGGGGGGAAGAATGTTACACCCCGTAAGTCCAGGACATGTATAAGAGAATAGACGTGAGAAATTGGTACGAAAGGAAGAATTGTTTTCCGACGGAAAGTCTTTCGAACGTCGGAAAGGAAAAATGTTCGTTGAGGAGAATTAGATTCTCAAAATGCATTATTTGAAGAGTATGGAACTTATTAACATTATGGAGATTTATTTTTACGTATTTGATCGCGTGGGGCCCACCCGAGGAATTTTACGTTTTGCGGGGCCCACGAGGGTTATGGAATTTTATGTACGAATGAGAGGACGACACGTGGCACCCCCTCATGTGGTCTTGGACGAAAATTGCAAGGGTAGAATGGTCATTTGACCATTGTGGATGATAAGTCTTGCTAGCTTGAGATTGTTGACTTGTCAACTTGCCACTTGTGTAGTTATCCAAGTGTTCTTCATCCTAGCCTCACATTTGTTATAATCTAAGCCCTCCATTGTGTTATATATACACTACACTAGTGCAAGACAAGGTCTTCAACACTTAGAAAATTTCACAACATTTCATGCACTTATAGTTGCTCTCGGGTTCACCCTCAAGTCCACACAAATTTTTTGTAGTTTTGATCCATTATTCACAAGACTTAAACCCAAGGTCCCTAAGGGTATTGTAAGGATATCTCAATAGAAAGATTTCGGAAAAACGACGTTTTCACGTTAGTCGCAAGGCGAAAACCTAAGTAGTTTTCCTAGTTTTGGATTGGAAATGGAAGAGAAGTTGGTTGTGAACTTCTAAGGGCTTCAAATAGCAGATTGGAGCATAAAAGAAATGAGCTAAGAATTTCTAAGGAACGACTTTGAATCTTGGAAATTTTAAGGGCTTGTAAAGGTATAATTCTTGTCATTTTAGTAATTAAGATTACTTATTGTTGTAGCTATGGATATTAGCAAGCATGAGATGTTTATATTATGAAGTTTGATAAGTATATTGGCTATTGGAACCCTAATCCGAAAACTAGTATGTTTAGCCCTTAAGATTACAATTCAAGTTGATTATTAGTTTAAGTCGTCGCATGTTGTATAAAGAAGGAAATTGTAGTTGTTGAAGTTGTTTATGACTATATAACATGTTAGACCTTAGAACTTGGAATTGGAAAAGAATTGGGAAAGACTTTGTGTTGTTGTTTATATAGCCGAGAATGGCTTTAAATATGGAACTACTTCGTATGAATTGTGGGGAGGAATTTTACACGTATTGTAAGGCGTGTAATCCCCTTCGATTGATTGGTATGTTGAGCCTTAAATGTGGCATGTTTGGTAATTGAATTCGGCTTTGAAAAAGGTGGCAAAGTGTCACGACCCGATCCCGGGCCCGTGACTGGTGCCTTACCCGGGCACCCAAGTAGATATTCATCAGAGTAACCAGCGGAATATAAAAACAAAGACATGAACAATAAAGAGTAAGAACAATCTAACCAAGAAAAGTCGCCTTTCAGCATGAATATATATACCAAAACTTGAACAGTTACATCCTTTAAAAACCCTGCCCACGACAGTACTACAGACCTCTAAGAATGTAACCACAACTATGACGGGACAGGGCCCCGCCATACCCCTGAATGTACAAGTTCCTACAATGACAGGGGACTATACAAAAAACAAAGCCTCCGGAGAAATGAAGCTTTCCAAGAACCGAACAGTGATCCTAAGAGTGCGGATCAGCAAGCTACGTACCTCCACCTGCGGCATGAACGCAGCCCCCCGAAGGAGTTCAGTACAACAGGTACCAAGTATGTGAAACTGAAAATACTGTAAATAAAATCATAGTAGTCTATATGAAACAGGAGACATATATGATAACTAACTACAGTACACAATATGTAAGCAGTCATGTCAAGTCAGGGACTCACGCCCTCTAAGTCATCACTCAAATGTAACCATGGGTCTCATGCCCATAATAACAACCCTGCCCGTGGAATACCTTCCTCACTGCCGGCAGTCTATGGTATAATAACACCAAGGAGTACACCTGAACAACAGGTCCCCACCTGTGTCATAAAACCGTACGGGGCAAGTACGAAGGCTAACTACCAGATACCTCCTGCATCACGACAATGACCGGGGCAAGTACGAAAGCCAACTACCAGATACCAAAGTCGTACTAACAATACTAAATAACTATATCACGAAGCTGACACGTGGCAAGTGCGATAGCCTCGACCAGATCCACCTGCGCCACGTAGCTGACGGGGGCAAGTAACTAGGCTAACCACCAGATCACAACCGTAAGTCACGAAACTTCGTTCAAATATTGATACGCGAAGCTGACACGTGGCAAGTGGAATAGCCTCTACCAGATCCACCTGCGCCACGTAGCTGACGGGGGCAAGTAATTAGGCTAACCACCAGATCACAACCGTAAGTCACGAGACTTCATCCAAACACTGACTCGCGAAGCTGACACGTGGCAAGTGTAATAGCCTCTACCAGATCCACCTGCGCCACGTAGTTGACGGGGGCAAGTAATTAGGTTAACTACCAGATCACAACCGTAAGTCACGAGACTTTGCCCAAACACTGACTCGCGAAGCTGACACGTGGCAAGTGTAATAGCCTCTACCAGATCCACCTGCGCCACGTAGCTGACGGGGGCAAGTAATTAGGCTAACCACCAGATCACAACCGTAAGTCACGAGACTTCGCCCAAACACTGACTCGCGAAGCTGACACGTGGCAAGTGTAATAGCCTCTACCAGATCCACCTGCGCCACGTAGCTGACGCGGGCAAGTAATTAGGCTAACCACCAGATCACAACCGTAAGTCACGAAACTTCGCCAACTACCAGATACCAAGGCCGAATCAATAAAACCTCATGGAGGGCTAGTCTATGGAATAACAATAATGGTCACACGCCCCCAGAATCTATCATCGGTGTAGACATGCCCATGTGATAATAATAATGGAAGCATACCCGTGGAATCCTCCGTCACTGCCGGTACGTCCAAGTAAGTTCACAATAAGTCAGCCGACCCTCCATCGAGAGACGCGGTGGTATAGAAATACAATACTCGCACAACAATGGTTATCACAACTAGCATAGGCAAGTTCCACATATGCTTAGACTTTCATTAACATGTAATTCGATTCATCATTTATGAAAACTTTTATGCCAACAATCCGGGTTTTAACCCTAAAGTACTACGTATGTTAAATTCTTTCAAGAGATCCATTTCTTTTACAAAGGTCACACGATACCTGTAGTATCAAAATAGAGTGTATCATTTTTAGTAAACCCAAACAATTTCCATACTTTCTTTTTAAACCAAATCACTTCTCCTTTTTAAAGTCAAGTTACCATTTATATAACTCAAGTTCTCCCATTTTATGAGCCAAGTTTCTTACTTTGGAATTTAATAAAAATCAATACTTGTTATTAATGACTTTAGTAAGGCAACCGTGATCTAGGAAATGTAATACAATTTTGTCTTATCTTAGCTTCTATGCAGATGGTGGGTTTCTACTTGTTTTAATCTAATTAATTATTTGTCAATATATTTTCCTTTATTAACGCTGCAGTGGGATGTTCGATATTTATTCTCATTTCCGCAATCGATATAACATTATCATTCGAAACCAAGTACTCATTACTCACGAATGAGGTTTCACAACTTTCCACACAATTCAAGTTCTTCACATATCAATCAAGTCAAATATAAGTCAAGTCTCTTATCTTTTTTTAAAAAATCAACAAACCATGCTTTTACCTACATAAAGTTGTTATAATTAACTTCCCATAAAGTCATTATAACACTTTATGTTTTAAATAAACCAAATTCATTTTACACACGTACGTCTACCGTACTATATATATATTTCGCAAATATCATGCTAAAAGAGATAGGAAGAGGTTCACATACCTCGCGACGATTAAAGACAATTAGCAAAACGCTACAAGGTACTAAAACCTTGCTAGCCCTTTTCCACCCTTCAAGTAGAATACGCTACTCGTAGTACTTCAACCTATAATGGTCATGAAACGTCTATTAACTTCTAGATCCCTTCGTAGAATATTTCTAAGTACAAGTTCCATATCCTACGGAAAATTTGGCAGCACCTCCCCCGTTTCTACTCAATTTCCCACCTTTTCCAAGGCCCGATAACCGTGATTAACCTACTATAATTAAGGTGCAATAATACTGAAATCTAAAGAAGTGGATAACACGCCCAAACGGAACGCGATTAACAATCTCTCCTTCATAACAATAATAAGTAAAATAAGGGGATAACACGCCCAAACGGTAACGCGGTTTACTATCTCGCCTTCATAATAACAATAAGTAAAAGAAGGGGATTACACGCCCAAACGGTAACGCGGTTTACTATCTCCCTTTATAATAACAATAAGTAAAAGAAGGGGATTACACGCCCAAACGGTAACGCGGTTTACTATCTCGCCTTCATAATAACAATAAGTAATGAAGTCCAAAGTAGATACGGTCCTTAAGTTGGGGTCCTTGGACAACTTTTACATTTTACTTATCCAATTACTTCATTAGTCCTTCAACTTATATTCCAATCTTTATATAATTTATAGTCCATAATATACTTCCAATATATGTATAATAACCATATATACATAATAAATCAAATTCACAAAGAGGTTAAGGTTCATTACCTCAAGATAGCCCAAAAACGTGACTGTCCAGATTTTTAGCTACTGCTTTGTCAGCTGAACTTGCAACATCAATAACTCTCTACTCCAATATCCTATCGACGAGTGGTTTGTTGCATTGGAAACTAGACTCGATGAACTTCATTTTAGGCTTTTGAAACACCCAAAAACTCCTTATATGCTAGGAGATATTTCCTTCCCACACTTGTATTACTAAAGCCATGCAAGTCTTGACCATGCAAGACTTGCCCACTAATGCACAAAAAACGTCCAAGACATGCCAACTAGGCAAGCATTGTTGGCCACTTGTCTTGCCTAGTCCATTTCGTCCACTTGGCCCAATCTAGGGGTGACACTTGTCGCCCTCCTATTGGTCCAAAATATTTTATCTCTCGGAACAATTCCATAATCGTAAAAATATTGAAAGCGCAAAATTTCCTTCACAAGGTTCGGAATACTTTCCGTCGGAAAATAATTCTATCAATCTTACCCTAATTAGGGCGTATACATTTGTACGTACGTCCTCACATACATACTCCGGAACTACGGGGCATAACATTCTCCCCCCCCCCCCCCCCTTAGAAACATTCGTCCCGAATTTTCCTTCTAAGTCTCAAAACATACCTGTGCCGGTAGTCTTCCCTCTATACTAACGAATCAATTATGCCACTCATGGCCACAATACAACGTACGCGCAAAAACTCATATCCGAGCCGACGAAGAATCATCTCTAAAGCGTATACAACACTATTAGCTCCACCCATGGTCCAAAGGATACTTTCTTCATATCCTTACTTATAAAAAGAATACTTCCATCTGCTTAACACATCTTCGCCTCTTTTCTTACTTATCGTACTCTCCTCGTACACTTGAACTGTTCCTAATATACGCATCACATTTCTGTCATTACTTCAGTTTTTAAAATCTCGGGGTTACTATCCTCAACTTGGGCATATTACTAGCCTCAATTTCCTTTAAGGCCCTTCCTGGTCTTCACGATCCGATTTTGGTCGAACACATCCGCGAACTCATACGATGGTTACCTACACTCGGGCCTAACACCTTCATGACCCTATCACCTGGCGGAACCACCTCAAACTAACCCCACCTCAATCCGGGATGCGGGTTGACCCGCGACCTTGCCTCAACCCGACCCATTATCGCTCTAAACTCTTGTTCCCGGTCCGGAACAATCTCAATAATTAGGTCATGAGAAACTAGTGGTCTTCTAAGCTCAGCTACCCACTTCCATTTCACACCACTTATGGACTTATCACCTGAATACACCCCACGTATACAACGTATCTCGACAAGGATCAAAACGTAAAATCTTTTACTCAAGACGGCCTTACATCTAAGGTCTCGGTCTCTGTTATAATTTCTAAGGTTCGCAATTTACTTGTCCTCAAACTTACCTTTTTAATCACCCGTGTTTTCCAATCACAATTAACACCATGTTCTCCGAACATAACACTTAAAATATAATCTTCCTATTACGCATACTAGTCTCTAGAGGGTTAAGGATATACCTGCAACTACTGCTCCACTTCCCCTTGTCATTCTAATCATGATTCTGCCCTGTACGGCGCATAGCAAAAGAAGGCGATGAACCAGCCACTGATCCCGAAGGCTGAGTCGTAACATCCGCACCACCTCTGGTTGGACAATTTCTCGCAAAATGGCCCTGCTGTCCGCAAGCATAACAAACTGTCGAAGTAGCACGACACTCCCCACAATGACACCTACCACATCGGCCACACCGAGGTGGGGGTGGCCTCCTCTGGCTAACACCCCTTCCTCTCCGAACCACTGAATCCGCAACTGACCTGGTGGGCTGATTTATCCCACCTGTATCCCTCCTACTAGGACATTCTCTCCTCACATGACCCTGCCGGCCGCAGGTAAAACAGGCATTGGTAAAAAGACGACATCTCCCGGGATGACGCCTACCACATAACACTGAAGGAAAACTGAATCTGGCTGGCTAGAACCTATGTAAATTTGTGAACCGGAAACCCTGGAGCCCTGACCAACTTCTGCATACTCCGAACGTCCTGAAGCCTGTGGAGGACTACTCTGAACTGGCGGAGGGGCATAACTAGTCTGTTGTTGAGGCTGCCTGCCTCGAAAGTCACCAAAGGACCCTGTTGTCTTGGCCCTCTTCTGTTGATCTTGGTTAATTCGTCGATCTTTACGTTCCTCAGTCTGCTGCGCATAAGCCTGTACGCGGGAAATGTCCATGCCTGACTGAAGAGTTACTCTTGTACACCCCTTTACTAGATAATCGTCTAGACCCGTGATATATCGGCGCACTAAATACTCTCTGTTTGCTAAAATCCTAGCTAGTAACTGAGCCATCCCTTTGTAATACATATTCCCTGTTCCCGGTCGTGGAACTGAAGGCTCATATATCATGGCGCGATGAGGCTAGCCGCCAGTACTAAACTCCATTGGGGCGACGTCGTGGAACTCGCCGTCTGGGGTATCACCTCGGGTAAAGGTTGGGCCTGTGCCCTCGTACTCCTC
Source organism: Przewalskia tangutica (assembly GCA_029844215.1). Classification (NCBI taxonomy): domain Eukaryota; kingdom Viridiplantae; phylum Streptophyta; class Magnoliopsida; order Solanales; family Solanaceae; genus Przewalskia; species Przewalskia tangutica. The sequence goes on from CM056724.1 coordinate 50,611,865, forward strand.
TGTGTTCTACTCGCAGCTCCCTCGGCTGCCTTGCCCTTCTGGGCCCGGGTTGCCTTACGTGGAGGCATAACTGGTAACGAAAGAGACTCGTCGGAGGTTCAACTTATAACATAGCTCTAAGGCACGATCTCAGTGAGAAGAATGGAAACTAATCCTAAATGTCCTGCGACCTCACGATTATAGATGTGGTGCACAACACACCGATAATCAAGACTCTACTGAACACGATGCCGTAGACACTTTCCGAGGATTAATCGCTCGATACCACTTTTGTCACAACCCGATCCGGGCGTGGTAGTGCCTTACCGGCACCCCAGTAGATATACATCGAGTAACGTGGAATATAAAAACAAAGACATGAACAATAAAGAGTAAACGATCTAACTAGAAAAAGTCGCCTTTCGGCATGAATATATATACCAAAACTTGAGCAGTTACATCATTTACAAACCACGCCACACAGCATTACTCTGCACCTCTAGAATGTAACCACAACTATGACGGACGGGGCCGCCATACCACGAATGTACAAGTACCTCTGATGACAGGACTATACAAAACAAAGCCTCGGAGAAATGGAGCTTTCAAGAACCGAACAGTGATCTAAGAGTGTGGATCGGCAAGCTACGTACCTCACTGCGGCATGAACGCAGCCCGAAGGAGGTCGATAACAAGTACCAAGTATGTGGCTCAAAATCATAAATAAAATCATAGTAGTCTATATGAAACAGGAGACATATATGATAACTAACTACAATACACAATATGTAAGCAGTCAGGGACTCACACCCTCTAAGTCATCACTCAAATGTAACCATGGGTCTCATCCCCATAATAAAAACCCTGCCCGTGGAATACCTTCCTCACTGCCGGCAGTCTATGGTATAATAACACCAAGGAGTACACCTGAACACCAGGTCCCCACCTGTGTCATAAAACCGTACGGGGCAAGTACGAAGGCTAACTACCAGATACCTCCTGCATCACGACAATGATCGGGGCAAGTACGAAAGCCAACTACCAGATACCAAAGCCGTACTAACAATACTAAATAACTATATCACGAAGCTGACACGTGGCAAGTGCGATAGCCTCGACCAGATCCACCTGTGCCACGTAGCTGACGGGGGCAAGTAACTAGGCTAACCACCAGATCACAACCTTAAGTCACGAAACTTCGTCTAAACATTGATAAGCGAAGCTGACACGTGGCAAGTGGAATAGCCTCTACCAGATCCACCTGCGCCACGTGGCGGCGAGGCAGTAATTAGGCTACCCACCAGATCACAACCGTAAGTCACGAGACTTCGCCCAAACACTGACTCGCGAAGCTGACACGTGGCAAGTGTAATAGCCTCTACCAGATCCACCTGCGCCACGTAGCTGACGAGGGCAAGTAATTAGGCTAACCACCAGATCACAACCGTAAGTCACGAGACTTCGCCCAAACACTGACTCGCGAAGCTGACACGTGGCAAGTGTAATAGCCTCTGCAGATCCACTGCGCCACGTAGGCGGCGGGGCAAGTAATTAGGCTAACCACCAGATCACAACCGTAAGTCACGAGACTTCGCCCAAACACTGACTCGCGAAGCTGACACGTGGCAAGTGTAATAGCCTCTACCAGATCCACCTGTGCCACGTAGCTGACGGGGGCAAGTAATTAGGCTAACCACCAGATCACAACCGTAAGTCACGAAACTTCGCCAACTACGGATACCGAGGCGAATCAATAAAACCTCATGGAGGGCTAGTCCATGGAATAACAATAATGGTCACACGCCCCCGGAATCTCTCATCGGTGTAGACATGCCCATGTGATAATAATAATGGAAGCATACCTGTGGAATCCTCCGTCACTGCCGGTACGTCCAAGTAAGTTCACAATAAGTCAGCCGGCCCTCCATCGAGAGACGCGGTGGTATAGAAATACAATACTCGCACAACAAAGGTTATCACAACTAGCATAGGCAAGTTCCACATATGCTTAGACTTTCATTAACATGTAATTCGATTCATCATTTATGAAAACTCAAGTACATCCATTTTATGCCAACAATCTGGGTTTTAACCCTAAAGTACTACGTATGTTAAATTCTTTCAAGAGATCCATTTCTTTTACAAAGGTCACACGATACCTGTAGTATCAAAATAGAGTGTATCATTTTTAGTAAACCCAAACAATTTCCATACTTTCTTTTTAAACCAAATCACTTCTCCTTTTTAAAGTCAAGTTACCATTTATATAACTCAAGTTCTCCCATTTTATGAGCCAAGTTTCTTACTTTGGAATTTAAGAAAAATCAATACTTGTTGTTAATGACTTTAGTAAGGCAACCGTGATCTAGGAAATGTAATACAATTTTGTTTTATCTTAGCTTCTATGCAGATGGAGGGTTTCTACTTGTTTTAATCTAATTAATTATTTGTCAATATATTTTCCTTTATTAACGCTGCAGTGGGATGTTCGATATTTATTCTCATTTCCGCAATCGATATAACATTATCATTCGAAACCAAGTACCCATTACTCACGAATGAGGTTTCACAACTTTCCACACAATTCAAGTTCTTCACATATCAATCAAGTCAAATATAAGTCAAGTCTCTTATCTTTTTTTAAAAAATCAACAAACCATTCTTTTACCTACATAAAGTTGTTATAATTAACTTCCCATAAAGCCATTATAACACTTTATGTTTTAAATAAACCAAATTCATTTTACACACGTACGTCTACCGTACTATATATATATTTCGCAAATATCATGCTAGAAGAGATAAGAAGAGGTTCACATACCTCGCGACGATTAACGATAATTAGCAAAACGCTACAAGGTACTAAAACCTTGCTAGCCCTCTTCCACCCTTCAAGTAGAATACGCTACTCGTAGTACTTCAACCTATAATGGTCATGAAACGTCTATTAACTTCTAGATCCCTTCGTAGAATATTTCTAAGTACAGGTTCCATATCCTACGGAAAATTCGGCAGCACCTCCCCCGTTTCTACTCAATTTCCCACCTTTTCCAAGGCCCGATAACCGTGATTAACCTACTATAATTAAGGTGCAATAATACTGAAATCTAAAGAAGGGGATAACACGCCCAAACGGAACGCGTTTAACAATCTCTCCTTCATAACAATAATAAGTAAAAGAAGGGGATAACACGCTCAAACGGTAACGCGGTTTACTATCTCGCCTTCATAATAAAAATAAGTAAAAGAAGGGGATTTCACGCCCAAACGGTAACGCGGTTTACTATCTCGCCTTCATAATAACAATAAGTAAAAGAAGGGGATTACACGCCCAAACGGTAACGCGGTTTACTATCTCCCTTTATAATAACAATAAGTAAAAGAAGGGGATTACACGCCCAAACGGTAACGCGGTTTACTATCTCGCCTTCATAATAACAATAAGTAATGAAGTCCAAAGTAAAAAGTCCAAAGTAGATACGGTCCTTAAGTTGGGGTCCTTGGCCAACTTTTACATTTTATTTATCTAATTACTTCATTAGTCCTTCAACTTATATTCCATTCTTTATATAAGTTATAGTCCATAATATACTTCCAATATATGTATAATAACCATATATACATAATCTGTCCAAACTTGACTAAGAATCTGTCCAAAACAGTCTCGAAAATCTGCCTACTCTCGGCCAAGGGAAGGTTTTTGAGGCTAGGGGTGTGAAATCTTGTCTAACTCTTGGTTAATAATCTTCCTAACACATTAAGGAAGAACACTTATAAGTTTAAGAATTTTTGGACAACATTTGGTTAGGGGAGGGGGGGGGGGGGGTTGGACGAGACACTTAGAAGGAGGGAGAGAAGAGATGTTTTCAAGTCTTGTGATAAGTTAAGTGTGGATGATTTTCATCCACTTAGGGGGTTTATATAGCACAACCAAGGGTTGAGATTAACACATGTGTAAGGTAGAGATCATATGTGAAGGTTCCTTCCCACACTTGTCTTACTAAAGCCATGCAAGTCTTGACCATGCAAGACTTGCCCACTAATGCACAAAAAACGTCCAAGACATGCCAACTAGGCAAGCATTGTTGGCCACTTGTCTTGCCTAGTCCATTTCGTCCACTTGGCCCAATCTAGGGGTGACACTTGTCGCCCTCCTATTGGTCCAAAATATTTTATCTCTTGGAACAATTCCATAATCGTAAAAATATTGAAAGCGCAAAATTTCCTTCACAAGGTTCGGAATACTTTCCGTCGGAAAATAATTCTATCAATCTTACCCTAATTAGGGCGTATACATCCGTACGTACGTCCTCACATACATACTCCGGAACTACGGGGCATAACACAAAGTATGTAGAAACAAAGGAGGTGCTGCCCGATTTTCCGTAGAATAAGAGACTCTATACTTAGTATTATTCTACGTTAGAAACTAGAAATTGATAGTCATGTTGTGACCATTATAGGTTGACAATTCTACGTGCGGCGTATTCGACTTAGCTTGCGGATTAAGCCGAAAAGTTATGTGAACTATCTCCTCTTCTAGCATGATTCCTTAAGATAAAGAAAGTATGTCATACTCCTTAAAAGATCCATTCCTTGGTTGTACTTGGATTGTCTAATATAGAATTTATTCTATATACTTCCTTGATTGTACATTGATATTTTAATTGTAAGTTGTTATAATCCATTTCCTTAGTGAAGTTTGGATTCTCAAAAGTGGAAGTATTTTACTTAAAGTACTTGAGTCTTGAAAAGGAAGTGGTTTCCAAATCTTTTGGCTAGTGCCTTAGTTCCAAAACCTAAATGTCGTTATAATGACTTTAGGGGAGTCAAAGGAGTGATTTACTTAATTGTTTTAAAAGAGGAGAAATGACATGATTTAAGAGAAGTAACTTGTTTTAAAGGTGTGAGTTACTTGAAGTTTAAAAGTAGAAGAAACTTGATTTCTAAGGATTAAGAGACTTGAAGTATTTTGAAAGTTAAGAAACTTGATTTGTAAGTATGTGATACTTGGTTTTAAAAGTGTAAGTCTCTTGGATATAAAAAGGAATGAATTGGTCTAAAACCATAAAGGGTTATAACGGCTTTATGGGAAGTTGGTTATAACGGCTTTATGGAAGGTTAAGAAAGTTGTCTATTTTGATTAATGGGCATAAGTTGCCTAGATTGTGAAAATTTGAAGTTACTTGGTTTCAAGCTTTGAAATGAGTTTCTAAAAGTATAGTAAATTACTTTGAAAAATAGACACGCCTTGATACTACGGGTGTTAGTATCTTGGAATTTTACATAAAAAAGAGTCTTTTGAAAAGAATGTACGTACGTAGTACTTTGGCTTGTTAAATGAGAATTATTCTATTTGTGCCTTGATAAGTACTTTGGCTTGTTAAATGAGAATTATTCTATTTGTGCCTTGATAAGTACTTTGGCTTGTTAAATGAGAATTATTCTATTTGTGCCTTGATAAGTACTTTGGCTTGTTAAATGAGAATTATTCTATTTGTGCCTTAATAAGTACTTTGGCTTGTTAAAAGAGAATTATTCTATTTGTGCCTTAATAAGTACTTTGGCTTGTTAAATGAGAATTATGCTATTTGTGCCTTGATAAGTACTTTGGATTGTTAAATGAGAACTATTCTATTTGCGCCTTGATAGTATTTTGGCTTGCTTGAATAAGTATTTCTCTTGGTTTATGTAAAAAGAAGGCATGGTATTGTCTTGGGTTGTGTAAAAAGGAAAGGCATGGTATTGTCTTGGTTTATGATAAAAAGAAAGGCATGGTAATTGTCTTGATTTTTCTAAAGGCATGGTTTTGCCTTGGTTTGTTTACATATGGGTTACTCATATAGACATTCGTGCAAGTGTCATATCTCCACATCTCCGCGTCCCTCCATAAAGGGCTGGCAACTTGTTTCAAGGATGACATGGGTTAGCTCCCCATGGGGGTGAGTGGTACACACTCACGGCGGGTCGGTATTTGACTCGGGCGGGTTAAATTCCCGGATATATATAAGCCATGGATTAGCTATCCGTGATGCGAGTATCGTGTACCGATGACTCATTGTGGGTCCTCACGACCTAAGCGGGGTGAAATAGTCCCTTGCGGGTGAAATAGTCCTATGATAGGTTGCATTATAACACAGAGGGTGGTTGACCCTGGCACTGGCACGGCCTTCATGTTTTGAAACGGTATTGATTTCGTTAATGAAAGGGTGCAGTGTGGTTATGAATTAAAGTGGAACAGTAATTCTCATTGTTAAAGTCATAACTTAAAAGATAAAAAGGATTGCATTACTCTCATGATTGTAAGGTTCAGTGTGCTTACTGATGTTGTATTATATCATGGACTGCCGGCAGTGATGAAGGATTCCACGGGCATGATTGATATTATGGGCGTGAGACCCATGGTTATATTTGATTAATGACTTTGAGGGCATGCGTCCCTGACTTGATATGACTGCTTATGTATTGTATACTGTAGGTTGGCTATCATACATGTCTCCTGTTTTGTTAGACTGTTATGATTTCATTACAGTATTTTACTGTTTCACATACTTGGTACATTCTTCGTACTGACCTCCTTCGCGGGATGCGTTCATGCCGCAGGTTTAGGTCTGTGATTTGGTGATCTGCAGTGTAGGACCGCTCGAGTTTTGGATAGCTCCATCATTGTGAGTTTATCTTTTTGGTATAGTTCTTTCAAGATGTGCTTTTTACGATTATGGTATGCAGCGGGGCCTTGTCGTCATAGTTCAATAAAACTCTTAGAGGTCTGTATTCATATGTGGATTGGACTCGTATGCGATTAGTGTCTTTTGATTATGTATATTATATGCCACTTGCATCGGCGTTGCCTTGCACGTACGTTGGTTTAAAAAAAAGAGGTGTTATTTAAATTCCGCAGTTTACTTGTGTTGATAGGTAGAAGGGTGCCCAGGTAGGGCACCAGTCACGGGCCCGGGGTTCGGGGCGTGACAACAACATGCATACGACTCCAAATAAATACACTCGTACCGATATACATCATCAATATACCCACTATACGATAATATTACCAACCTGGATACGCAATCCATATAACTGCTCAGGCCATCACGCCTTTCTCAAAGTGCCGATCACAATAACTGTTAGGGAAAGACCATCCTAACAACACAGCTCTATCGCACGACCTTAGAGTAAGAATAATATAAAACAATCCTAAATATCATGTAGCCTCCTGTGTATACGTATGGTGCACACATACCCATACCCAAGACTCTACTAGACACGGTCTGTAGACATTCTGATGACTAACTGCTCTGATACCACTCTGTCACGCCCCGAACCCCGGGCCCATGACTGGTACCCTACCTGGGCACCCTTCTATACATACTACATGAGTAACACGCGGAAGATAATAACACTCATCATTTTTTTTTCAAAGCAAAGGCAAAGCCGATAAGGCTGCCGTATATATATACCATACCCAACTGGGTCTACACTGTACAACAAAGTAAATATAACTCTCACCAGTCCAACCCACATATGAATACCGACCTCTAAGAATTTGGACAATTACTACGACGGGACAAGGCCCCGCCGTACCCCTGAATATACCTAGACATAATGACAAGCTCCGAAACATTGGAGCCATCTCAAAATGCTGAATCAAGATCCTAAGCTCGCGGATCCACAACTGTGTACCTAGACCTGCGGACATGAACGCAGCCCCCCAAAGGAGGTCAGTACAACAGGTACCACGTATGGAACGAAAATACAGTACAGTATTAAAATCATGGTTGTGTACAAGAATGACAGGGGCAAGTATAGAAAATCAAATACCAGATCCTACCGTGTCACATAACCTAAAAGACAACTTCACCTTGTATAACTGTACTATAACAACTCCAAGAGTCGACTGTGCCTTTCAAGAATATAATATCACACAGTCCAAATACAAACCATGAAACAAGTATGATAACCAAATTAATCAATAAGAGTAATGAAAATCAACTTCATCTTTTAAAAGACCATTTCACAATATATAAGCAGTCATGCCAAGTCAGAGACGCATGCCCTCAAAATCATTACTTAAGTACAACTATGGGTCTCATGCCCACAATATCAAGCGTGCCCGTGAAATTCCTTCCTCACTGCCGGTAGTCCATGATATGATAGAACATCAATATATACATACTCAAATATCAGGTCTAACCAGCGTCATAAAACTAACCGGGGCAAATACGAAGGCCAACTACTAGGTTCCGCCGGCGTCACAAAGTCGCGGGCAAGTACGTAAAGCCAACTACGATTCCGCTGCGCATCACGGTCGGCCGGGCAAGTCTGGCCAACTACCGATTCCGCTGCGTCACGGTGGCCGGAGCAAGTACGAAACCAACTACGGATCGCTGCGTCACGGCCGGGGCAAGTCACGAAATCAACTACCGATTCGCTGCGTCACGGCCACGGAGCAAGTACGAAAACCAACTACGAGATACCGCCTGCGTCACGAAGCTGACCGGGGCAAGTACGAAAGCCAACTACCAGATACCGCCTGCGTCACGAATCTTCATGGGGAGCTAGTCCATGGAACAAACATAGTGGAAGCATACCCGTGGAATCTCCAACAGTGTCGGTATGTCCAAGTAAATAGCGAGATATCCGACCCTCCATTGAGAGACGCGGTAACATAGGAATATAACAAGGCTATCACGAGCAAGCACAGGTAAGTTACCATACTTCTAGACTTTTATTAACATGTAAACTGATTCACCATTTTGTAAACTCAAGGTACTTTCATTTTATGCCAACAATCCGGGTTTTAACCCCAAAGTACTACGTACTTCAACTCTCTTAAAAAGATCCCTTTTTACATAAAATTCACACGATACTAATACCAGTAGTATCAAGACACGTTTACTTTTTAAACTAAGTTACTACACCTTCGGAAAATCATTTCAAGGATCTTAAAATCAAGTCCCATAACCTTTAAGGAAATCAAATCTCATAACTTTGAAAATCAAGTCTCATAACTTTAAATCAAAGTCTCATAATCTTTAAAGGAATCAAATCTCATAACTTTGAAAATCAAGTCTCATAACTTTAAATCAACGTCTCATAATCTTTAAAGGAATCAAATCTCATAACTTTGAAAATCAAGTCTCATAACTTTAAATTAAAGTCTCATCACTTTCAAAATAAATATTTCATTAATGTAGTAACTTAGCAAGGTCAACTAGACTCCACTACTTCCTAACGACTTTTACCCACATCCCCCATAAGACTTGGTAAGAACTTAGGAATATTCTAGACATGTTTTTAGCCTAAAATCTATCACGTGAATACTTCCTAATTACAAGGCAAGTACTTCAAGAAGGCAAGTCACGTATACTCCAAATAACAAGGCAAGTATACTTCAAACAACAAGTCATGTATACTCCCAACAACAAGGAAGTATACTCAAATAATAAATCATGTATACTCCTAACAATAAGGCAAGTATACCATAAAAATACTCATGTCTTAGAGAAGAGGAAATCCACATACCTCGTGACGACTAACCAATACGACAAGTAGCAAAATACTCCAAAGTACTTCAACTTCATCGGCTATTCCTTAAGCCAAGTAGACTCTGCTGCACGTAGTACTTCAACCTAAAATGGCCATAGTACTTCTATCAATATCATACTTTCTAGTATAAGACTTATACCAAATAATGCCCTCTAATTCTACGGAAATTTGGGCAGCACTTCCTTTGTTTCTACGTACTTTTCCACCTTTTCCAAGACCCGTATTTCCATAACCAACAAGCCACATTTAAGGCGCAACCAACAGTTAGCCAAAGGGGATTACACGCCTAACTGGACGTGTAAAATTCTGCCCCATAATCTAAACAAAACAGTCCATAAAAACTGCATAACAACGTCTAATAGTTTTATGCAGTTTTCTGCTAACCACAACTACAACAATACAAAGTATTTTTCCTTAATTCCTTTTAATCCAATTCTCAATCCAACATGTTATATAAGTTATAACAATTAATCAACTATATTTTCTTCATTATATAACATGTGACAAGTGTAGATGACGATAATAAAAATCAACGAATCACATGGCCCGAAAAAGCTAGTTTCGGACCACTCACCCAAAGTAGGGCATATATACCTTATTTTTCATATCTTTCTTAATGAAAGTTCATCCATATACTATAACAATGAGTAATAACCTCATTTTTAGCCTTAAAATCGTCCCGGGCAGAATGCTATACTTTGGTCTGCAGTTTTCATTTCGCTCCACTTCTTCAAGTTCCAATCGCATATACGTGACCCCTATAAGCTTGTGATCAACTTCCCTTCACGTTTCAACACCAAAAAGCCGACGGAAAACCCTAGGGTTTCAAACCCCATTCTCGGCCCAATGAAGTTTTAAAGGGTTGAGATGTTAATCTTGGTTCAACACTTGGATTAGGGGCTTAATCTTGGAGAAAAATATTTTAATCAACACTAGGTGTTCTTGGTGTTCTTGTTCATGAGCTCAAAGGAAGAAAAAAAGATGAAGAAATATGGTTTAAGTGTAGAGACAAGTCTTGCAAGCCTCTTATGTATATATAAATATCTCAAAGGGTGAGATCATGACAAGTGAATGGACAAGTGGATGTGGGACCCATGTCCACTTGTCCTACTTCAACAAATATCTAAAGTCAAATAGTCAACCGAGATAAGTGGGGGGTGGGGTGTGCCACGTGTCACCCTCCGATTCGTCCAAAATATTTTCATCTCCCATAAACATCCATATTAGCCAAAATCTCAAAAAATATTGTGGTCCCCACAAAATCGTAAATTTTTCCCCTGGGCCCCACGTGACCAATTTCGGATTTAAAAATCCATAATTCTATTATATTCCAAAAAGTCCAAATCCCAAATTTGAGAACTCAATTCTCATTACTAAACACTTTTCTTCACGGGTTCCGAGATTTCTTTTAAGGAAAAGGCGCATCTTCTATCATTTCACGATTTAACCCTTATCGTCTTACGTACGTTCTCTTATTCTTGTGTTGGAACTACGGGGTGTAACAAGCTCCCATCAAAGTTGAGAGATCCGGGGAGTTTCACCTTATCTTGCACTATAGGGAATGTGACATGTAAAAGGGCTTTGTGTGACTTAGGGGCTAGTATCAACTTGATGCCTCTCTCCGTATTCAAAAGACTTGGGTTGGGAGAAGCAAAGCCAACCAAAGTCAACTTGCAGCTAGCTGATCGCTCGGTCGTGCATCCTAAAGGTATAATTGAAGATTGTTAGTAAAAGTGGGCAAATTCATCTTCCCTGCTGATTTCCTCATTCTTGATATGGAGGAAGATGAAAATTTGTCCATTATCCTTGGGAGACCATTTCTAGCGACAGGGAGAGCTCTTATTGATGTTGAAAAGGGAGAATTGAAGCTCTGAGTCGATGATGAGGAGATGACTTTCATTGTTTTCAGACCTTCAACTGATCCATAATTCAATGCAAATGCTTTGTTGTTGGTGTAGTTGACAAAAAGACTCCTCATGAAATTTCCAAGGGTACTGATGCCCTTGATGGCAAGAATTTTGGACTTATGAATGATGTTGTGAATTATGAAAAAAGAACAAAGTCCACTGAACTCAACCCTGTGAAAAAGAAGAAGGAAGGAGAAAGCGAATGGTGCTGAAATGGATATATGGAAGGGATAATCTACCCCCTTGAGTGAACAAGTATTTGCGTCCGGCTAAAAGACGTTAAAGACAACGCTACTTAGGAGGCAACCCAATGTTTTAATTATGTTATTTCAATTTTCTTTTTAGTTTGTTTTAATTTTGTCTTGAACAGTCTCACGATCTGGTATGTTTAGTGTTTGTGGATGACAGATAAAGAGCAGAGACTAACTCTGAGGAGAAAATGGCGAAAAATGCTAAAAACTGGAAAAATCGAAACTTCAGGGAATTAGAGTCGCGACGCCTGTTGAGAGAGTCGCGGTGCAAGAGAGGCAGTAGCCTCAGTGAATTCTGCCAGGCAATTAGGGCTGCGGCGCACGTTCCAAGGGTCGCGGCTCCTCCGTCGGCTTTGTGCACAGTGATTTTTCCATCAACCCAGACCTCCGTTGTGACCGCTGTGTTGTGTCTGTAATTATCCATTTATTTTTTGTCTTTACACATTGGGGATAATGTGTTAATCAAGTTTGGGGGATCCTACTTTGTTTTGTGTTTTGTTTTAAGTCTATTTGTTTTCTTTTTGTTTATTTTATGTGTTCGTGAGTCATAATTTTTTTTATGGATCAAGCATGATGTAGTTGCTAAAGACATTGAGTGAATAAAGTGGGATAATATAATGGAATTGAAAGCAAAAATATGTGTGCTTAAGTTAAATATGTCAAAGATTCATGACATCTAATTATTTGGGGTATTTTTTCTTAGCATATGTGTTGTCAATTATGGAAAGAAAAGTTGAAAAATGTCTAGAAAACTTGTTTGCTTGTTATTTGAGGCGCAATAGTTAAGATATACATGTTTAGGGAGATGATTCAGACATTCATTGATAGCCCTTCTTAGTCGTTCACTACCTACCCTGACATAAATTGTACCCTTAATCAGCCCCATTGAGCCTGAAATAAGATTTTTCTTTGACACCCTATGATTCCCATTTTTTGTGCCATAAGTAATTATTGAAAAGTAGTGGGATGAAAAGTGTTGAAAAAGAAACAAGAAGAGAGTGAAAATTTGATGCATTCCAATGAAAAATATGCAAAAAAGTAAGTTTGGGGGTGCTTGTTAATTATAATACATCTCATTCTCTCAAAAGAAAAAGAGGAGAGAAAAATGAGTATGAGATTGTAAAGAAAGTCAAAAACAAGGACAAAGAGTTGAATGAAAAATGCTTATGGTACGTAAATTGAGCTTAAATGCCCACTTTTACCTACCCATTTCTAAGCCTACATTACAACCCTTGAAAGTCCTGAAGATCCTTAATGTGTATATCTATGATTAGTGGAGAATAGCAAGTAAACAGATCTATAGCATTGTCACACCCCGAACCCCGGGCCCGTGACTGGTGCCCTACCTGGGCACCCTGCTACCTTAACAACACAAGTAAACTGCGGAAATTTAATAACACCTCATTTTTTTAACGACGTGCGTGCAAAGCCGACAAGGCGCCATATAATATACATAGACCAAAGACACCATCGTATACATGAGTCCAATCCATATGAATACAGACCTCTAGGAGTTAAACTGAACTATGACGGGACAAGGCCCCGCCGTACCCATAAATGTACAAAAGCCTGTACTGAAGGACATATACCAAAGATAAACTCCGGAATAGAAGGAGCTTATCCAAAACCCTGAGCAGGATCCTACACTGCGATCACCGAATCTGCGTACCTAAACTGCGGCATGACGGCCCCGAAGGAGGTCGATGCGAAGAATGTACCAAGTATGTGAGCGATGAAATCGTAATAAAATCATAGCGATCTAAATAACCACGGAGACATGTATGATATCCAACCTACGATACATAACACATAGCGATCATATCAAGTCGGGGGCGCACCGCCAAAGTCATTACTCAATATAATCATGGGTCTCACGCCCGTAATATCAATCATGCGTGGAATCCTTCCTCACCGTGATCCGGCGATGTAATAACACCAATAAGGATACATGAACACCAAGTCCCACCTGTGTCCTCGATACCTCGTGGTCCCATGCCCTAATCCCACCTCGTAAGCATGACCAAAGGGTAACACAAACAAATCGGGACATATATGATAATCAAAATACAACACATTGTGCCTTACTAACAATGAGAGTAAACGATAGTATCCTTACAATATAAACCGGAAGCTCATGATCAAGCGGGACCATCCGCCCGCGATGTCATTTAGCAATCCTATTCTGGGACTATTTCACCGCGTAGTCGCGTGGACCACGTGAGGTATTCTCGCGTAGGTGGACCGCGGCGTGGGACTATTTCACCCGCATAATCCCTTTCGGACTCGCATGAGGTATTCCTCGCATAGTACTATTAAACCTCCATAAGCCATTACTGACTCGCATGAGTTATACCTCGCATAATTTGGACCGCCGCATGAGACTATTTCACCCGCATAAGCCCTACGGACTCGCATGAGGTATTCCTCGCATCGTGGGTAGCAAATCCACGGAATGATGCAAATGCCACAAACCCGGGGAATGACCCCGAAACGACTGATATAACAATAGCACACATAGGCAAATCCTTAATTACAAGCCAAAGTCCTTACCAAGGCACACTTAGAATAATTCTCTTTAACAAGCCAAAGTACTTATCAAGGCACACTTAGACAAATTCTCAATTTATCAAGCCAAAGTACTAATCAAGGCATACATAGAATCATTCTCTTTTAACAAGTCAAAGTACTTATCAAGGCACACTTTAGACAAATTCTCAATTTATCAAGCCAAAGTACTAAGCAAGGCATACATAGAATAATTCTCTTTTAACAAGTCAAAGTACTTATCAAGGCACACTTAGACAAATTCTCAATTTATCAAGCCAAAGTACTAATCAAGGCATACATAGAATAATTCTCTTTTAACAAGTCAAAGTACTTATCAAGGCACACTTAGACAAATTCTCAATTTATCAAGCCAAAGTACTACATACGTACATACATAGAATAATTCTCTTTTAACAAGTCAAAGTACTTATCAAGGCACACTTAGACAAATTCTCAATTTATCAAGCCAACGTACTACATACGTACATCCAGCGAATAATTCTCTTTTAACCAGTCAAAGTACTTATCAAGGCACACTTAGACAAATTCTCAATTTATCAAGCCAACGTACTACATAGGTACATTCTTTTATAAAAGACTTCTTTCTATGTAAAGCCCAAGATACTAACACCGTAGTATCAGCGTGTCTATTTTTCAAAGTAAGTTACTACACTTTTAGAAAACTCATTTCAAAGCTTGAAATCAAGTAACTCTAAATTTCACAATCTAGGCAACTTATGCCGATTAATCAAAATAGACAACTTTCAAAACCTTCCCTAAAGCCGTTATAACCAACTTCCCATAAAGCCGTTATAACCCTTTATGGTTTTAGACGTATCCCTTCCTTCAATAACCAAGAGACTTATACTATTAAAACCAAGTATCACATACTTACAAAACAAGTTCTTAACTTTCAAAATACTTGAGTCTCTTAATAGTTAGAAAACAAGTTTTCTTCCACTTTTTAAACCTCAAGTAACTTCACCCTTAACGCAAGTTACTTCTTTTAAATCATGTCATTTCTCCTCTTTTAAATCAAATAAGTAAATCACTCATTTGACTCCCCTAAAGTCATTATAATGACCTTTAGGTTTTAGAACTAAGGCACTAGCCAAAAGATTTGGAAACCACTTCCTTTTCAAGTCTCTATGTACTTTAAGAAAAATACCTTCACTTTTAAGAATCCAAACTTCCCCAAGGAAATGGATTATACTACTTACAATTTAAACATCAAAGTACACTCAAGGAAGTACATAGAACAATTTCTATTTTAGGTAATCCAAATACAAGCAAGGAATGGACCATTCAAGGAGTAGAACTTACTTTCTTTATTCTAAGGAATCATGCTAGAAGAGGAGATAGTTCACATACCTTATCGGCTAAATCCACAAGCTAAGCCGAATACACCGTAGGTAGAAGTGTCAACCTATAATGGCCACAACAAGGCTATCAACTTCTAGTCTCTATGTAGAAATAATACTAAGTATTTAGTCTCTAATTCTACGGAAAATCGGGCAGCACTTCCTTTGTTTCTACTCACTTTGCCACCTTTTTCAAGGCCGAATATAATAACCAACAAGCCACATTTAAGGCTCCAAACAACAACCAAACAAAGGGGATTACACGCCTTACAATACGTGTAAATTTCCGCCCCACAATTCATACGAAAAATAGTGAATATGCCCAAAAGCCATTCTCGGCCAACCTCTAGAACAACACTAAGTCTTTTTCAATCCTTCTTAAAATTCCAAGTTCTAAGGTCTAACATGTTATATAGTCTAAACAACTTCAACAACTACAATTTCCTTCTTTATACAACATGCGACGCTTAGACTAATAATCGACTAGAATTGAAATCTTAAAGTTAAACATGCTAGATTTCGGATTAGGGTTCCAATTGCCAATACACATATCAAACTTCATACTATATAACACATGCTTGCTAAAATCCATAGCTACAACAATAAGTAAGTCTTAACTACTAAAACGACAAAATTTATACCTTTATAAGCCCTTAAAATTTCCAAGATTCCAAAGTCGCGCCTTAGCAATTCTTAGCTCCTTTCCTTAGGTTCCAATCCGCTCCAAGCACTCCTTAGAGGCCTATGAAGAACCCATCTTCAAGTTCCAACTTCAAAGTTGAAGAACTCCCTTAGTTTCCGCCTTGCGACTAACGTAAAAATGTGTTTTTTCCGAAATCTTTCTATTGAGATATCCTTACAATACCCTAAGGGACATTGGGTTAAAGTATTGTGGCTAATGGATCAAAACTATAAAAATTTTGTGTGGGACTTAGGGCAAACCCGAGAGCAACTATAGCACAAGAAAATGTTGTGTAATTTTTCTAAGTCTTTCAAGACTTTGTCTTGCTACTAGTATGTATTTAAAACACATTGGAGGGTTTAGATATCCACAAATGTGAGGTTTGGATTAAAATCACATGGATCAAGCCTAAGTGGCAAGTTGACTAGTCAATTATGTCAAGCTTTGAAGACTTATCTTCCAAGAGGTTCAATGACCAAAATACCCCTCCTCTAATTCGACCAAGACCACTTATGGGGGTGCCACGTGTCGCCCTCTCATTCGTCCATAAAATTCCGTAACCCTCGTGGGCCCCACAAAACGTAAAATTCCTCGGGTGGGCCCCACGTGACCAAATCCGTAAAAATAAATTTCCATAATATTAATAAGTCCCATACTCTTCAAATAATGTATTTTGAGAATCCAATTCTCATCAACGAACACTTTTCCTTTCCGACATTCGGAAGATTTTCCGTCGGAAAAACAATTCTTCCTTTCGTACTAATTTCCAAGTCTTGTTTCCTTACGTACATTCTCTTATACATGTCCTGGACTTACGGGGTGTAACATTCTTCCCCCCTTAGAAACATTCGTCCCCGAATGTTCTTAGTCGGTTGCCAAGCTATACACACTCCGGCACAATCTCTATACTATGCCTATCGATCAAAACTGCACAAGACCAACGATGCCACACATGGCCACCACATAACATACGTAAACATAATAATGGACCTTCCGTCCGTGGTCCCTTCTCACAAAACTCAAAGGTTACAGTCTTCCCAAACACGGGATCCTTAGAGGTTCCTTTCTTTCCTTACTTGCCATACTTTCTCGTACTTTCAAACTCATCTAGTACACGTACAAAATCTCAAATTCTGTTTCTGTTCCCCAATCCTTGGAGTTACTAACCAACTTGGCCATTATGCTACTTGAATTTCCGCTAAGGCTCTTCTCGGTCCTTACGACCTAGTTCCGGTGGAACGCGTCCACAAACTCGTACAACGATTAACTAAACTTGGGCCTTGCATCCTCGGGACCCTATCACATAACGGGACCATTTCTAACTGACATCACCCCATTCCAAACTATCGGCTGACCCGAAATGAGTCCATAACCCGACTCATCGTCACGCTTAACTTCTCATTCTTAGTCTGAAGTAAATCTCTCTCTTATCCCAAGGTACTTCTTACCCTACCCCCTATTCACTGGAGGTTCGTCTCATAAGCCAAAGTATTTCTCTTTGCAATCTTCCTATCGGTCTTACACTTATACGGGTAATTACAACTTGTGAACTTTATACGACTATAGTCTCGGTTCGCTATCATTCTTGTCAACATTCTTACTTCTCACTTACTAATCAAAGTATCCTACCTGCAGGGTACTATCACTTATTTGCTAGCACCGCTATCTTGGTCAATAACATAATCGCTTCCTCATGACCATATAGTCTTTCTCTGTAGAAGCTGGAGGCTCACAGTGCTTTGAGGCCTCAAACCTGGCGCAGAAGGACTCGCCGACTTCGGAACAACATCCGGTATACTCTGGGCATAATCCCTATCAACTCTCTGAGTCTGACTAGTAGCTCTTGCTACTCCTTTTGCTCCTGAGTGGTTGTTGCCCTCCTTGGAGGCATAGCAGAATACAACAATACGTCGAGAGGAATTATCTTACTAACACACTCTATGCACGATCATAGAGTGAGAAGAATAGAAACCAACTCTTAAATGTCCTGTAGCCTCACTGTTTATGGGTGTGGCGCGCACACCGATAATCAGAATCTACTAGACACGGTCGTAGACATTCAGGACCGATCGCTCGATACCACTCTGTCACACCCGAACCCGGGCGTGGTGGTGCCTACACAGGCACCGCTACCTTAACAACACAAGTAAAGCTGCGGAAATTTAATAACACCTCATTTTTTTAACCAACGTGCGTGCGAGGCAAAGCGACAAGGCCGCCATATAATATACATAGACCAAAGACACCACGCATCGTACATGAGTCCAATCCAGCATATGAATACGGACCTGCAGGAGTTAAAGTCGAACTATGACGGGACAAGGCCCGCCGTACCCATAAATGTACAAAAGCACATCTTGAAGGACATATACCAAAGATAAACTCAGGAATAGAAGGAGCTTATCCAAAACCACGGCGAGGATCCTACACTGCCGATCACGACTAGCGTACCTAAACTGCGGCGTGAACGCGGCCGAAGGAGGTTAGTACGAAGAATGTACCAAGTATGTGAGCGATGAAATCGTAATAAAATCATAGCGATCTAAATAACACGGGAGACATGTATGATATCAACCTACGATCACATAACACATAAGCGATCATATCAAGTCGTGACGCGAGCCCTCAAAGTCATTACTCAATATAACCATAGGTCTCACGCCCGTAATATCAATCATGCGTGGAATCCTTCCTCAGCTGGCGATCCGCGATGTAATAACACGATAAGGATACATGAACACCAAGTCCCGCGTGTCCTCAATACCTCGTGGTCCCATGCCGGAATCCGCTCGTAAAGCATGACCAAAGGGTAACACAAACAAATCCGGGACGTATATGATAATCAAAATACAACACATTGTGCCTTACTAACAATGAGAGTAAGCGATAGTATCCTTACAATATAAACCGGGAAGCTCGTGATCAAGCGGGACTATCGCGCGATATCGTTTAGCAATCCTATTCACGGGACTATTTCACCCGCGTAGGTCGCGTGGACGCGTGAGGTATTCCTCGCGTAAGGTGGACCGCCCGCGTGGGACTATTTCACCGCGTAAGCCCTTTCGGACTCGCGTAGGTATTCCTCTCATAGGACTATTTCACCCGCGTAAGCCGCTACGGACTCGCGTGAGGTATTCCTCGCGTAAATTTGGACGCCGCGTGGGACTATTTCACCCGCATAAGCCCTACGGACTCACGTGAGGTATTCCTCGCATCGTGGGTAGCAAATCCACGGAATGATGCAAATGCCACAAACCCGGAATGACCGAAGCGATATAACAATAGCACACAACCGCTATTTCCGGCCATAGGCAAATCCTTAATTACAAGCCAAAGTCCTTACGAAGGCACACTTAGAATAATTCTCTTTAACAAGCCAAAGTACTTATCAAGGCACTTAGACAAATTCTCAATTTATCAAGCCAAAGTACTAATCAAGGCATACATAGAATCATTCTCTTTTAACAAGTCAAAGTACTTATCAAGGCACACTTTAGACAAATTCTCAATTTATCAAGCCAAAGTACTAATCAAGGCATACATAGAATAATTCTCTTTTAACAAGTCAAAGTACTTATCAAGGCACACTTAGACAAATTCTCAATTTATCAAGCCAAAGTACTAATCAAGGCATACATAGAATAATTCTCTTTTAACAAGTCAAAGTACTTATCAAGGCACACTTAGACAAATTCTCAATTTATCAAGCCAAAGTACTACATACGTACATACATAGAATAATTCTCTTTTAACAAGTCAAAGTACTTATCAAGGCACACTTAGACAAATTCTCAATTTATCAAGCCAAAGTACTACATAAGTACATACATAGAATAATTCTCTTTTAACAAGTCAAAGTACTTATCAAGGCACACTTAGACAAATTCTCAATTTATCAAGCCAAAGTACTACATACGTACATTCTTTTATAAAAGACTTCTTTCTATGTAAAGCCCAAGATACTAACACCGTAGTATCAAGGCGTGTCTATTTTCTCACACCCCATTCGGGCAGTGGTAGTGCCTTACCCGCACCCTAGTGATACATATATCGAGAAAATCAGTGAACATAACACATGAGTCAAGAAACAAGAGATATAATAATAAGCAGGCCAACCAAAGCGGTTGCCTTGATATACATAAAACACGAGCAGTTTAATCCTTTTACAACCACGACCACAGCGATTCTGACTCTAAGATTTACAACACTATGACGGACGGGGCCCGCCATACCACGAATGTTCAAGAACTACAACTCGGGAACACATGCAAAAGATAAGCCTCGGAGAAAGCGGAGCTTCCCAATATCTTTGGCTGTGATCCCAGGCGAGGATCCACGGCCGATGTACCTACTGCGGCGTGACGCGGCCGAAGGAAGGTCGATCTGACAAGTACCAAGTATGTGAAGCGTAAATCAGTAAATGAAATCATACTAGTCTATATAAAGCGAGACATGTATGATAACCAAACTACTGATTCCAACATAAAGCGATCATGTCGATCGAGGACTCGCGTCCTCAGTCATCACTCAAATATAACTATGGGTCTCACGCCCACAACATCAATCATGTTCGCGTCGGCGCGTGCCCCGGAATTACGCGCCGGTGTAGAGATGTCCATGATGCAACAATAATACCAATGCCACATGCGCGTGCCGGAATTCTACCTCGGTGTAGACACGTCCGTATGACATCATCAACAATATATTGGGTGATCAACCGCGCGTGGCCACGTGCCGGAATTCTACCTCGGTGTAGACGTATACATGTAACATCGACAACAAGACGATAATTAAAATGGAAACATGCGTGGAATTCTCGTCACCGCCCGACGTCGAGTAAGTTCTCGACAAGTCAACCGCCCTCTATCGAGAGCGGTAACGTAAATACAACACTTGTACAACAAAGGCTATCATCACAAGCATAGGCAAGTTTCACACAACTCAAAGTACTTTCACATAAGTCACACAATACGTAGTATAAAAATCGTGACTATCTTTTTAAGTAAACAAGACACTTCCCTTTTGTAAAATCAAGTAACAACATTATTTTCCAAGCGTTCAAATTTGCCTAATTTCAAATGCTCAAGTCACTTATTTTAGAAAGGTTTCATAACTCATAGTCTTAATCTCTTTTAAAACAATTGAGTAACATATGTCATATATGTGAGTAGTTTATTCTTGTTTATAACGATCTTATTACAATGACCGTGATCTAGAAAATGTAATATCATTTTGTCTCATCTTAGCTTCATGCGGATGGAGGTTTCTCTTGGTTTTAATACAACATCATTATTCAATACATTTTCCTTTATTAACGCTGCGGTGGTGCAGCCGATACATTCGATTCCGAAATCAGTAAATCATTATCCCTTTAAAAACCAAGTACTCATTACTCACGAATGAGGTTTCACACAACATCCACATTAAAACAAATAAGTTAAGTCTCTTATCTTATAAGATCAAGTCTCTTAACTTCTAACATCAGTAAACCATTTTAAAAACCACAAAGTATTTCCTTACCTACATAAAACTGTTATAACCAACTTTCCATAAAGCCGTTATAACACTTTATGTTTTAAGAACCATCAAACACGATTAACACGTATGCGTCACCGTACTACATAGTTCACACATATCATGCTAGAAGAGATAGGAAGAGGTTCACATACCTCGCGGCGAGTATCGACAATAAGCAAAATGCTCCAAGTACTACAACCTTGCTAGCCCTTTCCACTCCTCAAGTAGAATACGCTACTCTTAGTACTTTCACCTAAAAAGGTCACAAACGTCTATTAACTTCAAAACACAAGGTTCCATTTCTCTACAGAAAATTGGCACCTCCAACACAGCGTAAATCTCCTCCTCTATCGGTAGGCTACTAAGCCAACCGGGGTTTACACGTCTAACCTGGCGTGTACCATTCTACTACACAACAATGCTACACAAGTCTCTGTAATGATCTATGTAATTCTGATTCGATTCTCTTCTTTAAATTGGGCTTAAGTCAAAAGACATTGCGCGCAAATAATGTTGATTACATATATAGTATACCTCAACTATATATTCCTACTACATGTAATCTCCAATTACAATAAGGGACAAGAATATTTACCTCGACAAGCCCAAAATTATCCAAGTTATAATGTCGATCTGAGCAAGGTTTAGCTCTACTCGTGCGCTCGATCCGCTCCAAACAACCCAGAAGTTCTAACTAACTTACTCAAATACTTGACCAAGTATGAAGATTTCCTTAGGGTTTCGGTTTGAGACTAAAGGACAAAAGGTAGTATTTCCGGGCGCTACGTATAGAGGTAACTTTTGGAATACAACAAGGTAAAGGCTAAGGTATTTTGGGCATTATAACAATACTCGGAGAGTATTTCTACCAATAGGGGGGGTGTATTATACGAAACAACTAGGCTATGGGGGTGTACCCCAAGGCTAGCACCACCAAGGGGGGAGGGGGAGGCTCTCGGGCACAAGGCCACTCAAGGGGAGGGGAAGGCTTAGGACGAGAACACACTCGAAGGGAGGAGAGGGACTCAAGACTTGGAAGATTTTTGGATGAAGAAGTCTTGAAGCTTAGGGGTATTTATAGCAAAACCAAAGGCCAACGATGGCGAAGATCAAGCCATGTGCAAGGCAAGTGTAAGGCGAGATCAAGCCAAGTGCACCCTAGTCCCTACTCCACAAAACAAGCCACAAAACATTGCACAAAACATTGCACAAAACAATGCCACAACAAGGCACGATCGGCGAGCGAGCCAGCCCCACAAGGCGTCGGCGAGGTGACAAGTGTCACCTCTTGTTAACAAAATGTTCGCGCTCGGAAAAATCCGCAAAAATACAAAAGCGACATAGCCGGAATTTTCCTTCGCAAGTTACGAAAGCGTTTAGTCGAAAACGACTCTAGCAGGTGTTGTGCACAAAGGTAACTTCGGCCAAGCCACTAGGCGGGGTGACACGTGTCACCACCTATTGGCCCTCATAAAGCGTCTTAGAAAATATCCACAATGGCCAAAATCTCAAAACAAAGTGGGCCCACAAAACAGTAAATTTCTCCGTGGGCCCCACGTGACCATTTCCAAAAATAAAATCTCAAAATTCTAATATAATTTAAGAAGCCCGTATTCCAAATCGGGAACCCAATTCCCATCAACGAACATTTTCTTTACAAAAAGCGGAAACTTTTTAGTGGAAAAAATCACCTCTTTCTTCCTTTCCAATTTTACGCCGTGCTCAAATGCGTGCGTCCTCGCATACATACCACGAGAATACGGGGTATAACATTCTCCTCCCGAAACATTCGTCCCGAATGTTCCTTCTCAAGACGGATATCGATGAAGTTCCTCTAACAAGTTGCCAACGCCACGGCAGCGCGAAATAACACACGTCCTCTTCTTTCCTTACTGCGTCGTGCCGCTTCTCGAACACTTGAACTCTCCGGTCGTACCATACTTCAGTCATTACTTCCGTTCGAAAATCTCGGAGTCACTACCTCGAACTTGGTCATCTTACTAACCTCGAACTTCCTTAAGGCCATTCCGGCCTTACGAACCGCTTCGGTCGAACGCGTCCACGAACTCATACGATGATCATACTAACTTGGGCCTAGAATCCTCGTGACCCTACCACCCGGGGACCACCCGAACCGACCCACCTTAATCCGGGCTGCGGTTGACCCGTATGACGTCCTCAACCCGACCCACAATCGCGTCAAGCCCTCGTTCCCCGACACGGAATAATCCTGCTAAATCACATCATGAAAGCTACCACTTCCATCTCACACTACCCATGGACTTATCACACAAATAAAACCCACGTATACTACGCACTCGATAAAGGTCAAACATAAAACAAATCTTTTACTCGAAGCGACCTTACCTCTAAGGTCTCAATCGTGACGATCAGGGTTCACACTTACCACGCCCCATACTTACCCTTCTACAATAACCAGGTGTCTAAATCACATTTAGCACAAAGCTATCCGAATATAACACTAAAACACATCAGTAAACAAAACTCTAGAGGGTTAAGGGATATACCTGTCTCTACCGCTTTCTAATCACGATCCCGCCTACAGGCGCGGTAGTGAAGGTGATGAACGGCCATCGATCACGAAGGTGAGTCGTAACATCCGTGCTACCCTTGGTCGGACGGTTTCGCAAAATGGCCCGCCGCAAAAATAGCAAGCTCCCTTGGCACTACGACACTCCCCGAAATGCGGTCTACCACATCGACCACACCGAGGTAGGGGTGACCGCATCTGGCCAACACCCTTACTTCCCTGGAAACCTGAACCCTTGGAGCCCTGACCTGCTCCCAAATACTCTGGATGCTCTGAAGGTTGTGGAGGACCACTCTGCACTGGCGGAGGTACAAAACTAGTATGCTGCTGAGGCGGTCCGCCTCGAAAGTCACCAAAGGACCCTGTTGTTCGGCCTCTTCGCGATCTTGGTCATTCCGTCGACCTCTCGTGCCTCGCATCCGGTGCATGAGCTGCGTGCGGGCAATGTACATGCGGTGAAGAGCTACACTCGAACAAGCCTCGTCAAGCAATCATCTAATCCGGTGGCGTGGCGGTGCACTCTATCCTCCATGGTTGCCACTAAAGCGGGGACATACCGAGCCAACGAGTCAAACTCCACGTTGTACTCCCGGCTGTGCGCCTGCGTCTCGGCATCACAAATCTGTCGGCCGTGCCCTCGCCATCTGCGGAGGCAAGAAGTGAGTGATGAATGCCTCTCGAGAACTCGTCCCATACCGCTGAGCGCATGCTCTCCCGGGACAACTCCACGAATCAAACGATCATTGCGGTATCACGCGCGGCCGATGCGAACCTAAGACCACCGACTCGGTCTCGAAGCCTTGATCACTCTCGCGGACCACGAATCGCCGGATGAACTCCTGCGGATCATCCTCGAGCCTCGACCCATAAAACTCTGGCGGGCTCTGACTCGAAAGTCCGTAGCCTCAAACTATACGCTCGGGGCGAACATCGGTGCTATTGGGCTGATCTGCTGCGTCCGGCCTATCCTCATATCGGCCCACGACCACGGCGGCCAAGCGGGCCATCTCGCGTAACCCATCGTCTCCTGCCCCGGTGTGGGATGGAGGCTCAGTGCTGCGGTCTCGGCGGCCATTCTTTGCGGCTCTAACCTCTCTTTGGTGGCGGCGTCCAAAACCCGTCGTCTGAGCCTGACCTCAGTCTTGTATGCGGGCTGCGCCCTCGTACTCCTCAGTATCTCACTAGCGGCACCTCGGCTGCCTTGCCATCCCGGGCTCACGGTTGCCTTGCGCGGAGGCATAATCGGTAAAATGAGATACGTCGGAGGGTCCAACTTACAACACGATTCTAAGGCACGATCTCGGAATGAGAAGAATGAAACCAATCCTAAATGTCCTATAGCCTCACGATTATAGATGTGGTGCCTGACACCGATAATCAAGACTCTACTGACACGGTGCGTAGACACTTTCCGAGGACTAATCGCTCGATACCACTTTGTCACACCGAATTCGGGCGTGGTCGTGCCTTACCCGGCACCCTAGTGATACATATATCGAGAGAAAATCAGCGGAACATAACACGTGAGTCAAGAAACAAGAGATATAATAATAAGCAGGCCAAAAGCGGTTGCCTTCGTATATACATAAAACACGAGCAGTTTAATCCTTTTACAACCCGCCACAACAGTTCTCTGCACTTAAGATTTACAACACTATGACGGACGGGGCCCCGCCATACCACGAATGTTCAAGAACCTACAACTCGGGGAACACATACCAAAGATAAGCCTCGGAGAAAGCGGAGCTTCCCAATATCTTTGATCATGATCCTAAGGCGAGGATCCACGGCCGATGTACCTCTCACTGCGGCATGAAACGCGGCCCGAAGGAGGTCGATCTGACAAGTACCAAGTATGTGAAAGCGTAAAATCAGTAAATGAAATCATACTAGTCTATATAAAGCGGAGACATGTATGATAACCAAACTACGATTCGCAACATAAAGCGATCATGTCGATCGAGGACTCACGTCCTCAATCATCACTCAAATATAACTATGGGTCTCACGCCCACAACATCAATCATGTTCGCATCGGCGCGTGCCCGAATTACGCCTCGGTGTAGACATGTCCATGATCTGCAATAATACCAATGCCCGGCCACGTGCCCGGAATTCTACCTCGGTGTAGACCGTCCACGTGACATCATCAATATATCTTTGGGTGATCAACCACGCGTAGCCACGTGCCGGAATTCTACCTCGGTGTAGACATGTCTATGTAACATCGACAACAAGATAATTAAAATGGAAACATACCTGGAATTCTCGTCGCGCCAACGCGTCGAGTAAGTTCTCAACAAGTCAACCGCCTCTATCGAGACGCGGTAACACGTAAATACAACACTTGTACAACAAAGGCTATCATCACAAGCATAGGCAAGTTTCACACAACTCAAAGTACTTTCACATAAGTCACACAATACGTAGTATAAAAATCGTGACTATCTTTTTAAGTAAACAAGACACTTCCCTTTTGTAAAATCAAGTAACAACATTATTTTCCAAACGTTCAAATTTGCCTAATTTCAAATGCTCAAGTCACTTATTTTAGAAAGGTTTCATAACTCATAGTCTTAATCTCTTTTAAAACAATTGAGTAACATATGTCATATATGTGAGTAGTTTATTCTTGTTTATAACGATCTTATTACAGCAGCCATGATCTAGAAAATGTAATATCATTTTGTCTCATCTTAGCTTCATGCGGATGGAGGTTTCTCTTGGTTTTAATACAACACATCATTATTCAATACATTTTCCTTTATTAACTGCGCATTGGTGCTGTCGATACACATTCTGATTTCCGAAATCAGTAAAACATTATCCCTTTAAAAACCAAGTACTCATTACTCACGAATGAGGTTTCACACAACATCCACATTAAAACAAATAAGTTAAGTCTCTTATCTTATAAGATCAAGTCTCTTAACTTCTAACATCAGTAAACCATTTTAAAAACCACAAAGTATTTCCTTACCTACATAAAGCTGTTATAACCAACTTCCCATAAAGCCGTTATAACACTTTATGTTTTAAGAACCATCAAACACAGTTAACACATGTACGTCTACCGTACTACATAGTTCACACATATCATGCTAGAAGAGATAGGAAGAGGTTCACATACCTCGCGGCGAGTATCGACAATAAGCAAAATGCTCCAAGTACTACAACCTTGCTAGCCCTTTCCACTCCTCAAGTAGAATACGCTACTCTTAGTACTTTCACCTAAAAAGGTCACAAACGTCTATTAACTTCAAAACACAAGGTTCCATTTCTCTACAGAAAATTCGGCGTAAATCTCCTCCTCTATCGAGGCCGGCTACCAAGCCAACCAGGGGGGGGGGTTTACACGTCTAACCGGACGTGTACCATTCTACTACACAACAATGCTACACAAGTCTCATGTCTGATCCTATGTAATTACAGTTCAGTTCTCTTCTTTAAATTCAGGCTTAAGTCAAAAGACATTGCCGCACAAATAATGTTCAGTTCTATATATAGTATACCTCAACTATATATTCCTACTACATGTAATCTCCAATTACAATAAGGGGACAAGAATATTTACCTCGACAAGCCCAAAATTATCCAAGTTATAATGTCGATCCTGAGCAAGGTTTAGCTCCTACTCCGTGCGCTCCAATCCGCTCCAAACAACCCTTAGAAGTTCTAACCAACTTCTACTCAAATACTTCAACCAACTATGAAGATTTCCTTAGGGTTTGGTTTGAGACTAAAAGGACAAAAGGTAGTATTTCCAGCGCTACGATAGAGGTAACTTTTGGAATACAACAAGGTAAAGGCTAAGGTATTTTGGGCATTATAACAATACTCGGAGTATTTCTACCAAGAGGGGTGTATTATACGAAACAACTAGGCTAGGGGTACCCACGGCTAGCACCACAGGGGAGGAGGCTCTCGGCCACAAGGCCACTCAAGGGGAGGGGAAGGCTTAGGACGAGAACACACTCAAATGGAGGTAGAGGGACTCAAGACTTGGAAGATTTTTGGATGAAGAAGTCTTGACTTAGGGGTATTTATAGCAAAACCAAAGGCCAACCAATGGCAAGATCAAGCCATGTGCAAGGCAAGTGTAAGGCCAAGATCAAGCCAAGTGCACCCTAGTCCCTACTCCACAAAACAAGCCACAAAACATTGCACAAAACATTGCACAAAACAATGCCACAACAAGGCACCATCGGCGAGGCAAACCGCCCTGGAGTCGGCAGGGTGACAAGTGTCACCTCTTGTTACCAAAATGTTCGCCGCTCGGAAAAATCCGCAAAAATACAAAGCGACATAGCCGAATTTTCCTTCGCAAGTTCATAAAACGTTTAGTCGGCGACTACAGCAAGGTGTTGTGCACAAAGGTAACCGGCCAAGCCACCTGGGCGGGGTGACATGTGTCACCCACCTATTCGCCCTCATAAAAGCGTCTTAGAAAAATATCCACAATGGCCAAAATCTCAAAACAAAGTGGGCCCCACAAAACAGTAAATTTCTCCGTGGCCCCACGTGACCATTTCCGAAAATAAAATCTCAAAATTCTAATATAATTTAAGAAGCCCATATTCCAAATCTGGGAACCCAATTCCCATCAACGAACATTTTTCTTTACAAAAACCGGAAACTTTTTCCGTGGAAAAAATCACCTCTTTCTTCCTTTCCAATTTTCTGTCGTGCTCTCGTACGTACGTCCTCGCATACATACCCTGAGAATACGGGGTATAACATTTTCAAAGTAAGTTACTACACTTTTAGAAAACTCATTTCAAAGCTTGAAATCAAGTAACTCTAAATTTCACAATCTAGGCAACTTATGCCGATTAATCAAAATAGACAACTTTCAAAACCTTCCCTAAAGCCGTTATAACCAACTTCCCATAAAGCCGTTATAACCCTTTATGGTTTTAGACGTATCCCTTCCTTCAATAACCAAGAGACTTATACTATTAAAACCAAGTATCACATACTTACAAAACAAGTTCTTAACTTTCAAAATACTTCAAGTCTCTTAATAGTTAGAAAACAAGTTTTCTTCCACTTTTTAAACCTCAAGTAACTTCACCCTTAACGCAAGTTACTTCTCTTAAATCATGTCATTTCTCCTCTTTTAAATCAAATAAGTAAATCACTCCTTTGACTCCCCTAAAGTCATTATAATGATCTTTAGGTTTTAGAACTAAGGCACTAGCCAAAATATTTGGAAACCACTTCCTTTTCAAGTCTCTATGTACTTTAAGAAAAATACCTTCACTTTTAAGAATCCAAACTTCCCCAAGGAAATGGATTATACTACTTACAATTTAAACATCAAAGTACACTCAAGGAAGTACATAGAACAATTTCTATTTTAGGCAATCCAAATACAAGCAAGGAATGGACCATTCAAGGAGTAGAACTTACTTTCTTTATTCTAAGGAATCATGCTAGAAGAGGAGATAGTTCATGTCACGACCCGACCCCGGGACCGCGACTGGCGCCCTACCTGGGCACCCTTTCAGGTAAACATCAGAGAAAATCAGCGGAACATACATGAAACTTAAAAATAAAACATCGTAAGTAAAACAACAGGTTAGCCGATAGGGCTACCTTCCTGAACATATATAAAAACAACCGAAGCAGTTGCCTCCTTTCTTTTTACAAACTGACCCACCGCGTATGTGACTACTGACCTCTAAGAGTTTTGACATAACAAGCGTGGCGGGACAAGGCCCCGTACCACGAATAAACATAAACGTGACAACTCAAAACAGGAGCCATCTCAACTTCAACCGGGATCCTGGCTCGCGGATCCTGCTGTAATACCTAAACTGCGGGCGTGAACGCAGCGGCGAAGAAGTCGATACAACGATTAGAATATGGAACAGAATATAACGTACAGTAAACAAATCATAACTGTACTAAAGAATGACAAGGACAAGTATAAAAATACATACGGATCTGCCGTGTCATTACCACTTATGAACTTAATCGTACCTTATTATCCTTTCCATTCCCAATAAAAGTTATAGTCACATTCTTACGTCATTATTTAGAAAAAGAATCATTAAGTTCATTACCATATAACTTACTTATCTTTCATAACATAGTCCGCCCACTACGGAGGACACATATACTACCCGCCCAACTGGGACGCGATCAAATCACACTAATATCAAAGCATGCCCGTGGAATCCCCATCATCGTCGGCTATTAGTGTAAAATATAACCACGTGACGCGCCCGTGGCATCCCACCTCACCGCTTTGCGTACACATACACAATACATATATATATATCCCGCGTGGAATCCCATCATCACCGCGATCCGGTATAATAATACACCAATAGGCATACATGAACACCAAGTCCCACGGTGGTATAGCGTCTTGAAGTCTACCTCACTTATACTCTTACCTGGAGAAGGTGGTAAAGCAGGTGGTATAGCATCTTGGGGGTCTACCCCTCACTTATACTCTTACCCTGGAGAAGGTGGTATAACGTCTTGGGGCTTGCCCGTCATTTATACTCTTACCATATCTCGACAGGTCGTCAAACAAAAAATAAAGCAGGTGGTACAGCGTCTTGGGGTTTACCTCACTTATACTCTTACCCGGAGAAGGTGGTATAACGTCTTGGGCTTGCCGCCATTTATACTCTTACCTATCTCGTGACCATCAAACAAGACATAAGCACTACCATGTCTTTTATAAAATCCAGAATTTAACCCAAGTGCTACAAATAACGGAAGCATACGTGGAATCCCACATCACCGCTTGCGTCGAGTAACTTATAACAAGACAGCCCTCCGTAGAGTCGCGACAACGTAAAAAAACATAATACTTGCACTCAAAGGCTATCTCCAGACATATAGGCTAAATCTCGATTAACAAGCCAAAGTACTTATCAAGGCACACATAGAATAATTCTCATTTAATCAAGCCAAAGTACTAATCAAGGCATACTTAGAATAATTCTCATTTAACAAGCCAAAGTACTTATCAAGGCATACTTAGAATAATTCTCATTTAACAAGCCAAAGTACTTATCAAGGCATACTTAGAATAATTCTCATTTAACAAGCCAAAGTACTTATCAAGGCATACTTAGAATAATTCTCATTTAACAAGCCAAAGTACTTATCAAGGCATACTTAGAATAATTCTCATTTAACAAGCCAAAGTACTTATCAAGGCATACTTAGACTAATTCTCAATTAATCAAGCCAAAGTACTAATCGAGGCATCACGTAGAATAATTCTCATTTAATCAAGCCAAAGTACTAATCAAGGCACAAATAGAATAATTCTCGATTAATCAAGCCAAAGTACTAATCAAGGCATCACATAGAATTATTCTCAATTAAAGCGGGCCAAAGTACTACGTCGTCCATTCTTTTCAAAGACTCCTTTCGAATAAAACTTCCCGATACTAACAACCGTAGTATCAAGTCCTATCCACCTTCGAGACAAGTCACAATACCTTTTTAGAAATACAATTACGAACTCTAAATCAAGTGACTTCTTTATTAAAAACCTTAAGCAATTGGTACCTTTAAAACAATTTGCCCTTCCTTAACACAAGTTATTCCTTTGATTACTTTACTAGAAAACCATTCTCTTAACTCCGCCATAAAGCCGTTATAACCAACTTTCCATAAAGCCGTTATAACCCTTTTATGGTTTAGACCAATACGTTCCTTTTATAATCAAGAGACTTACTTTTTGAAACCAAGTATTATATTCTTTCAAATCAATTCTCTTAACTTTCAAAAATACCATTTGTCTCTTAACCTTTAGAAAACAAGTGACTCCTTTTATTATAAAACCTTAGGCAATTGATGCCTTAAAAACAAGTTGCCTATTCACTTAAAATCAAGTCATTTGTCTTTCCATAAAGCAAATATAACCAACTCCCCATAAAGTCGTTGTATTTACTTTATACCTTAGCCAAAATACAATTTCCTATCCAAGGGACTTATACGTTTAAATCGGAGCAAGTATCACATACTTTAAAACTCTTCAAGTCCCCTAACTTTAAAATCAACTTAAGACATCCTTACTATTTTCAAAGAAGTGAGTTAATCTCCTAACCCACCCGACTTGGCATTACATAAAACAAGTAAAGAATGTCATAGTCTTGTACGTCTACCGTACTACATACGTGCAACTAGTCATGCTCAAAAGATAGGAAAAGTTCTACATAGAGTAAATCACACAACTACCTCTTAACTTCTAAGAGTAGAAGGAAACATGAAATGATACCACAAGTGTATTCCATACATAGAATCATGCCAAAGGAAGGAAGAGGTTCACATACCTCGCGACGATTGTCGACAAATAGCAAAATGCTCCAAAGTACTCCAACCTTGATAGTTATTCCACTCTCCAAGTAGGATACGCTATACTTAGTACTTCAACCTATAATGGTCACAATATGTCCATTAACCTTTCACTTCTAACGTAGAATATTTTAGGTGCTAATGTCACGACCCAAACCCGGGCCCGTGACTGGTGCCTTACCCCGGGCACCCTAGTGACACAACATCAGAGTAATCAGCGGAACATAAAACACATACATGAAACAAGTGAAGTGCAAAGCAATCGAGGAAAGCTTGCCTTTCGGCGTATATAAATAACCACTTTTACAAAAGAAACGGTTTAATCCTTTTTACAAACCACGCCACAACATTACTACGGACTTCTAAGAAATGATACGACAACAACGACGACGGGGCCGTCATACCACGAATGTAGCACTTACAACAACAGGGACTATACGAATAAGCCTCCGAGAAACGGAGCTTCCCAAGTGACGTGACCAAGAGCGAGGATCAACGGCGGGTGTACCTTTACTGCGGCATGAACGCGGCCGAAGGAGTCGATCTGGCCAGTGCAGAGGTATGTGAATCGAAAATAAATCGTAAATGAAATCATAGTAGTCTATACAAAGCGGGAGACATGTATGATAACAAACTACGCTTTACAATAACTAGCGATCGTATCAAGTCGGGACTCGCCGCCAAGTCATCACAAAAGAACATAACGGTGGGTCTCACGCCCAACATCAATCGTGCCGTGGGACACATTCCTCATTCTTGGCGGTTTATGATATAAAAGCACCAAGGAACACATATGAACACCGTGTCCCACCTGCCATAATAACACCGTGGGGTAAATGCGAAGGCATAGCCGATTACTAACACCAGCAGTACCAACAAAGGTCATGAATCGTATCGTAAGATGCTGTCTGCATCGTCACATGATCAAAGCGGCCACTTGCGCGAGATCTAATGTCGGCGTCTAGTCCTCGAACTTCCGCGACTCCGCGTAGGCCAATATCTTCGGCGCGTGGCATTCCGCATCGAGGTAGCTACTCCGGCGTCGTCACCGACTTCCGAGTCGCGTAGCCACAAGGACGCATGCCCATAAGGGCCGACACTAACACGGAACTCTCGTAGCTCCGCATAGGCCCGGGACTGCGTAGGTATTCTCGAATCATAGGTCCATCGACGCTTTGAGTCTACCCGCGTGGAGGCTTAACCCGGAATCATCTCAAGAGATGAATGCCACAATACTATCATAACGATCGATAGTTAATAAGCGCAATCAAGGGAAACCCCTTTACACAAACATCACAAGATACTAACACACGTAGCATCCTAACACGTTTACTTATCAAAGCAACAAGAAAGTATTGCAAGGCTATCACAAACCAATACAATCAAGTTGTTCACACAAGGTACTTCCTACTATATGATTAACAAGATCGGGTTTTTATCCCCAAAGTACTTCATACATTAACTCTTTAAAGATACGTTACTTTCAAAAGTCACACAATACCCGTAGTATATGAAAATAGAGTGATTATTATTATTTTTTTTAAGTAAATCAATTACTCCTCTTTGTAAAATCAAGTAGCAACATTCTTTTCCAATGTTCAAGTTTGCCTACTTTCCAATGTTCAAGTTTCTCATTTTTAGAAAGGTTTCGTAGTTCATAGTCTTATTCATTTAAGAATATAATTCTCCTTTAAACAATCTGAGAAACCTAAGCCTTATATGTGAGTAGGATATTCTTGTTTATTACAATCTTATTACAGCAGCCATGATCTAGGAAATATCATTTTGTCTCATTTAGCTTCATGCGGATGGAAGTTTCTCTGGTTTTAATAATACTTAATTATTCAAAACATTTCCTTTTATTAACGCTGCGATGGTTTGTCGATACACATTCCGATTTCAAATCGATAAAACATTCTTAAGCCGTTATACCTAACTTCCCGTAAAGCTAGTATAACTCTTAAGTTTTCAAAAACCAAATATTACTTCTTCTTTCAAAATGATTCAAAAATCTTTTGAAATACTTCAAGTTCTTTATTAACACATAACAAGCCGCTTATAGTTCAAATCGATTACCTTTTAAAAACCATGTATTTTCTTACCAACATAAAGGTTATAACCAACTTCCCATAAAGCGTTATAACACTTTATGTTTTACACCCATCAAATACGTTTAGCACGTATGCGTCTCACCGTACTACATATTTCACACATATCATGCTAGAAGAGATAGGAAGAGGTTCACATACCTCGCGGCGAGTATCGACTAATAGCAAAACGCTCAGTACATCCAACCGTCGGCTACTCCTAAGCCAAGTAGATCGCGCCACACGTAGTACTTCAACCTATAAGGCCACAAGGCGACATTAACATTTAGATCTCATCGTAGAATATTCTCTGAAAATTCGCGACACCTCCCCGCATGACAGCGTAAATCTCCTCTCTATCGAGGCCGCTACCAAGCCAACCAGGGGTTATACATCTAACCTAACGGTACAATTCTACTCCACGGTACTACTACACAAGTCTCATCATGTCTGACCTATGTAATTACTCAAGATTCTTCTTTCAATTCGGGCTTAAGTCGCAAGACATTGCTGTAAGTATTATTCGGGCTTAAGCGTGAGGCATTGCGATAACTACGCTCGATTCTATATATAGTATACATCAACTATATATTCTAACAATATGCAATTTCCAATTACAATAGAGGACAAGATAATTACCTCGATAAGCCCATAATTATCCTAGTTAAAGTCGATCTGGGCAATCGTTTAGCTCAACTCAGTGCTCAACCCGCTCCAAACTACCCCTTAGAAGTTCTAACCAACTACATACAACTCCAACTAACCATGGAGATTTTCCTTAGGGTTTCGGTTTGGTGGTGACGGTAAGTATAATAGTATTTACGGGCTTTTCAGATAGGTATAACCTTAGAATACAACAAGGTATATGGCTAAGGTAATTTGGGCATTATAACAATACTTTTGAGAGTATTTCTACCAGAGGGGGTATTATACGAAAACAACTAGGCTAGGGGTACCCGCGGCCACAAAAGGGAGGAGGCTCTCGCCACAAGGGCCTATCTAGGGAGGGCTCTTGGGCGAGAGTCAAACAAGAGGAGGAAGGATAGCAAGACTTGGAACATATTTGGAATGGATGAAGAAGTCATCCTAAGGGGGTATTTATAGCACAAGCCAAGGCCACAATGGCCAAGATCTAGCCAAGTGCATAGCAAGTGTAGGGCAAGATCTTGCCAAGTGCCCTAACCAACTAACACACAAAATATCCTACCTACTACTTGACAAAATTGTCACCAATTCGTCGCCAAGCCAGCCCACACTCCATCAATGAGAGGGTGACAAGTGTCGCCCTCTCGTTGGTCCCAAATGGTTCGTCTCTCGGTCCAATCCGCAAAAATTAAAAATAACATAGCGGAATTTTCCCTACGAAAAGCGTGAAAGCGTTTAAAAACGACTCTAACAAGGTGTTATGCACAAATAAAATTCGGCAAGCACTTTAAGGCACAAACTTTTCTACGTCGTCCCGCGTACATACTGAAATACGGTATAACATTCTCCTCTTAGAAACATTCGTCGAATGTTCCTTCTAAGTCTCAAAACAAGCGCGCCAAGATAGTCTTCACTACTATACTTACGAGAACAATCTGCCACACCGCCACGAAACACCGCAAGCATACTTCTATCTAAGTCCACGAGGAAAACACCTCTAATCATCACCACAAAACACTTCTCACCGGTCTAAAATATACTTCCTTGCGCCTTCTTTACAAAAAGAAATGATCACATCTATGCTCGCCTACATGCTCGCTTCTCTTTACTCGTCGTAGATACCACTTTGTCACTTTGCACGAGGCATTAACCTTCTCGAGCGACCCAACAAATGGTACCACTTTTGTCACTTTGTCGCGAGCCTTGCTCGACGACCAACAAATGGTACCGGCTGCATGCGATCCACGAGGATGTCGTATACTCGAACTCTTTCCACATTTCGATATCGCTTGTTCCAAAACTGGGCTACTATCTCTAACGTGGTCATCATTAAGTGGGAATACTCGGATGGATCTCGATACTTTTCCGATCATAACAATACGAAGACCGGACGTCTGACCTCCTAAGTCGGACGGCAAAAGCTAACATATAAGCAACCCGCCTATTCTTCACATGAACTCAAAAGGCCCAAGTAACTTCGGCTAAGTTCCTCTGATTCCAAAACTCGTCACACTAACCGGGGTGGTACTTTCAAAGGCCGACCGTCGACTGAACTCTGGCGTCGTCGCGATCATCCGCATGATTTCTCGGTGCGGAACCTCTTCTAGACAAGCTTTACCACATCCACGATCTGCTGGGACAAGCTGAACAACTAATCGAACGCGCCAACATCGAACCAATCGGCCGTGATTTACACTTCCGCCCAACAAGGCCTCGTAAGGCGACACTCGAAAACTGAAATGGTAGCTTAAACACTCCTCCGCGAGACAACAATCCACAACTACCTCGAAATACCGCGGCGGCGGCGAATGCGGTCTGAGACTGCTGAGTTCTTAACCACCTTGGTAAAACTTCCGAAACAAAAACAGTAGTACCACTGGCTCCATGCATCTTAAGGTGAAGGTAGGCACCCCGTGCAGCCTTACAACCTTTACGATAACTCAACACACGGTAAACGGTCTGAGAAGAACATGATGGGCTGCCCCGTCGGCCCGACCACGGTCGAGCAACGTCCACGAACTCGTCGTGGTTAACTAAACTTGGGCCTAACACCCTCACAACCCTAACACGCGGGACCCCACAACGACCCGCACCAAACTGCGCGGGTTGACGCAACGTGGCCTCGGCCCAGGCGGCGCCGCGATATTAGCTCGAAGAAAAACTCTCACTAATCACGTTACGAAAATCTGGCGGTCTTCATAGCTCACTACCTCTTTCATTTCACACTACTCGGGACTTATCCCACAAACGTAGCTCGCGTGCACTATGCACTCCTATAAGGATAAAACATAACACTACACCTTTACGAGATGGCCTTACCTGCAAGGTCTTTCGTAAAACATTCTAAGGCTCACACCTTCTCTATCCCCAAAATCTTACTCGGTTAACTAACCAAGATTTCTAATCACAACTAACACACCGCTATCGAACATAGCACTTAAGGTATACTCACCTTATCACATAAACAAAACTCAGAGGTTAAAGATATATCTATATCTCTTGCTTCACTCCTTAGTCGTTCTAATCAAAACCTGCCTGTAGTGCATGCATGGTGAGAGATGACAAACTACCCACCGATCACGAAGGCTAAGTCCTCCTACAAGGACACTCTTCGACACGGACCACAGCGGTCGCCGTACAACAAGTACCCAACCTAAAAGATGACATTCCGGGATGGCGTGCATCGCGAACGGAAGCCACAGGTTCGACCAACTCCTGCACACGAACGCCCCGAAATTTGTGAAGACCCTGCGCAGGCGGAGGTGCATATCTAACTCTTTGGAGGCGACTCGCCTCGAAAGTTACCAAAGGACCTTGCTGCTCGGCCTCTTCTACTCGCCCGTTAACGTCGATCTCTACGCGTCTCGACTGCTGCGCATGTAAGCCCGCATACGTGCCATGCCAAGCCTAATCAAGAATTACCTTGCACAACCCTCTTTTAGATAGTCCTCAAGACTCGCGGACATCGGTATACTCTCCGTAGCCAAATCTATAGCTAATGCGGGGTTGTCTCTTGCAATCTATATTCACTGTTCGATGCCGTGGGCGAAGGTTCATATATCATGGCGCAGCAGGATCGCCATTGCGTGCCAAACTCTGCTGGGCTAGTGACGTCGCAGAAATCCCGAATGAAGCACTACCCTAGGTAAAGATTGGGCCTGTGCCCTCGCAACCCTCTGAACTCTACTCGCAGCTCCGCCGCCTTGCCCTCCTGGGCCCGGGTTGCCCTACGCGGAGGCATAACGGTAAGGGAAAGAAATACGTTAGCGGGTCCAACTTACAACACAGCTCTAAGGCACGATCTTAGAGTGAGAAGAATAGAAACCAATCCTAAAATATCCTATAGCCTCCTGATTATTGGTGTGGTGCACAACACACCGATAATCAAGACTCTACTGGATACGGTCTGTAGACACTTTCCGAGGATTAACTGCTCTGATACCACTTTTGTCACGACCCAAACCCAGGCCCGTGACTGGTGCCTTACCCCGGGCACCCTAGTGACACAACATCAGAGTAATCAGCGGAACATAAAACACATACATGAAACAAGTGAAGTGCAAAACAGAAATCTGAGGAAAGCTTGCCTTTCGGCATATATAAATAACCACTTTTACAAAAGAACAGTTTAATCCTTTTTACAAACCCTGCCCACAACAAGATGCAGACTTCTAAGAAATGATACGACAACAACGACGGACGGGGCCGTCATACCCCGAATGTAAGCACTTACAACAACAGGACTATACGAAGATAAGCCTCCGAGAAACGGAGCTTCCCAAAAGTGAACTGACCCTAAGAGCGAGGATCAACGATCGTGTACCTTTACCTGGCATGAACGCACCCAAGGAGGTCGATAACAACAAATTTAGTAT
Source organism: Przewalskia tangutica (assembly GCA_029844215.1). Taxonomy (NCBI): domain Eukaryota; kingdom Viridiplantae; phylum Streptophyta; class Magnoliopsida; order Solanales; family Solanaceae; genus Przewalskia; species Przewalskia tangutica. The sequence continues at coordinate 50,651,141 of CM056724.1, forward strand.
GTGAAATCGAAAATAAATCGTAAATGAAATCATAGTAGTCTATACAAAGCAGAGACATGTATGATAACCAAACTACGCTTTACAATAACTAAGCAAATATATCAAGTCGTGACTCACGCCTCAAGTCATCACAAAAGAACATAACAGGGTCTCACGCCACAACATCAATCGTGCCTGGGACACATTCTCACCGGCGGTTTATGATATAAAAGCACCAAGGAACACATATGAACACCGTGTCCCACTGTGCCATAATAACACCGTCACGGTAAGTGCGAAGGCATAGCCGACTACTAACACCTACAGCATCAACAAGGTCATGAATCAGATCATAAGATTCGCTCTGCATCATCGCATGATCAAAGCCGCCACTTGCCCGCAGATCTAATGTGCGCGTCTAGTCACGAACTTCCCGCAGCCCGCATAGGCCAATCTCTTCGCCCGCATGAGGCGTTCCCGCATCGAGGGTAGCTACTCCCGCGTCGTCCCGACTTCCGAGTCCGCATGGCCACAAGCGACCGCATGCCCATAAAGGACGACACTAACTCGAACTCGTAGCTCGCATAGCCCCCGGGACTGCGTAGGTATTCTCGAATCATAGGTCCATCGACCCGCCCGAGTCTACCCCGACGGAGGCGCAACCCGGAATCATCTCAAGAGATGAATGCCACAATACTATCATAACGACTGATAGTTAATAAGCACAATCAAGGGAAACCCCTTTACACAAATATCACAAGATACTAACACACGTAGCATCCTAACACGTTTACTTATCAAAGCAACAAGAAAGTATTGCAAGGCTATCACAAACCAATACAATCAAGTTGTTCACACAAGGTACTTCCTACTATGATTAACAAGATCGGGTTTTTATCCCCAAAGTACTTCATACATTAACTCTTTAAAAGATACGTTACTTTCACAAAAGTCACACAATACCCGTAGTATATGAAAATAGAGTGATTATTATTATTTTTTTTAAGTAAATCAATTACTCCTCTTTGTAAAATCAAGTAGCAACATTCTTTTCCAATGTTCAAGTTTGCCTACTTTCCAATGTTCAAGTTTCTCATTTTTAGAAAGGTTTCGTAGTTCATAGTCTTATTCATTTAAGAATATAATTCTCCTTTAAACAATCTGAGAAACCTAAGCCTTATATGTGAGTAGGATATTCTTGTTTATTACAATCTTATTACAAAGACCATGATCTAGGAAATATCATTTTGTCTCATCTTAGCTTCTATGCAGATGGAAGTTTCTACTGGTTTTAATAATACTTAATTATTCAAAACATTTCCTTTTATTAACGCTGCAGTGGTTTGTCGATACACATTCTGATTTCCGAAATCAGTAAAACATTCTTAAGCCGTTATACCTAACTTCCCATAAAGCTAGTATAACTCTTAAGTTTTCAAAAACCAAATATTACTTCTTCTTTCAAAATGATTCAACATCTTTTGAAATACTTCAAGTTCTTTATTAACACATAACAAGCCAGTTATAGTTCAAATCAGTTACCTTTTAAAACCACGTGTATTTTTACCAACATAAAGTCATTATAACCAACTTCCCATAAAGCCGTTATAACACTTTATGTTTTACACCCATCAAATACGTTTGCACGTATCGCTCACCGCACTACATAGTTCACACATATCATGCTAGAAGAGATAGGAAGAGGTTCACATACCTCGCGACGAGTATCGACTAATAGCAAAACGCTCCAAGTACATCCAACCGTCGGCTACTCCTAAAGCCAAGTAGATCGCGCCACACGTAGTACTTCAACCTATAAGGCCACAAGGCGCTTATTAACATTTAGATCTCATCGTAGAATATTCTACCGAAAATTCGGCAGCACCTCCCCCCCCCGCAACAGCGTAAATCTCCTCCTCTATCGAGGCCGGCTACCAAGCCAACCAGGGGGGGGTTATACATCTAACCCTAACGGGTACAATTCTACTCCACGGTACTACTACACAAGTCTACTGTAATACAACCCTATGTAATTACAGTTCAACATTCTTCTTTTAATTCAGCTTAAGTCGCAAGACATTGCTGTAAGTATTATTCAAAGCTTGCCGTGAGGCATTGCCGATAACTACGCTCAGTTCTATATATAGTATACTTCAACTATATATTCTAACAATATGCAATTTCCAATTACAATAGAGGGACAAGATAATTACCTCGATAAGCCCATAATTATCCTAGTTAAAGTCGATCCTGGGCAATCGTTTAGCTCCAACTCCGTGCGCTCCAACCCGCTCCAAACTACCCTTAGAAGTTCTAACCAACTTCTACATACAACTAACACTAACCATGGAGATTTTCCTTGTGGTTTCGGTTTGGTGTACCGACTAAGTATAATAGTATTTCTGGCTTTTCAGATGTATAACCTTAGAATACAACAAGGTATATGGCTAAGGTAATTTGGGCATTATAACAATACTTTGAGAGTATTTCTACCAAGAGGGGTATTATACGAAACAACTAGGCTAGGGGTACCCACGCCACACCACAAAAGGGGGAGGAGGCTCTCACACAAGTGGCCTATCTAGGGAGGGCTCTTGGGACGAGTCAAACAAGAGGAGAGGAAGGATAGCAAAACTTGGAACATATTTGGAATGGATGAAGAAGTCATCCTAAGGGGGGTATTTATAGCACAAGCCAAGGCCAACCAATGGCCAAGATCTAGCCAAGTGCATAGCAAGTGTAGGGCCAAGATCTTGCCAAGTGCCCCTAACCAACTAACACACAAAATATCCTACCTACTACTTGACAAAAATGTCACCAATTCGTCCAAGCCAACCGCCCACACTCCATCAATGAGAGGGTGACAAGTGTCGCTCTCTCGTTGGTCCAAAATGTTTCGTCTCTCGGAAAAATCCGCAAAAATTAAAAATAACATAGCCGGACTTTTCCTACGAAAGTCGTGGAAAACGCGTTCGAAAAACGACTCTAACCGTGTTATGCACAAATAAAATCCGCCAAGCACTTTAAGGCACAAACTTTTCTCGCACGTCCTCGCACATATACTGAAATACGGTATAACAAATAAGTCGCTAAATTCTACGGAAAATCGGACAAAGACCTCCTTTGTTTCTACTCACTTTGCCACCTTTTCAAGGCCGAATACAATAACCAAACAGCCCCAATTGGCTCACAACAATACGAAGGTATTCCAATACAATGAATAACTAAACAAATGTCCAATTGGCTCATAATTTAGAAAGTAGTCCAATACAAATGAATAACAAACTAAAAAGTCCAAATTCGGCCACCTTGAGTTCAACCATACCAATTCTTATCAAATTTCCATTTCAATCCAAATTGGTAGCATAACATGAAATCAAGTCGCATTTGATTATAACAATCCATAATCTCTAAGTAGGTAACATGCGACGATTTCTAATAAACGACCAATTAGTAATCCAATTTTCAAGTGGCTTATATAACATTTCGAATTTAGCTACAAGCACTCATAATACTTATAAACTTCTACATACCAACTTCATGTTGTCAACGTGTAAAACTAACAACAACAAAAAAAAATATATAATCTTGTAACATCTTAAAGGACAAGATTATACCTTAACGATTCTCAATCCACTCTTCAACCAAGTCGTTCCTTAGCAACTTAGAGACTCTCCAAGATACTTCAATCCGCTACTGAGACCCTTAGAACCATACCAACAATTTTCCTTCAAACTTCCAACCAAAACCTAGAAAAGCCATTCTGTTTTCAACTTGCGACTAATACGAAAACTCTCTTTTTCCGGGATTTTTCTATTGAGATATACTCACATAACACTCATGAACCTTGGTTTAAAGTGTGGGGCTTAATGGACAAGAAACGAAAAATCTTCCTTTTGAAAGTGGAGGGAAGTCGAGAGCAACAATGTGATGTTCTTCCAAATTTTGTGAATTTTAGCTAAGTGTGGAACTCTTGTCTTGCTACTAGTATTATATAGGGACATGGAGGGTCAAGGTGTGCACAAATGGTTGGCTAGGATGAGGTCTTAACAAAAATCAAGACTAATTGTCCCCTTGACTAAGTCAAACATGTCAAGCTTTCAAGTTGCAAGACTTGTCTTGCTAACAAAGGTCCAATGACCCTTTAGCCCTTGCAAAAATCGTCCAAGGCATCATCTAAGGGGGGGTGACACGTGTCGCCCTCCCATTCGTCACAACAAAACGTTTTCCGACAATTTCATAATTCCGAGAAATTTTTACAAGTCTCCAATCTTAACACTGTGAGTTCTTACGTACGTTCTTACACCATGTCCTGTAAATACGGGGTGTAACATTCTTCCCCCCTTAGAAACATTCGTCCTCGAATGTTCTTTCGGAGTCAAACTTATAATTAGCGACATAGTTCTCTTTCACAACCCCGACATACCAACAATGCCACACATGGCCCTAATACCTTGTACACGCATACCCGTCCATCACAAGCCCAAAAGAGGTTACCTTTTCGCACTTCCAACTCCTTCTAACATACATACATAACTTCCATACCTATTCTGGCCTCTAATCTTTGGAGTCACTCTATGAAACAATATAAGGTCATTTCCGGCTTTCACTACCTGGTTCCGGTGGAACGCGTCCCCGAACCCGTAAAACAATTAACTAGACTTGGGCCTTGCACCGTGACTGTCACGTGGCGAACTACTACCAACTGATCCCACTCCATTCCAGCCATGGGAGACCCGTGAGTCCTCAACCACTCAGTCCGCGCTTAACTCTTATCCTTGGTTTGACTTAAAATCTTATTGCGGAGAAAACCTTATATACCTAAGGTCTCGCGAATCAATATTCTTAGGCTCGCAATTTCCATGCTCCCAGCCTACCTTATCAGTCCCCCCATAAACGGGTACAAAAACTTCTCATAAAACCATAACCATGTTGTCTCGATCACAACAACCATTACATACTCTATACAGGCCTTATCCGTATAATTCTCTTAAGCATACTACACAGCTTGATCTATTAACATGACATTCTGTTAGGTTCCTTAATATGGCTTCTTAAGGGTCCACTACCCTATCAGACAGCTCATCCTTTCCCAATTATCTCAAAATAAAACACAAGACCTTGGCGAAAATTCATTAACTATTCCATACCTTCCCGGTATCTAGTTAGTCTTTACCGATTCCTGGTAATCTAAAATCATTCTAGGCAACACGCTGCCCGACCTCATACATAACTCCGTATAGATGTATGTCACAATACCAACTATACTATAATCATTACCTACCTGGATACGCAATCCACATAGTCCTTCCTGGGTCACTGCTGCCTTTCTCGAAGCTGCAATCAACATAACTCGTTAGGGAGAGACGACCCTAACAACACAACTTCATCGCACGATCTCGAGTGAGAAGAATGAAACCAATCCTAAATGTCCTGCGGCCTCCTAATTATAGATGTGGTGCACAACACACCGATAATCAAGACTCTACTAGACCACGGTGCAGACACTTTCCGAGGACTAAGCGCTCTGATACCACTTTTGTCACGACCACCCTCGATCGCGTCGCGCCTACTGGGCACCCTTTCGTAAACATCGAGAAAATCAATGGAACATACATGAAACTTAAAAATAAAACATCGTAAGTAAAACAACAAAGTTAGCCGACAGGCTACCTTCCAACATATATAAAAACAACCGCTAGATTTCCTTTCTTTTTACAAATCGACCCACCATATGTGACTACGCACTTAAGAGTTTTGACATAACAAACCGTGGACAAGGCCCCTCCGCACTTCGAATAAACATAAACGTGACAACTCCAAACACCGAGCCATCTCAACTTGTGAACCGGATCCTAAGCTCGCGGATCTACAATCGTACCTAAACTCGCGGCATGAACGCACTTCAAGAAGCCGCATAACAAAAATTCTAATATGGAATGGAATATAACGTCTGATAAACAAAGCATAATCAGTACAAAAGAATGACAAGGACAAGTATAAAAATACATACGATCCTGCCGTGTCATTACCACTTATGAACTTAATCGCACCTTATTATCCTTTCCATTCCCAATAAAAGTTATAGTCACGTTCTTACGCATTATTTAGAAAAAAATCATTAAGTTCATTACCATATAACTTACTTATCTTTCATAACATAGTCCGCCCACTACGGAGGGACACATATACTACCCGACCAACTGGGACGCGATCAAATCACACTAATATCAAAGCATTCGTGGAATCCCCATCACTTGTCGGCACTATTAGTGTAAAATATAACCATGTGACGCGCCGTGGCATCCCACCTCACCGCCGGCGTACATACACAATACATATATATATATCCCGCCTGGAATCCCACATCACTGGCCGATCCAGGTATAATAATACACCAATAGGCATACATGAACACCAAGTCCCACCGGTGGTATAGCGTCTTGGGGGTCTACCCCTCACTTATACTCTTACCCTGGAGAAGGTGGTAAAGCGGGTGGTATAGCATCTTGGGGGTCTACCCCTCACTTATACTCTTACCCTGGAGAAGGTGGTATAACGTCTTGGGGCTTGCCCCTCATTTATACTCTTACCCTATCTCGACCGGTCGTCAAACAACACATAAAGGTGTGGTACAGCGTTTTGGGGTTTACCCTCACTTATACTCTTACCACTGGAGAAGGTGGTATAACGCCTGGGCTTGCCCTCATTTATACTCTTACCCTATCTCGTGACCATCAAACAAGACATAAGCACTACCGTGTCTTTTATAAAATCCAGAATTTAACCCAAGTGCTACAAATAACGAGCATACCCGTGGAATCCCACATCACCGCTTCAGACGCCCAAGTAACTTATAACAAGATACGGCCTCCAACCGAAGTCGCGCAACGAAAAAAAACATAATACATGCACTCAAAGTATATCTCCACCACATATAGGCTAAATCACAGATAACCAAGCCAAAGTACTTATCAAGGCACACATAGAATAATTCTCATTTAATCAAGCCAAAGTACTAATCAAGGCATACTTAGAATAATTCTCATTTAACAAGCCAAAGTACTTATCAAGGCATACTTAGAATAATTCTCATTTAACAAGCCAAAGTACTTATCAAGGCATACTTAGAATAATTCTCATTTAACAAGCCAAAGTACTTATCAAGGCATACTTAGAATAATTCTCATTTAACAAGCCAAAGTACTTATCAAGGCATACTTAGAATAATTCTCATTTAACAAGCCAAAGTACTTATCAAGGCATACTTAGACTAATTCTCAATTAATCAAGCCAAAGTACTAATCAAGGCATCACATAGAATAATTCTCATTTAATCAAGCCAAAGTACTAGTTAAGGCACAAATAGAATAATTCTCAATTAATCAAGCCAAAGTACTAATCAAGGCATCACATAGAATTATTCTCAATTAAACAGGCCAAAGTACTACGTACGTCCATTCTTTTCAAAAGACTCCTTTCCGAATAAAACTTCCCCGATACTAACAACCGTAGTATCAAGTCCTATCCACCTTCGAGACAAGTCACAATACCTTTTAGAAATACACGATTTCTAAATCAAGTGACTTCTTTATTAAAAACCTTAAGCAATTGGTACCTTTAAAACAATTTGCCCTTCCTTAACACAAGTTATTCCTTTGATTACTTTACTAGAAAACCATTCTCTTAACTCCGCCATAAAGCCGTTATACCAACTTCCCATAAAGCCGTTATAACCCTTTATGGTTTAGACCAATACGTTCCTTTTATAATCAAGAGACTTCTACTTTTTGAAACCAAGTATTATATTCTTTCAAATCAATTCTCTTAACTTTCAAAAATACCATTTGTCTCTTAACCTTTAGAAAACAAGTGACTCCTTTTATTATAAAACCTTAGGCAATTGATGCCTTAAAAACAAGTTGCCTATTCACTTAAAATCAAGTCATTTGTCTTTCCATAAAGCAAATATAACCAACTCCCATAAAGTCGTTGTATTTACTTTATACCTTAGCCAAAATACAATTTCCTATCCAGGACTTATACGTTTAAAACGGAGCAAGTATCACATACTTTAAAACTCTTCAAGTCCCCTAACTTTAAAATCAACTTAAGACATCCTTACTATTTTCAAAGAAGTGAGTTAATCTCCTAACCCACCCGACTTGGCATTACATAAAACAAGTAAAGAATGTCATAGTCTTGTACGTCTACCGTACTACATACGTGCAACTAGTCATGCTCCAAAGATAGGAAAAGTTCTACATAGAGTAAATCACACAACTACCTCTTAACTTCTAAGAGTAGAAGGAAACATGAAATGATACCACAAGTGTATTCCATACATAGAATCATGCCAAAGGAAAGAAGAGGTTCACATACCTCGCGACGATTGTCGACAAATAGCAAAATGCTCCAAAGTACTCCAACCTTGATAGCTATTCCACTCTCCAAGTAGGATACGCTATACTTAGTACTTCAACCTATAATTGTTATACCCCGTATTTCCAGAGTATGTACGTAAGGGAATACGTACAAAAGGTTAGCCTTAAAAGTTAGGCTTGGACGAAAATTATTGGGCACAACTCACAAAACGATTGGTTTTCCGACGAAACGTTTCCACAGCTTTCATAGGATAAATTCCGGCTATGTCATTTCTTATTTTTGCGGATTTTTCCGAGAGACGTAACACTTTGGACCAATGAGAGGGCGACACTTTCCACCCTCTCATTGGTGGACTTGTCACCAATAGGCGATTGGATGACAATCCTTGTCATAAAGTTGGATAGATATTTTGTGTGCAAGTTGGCTAGGTACACTTGCCCTAATCTTGACCTTACACTTGCCTAGCACTTGGCTAAATCTTGGCCATTGGTTGGCCATGTCTTGACCTATAAATACCCCTCTTGAGATGAAGAGTTCTTCATCCACTTAAGCTTTCAAGTCTTGAAAAATCCTCCCTCTCCTTGTGAGCAATTCGTCCAAACACCCTCCCCTTTGAGTAAAGTTTTGGCGAGGCCCTTCCCCTCTAGCCTAGCCGAAACCTACCCTCCCTTGGTAGGAAAGTTGCCTTCTAGTATTGTTATAATGCCCAATTTAACCTAGCCCAAATTCCTTAGTACTTAGTAGAAGTTGTGGGAAACTTCTAAGGATTCTTGAGGCGCTGAGCTTTGGATTGTGAGCTAAACCTCGCTCGGGATCGACTTTTACTTGGATATTATTGGGCTTATCGAGGTATATAATCCTAACCCTCTTTTGTAATTAGAGAATGCATCTTGTAGAAGTATTGAAATAAGTATAAATACTTAGGAGGTTATTAAGAATAGAATTGAATCAGTAACACCTTAGAAGGGTATAAAAGAAGATTATACGAATCAGACTTACATGGGACTGTTTTCACGATGAGACTTATATAGCTCACCGGTAGGGTTGTGCTGCCCGACTTTCCGTAGAATTGAGGACCTCTGCTTAGAACGACCTACGAATAGTCTAGACTTTGATAGATGTCTGTGACTATTATAGTTGATTCTCTGCGCGACATACTCGACTTGGCGGTGGATTTCACGAGAAGGTATGTGATTCTTCCTATACTCTTGAGCATGATATTTTAAGTATATATAGTACGGTAGACGACATATGATAATCGCAATGTCTTTTGACTTAAGCCTGAATAATAAGAACCTTGAAGTATGTCAAAAGAATAATGAATCATTTTTAACAGAAGAGTAATATTTGGTTCTAAAACAAAAGCTTAAGAGTTATACTAGCTTTATGGGAAGTTAGGTATAACAACTTAAGAATGATAAAAGGAACTGTTTACTTGTTTGTTTATAAAAGCCTTGTATTGATTTCTGTTAAGTGTAGTAAGATTGGTTGATAGGTAGACATACTATGATACTGCATGTTAATTGACTTGTAATGTTGTGAAAGGGGGTCATTCTTGCTGTGCTTACGTTGCTAACCGGTAAGTCCGTTGTACTGTTATTGTATCACCTACCCCCTTGACTTGTTATACCGAGGGCTTGCCACCCTTGATGCGGGTCTATACGGCCTATGCGGTCTATGAGACTATGCGAGTCGCGTGCTCGAGATTGATCATTCCGGGTGATTAGCCCGACGCGGGATGCCCTATGCGGTCCATGGACTATGCGGTCTTTGAGGCTATGCGGTGCGAAAGTCCGGGAGAGTACCGGGCTAGCTACCCCGATGCGGGAATACCTCATGCGGTCAGTGTGACCTATGCGATCGCGGAAGTCCGTGACTAGGCACGCAGAATGATACTATGGGCGGTTGGCCTTGCTTGATCATTCGCGCCTAGACTAGACTGCACGCTTTTCCTATTATCGTTATTATTGTGATGTGGCACTATGTGCAATTGAATCAATGTATTTGTGAAAAGGTTTTAAATACTTTGATTTCATTTAAAGTACTTTATAGTTTCACATACTTGGTACTGTTGTCTTGACCTCCTTCGGGGCCGCGTCATGCCGCAGGTTCTAGAGGAAAGCAGGTGCTAGATCCACATCCTTAGGATCTCTACGTTGGTGTTAGGAGCTCCACTCTCTCCGGAGGCTCTACTTTTGGGTATGATCTCCCTGTTGTAGATAGTTTTGTGCAGACAGGTATGGCGGCCCTGTCCGCCATAGTTGTTATTTCCTTAGAGGTCTCAGTCCATTTGCAGTTGGGATGTAATCGCAAAAACTTGGTTTATGTATATATGCCGAAAGGCAATCTTTTCATCGATAAAATGTTCTAGTTATATCATGTTTCATGTCTTGTTTTATATTCCAGTGATTGTTCTCGATGTATGACTACTTGGGTGCCCGTAAGCACTGACCACGCCCCGAACGTCGTGACAAAAGTGGTATCAGAGCGGTTAATCCTCTGGAAAGTGTCTACTGCATCGTATCTAGTAAGTTTGATTATCGTGTGTTGTGCACCACACCAATAATCGTGAGGCTATAGGATATTTAGGATTGGTTTCCATTCTTCTCACTCGAGATCGTGCTTTAGAGCCGTGTTATAGGTTGGACCCTCTAACGCATTCCTTTCAGAATGATATGCCTCCACGTAAGGCAACCCGGGCCCAGAAGGGCAAGGCAGCCGAGGGAGCTGCTAGTGTGACACCCAGAGTCACGAGGGCTCAGGCCCAGTCTATACCAGAGACGGCGAGTTCTATGACACCGCCGCCCCGAGAGACCGCAGCACTACACCTCCCGCCCTCACCCGGCGAGGAGTTAGGGTACAAGGAGATGGCCCAGTTACTAGCCAAGGTCGTGGCCAGATATGAGGAGAGGTTTGAGGCAGCCATTCCGCCTCGGCTCAAAGAGCACCCGTCGCTCACCGTAGGCAGATAGTTTGAGGCTACGGGACTTCCTTAGTTGTAGCCCACCAGAGTTTTACGGGTCAAGGCCGGAGGATGATCCGCATGAGTTCATCCGTCAGTTGCAGAGGATTATGCGGGTGGTCAAGGCTTCAGAGACTGAGTCTGTGACATTCGGTTCGCATCGGCCGCGTGATACCGCATGATCGATTCGATTCACGAGCTTTCCGGGAGAGCATGCACTCCAGCAGATGGGATGAGTTTTGAGGCTTTTTCACACACTTTGCCTCCGCAGATGAGGAGGGCACGATCCGACGATTTTTGTTACCGAGGCGGGAGGACGCACGCCAGAGAGTACAATGTCGAGTTTGATTCATTGGCTCGATATGTTCTCGTGACCGTAGCGGATATGGAGGACCGGTGCATCGCTACGCCACCGCTAGACGACTATATGGCCGAGTCTTGTGCGGAGTGTCCTTCACCGTGCATGGACATTACCCGTATCGCAGCTCATGCATTGGGATGCGGCGAGCGTAGAGACCGCCGGTAGACCGATATCGCGAGGAAGGCGCCAAGACGGCCGGTTCGTTTGGTGGTTCTCGGGGTGGGCGATCGCAGAGGTCCGATTTGCACCACACCGGCGCAGAGCGCCCTACATCATTTTCGATCTGACCAGAGCGCCGGGGCGGTCGTGGCCCCAGACTTGATTTCCAGTAAAGGGTGCTAGCCGATCGAGGTCTGCTGCTCGGTGTGCCCGTGGTAGATTCCATTCTGGGAGCTGTTATGCTACTACGGGACCTTGCCATACTTGTGGCCAGCAGGGTCATTTCGCGAGGGTTTGCCCGACCGGGGCCAGCGCAGGGGGTAGGGCCCAGCCTACCGCGTCTGTTGCCGCTTCTTCATCCCCGACAGTTACTCGCCCGAGGCGTGGTACTCGAGATCGCAGGTCGCGGCAGGTCGTGGCGCAGTCCAGATTCTAGCGGTCCTCGAACCGCATTTATGCTTTGTCCACCGACAGATCGTGAGGCCTCACCGATGTCGCCACGCGTACCTTATCGCTCGGGTTTGATGTATATGCTTTGATAGATCCGGTTCTACTCGTCCCATATATCTCCCTTGTTGCTAGTAGGATAGGGATAGAGCCCGAGTCCATAGACCTTTCGAGGTAGCTACGCCGCTGGTGATTCGGTGGTAGCTCGGCGGGTATATGAGCTTGTCCTGTGACCATTTACATCGTCGGACTTGCCGACTTGATAGAGTTGGAGATGATTGACTTCGACGTGATCATGGGATGGATTGGCTAGTTTCTTGCTACGCCAATGTAGACCGCAGAGAGAGTAGTGCAGTTCCAGCTTCGGCGAGCCGGTTGTTGAGTGGGAAGGAGCACCAGATCGCCGAAAGGTAGGTTTATTTCCTACCTCAAGGCTAGGAAGATGGTGCGAAGGGTATATCTACCATCTCGTTCGGGTGTTTGATAATCGAGGTGCGGTACCAGATTTTCGACAAGCCCAGAGTCCGAGAGTTCTCGACGTGTTTCCGCACGACCTCCGTATTCCTCCGCAGGAGATTGAGTTTTGTATAGATGTGTTGCGGACACTCGCCTATTTCCATTCCGCCATACGTGATGGCACCCGCCGAGTTAAGAGAGTTGAAGGAGCGGTGAGTGATTTGTTGGAGAAGGTTTCATCGACCTAGTGTTTCTCCCTGGGGGGCGCCAGTATTGTTCGTGAAGAAGAAGGACGGGACGCTGCGCATGTGTGTTGACTACAGCACCAACAAGGTGACCATTAAGAATGTATACCCTTCCCGAGATTGATGATTTGTTCGATCACCGCAGGCGCGAGATGCTTTTCCAAGATTGATCTACGATCGCTATCATCGAGTTCGAGTTAGAGGTGGATGTCCCTAGGATCGCATTCCGACCCGCACGCATTATGAGTTCGTGGTCATGTCTTTGGGTTGACCAATGCTCGCGGTATTCATGGAGTTGATGAACCGAGTGTTCAAACCATTTTTGGACACGTTTGTGATAGTGTTCATTGATGATATCTTGGTTTATTCTCGCCAGAGGAGCACGCGGAGCATTTGAGGCGATCTTGGCCGATTCTCGGATCGCAAATGTATGCGAAGTTTTCCAAATGTGAGTTTTGTTGACCTCGGTGGCTTTTCTTGGGCACATTGTTTGGCCGATGGCATTCGAGTGGATACGGCCAAGATCGAGGCAGACAGGACTTCGCCAAGACCTACTACTCCGGCGAGGTTCGCGAGCTCGGGCCTTGCGAGATATTATCGGCGGTTCGTGGAGAAGTTTGCTTCTATCTTCGCACCATTGACTAGGCCGACTCGTAAGGCACCAAGTTTGATGGTGATGCTTGTGGCGGTGGTTTCGATTCTTTGAAAGAGAAAGCGACGACCGCCCGTTCTTACTCTTCCGGAGGTCCGGATGGTTACGTGGTGTATTGTGATCGTCGTGCATCGGGTTGGGATGTGTTGATACAAAGAGGCGAGTTATAGCATACGCATCCCGACACCTTAAGATACACGAGGAACTACCCCACCCATGATTTGGAGCCGCAATGTGATTCACACTTTAAAGATCCGAGGCACTATTTGTATGGGGTTCACGTGGATATTTATACGCACCACAAGAGCCTCCCGTATATCTTCAGCCCGAGGGAGCTGAACTTACGACAGAGACGGGGGTTAGAGTTGCTTAAGGATTATGACGTCAATCTCCTGTACCATCCGGGGAAGGCCAATGTTGTGGCGTATGCCTTAGTCGTAGGTCGATGGGAGTCTATCGAGGCGCAACGGCAGAGGAGGGGCATGGTTCGTGATTTGCATCGCTTAGCGAGCCTTGGTGTCCGCTTGATTGATTACGATAGCGTGGGTTAGAGTTCGTGAGGTTGCCGAGTCTTCCATCGCCGGCGAGGTGAAGAGGCAACAGCTCGAGGATCCGTTTGCACGTTATCGTGATACGACTCTTCGTGAGGGCAAGGGTCCTTGAGGTAGCACCATGGGCGCTAAGGTTTGAGGCGAGTTGTGTGTTCCGGATGTTTCGTGACTTGGCAGCGAGTTCTGGGAAGCACACAGCAGCGTTACTCTATCCATCCGTGGTCGACCAAGATGTACCACGACCTTAGATCCGTGTATTGGTGGGATGGTTTGAAGAGGACGCGCGAGTTCGTAGCTCGCCCGTGTTGTCGCAGTGAAGGTAGAGCACCAGAGGCCTGGTGGTTTGTTACAGACGATAGAGATCCCGACCTGGAAGTGGGAGGTGATCAACATGGACTTCATCACAGGATTGCCTCGCACTCAGAGGAGACATGATTCTATATGGGTTATCGTCGACAGGCTGACGAAAGAAGCCCACTTTCTTCCCGTCAGGACGACTTTCTCGGCTGAGGATTATGCCAGACTTTACATCCGAGAGGTCGCCGATCGCATGGAGTCCCTATTTCGATCATATCGCATGCAGAGCCGGTTTCGCTAACTTCCGGAGGTCCTTCCGCAGGGGTTTAGGACGCAGTGAGCTCGAGTATCGCATTTCATCCACGCAGACGGACAGGCAGAGCGCACTATCCAGACTCTTGAGGATATGCTGCGAGCCTGTGTTATTGACTTCAGAGGTAGCTGGGAGGATCACTTGCCGCTGGTAGAGTTCGCGTATAATAACAGCTACCACTCTAGCATTCAGGGCGCCAGATGAGGCTTTGTATGAGGAAGTGCGATCGCCGATAGCATGGTTCGATGTGGGCGAGGTACGATTAGTGGGACCAGACTTGGTGCGGCAGCGATGGATAAGGTGAAGCTTATCCGAGAGCGGCTATTGACGACTCGAGTCGCGATGGTCGATGCAGATCATCGACGTCGACATCCGAGTTCGCATTGATGATTGGGTTTTCTGAAGGTGTCACCCATGAAGGGTGTGATGAGATTCGAAGAAGGGAAAACTCACCCAAGGTACATTGGGCCGTTTCATTGTCCACGTGGTAGGCAAGGTTGCTATGAGTTGGATATGCCGTCCGATCCGGAGGCGGTGCATCCCAGATTTCACGATCTATCGCCGAGGAGATGTGTCGGATCCATCTAGTGGTACACCCGATTGACGATGTCCAGTGACCGAGGGTTATCGTATGAGAGATTCCCATAGCGATAGTCGATCGTCGGAGTTAGGCGTCTGACCAAGGACGTAGCTTCCACAAAGTTTTGTGGCGGAACGAGCTTAGGGAGGAGATGGCGTGGGAAGCAGAGAGGACATGAGGCGTAGATACCTCACCTATTCCACACCTCCGGGTAACCTACTTTCCTACTTATTGATTCAATTGACTTATGTGCTAAGTGTTTTTTTGCGAATCGCTTAGGTTGTTAAGAACCTTATCTTTAACTGTCTTGGGAAGGAACATTCGGGACGAATGTTTCTAAGGAGGGGAGAATGTTATACCCCGTATTTCCAGAGTATGTACGTAAGGGAATACGTCCAAAAGGTTAGCCTTAAAAGTTAGGCTTGGACGAAAATTATTGGGCACAACTCACAAAACGATTGGTTTTCCGACGAAACGTTTCCACAGCTTTCATAGGATAAATTCCGGCTATGTCATTTCTTATTTTTGCGGATTTTTCCGAGAGACGTAACACTTTGGACCAATGAGAGGGCGACACTTTCCACCCTCTCATTGGTGGACTTGTCACGGCAATAGGGCCGATTGGATGACAATCCTTGTCATAAAGTTGGATAGATATTTTGTGTGCAAGTTGGCTAGGTACACTTGCCCTAATCTTGACCTTACACTTGCCTAGCACTTGGCTAAATCTTGGCCATTGGTTGGCCATGTCTTGACCTATAAATACCCCTCTTGAGATGAAGAGTTCTTCATCCACTTAAGCTTTCAAGTCTTGAAAAATCCTCCCCTCTCCCTTGTGAGCAATTCGTCCAAACACCCCTCCCCCTTTGAGTAAAGTTTTGGCCGAGGCCCTTCCCCCCTCTAGCCTAGCCGAAACCTACCCCCCCTCCCTTGGTAGGAAAGTTGCCTTCTAGTATTGTTATAATGCCCAATTTAACCTAGCCCAAATTCCTTAGTACTTAGTAGAAGTTGTGGGAAACTTCTAAGGATTCTTGGAGCGCCTTGGAGCTTTGGATTGGGAGCTAAACCTCGCTCAGATCGACTTTTACTTGGATATTATTGGGCTTATCGAGGTATATAATCCTAACCCTCTTTTGTAATTAGAGAATGCATCTTGTAGAAGTATTGAACTAAGTATAAATACTTAGGAGGTTATTAAGAATAGAATTGAATCAGTAACACCTTAGAAGGGTATAAAAGAAGATTATACGAATCAGATTTACATGTGACTGCTTTCACATGAGACTTATATAGCTCACCGGTAGGGTTGTGCTGCCCGACTTTCCGTAGAATTGAGGACCCTCTGCTTAGAACGACCTACGAATAGTCTAGACTTTGATAGATGTCTGTGACTATTATAGTGATTCTTCTCAGCGACATACTCGACTTGGCGGTGGATTTCACGAGAAGGTATGTGATTCTTCCTATACTCTTGAGCATGATATTTTAAGTATATATAGTACGGTAGACGTACATATGATAATCGGCAATGTCTTTTGACTTAAGCCTGAATAATAAGAACCTTGAAGTATGTCAAAAAGAATAATGAATCATTTTTAACAGAAGAGTAATATTTGGTTCTAAAACAAAAGCTTAAGAGTTATACTAGCTTTATGGGAAGTTAGGTATAACAACTTAAAGAATGATAAAAGGAACTGCTTTGTTTGTTTATAAAAGCCTTGTATTGATTTCTGTTAAGTGTAGTAAGATTGGTTGATAGGTAGACATACTATGATACTGCATGTGTTAATTGACTTGTAATGTTGTGAAAGGGGGTCATTCTTGCTGTGCTTACGTTGCTAACCTGAAGTCCGTCAGATCGTTATTGTATCACCTACCCTCGACTTGTTATACCGAGGGCTTGCCACCCTGATGCGGGTCTATACGGCCTATGCGGTCTATGAGACTATGCGAGTGCGCATGCTCGAGATTGATCATTCCGGTGATTAGCCCGACGCGGATGCCCTATGCGGTCCATGGACTACGCGGTCTTTTGAGGATACGCGATCGCGGAAGTCCGCGAGGGTACCGGTTAGCTACCCCGACGCGTGAATACCTCATGCGGTCTCGTGTGACCTATGCGGATCGCGGAAGTCCGGGACTAGGCACGCAGAATGATACTATGGGCGGTTGGCCTTGCTTCGATCATTCGCGCCTAGACTAGACTATTACGCTTTTCCTATTATTATTATTGTGATGTGGCACTATGTGCAATTGAATCGAATGTATTTGTGAAAAGGTTTTAAATACTTTGATTTCATTTAAAGTACTTTATAGTTTCACATACTTGGTACTGTTGACCGACTCCTTCGGGCCGCGTTCATGCCGCAGTTCTAGGGAAAGCGGTGCTAGATCCACATCCTTAGGATCTCTACGTTGGTGTTAGAGCTCCACTCTCTCCGAGGCTCTACTTTGGGTATGATCTCCCCTGTTGTAGATAGTTTTGTACAGACAGGTATGGCGAACCCTGTCCCGCCATAGTTGTTATTTCCTTAGGTCCAGTAGTCGCTGTACAGTTGGGATGTAACTGCAAAAACTTGGTTTATGTATATATGCCGAAAGGCAATCTTTTTCATCAGATAAAATGTTCTAGTTATATCATGTTTCATGTCTTGTTTTATATTCCGCTGATTGTTCTCTGATGTATGACTACTTGGGTGCCCGGGTAAGGCACCAGTCACGGGCCCCGGAACGGGTCGTGACAATAATGGTCACAATATGTCCATTAACCTTTCACTTCTAACGTAGAATATTTTAGGTGCTAAGTCGCTAAATTCTACGGAAAATCGGACAGCACCTCCTTTGTTTCTACTCACTTTGCCACCTTTTTCAAGGCCGAATACAATAACCAAACAGCCCCAATTGGCTCACAACAATATAGAAGGTATTCCAATACAATGAATAACTAAATTCCCAATTGGCTCACAATTTAGAAAGTAGTCCAATACAAATGAATAACAAACTAAAAAGTCCAAATTCGGCCACCTTGAGTTCAACCATACCAATTCTTATCAAATTTCCATTTCAATCCAAATTGGTAGCATAACATGAAATCAAGTCGCATTTGATTATAACAATCCATAATCTCTAAGTAGGTAACATGCGACGATTTCTAATAAACGACCAATTAGTAATCCAATTTTCAAGTGGCTTATATAACATTTCGAATTTAGCTACAAGCACTCCATAATACTTATAAACTTCTACATACCAACTTCATGTTGTCAACGTGTAAAACTAACAACAACAAAAATATATAATCTTGTAACATCTTAAAGGACAAGATTATACCTTAACGATTCTCAATCCACTCTTCAACCAAGTCGCTCCTTAGCAACTTGTAGACTCTCCAAGATACTTCAATCCGCTACTTGAGACCCTTAGAACCATACCAACAATTTTCCTTCAAACTTCCAACCAAAACCTAGAAAAGCCATTAGGTTTTCACCTTGCGACTAATACGAAAACTCTCTTTTTCCGGGATTTTTCTATTGAGATATACTCACATAACACTCATGAACCTTGGTTTAAAGTGTGGGGCTTAATGGACAAGAAACGAAAAATCTTCCTTTTGAAAGTGGAGGGAAGCCGAGAGCAACAATGTGATGTTCTTCCAAATTTTGTGAATTTTAGCTAAGTGTGGAACTCTTGTCTTGCTACTAGTATTATATAGGGACATGAAGGGTCAAGGTGTGCACAAATGGTTGGCTAGGATGAGGTCTTAACAAAAATCAAGACTAATTGTCCCCTTGACTAAGTCAAACATGTCAAGCTTTCAAGTTGCAAGACTTGACTTGCTAACAAAGGTCCAATGACCCTTTAGCCCTTGCAAAAATCGTCCAAGGCATCATCTAAGGGGGGGTGACACGTGTCGCCCTCCCATTCGTCACAACAAAACGTTTTCCGACAATTTCATAATTCCGAGAAATTTTTACAAGTCTCCAATCTTAACACTGTGAGTTCTTACGTACGTTCTTACACCATGTCCTGTAAATACGGGGTGTAACAGTTCACATACCTTTTCGGCTAAATCCACAAGCTAAGCCGAATACACCGTAGGTAGAAGTGTCAACCTATAATGGTCACAACAAGGCTATCAACTTCTAGTCTCTATGTAGAAATAATACTAAGTATTTAGTCTCTAATTCTACGGAAAATCGGGCAGCACTTCCTTTGTTTCTACTCACTTTGCCACCTTTTTCAAGGCCGAATACAATAACCAACAAGCCACATTTGTTACACCCCGTATTTGCAGGACATGTTTTAGAACGTACGTAAGAACTCTCAATGTTAAGATTTTGAGACTTGTAAAATTTATCGGAATTATGAAATTTTCGGAAAACGTTTTATTGTGACGTATGGGAGGGCGACACGTGTCACCCCCCCCTTTAGTGAGCTTGGACGAGGTGACAAGCGGCACAAGGGTCATTTGACCTTGTTAGCAAAACAAGTCTTGCAACTTGAAAGCTTGACATGTTTGACTTAGTCAAGGGACCACTAGCCTTGATAATTGTTAAGACCTCATCCACACCACCCAATTGTTCACATCTTAGCCTCCATGTTGTTATATAAGTACTAGTAGCAAGAGAGAGCTCCATACTTAGCCAAATTTCAAGAAAAATTTGAAGAACTCAGTGAGCTCTCGGGTTCCTCTCGAAAGGGAGAAAATTTTTTGTTTCTTGTCCAATAAGCTCCACACTTTAAACCAAGGTTCATGAGTGTTAAGTAAGTGTATCTCAATAGAAAATCCCTAAAAGAGAGTTTTCAGATAGTCGCAGCAAAAACCTAGTCGTCTTTCTCGGATTTGTTTAGAACTTTGAAGGAAATTGTTGGTGTTGTTCTAAGGCTCTCACGGGGTGGCTTGAGGTGTCTAGAAGAGGCTCTAGGTTGCTAAGGAGAGACTTGGATTTGAAGATTGGATTGAGATTCGCTGAGGTATAATCTTGTTCTTTGAAAGTGTTACAAGAGTATATATTTTTATTGTTGTTGTTAGCTTTACGTGTTGCTAGCATGAAGTTGATATGTAGAAGTTTATAAGGATTATGGATTGATTGTAAGCCTTGGAAATCCGGAATGTAATGTAAGCCATGTTAAGTTGGATTTCAATTTAGTCGTTATTAGAATCGTCGCGTGTTATTGATTTGAAGATTGTGGTAGTTTTAATCAAATGCGACTTGATATCATGTTATGTTAACATTTGGATTGAAACGGAATTTTGATAAGAATTAGTATTGTTGAACTCAAGGTGGCCGAATTTGGACTTGTAGTTTGTATTAGTTTGTTATTCATTTATATTAGACTACCTTCTAAATTGTGAGCCAAATGGGGCTGTTTAGTTATTCATTTGTACTGGACTACCTTCTATATTGTTGTGAGCCAATTGGGCTGTTTGGTTATTGTATTCGCCTTGAAAAAGGTGGCAAAGTAAGTAAAAACAAAGGAGGTGTTGTCCGATTTTCCAGAATTTAGTGACTTGACACTTAGGATATTCTACGCTTAAAGTAAGAGGTTAATGGACGATTACAGGCCATGATAGTCAAGTACTAAGTTTAGCGTATCCTACTTGAAGAATGGAATAGCTCAAGGTTGAAGTACTTGAGAGCATTTTGCTACTTGTCGACAATCGTCGAGGTATGTGAACCTCTTCATCTTTGGCATGATCCTACGATGAAATATCCACGTGATATTATTTCATGTTTCCTCCTACTCTTAGAAGTTAAGAGGTAGTCGTGTGATTTACTCTATGTTAAGTTTATGTCAAAGTTATCCTAAGTCTTTACCAAGCCTTATGGGAGGTGTTGGTAAGAAAGGATTAGGAAATTATGAGATTCGACTCAAAGCTATGTATCTTGATTTTATTTAAAGTAAGTAAGTGGATTTTGTTGTTCGAAAATGACTATAATTTATATGTGAAAAGGGGATCGATTTTAAAAGTGGATGTTATATGGTTTTAAGAGAATAAGTTACTTGGTTTTGGAAGTGTATGAAATTTTGTATATTTGTTTATAAGTATAAGTAAGTGGACTTTAAAGAATGTACGTTATAAGGTTTTAAGACTATGAACTTTGGTTGTCTTCTAAGGATTATGAAACTTTTTTTTTTTTTTTAGTTGTGGACTTGATTTCTAAAGTATTGACGACATGATTTTAAAGTGTATTTGAGTTGATTTTTAAAAATTAGAAGTTTTATGATTCTTTTAAGTACGTATGTACGTAGTATGGTTGGGTTTAGTTTTCCCTAATGTTGCAAGAATTAAATGCCTTAAGTTCTCTAACATGAAAGAACGTTATAATAGCTTTATGGGAAGTTGTTATGACGACTTAAGTTAAGTAATTATAATGATGTAAAAGGTTATGTAAGGAAAATACACCGAGCCTACAAATAGGCCGGATTACGTTATGAAATACACCGAGCCTACAAATAGGCCGGATTACGTTATGAAATACACCGAGCCTACAAATAGGCCGGATTACGTTATGAAATACACCGAGCCTACAAATAGGCGGACACGTTATGAGATACACCGAGCCTACTCATAGGCCGGATTACGCCATATTACCCCGAGCCTACACATAGCCGTTACGTCATCTTACACCGAGCCCACAAAGCGGCCGGATTATGCTACATGATTCCACAGTACACCGAGCTCCACAGGCGGGCCGGATTATGCTACATGATTCCACAGTACACCGAGCCCCACAGGCGGGCCGAATTATGTCACATGATTCGTCAGTACACCGTGTCCCGCAAATGGGCCGGATTATGTTAAGTAAGATAAGTAAGTTATGTGGAATAAAACTTGATTAATCTCTTAAGTATGTAGGTAAGAACATGTTGTTAAATCTTATTGAAAGAAGGAAAGGAACGGTAATTATACGATTGATTTCAGGAGTTTATATGACATTCTTTTATGCAGTTATGATATGATTGTTGCACCTTATTTCTGTTCCATACTGCACTGTTAGATCGACTTTCGGGGCTGCGTTCATGCCCGCAGGTATTAGGTGCACAGGTTGGTGATTCTTGCTAGTAGGATCTCGGTTCAGTTTTGGGAGAAAGCTCCAATTGCTCCGGAGGCTTATCTTGTGGTACGGTTTCCGATGGTAGATTTATGTACATTCGGGGTATGGCGGGCCCCGCCCCGCCACGCTTGCGTTAAAACTCTTAGAGGTCTGTAGTCACATGTTGTGGGTCGGTTTGTAAACGGAAAAAAGGATGGAACTGCTGTTGTTTATGTATATGTATATATGTCCAGGAAGGTAGCCCTATCGGCTAACCTGTTGTTTTATTTCTGTTGTTTATTTTATAAGTTTCATGTATGTTCCGCTGATTATCTCTGATGTAAACCTGTAAGGGTGCCCAGGTAGGGCACCAGTCGCGGGCCCGGGGTCGGGTCGTGACAACATTTAAGGCTCCAAACAACAACCACACAAAGGGGATTACACGCCTTACAATACGTGTAAAATTCCGCCCCACAATTCATACGAAAAATAGTGAATATGCCCAAAAGCCATTCTCGGCCAACCTCTAGAACAACACTAAGTCTTTTTCAATCCTTCTTAAAATTCCAAGTTCTAAGGTCTAACATGTTATATAGTCTAAACAACTTCAACAACTACAATTTCCTTCTTTATACAACATGCGACGCTTAGACTAATAATCGACTAGAATTGAAATCTTAAAGTTAAACATGCTAGATTTCGGATTAGGGTTCCAATTGCCAATACACATATCAAACTTCATACTATATAACACATGCTTGCTAAAATCCATAGCTACAACAATAAGTAAGTCTTAACTACTAAAACGACAAAATTTATACCTTTATAAGCCCTTAAAATTTCCAAGATTCCAAAGTCGCGCCTTAGCAATTCTTAGCTCATTTTCTTAGGTTCCAATCCGCTCCAAGCACTCCTTAGAGGCCTATGAAGAACCCATCTTCAAGTTCCAACTTCAAAGTTGAAGAACTCCCTTAGTTTCCGCCTTGCGACTAACGTAAAAATGTGTTTTTTCCGAAATCTTTCTATTGAGATATCCTTACAATACCCTAAGGGACATTGGGTTAAAGTATTGTGGCTAATGGATCAAAACTATAAAAATTTTGTGTGGGACTTAGGGCAAACCCGAGAGCAACTATAGCACAAGAAAATGTTGTGTAATTTTTCTAAGTCTTTCAAGACCTTGTCTTGCTACTAGTATGTATTTAAAACACATTGGAGGGTTTAGATATCCACAAATGTGAGGTTTGGATTAAAATCACATGGATCAAACCTAAGTGGCAAGTTGACTAGTCAATTATGTCAAGCTTTGAAGACTTATCTTCCAAGAGGTTCAATGACCAAAATACCCCTCCTCTAATTCGACCAAGACCTCTTATGGGGGTGCCACGTGTCGCTCTCTCATTCATCCATAAAATTCCGTAACCCTCGTGGGCCCCACAAAACGTAAAATTCCTCGGGTGGTCCCCACGTGACCAAATCCGTAAAAATAAATTTCCATAATATTAATAAGTCCCATACTCTTCAAATAATGTATTTTGAGAATCCAATTCTCATCAACGAACACTTTTCCTTTCCGACATTCGGAAGATTTTCCGTCGGAAAAACAATTCTTCCTTTCGTACTAATTTCCAAGTCTTGTTTCCTTACGTACATTCTCTTATACATGTCCTGGACTTACGAGGTGTAACATTCTTCCCCCCTTAGAAACATTCGTCCCCGAATGTTCTTAGTCGGTTGCCAAGCTATACACACTCCGGCACAATCTCTATACTATGCCTATCGATCAAAACTGCACAAGACCAACGATGCCACACATGGCCACCACATAACATACGTAAACATAATAATGGACCTTCCGTCCGTGGTCCCTTCTCACAAAACTCAAAGGTTACAGTCTTCCCAAACACGGGATCCTTAGAGGTTCCTTTCTTTCCTTACTTGCCATACTTTCTCGTACTTTCAAACTCATCTAGTACACGTACAAAATCTCAAATTCTGTTTATGTTCCCCAATCCTTGGAGTTACTAACCAACTTGGCCATTATGCTACTTGAATTTCCGCTAAGGCTTTTCTCGGTCCTTACGACCTAGTTCCGGTGGAACGCGTCCACAAACTCGTACTACGATTAACTAAACTTGGGCCTTGCATCCTCGGGACCCTATCACATAACGGGACCATTTCTAACTGACATCACCCCATTCCAAACTATCGGTGACCGAATGAGTCCATAACCCGACTCATCGTCACGCTTAACTTCTCATTCTTAGTCTGAAGTAAATATCTCTCTTATCCCAAGGTACTTCTTACCCTACCCCCTATTCACTGGAGGTTCGTCTCATAAGCCAAAGTATTTCTACTGCACAATCTTCCCTATCGGTCTTACACTTATACGGGGTAATTACAACTTGTGAACTTTATACAACTATAGTCTCAGTTCGCCTATCATTCTTGTCAACATTCTTACTTCTCACTTACTAATCAAAGTATCCCAACCTCTGGGGTACTATCACTTACAACTGCTAGCACCGCTATCTTGGTCAATAACATAACTGCTTCCCTCATGACCCTATAGTCTTCTCCTAACCGAGAAACTGGAGGCTCGTGCCGGGCCTCAAACCTCGCGCAGGCGACTCGCCGATCGCGAACAACATCCGGTATACTCTGGGCATAAGCCCTATCAACTCTCTGAGTCTGACTAGTAGCTCTTGCTACTCCTTTTGCCCTTCTCAAGTGGTGTTCTCCTCGAGGCATACCAGAACACAACAATACGTCAGAGAGGAATTATCTTACTAACACAGCTCTATGGCACGATCTTAGAGTGAGAAGAATAGAAACCTGTTATACCCCGTATTTCCAGAGTATGTACGTGGGGGACGTACGTAGAAATTTTCGAACTTCATTAGGCTTGGCCGAATTCATTTTGGGCACAAGTGCCGATTTGAGTCGTTTTTCGACGAAACGTTTCATTAGCACGTTGGAAAAATTCCGGCTATGTCATTTATATTTTTTGCGGATTTTTCCGAGAGATGAAACATTTTTGGACCAACGGGAGGGTGACACTTGTCACCCTCATTGGACGGTTTGGAGGGGGCGGTCAAGGTTGGTTGGCCTTGGCCGATTGGCCCCTTGATTTGTGCCTTGCTTTGTGGCTTGTTTTGTGGAGTGTTTTGTGGAGTAGGGTTTAGGGTGCACTTGGCTTAATCTTGTCCTTACACTTGCTATACACTTGGAAGGATCTTGGCCCTTGGTTGGCCTTTGGTTTTGCTATAAATACCCCCTAAGTGTGAAGACTTCATCCATTCCAAAAACTTCCAAGTCTTGAAAACCCTCCCTCTCCCTCTTGCTTGTGATTCGTCCAAAAGCCATCCCTCCCCCCTTTGTGGAGCTTTGGCCGAGAGGCCACCCCTCCCCCCCCTTTGTGGTGCCTTGGCCGTGGGGTACCCCCCCCTAGCCTAGTTGTTTTCGTATAATACCCCTTGTTGTGGTATAGAAATACTCTCCTAGTATTGTTATAATGTCCAAATGCCTTGGCCCAAATACCTTGTAGTATTCCCAAGGTTACACTTATACAAAAGCCCAGAAGATACGATTATACTTCCTTTAGCCACAAAAACGAAACCCTAAGGAAATCTTCACCCGTTGTTGAAGTTGTAAGTAGAAGTTGGTTAGAACTTCTAAGGGTTGTTTGGAGCGCTCGGAGTAGGAGCTAAGCGTTGCTCAGGATCGACTTTATACTTGGATAATTTTGGGCTTATCGAGGTAAACACTCATCCTTCTATTGTAATTGGAAATTACATGTTAGAATATATAGTTGAAGTATACTATATATAGAATCAACGTAGTATTGTGGCAATGTCTTTTGACTTAAGCTGAAGAATAAAGAATCTGACGTAATTACATAGGGGTGTATTGCGAAGAGACTTGTGTAGTATTCGAGTAGAATTGTACACGTCAGGTTAGGCGTATAACCCCCACGCAGTCGGCAGCAGTGGCCTCGATAGAGGAGGAGATTTACGCTGTTGTGGGGAGTCTTCTGAATTTTCTGTAGAAAGATGGGAACTTGTGTTTAAGATTTAATAGGCGTTTGTGGCCTTTATAGGTGAAAGTACTAAGAGTAGCGTATTCTACTCGAGGAGTGGAAAGGGCTAGCAAGGTTGTAGTACTTGGAGCTTTTTGCTTATTGTCGAAAATCGTCGCGAGGTATGTGAACCTCTTCCTATCTCTTCTAGCATGATATGTGTGAACTATGTAGTACGGTAGACGTACATGTGTTAACTGTGTTTGATTGTTTTTAAAACATAAAGTGTTATAACGGCTTTATGGGAAGTTGGTTATAACAGCTTTATGTAGGTAAGAATATACTTTGTGGTTTTAAAAGGTAACTGATGTGAATTATAACTGGCTAGTTATAATAAAGAACTTGATGTATTTCAAAAGATTTATAAATCGTTTTGAAGGGAGAGTAACACTTGGTTTTAAAGGTTTTAAAAAGAGTTATACTAGCTTTATGGGGAGTTAGGTATAATGTCTTAAGAGAGGTAAAGAAAATGGTTTACTGATGTTAGAAGTTAAGAGACTTGATCTTATAAGATAAGAGACTTAACTTATTTGTTTTAATGTGGATGTTTGTGCGAAACCTCATTCGTGAGTAATGAGTACTTGGTTTTATTTAAAGGGATAATGTTTCTTGATTTGGAAATCGAATGTGTATCGACAGGACCAACTGCGGCGTTAATAAAGGAAAATGTATTGAATAATGATGTATCGTATTAAAACCGGTAGAAACCTCCATCCGCATAGAAACTAAGATGAGACAAAATGATATTACATTTTCTAGATCATGGTCATTGTAATAAGAATGTTGTAAACAAGAATAACCTACTCTCACGTGAGACATATATTACTCAATTGTTCTAAAAGGAATCAAGTGATTAAGTTTATGAACTATGAAACCATTTGAAAATGAAGCTTGAGTAATTGAAACTAGGCAACCGAACTTAGGAAAAGAATGTTGTTACTTGATTTTGAAAAGGAATGTGGGTTGGTCATTCTAATACTACGGGTATCGGGTGACTTTTATAAAAGTAATGGATCTCTTTTAAAGAACTTAATGTATGTAGTACTTTGGGGTTAAAACCCGACTTTGGCATAAAATGAAAGTACTTTGAGTTGTGTGAAACTTGCCTATGCTTGTTGTTGTGAAACTTGCCTATGCTTGTTGTTGTGAAACTTGCCTATGCTTGCTGTTGTGAAACTTGCCTATGCTTGGGATGATAGCCTTTGTTGTGCAAGTGTGGTATTTACGTATTCTGGCGTCTCGATAGTAGGTTGACTTGTTGAGAACTTACTTGGGCGTCTTGGTAGTGATGGAGAATTCCACGGGTATGTTTCCATTTTGATTCTTGTCTTGTTGTTGATGTCACATGGGCGTGTCTACACCGTCGCGATTCGGGCATGCGGCCGTGCGGCGGGTTGATTTCCGATATATGGTTATTCGCAACATGGGCGTGTCTACACCGTCACGATATTCCGGGGCATGTGGCGTGCGGCGGGGTTGACCACCCAGATATATTGTTATTGAGGTTACATGGGCATGTCTACACCGGCGATGTCCGGGGCATGTGGCCTTGCTTATTATTGTTGCATCATGGACATGTCTACACCGTCACGATTCCAGGCATCGCGGCCGCGATGCGAACATGATGGATGTTGTGGGCGTGAGACCCATAGTTATATTTGAGTGGCGACTTTGAGGCGTGAGTCACGACTTGGCATCTTTTATGTTGCGTCGTATTTTGGTTATCATACATGTCTCCGCTTTTAGGCTATTATGATTTCATTTCTGATGTTGTGATTTCACATACTTGGTACTGTTATCGACCTCCTTCGGGGCTGCGTTCATCCGCGGTAGAGGTACATCGATCGTGGATCCGCTCTTAGGATCTCATTTCGTGTGGAAAGCTCGTTCCTTGGAGGCTTATCTTTGGTATGTTTCCACGAGTTGTAGGTTCTTGTACATTCATGGCGGGGCCTGTCCGTCATAGTTGTTGTATATCTTAGAAGTGCATGTAATCTTGTTGTGGGCGGGGTTGTAAAAGGATTAAAGCTGTTCGTGTTTTATGTATACACCGAAGGCAAGCTGTTTTTGGTTGCTTTGTTTATTTATTATATCTCTTGTTTAATGACTCATGTTTTATGTTCGCTGATTTTCCACGATGTATGTATCACTAGGGTGCAGGGTAAGGCACGATCCACGCCCGATTTTGGGGTGTGACATAGTGGTATCGAGCGATTAGTCCTCGGAAGGTGTCTGAGACCGTATCTAGTATAGTCTTGATTATCGGTGTGTTGTGCACCACATCTATAATCAGGAGGCTATAGGACATGTAGGATTGGTTTCTATTCTTCTCATTCTAAGATCGTGCCTTAGAGCTGAGTTGTAAGTTGGACCCCTCTGATGTGTTTCATTTTACCAGTTATGCCTCCGCGCGCGACGGTGCCAGAAGAAGGCAAAGCGAGGAGGCTGCTAGTGGGATCTGAGAGAAATGCAGCGCGAGCCGGTCGATTACAGGGCAGTGCTTCGGGCGAGTTTCGCGGCCCGCCACCAGCGAGGTTTAGAGCGCGGCCGTGGCGTGAGACTCTGATACACGAGCCTCGATCCACGATGCAGGCGGGGAGATGGGTCACAAGAGATGGCGATTATTGGCGAGTTGTGGCGAGATATGAGGCAGTGAATCTGGCGGTTCTGTTCGGCGGCTTTGTAGTGCACCGGAAGCGAATAGTTTGAGGCTACGGGACTTGCTGAGTTGTAGCCCGCCAGAGTTTTATGGGTCGAGGCCTGAGGATGATCCGCAGGAGTTCATCCGTCAGTTAAAACGGATCCTGCGGGTGATCAAGGCTTCAGAGACCGAGTCTGTGACGCCCGGTTCGCATCGGCCGCGTAATACCGCGATCGATTGGTTTTGATTCGTGGGAGCTTTCGGGAGAGCATGCACCTCGGCAGTATGGGATGAGTTTTGGGGCTTTTCTCACGCACTTCTTGCCTCCGCGGATGAGGAGGCGCGGCCGACAAATTTTTATTCTTGAGGCAGAGGCGCCGTCGAAGTACAATGTCGAGTTCGATTCTTTGGCTCGATATGTCCTGCGCTTGTTGCGAATATGGAGGATAGGGTGCATCGCTACGTCACGGGCTAGATGATTATATGGCGAGTCTTGTGCGGGTGTTTCTCTTGGTGGGCATGGACATTGCCGCGTTCGAGCTCATGCGCAGGTGCGAGGCGCGAAGATCGACGGGTAGACCGCTTTCGCGAGAAGAAGGCCAAGACGGCGGATATTTTGGCGACTTTCGAGGCGGACCGCCTCGGCCGGAACTAGTTATGTACCTCGCCATTGCGAGTGGTCCTCGCGACGCCGGGACCGCCAGGATATTCGGGAGGCGGTCGGGGCTCCCGGGTTTGGATGTTCGAGGAGTAGGGTGTTGGCGGATCACGATCACCCTACCTCGGTGTGGTCGATGTGGTAGACGCATTTCGGGAGTGTCGTAGTACGAGGAGCTTGTTATTCTTGCGGCCAACGGGGCCATATGACGAGACTGTCAGGCGGTAGCGGCGGTAGGATAGCACAGACTACTAGGCGATTGCGGGCCACGGTAGAGTCGCGGTGGAAGTTCGATTTTAGCGGTCCTTGAACCGCCTAGTTTCAGTATATCCTTAACCACAGAGATACTTGTATGTGTTGATGTTAATGATGTGTTAAGTGTTATGTTCGGATAGCTTTGTGCTATAGTGTGATTTAAAAATCTGGTTAGTGTGAGATGGAAGTGGTAGCTTAGCGATGTGTTCGTGTCGAGGCGGGAGTTGGCGCTACTGATGGGTCGGGTTGGGGCCATGTTGCGGGCCAACCCGCGTCCGTTCGAGGAAGGTCAGCTGCAGGTGGTCGCCCGGTGGCGAGTCACGAGGTGCTAGGCCCAGTTTAGATGACCATCGTATGAGTTCATAGATATGTTCGACGAGAATCGGTTCGTGAAGGCCGAGAATGGCCTTAGAGGAAATCGAGGGTAGTAAGATGACCAAGTTTGGAGTAGTAACTCCAAGGGTTGGAAAGCAAACGTTGGAAGTGTGGTGCGGATACTAGAAAGAGCTCGAGTGTTCGAGAAGTGCGACGAGATAGAGGAGAAGTGAGCGTGTGTGATCGTTTCTTTTGTGAAATGTAGGTGCAAAGGAGTATATTTTAGACCTTGGTGGGGACTTTTGTGCTAAGCGAGGTGGTTCCTCGTTGGCGTGGATTTGGGTTTCTTGCGCGTGTTATTACGTGGCGGTGTGGCATGTTTGATTCTCGTAAGTATAGTAGTGAAGACTATCTTTGGCGCACGCTTGTTTGAGACTTAGAAGGAACATTCGACGAATGTTTCTAGAGGGAGAATGTTATACCGTATTTCCAGTATGCGTGGGGGCGTGCGTGAAATTTTCGAACTTCATTAGGCTTGGCGAATTCATTTTGGGCACAAGTTCCGATTTGAGTCGTTTTTTTGAAACGTTTCCACGACTACGTTGGAAAAATTCCGGCTATGTCATTTATATTTTTGCGGATTTTTCCGAGAGGCGAAACATTTTTGGACCAACGGGAGGTGACACTTGTCACCCTCGTTGGACGATTTGGAGGCGGTCAAGGTTGGTTGGCCTTGGCGATTGGCCCCTGATTTGTGCCTTGCTTTGTGGCTTGTTTTGTGGAGTGTTTTGTGGAGTAGGGTTTAGGGTGCACTTGGCTTAATCTTGTCCTTACACTTGCTATACACTTGGAAGGATCTTGGCCACTGGTTGGCCTTTGGTTTTGCTATAAATACCCCACAAGTGTGAAGACTTCATCCATTCCAAAACTTCCAAGTCTTGAAAACCCTCCTCTCCTCTTGCTTGTGATTCGTCCAAAGCCATCCCTCCCCTTTGTGGAGCTTTGGCGAGAGGCCACCCTCCCTTTGTGGTGCCTTGGCGGGTACCCCACTGCTAGTTGTTTTCGTATAATACCCTTGTTGTGGTATAGAAATACTCTCTAGTATTGTTATAATGTCCAAATGCCTTGGCCCAAATACCTTGTAGTATTCCCAAGGTTACACTTATACAAAAGCCGGAAGATACGATTATACTTCCTTTAGCCACAAAACGAAACCCTAAGGAAATCTTCACCCGTTGTTGAAGTTGTAAGTAGAAGTTGGTTAGAACTTCTAAGGGTTGTTTGGGCGCTCGGAGTAGGAGCTAAGCGTTGCTCGGGATCGACTTTATACTTGGATAATTTTGGGCTTATCGAGGTAAACACTCTCGTCCTTCTATTGTAATTGGAAATTACATGTTAGAATATATAGTTGAAGTATACTATATATAGAATCGAACGTAGTATTGTGGCAATGTCTTTTGACTTAAGCTGAAGAATAAAGAATCGAATCGAACTGTAATTACATAGTGTATTGCGGTAGACTTGTGTAGTATTCTTGAGTAGAATTGTACACGTCCGGTTAGGCGTATAAACCCCCAGTCGGCAGTGGCCGGCCTCGATAGAGAGGAGATTTCTGTTGTGGCGGGGAGAGTCTTTGAATTTTACGTAGAAAGATGGGAACTTGTGTTTAAGATTTAATAGGCGTTTGTGGCCTTTATAGGTGAAAGTACTAAGAGTAGCGTATTCTACTCGAGGAGTGGAAAGGGCTAAAGGTTGTAGTACTTGGAGCTTTTTGCTTATTGTCGAAAATCGCCGCGAGGTATGTGAACCTCTTCCTATCTCTTCTAGCATGATATGTGTGAACTATGTAGTACGGTGAGCGTACATGTGTTAAGCGTGTTTGATTGTTTTTAAAACATAAAGTGTTATAACGGCTTTATGGGAAGTTGGTTATAATGACTTTATGTAGGTAAGAATATACTTTGTGGTTTTAAAAGGTAATCGATGTGAATTATAAGCGGCTAGTTATAATAAAGAACTTGATGTATTTCAAAAGATTTATAAATCGTTTTGAAGGAGAGTAACACTTGGTTTTAAAGGTTTTAAAAAGAGTTATACTAGCTTTATGGGAGTTAGGTATAATGTCTTAAGAGGTAAAGAAAATGGTTTCTTGATGTTAGAAGTTAAGAGACTTGATCTTATAAGATAAGAGACTTAACTTATTTGTTTTAATGTGGATGTTTATGCGAAACCTCATTCGTGAGTAATGAGTACTTGGTTTTATTTAAAGGGATAATGTTTCTTGATTTGAAATCAGAATGTGTATCGACAGACCACTGCAGCGTTAATAAAGGAAAATGTATTGAATAATGATGTATCGTATTAAAACCAGTAGAAACCTCCATCTGCATAGAAACTAAGATGAGACAAAATGATATTACATTTTCTAGATCATGGCTGCTGTAATAAGAATGTTGTAAACAAGAATAACCTACTCTCACGTGAGACATATATTACTCAATTGTTCTAAAAAGGAATCAAGTGATTAAGTTTATGAACTATGAAACCATTTGAAAATGAGAAGCTTGAGTAATTGAAACTAGGCAAACTGGAACTTAGGAAAAGAATGTTGTTACTTGATTTTGAAAAGGAATGTGGGTTGGTCATTCTAATACTACGGGTATCGGGTGACTTTTATAAAAGTAATGGATCTCTTTTAAAAGAACTTAATGTATGTAGTACTTTGGGGTTAAAAACCCGGACTTTGGCATAAAATGAAAGTACTTTGAGTTGTGTGAAACTTGCCTATGCTTGTTGTTGTGAAACTTGCCTATGCTTGTTGTTGTGAAACTTGCCTATGCTTGCTGTTGTGAAACTTGCCTATGCTTGGGATGATAGCCTTTGTTGTGCAAGTGTGGTATTTCTGTGTTACCGCGTCTCTCGATAGAGGGCCGGTTGACTTGTTGAGAACTTACTTGGACGTGCTGGCAGTGATGGAGAATTCCACGGGTATGTTTCCATTTTGATTACTGTCTTGTTGTTGATGTCACATGGACATGTCTGCCGTCACGATTCGAGCATCGCGGCCACGCGGCGGGTTGATTTCGATATATGGTTATTATTGCAACATGGACGTGTCACCGTCACGATTCCGGGGCATGTGGCCACGCGGCGTGGTTGACCACCCAAAGATATTGTTATTGAGGTTACATGGGCATGTCTACACAGGCGATTCCGGCGTGGCCATGCGGCCTTGTTATTATTGTTGCATCATGGACATGTCTACCGATGCAGTATTCCGGGGGCATGCGGCCATGATGCGAACATGATGGATGTTGTGGGCGTGAGACCCATAGTTATATTTGAGTGGCGACTTTGAGGGCGTGAGTCCCTGACTTGACTGCTTTTATGTTGCGTACTGTATTTTGGTTATCATACATGTCTCACGCTTTTTTAGGCTATTATGATTTCATTTCTGATGTTGTGATTTCACATACTTGGTACTGTTATCGACCT
Organism: Przewalskia tangutica; assembly: GCA_029844215.1. Classification (NCBI taxonomy): domain Eukaryota; kingdom Viridiplantae; phylum Streptophyta; class Magnoliopsida; order Solanales; family Solanaceae; genus Przewalskia; species Przewalskia tangutica. The sequence continues at coordinate 50,685,010 of CM056724.1, forward strand.
CCTTGAGTGCGTTCATGCGCAGTAGAAGTACATCGATCGTGGATCCGCTCTTAGGATCTCATTTCAGCGTGTCGGAAAGCTCCGTTCCTTCGGAGGCTTATCTTTGGTATGTTTCCCTGAGTTGTAGGTTCTTGTACATTCAGGGGTATGGCGGGGCCCTGTCCCGTCATAGTTGTTGTATATCTTAGAGGTCTGTAGTACTGTTGTGGGCAGGGTTGTAAAAGGATTAAACTGTTCAGGTTTTATGTATACACTGAAGGCAACTGTTTTGGTTGGCCTGTTTATTTATTATATCTCTTGTTTAATTACTCATGTTTTATGTTCCGCTGATTTTCTCTGATGTATGTATCACTAGGGTGCCCGGGGTAAGGCACCAGTCACGGGCCCGATTTTTGGGGTGTGACAAAACCAACTCCTAAATGTCCTGTAGCCTCCTGTTTATGGGTGTGGCGCGCAACACACCGATAATCAAGACTCTACTAGACACGGTCTGTAGACATTCCGAGGATCGCTCGATACCACTCTGTCACACCGAACCCGGGCGTGGATCGTGCCCTACACAGGCACCTGCTACCTTAACAACACAAGTAAACTGCGGAAATTTAATAACACCTCATTTTTTTTAACCAACGTACGTGCAAGGCAAAGCCGACAAGGCTGCCATATAATATACATAGACCAAAGACACCACATCGTACATGAGTCCAATCCCACATATGAATACAGACCTCTAGGAGTTAAACTGAACTATGACGGGACAAGGCCCCGCCGTACCCATAAATGTACAAAAGCCTGTACTGAAGGACATATACCAAAGATAAACTCCGGAATAGAAGGAGCTTATCCAAAACCCTGAGCAGGATCCTACACCTGCCGATCACCGAACTGCGTACCTAAACCTGCGGCATGAACGCAGCCCCCCGAAGGAGGTCAGTACGAAGAATGTACCAAGTATGTGAACGATGAAATCGTAATAAAATCATAGCGATCTAAATAACACAGAGACATGTATGATATCCAACCTACGATCACATACATGGCGGTCATATCAAGTCGGGGGCAGCCTCAAAGTCATTACTAAATATAATCATGGGTCTCACGCCCATAATATCAATAATGCCGGTGTAATCCTTCCTCATCGCCGGCGATCCATGATGTAATAACACCAATAAGGATACATGAACACCAAGTCCCACTTGTGTCCTCAATACCTCGTGGTCCCATGCCCCGGAATCCCACCTCGTAAAAGCATGACCAAAGGGTAACACAAACAAATCCGGGGACATATATGATAATCAAAATACAACACATTGTGCCTTACTAACAATGAGAGTAAGCGATGTATCCTTACAATATAAACCAGAAGCTCGTGATCAAGCGGGACCATCCGCGCGGATCATTTAGCAATCCTATTCCTGGGACTATTTCACCCGCATAGGTCGCGTGGACCCGCGTGAGGTATTCCTCGCATAGGCTGGACCCGCCCGCATGGGACTATTTCACCCGCATAAGCCCTTTCGGACTCGCATGAGGTATTCCTCGCATAGGACTATTTCACCCGCATAAGCCCTTACGGACTCGCATGAGGTATTCCTCGCATAGGCTGGACCCGCCCGCATGGGACTATTTCACCCGCATAAGCCCTACGGACTCGCATGAGGTATTCCTCGCATCGTGGGTAGCAAATCCACGGAATGATGCAAATGCCACAAACCCGGGGAATGACCCCGAAACGACTGATATAACAATAGCACACAACCGGCTATTTCCAGCACACATAGGCAAATCCTTAATTACAAGCCAAAGTCCTTACCAAGACACACTTAGAATAATTCTCTTTAACAAGCCAAAGTACTTATCAAGGCACACTTAGACAAATTCTCAATTTATCAAGCCAAAGTACTAATCAAGGCATACATAGAATCATTCTCTTTTAACAAGTCAAAGTACTTATCAAGGCACACTTTAGACAAATTCTCAATGTTATACCCCGTATTTTCTGAGTATGTACGTGAGGGCGTACGTATATTAATTTGAGCCTTAAAGTAAGCATAGTTTCGAAATTTGTACACAAGTGCCAAAAAGAGTCGTTTTTAAATGACGTTTCCACAGCTTTCGTAGGGAAAATTCCGGCTATGTCATTTATAATTTTTGCGGATTTTTCCGAGAGATAAAATATTTTGGACCGATAGGAGGGCGACACGTGTCACCCTTAGGTGGCACAAAGTGGACGGTTTTGGAGGGAGTTGTTGGCACGTTTTTGCCATGGAAAATGCCTTAAACATTTGGTCAATGTTTGGCTAGATATTTTGTGTAGTAGATGAGAAAGTGGGGCCCACAAACACTTGTCCAAATCCTAGCCCTACACTTGCCTAACACTTGTCTTCATCTTGGCCATTGGTTGGCCATTGCTTGACCTATAAATACCCCTCTTAGTTGATGAACTTTTTCATCCAAAAATCATTCTCCAAGTCTCAAAAATCCCTCCCCCTTAAGTGTAGCATTCGGCCAAGTCCTCCCCTTTGTTGGGCCTTGTGGCGAGAGCCTACCCCCTAGCCTAGTTGTTTTCGTATAATACCCCTTGTTGTGGTATAGAAATACTCTCCTAGTATTGTTATAATGCCCAAATACCTTAGCCTAAATACCTTGTAGTATTCCCAAGGTTACCTCTATACAAAAAGCCCATAAATACTAGTATACTTTCCTTTAGCCACTAAACGAAACCCTTTGGAAATATCTTCACCCGTAGTTGAAGTTATAAGTAGAAGTTGGTTAGAACTTCTAAGGGTTGGTTGGAGCGGGTCGGAGCGCACGGAGTAGGAGCTAAACCTTGCTCAGGATCGACATATAAACTCGGATAATTTTGGGCTTATCGAGGTAAACATTCCTAACCTTCTGTTGTAATTGGAAATTACATGTTGTAGGAGTATATAGTTAAGTATACTATATATAGAACTGAACATAGTTGTGCGGCAATGTCTTTTGACTTAAGCCTGAATAATACTTACGGCAATGTCTTGCGACTTAAGCTGAATTTAAAGAAGAGAAGCGACTGTAATTACATAGGTGTATTCTGATGAGACTTGTGTAGCATTCTTTGTATAGTAGAATTGTACACGTCAGGTTAGGCGTGTTAACCCCACTGGTTGGCTTGGTAGCGGCCTCGATAGAGGAAGAGATTTCTGCCATTGCGGGGAGGTCTTCTTGAATTTTACGTAGAAGATTCTACGTCGGGATCTAAAGATATTAATAGGCGCTTTGTGGCCTCTATCGGTTGTAGTACTACGTGTGGAGTGATCTGCTTGACTGAGAGTGTAGCCGAAGGTTTGAGGTACTTGGAGCGTTTTGCTATTAGTCGATAATCGTCGCGAGGTATGTGAACCTCTTCCTATCTTTTCTAGCATGATAGGTGTATAACTATGTAGTACGGTGAGCGTACGTGTTGAATGTATTTGATTGTTTTTAAACATAAAGTGTTATAACAGCTCTATGTAAATGAGAAATGCTTTGTGATAACTGATTTGACTTATAACCAACTTGATGTGTGATAATAAAGAACCTTGAAGTATTCTAAAAGATTAAGAAACTTTTTTGAAAGAAGTGTATACTTGGTTTGAAAACATAAGAGTTATACCAGCTTTATGAGAAGTTAGGTGTAACGTCTTAAGAGAGACAAAAAGAATGGTTTAATGGTTTAGAAGTTAAGAGACTTATTCTTAAAAGATAAGAGACTTGACTTAATATGGAAGTTTGTGTGAAACCTCATTCGTGAGTAATGAGTACACAGTTTTGAAAGGAATAATGTTTTACTGATTTCGGAAATCAGAAGGTGTATCGACAAACCACTGCAGCGTTAATAAAGGAAAATGTATTGAATAATTAAGTATTAGTAAAACCAGTAGAAACCTCCATCTGCATAGAAGCTAAGATGAGACAAAATGATATTACATTTTCTAGATCATGGCTGCTTAATAAGATTGATTATGAACAAGAATAACCTACTCGCCTATGGCATATGTTACTCAATTGTTTTAAAAATAGATTAAGACATTGAACTATGAAACTTTTCAAAAAAGAGACTTGCGTAATTAAAATTAGGCAAACTGGAACTTTAGGGAAAAGAAAGGCATTGTGTTGTCTTAAAATGGTTTAAAGCATAAGGTGTTATAACAGCTTTATGGGAAGTTGGTTATAACGACCTTATGAAAACAAAAGAAAGGTTTTATCATTGGTTTTAATGTGGTAACTTGACTTAAAAAAAAAAGTATGGAAGTTGTTTTGGTTTACTTAAAAGATATAAGTCACTCTATTTTTATACTACGGGTATCGGATGACTTTTATAAAAGGAATAAATCTCTTTAAAAGGAATTTAACGTACGTAGTACTTTAGGGTTAAAACCCGAACTTGGGCATAAAATGAAAGTACTTCGAGTTGTGTATAAACTTGCCTATGCTTGTTGTTGTGAAACTTGCCTATGCTTGTTGTTGTGAAACTTGCCTATGCTTGTTGTTGTGAAACTTGCCTATGCTTGTTGTTGTGAAACTTGCCTATGCTTGTTGTGATAGCCTTTGTTGTGCAAGAATTGTGTTTCTATACTCTGGCGTCTCGATGGAGGGTCGGTTGACTTGTTGAGAACTTACTTGGGCGTGGCCGCGATGTGGATAAATTCCGCAGATGCGTTCCTGTTGATAGTGTTACTTTTGTTAATCGCTTTGGACATACTGACACGATGCGTAGCGCACGGGTATGCTTCCACTTTGATTACCGCCTTGTTGTCTTATTGTTTCCCTTTGGACATACTGACACGATGCGTAGCGCACGGGTATGCTTCCATTTGGAATGCTGTCTTATTGTTTCCCTTTGGACATACTGACACGATGCGTAGCGCACGGGTATGCTCCCATTTGGATTGCTGTCTTGTTGTTATCATATCATAGACTGCCGGCAGTGAGGAAGGTACTCCACGGGCAGGATTGATGTTGTGGGCGTGAGACCCTGAATTGATATAACTGTTATGTGTGTGTACTGTAGTTTGGTTATCATACCTGTCTCCTGCTTTTATAGGCTAGTATGATTTCATTCTGATATTTTCTGATTTCACATACTTAGTACTGTTATCGACCTCGCCCGGGCTGCGTTCATCTGCAGTAGAAGTACATCTTGCCGATCCCCGCGTTTAGGATCTCATTTCAGCGTTTTGGGAAGCTCCGTTTCGTCGGAGGCTTATCTTTGGTATGTTACCCTGAGTCTGTAAGTTCTTGAACGTTCAGGGGTATGGCGGGGCCCTGTCCCGTCATAGTTGTTGTATAAATCTTAGAGGTCTGTAGCACTGTTGTGGGCAGGGTTTGTAAAAAGGATAACTGTTCGGGTATTTATGTATATATGATGAAGGCAACTGTTTTGGTTGGCCTGTTTATTTATCTTGTCTCTTAATTCATGTTCATGTTTTTATTTCCGCTGATTTTCTCTGATGTTGTATCACTAGGGTGCCCGGGGTAAGGCACCAGTCACGGGTCGTGACAAAAGTGGTATCGAGCGATTAATCCTCGGAAAGTGTCTGCACCGTGTCTAGTAGAGTCTTGATTATCGGTGTGTTGTGCACCACATCTATAATCGTGAGGCTATAGGACATTTAGGATTGGTTTCCATTCTTCTCATTCGAGATCGTGCCTTAGAGTGTGTTGTAAGTTGAACCCTCCAGCGTATCTCGTTTTTACGATTATGCCTCCGCGCAGCAACCCGGGCCCGAAGAAGGGCAAAGCGAGAGGAGATACGAGTAGAGCGTGGCGATCTCTACAGAGACCACGATACTGAGCCTCGATCCTACAGTGAGGCGAGAGAGATGGGTTACAAGGAGATGGCCCGATTAATGGCGTGGTTGTGGCGAACTTGAGGATAAGCCGGCCGCAGCGATTCGATCCGATAGCACCGTAATTCAACCGGCGAGCGATTTGAGACTACGGGATTTTTACGAGTGTAACCCGCGAGTTTTATGGGTCGAGGCACGAGGATGATCGCAGGAGTTCATCCGGCGATTCTGACCGGATCGTGAGTGATCGAGCATCGGAGACCGAGTCGGTGGTCTAGGTTCGCATCGGTGCGTGATACCGCGATCGATTGGTTTGATTCGTGGGAGCTGTCGGGAGAGAATGCGGCAGGCTTTGTGGGACGAGTTCTCAAGGCATTTCTTGCACACTTCTTGCCGCCACGGATGAGGAGGCTCGGTAAGATTTTTGGTGTTGCGGCGAGCGAGCGTCTGATGCGGGAGTACAATGTGGAGTTCGACTCATTGGCCCAGACGTCCGCGCATTAGTAGCTAGTATGGAGGATCGAGTCCACCGATATGTTCTGAGGCTCGATGATTACCTAGCGAGTTGTTAGTGTAGCTCTTGGTAGGGCATGGACATTGCCGCGTCGCGAGCTTATGCACTTGGAGGTGAGGCGGAGAAATCGACGGAATGACCAAAGTCGTGAGAAGAGGGCGAAGCTGCGAGGTCCTTTGGTGATTTTCGAGGCGGCATCGCCTCGGCCAGACTAGTTATGCGCCTCCGCCCGATCTGAGTGGTCCTCTACAATCTTGAGCGTCGAGTTTTGAGGCGGTCGGGGCTCGAGGTTCAGATTTCGGGAGAGCGAGGTGTTAACGGTGAAGCCACCTACCTCGTTGTGACGGCGTGGTAGACTCACGATGGGAGTGTCGTGCTAGTCGGGAGTTTGTTTTACATGCGGCAGTGAGGCCATTTGGGAGAAACCGTCAGGCCGAGTATGGTAGGATAGCACTGACTACGAGATCGATTGCGGGTTCTTCACCTTCGGCTAGGCGGGATGTTCATACACCGTGAGCCGGTAAGTCGCGGTGGAAGTTCGATTTTAGCGGTCCTTTGAACCGCCTATTTTCAGTATATCCTTAACCTCTAGAGACTTGTATGTATTGATGTTATGATAATGTGTTAAGTGTTATGTTCGGATAGCTTTGTGCTAAAGCGTGATGTAGAACACAGTTAGTGAGAAGGGTAAGCTTGGGGTGAGAAAATGATGAACCTTAGAATATTACGATTGAGACCTTAGATGTAAGTAGTCTTGAGTACAGTTTTGCAAGTGATCCTTGTCGGAGCGCATTTTATGCCTAGAACGTTTTGTGTGATAAAGTCACAGGTAGTGTGCAATGGAAGTGGTAGCTTTCATGACTGTAGAGGTAAGATTGTTCGGATCGGAAACAAGAGCGTGATGCGTTAAGTGGGTCGGGTTGGGGCCGTGATGAGGCCAACCCGCGACTGTTCGAGTAGGTCAGCTCTGGGTGGTCGCCGGTGGTAAGTCACGAGGTGTTAGGCCCGGGTTTAGATGACCATCGTATGAGTTCGTGGATATGTTCGACCATATGCGGATCGTGAAGGCGGGAATGGCCTTAAGGAAGATTGAGGCTAGTAAGATAACCAAGTTGGAGGTGGTGACTCGAGGTTTGGAGAAGCGGGCGGGGCGAAGTGTGGTGCGTATACTAGAAGAGTTCAAGTGTTCGAGAAAGTCTGACGAGTAAGGGTAGAGCGAGCATGTATTGCGAGCATAGATATGATCATTTCTTGTGAAGGGAGAAGGTCGAAGGATGTATATTTTAGACCTCGGGGATCGCGTGCGATCGGTACCATTTGTTGGAGTCGCGGGTGACACTAGAACCTCGCGGCAAAGTGACAAAAGTTTGTGATGTTAGAGGTGTTTCCTCGTGGACTTGGATGTAAGTTTTTGCGCGGGTGTTTTACGTGGCGGTGTGGCGAGTTTGTTCGTAAGTATAGTAGTAAAGACTATCTTTGGCGCATGTTTGTTTGAGGCTTAGAAGGAACATTCGGGACGAATGTTTCTAAGGAGGAGAATGTTATACCCGTATTTCACGAGTATATGCGTGAGGCGTCGTATATTAATTTGAGCCTTAAAGTAAGCATAGTTTCGAAATTTGTACACAAGTGCCAAAAGAGTCGTTTTTAAATGAAGCGTTTCCACGACTTTCGTAGGAAAATTCGGCTATGTCATTTATAATTTTTGCGGATTTTTCAGAGATAAAATATTTTGGACCGATAGGAGGCGACACGTGTCACCCTTAGGTGGCACAAAGTGGGCGGTTTTGGAGGAGTTGTTGCGCGTTTTGCCATGGAAAATGCCTTAAACATTTGGTCAATGTTTGGCTAGATATTTTGTGTAGTAGATGAGAAAGTGGGGCCCATGAACACTTGTCCAAATCCTAGCCCTACACTTGCCTAACACTTGTCTTCATCTTGGCCATTGGTTGGCCATTGCTTGACCTATAAATACCCCTTAGTTGATGAACTTCTTCATCCAAAAATCATTCTCAAGTCTCAAAAATCCTCCCCAAGTGTAGCATTCGGCAAGTCCTCCTCTTTGTTGGGCCTTGTGGCGAGAGCCTACCCCCACTGCTAGTTGTTTCGTATAATACCCCTTGTTGTGGTATAGAAATACTCTCTAGTATTGTTATAATGCCCAAATACCTTAGCCTAAATACCTTGTAGTATTCCCAAGGTTACCTCTATACAAAAAGCCCATAAATACTAGTATACTTTCCTTTAGCCACTAAACGAAACCACTTTGGAAATATCTTCACCGTAGTTGAAGTTATAAGTAGAAGTTGGTTAGAACTTCTAAGGGTTGGTTGGAGGCGGTCGGAGCGCTTGAGTAGGAGCTAAACCTTGCTCGGGATCGACATATAAACTCGGATAATTTTGGGCTTATCGAGGTAAACATTCTAACATACATTGTAATTGGAAATTACATGTTGTAGGAGTATATAGTTAAGTATACTATATAGAACTGAACATAGTTGTGCGGCAATGTCTTTTGACTTAAGCTGAATAATACTTACGCAATGTCTTGCGACTTAAGCTGAATTTAAAGAAGAGCTATGTAATTACATAGGGTGTATTACGATGAGACTTGTGTAGCATTCTTTGTATAGTAGAATTGTACACGTCAGGTTAGGCGTGTTAACCCCCTGGTTGGCTTGGTAGCAGCCTCGATAGAGGAAGAGATTTCTGTTGTTGCGGGGAAATCTTCGAATTTTACGTAGAATATTCTACGTCGGGATCTAAAGATATTAATAGGCGCTTTGTGGCCTCTATAGGTTGTAGTACTACGTGTGGGTGATCTGCTTGGTGAGAGTGGCCAAGCGGTTTGAGGTACTTGGGCGTTTTGCTATTAGTCGATAATCGTCGCGAGGTATGTGAACCTCTTCTTATCTGTTCTAGCATGATAGGTGTATAACTATGTAGTACGGTGAGCGTCGTGTGTTAAATGTATTTGATTGTTTTTAAACATAAAGTGTTATAACGACTCTATGTAAATGAAATGCTTTGTGATAAGCGGTTGACTTATAACCAACTTGATGTGTGATAATAAAGAACCTTGAAGTATTCTAAAAGATTAAGAAACTTTTTTTGAAAGAAGTGTATACTTGGTTTGAAAACATAAGAGTTATACCAGCTTTATGAGAAGTTAGGTGTAACGTCTTAAGAGAGACAAAAAGAATGGTTTAATGGTTTAGAAGTTAAAAGACTTATTCTTAAAAGATAAGAGACTTGACTTAATATGGAAGTTTGTGTGATACCTCATTCGTGAGTAATGAGTACCTGGTTTTTGAAAGGAATAATGTTTTACTGATTTCGGAAATCAGAAGGTGTATCGACAAACCACTGCAGCGTTAATAAAGGAAAATGTATTGAATAATTAAGTATTAGTAAAACCAGTAGAAACCTCCATCTGCATAGAAGCTAAGATGAGACAAAATGATATTACATTTTCTAGATTATGGCTGCTTAATAAGATTGATTATGAACAAGAATAACCTACTCGCCTATGGCATATGTTACTCAATTGTTTTAAAAATAGATTAAGACATTGAACTATGAAACTTTTCAAAAAAGAGACTTGCGTAATTAAAATTAGGCAAACTGGAACTTTAGGGAAAAGAAAGGCATTGTGTTGTCTTAAAATGGTTTAAAGCATAAGGTGTTATAACAGCTTTATGGGAAGTTGGTTATAACGACCTTATGAAAACAAAAGAAAGGTTTTATCATTGGTTTTAATGTGGTAACTTGACTTAAAAAAAAAAAGTATGGAAGTTGTTTTGGTTTACTTAAAAGATATAAGTCACTCTATTTTTATACTACGGGTATCGGATGACTTTTATAAAAGGAATAAATCTCTTTAAAAGGAATTTAACGTACGTAGTACTTTAGGGTTAAAACCGAACTTGGGCATAAAATGAAAGTACTTGAGTTGTGTATAAACTTGCCTATGCTTGTTGTTGTGAAACTTGCCTATGCTTGTTGTTGTGAAACTTGCCTATGCTTGTTGTGATAGCCTTTGTTGTGCAAGAATTGTGTTTCTATACTCTGGCGTCTCGATGGAGTCGGTTGACTTGTTGAGAACTTACTTGGGCGTGGCCGTGATGACGGATAAATTCCGCACGCGTTCTGTTGATAGTGTTACTTTTGTTAATCGCTTTGGACATCTGACCACGATCGTAGCGCGCGGGTATGCTTCCACTTTGATTACCGCCTTGTTGTCTTATTGTTTCCCTTTGGACATCTTGCGATCGTGGCGCGCGGGTATGCTTCCATTTGGAATCTTTGTCTTATTGTTTCCCTTTGGACATCACGACACGATCGTAGCGCGGGTATGCTCCCATTTGGATTGTTGTCTTGTTGTTATCATATCATGCATCGCCGCGATGAGAAGGTACTCACGCGGGATTGATGTTGTGGCGTGAGACACGAATTGATATAATCGTATTATGTGTGTCGTAGTTTGGTTATCATACATGTCTCACTTTTATAGGCTAGTATGATTTCATTTCTGATATTTCTGATTTCACATACTTAGTACTGTTGTCTTGACCTCCTTGGGGCTGCGTTCATCTGCAGTAGAAATACATCATTGTCGATCCGCGTTTAGGATCTCATTTAGCGTTTTGGGAAGCTCCGTTTGTCGGAGGCTTATCTTTGGTATGTTACCACAGTGTAAGTTCTTGAGCGTTCGGGGTATGGCGGGGCCACTGTCCGTCATAGTTGTTGTATAAATCTTAAGTGCAGCACTATTGTAGGCGGGGTTTGTAAAAGGATAAGCGTTCGGTATTTATGTATATATGATGAAAGGCAAATCGTTTTGGTTGCTTTGTTTATTTATCTTGTCTCTTAATTCATGTTCATGTTTTTATTTCCGCTGATTTTCTCGATGTTGTATCACTAGGGTGCCGGTAGGCACGATCCACGGGCCGGTTGGTCGTGACAAAAGTGGTATCGAGCGATTAATCCTCGGAAAGTGTCTGACCGTGTCAGTAGAGTCTTGATTATCGGTGTGTTGTGCCACATCTATAATCGTCGGAGGCTATAGGACATTTAGGATTGGTTTCCATTCTTCTCATTACGAGATCGTGCCTTAGAGTTGTGTTGTAAGTTGAACCCTCCGACGTATCTCGTTTTTACCGATTATGCCTCGCAAGGCAACCCGCCCGAAGGGCAAGCGGCGAGAGGAGATACGAGTAGAAGCGTGGCGGCCTCTACAGAGACCACGATGCACGAGCCTCGATCCTACAGTGGGGCGAGAGAGATGGGTTACAAGGAGATGGCCCGATTAATGGCGAGTTATGGCGGACTTGAGATAAAGCCGGGCGGCAGTTCGATCCAGTAGCACCGTAATTCAACCCCGGCGAGCGATTTGAGACTACGGGATTTTACGAGTGTAACGCGAGTTTTATGGGTGAGGCACGAGGATGATCGCGAGGAGTTCATCCGGCGATTCTGACGGATCGTAGAGTGATCGAGGCATCGGAGACCGAGTCGGTGGTCCTAGGTTCGCATCGGCCGCGTGATACCGCGATCGATTGGTTTGATTCGTGGGGCTGTCGGGAGAGAATGCCTTAGGCTTTGTGGGGACGAGTTCTCAAAGGCATTTCTTGCACTTCTTGCCGCCACGGATGAGAGGGCTCGGCGACAGATTTTTGGTGTTGCGGCGAGCGGGCGTGCGTGCGGGAGTACAATGTGGAGTTCGACTCATTGGCGTGACGTCCGCATTAGTAGCTAGTATGGAGGATCGAGTCCACCGATATGTTCTGAGGCTCGATGATTACCTAGCAGAGTTGTTGGTGTAGCTCTTCATGGGCATGGACATTGCCGCGCAGCTTATGCACTTGGAGGTGAGGCGGAGAAATCGGCGGAATGACCAAAGTCGCGTAAGAGGGCGAAGCTGCAGGTCCTTTGGTGATTTTCGAGGCGCGCCTCGCCAGCAGACTAGTTATGCGCCTCGCCCGATCTGAGTGGTCTACAATCTTGAGCGTCGAGTTTTCGGAGCGAGTCGGGGCTCGAGGTTCAGATTTTCGGGAGAGCGGTGTTAACGGTGAAGCCACCCTACCTCGTTGTGACGGCCGTGGTAGACTCCATGATGGGAGTGTCGTGCTAGTCCGGGAGTTTGTTTTACATGCGGCAGGCCATTTTGGGAGAAACTGTCCAGGCTGGTAGCTGGTAGGATAGCACTGACTACGAGATCGATTGCGGGTTCTTCACCTTCTACGCTAGGCGGGATGTTCATACACGGCAGCCCCGGTAAGTCGCGGTGGAAGTTCGATTTTAGCGGTCCTTTGAACCGCCTATTTTCGTATATCCTTAACCTCAGAGACTTGTATGTATTGATGTTATGATAATGTGTTAAGTGTTATGTTCGGATAGCTTTGTGCTAAAAGCGTGATGTAGAACTGGTTAGTGAGAAGGGTAAGCTTGGGGTGAGAAAATGATGAACCTTAGAATATTACTGATTGAGACCTTAGATGTAAAGGCCGTCTTGAGTACCAGATTTTGCAAGTGATCCTTGTCGGGCGCATTTTATGCCTAGAACGTTTTGTGTGATAAAGTCCACAGGTAGTGTGCAATGGAAGTGGTAGCTTTCATGACTGTAGAGGTAAGATTGTTCGGATCGGAAACAAGGCGTGATGCGTTAAGTGGGTCGGGTTGGGGCCGTGATGAGGGCCAACCCGCGACTGTTCGGTAGGGTCGGCTGGGTGGTCGCCGGTGGTAGGTCACGAGGGTGTTAGGCGGGTTTAGATGACCATCGTATGAGTTCGTGGATATGTTCGACCATATGCGGATCGTGAAGGCGGGAATGGCCTTAGGAAGATTGAGGCTAGTAAGATAACCAAGTTGGAGGTGGTGACTCGAGGTTTGGAGAATCAAGCGGGGCGAAGTGTGGTACGTATACTAGAAGAGTTCAGTGTTCAAGAAAGTCTGACGAGTAAGGGTAGAGGCGAGCATGTATTGCGAGCATAGATATGATCATTTCTTGTGAAGGGAGAAGGTGCGAAGGATGTATATTTTAGACCTCAGGGATCGCATGCAGTCCGGTACCATTTGTTGGGTCGCCGGAGTGACACTAGAACCTCGCGGCAAAGTGACAAAAGTTTGTGATGTTAGAGGTGTTTCCTCGTGGACTTGGATGTAAGTTTTTGCGCGGGTGTTTCTGTGGCCAGGTGTGGCAGGTTTGTTCTCGTAAGTATAGTAGTAAAGACTATACTGGCGCATGTTTGTTTTGAGGCTTAGAAGGAACATTCGGGACGAATGTTTCTAAGGAGGGGAGAATGTTATACCCCGTATTTCACGAGTATGTATGCGTGAGGCGTGCGATATTAATTTGAGCCTTAAAGTAAGCATAGTTTCGAAATTTGTACACAAGTGCCAAAAAGAGTCGTTTTTCGACGAAACGTTTCCACAGCTTTCGTAGGGAAAATTCCGGCTATGTCATTTATATTTTTTGCGGATTTTTCCGAGAGATAAAATATTTTGGACCGATAGGAGGGCGACACGTGTCACCCTTAGGTGGCACAAAGTGGACGGTTTTGGAGGGAGTTGTTGGCACGTTTTTGCCATGGAAAATGCCTTAAACATTTGGTCAATGTTTGGCTAGATATTTTGTGTAGTAGATGAGAAAGTGGGGCCCACAAACACTTGTCCAAATCCTAGCCCTACACTTGCCTAACACTTGTCTTCATCTTGGCCATTGGTTGGCCATTGCTTGACCTATAAATACCCCCCTTAGTTGATGAACTTCTTCATCCAAAAATCATTCTCCAAGTCTCAAAAATCCCTCCCCCTTAAGTGTAGCATTCGGCCAAGTCCTCCCCTTTGTTGGGCCTTGTGGCGAGAGCCTACCACTAGCCTAGTTGTTTTCGTATAATACCACTTGTTGTGGTATAGAAATACTCTCCTAGTATTGTTATAATGCCCAAATACCTTGGCCTAAATACCTTGTAGTATTCCCAAGGTTACCTCTATACAAAAAGCCCATAAATACTAGTATACTTTCCTTTAGCCACTAAACGAAACCCTTTGGAAAAATCTTCACCCGTAGTTGAAGTTATAAGTAGAAGTTGGTTAGAACTTCTAAGGGTTGGTTGGAGCGGGTCGGAGCGCACGGAGTAGGAGCTAAACCTTGCTCAGGATCGACATATAAACTCGGATAATTTTGGGCTTATCGAGGTAAACATTCCTAACCTTCTGTTGTAATTGGAAATTACATGTTGTAGGAGTATATAGTTAAGTATACTATATATAGAACTGAACATAGTTGTGCGGCAATGTCTTTTGACTTAAGCTGAATAATACTTACAGCGATGTCTTGCGACTTAAGCTGAATTTAAAGAAGAGAATTGAGCGTAATTACATAGACTGTATTCAGAGAGACTTGTATAGCATTGTTGTATAGTAGAATTGTACACGTCAGGTTAGGCGTGTTAACCCCACGGTTGGCTTGGTAGCGGCCTCGATAGAGAGGAGATTTACGGTGTTGCGGAAGTCTTCAATTTTACGTAGAATATTCGTCGGGATCTAAAGATATTAATAGGCGCTTTGTGGCCTCTATAGGTTGTAGTACTACGTGTGGGTGATCTGCTTGGCGAGTGTGGCCGAGCGGTTTGAGGTACTTGGGCGTTTTGCTATTAGTCGATAATCGTCGCGAGGTATGTGAACCTCTTCTTATCTGTTCTAGCATGATAGGTGTATAACTATGTAGTACGGTAGACGTACATGTGTTAAATGTATTTGATTGTTTTTAAACATAAAGTGTTATAACAGCTCTATGTAAATGAGAAATGCTTTGTGATAACTGATTTGACTTATAACCAACTTGATGTGTGATAATAAAGAACCTTGAAGTATTCTAAAAGATTAAGAAACTTTTTTTGAAAGAAGTGTATACTTGGTTTGAAAACATAAGAGTTATACCAGCTTTATGAGAAGTTAGGTGTAACGTCTTAAGAGAGACAAAAAGAATGGTTTAATGGTTTAGAAGTTAAGAGACTTATTCTTAAAAGATAAGAGACTTGACTTAATATGGAAGTTTGTGTGAAACCTCATTCGTGAGTAATGAGTACCTGGTTTTTGAAAGGAATAATGTTTTACTGATTTCGGAAATCAGAAGGTGTATCGACAAACCACTGCAGCGTTAATAAAGGAAAATGTATTGAATAATTAAGTATTAGTAAAACCAGTAGAAACCTCCATCTGCATAGAAGCTAAGATGAGACAAAATGATATTACATTTTCTAGATCATGGTACCTTAATAAGATTGATTATGAACAAGAATAACTGCTACTTTATGGCATATGTTACTCAATTGTTTTAAAAAGAGATTAAGACATTGAACTATGAAACTTTTCAAAAAAGAGACTTGCGTAATTAAAATTAGGCAAACTGGAACTTTAGGGAAAAGAAAGGCATTGTGTTGTCTTAAAATGGTTTAAAGCATAAGGTGTTATAACAGCTTTATGGGAAGTTGGTTATAACGACCTTATGAAAACAAAAGAAAGGTTTTATCATTGGTTTTAATGTGGTAACTTGACTTAAAAAAAAAGTATGGAAGTTGTTTTGGTTTACTTAAAAGATATAAGTCACTCTATTTTTATACTACGGGTATCGGATGACTTTTATAAAAGGAATAAATCTCTTTAAAAGGAATTTAACGTACGTAGTACTTTAGGGTTAAAACCCGAACTTGGGCATAAAATGAAAGTACTTCGAGTTGTGTATAAACTTGCCTATGCTTGTTGTTGTGAAACTTGCCTATGTTTGTTGTTGTGAAACTTGCCTATGCTTGTTGTTGTGAAACTTGCCTATGCTTGTTGTTGTGAAACTTGCCTATGCTTGTTGTGATAGCCTTTGTTGTGCAAGAATTGTGTTTCTATACTCTGGCGTCTCGATGGAGTTCGGTTGACTTGTTGAGAACTTACTTGGGCGTGGCCGGCGTGTGGATAAATTCCGCAGTGCGTTCGCTGATAGTGTTACTTTTGTTAATCGCTTTGGACATCGACACGATGCGTAGCGCACGGGTATGCTTCCACTTTGATTACCGCCATGTTGTCTTATTTGCTCCCTTTGGACATACTGACACGATGCGTAGCGCACGGGTATGCTTCCATTTGGAATGTTGTCTTATTGTTTCCCTTTGGACATCTCGACACGATCGTAGCGCGGGTATGCTTCCATTTGGAATGTTGTCTTATTTGTTCCACTTTGGACATACCGACACGATCGTAGCGCGCGGGTATGCTCCCATTTGGATTCTTTGTCTTGTTGTTATCATATCATGATCGCCGGCGGTGAGAAGGTACTCACGCGGGATTGATGTTGTGGGCGTGAGACCCTAAATTGATATAACTGTTATGTGTGTGTACTGTAGTTTGGTTATCATACATGTCTCCTGCTTTTATAGGCTAGTATGATTTCATTCTGATATTTCTGATTTCACATACTTGGTACTGTTATCGACCTCGCCGGGGCTGCGTTCATGCCGCAGGTAGAAGTACATCGGTTGTCGATCCCCGCGTTTAGGATCTCATTTCAGCGTTTTGGGAAGCTCCGTTTCGTCGGAGGCTTATCTTTGGTATGTTACCCTGAGTCTGTAAGTTCTTGAACGTTCAGGGGTATGGCGGGGCCCTGTCCCGTCATAGTTGTTGTATAAATCTTAGAGGTCTGTAGTACTGTTGTGGGCAGGGTTTGTAAAAAGGATAACTGTTCGGGTATTTATGTATATATGATGAAGGCAACTGTTTTGGTTGGCCTGTTTATTTATCTTGTCTCTTAATTCATGTTCATGTTTTTATTTCCGCTGATTTTCTCTGATGTTGTATCACTAGGGTGCCCGGGGTAAGGCACCAGTCACGGGCCCGGGTTCGGGTCGTGACACTCAATTTATCAAGCCAAAGTACTAATCAAGGCATACATAGAATAATTCTCTTTTAACAAGTCAAAGTACTTATCAAGGCACACTTAGACAAATTCTCAATTTATCAAGCCAAAGTACTAATCAAGGCATACATAGAATAATTCTCTTTTAACAAGTCAAAGTACTTATCAAGGCACACTTAGACAAATTCTCAATTTATCAAGCCAAAGTACTACATACGTACATACATAGAATAATTCTCTTTTAACAAGTCAAAGTACTTATCAAGGCACACTTAGACAAATTCTCAATTTATCAAGCCAAAGTACTACATACGTGCATACATAGAATAATTCTCTTTTAACAAGTCAAAGTACTTATCAAGGCACACTTAGACAAATTCTCAATTTATCAAGCCAAAGTACTACATACGTACATTCTTTTATAAAAGACTTCTTTCTATGTAAAGCCCCAAGATACTAACACCCGTAGTATCAAGGCGTGTCTATTTTTCAAAGTAAGTTACTACACTTTTAGAAAACTCATTTCAAAGTTTGAAATCAAGTAACTCTAAATTTCACAATCTAGGCAACTTATGCCGATTAATCAAAATAGACAACTTTCAAAACCTTCCCTAAAGCCGTTATAACCAACTTCCCATAAAGCCGTTATAACCCTTTATGGTTTTAGACGTATCCCTTCCTTCAATAACCAAGAGACTTATACTATTAAAACCAAGTATCACATACTTACAAAACAAGTTCTTAACTTTCAAAATACTTCAAGTCTCTTAATAGTTAGAAAACAAGTTTTCTTCCACTTTTTAAACCTCAAGTAACTTCACCCTTAACGCAAGTTACTTCTCTTAAATCATGTCATTTCTCCTCTTTTAAATCAAATAAGTAAATCACTCCTTTGACTCCCCTAAAGTCATTATAATGACCTTTAGGTTTTAGAACTAAGGCACTAGCCAAAATATTTGGAAACCACTTCCTTTTCAAGTCTCTATGTACTTTAAGAAAAATACATTCACTTTTAAGAATCCAAACTTCCCCAAGGAAATGGATTATACTACTTACAATTTAAACATCAAAGTACACTCAAGGAAGTACATAGAACAATTTCTATTTTAGGCAATCCAAATACAAGCAAGGAATGGACCATTCAAGGAGTAGAACTTACTTTCTTTATTCTAAGGAATCATGCTAGAAGAGGAGATAGTTCACATACCTTTTCGGCTAAATCCACAAGCTAAGCCGAATACACCGTAGGTAGAAGTGTCAACCTATAATGGTCACAACAAGGCTATCAACTTCTAGTCTCTATGTAGAAATAATACTAAGTATTTAGTCTCTAATTCTACGGAAAATCGGGCAGCACTTCCTTTGTTTCTACTCACTTTGCCACCTTTTCAAGTAGAATACAATAACCAACAAGCCACATTTAAGGCTCAAACAACAACCACACAAAGGGGATTACACGCCTTACAATACGTGTAAAATTCCGCCCCACAATTCATACGAAAAATAGTGAATATGCCCAAAAGCCATTCTCGGCCAACCTCTAGAACAACACTAAGTCTTTTTCAATCCTTCTTACAATTCCAAGTTCTAAGGTCTAACATGTTATATAGTCTAAACAACTTCAACAACTACAATTTCCTTCTTTATACAACATGCGACGCTTAGACTAATAATCGACTAGAATTGAAATCTTAAAGTTAAACATGCTAGATTTGGATTAGGGTTCCAATTGCGATACACATATCAAACTTCATACTATATAACACATGCTTGCTAAAATCCATAGCTACAACAATAAGTAAGTCTTAACTACTAAAACGACAAAATTTATACCTTTATAAGCCCTTAAAATTTCCAAGATTCCAAAGTCGCGCCTTAGCAATTCTTAGCTCCTTTCCTTAGGTTCCAATCCGCTCCAAGCACTCGTAGAGGCCTATGAAGAACCCATCTTCAAGTTCCAACTTCAAAGTTGAAGAACTCCATTTGTTTCCGCCTTGCGACTATCGTAAAAATGTGTTTTTTTACGAAATCTTTATTTTGAGATATCCTTTCAATACCCTATGGGTCATTGTTTTAAAGTATTGTGTCTAATGGATCAAAACTATAAAAATTTTGTGTGGGACTTAGGGCAAACCCGAGAGCAACTATAGCACAAGAAAATGTTGTGTAATTTTTCTAAGTCTTTCAAGACCTTGTCTTGCTACTAGTATGTATTTAAAACACATTGGAGGGTTTAGATATCCACAAATGTGAGGTTTGGATTAAAATCACATGGATCAAGCCTAAGTGGCAAGTTGACTAGTCAATTATGTCAAGCTTTGAAGACTTATCTTCCAAGAGGTTCAATGACCAAAATACCCCTCCTCTAATTCGACCAAGACCACTTATGGGGGGTGCCACGTGTCACCCTCTCATTCGTCCATAAAATTCTGTAACCCTCGTGGGCCCCACAAAACGTAAAATTCCTCGGGTGGGCCCCACGTGACCAAATCCGTAAAAATAAATTTCCATAATATTAATAAGTCCCATACTCTTCAAATAATGTATTTTGAGAATCCAATTCTCATCAACGAACACTTTTCCTTTCCGACATTCGGAAGATTTTCCGTCGGAAAAACAATTCTTCCTTTCGTACTAATTTCCAAGTCTTGTTTCCTTACGTACATTCTCTTATACATGTCCTGGACTTACGGGGTGTAACAAGCATTTTGGAAAAGATGGAATGAAATTGACATGCATAGGTTAGGTGTTTATGTTTCCATTAATTATGATCTAAGTGAATCTGCGAAATATCTAACTTGAAATTCTAGATTGCTATATATTCATGTTATATGTTCTAACATATTATCTCATCTTTCATCCATGATGTTGAAGAATCATTGCTACAACTACTTGATCCAGTTCATAGAGTCATTGTTTTTGTTTTGTTTTTGTTTTTTGTTTAGTGCTTCACTCGAGGGCGAGTAAAGTGTAAGTTTGGGGTGTTTGTTGAGTGTATTTTGGTAAACTCTTTTGAGTCATTTTTAGTTAGTATTTTACTCTTTTTGTTTGTGTTTAGTATAGTATTAGGGTTGTTTTTCTTTCTTTTGAGTCACAACAGTTCCAAAGGAGGAAATACATAATTGAGGATGAAATGAGCTAAATGACGATGAAATTTGCACAAGTACAGCCCAAGGAATGAAGCCTAAAATGTCCCAAGAAGAATAGAAGAAATCAGGTGAAATCCGGACGAAAATAGGTCAACGGTTGCGGCGCAAGGCAAGGAAGGGTCGTGGCGCAGATGAGCCGCGGCTGAAGGAATTAGTGCCGCAACATGAAAATTCCAGAGAGCAAGAAAACTATTCACCGTGCCAAGAGCCGTGGCGCCGAAGAAGCAAAATGCTCCAGTGATTTTTGTCGATTAAGGGACGCGGTGCCGACGCGCATAATTTCCATATTTGAGTCGAATTTGGCCAAGGGTAAAAGTGTTCGGAGCAAGTTTTTTCTCAGATATAAATACCCTAAACCATGTCATACTTGATAACATACTTTGGAGAGGAGAACGGGGGCTACGAGCTACACAATTGGAGACTTTTGTTTAAGTTTTTTCTCTTTTATTTACTTTAATTCAGTTTATGTTGGATTGTAATTTAGTTCTTAGCATGACAATGTTTAGGAGCTAATTACTTTATTAGGGTTTTTCGTCAAATCGCTTGAAACTCTTTCATATAGTTAATGCATTAGTTATTGATTTCTTCTTCAGGCATATTAAGATCTATTCAATAATTGTTTTGATTGCTTGATAATTAACTGATCACTAATTGTCATCACATATATGATTTCGAATTAAAATTCTGAAAGGTGAGATTTGAATATACTGTAGTTGAATAGACATTGGTTAAAATCGTGGACGAAAGTACCCCGATACTTGTGTAGTGTTTAGGGTTATTGTTCTTAATCCTTCTATGTGGTAAAATTTATCATAGAAATATAGAAGATTTCTACACATGATTGAGCTCTTGTATGTCCTAACCGGAATATAATGACATATTAGTTAACCTGCTATCTTAGTACGAAGAAGAATCATTAGCATTGCATTAACGCGTGAAAGAGTGGATAGTTGAGGAGATTGAAAGTTCTATCTCCATCATAACTGTTTTAAATCCCAAAGTATTTTCAACATTAGTTTAATTTCTGCACTTTATTTTAATTCGTAGTTATAATTGTCAAACAAAATAATGTTAACCAAATAGATACCATAGAATATATAATCGATACTTGATAACCAGTCTCTGTGGACGATATTCGGTCTTACAGACTATATTACTTGTAGCGATACGTACACTTGCGTAAGCACGTAAAAATAGCGCAACAACTCACTCGATGATTTAATTCGATGGTGAGAAATATCAACAATGATCGTAATAAAACTAAATATAAGCAGCACCAAACTCCAATATTCAATAAACTGCCAATAAGATCACCTTCAAAGCAAAGACATAATAATCCACTGAGAAAAAACAACTGAGAAAATACCAATTTTAATCCCAAACAACTCGAGGGAGTACAATGTCATGTATGCTCGAGTTGGGGACATTATTCTAATGAGTGTGCAAACACCTGAAATTCTGGCAGCAATGTTCAAACACTCACTGTCCGACAATGAAGATGTTGTTGACAATGTTGTGACAACATCTGTACCAACATTGGGCACAACATCTGAAATTCCAACAACATCGAAAAGGTATGTATATTTTGACTATTCTGATGTTAATTGTTTTAGTGGTTTTATTTCTTCATGTGAAGTTGTATACATGAATCTAGTTGACCCTAAAGGTGAAGTGATAAAGGAATTACAAGACCTTTGTAAAGCCTTGATCATAGAATTTGAGCAACTAGACTCAAAAGCAAAATCTTTGGCTCTTGAAAACAATAATCTGAAAAGCACTGTTAACCAATTAAAGGTGGCACTTATCAAGAAGGACCTAGAACTTGGTAAGATTCATTCAAGATTGAATTTAGCTGAGACCACCTTCCAAAGGCTCAACACGGGGACCTCCAAATTGGATGAAATCTTAAATTTAGCAAACCTACATAGGTAGGGCTTGGGTATCAATCACCTAGAAAAACAAAAACTTCTAAGATCCATAGTAAAAGTGAGAGGATAAAATTTGTTAAAGAAAATGCTAAGTATAACTCTCATAACACTAAGGATAGATTGATGTTTGGATGCAACTACTGTAAAAAGTTAGGACATCTAATGCCTTACTGCTACAAACTTTAAAACTCTGCACTCAGATCGTTGCCGAGAATGTCGTCACCAATATTGTCCAACATTGCTGACAACACTCGAAGAAACCAGCCTGAGAACAGAAAGAAGAAAAGGTTTGAAAGAGTGTAGGTATCTAAACTAAACATGAGGTGTAATGTGTGCATAACTGTTTTACGTACTAACATTACAAGTTCTTGGTATTTTGATAGTGGTTGTTCATGACACATGATAGGTATCAAAATCTTATTGAAGGACTATGATGCATTCAACGGAGGATACGTGACCTTTGGTTGGGGGAGCAAGAGTAAGATAATCGGTAGAGGGACTCTCCATGTTCCTGATGTACCAGCCTTGAAGAATGTCCTTCATGTAGAAGGTTTGGTGGATAACCTTCTTAGCATAAGCCAACTATGTGATGACTATCTCGAGGTAAAATTCAACAAGCATGGATGTAAAGTTACAGATTCTGCCAATAAGTGTGTTATGTCTGGTACCCGAACTAGAGACAATGTCTATCTCATCGATGGACAAGAATTCTGCAACTCTGCGAGGGTAAGCGACACAACATTTTGGCATCAGAAGTTGGGACATGTCAACTATACCAACTTAGAGAAACTAATATCGTTTGAAGTTGTTAGAGGCATTCCCAAGCTGAACCCAAAAAATAAGACAATGAGCGAAAATTGTTTAAAAGGTAAGCAGACTCATATCTCTGATAATATTGTCCAACACAACGGACAATATTCAGGTACGTCTCATTGTTTTCAACTATTACATATGGATTTTATGGGTCCTATTGAAGTAGACAACCTAGGAGGTATGAGATATTTCTATGTGATTGTAGATGATTTTTCCAGATATATATGGATCTATTTTCTAAAAGAAAAATCACAAACTTTTGACATGTTTAGAATACTACACTCTAGGATTAAGAACCCGTTTTGCTCTTCAATTTTTAGAATCAGATCTGATCATGAAAAGAAATTTGAAAACCAATCTTTTGCAAAATTTTGCAAAAAGAAAGGCATCTTCCATTAATTCTCAGCACCTAAAACTCCTCAACAGAACGGGGTAGCTGAGAGAAAGAACAGAACATTGCAAAAAATGGCGAGAGTTATGTTAAGTTCTAAACAATTGTCGAAAAGGTTTTGGGCATAAGCCTTAAACACTGTTTGTCACGTCATTAATAGAGTTTATTTAAGGTCAGGTACCAAGATGACCCCCTATGAACTTTAAATAGAAAGAAACCAACTTTGCATTACTTTCATGTCTTTGGATGTGTGTGCTATATTTTAAATTACAGGGACCAATTGGCGAAATTACTCAAAAAGTGACAAAGGAATATGTGTTGGCTACACAGAATAACCATGCTTACCGGATATACAATCTGAGGACTAAGACCATACAGGAGCCCGTTAATGTTATATTTGATGATCTTCTGGATATCTCTGGAAAGTCATCAGAAGGTAACATTGTGGTTACAGTAGAAAAAGAGCAACAACTGAAGAAGCAGATGTTATCTCAAATGTTGTCACAATATCAGACGAAACATCTGAACCACAAGAAGAGACCACAGGGGTTGAAGTGGGGGAGAAGTCTGCAACTGAATTGCATGATCAAGTAAGACGATACCCTCCATAAAGGATTAGAAGGAACCATCCACCTGACCAGGTGATAGGGGGAGTTTTTGAGAGGAAGCGTACAAGAGAGAAAGAACTAATCAATTATCGTGAAATGGTAAGGTATGTGTGTATGTCCACCATATACCAATAGGTTAATATTTCTTGTCTAACATCTACTCTTGAACTAAAAAACATTGAAGAAGCTTTAAAAGATAATTTTTGGATTCAATAAATGCAAGAAGAGCTTGAACAGTTTTCCCAAAATAAAGTATGGGACTTGGTTCCATGTGCTAACAACACAAATGTTATTGGAACCAAGTGGATATTCAAGAACAAATCAGATGAATCAGGGATAGTTGTTCGAAACAAAGCATGTCTTATTGCTCAAGTCTACACACAGGTTGAAGGAATTGACTATGACGAAACCTTCGTACCTATGGCTAGGATTGAGTCGATAAGACTATTACTTGCTATTGCTTGCTACCTAAAAATTACCTTGCATCAAATGGATGTTAAATGAGCATTTCTCAATGGCTATTTGGACAATGAGGTTTACGTTAAATAACTAAATGGATTTGAGGATCCACACCATCCACATTATGTATACAAGCTTTAAAAAAGCATTGTATGGGTTAAAACAAGCTCCTCGTGCGTGGTATGGTCGTATAACAAACTTCCTTATAGAATTTGATTTCATCCGTGGAGAAGCAGATAGAACATTTTTCATCAAAAGACACGATGTAGATATTATGATTGCCCAAATCTATGTTGATGACATTGTCTTTGGTTCGACCTCTAGAATCTAGGGTCATTCATTGAAGCAATGTCGACAAAATTTGAGATGAACATGATTGGAGAACTAACTTTTTCTTAGGCTTGTAGATTAAATTGACTGAAGATGGGATCTTTGTATCTCAAAGCAAGTATGCCAAGAACCTGATTAGAAAATTTGGTCTTGAAAATGCTAAATATATGAAGACAATGATGGGCTCTACACAACAGGTATGTAAAGACGATGTTGGAAAAAATGTTGACCCAACATTGTACCGGTCAATGATAGGTACTCTTTTATACATTACTGCCAGTCGTCCTGACATTATATTTACTATGTGTGTTTGTGCTAGGTTTCAAGCCAGTCTCAATGTATCTCACCTAAATGCCGGTAAACGTATCATTAGATATGTCACCGACATAAGTGAGTTGGGTATTGGGTACACCAAAGACACTAATCCTAATCTAATAGGATATGTGATTCGGATTGGGCCGGTGATGTAGATTATAGAAAAAGTACTAGTGGTGGTTGTTTCTATTTAAGCAATAATTCAGTCTCATGGTATAGTCATAAAAAGAATTGTGTAGCATTTTCGACTGTCGAATCTAAATATGTGGCAACTGGAATTTGTTGTGCTCAATTGATTTGGTTACGACATATGCTAGATGACTATGACTTATCAACCAACTCTATGATTTTGTATTGTGATAATCTGAGTGCAATTAATATTTCTAAAAATCATGTTCACCATTCACGTACGAAGCACATAGACATACGACATAATTTTTTAGAGACTTAGTTGAAAAATGCTAGTTGAAATCGAACATGTTGATACACTTCGTCAACTAGCTGACATTTTTACCAAAACTCTAGATCATGAGAGATTTTCTAGTTTGAAGAAATCTCTTGGACTTTGTTTTCTCTGAGAATAAGACAGTCTAGGTAGATGTTGTCCTAAATATTGTCTCAACATTTTGGGTAACATTTACTATTTTGCCAATATATATGGTAAATGTTGTGGTGATGTTGCATAGATTTTTATTACTCAAGTATGACTTTATAAGGACGAGTTATGGATGCGATATCGTTCTCTGCGATGGTATATATAGAACAATTATATATATCATAAAAAGGGAGTATCATAAAGAAGCAAAGTCTCTACATAAAATTTGGATATATATACAAAAAGAGCAAAACTCTAAGATTTGTATAGTTCGCATTTTATAAGAGTACCATGTGCTTCAAAGAAGGTTGAAAATACCTCAAAAATTATTTTAAAAAAGAATTATGTATGTGTTCAACTAAGTTGATTAAGGACAATGGAAAAAAGTTACATTGATCCAGAGATCAAACTCATAGGGAACATATACCGAATATGTCTGCCAAATCAGTAAATTCTTGGAGTCTTACACTACTTGTGTTGATTTGAAATGTTGTCTACATCACTAACAATACCATCTCCCAGTATATTGATTGATATGTTTTTTGTTTTTCTTATTTTTATATTTTTTCGTCTTTGTTTTAAACTTCAAATCCTAATAAATCTGGATTGTGATAACCGTTGTATTTTCCAAAATTAAATGATATTGTTTGCTATGTTATCCCTTTGTTTTAGGTGTAAAGAGTTTCAATTCTTCTACACTACCTAAATTTAAGAAAAAAAAGTTTAAGTGTATAAAGTTTGTCATAATGATGAAACACCCCATTTGTCTTGGTATTGTCACATCAAAGTCATCACCAGGTACATCAATTCGATGGAAGCCCAAACACCACAAACACTTTTTCAAAATCAAAGCTTCTCCAACACATCAAATTCTCCAAAACCCTCTCCTATGTCCATTTCCCCTAAATCTTCAAATTCAAAAGAATATACATCAATGTCAACCAGCCCGTCGCACAATAATATGGTATATCAACATTATGTACCAATTAATTACCTAAAACCAGTCTAGGAAGACGTCTCACAAGCAATGATTCTTATAGATTCGGATGAACCATTAAAGATGAGTTATCCATGTGATACTGAAAACCCCATTAATGTTGATGCAACATCAGATTTCTCGAACCTAGGTGTCTGACGCTCAACATCGACATCTCCTTCAAGAATGTCCAAAAGGGTTTTCGAAAGCATGTTTGGTGATAATCAGTCTGCTAAAAAATCAAGGATGGAGTCGACTCTCCCTGTTGACTCCAGCAGCAGTAGCAACATCACTGATACTGATTTCAACATGCACATCTGTCACGACCCGACCACGGGCCCGTGACTGGTGCCTTACCCCGAGCACCCCTTGTGATACAACTTCAGAGAAAACCAGCGGAAAATAAACTCACAACAAGAACACATATAGAATATAAGCAGGCTAACCCAAAATGGCTATCTCTAAATATAACAAAGCTGAACAGTTACATCCTTAACAACCCAAGTTATGACAGGACTACATACATCTAAGAAGGTGTAAACACTATGACGGGATAGGGCCCCGTCATACCCCTGAATGTACAAAACATCTACAACACCAGGGAGAACCGTACCAAAAGTCGAGCCTCCGGAGAAATGGAGCTCCTGACACCTGAGTAAAGATCCTAAGAAAGAGGATCCACCACCTGTTTTCCCTTACCTGTGGCATGAACGCAGCCCCCGAGGAAGGGGGTCAGTACACAATATGTACCAAGTATGTAAAACTGGAAAATACTGTAATAATATCATAAGTCTAAAACAAGCTGGAGTAATAGACGAAAATAAATTTACCTTGCACTGTGCCTTACTAACAATGAGAGTAACAAGTATAAACTTTACTGCATAAAAATAGGAGGCTCATGATCAAAACAGGGTCTCTCGCCCGTAGTATCATTAAGCAATCCTACTCCTGGGACTATTTCACCCGCATAGGTCCTGTGGACCCGCATGAGGTCACCCACCTCGCATGGGACTATTTCACCCGCATGGATCCTGTGGACCCGCATGAGTACAAGCGCCGCACTCGCATGGGACTATTTCACCCGCATGAGGTCAATCGCCTCGCATGGGATCGCTTTCACCGCGTGGGACTATTTCACCCGCGTGGATCCCGTGGACCCGCGTGGGACTATTTCACCGCGTGGATCCTGTGGACCCGCGTAGTACAAAGCGCGCTTTCGCATCATGGGTAGCAAATCCATGGAATAAGTATTAAACCATCCTAATGGACGCATACCCATGGACCATCCATCGTGTCAGTATGTCCAAAGGAAATAACAAGAATAAGTAATGAACCGTCCTAATGAACGCATACCCGTGGACCATCCACCATGTCAGTATGTCAAAAGGAAATAACAAGAATAATCCGGGGTCTACCCCGCAAGAACATATCACCTAGCACAATTGGCTATCATACATAACATAAGCGCTACCGGCTTATCATAACATAAGCAAGTTAAGAAAACCCCTAACTCCTTATTAACATTATTAATATAACCTCTCATTTTAGTTTACTTAAGGCACTAACATGTCGTTTAAGAGAAAATCCGGGAATTTAACCCAAGTATCACGTACTTCTAACCTTTTAAGAAATGACTCCTTTTTATATAAAACTTTCAAGATACTAATAACCGTAGTATCAAGTCACGACTACTTTCAAGACAAGTCACATTTCCTTTTTTAAAATATATTAGGCTTCTAAATCGAGTGACTTCATTTCTTTTAAAACCTTAGGCAATTAATGCCTTAAAGACAATTTACCTTCCACAAATTCAAATCATTTACCCGTACTTATTTTACTTGGAGTAAACCTTTCTTTGTTAACCTTCCATAAAGCCAATACAACCAACTTCCCATAAAGTCGTTATATTACCATTATACACTAGTTAAACACATCTCCCTATATCCAAGAGACTTATACTTTTATACGAAACAAGTATCCTATACTTCAAACACTCAAAGTCCCTTAACTTTAAGATTTAAAACTTCATTAAAAACAAGTAAGGGATACCAAAGCCTTTGTACGTCTACCGTACTACATAGATACAATTATTCATGCTCAAGAGGTAGGAAAGTTCCACATACCTCTTCGGTTAATCCACTTGCTAAGTCCAATACACCACACGTAGTACGTCAACCTATAATGACCATAATACGTTTAATAACCTCAAGCTACAACATAGAATATTCCAAGTTTAAAGTCACTAAATTCTATGAAAAATTGGGCAGCATTTCCTTTGTTTCAACATACTTTGCCACCTTTTCCAAGGCCGAATTCAACATCCAAACGCCACATTTAAGGCCCAACAATCCAAACATTTCAAAGGGGATTACACACCTAACTTGGATGTGTAAAATTCTGCCCCATAATGTACAACAACTAACTTAACAAGTTTAAGGTAGTATTTAGGCTATAACATGCTTACGTAACCTTCTTATCCAATTCTTTCATATCCAAACCATATTTCTTACATGCAATTTATCTAAGAGCCATATTTCCAACTATAAGTTCTTTCTTCTTTACATGCAACACCAAAAACTAGCTACAAGAGAAGAATTGTTACCTTAGAGCTTTAGCCAAATTAATCCAACAAATTTGCTATCCTCCTTTCCAAAACACCACCACAATACTCCTACAAGCTAGCCAACAAGCTTCCTTATTGCCACACTTTTTCAGGTTTTCCTCAAGCTTTGATTTCCTCTTGGAATTCTAGAGAGAAGGGAGAGTTTTAGCTTAGAGAGAGAGAAGAGTTTGAAGAATGATCAAGTCTTCAAGACTTGGTCAATAAGTAGTGCATGCAAAAATCAGATGGGGGGGGGGGACACTTTTCACCCACCCATGGCCTCTTTTAAAACAAAACAGTTCAGATTTTTCCACTCAACTTCGCAGAACCCGCCTCGGCGCCGCGGCGCTGAAACCTCTTCCAACCCTCAGAACTTTCCAGCACCGCGGCCCTGCTTCCCCGCGTCGCGGCGCTGCAACTTCAGCGAACCCTCAGATCAACTGGTGCCGCGGCCCTGAGACTCCTGACCGAAACACCTTTCTGTCCAACCGCGCACTGAACTTGTAACTCCCATAACTTTCTACTCCGATGTCCTATCGACGAACGGTCGGTTGCGTTGGAATCTAAACTCAACGAACTACGCACTAGGCCTTTGAAACACCTAGGATCTCTCAATGTAACGGTTCATAACCTGCCTCAAAGTTGATTAAAAACCCGTCTGAAACAATCCGTCAACCTATCTTTCTAAAATTTTAGTCTTAACCCCTTTCGTACGTTCTCATACGCATGGCCAGAACTACGGGGTATAACAACATCATTCCTAGAACACCATCAACACCCACTCCACAAGATGAAACTGAAAAGGAAGAAGATGAGATGTCTGACAACACACCTCTCAGAAGATTTATACCAAAGAAGGTCCGAAGAACTTACAGAAATGTTGCTTCAAATGTTGCCTCAACATCGAACGCAACAGACACATTAGTGGACCCAGACTATGTTGCCCCAACATCTCAGGCAACACCTGCACCAACTTCACCATACGACAGCAACACAGAATCTGAATCAAATTTTGAGGTAATTGCTTACTCGCCCTTATTTCAAACAAAACATTCGCTGATAATTGATATTGTTCAAAAATAGAATTATTAGGGGAGAGAAAGTTATTGACCTAAACTCATTCTCCGATAATGGCCTTGTTGATTTTCTAAGCAGCAGTAACAGGAAAAAGTCCTTATTGTGAAAAGGTGATTATGGTGTTCTATGCAAACTTGGCACCTGTTGTGAAAGACAGTAGCTCAAAGAAATTTGGGAAAGTGTGTTTATACAACAGAGTATATAATTTTACACCCGATCTTCAACACCACTTTAGCGATAACCATAAATGAAAGACCCTCTCAATCCAATCCCACTACAGAGGAGCTTAATTCCATGATCAAATACCTTACGGGGAATTTAATCACAGTTTGGGCACCTCGTAGTCCTATATCCAAAATAACTTCCCTATTTAAAACCTTGCCATTTTCAACTGGCTACCTTCTCTTAATGAGACAGTAGTAACTCTAGAGCAAGCGACACTGCTTTATAAGATTGGAAGGAATGAGAGAGTTGATTTAGGGACCGTAATATTTGTACATGTTGCCAATTTGGCAGAAAGAAAGAACAACTTTGTCCTTCCATACCCCTCTTTAATTTATCAAATCCTGCTCAATAAAGGGTTAAAAATCCCAAAGGGGGAGACGCTGAGCCCTGCCTTAGAGGTTTACTCAATACATATAGCAGTATTGAATAGCAGGGACAAATCATTGATCTTTTCTGGAGGAAGGAAAACTGGGACACAAAAACAACATCAGATGTTGCCAACACTTCAGGCAACACAGAATAGAGTAAGTTCCCAATGTCCATAGAATGTCTTCAAATGCCTTTATCACGACCGTTCGGGGCGTGGTAGTGCCTTACCGAGCACCCTAGTGATACAACATCGAGAAAAACCACGGAAATAAAACGTTAAACATTCAAATAGACATGGATCAAGATAAAGAAAATAGGCCAACCAAAGCGGTTGCCTTTCAACATATATATATATATATACATTTGAGCGATTACAATCCTTACAACCACACTTGCAGCGATTACTACGGACCTCTAAGATTTATACAACAACTATGGCGGAGACGGGGCCGCCATACCCCAGAATGTACAAGAACCCTACGGACTGAGTAACATACCAAAGATAAGCCTCAAGGAACGGAGCTTCCCAAGACGTGAAATGTGATCCTGGCGGGGATCGGCGATCGATGTACCTCTACTGCGGCGTGAACGGCCGAAGGAGTCGATCTGGCAAGTACAGTATGTGAAATCGAAAAATCAGTAAATGAAATCATAACGATCTATATAAAGCGGGAGACATGTTTGATAACCAAACTACGATTCATAACATAAAAGCGATCATGTCAAGTCGAGTCTCACGCCGAAGTCATCCACCGTGCGTGGAACTCCTTCCTCATCGCTGGCGATCTAGGTACAAATCATGTGATACGTATAACATGTCTCGGCCCATCTCATGGACCCGGTATAGAAAGCGTGTGGAATACATTCCGGTTCATCATGAACTCGGTAGTCGGATGGAATACATTCCCGGTCCATCCCATGGACGCGGTAGTCGAGTGAAATACATTCCCGGTTCATCCCATGAACGCGGTAGTCGAGTGAAATACATTCCCGGTTCATCCCATGAACGCGGTAGTCGGGTGGAATACATTCCCGGTTCATCCCATGAACGCGGTAGTCGAGTGAAATACATTCCCGGTTCATCCCATGAACGCGGTAGTCGGGTGGAATACATTCCCGGTTCATCCCATGAACGCGGTAGTCGAGTGAAATACATTCCCGGTTCATCCCATGAACGCGGTAGTCGGGTGGAATACAGTACTTGCACATCAGGTCTATCACACGCAAACATAGGCAAGTTACACACAACTTAAAGTACTTTCATTTTATGACAAAGTCCGGGTTTTAACCCTAAAGTACTACGTACGTTAAATTCCTTTTAAGAGATCCATTCCTTTTATAAAAGTCACCCGATACCCGTAGTATAAAAATAGAGTGACTTACATCTTTTGAGTAAACCAAAACAACTTCCATACTTTCCTTTTTTTAAAACCAAATTAAGGCAATACCATGCCTTCTTTTTAGACCAAAACACTTCTCTTTTTAAAGTCAAGTTACCACATTAAAACCAATTATGAAACCCTTCTTTTGTTTTCATAAAGTCGTTTATAACTAACTTTCCATAAAGTTGTTATAACACTTTATGTTTTAAACCAATTTAAGACAAAACAATGCCTTTCTTTTCCCTAGAGTTCCAGTTTGCCTAATTTCAATTACTCATATCTCTTTACTTTAGAAAAGTTTCATAGTTCAATGTCTTAATCTTTTTTAAAACAATTGAATAACATATGCCATAGGTGTGGGCAGTTTATTCTTGTTTATAACCAATTTATTAAGGCAGCCATGATCTAGAAAATGTAATATCATTTTGTCTCATCTTAGCTTCTATGCAGATGGAGGTTTCTACTGGTTTTAGTAATACTTCATTATTCAATACATTTTCCTTTATTAGCGCTGCAGTGGTTTGTTCGATACTCATTCTGATTTCCGAAATCAGTAAAACATTAATCCCTTTAAAAACCAACTACTCATTACTCACGAATGAGGTTTCACACAAAATTCATATTAATTCATTCAAGTCAAGTCTCTTATCTTTTAAGATCAAGTCTCTTAACTTCTAAAATCAGTAAACCATTTTCTTTACCTCTTTTAAGACGTTATACCTAACTCCCCATAAAGCTAGTATAACTCTTTTTAAAACCAAGTATTACTCTTCATAAAGGTTTCTTAATTCTTTTGAAATACATTCAAGGTTCTTATTATTCAGGCTTAAGTCAAAAGACATTGCCAATAACTACGTTATGTTAACACACGTACGTCTACCGTACTATATATATATTTCTTTAAAATATCATGCTCAAGCGTATAGGAAGAATCACATACCTCGCGACGATTATCGACTATAAGCAAAACGCTCCACGGCTATAACCCGGCTAGCCTTGTCCACCTTCTAAGTAGCACATGCTACTTGCAGAACATTCAACCAATAAAGGTTATCGATCTGTAAATGCAGTCTATGTAAATGCTTAACTTCTACTTAAATTCTTCTGATGTGATTTCAGTTCAAGTTTATTCTGTAATATCCTTCTATTACAGTTCAATTCTTTTCTATGAATCTTATAATCATTTCTATACTACTACAGTATGTAATTTCCAATTACAAAAGAAGGACAGTAGCATTTACCTCGATGAGCCCAAAATTATCCAAGTTTAATGTCGCTCCTGAGCAACGTTAAGCTCCTACTCCGTGCGCTCCAACCCGCTCCAAACAACCCTTAGAAGTTCTACGCAACTTCAACTTAACACTTCAACCGACTATGAAGGTTTTCCTTAGGGTTTCATTTTTGTGACTGAGGGAAAGTATAATAGTATTTTCGGACTCTACGTATAGAGGTAACTTTGGAAAGTATTACAAGGTATAGGGCTAAAGTATTTGGGCATTATAACAATACTTGGAGAGTATTTCTATACCACAAAAGGGGGGTATTATACGAAAATAACTAGGCTAGGGGTACCCTCGGCTAGGAGCACCACAGGGGAGGAGGCTCTGGCAAGACTTCTCCAAAGGGGGCTTTGGACGAACACAACACTAAAGGGGGAGAGGGTGTTTAGACTTGGAGAATTATTTTAGGATTTAGAAAATCATCAACCAAGGGGGGGTATTTATAGGTCAAGAAATGGCCAACCAATGGCCAAGATTCATCCAAGTGTAAGGCAAGTGTAGGGCTAGATTTCAACCATGTGTACCTTATCCATCTACCACACAACTTGCACAAAATATCCTACCTAACCCATCCCACCCTTTTCGTCCAATTGCCGCCCACTTCCTTCCAATGTGAGGGTGACACTCCCGTTGGTCCAAAATGTTTCGTCTCTAGGAAAAATCCGCAAAAATTATAAATGTCATAGCCGTATTTTTCCCTTCGCAAGTTTAGTAAAACGTTTCGTCGAAAAAACGACTCCTTTCGACACTTGTGTACAAATTTCGAGACTTGCCAAATCTTAAGGATTAAATTTTCATACGTACGCCCTCGCGTACATACTCTGGAAATACGGGGTATAACATGCACGTTGTTGAGCTAAACAGACAGATTGAAGAGCTAGTGCAAGCCAAAGACTATTATGTGGACATTCTTTCTTCACAAAAAATGGGAGACGATGATGATATGCAGGGCTAAGTAAAGATACAGGGGGGAAGAGATGAGATGAGATGTCAAGAAAAGGTACATGGGGAGAGAGATGAGAGGAGATGAATGTTGCCTACCAGATGAAGAAGGAGAAGAAACTGCTGGGTGCTGAGAACAGATTGGTTTGTCACCGAAAGCGGCTGAAGGCTACTGTGACACAATCAATCTAGCTGATGGTGTTAGGTCCCTGGAGTGATGTTAGGTCTATGAATGAGAATGATGATTTGTGTTGATTTGAAGATTGATACATTGGTATTTATTTCTTTTTATTTACTGATTTGTAATATTTTTACTGGAATTTGGCATGATCGTGTAGATATTATTTTTTCTTACTGTGGAAATACTATGACTGCTAGCTTTTGACTGTCTACGATTGTATTGTATGCAAGTCACGACTAATGGACATAAGTTCTTTCTAACCTAATCATCGATACAAAAATTACTTGAAATTTGTAACTGCAGGTTGAGGGGGAGCATGTTCCCAATTCTACTGATTTTTAGATTGTTAAGGACAACATCTAAAATTAGTATCCTAGGCATTTTTAGGTTTGTATGGAGTTTTGTGAAGAAAGGCAAAAAGGGGGAGATTGTTGATGTTGGATAAGTGTTGTGACAACACCAGTTATCGTTCAGGACAACATCACTTATCAACATAAGGATGTTTCCTGCAGTGTTGTGACAACATCTCTGTAAATGATTTTATCTATTCTTCCGGCTAAAACAATGATTGTTACTGTGAGTTAAAAATGACCTAGGCGGAATGTGAATACCAAGTCAATATTCTTCCGGCTAAAACAATGAAGTTGTGTTTAAAACGTGGGAAAAGAACAAGTCAAGCTTGGAAGAAAAGCAATGTGAATACCAAGTCAATATTGTTGAGGTTTTCATGGAGAAAGAATTGGTCCAAGCTGCTGCCTACTTTCTCTCAACTCCCGCAACCAAAAGTGAGGATTTCAAGGAAGTTTCACACTATAAATAAAGGGGGAATTTCAGAGTATCGACATCTAGATCACAACGAAAATAATCACCAAGAGAGCTCTCAGAAATTCACTTCAGAAACTGGATTAAAATCTTAGCCTAAAGTAGTATAACAACATCTAGTCCAACATTACTATTGCTGCCCAGATTCTAGATTAAGCTTATTGTTGAAGCAATTGTAATGAAGATGTTGTATGTTTCTTTATTGATATTTATCTTTAGGCTGAAGTCATCTGCGACTTCGTTTTATTTGTAATTTCTTTTTATTTCATTGCTACAAATTGTAAAAAGAAATTCAATTGTAATTGTATATAATATATACATTACTTCGGTCATTGACCATCAATGGCTATATTAATATATACCCTTGAAAATATAAACCATGTATTTTTTACTTTTCTGTTGCATTTACTCTTTAAGGTTTATTACTGTTTTATCAAAGTGTTGTCTTAAGTGTTGACACAACACGGAAGGCAATATCCAGAAATTATTTAGTTGTTCAAGTTTGTTTTAATTCTTACTCCTACTTTCTTATTCGTAGCCTCGTACCCAAAAAAACACAATTATGATAATAAGGTGGAAATTCAGGACAAATCCTAAATTTCTCCCTTTTGGCCAGATTTTATTTGATAAAATTTGATCAACCTTCTTCAATTACTTTTCATCACTCTGCTTGCTATGATTAAAATTAGGTATCAGTTAAAAATTAAAATTTATGCATTTAAAATGGGCATGGATTAAAAGTTGGTTCACATGCACTAAAAATAGGCACGAGTTGGAAATTGAAGCCTAAGCGTTAAAAATGAGTAAAGGTTGAAAGTTGAAGCTCATACGTTAAAAGTAAGAATGAATTAACAATGACTTGTTTTTAAAGATGTAGCATCAGGAATTTTCAAAATATGGTTGAAAATTTGTCAGGCTTGATATGAACCGTCTTGAGCCCGTTTTTAATTTTATAATCACTTGTTGAGATCGAAGTAATAAGGTGTTATGCGAAAGCTAACAAAACAAACATTGACGACCATAAATCATACAATAAAAAAAGTACACTAAAAGAGACAAAATATTTTAATTTAATTTGATCAATTCACCTACATATGAGACAACTAATTATATAAAAGAAAGTACAAAGATTATGAAGGGAATAATCTCTCCCTAAACAAGATTATTCTAATGACTACATTGTGTATGATATTGTGTTATTGTACGAGAAGGAATAATTTTTTTAAAGGAAAATAATCTTTAATTTATATAAGTCCAAAGTTTTTTCCTTCAATAAAAGGATTAATTTTTCTTTTTAAAGTAAAAAACAACTACGATAAATTCAAATAAGGTGAAAATTCACGACACACTCTAAAACAAATATCTCAAAATAGAATTGTGTAGTCAATATATAGACTTTTTTCTAATTTGTCTAGTATTACTCCATCCTCTGTAATTGGGTAATCCTAATACGAGGAAAATAATTGCTCACACCCAATATTTATAATAAATCATTTTAATTTACCATTTTTAAGATATAATTAAGATGATAATGCATATTAATTAATTATAATTAAATTATAAAAGTTCATATATAAATAAATATCATATATTTATTAATTTGACATAAATCTCAAATATATATTGGTCAAACTATGGTTATAGTATGTGAACAACTTGGAAGATGACAGTTAGGGCTGCACAACAGGATAAAATCGGATTGAACCGGATCGAGGATTGAATTTTCAGAAAATTAGGACCGAAGACCGGACTGAATTTATCGGTCCGGTTATATGGACCGAATGGATCGGATATAGCAGTTGCTTGTTGCTCAGTAAAAAGTTGCCAAATCACGAACCCAACGATGACGTGTGATATATGAAAAGTTTCGTCTCGTCAAGCCCGTCATTTCCATACCAACCACTCCCGTCGATTCACCCTACATCGTCGGGAATTTCAAATAAAAAAACAGCTCTATTTTCTAATCGGTTTTTTGAAAATTCCGGCGAATTCCGACAACGTCGAGGCTCGGGGGTGGTACCAACAGATTCTCCATCCCCCCCGTCATTTCTATACCCACCCCGTTCGTCGATTCCTACTAAATCGTTGAATCACCCAAATCTTAAAACCTGAAACCCTAGCGCCGCCGTTCGATTTTTCGGCCAATTGGACTACAATCGATGGCGGGGGTTGACACCAATACACTCTCCATCGTCTCACAGTCATTATACACCCACCCACCAATGGTAGCATGTCGATGAAAAGCACAAAATTCAGTCCGGACCGGACCGGATCGAAACCCGAAAATAAAAATTATAAGGACCGAAGACCGGACGAATTTATCGGTCTGGTCCGGTCTGAATAGGGTCGGTCCGTCCATTTTTTTGATCCGGACCGAATTTTGTGCAGCGCTAGTGACAGTTGATTTTAATCAGATCCAGCTCAACCAGAGTAATTTCGGCTAGAGCCAAGAATTGTGACCCAGTACTAATCTCCGAACCTATGACCAGTTCGCCCTGAACTCGGTGTGCTACTAATAAATGACCTTGCCCCGGAGTAAAGGGCCCTCATAGGTTGTCAATAGCAGGTCGTGATAAGCTTAATCAAATTAACGATTTTGAGAAATTTGGGATCCACGACGGCGGCTACATATCCATCTGCATAATGAATGCAACGTGCATATAACGATAATTATGGGTAGCTATATACATGGAAAATATTGCTTAGGATTGAACTATAAATACACCCATTTTCCTCACTTGTATCCCATCTGATTTTCATGATCTCTATTGTATAAGCTCTTAATTTATAACAAACAAGAAAGCATACACTTTCCTGGTCACACTGCATGACCGTTCCACCGAAGATAACTCAATAAGATCTTTCTTGATCTTTTTCTTTACTATTCTTTAAGTCATTGTTCTTTACTCATTTCATTATCTTCACAAACAAGTTCTTAGCATAAAAAAGTTGACATTTGATCATTATAATTTGCATTCCCTTGACCTTAAATATAAATTTAATTATTAATCCAAGTCTCAAAGGGTGTGTGCTGAATCTATTATTGCCAAGGAAACACCGGACTGACTTAATCTGACTGTCAGCATTAATAAGAACACTCTGAAATTTGAAGCAAAATTTTTACTTGTTATCATATCTTCAAGGGTATTGCCTTAATTAAACGACACAAATATTTCTTTGAAGAAAGCCATAATGATTTCCGCTCTCATGTCTGGGTCTTGTGTCAATGTGGGAGAAATTATTCGAGACGAGCTTAAGTATTGAGCGCAATAGAGAAACACGTCACTTCCTTACCCATGCTTGATCATAACACTATGCCGGCAAGCAGGAGTGCCCATGATTGACAGGTGCACCGAGGTGAAACAGACTGTAGATTACACCAGATTAGAGTATGGTAATAAGAGAAAAGACGGTAGCCTAGTACTCCTCCCACGGTGCTTGATGTACCCATACTTGGTACAACAGACTAGCCTGCCCCAACAGATACTTCAGTCCCAACCATTCCAGTCTCTTCTTCAAATTCCATTCTTGCCACATCTGTGGCCACCTCCTCTGTCCCAGCTTCGGGGCATGGTATTCATAGGGATAGTATATGGTTGATCAAGCTTGCTGATACTAAGGTGACAAAACTAGTAAGCGAGTTTTTTTGTATTTGTTAAGAAAGCCATGAGACAACCTTAGCACCTCACACTACATCACTTGAGTTAGTCAGAGATGAGCAGAAGAGTATCAGATCAAAACTTCACTTCAGTCTATTGAGTTCTGATTGGAGTATATTGAGAGTGGTGGAGAGGAAGGTCTTCCTGCTATCAGAGCGGAGTTGCAGTATGTCAAGACATAACTTAGTTCATTAGATTCTCAGGATATAAAACTTATGAGACCTATTCTACCATCAGCGGTGGAGTTATTCTCTACTCATCCTTGTGTTCTTATCGAGCCATGTATTGACCACTCCCCCGAGGGAGTAGATGAGGAGGAGGAGGATGATGAAGAGAATACATCAAAGAGGCAGAGTGAGGGAGAGTCAGTTGATGATGATGACCTAGAGAGTGCCAGCTCGACTTTGTTTGCAACGATAAAAATCCTCAGGATGATGTAGAAACAATTTTAGCAATGTAAAGATTTGTGGAGGAGCTACGAGAGTAGAGAGGAAATAGTGTAGATGAAGCAAGTTCATATTCTACTCCACCTTTAGATGTTCCTCTTCCACTGTTAGTAAGACTGGTGATTCCTTCCAGTACCAGTTCTGAGCCTACAACATCATCAAAGATCGATCCTATTGGCCAGACTCCTACCCTATCTGCTCCAGTTGATGGAGATATGACTCAAACAGATGACTGATTGTTATACCCCGTAAGTACAGGACATGTATAAGAGAATGTACGTAAGGAATCAAGACTTGGAAATTAGTACGAAAGGAAGAATTGTT
The DNA here is from genome assembly GCA_029844215.1 of Przewalskia tangutica. Taxonomy (NCBI): domain Eukaryota; kingdom Viridiplantae; phylum Streptophyta; class Magnoliopsida; order Solanales; family Solanaceae; genus Przewalskia; species Przewalskia tangutica. The sequence continues at coordinate 50,725,113 of CM056724.1, forward strand.
TTTCCGACAGAAAATCTTCCGAACGTCGGAAGAGAAAAATATTCGTTGTTGAGAATTGGATTCTCAAAATGCATTATTTGAAGAGTATGGAACTTATTAGCATTATGGAAATTATTTTTACGGATTTGGTCACGTGGGGCCCACCCGAGGAATTTTACGTTTTGCGGGGCCCACGAGGGTTACGGAATTTTATGGACGAATGAGAGGGCGACACGTGGCACCCCCACACTTGGTCTTGGTCGAAAATTTGTAAGGGTAGAATGGTCATTGACCAAGGTAAAATATTAGTCTTGCTAGCATGACATTGTTGACTTGTCAACTTGCCACTTGGGCTTGATCCATGTGATCTTCATCCAAGCCACACAATTGTTACAATCTAGACCCTCCAATGTGTTTTATATACTCAACTAGTAGCAAGACTTGACATTTTACACTTAGAAAATTTTAGAGAACCTTTGTTCTTGCAAGAGACCTCTCGGGTTCACCCATTCCCACACAAGAAAATTTTGTATTTTTGATCCTTTGTGCACAAGACTTTAACCCAATGTCCCCAAGGGTATTGTAAGGATATCTCAATAGAAAAATTTCAGAAAAACGACGTTTTCGTATTAGTCGCAAGACGGAAACTAAAGGAGTTCTTCAACTTTGAAGTTGGAACTTGAAGATGGGTTCTTCATAGGCCTCTAAGGAGTGCTTGGAGAGGATTGGAACCTAAGGAAATGAGCTAAGAATTTGCTAAGGAGCGACTTTGAATCTTGGAATTTATAAGGGCTTGTAAAGGTATAATCTTGTCGTTTTAGCAATTAAGTTTACTTATTGTTATAGCTATGGATATTAGCAAGCATGAGATGGTTATGTTATGAAGTTTGATATGTTTGTTGGCTATTGGAACCCTAATCCGAAAACTAGCATGTTTAGCTTTAAGATTACAATTCAAGTCGATTATTAGTTTAAGTTGTCGCATGTTGTTTAAAGAAGGAAATTGTAGTTGTTGAAGTTGTTCATGGCTATATAACATGTTAGACCTTAGAACTTGGAATTGGAAAAGGATTGGAAAAGACTTAGTGTTGTTGGTTATTGTTGGCCGAGAATGGCTAGTGAGTATTAAACTACTTCGTATGAATTGTGGGACGGAATTTTACACGTATTGTAAGGCGTGTAATCCCCTTTGTTTGGTTGTTGTTTGGAGCCTTAAATGTGGCGTGTTGGTTATTGTATTCTACCTTGAAAAAGGTGGCAAAGTGAGTAGAAACAAAGGAGGTGCTGCCCGATTTTTCGTAGAATTAGAGACCGTATACTTAGTATTATTCTACGTTAGAGACTAGAAGTTGATAGTCTTGTTGTGACCATTATAGGTTGACACTTCTACGTACGGCGTATTCGGCTTAGCTTGTGGATTTAGCCGAAAAGGTATGTGAACTATCTCCTCTTCTAGCATGATTCCTTAAGATAAAGAAAGTATGGCCTACTCCTTAAATGATCCATTCCTTAGTTGTATTCGGATTGCCTAAAATAGAATTCGTTCTATGTACTCCTTTGATTGTACTTTGATGTTTAAATTGTAAGTTGTATAATCCATTTCCTTAGTGAAGTTTGGATTCTTAAAAGTGAAAGTATTTTGCTTAAAGTACATGGAGTCTTGAAAAGGAAGTGGTTTCCAAACCTTTTGGCTAGTGCCTTAGTTCCAAAACCTAATGGTCGTTTTAATGACTTTAGGGAAGTCAAAGGAGTGATTTACTTAATTGTTTTAAAAGAGGAGAAATGACATGATTTAAGAGAAGTAACTTGTTTTAAAGGTGTAAGTTACTTGAGGTTTAAAAGTAGAAGAAACTTGTTTTCTAAATATTAAGAGACTTGAAGTATTTTGAAAGTTAAGAACTTGATTTGTAAGCATATGATACTTGGTTTTAAAAGTATAAGTCTCTTGGTTATAAAAGGAATGAAATTGTCTAAAAACCATAAAGGGTTATAACGGCTTTATGGGAAGTTGGTTATAACGACTTTATGGAAGGTTTAGAAAGTTGTCTATTTTGATTAATGGGCATGAGTTGCCTTAATTGTGAAAATTTGAAGTTACTTGATTTCAAGCTTTGAAATGAGTTTTCTAAAGTGTAGTAACTTACTTTGAAAAATAGACACACCTTGATACTACAGGTGTTAGTATCTTAGGGTATTACATAAAAAGGAGTCTTTTGAAAAGAATGTACGTACGTAATACTTTGTCTTGATTAATTGAGAATTAGTCTAAGTGTGACTTGATAAGTACTTTGGCTTGATTAATTGAGAATTAGTCTAAGTGTGCCTTGATAAGTACTTTGGCTTGGTTAATTGAGAATTATTCTATGTGTGCCTTGATAAGTACTTTGGCTTGATTAATTGAGAATTATTCTATGTGTGCCTTGATAAGTACTTTGGCTTAATTAATTGAGAATTGCCTATATGTGCTGGTGATAGCCTTTGAGTGCAAGTATTATGTTTTATTACGTTGCCGCGACTCTCGGTTGGAGAATTGGTGCCTTGTTGTAAGTTTACTTGGGCGTCTGGATAGTGAGGTGGGATTCCACGGGTATGCTTGATTATTTGTGTTACCTACGGTCATGCTTATCGATGTGGGATCTTGGGGCGTGCGACGCGAGGATACCATATGGTCATTCTTATCGATGTGGGATCTTGGGCATGCGACCACGAGGATACTCGCGGACATGCTTATACGATGTGGGATTAAGGCGTGTGACGAAGTCGGGTTAGGTCGGTTGTTTGTGTTACCCTACGGTCATGCTTATACGATGTAGGATGCGGCGTGCGGCCGCGAGGATACCTATGGTTATGCTTATACGATGTGGGATGCGGCGTGCGACCACGAGGATACTCGCTGGACATCTTATCGATGTGGGATTAGGCGTGTGACGAGGCGGGTTTGATTCGGATTTGTTTGTATACCCATGGTCATGCTTATACGATGTGGGATTAGGCGTGCGACGCGAGGATACTCGCTGGATATGCTTATTGGTGTTATATTATATCATGGACTACCGGTAGTGAGAAAGGATTCCACGGGCATGATGGATATTATGGGCGTGAGACCCATGGTTATATTTGAGTAGTGACTTTGAGGGCATGCGTCCCTGACTTGATATAACTGCTTATGTATTGTGTATTGTAGGTTGGCTATCATACACGTCTCACATTTGTTTAGATCGTTATGATTTCATTCTGATTTCATCGCTCACATACTTGGTACATTCTTCGTCTTGACCTCCTTGGCTGCGTTTATCTGCGAGTTTAGGTCTGTGATTTGGTGATCTGCAGTGTAGGACCTACTCGAGTTTTTGGATAGCTCATACATTGGGAGTTTATCTTTTTGGTATAAGTTCTTTCGATGTGCTTTTATGCGATTATGGATGCAGCGGGGCCTTGTCCGTCATAGTTGATATAACTCTTGAAGTGCAGTATTCATATGTGGGATTGGACTCATGTACAGTGTAGTGTCTTTTTCATGTATATTATATGGCAGCCTTGTCGGCTTTGCCCTTGTACGTATGTTGGTTTTTTTTTTAAAAAAAAAAGGGTGTTATTTAAATTCCGCAGTTTGCTTAGTTGTTAAGGTAGAAGGGTGCCCAGGTAGGGCACCAGTCGCGGGCCCGGGGTTCGGGGCGTGACACTGATGCATCCTCAAGGAGTCCCTCACCTCATGATTTATTATTATATATGCATTGGGGACAATGCATAATTTCTTTGTGTGGTGTGGGGGTATGTTGAGTTATGGATTTTGTATGTTTTGTGGCTCTTGGGTTTTCTTAGCCAGGGTTCTTTTCCAATAGAATTTATTTTCTATTGAACTTGGAACATTTAGTTAGTTTATTTTGTGTTGTGTCATGTTTTGTTTCAAATTGTGTCATGTGTTGTTCAAGTATAACTGAAGATTGTGATTGGTTTGATTAGTTTATGGCATGTATGGTTTGTATTCACCCCTCTGAAATTTTTGACTTTTGGTTGTTGCCCATATATACTTGATGGGTGATGTATTGACATGTATGAATCATTTTGTGACATTATGCCTATTAGAATGGTGATTGATAAATGCCTTGATTGGTTGGGAAGTTGTAATGAAAGAAGTGTGATCCATATGTCGTGTGTGTGAGATTGTCGTTGTTGAGTTCTTATGCATTAGTGTGATCTAGAACTTGCCCCGCATATTATTTTAAAGCGAAATCCTAGACTAACTTGGTTTGAAAATGATGTTAGGCCTTTCTTGGATCATTTTTGTGCCTCAAATTTCCTACATTTGCAAATTTCCTACATTTGCATATTTTTCTTAGTCAACCCTTTTGAGCTTTTATCATTTTCTTTAGCAACCATATTACAAGATTTACCCTTCATTGATCTCTATATTTTGATACCAGGCCTCCCTAAGTGTTTTGAAAGTATAAATATAGGCTAAAAGTTTAAGTTTAGGGGTGGTGGTTGAGAAAGTGTGATGTGAGAGTTGTTTGAAATATGGAAAGGTGAATAAAAATGGTGAAAAGAAAAAAAAGAATAGTGTAACCTTTCTTGGTATTTTGAATATAAAACAACAAAATGAATGGAGAAAAAACTAAAAAAGTAGGAAAGAATAGAGAAAAAGGAAGGAAAAATAAAGAAAGTTTGAATAAGGAGAAGACTAGATTATGAATCGAAAATTTAAAAGGAAAAGTGATTTTTTTAAAGGAAGTGTGCTTGAATTATTGGAAATTGTAGTGCTTAGGGAGGTTTTGAGTCACTATTTTAAAACTATATCCCTACCTTGACCCAAAGCCTATATTACAATCCAAAAAGTCCTAGTTAATTTTGAACCAAGTGTGTCTACATTAGTAGAGGATTACATGAAGGGAAAGCTTATGGTATTGCATGAGTGTATGTTGAACATCTGTGTGAGTGTGAGTGTGTTCTCTCCTTCTTTGTCTTTTGTCCTCCGTGTGTGTAAATATGTGTATTTTGGGGACTTTCCTTGATCTTTGTGAAGGCATGTGGATTGCAATGATGAGTTCAGGAAACACTTCTAAAATCTGGACCTCTTGGTTATATATCTCATGCTAATAACATTTTTTCACCAATTAAAGATATAAAGTTAGTCTTTGTCTGTTGAGTAGTGCACCATATTTTATCAACATGGAGTGAGGGTCGATCTTGTCTTGAGTGCATGCCTGTATCTAACTGCTATCACAATTGTAGTCACTCTTACTTTGGGATGCTTGAATATTTGTGGTAGGATTGTGTGTCGTTTTAGTTGTTTGAGGGAAAGTAAAAATTTATGTTTGGAGGTATTGATGTACGTGAACTTACGGTACATTTGATACAATTATACTTAGTATTTTAAAGCTCTTAGAGTATATTTTTCGTCGTTTCTTACGTATTTATGTTGTTTTGTAGGATAAGGAGTGTGGAGATGAAAAATCAGTAAAAAGGATCAAAAGGTGTCTGAAAACATGACATTCGAATCACAAATCATGCTTGCAAATCGCAGTTCAACCGCAGATTGCTACATAAATTTTAAAATTGAATAAGATGGGAAGCATGATTTACTACATGACTTGCGAACTGTAGATCAACTGCATGTCATGCAACTGAAGACCTGAGTTTTGCACAACCTGCGGTCCAATTGCAATAAATTATTTTTTAGATCTGGAAAAAAATAAAAAATAAAAAATATACTATTTAAATTATATTTTTAATGATATAAAAAATAAATAAACAAAAAAAAAAAAGGAGCAAAAAAGGGAGAAAAGAAATAAATGAAAATAAGAAAGAAGCAAAAAAGAGACAGAAAGGATAAATAGTGTTGGGGTATGAAAGTAAGAAGGGCATGAAAGAGTAATTATTTTGTAAGTAATGAACATTATATTCAGCTAAAATGACATATTTGGCTTTGCAATTAAATTCATATTTAAGGGACTTAAATAATTATATTCATTAAGACTAAATGATTAATGGAGGATGAAGATAAAGAAAGGAGGGAAAAGTCTTGCCGAGAAAGAATGACGATCGGCCATTCTGAATTTGTCTTTTCTTGAAAGTGGGACACATATTAATCCTACATTGGAGGAAAAACACTCTCTAACAAAGGTGATTTCGTATTCAAGGGGACTCGAGACCTTTCGTACCAGCCACAATTATTGTCAATAAAAAATACAAATTAGCATTTGAAAAAAAATGACAAGGCTATGTTTTTCTAACTTCTCGCCATGTCTAAAATAATATAATACATAAAAGAACTATTTTACTTTACTTGTAATGGTTTCGAGTCGCCTGGGAAAATATGCATTAAGTAGGTGAAGATATTTATATAGTGATTGCGTACGTTAGAGAGGAATAATATTTTAACCCTAATATTATCTGTTTTTTGTTATTATTGTTATCCTCACGAAATGTAAGTTCTAGTGAGTGGAGACACATAAGATAGTTTGTCCTTATGGAAAAGAGTAGAAGAAATGGAGACAAATACATTCAATTCATATTAGACTTTATTTGTACCCTAATGACTAAATGCTCCCTTATACTTTACCAAATGAGACAAGGTTTATTCTTCATTAATAATTTTACTATATCTTTTGCTTTCCTAGCGTTCTTCATTATTACGGGACTTACTATTTTGTTAGAAAAACAATACTTCTATATTTTTATAAATTTTCTCTACTTTATGTTCATTTCTTGTAAAATAATGAAAATAAATTCCGGATCTCCTACAGGAATGGATTGGAAGATTCAAAATCAAACATAGTGATATTTGCTAGCAACAACATAATCGAGACAGTCGCTTCATATAGATTAATCCGAAATCTAATACAACATATATAGGTACAAAAAAAATGCATCGAGTCGATTGTTTTTATGAATAGATCCGACCGAACATCTAATATGAAATTAAAAGGATAAAATAAAAAAGAATACTATGAATCACATATAAAACTACAACGAAATTTACGATCAATTAATATTTATCGAACCTAAAGGATGAGAAAAAATGGTTTGATCATCTTATTTCGGTTCGTAAAAAAAAAAAATAACTTGCCAGGGCGTTACTAGCGATCTTTAGAATAAAAAAACACCATCTAAAGTATAAATCAATTACTCTTCTAATTGAGGAATTATGATAACCTAGTTGATTGATTACTAGAACTTTCACCCTTTCTATTAGGTTACGAGATTGTTTCTCGTTATTCTCTGTGATAACGATCGCATTTTTAATTCTCATTTGCATTTTAGTGCATTGATATGATATGAGAAGTTATAAAAAAGAGAGTATATTATAGTATTTTTAATTTGTGAATTTATAATGTGTGGCTTTGGGAATCTGCATAAATTGACTTAGGCATTGGACTGAGAATGCAATATCTGGTTTGGTGTTTGTTAAGTACAATAACCTACCAATTAACCTCCGGTAAACTGTGGGATCATGTTGTATACGTCTTCCCTTCGTTTACCAACGTGAAACCATTGTCATTTGGCCAATAACCGTTTATTTTCTTACGTCTCAAAAAATTCGTATATATACCAATATCTCTTCCATTTAAGGAAATTACGATACTTGACACTTTGTGTGCACGTGCGTGGAAACCATGTTTCCAACGTGCGGGGCCCCAATTGTAGTCATAATTAATAGGATTAATTTTTATTTCACGTTTAGTAAATTTCCAACAATCCCCTCTTGAAAGAGGTTTTGGCGCACATACATGGTGCCTTTCGAGCAATCACTCGGCGGATCGATGTTGCATCTGGAGAGGTAGCTGTATCTTTGAACCTTCTATAGTAGAATACCATCGAACATATTTACTGCGCGGTGAACATGATGTCTTGAACCGTCAGTGTTTAGTATATGCCAAGACAATGGTATCAACACAACACCTTTCCTACTCAATCCTTCTTATGTTTTTGTCCATCGTGGGCCGTGGACACACTTGGATTCTTAAGTACATTCATTTGAGGCGCCCTGTCCCCACACTTAAATAGGTGGGCTCCTATAAGGTATCCTGCAATACTCCGCTATACAAGCGTTAGGAACCATTAAAAATTTCCCCAACCTAACCTCAAGTATTGAGGATCATTAAAGGTTTGGAAACTTATCCTTTACCCCTCTCACAGGTAGCACTTTATGTCTATCACGGAAACGGCCTTGGATTATGTTTCTTAAGAAGAAAAATATTATCCGAAGTGCTCTTGCTTTCACCGAAGTGTTACAGAACCTTTACAATTTAATTTTTTCATTGAACCTTATTCCTGGGATCTCCAGTTTGTATGGTTGAGTGTCCACTGTATGAGTTCTTATTGTTTGGGTTTTAAGCCCATTCCCCATGACAAGCAGAACATCTGATCTTTAAGTATTTTATTCGTCAAGGGATCTGCGATATTTTCCTTAGATTTTATGTAATCAATGGAAATAACACCCGAGGTGATCAGCTGCCTAATAGACTCATGTCTCCGTCGAATATTGTCACGCCCCGAACCCCGGGCCTGTGACTGGTGCCTTACCTGGGCACCCTTCTACCTGACACAAGTAAGCTGCGAAATTTAAATAACACCTCTTTTTATTTAACCAACATACGTACAAGGGCAAAGCCGGCAAGGCTGCCATATAAATACATAATCACAAGACACTACACCGCATACGTAGTCCAATCCAGCATATGAATACTGCACTTAAGAGTTTTATGAACTATGATCGACAAGGGCCCGCCGTACCCATAATCAGCACAAAAGCTCACATCAAGGATCTATACCAAAAGATAAACTCGAGCAGATGGAGCTATCCAAAACTCTTAGCGGTCCTACACTGCAGATCACCAAATCAAGCTGACCTAAACTCAAGCAGATGAACGCACCCGAAGGAGGTCAGTACGAAGAATGTACCAAGTATGTGAAACAGTAAATACTGTAATGAAATCATAACAGTCTAAACAAAACAGGAGACATGTATGATAGCCAACCTACAGTACACAATACATAAACAGTCATATCAAGTCAGGGACGCATGCCCTCAAAGTCATTACTCAAATATAACCATGAGTCTCACGCCCATAATATCAATCATGCCCGTGGAATCCTTCCTCACTGTCGGCAGTCCATGATATAAATACAACATCAGTAAGCACACTGAACCTTGCAATCATGAGAGTAATGCAATCCTTTTTATCTTTTAAGTTATGTCTTTAACAATGAGAATTACTGTTCCACTTTAATTCATAACCACACTGCACCCTTTCATTAATGAAATCAATACCGTTTCAAAACATGAAGGTCGTGCCAGGGTCAACCACCCTCTGTGTTATAATGCAACCTATCATAGGATTATTTCACCCGCAAGGGACTATTTCACCCGCAAGGGACGTGAGGACCCGCAATGAGTCATCGGTACACGATACTCGCATCACGGATAGCTAATCCATGGCTTATATATATCCGGAAATTTAACCCGCCCGAGTCAAATACCGACCCGCCGTGAGTGTGTACCACTCACCCCCATGGGGAGCTAACCCATGGCATCCTTGAAACAAGTTGCCGACCCTTTATGGAGGGACGCGGAGATGTGAAGATATGACACTTGCACGAATGTCTATATGAGCAACCCATATGCAAGCAAACCAAGGCAAAACCATGCCTTTACACAAATCAAGACAATTACCATGCCTTTCTTTTTGTCATAAGCCAAGACAATACCATGCATTTACACAAACCAAGACAATTACCATGCCTTCTTTTTACATAAACAAAGACAATACCATGCCTTTCCTTTTTACATAAACCAAGAGGAATCCTTATTTAAGCAAGCCAAAGTACTTATCAAGGCACACATAAAATAATTTCTCATTTAAAACAAGCCAAAGTACTATCAAGGAACAAATAGAATAAATTCTCATTTAACAAGCCAAAGTACTATCAAGGCACAAATAGAATAATTCTCATTTAACAAGCCAAAGTACTTATCAAGGCACAAATAGAATAATTCTCATTTAACAAGCCAAAGTACTTATCAAGGCACAAATAGAATAATTCTCATTTAACAAGCCAAAGTACTTATCAAGGCACAAATAGAATAATTCTCATTTAACAAGCCAAAGTACTACATGCGTACATTCTTTTCAAAAGACTCTTTTTTATGTAAAACCCCAAGATACTAACACATGTAGTATCAAGGCGTGTCTATTTTTCAAAGTAAGTTACTACACTTTTAGAAAACTCATTTCAAAGCTTGAAACCAAGTAACTTCAAATTTTCACAATCTAGGCAACTTAAACCCATTAATCAAAATAGACAACTTTCTTAACCTTCCATAAAGCCGTTATAACCAACTTCCCATAAAGCCATTATAACCCTTTATGGTTTTAGACCAATTCATTCCTTTTTATATCCAAGAGACTTACACTTTTAAAACCAAGTATTACATACTTACATATCAAGTTTCTTAACTTTCAAAATACTTCAAGTCTCTTAATATTTAGAAATCAAGTTTCTTCTACTTTTAAACCTCAAGTAACTCACACCTTTAAAACAAGTTACTTCTCTTAAATCATGTCATTTCTCCTCTTTTAAAACAATTAAGTAAATCACTCCTTTGACTCCCCTAAAGTCATTATAACGACCTTTAGGTTTTGGAACTAAGGCACTAGCCAAAAGATTTGGAAACCACTTCCTTTTCAAGACTCTATGTACTTTAAGTAAAATACTTTCACTTTTAAGAATCCAAACTTCACTAAGGAAATGGATTATAACAACTTGCAATTTAAACATCAAAGTACCATCAAAGAAGTATATAGAACAAATTCTATATTAGGCAATCCAAGTACAACCAAGGAATGGATCATTTAAGGAGTAGGACATACTTTCTTTATCTTAAGGAATCATGCTAGAAGAAGAGGAGATGGTTCACATACCTTATCGGCTTAATCCCCAAGCTAAGTCGAATACTCCGCACGTAGAATTGTCAACCTATAATGGTCACAACATGACTATCAATTTCTAGTTTTTAACGTAGAATAATACTAAGTATACGGTCTCTTATTCTACGGAAAATCGGGCAGCACCTCCTTTGTTTCTACATATTTTACCACCTTTTTTAAGGCCGAATTCAATAACGAAACATGCCACATTTAAGGCTCAACATACCAACCAATCAAAGGGGATTACACGCCTTACAATACGTGTAAAATTCCGCCCCACAATTCATACCAAGTAAGTTCATGATCAAAGCCATTCTCGGCTAACTTATTCAACAATACAAAGTCTTTTCCAATTCTTTTCTAATCCAAGTTCTTAGGTCTAACATGTTATATAGTCATAGACAACTTTAACAACTATAATTCCTTCTTTATATAACATGTGACGACTTAAACTAATAATCAACTTGAATTGTAATCTCAAGGCTAAACATGCTAGTTTTCGGATTAGGGTTCCAATAGCCAATATACTTATCAAACTTCATAATATAAACATCTCATGCTTGCTAATATCCATATCTACAACAATAAGTAATCTTAATTACTAAACGACAAGAATTATACCTTTACAAGCCCTTAAAATTTCCAAGATTTAAAGTCGCTCCTTAGAAATTCTTAGCTCCTTTCCTTTACGCTCCAATCCGCTATTTGAAGCCCTTAGAAGTTCACAACCAACTTCTCTTCCATTTCCAATCCAAACTTGTGAAAATGACTTAGGTTTTCGCCTTGCGACTAACGTGAAAACGTCGTTTTTCCGAAATCTTTATATTGAGATATCCTTACAATACCCTTAGGGACCATGGGTTAAAGTCTTGTGAATAATGGATCAAAACTACAAAATATTTGTGTGGATTTGAGGGTGAACCCGAGAGCTACATGAAGAACAAGAACAAGTGTGAAATAATTCTAAGTGTTGAAGAGCTAGTCTTGCACTAGTGTGGTATATATAACACAATGAAGGGTTTAGATTGCAACACTTGAGTGGCTAGGATGAAGAACACTTGGATTATAGCCAAGTTGACAAGTCAACAATCTCAAGCTTGGAGACTTATCATCCACAATGGTCAAATGACCATTCTAACCTTGCTAAATTTCGTCCAAGACCATGTGGGGGGAGGTGCCACGTGTCGCCCTCTCATTCGTCCACAAAATTTCGTAACCCTCGTGGCCCCGCAAAACGTAAAATTCCTCGGGTGGGCCCCACGTGACCAAATCCGTAAAAATAAATTTTCATAATGTTAATAAGTTCCATACTCTTCAAATAATGCATTTTGAGAATCCAATTCTCAACAACGAACATTTTCCCTTTCCGACGTTCGGAAGATTTTCCGTCGGAAAAACAATTCTTCCTTTCTTACCAATTTCCAAGTCTTGATTCCTTACGTACATTCTCTTATACATGTCCTGGACTTACGGGGTGTAACATTCTTCCCCCCTTAGAAACATTCGTCCCCGAATGTTCTTAGTCGATTGTCAAGCTATACAAACTCCGGCGTAGTCTCTATACTCTGCCTATCAATCAATACTCCACAAGACCAATGATGCCACACATGGCCACCACATAACATACGTAAACATATCAATGGACCTTCCGTCCGTGGTCCCTTGTCACAATACTCGAAGGTTACAGTCTTCTCAAACACGGGATCCTTAGAGGTTCCTTTATTTTCTTACTTGTCATACTTTCTCGTACTTCCAAACTTATTTGAGCATACGTACAAAATTTCAAATATTGATTCTGTTCCCCAATCCTTGGATTTACTATCCAAACTTGGCCATTATGCTACTTGAATTTCCGCTAAGGCTCTTCTCGGTCCTTACGACCTGATTCCGGTGGAACGCGTCCACAAACTCGTACAACAATTAACTAAACTTGGGCCTTGCATCCTCGTGACCCTATCACATCGCGGGACCATATCTAACTGACATCACCCCATTCCATACTACCGGTTGACCCAAAATGAGTCCATAACCCGACTCATCGTCATACTTAACTTCTCATTCTTAGTCTGAAATAAATCTTTCTCTTATCTCAAGGTACTTCTCACCCTATCCCCCTATTCACTAGAGGTTCGTCACATAAGCCAAAGTATTTCTACTGTACATTCTTCCCTATTGGTCTTACACTTTGTTGTAAATTACTCTGACTTGTGAACTCTACACATCTATAGTCTCAGTTCACTTACTATTCTTGTCAACATTCTTAACTTTTCACTTTACTAATCAAAGTATTCCTACCTCTGGGGGTACTATCACTTACAACTGCTAGCAACCACGGGAAAACATATATGTTAGGGCGAAATCTGAATCTATCAATGCACGTATGATTCAAAAGAATCGAAATATACCAGTAACCCCGTGCGATGTCGCCTCCTGATCCTGCCCAGTAGTCACGTCATCTCTGCGGTTCGAAGGACCGCCGAACTATAAACTCCACTGACCTGCCCACGGTGGTGACATTTGAACACCTTACAGGGGCCTGTTGTGGAGAAAGGAATCAACCATCGGCCTCATAGGCTGAGCCACCTCACCGGTGCTCTTTCTAAAAGGAAATACCACAGTATATGGCCCGGACGGCCACAATAAAAACAAACACTGTGCCATAATGACATTTCCCATATGACGCTTACTACGCCAGGAACACGAGGGTGGTGGCCTCGACCGAGAAAATCCTCTGCTCCTCTGAGAACCACGACTCCTGGAGCTCGAACCGGCTCCCAAATACCTTGTGGGGTCAAATCTCCCACATGTGAGCTGCGGGGGTATGTCTTGGGTAAGTGGGGCGAATATCTCACTCATTCTTGAGGTTGTTAGTCCAACAATTTCTTGGGATAACCAACCGGTCCTAGCCTCTTCTGCAGATTCAGCGTTGGCCTCTGCCTCTGTACACTGTATCTCTTGGCCGAATAACCTCCTGTGATGAAAGCTGTATGCTTATCTTGGTCAATAACATAAGCGCTTCCTCATGACCCTATAGTTTTCTCTAGCGAAGCGGAGGCTCTGTCTGGGGCCTCAAAACCTAGCGCAGAAGAACTTCATTGGCCTGCGACAACATCCAGTATACCTTGGGCATAAGCCCTATCAACTCTCTGAGTCGTGGTAGCTCCTGCTACTCCTTTGCCACTACGGGATCTTGTTGCCTCCTTGGAGGCATACCATAACACAAAAATATGCAGAGAGGAATTATCTTACTAACACGACTTTATGGCACGATCTGAGTCGGAAGAATAGAAACCAACTCCTAAATGTCTTGTAGCCTCACTGTTTATGGGTGTGGCGCAACACCGATAATCAAGACTCTACTAGACACGGTCATAGACATTCCAGGGTGATTGCTCACGATACCACTCTGTCACGCCCGACCGGGCGTGGTGGTGCCCTACAGGCACCGCTACTGGCCCGACAAGTAAGTCGCGAATTTAAATAACACCTTTTTTTTAACCAACATACGTGCAAGGGCAAAGCCGGCAAGGCTGCCATATAAAAACATAATCACAAGATACTACACTGTACATGAGTCGATCCAGCGTATGAATACGGACCTAAGAGTTTCTTGAACTATGACGGGACAAGGCCCGCCATACCCATAAGCGTACAAAGCACATGCTTGAAGGATCTATACCAAAAGATAAACTCTGAGCAGATGGGGTTATCCAAAACTACGGCGGTCCTACACTGCAGATCACCAAGCTGCGTACCTAAACTGCGGCATGAGCAACCCCGAAGGAGGTCGATGCGAAGAATGTACCAAGTATGTGAAGCGATAAAATCTGTAATGAAATCATAATCTAAACAAAGCAGAGACATGTATGATAGCGAACCTACAATACACAATACATAAGCAGTCATATCAAGTCAGGGACGCATGCCCTCAAAGTCATTACTCAAATATAACCATGGGTCTCACGCCCATAATATCAATCATGCCCGTGGAATCCTTACTCACTGCCGGCAGTCCATGATATAAATACAACATCAGTAAGCACACTGAACCTTGCAATCATGAGAGTAATGCAATCCTTTTTATCTTTTAAGTTATGTCTTTAAGAATGAGAATTATTGTTTCACTTTAATTCATAACCACACTGCACCCTTTCATTAATGAAATCAATATTGTTTCAAAACATGAAGGTCGTGCCAGTGCCAGGGTCAACCACCCTCAGTGTTATAATGCAACCTATCATAGGACTATTTCACCCGCAAGGGACTATTTCACCCGTAATGAGTCATCAGTACACGATACTCACATCACGGATAGCTAATCCATGGCTTATATATATCCGGGAATTTAACCCGCCCGAGTCAAATACCGACCCGCCGTGAGTGTGTACCACTCACCCCCATGGGGAGCTAACCCATGGCATCCTTGAAACAAGTTGCCGGCCCTTTATGGAGGGACGCAGAGATGTGGAGATATGACATTTGCACGAATGTCTATATGAGCAACCCATATGCAAGTAAACCAAGGCAAAACCATGCCTTTACACAAATCAAGACAATTACCATGCCTTTCTTTTTGTCATAAGCCAAGACAATACCATGCCTTTACACAAACCAAGGCAATTACCATGCCTTCTTTTTACATAAACAAAGACAATACCATGCCTTTCCTTTTTACATAAACCAAGAGGAATCCTTATTTAAGCAATCCAAAGTACTTATCAAGGCACACATAGAATAATTTCTCACTTAAAACAAGCCAAAGTAATATCAAGACACAAATAGAATAAATTCTCATTTAACAAGCCAAAGTACTATCAAGGCACAAATAGAATAATTCTCATTTAACAAGCCAAAGTACTTATCAAGGCACAAATAGAATAATTCTCATTTAACAAGCCAAAGTACTTATCAAGGCACAAATAGAATAATTCTCATTTAACAAGCCAAAGTACTTATCAAGGCACAAATAGAATAATTCTCATTTAACAAGCCAAAGTACTACATGCGTACATTCTTTTCAAAAGACTCCTTTTTATGTAAAACCCCAAGATACTAACACCCGTAGTATCAAGGCGTGTCTATTTTTCAAAATAAGTTACTACACTTTTAGAAAACTCATTTCAAAGCTTGAAACCAAGTAACTTCAAATTTTCACAATCTAGGCAACTTAAGCCCATTAATCAAAATAGACAACTTTCTTAACCTTCCATAAAGCCGTTATAACCAACTTCCCATAAAGTCGTTATAACCCTTTATGGTTTTAGACCAATTCATTCCTTTTTATATCTAAGAGACTTACACTTTTAAAACCAAGTATTACATACTTACAAATCAAGTTTCTTAACTTTCAAAATACTTCAAGTCTCTTAATATTTAGAAATCAAGTTTCTTCTACTTTTAAACCCAAGTAACTCACACCTTTAAAACAAGTTACTTCTCTTAAATCATGTCATTTCTCCTCTTTTAAAACAATTAAGTAAATCACTCATTTGACTCCCCTAAAGTCATTATAACGACCTTTAGGTTTTGGAACTAAGACACTAGCCAAAAGATTTGTAAACCACTTCCTTTTCAAGACTCTATGTACTTTAAGTAAAATACTTTCACTTTTAAGAATCCAAACTTCACTAAGGAAATGGATTATAACAACTTGCAATTTAAACATCAAAGTACAATCAAAGAAGTATATAGAACAAATTCTATATTAGGCAATCCAAGTACAACCAAGGAATGGATCATTTAAGGAGTAGGACATACTTTCTTAATCTTAAGGAATCATGCTAGAAGAAGAGGAGATGGTTCACATACCTTATCGGCTTAATCCCCAAGCTAAGTCGAATACTCCGCACGTAGAATTGTCAACCTATAATGGTCACAACATGACTATCAATTTCTAGTTTTTAACGTAGAATAATACTAAGTATACGGTCTCTTATTCTACGGAAAATCGGGCAGCATCTCCTTTGTTTCTACATACTTTGCCACCTTTTTCAAGGCCGAATTCAATAACTAAACATGTCACATTTAAGGCTCAACATACCAACCAATCAAAGGGGATTACACGCCTTACAATATGTTACACCCCGGAATTCAAGGATATGTTTATAAGAACGTACGTAAGAACTCAAAAATGTTAAGATTTGAGACGAGTAAAAATTTATCGGAATTTTGGAATTTGTCGGAAAACGAAATATTGCGACGAACGGGATGGCGACACGTGTCACCCTTCTTAGTGGTCTTGGACGAAAATGGCATGGATAAAATGGCCATTTGACCATAATTTAAATGTCCAAGTCTTGCTAAAGCTAGAGCTTGATAAAATTGACTAAGTCAAATGCCACTTGGCTTGATCCTTGTGAAAAGCATCCAAACCACCCATTTGCTCTAATCTTGACCCTCATATATTTATATAAGCTTCCTAGTGCAAGACAAGGCTCTACACTTAGTTAAATTTTCAAGAAAATTGGATGAACATGGAGGGGTGCTCTCGGCCAAGCTAGGGTTTCAAAGGAAATAATTTCAATTGTTGTCCAATAATCTCCCCACTTTAAACCAAGGTACCTAAGGGTATTTTAAGTGTATCTCAATAGAAAGATCCCAGAAAAATGGTGTTTTCGTATTAGTCGCAAGACGGAAACTAAAGGAGTTCTTCAACTTTGAAGTTGGAACTTGAAGATAAGTTCATCATAAGCTTCTAAGGGTCTCTTGGAGTGGATTGGAATGTAAAAAAGAGGCGCTAAAGTTGCTAAGGATCGACTTGTAATCTTGGATCATAATTGGGCTAAATGAGGTATAATCTTCGTCTTACTTTTGTAATTGAAGATTCCATGTTATTATAAGTTAGAAATGATCATGTGATATGTGTTATGAATATTGATAAGTGTTATGGAAATTTGGAAGCTCAAAATCCGAAAATGACATGTTAAGCCATTTGAAATTGAAATACAATTTGGTCGATAATTAGAATCGTCGCATGTTTACCTACTTGAGGATTGTAGTAGTTGTAATCAATTGTGGCTAGATAACATGTTATATTAAACCACTTGGATTGAAAAGGGATTGGAAACGAATTTGTATTGTTGTCCACTATTTTCTTTGAATGGACATTATATGTTGGACTAGTTTGATATTTATTGTGGCGAATTTTACACATCTTGATTAAGCGTGTAATCCCCTATTGTTAACTACTTTGTTGAGCCTTAAATGTGGCGTGTTTGGTTATTGAATTCGGCCTTGAAAAAGGTGGCAAAGTATGTAGAAACAAAGGAAGTCTTTGTCAGATTTTCCGTAGAATTTAGTGACTTTGCACTTGGAATATTCTACGTTTGAAGTAAGAAGTTAATAGGCGTACTATGATCATTATAGGTTGACATACTACGTGCGTATTGGACTTAGCAAGTGGATGGAACAGAAGAGGTATGTGGAACTTTCTTATCTCTTGAGCATGAATAAGTTGTAAATGTATAGTGCGGTGACGTCTGAGATTTTGACAATCTAGTCCATTTGATATCCTTGGCTTATTTTAAGAATGTCCAAGTTGGTTGAGTTAGGGAATTAACTCACTTGTTTAAATATTAAGGATAAATTGGTTTTCAAAAGTTAAGAGACTTTAAGTATGTTGAAAGTATTTTTGATACTTGTTTTGTTGGAAAGTTTAAGCCTCTTGGTTTTAAAGAAGAATGTAAATTTCTAAGGTATAAAGCTAGTATAACGGCTTTATGGGAAGTTGGTTATAATAGCTTTATGGAAGGTTAAAAAGAGTGATTTACTCTAAGTAATTTAAGTATGATAAATGACTTAAAATAGTGAAAGGCAAATTGATTTAAAGGCATCAATTGCTTAAAGTTTTAAAAGAAAGAAGTCACTTGATTTAGAAGCCTGTAATTGTATTTCTAAAAGGTATTGTGACTTGTCTTAAAAAGTAGTTATGACTTGATACTATGGTTATTAGTATCTTGGAAGTTTTATATGAAAAAGAGTCATTTTAAAAGAGTGGAAGTATGTAGTACTTGGGTTAAATTCCCGGATTTTTATAAAAGACATGTTAGTGTCTTAAGTAAACTAAAATGAGAGTGTACATGTTATAAGACTAATAAGAAGTTAGGGGATTTCTTAACTTGCTTATATATGGTATGATAAGCCGGTAGTGCTTATGTTATGTATGATAAGCCGGTAGTGCTTATGTTATGTGTGATAGCCGGTTTGTGCTAGTAGTATGTTATTCATTACGGGGTCATTCCCCGGGTTTGTGGCATTTGCATATTCCGTGGATTTGCTACCCACGATGCGAGGAATACCTCATGCGAGTCCGTAAGGGCTTATGCGGGTGAAATAGTCCCATGCGGGAGGATCTGACCTATGCGAGGAATACCTCGCGTGCTACCACGACTATCACGGGTGAAATAGTCTCATGCGAGGAATACCTCATGCGGGTCCACACGACCTATGCGGGTGAAATTGTCCCAGGAGTAGGATTGCTTAATGATACTGCGGGCGGGTGGTCCTTCTTTGATCGTGAACTTCCTATTATTATGTTGTAAGTATACTCTTATTTACTCTCATTGTTAGTAAGGCACAGTGTACTGTTAATTGAGCTATCATACATGTCTCCAGTTTTATTATAGACTTATGATTTCATTACAATACTTTCAGTTCCACATATTTGGTACATGTTGTACTGACCTCCTTCGGGGGGCTGCGTTCATGCCGCAGCTAGAGTACATGTTGTTGATCCTCGCTCTTAGGATCACTGTTCAGCTGTTGAGAAGCTCCTTTATTTCGGAGGCTTATCCCTGGCATTGTCGGTTGTTGTACATTCAGGGGTATGGCGGGGTCCTGTCCCGCCAAAGTTGTTATTCTTTTAGGTCTGTAGTCACATTTGTGGATTGGGTTGTAAAGAAAAAAAATGTACTGTTCTATTACGTATATTTTACGGAAGGTGGCCTTATCGGCTAGTCTGTTGTTATTTTATGTTTAAGCATTTTATAAGTTGTGTATGTTCCGCCGCTATTCTCTGATGTATACCGAATGGGGTGCCCAGGTAGGGCACCAGTCGCGGGCCCGGTGTCGGGTCGTGACAAATGTGGTATCAGAGCAGTTAGTCCTCGGAAAGTGTTTACAGACCGTGTCTAGTAGAGTCTTGATTATCGGTGTGTTGTGCACCACATCTATAATCAGGAGGCTGCAGGACATTTAGGATTGGTTTCCATTCTTCTCACTCTAAGATCGTGCGATAGAAATTTGTGTGGTTAGTCGTCTCTCTCCCTAACGAGGTTATGTTGTTCTGCGACTACGAGAAAGCGTGATGACCGGGAAAGATGATGTGGATTATGTATCCAGGTAGGTAATGTTTGTAGTATAGTTGGTATTGTAACATACATCTATACGTATTTATGTATGAGGGTCGGACGCGTGTTGCCTAGAATGGTTTTAGGTTACCAGGATTTGGTAAGGACTAAATAAATACCGGGAAGGTATGAAACAATTTAATGAATTCTCATCAAGGTTTTACGTACTAATTTGAGATAATTAGGAAATGATGAGCTGCCTGAGAAGGAAATGGACCATTAAGAAGTTATTATTAAAGGAATTAATGGAAGACTATGTTAATAGATTGAGCTACGTAGTAGGATTTCGAGAATGGTACGGGTGAGATTCGTATGGAGTAAGTATGGTTGTTGTGGACAAGACAACACGATTATAGTATATTGAGAAGTTTTTGTACGTTTGCGAGAGGTGATAAGTTAGGCTTGGAGCATGGAAATTGTGAGCCTAGGAATGTTGATAACCACCGATACCTTAGATATATAAGGCCTTCTCGGGTAGTAAAAGGTTAAGTCAGACCAAGTGTTATACCCCGTATTTCCAGAGTATGTACGTAAGGACGTACGTGGAGAATTTGAGCCTTAAGTTAGGCTTTGGTTCGAAATTTGGGCACAAGTGCCGAATAGAGTCGTTTTCAGGCGAAGCGTTTCCACGACTACGTTGGGAAAATTCCGGCTATGTCATTTAGTATTTTTGCGATTTTTTCCGAGAGATGAAATGTTTTGGACCAACGGGAGGGTGACACTTGTCACCCTCAAGTGGGCGTTTGGGGTGGCCGATTGGGTCACGTTTCTTTGGGCTATTGGCTCCTTGTTTTGGCCTTGTTTTGTGGCTTGTTTGGTGCCATGTTTTGTGCCTTGTTTTGTGGAGTAGGGTTTAGGGTGCACTTGGCTTAATCTTGTCCTTACACTTGCTATACACTTGGAAGGATCTTGGCCCTTGGTTGGCCTTTGGTTTTGCTATAAATACCCCCCTATATGTGAAGACTTCATCCATTCCAAAAACTTCCAAGTCTTGAAACCCTCTCCTCCCCCTTTGTGAGCTCTAAGCGAGAGCCTTCCCCTCCACTTTCGTGTGGCCTTTGGCGAGAACACTCCCACAGCCTAGTGTGCTAGCCGAGCCTACCCACTTGGTAGAAAGTTGTCTTCCAAGTATTGTTATAATGCCCAAAATACCTTAGCCTTGTACCTTGTAGTATTCCAAAGATACCTCTATCGTAGAGCAGGAAATACTACCCTTTTGTCCCTTTAGTCTCAAACCGAAACCCTAAGAAAATCTTCGTTGATTGATTGAAGTATTTAAGTAGAAGTTGGTTAGAACTTCTAAGGGTTGTTTGGGCGGGATGGAGCACCGGAGTTGGAGCTAAGCGTTGCTAAGGATCGACATTTAACTTGGATAATTATGGGCTTATCGAGGTAATTATCTTGTCCTCTATTTGTAATTGGAAATTACATGTTGTTAGAATATATAGTTGAAGTATACTATATATAGAACTAAGCTTAATCTTTATGGCAATGTCTTTTGACTTAAGCTGAAGAATAAAGAAAAGAAGCGCCTTTGTATTTACATAGGGTGTATTGCGGTAGACTTGTGTAGTATTCGAGTAGAATTGTACGTCAGGTTAGGCGTGTAAACCCCACTGGTTGGCTTGGTGGCGGCCTCGATAGAGGAGGAGATTTCTGTTGTTGCGGGGAATCTTAGAATTTTACGTAGAAATGGAACCTTGTGTTTTGAAGTTAATAGACGTTTGTGACCTTTCTAGGTGAAAGTACTAAGAGTAGCGTATTCTACTTGAGGAGTGGAAAGGGCTAGCAAGGTTGTAGTACTTGGAGCATTTTGCTTATTGTCGATACTCGTCGCGAGGTATGTGAACCTCTTCTATCTCTTCTAGCATGATATGTGTGAACTATGTAGTGCGGTGACGTCATGTGTTAAGCGTGTTTGATTGTTCTTAAAACATAAAGTGTTATAACGGCTTTATGGGAAGTTGGTTATATGACTTTATGTAGGTAAGAAAATACTTTGTGGTTTTAAAGGTAACTGATGTGAATTATAACTGGCTAGTTATAATAAAGAACTTGATGTATTTCAAAAGATTTATAAATCGTTTTGAAGGGAGAGTAACACTTGGTTTTAAAGGTTTTAAAAAGAGTTATACTAGCTTTATGGGGAGTTAGGTATAATGTCTTAAGAGAGGTAAAGAAATGGTTTACTGATGTTAGAAGTTAAGAGACTTGATCTTATAAGATAAGAGACTTAACTTATTTGTTTTAATGTGAATGTTTGTGTGAAACCTCATTCGTGAGTAATGAGTACTTGGTTTTATTTAAAGGGATAATGTTTCTTGATTTGGAAATCGAATGTGTATCGACAGGACCAACTGCAGCGTTAATAAAGGAAAATGTATTGAATAATGATGTATCGTATTAAAACCAGTAGAAACCTCCATCTGCATAGAAACTAAGATGAGACAAAATGATATTACATTTTCTAGATCATGGCTGCTGTAATAAGAATGTTGTAAACAAGAATAACCTACTCTCACGTGAGACATATATTACTCAATTGTTCTAAAAAGGAATCAAGTGATTAAGTTTGGGAACTATGAAACCATTTGAAAATGAGAAGCTTGAGTAATTGAAACTAGGCAAACTGGAACTTAGAAAAAAAATGTTGTTACTTGATTTTGAAAAGGAATGCGGGTTGGTCATTCTAATACTACGGGTATCGGGTGACTTTTATAAAAGTAATGGATCTCTTTTAAAAGAACTTAACGTATGTAGTACTTTGGGGTTAAAAACCCGGACTTTGGCATAAAATGAAAGTACTTTGAGTTGTGTGAAACTTGCCTATGCTTGTTGTTGTGAAACTTGCCTATGCTTGTTGTTGTGAAACTTGCCTATGCTTGTTGTTGTGAAACTTGCCTATGCTTGTGATGATAGCCTTTGTTGTGCAAGTGTGGTATTTACGTATTCTGCGTCTCTCGATAGAGGCGGTCGACTTGTTGAGAACTTACTTGGGCGTCTTTGGCGGTGATGGAGAATTCCACGGGTATGTTTCCATTTTGATTCTTGTCTTGTTGTTGATGTCACATGGACATGTCTACACCGTCGATGTTCAGGGGCATGTGGCCATGCGGTGGGTTGATTACCGATATATTGTTATTGTGGTTACATGGACATGTCTACACGGTAGAATTCGGGCATGTGGCGTGCAGCGAGTTGATCACCCAAGATATTATTGTTGATGTCACGTGGGCGTGTCTGTAGAGGTAGAATTCGGGGCATGTGGCCATGGGGCATTGGTATTATTGTTGCATCATGGACATGTCTGCACGTCTGAATTCGGGGCATGCGGCCGTGATCACGAACATGATTGATGTTGTGGGCGTGAGACCCATAGTTATATTTGAGTGATGACTTGAGGCGTGAGTCACATTGGACATGTTGCTTTTATGTTGTGAGCGTAGTTTGGTTATCATACATGTCTCACTGCTTTATATAGACTAGTATGATTTCATTCTGATATTTCTGATTTCACATACTTGGTACTGTTATGCTTGACCTCGCCCGGAGTGCGTTAAATCCGCGGTAAGTACATCGGTCGTGGATCCTCGCTCTTAGGATCTCGGTTCAGCGTTTTGGGAAGCTCCGTTCCTCGGAGGCTTATCTTTTAGTATGTGTTCCACTGAGTTGTAGGTTCTCGTACATTCGGGGTATGGCGAAGCCACTGTCGTCATAGTTGTTGTAAATCTTAGAGTGCATGTAATCTTGTTGTGGCGAGTTTGTAAAAAAGGATTAAAGCATTCGTTTTGAAAGAGTTGTATTTATATATGTTGTTGGAAGGTAGCAGTTGGGTTGGCTTTGTTTATGATCATATATCTTATTTCTTGTTTAAAGTTTTATTTTCCATTGGTTTTCTACGATGTTGTGTCACTAGGGTGCGGGATAAGGCACGATGCTTGGGCCGGGGCGGTCGTTACAAAAGTGGTATCGAGCGATTAATCCTCGGAAAGTGTCTCTGAAGTGTCTAGTAGAGTCTTGATTATCGATGTGTTGTGCACATCTATAATCGGAGAGGCCGAGACATTTAGGATTAGTTTCCATTCTTCTCATTACGAGATCGTGCCTTAGAGTCGTGTTGTAAGTTGGACCCTCCGACGTATCTCGTTTTTACGATTATGCCTCGCGCCAAGGCAACGAGCCACGAAGGGCAAGACAACCGAGGAACCGCTAGTAGTCTGAGAAGTGCGAGCGCGAGCCCGCGATACGAGGTTGTGCTTGACGGCCCGGAGTTTGTAGCGCCGCCCGGCCCAGCGAGTTAGAAGCGCGGCAATAGGCTGCGAGACGCAGATACGAGCCTCGGTCCCGATGCAGGCGGAGAGATGGGTTACAAGGAGATGGCGATTCTTGGCCAAGGTCGTGGCGAATATGAGGATAATTTGAATCACAGCGATTCGATTCGATGCACCATGGTTCACCCGGCGAGATAGTTTGAGGCTACGGGACTTTACGAGTTAGCCGCGAGTTTTATGGGTCGAGGCACGAGGATGATCGCGGGGAGTTCATCCGGCGATTCTGACGGATCGTCACGGGTGATCGAGCTTGAGACCGAGTCTGTGACCTTTGGTTCGCATCGGTGCGTGATACGCGATCGATTGGTTTGATTCATGGGAGCTTTCCGGGAGAGCATGCACCTCAGCGGTATGGGATGAGTTTTGGGGCTTTCCTCACTCACTTCTTGCCTCGCGGATGAGGAGGCGCAGGCGACAGATTTTTGATGCTTAGACGAGGCGGGCGTGCGGTTGAAGTACAATGTGAGTTCGACTCATTGGCGATGCGTCAGCGTTATTAGCTAGTATGGAGGATCGAGTGCACCGATATGTTCTGAGGCTCGATGATTACATGTCGAGGCATGTTCGGAGTAGCTCTTGGTAGCATGGACATTGCCGCATGCGAGCTCGTGCTGGGATGTGAGGCACGGAGGTCGGCGGAATGACCAAGATCGTGAAGAGGCGAGAACAACAGGTCGCTGGTGACTTTCGGCGGACCGCCTCGGCGATACTAGTTTTGTACCTCCGCCCGGTCTGAGTGGTCCTCACAACCTTGAGTATTCGGGGCGGTCGGGGCTCGGGTTCGAGTTTCGAAGTAAAGTGTTGGCGGATCACGGTCACCCTACCTCGGTGTGGTCGATGTAGTAGACGCATTCGGGAGTGTCGTGGTGCGAGGAGCTTGTTATTTTGCGGCCAGCGGGGCCATTTGCGAGGAACTGTCAGGCAAAGGTAGCACGGATGTTACGACTCGACCTCTGGATCGATGGGTGGTTCATCGCCTTCTGATTATGCGCCTGCGGCGGGCTATGATTAGAGTGGAGCGGTAGCTTCAGGTATATCCTTAACCCTCTAGAGTTTTGGTATGCTTGTTATGATGGTCTCATTATTATGTGCTATGTACGAATAGCGTTGTGTAAATTGTGAGTTAAAAAAAAAAAAAAAAAAAATGCTTAGTTGGGAGGATACGTATGGGGGCATGGTAAGTGTGAACCTTAGACTATGTCACGACTGAGACCTTAGGGGTAAGGTCGTCTTGAGTTAAAGATTTATTTTATGTTTGACCCTTATCGGAGTAGTAGTATACGTGGGATTTATTTGTGTGATAAGTCTGTGGGTAGTGTGAGATGGAAGTGGTAGCTTTCATGATGTGAATTAGTAAGATTGTTCCGGATCGGGGAACAAGAGTTTGGCGCGGTTGGGGGTCGGGTTGAGGACCATTTGCGGGTCAACCCGTAACCAGGTTTGGGGTGGGGTCGATTAGGTGGTCCCGCCAGTGGTAGAAGTCACGAGGATGCTAGGCCCAAGTTTGTATGACCATCGTATGAGTTGGTGGATATGTTCGACCAAAGCGGATCGTGGAGGCGGGAGCGGCCTTAGAAAGATCGAAGTTAGTAAGATGACCAAGTTTGGAGGTAGTGACTCGAGGGTTGGAAAGCGAGCGTTGTGGAAGTGTGAGTGCAGATACTAGAAAGAGTTTGAGTATTCGAGAAAGTACAACAAGATAGGGGTAAAGTGAGCGTGTGTGATCGTTTCTTTTGTGAAATGAAGGTGTGAAGGAGTATATTTTAGACCTCGGTAAGGGGTTTTGTGATGATTAGAGGTGTTTCCTCGTTGACACAGGTTTAAGTATTGGTGCGTTTGTTATTTTTATGGCAGTGTGGCATGATTGTTTTCGTGCGTATAGCGATGAAGGCTATACTAAGCGCATGTTTGTGTTGAGACTTGAGAAGGAACATTGGGCGAATGTTTCTAAGGAGAGGAGAATGTTATACCCGTATTTCGGAGTATGTACGTGGGGCGTGCGTGGAGAATTTGAGCCTTAAGTTAGGCTTTGGTTGAAATTTGGGCACAAGTGCGAATAAGTCGTTTTCCGACGAAGCGTTTCCACAACTACGTTGGGAAAATTCGGATATGTCATTTAGTATTTTTGCGATTTTTCAGAGGCGAAATGTTTTGGACCAGCGGGAGGTGACACTTGTCACCTCGAGTGGCGTTGGGGTGGCGATTGGGTCACGTTTCTTTGGGCTATTGGCTCCTTGTTTTGGCCTTGTTTTGTGGCTTGTTTGGTGCCATGTTTTGTGCCTTGTTTTGTGGAGTAGGGTTTAGGGTGCACTTGGCTTAATCTTGTCCTTACACTTGCTATACACTTGGAAGGATCTTGGCCCTTGGTTGGCCTTTGGTTTTGCTATAAATACCCCCCTATATGTGAAGACTTCATCCATTCCAAAAACTTCCAAGTCTTGAAACCCTCTCATCCCCTTTGTGAGCTCTAAACCAGAGCCTTCCCCTCCCCTTTTCGTGTGGCCTTTGGCGAGAACACCTCCACAGCCTAGTGTGCTAGCCGAGCCTACCCACCAGTAGAAAGTTGTCTTCCAAGTATTGTTATAATGCCCAAAATACCTTAGCCTTGTACCTTGTAGTATTCCAAAGATACCTCTATCGTAGAGCAGGAAATACTACCCTTTTGTCCCTTTAGTCTCAAACCGAAACCCTAAGAAAATCTTCATTGATTGATTGAAGTATTTAAGTAGAAGTTGTTTAGAACTTCTAAGGGTTGTTTGGGCGGGATGGAGCACGGAGTTGGAGCTAAGCGTTGCTAAGGATCGACGTTTAACTTGGATAATTATGGGCTTATCGAGGTAATTATCTTGTCCTCTATTTGTAATTGGAAATTACATGTTGTTAGAATATATAGTTGAAGTATACTATATATAGAACTAAGCTTAATCTTTATGACAATGTCTTTTGACTTAAGCTGAAGAATAAAGAAAAGAAGCGCATTTGTATTTACATAGGTGTATTGCGATAGACTTGTGTAGTATTCGAGTAGAATTGTACGTCAGGTTAGGCGTGTAAACCCCCCAGTTGGCTTGGTGGCGGCCTCGATAGAGGAGGAGATTTCTGTTTGTTGCGGGGAAAATCTTCTTGCCGAATTTTACGTAGAAATGGAACGTTGTGTTTTGAAGTTAATAGACGTTTGTGACCTTTCTAGGTGAAAGTACTAAGAGTAGCGTATTCTACTTGAGGAGTGGAAAGGGCTAGCAAGGTTGTAGTACTTGGAGCATTTTGCTTATTGTCGATACTCGTCGCGAGGTATGTGAACCTCTTCCTATCTCTTCTAGCATGATATGTGTGAACTATGTAGTGCGGTGAGCGTGCATACGTGTTAAGCGTGTTTGATTGTTCTTAAAACATAAAGTGTTATAACGGCTTTATGGGAAGTTGGTTATAACGACTTTATGTAGGTAAGAAAATACTTTGTGGTTTTAAAGGTAATCGATGTGAATTATAAGCGGCTAGTTATAATAAAGAACTTGATGTATTTCAAAAGATTTATAAATCGTTTTGAAGGAGAGTAACACTTGGTTTTAAAGGTTTTAAAAAGAGTTATACTAGCTTTATGGGAGTTAGGTATAATGTCTTAAGAGAGGTAAAGAAATGGTTTCTTGATGTTAGAAGTTAAGAGACTTGATCTTATAAGATAAGAGACTTAACTTATTTGTTTTAATGTGAATGTTTGTGTGAAACCTCATTCGTGAGTAATGAGTACTTGGTTTTATTTAAAGGGATAATGTTTCTTGATTTGGAAATCGAATGTGTATCGACAGGACCAACTGCGGCGTTAATAAAGGAAAATGTATTGAATAATGATGTATCGTATTAAAACCGGTAGAAACCTCCATCTGCATAGAAACTAAGATGAGACAAAATGATATTACATTTTCTAGATCATGGTCTTTGTAATAAGAATGTTGTAAACAAGAATAACCTACTCTCACGTGAGACATATATTACTCAATTGTTCTAAAAGGAATCAAGTGATTAAGTTTGGGAACTATGAAACCATTTGAAAATGAGAAGCTTGAGTAATTGAAACTAGGCAAACCGGAACTTAGAAAAAAATGTTGTTACTTGATTTTGAAAAGGAATGCGGGTTGGTCATTCTAATACTACGTATCGGGTGACTTTTATAAAAGTAATGGATCTCTTTTAAAGAACTTAACGTATGTAGTACTTTGGGGTTAAAAACCGGACTTTGGCATAAAATGAAAGTACTTTGAGTTGTGTGAAACTTACTATGCTTGTTGTTGTGAAACTTGCCTATGCTTGTTGTTGTGAAACTTGCCTATGCTTGTTGTTGTGAAACTTGCCTATGCTTGTGATGATAGCCTTTGTTGTGCAAGTGTGGTATTTACGTATTCTGGCGTCTCGATAGAGGCGGTCGACTTGTTGAGAACTTACTTGGGCGTCTTTGGCGGTGATGGAGAATTCCACGGGTATGTTTCCATTTTGATTATTGTCTTGTTGTTGATGTCACATGGACATGTCTACACCGTCTGATTCCGGGGCATGTGGCCATGCGTCGGGTTGATTACCGATATATTGTTATTGTGGTTACATGGACATGTCTACACCGAGGTAGAATTCGGGGCATGTGGCGTGCGGCGGGGTTGATCACCCGATATTATTGTTGATGTCACATGGGCGTGTCTACACCGAGGTAGAATTCGGGGCATGTGGCCATGGGCATTGGTATTATTGTTGCATCATGGACATGTCTACACCGATGCAGAATTCGGCATGCGCCGTGATGCGAACATGATTGATGTTGTGGGCGTGAGACCCATAGTTATATTTGAGTGATGACTTGAGGCGTGAGTCCCATTTGGACATGATCGCTTTATGTTGTGAATCGTAGTTTGGTTATCATACATGTCTCACGCTTTATATAGACTAGTATGATTTCATTCTGATATTTCTGATTTCACATACTTGGTACTGTTGTCTCGACCTCCTTGGGTGCGTTCATCCGCAGTAGAGGTACATCTGTCGTGGATCCTCGCTCTTAGAATCTCAGTTCAGCGTTTTGGGAAGCTCCGTTCCTCCGGAGGCTTATCTTTTGGTATGTGTTCCACGAGTTGTAGGTTCTCGTACATTCGTGGTATGGCGGCCCTGTCCGTCATAGTTGTTGTAAATCTTAGAGGTGCAGTAATCTTTGTTGTGGCGGGGTTTGTAAAAAAAGTTAAAGCATTCGTTTTGAAAGAGTTGTATTTATATATGTTGTTGGAAGGTAACCGTTGGGTTGGCCTGTTTTATGATCATATATCTTGTTTCTTGTTTAAAGTTTTATTTTCCGCTGGTTTTCTCTGATGTTGTGTCACTAGGGTGCCCGGGATAAGGCACCGATGCAGCCCGGGGCGGTCGTTACACAGGTAAGAGTTAAGTCTGACGCCGAGTCGGGTTGAGGACTATTAAGAGTCGCCCAGCTTGAAATGGAATGGGATCGGTTGGTAGTAGTCGCCACGTGGCGAGTCACGAGGGTGCAAGGCCCAAGTTTAGTTAATCATTTTACGGGTTCGTGGACGCGTTCCACCGGAACCAGGTTGAGAGAGCCGGAAATGGCCTTATGTTGTTTAGAATAGTAACTCTAAAGATAGGAGGCCCGAATCAGTATGAAGGCTATGTACGTACGCTACAATAAGTTTGGAAGTACGGGAAGAGTATGACCAGTAAGAAAGAGAGCAACCAAGTGTAAAGAAATGGAACCTGAATCCATGAGAACCTTTCAAGGTGACTACACCCGTGAGTGTTGGGTGGTAGCTAAGCGGGTAGATAATTGTCGGTAACGATACAGTCGTTGGACCCTAGCAGACCTAACAGAGCTGTTATGACAGACTTTGAGGATATTATGGGTACGGGCTAGTTGGCCTCTTGTTATGCCAACGGGGTCTATAGAGAGAGATTGATTCGGTACCAGTTTCCCGGTAAGTCGGTTATCGAGTGGAAAGGAAGAGAAGTGGTGGTAACCAGTGAATTATCCTTCCTTCTTTGACATTGTTGATTTTAATAAGTCTGTGTGACTTATTCATTTGAGGTAAATTAATGCAGAAAGTAAGTAATACTCGAGGTTGAAGGAATTTATGTTAAGTGCCCTTTGAGGTACTTGGAGTTGGTTTGGTGTGGCGGTCAGGGCCACGACCTTCCGGATAAGTTCAGGATAGCGCGCAAGTAAGAATAAGATAAGTACGAGTGCGGCCTACGGAAAAAAAAAGATATATTTGGTAGGTTTTGAAAATCTACACGACTTTAAGGCGGTGCGTGATGATTAGGTATTTACTGGACCGCAAGAGGACCCTGTGATTAGGGTTGTGACTCCAAGGAAGGTTTATTAAGGGAGATAAGTTCTCTCCCCCATGTAAAGGATAGTTTTACGTATTATGGGGTTACGTGTACCCATGTTGTTAGACGAAGGATAGAAGACGGGTAAGGTCTTCGGTATCGTCATGCCATAGGTTACACTTTTAGATAACCGTGGGAAAAGTATTGTGTTGGGGTAATTAAGAACGACGTTACGAAATGGTCGAGGAAGTGTCGTAAGGAAAAATGCAGGTAGTACGCATATATGAAACTGCACGATTATGAATCAAGATAGAAATACTTTTGCTAATAACAAGCATAAGGTAAGGTTATGAGCAGAATGATAAAAGAGAATACGACTATGGTTATGTAAGTTGCACGAGATATGATGACCCCAGACTAGTGTAAGACCATTAGTAAATAATGGGCAGTAAGAACACCTCGAGGAAAGGTGGTAGCATCGGGTTACTACTTGACGAGATCAAGGAAACCTCCCCCCCCTAAATTGTGATTGACAGGAAGTCTTAGCCAGGAGGCAAGCAAAAGAATCAAATCTAAGTTAATGACCAAGTTTGGTTGCAACAGAGACAAGGAAACAGGAACCATAATTGAGATTAAGGACACCCGAATATTTCGCAAGAATGAGAAAGGTTTCCAGTTATTGGGAGATAAGTTGACTCGACTAAAGTTCTAACTCCTCCTGAAAGACTAGAGGGTTAGGTTATTATGATAACACGTTGGGTGTTGGGCTAGGTTGTGTACTGACGCAACCCGATAAGGATAGAGCCTATGTTTTCCCGGTAGTTAGGGAAGCATGAAAGGAAATTATGCAACTCGCGATTTAGAGCTGACGGCAGTTAAATCATGTCTTGAAGATTTGGAGGCATGATGTATATATAGACTTCATGTGGATATTTGTGCAGACCGCAAGAGCCTCCGGTATATCTTCAGACAGAGGCAGTTGAATTTGCGACAGAGACGGTGGTTAGAGTTACCCAAGGATTGTGATATCGATATCCTATACCATCTGGTGAAAGCCAAGACTTTTACAGACACTCTTAGTCATGGATCTAAGGGTAGTATGCCAGATGGGCAGCCAGATAGACTGGACGTGGTCCGTGAGATTCTTCAGTTACCGAGCCTAGGGGTTCGATTATTTATTTCCAAGGTTAATGAAGTTTAGATCCGAGAGGTTGCTGAGTCTTCCATCGTTGAGAAGGTAAAGAGGCGACAATATGAGGATCTAGTTATGATACGGTATTGAGATACGGCACTCCGAGAAGAGAAGAGCCTGTTTGAGTAGCACCGGATGGGGTGCTGTGAGATGAGGATAGATTGCGTGTACGTGCTGCGCAGACTAGTCGCGAGTTTTAGGGAGGCACGCAGTGCTTATTGCTCTAATTGTTTGGGGCCGACTAAGTCGTGTCGTGACCTCAGATGTATGTATGGGTAAGATAACCGGAAAAGGGACATAGCGGAGTTTACTGCTTAGTGTCTGAATTAGTAGCAGGTCAAGGTTGAACACCAGAGGCCCAGTGGGCTATTGCAGGCGATTTAGATCCCGACTTAGATATGGGAGGTGATTAATGTGGATCTTGTTACAGGGTGGCATCGTACTCAGAGGAAGTGCGACCCTCTGGGGGGTCATAGTAAACGTGCTGACGAAACCAACTGTGTTCTTCCGGTTAGGACCACTTACTCGGCTGAGGTTTATGCTAATTTATATAGCAGGGAGATTATGAGACTGCACGGGGTTCCTACGTTTATGATGTCAGACAGATGAGCTTGATTACAGATAACTTCTGGAGGTTTTTCAGAAGGGTTTTAGGGACACAGGTGAGTCTCAGTGTTGCATTACACCATCAGACCGACGGACAGGCAGAGCGTACTATCCAGGCACTTGAGGATAGGTTGCGGGCCTGTGTTCTAGATTTCAGAAATAGCCGGGAGGGTTAATTGCCTCTTGTTGAGTTACGTACGATAGCAGATACCCTTCCAGTATTCGGATGGCCCTGTATGAGGCCTTGTAGGTAAGGAAGTGTAGATCGCCAGTTGGATGGTTCGACATAGGCGAGTTCGATTATTCGATCCGCACTTGATTGAAGGCCGTGGATAAAGCGAAGCTTATCAGGAAAGATTTTAATGCTTCGAGTCGTGAAGCTTTATGCAGATAACCGACGTTGACACATGGGGTTCAGGTTGACATGTTAGTATGAGTATTGTTATGTGGCCACGTATGACATTATTGGTATGTAGGGGTTGTAAGGAGACTATGTCGCTATCTTTAAGTTTGACTCCCAAAAGAACATTCGGGGACGAATGTTTCTAAGGGGGGAAGAATGTTACACCCTAATTCGTGATATGTTTATAAGAACGTACGTAAGAACTCAAAAATGTTAAGATTTGAGACGAGTAAAAATTTATCGGAATTTTGGAATTTGTCGGAAAACGAAATATTGCGACGAACGGGAGGGCGACACGTGTCACCCCCCTTAGTGGTCTTGGAAGAAAATGGCATGGATAAAATGGTCATTTGACCATAATTTAAATGTCCAAGTCTTGCTAAAGCTAGAGCTTGATAAAATTGACTAAGTCAAATGCCACATGGCTTGATCCTTGTGAAAAGCATTCAAACCACCCATTTATTCTAATCTTGACCCTCCATATATTTATATAAGCTTCCTAGTGCAAGACAAGGCTCTACACTTAGTTAAATTTTCAAGAAAATTGGATGAACATGGAGGGATGCTCTCGACCAAGCTAGGGTTTCAAAGGAAATATTTTCAATTGTTGTCCAATAATCTCCCCACTTTAAACCAAGGTACCTAAGGGTATTGTAAGTGTATCTCAATAGAAAGATCCCGGAAAAATGGTGTTTTTGTATTAGTCGCAAGGCGGAAACTAAAAGAGTTCTTCAACTTTGAAGTTGGAACTTGAAGATAAGTTCATC
Organism: Przewalskia tangutica; assembly: GCA_029844215.1. Lineage (NCBI taxonomy): Eukaryota > Viridiplantae > Streptophyta > Magnoliopsida > Solanales > Solanaceae > Przewalskia > Przewalskia tangutica. Next base: position 50,758,987 of record CM056724.1, read on the forward strand.
ATAATCTTCTAAGGGTCGCTTGGAGTGGATTGGAATGTCAAAAATAGGCGCTAAAGTTGCTAAGGATCGACTTGTAATCTTGGATCATAATTGGGATAAATGAGGTATAATCTTAGTCTTACTTTTGTAATTGAAGATTCCATGTTATTATAAGTTAGAAATGATCATGTGATATGTGTTATGAATATTGATAAGTGTTATGGAAATTTGGAAGCTCAAAATCCGAAAATGACATGTTAAGCCATTTGAAATTGAAATACAATTTGGTCGATAATTAGAATCGTCGCATGTTTACCTACTTGAGGATTGTAGTAGTTATAATCAATTGTGGCTTTGATAACATGTTATATTAAACCACTTGGATTGAAAAGGGATTGGAAACGAATTTGTATTGTTGTCCCTATTTTGCCGAATGGACATTATATGTTGGACTAGTTTGATATTTATTGTGGGCAGAATTTTACACGTCTTGATTAAGCGTGTAATCCCCTATTGTTAACTACTTTGTTGAGCCTTAAATGTGGCGTGTTTGGTTATTGAATTCGGCCTTGAAAAAGGTGGCAAAGTATGTAGAAACAAAGGAAGTGTTGTCCGATTTTCCGTAGAATTTAGTGATTTTGAACTTGGAATATTCTACGTTTGAAGTAAGAAGTTAATAGATGTACTATGGCCATTATAGGTTGACATACTACGTGCGGCGTATTGGACTTAGCAAGTGGATGGAACCGAAGAGGTATGTGGAACTTTCTTATCTCTTGAGCATGAATAAGTTGTAAATGTATAGTACGGTGAGCGTCTGAGATTTTGACAATCTAGTCCATTTGATATCCTTGGATTATTTTAAGAATGTCCAAGTTGGTGAGTTAGGGAATTAACTCACTTGTTTAAATATTAAGGATATCTTGGTTTTCAAAATTTAAGAGACTTTAAGTATGTTGAAAGTATTTTTGATACTTGTTTTGTTGGAAAGTTTAAGTCTCTTGGTTTTAAAGAAGAATGTAAATTTCTAAGGTATAAAGCTAGTATAACGGCTTTATGAGAAGTTGGTTATAATAGCTTTATGGAAGGTTAAAAAGAGTGATTTACTCTAAGTAATTTAAGTATGATAAATGACTTGAAATAGTGAAAGGCAAATTGATTTAAAGGAATCAATTGCTTAAAGTTTTAAAAGAAAGAAGTCACTTGATTTAGAAGCCTATAATTGTATTTCTAAAAGGTATTGTGACTTGTCTTAAAAAGTAGTTATGACTTGATACTATGGTTATTAGTATCTTGGAAGTTTTATATGAAAAAGAGTCATTTTAAAAGAGTGGAAGTATAGTACTTTGGGTTAAATTCCCAGATTTTTATAAAAGACATGTTAGTGCCTTAAGTAAACTAAAATGAGAGTGTACATGTATAAGACTAATAAGAAGTTAGGGGATTTCTTAACTTGCTTATATATGGTATGATAAGCCGGTAGTGTTTATGTTATGTATGATAAGCCGGTAGTGCTTATGTTATGTGTGATAGCCGGTTTGTGCTAGTAGTATGTTATTCATTACGGGGTCATTCCCCGGGTTTGTGGCATTTGCATATTCCGTGGATTTGCTACCCACGAGGAATACCTCATGCGAGTCGTAAGGGCTTATGCGGGTGAAATAGTCCCGTGCGGCGGATCTGACCTATCACGAGGAATACCTCATGCGGTCTACCACGACTATCACGGGTGAAATAGTCTCATGCGAGGAATACCTCATGCGGGTCCACACGACTATCACGGGTGAAATAGTCCCGGAGTAGGATTGCTTAATGATCTGCGCGCGGGTGGTCTGCTTTGATCGTGAGCTTCCTATTTTTATGTTGTAAGTATACTCTTATTTACTCTCATTGTTAGTAAGGCACGATTATCGTTAATTGAGCTATCATACATGTCTCGCTTTATTATAGACTTATGATTTCATTCTGATGCTTTCGATTCCACATATTTGGTACATGTTATCTTGACCTCCTTGAAGTGCGTTAAATCCGCAGTGGAAGTCTGATTGATCCTCGCTCTTAGGATCACTGTTCACCGTTGAGAAGCTCCTTTATTTTGGAGGCTTATCCACTGGTATTGTCGGTTGTTGTACATTCAGGTATGGCGGGGCCTGTCAAAGTTGTTATTCTTAAGTGCAGTAGTCACATTTGTGGATTGGGTTGTAAAGAAAAAATGTCTTGTTCTATTACGTATATTTTACGGAAGGTGGCCTTATCATAGCTTTGTTGTTATTTTATGTTTAAGCATTTTATAAGTTGTGTATGTTCATTGCTATTCTCGATGTATCAGAAAGGGTGCGGGTAGGGCACCGATCGCGAGCCTGGGTCGTCGTGACCACAATCGTGTAAAATTCCGCCCCACAATTCATACCAAGTAAGTCCATGATCAAAGTCATTCTCGGCTAACTTATTCAACAATACAAAGTCTTTTCCAATTCTTTTCCAATCCAAGTTCTTAGGTCTAACATGTTATATAGTCATAGACAACTTTAACAACTATAATTCCTTCTTTATATAACATGTGACGACTTAAACTAATAATCAACTTGAATTGTAATCTTAAGGCTAAACATGCTAGTTTTCGGTTCCAATAGCCAATATACTTATCAAACTTCATAATATAAACATCTCATGCTTGCTAATATCCATAGCTACAACAATAAGTAATCTTAATTACTAAACGACAAGAATTATACCTTTACAAGCCCTTAAAATTTCCAAGATTTAAAGTCGCTCCTTAGAAATTCTTAGCTCCTTTCCTTTACGCTCCAATCCGCTATTTGAAGCCCTTAGAAGTTCACAACCAACTTCTCTTCCATTTCCAATCCAAACTTGTGAAAATGACTTAGGTTTTCGCCTTGCGACTAACGTGAAAACGTCGTTTTTCCGAAATCTTTATATTGAGATATCCTTACAATACCCTTAGGGACCTTGGGTTAAAGTCTTGTGAATAATGGATCAAAACTACAAAATATTTGTGTGGATTTGAGGGTGAACCCGAGAGCTACATGAAGAACAAGAACAAGTGTGAAATAATTCTAAGTGTTGAAGAGCTAGTCTTGCACTAGTGTGGTATATATAACACAATGAAGGGTTTAGATTGCAACACTTGAGTGGCTAGGATGAAGAACACTTGGATTATAGCCAAGTTGACAAGTCAACAATCTCAAGCTTGGAGACTTATCATCCACAATGGTCAAATGACCATTCTAACCTTGCTAAATTTCGTCCAAGACCATGTGGGGGAGGTGCCACGTGTCGCCCTCTCATTCGTCCACAAAATTTCGTAACCCTCGTGGCCCCGCAAAACGTAAAATTCCTCGGATGGGCCCCACGTGACCAAATTCGTAAAAATAAATTTTCATAATGTTAATAAGTTTCATACTCTTCAAATAATGCATTTTGAGAATCCAATTCTCAACAACGAACATTTTTCCTTTCGGACGTTCGGAAGATTTTCCGTCGGAAAAACAATTCTTCCTTTCATACCAATTTCCAAGTCTTGATTCCTTACGTACATTCTCTTATACATGTCCTGGACTTACGGGGTGTAACAAATATGACGAGACTTGCCGTTGTATATAGAACTTTGTGCCCTTCCTAGAGCTGACTGACTATCGCAGTGGATCATTACAGAAGACACGGGTTTATCCCAACATAGGACATCCTCTATAAAATCATGAAGTCACTCAGCTTCTTCTCCCGCTTTATCTAAAACGATAAATTCCGACTCCATCGTGGATCGGGCAATAAGAGTTTTTCTAGAGGATTTCCAAGACACAGCTCCACCACCGATTGTAAATATATATCCGCTGGTGGACTTGATGTCATCGCTATCAAATATCCAGTTTGCATCACTGTACCCCTCTAGTACCGTTGGATATCTCGAATAGTGCAAACCGAAATTTAGCGTGAACTTTAGGAACCGTAGTACCTTATTCAACGCTTTCCAGTGATCCTCACTTGGATTACGAGTGAACCTAGTCAATTTATTGACTACATGAGAGATATCAAGTCAAGTGCAGTTTGTGATATACATCATACTACCAATCACATGCGCATATCGCTCCTGGCGTACGGGCACACCAAGATGTTTGCCAATCTTTTGACTTATATCCAATGGTGTTGTTACCCGAGAACTGTCGAACATCCCAAATTTCTTCAGTACATCCTCGATGTAGTGAGATTGAGACAAGACCAGTCCATTAAATGTCATAGAGATCTAGATCCCTAAGATGACATCTGCAATGCCCATATCCTTCATGTTAAAACATTGTTTTAACATGTTCTTAGGCTCTAGGATTATTCTAGGACTGCTTCCACTGATTAACAAGTCATCTACATAAAGGTATATCATGACGAAGAATTATTCTTTCATGTAGACACATTTGTCATATCCATTAATGACGAACCCTTTTGATAGTAGAGTACTATCAAATTTTTCGTGCTATTGTTTAAGGGCCTGTTTCAGTCCGTACAATGATTTAACAAGCCGACACACTTTTGTCTCTTGTCCTGGAACCACATACCCCTCGGGTTGGTCCATATATATTTCTTCTTCCAAATTACCATTTAGGAAGGCTGTCTTAACATTCATTTGATGTATTTCAAGATCCCGCAAGACGGCGATAGCTATGAACATACATATATATGTCATTCTAGACACCAGAGCGTAGGTGTCGAAGTAATCAAGGCCCTCCTTTTGGCGATAGCCCTTGACTACCAACCTAGCCTTATACTTGTCGATAGATCCATCTGTCTTTAACTTCCGTTTAAGGATCCACTTACAACCCAAAGGTTTGTGTCCTGGGGGAAGTTCAGCCAACTCCCAGGTGTGGTTATGTAGGATGGATTCTATTTCACTTTCTAAAGCTTTCTTCCAGAGTGGTGCTTCTGGAGTTTACAATGTTTCAGCAATTGTCCGTGGTTCATCTTGAACCAAATAAGTTTCAAAGTCTGGACCGAAGGACTTGTCCTTCCGGGCCCTTTTGCTTCTCCTTAGTTCCATCTCTGAATCTTCCAAGTCTTGAGAATCTGGAATACTGGATTCCGGATAATCAACCACTTCAAAATTCACTAGATCTGAACTGTTTGGATCTAGGTATTCATCGACTCCTTGATCATCAGAGATTTGATCATAACTTCATTTGAGAGAGGTTATGTTGTTTTCCTTATATGGAAACGTGTCTTCAAAGAAACTTGCATTCCTTGCTTCCATGATCGTACCTACATGAATGTTCGGTACATCCGACTTATGCACTAGGAAACGATATGCACTACTGTTATTGGCATATCCAATGAATATGCAATCCACAATCTTAGGTCCAATCTTGACCTGCTTTGGCATAGGCACTTTTACTTGGCCAGACAACCCCACACCTTCATATATTTGTAGGTAGATTTCTTTCCTTTTCATAGCTCGTATGGAGTCTTGTCTTTACCCTTGTGTGAGACTCTGTTAAGAATCTTATTCGCGGTAAGGACAACTTCTCCCGACATGGTTTGAGGGAGTCCCGAATTGATGAGTAAAGCATTCATCATTTCCTTTAGTGTTCGGTTATTGCGTTCAGTAACACCTTTGATTGAGGCCAGTAAGGAGCCATTGTTTGATGAACTATACCCGATTGGGTACAAAAATTTTCAAAAGGCGCTACATATTCTCCCCCTCTATCATTACAGATTGTTTTAATCCGTCCGCTTAGTTGGTTCTCAACTTCTGCTTTGCAGCGTTTGAATCATTCAAAGGCTTCATCTTTACTTTTTAGTAAGTAAAGGTAACAAAACCTTGTGTCATCATCTATGAAAGTCACAAAGTACTTGTTCCCTCCTCTAGTTTGAGCGAATTTTAAATCATATATATCAGTGTGTATGAGTTCTAGAGAAGCGGTTTCCCTTTCGACGGATCTAAAGGAATTCTTGGAAAGTTTTGCCTCTACGCACACCTCACACTTACATTGAGGGTTTATGTCAATAGACGACAATAATTCCAACTTTACCAATCTTTGGATAGATTGATAGTTAAAATGTCATAATCTATGATGCCATAGATTAGATGACTTAATCAAGTAAATAGAAGGCTCAATTTTATTGATAGTTGAAACAGAAGTCATTACAGGTGCAACATTAAACTTAAAGAGGTCTTCAAAGACGAAGCCTCTTCCTACAAAAGTTCATTTTTAGTGATTACAAACCAACATTAACCAACAAAGGTCCAGAAATCAGATTTCTACGAAAATCTGGGACATGCATCAATTCCTTTAGAGTCAGCTCCTTCCCGGACGTCATCTTTAGGTCCACCTTTCCTACCTCCAGCACCTCTGAAGAAGAATTGTTTCCCATGAATAACTTCTTGTCTGTGACTGGTGTATAAGTGGAGAAAGTTTCTTTATTGGAACATATGTGACGGGTGGCACCTGTGTCCAACCAATACTGCACCGAATTCTCAACGAGGTTTGCTTCAAGAACCACCGCTGAGAACTCCTCAATCATATCGTCTACAAGCGTGTCTTCGACGATGTTAGTCTTGGACTTGCCTTTGGCCTTATTCTCACGTTTGAACTTGCGACAGTCTTTAGCCTTGTGACCAACTATACCACAGTAGTTACAATTTCCCTTGAAATTTTCAGTTGTGTGGGGCTTGCCTTCCTTCTGGAACTTCCGCTTCTTGCTTGAGTTCTCTTTGACTTCCGTCAGGTTCGTCTTAGCCTCAGCGAGTTGTTTCCCCTTTGGCATGACCTTCTTATTGTCCTCCTGAATCTGGAGTTTGACAATAAGTTCGTCTAAGGTCATCTCCTTCGTTTTGAGTTTCAAATAGTACATAAACTCAGTCCACGAGGGAGGCAGCTTCTCGATTAATGCCCCAACCAAGAATTGCTCATTGGGCTTCAATCCTTCCAAATCCTGGTGATGTAAAATCATTTGAAATTCCTGAATTTGGGATGACACACTTTTGTTGTCCCCCATTTGAAATTTCAGGAACTTTCCAATGATGAACTTCTTACTACCCGCATCTAGGGTGTTGTATTTCTTCTGAAGTTTGTCTCATAGCTGCTTGGCAGTTTCAACGGTGCAATATACCGTGTAGAGAGGATCAGACAAACTGTTTAAAATATAGTTCCTACACATGAAATCACTATGTTTCCATGCTTCGCGAACCATCCTCATGTCGTCAGCGATATGGTTACCTTGGCCCCCTCCCGCCAAATCATTTGGCTGAGGGTCCACATCTCCTGCAACTAGTGGAGGGTCTTCGGTTAGGAAACGTGACATTCCCATAACCATCAGGAAAAACAGCATCTTTTGCTGCCATCGCTTAAAATGAGCACCCATGAACTTTTCAGGACGCTCATGGTGAAAACCAGCAGGTGTAGGAGCAGTGACGCCCCCCGGAGCAGTTGCAAAGGCGTTGGGAACGCCTCTAATAGGAGCATGGGCATTCTGGACGCCTTGAGCAGTAGCATAGGCACTAGAGTGCCCGGAGCAGCAGTGGAGGCATTTGATATACCAAAAATAGTGTTGACACTAGTTGTGCCAAAACTAGCAGTTTGGAAGGCATTAGAAATGCCATGATCAGTGGTGACACTAGAAGTGTCAAAAACAGTGGAGTTGAAGGTAGTGTTAGTGCCTTGAGCAGTGGGATTGAAGGCAATGGGATTGCCTTGAGCATCGGTGGTATTTTCAACGTTGAATTGGTTGAATTGATCTTGTCCAGTCATGTTGTTGTTGAAACAACGAATATTATCTTAAGTTTGTGGGAACAAAGTGTAGAAATAAAGGAAATGAGAATGTAACAACGACAACAACAACTTAGAAATCTGGAAGTTAAACAAATAAGAGGGCTTGCTGAGTCGACTGAATTCTCAATCTATCCTTAAGATAATATTGCCCCATATATCCTTTCAACGCTGTAATGGCAACTTATCTCCTAAGATAAAACAACAATCAAACAAATTAGCAAAGGAAACTCAAGTGTTCGCTTAGGAAGAAAGATCTTTGAGTGTTTTGTGATTGCAAGAGAGGAAGACAATTTCAGAGAATTGTTAAGTGTCAAGTATATGTCTCAATGTATTTTGCAAATGAGACTTAGGCTCCATTTTATAGTGTGAAGAAGATGATCTTCCACATAGCCAAGTAATGGCCAATAAAGACCATATTATGGCCTTAAATGTGGAGTAATAATTCAGCCAAATAATGACTGAATTCATGAGCAAAATAATGGAGAATTAATGCTCCAAAGTCAACCCAAAAAACTGTTTTCGTTCATCTTCCAACGGTCTGAAACATTCGCAATAAACTTCGAGTGTTTGGCCGCCGCTGCCGTATGCTGCGCTGAAACTTGAGAGAGTTTTAGGTGTCGCCGGCGCCACGACCCTACAGAGCGCCGCGGTATTTGCAGACTCGTTTCACCTTTTACACATTGTACACGTCTTTCCTTCGTTTACCAACGTGAAACCATTGTCATTTGACCAATAACAACCTATTCTCTTACGTCTCAAACAATTCGTATACGTACCAATATCTCTTTCATTTAAGAAAATTATGATCCTTGACACTTCTGATTTATTGTAAATTTGTAATTGGTTGTCTACCATTTTCCCTCAAGGCCTGTTTTGAAAGTCATTTTATAATTGAATTTGAGCGTAATTGGGTGTAATTATACAATTTTGATATGTTTGTCTAACCCAAGTAAATTACTTGATCACCATTGTATAGGGCAAAATTCATATAATACAGCTGGGGTGAATTGTGCCATGACACGTGACAGATAATGATGAGTAAGGTCCATGTCAGCCTATGGCACTTCCGGTAGAGCATGAGCAGGACTAGGGACGTCATAAGGATGCAAGTACATGTAATGGTGGAGATCAAGTGAACGATATGAATTCCGACGGACGACCGTTACTAGTCCGATCTCACATATTCCAACGGAGCATTAATGACATCTATGGAGATACTAATTGTCCAATTATTATATCATTCATTCTCTTATATTAATAAGAGCATATACTAGTCACAGATGCTTTGCCAAGAAGACAACACAAGGCTCAGGCTAATTATTTCTTTACTTTGTCTTAATATTATTTATTTGCACAATATTTTATCTAATAATCTTGCCAGATCAGTCACTTGAAATACATGTGTCCTTGACCACGTATACAAATTCAACTGCACAATTTTACCGGTACATAGTTTGGCGTCCACCGTGCGGCCTGGACAATTGTGGTGTCACAAGTGACCCCCCCTTACTAATCTAATATTTTCTTTGAGTCTTGTTTTTTGGCTCAGAACACACAAATGACAAAAGTAGAAGAACTCAAAGGGAATCACAACACCGGGGATAACACTAACAATACCTTAATCAGACAAGATGTGCTACTGATAATCAGGTACCAGAGGATACGATGGGTGCAAGTAGAGCAACCTCCAGAGGCGGACAGACCCAGGAGGACGAAATTCCCAATGACGAGACGCCCAAAGAATCCATACAAACCTGAGGGCACAAAACGTCGTGATGAGTGGACAGTTGGACCACTTGATGCATTTTTTCTCTAAGTTCGTATCCAAAAATATGTCAGTACTCCAACAGCCGCAACAACACCACCGGTAAACACCCCAGCTGCTGCGAGGAATGCTTAAAGTAGGCCAAGACTTGATGATTCCTCAACAAGCAAAATAGTTCCTGAAAATCCATTCCAGGGGCATGTTTTGAAATTTATGAAGGACGTGACGAACAAAGTAAATACTAACGTAGAGAAGGTAGAGAAAAATGCCAAGGAATTCCGGCACATATTAAATCAAATATCCGGGACCCCTCATATGATCGAAGAGCCAAACGCGAGGAAATATCGGGGACCCCTCTTCCTTTTCTGTAAAATTCGGAAAAAAATAAATAATATATAGTTGTGGTTGAGTTAATAAAAATATATATATATAAGAAAACAAAGAATAAATTGCATGGGATAGAGTTAGTGTTAAAGTTGGATAAATAGATAGATGAAATGAAAATAAGAAAACAAAAACAAAAAAAACATGCAGATTCACGTAAGTCCCTTTCCCTTTACCCCTTCCCCCCTTTTCATTTCCCCTCCAACTCTTGTCATTCCACCTCCCATAGATTATAGAAAACTCTCCACTTATACATTGTATTTACATACAAACAAAGTACATAACATAAAGGTTAGAAAATCAGAAAAAAACAAAAGAAAAGAAGAGGAAAAAAATACCAAGAGGGCAAGAAGAACAAGAATCAAAATACTAGAGAGTAAGGATAATTTTAGCAACCACACAACAATAATCTTCACACTTACAAGGTGAGTTTTCTCACTCATAAATTCTTGGTAACATCCTTTATTTTAAGTTCAAAACATGTTAGAATAAGAATTGAGTGTTGAAAAGAAATATTGAACTTTTGATTGTTTAGACGACTAGTTGCGTCATGAACTTTACGAACTGTTCTCACTGAGTTATAATTGTTAGAATTTGATGAAATTCGGAAGAGTGGTACACCTCTCTAATATGATCATATAGAACCAAAAATGAGGTAAAATGGACAAACGGTTTGAAAGTTATCATAGTTCAAAATTCCTGCCTTAGATTTGGTCGAAATTCGGAAAGGCATAATTACGGACTGTTTTTATTGAGTTTTACTTATTAGAATTATATGAAAATTTACATGGTTGTAAATATCTCTGTTACGGACAGATATATATAAATATTTATTAAAACAGACTTACGAGTTGAGAGTTATTGTAGTTTGAAGTTGCTGCCTCGGATTCGTCGGAATCCAGAAGGGCAGGACTTTGAAACGTAAAACTGTACTAATATGTGGGGAATATGAAAATTGTTTCTAAATGAAAGTTCTAGATATCTTTGTTGTGGACGTTTTGAGACCTTACGGGGGTCTATCCGACTTACGGATTGAGAGTTATCGCTGTTTAAAGTTTATGCCTCGGATCTATCGAGATCTAGGAAGGGCAGCGAATAAAAGTGTAAAACTGTACCAAATGGTACAGAATATAAAAGGATGGTTCACATGGAGACGTGTAGCTCTCTGTTCTCGTCGTTTTGAGATTTTATGGGGCTTGAACGGGTTTACAGATTAGGAGTTATGACTATTCTAAGATTGGGTGCTGTTTAATAAAAATTCTGCCGAAACAAATTTTATGTGGCTGTTTTGAGGATAAATTTGTGTTAGTTACCCAAAGTAGTTTTAAATGAAATTTGGTACAGAGAAAGATCCCCGTCTTACCTTAGTTTCCGCTTGAGAAACACCTTAGTTGGAGTTATGGTTAAAAAGTTATAATCGTTACAAGTATGAATGACAGAATGTTGGGAAAGAGAATATTATTTATTCGATCTTCTGAAAAATATGAAAAGTGAATACGTGTTCACATAAATATATAAATATAAACATAATGGATCGGGTTGCACGCCGCAACAAAACGTAAAGTGAATACGTGTTCACAAATACGTAAATATAAACATAATGGATCGGGTTGCACGCCGCAACAAAACGTAAAGTGAATACGTGTTCACCAATACGTAAATATAAACATAATGGATCGGGTTGCACGCCTCAACAAAACGTAAAGTGAATACGCGTTCACAAATACGTAAATATAAACATAATGGATCGGGTTGCACGCCGCAACAAAACGTAAAGTGAATACGTGTTCACAAATACGTAAATATAATGGGTCGGGTTGCACGCCGCAACAAAACGTAAAGTGAATACGCGTTCACAAATACGTAAATATAATGGGTCGGGTTGCACGCCGCAACAAAACGTAAAGTGAATACGCGTTCACGAATACGTAAACATAATGGATCGGGTTGCACGCCGCAACAAAACGTAAAGTGAATACGTGTTCACAAATACGTAAATATAATGGATCGGCCGCCGCAACAAATATGAAAGATGAATACATGTTCACATATATATAAATATGACAAGTGAATACGCGTTCACAAATATATAAATGTAATAAACATGTGGAAATGCAGGGGAATGTCTTAACGTATAATACGAGATAAAATGAAGTGTTAGTTAAACCGAGAATTTCCTATGAGGAGTTGTTGCATACTTAAAAATGTTGTAACCTGATATGTTTTTGCAATATGCTTATTACGTTATAATGTGATTGTGCTTGGAATATTGTGATGTTACTTTGAATTGCAGGGTAAGGTTCTCACTCAGCCCCAGATGGTAGGGCTGACTCTTTATTTAACATGTTTCAGGAAAGCGTGATAGAGGAAAGGCTCCACGCCAAGGCTAGCGATCGTCCCGCAGCCTCTTGTCATACCAAGTCCATTGTTTCGGGCTTGGTACTCGTCAGGTTCAGAATGTCAGTTCCAATGTCTCGGGAAATGCCCGTGTGGAACGGTCTCCCTTCCAACTTAGAATAATATTTGTCAGTATGTCTATGTAGAAACAATATTTGCACGAGCATGGGCTCGCGTTATATTTTCAATAAAATCATAAATAAATTTCTTTATTGTTATTTTTATTAATAGCTCCGTATTTGAATATAAGTTTAAAATTCTAAATAAAGAGAATTAAATGGTGCTCCTGGTGGAAAATAATTGTCCAGGTGCCATCACGCCCTAAGTAAAGACTTAGGAAAAGTCGGGGCGTGACATTTTCCTAGGCCGATTTTGTTGTTCTCAAATTCATGAACTAGTTGGTTCATGAATTGTCTTCTTGGAAGCCATCCCTTCTAGATTATTCTTGTCTTTGTCAACATTGTCTTCTCGTCCAAGTCATCAATTGTCCTTGCCACCTTGTCCATTTACCCTCGTCCTAGTCACCTTCTTGGAAGGCTTTTCAGCCTAATCACCTTATTACGTGGCCTAGTCATCCCTTTCTATTACATGGCTTATCAATGATTTTTCTAATAAGGCTAAAAGCTAATCTAAGAATTAAAGACAAGCTAAAAGAAACAAGATGGTCTCAGCCAAGACCAACAAGAAGGCCGAATAAAATATGACATCTTTTTAAATCTTCAAGTCCAATCTTCAATCCCGCTTCATATTCCATGTCATTTTAAGCATATTATCATCGGATGATTAACCATCTTTGGACGTTTTTATCTTTTTTTGCACTTTCGTGAATATACAAGGGGTCACCCTTTACTTTTACATATGTGGGCCTTACAAAGGACCTTGGAGTACCTTTCCTTTCAAGCCATAAACTGGTTTGCACAACTCTTTACTTGCCATTATTACTCTCAGTATGTCCCACAAGTTCTCTTTTCACAACCCGCACTTGTTCCGTAAAAATATCACTTACGAGACTCCTTAGTTCTTCTTTGTTTATGTGACTCATAGCGTCAAAACGTGGGATAGAATGGCCTCACTCTGATACCAATCTGATGTAAGGAGGGGTGTAAGTGGGTAAGCGGGTCGGAGCTTGGTTGTAAACGGGTTGACACGAAAATGGGTTCAAAGTGGGGATTCTCAGATGAGATGTTTCTGTCGAACAATGGGATATTATGAGGGATAAACGGGTAGTTTTAGGTGGACTCAGGCTTAGGAATTTTGTGGAGGTGTTCCAGTTATGTTAAGGGTGAAGTTGGTGGTCATGGAATGTTGTTTGGATGTTGGCAAGGAAACAGAATAGAACTGAAACAATGAGGTTCTCGATAAGGTGTGTTATATAGATAGTTTGGGGTTGTCGGGTTTGGAGAGTTGTATTTGTGGGGTTTCGGTTGGTGGACTTTATAGTGGATGTTTGGGAAGTATTTTGGTGTATGGTGGTCGAAGGAAAATGGTGGTTTGAATGAGGAATGAACACTAATTGCGAGATGCAATCTCGGGTACAACCCAAGTGTTTGGACGGTCGATATAACAAGGATAATGACATAAGGTTTTTAATGCTCATGTCGACACTAAGATGAGGGTGTCCAATTGGACAGGGACTTTATCGGAAGGTAGGGTGGTTCACACAAGAACCATGGTCCACACAAGGACCAACTAATGTATACAATACACAAGTTGAATACCTTAGTTTGTGAGTAAATACTCAAGTTTATCTTTCACTCAAAGATGATTTTTACTACATCCTAATGGTCCTATTTATAGTAGTATATGGACCTTTCTAGAAGACTAACTAAAGGACAAACTACTTGAGTTTTCAGCTAAGTGTGTGAACAAGTGGGGAAGGGATCGGGTTGGCTTGGGGACCAAGGATGTCCTCGGCCAAACCAAGACAAATGGGAAAGGTTTTTGGCTTCACTTGGGGATAAGGATAAACTCAATCTCTTTCACACCCCTTTGTGGTTCCCTTGTAGAAGAATGCATGAATTTGGCTTCTAAGGATCTCATATTTTTGGAATGAATTTGGAAGCTTCCATCATTTGCATATGTGTCTTGTTCGTCCAACTCTTCCTCTTCCTAGGTCGATCTTGATGTTCTCAAATTCATGAACTAGTTGGTTCATGAATTATCTTCTTGGAGGCCATCTTTTCTTGATTATTCTTGTCCTTGTCAACCTTGTCTTCTCGACCAAGTCATCAATTGTCATTGCCACCTTGTCCATTTACCCTCGGCCTAGTCACATTCTTAGAAGGCTTTTCGGCCTAGTCATCACTTCATATTACATATCTTATTAATTATGTCCTGATAAGAACTAAAAGCTAAGCTAAGAATTAAAGACAAGCTAAAAGAAACAAGATGGTCTCAGCCAAGACCAACAAGAAGGATGAATAAAATATGACATCTTCTCAAATCTTCAAGTCCAATCTTCAATCCCGCTCCATATTCCATGTTATTTTAAGCATATTATCATCGGATGATTAACCATCTTTGGAACTCTGAGCTTATCACTTTGAGGATCAAATTGAACCTTTGAGCTCACGAGTTTTTTACATCATTTGGTATGTTCTTAATGAACTAATAGGAGTAATGGGGGATCGGGTCCCATATTAATGAGGTGATGAGCACTTATATGGCTACCAGATCTTAGGTTAATAATGAACTAGTATGATATACTTGAAGGAGTTTATGTGTTTACCCTTCGGGTCGTGAGCGCAGTGCATAAATTCGCCCAAGTTTGGTATAATTGCTGATTATTTGGGCTTTTTGCTATGTTTGATACTTATATTCTTGATTTTACCTGTCATGTATTTATCACTCTATATGTCATCTAATACTCGAAAAGGAGCTTATGATACTAATTATATTATTTATGTTGATTACATGGTGTACGCATATCCATCTCATTCATACATATTATATTGGCATTTGAACTGTTATGTTACTGCTGAGAGGGGCTTGGTAAGCCGGTTGTTGGATATGATACATGATACAAGAGTGATGACTAATGATGACACTTTAGCCATAGAGCTAGTATCCGATGGGACATTCCAAGATGGGTATATGGACCTCATGAGTCCCCCATGGGTCATATGGTAGCTACTACAACAACGTGTGTATACCGGGTATATATGGTCAGTGCATACATACATATCATCTGAATTGTATTCATTCTCATTTTGATATGTATTTGATACTATGTGTACTCGATGTTAATTTCTGATAATTATATGATTTTAGGACTTGTTAAAGGAAATATTGATACTTGAGACTTATAATTATTGTGAGGATAAATTGTGAGACTTGATGGGACTAGACGCCCGATTATGGGGTTTAGGCTGGTTTGCTAATGATATTGAGAACTATGATAGAACTTGGGAACTTGGATAATACTTGTACAATGTTGAACTGTAGAACTATTGTGAGGTTGGTTAATTGACTTTTATTATTGTTTAACTAACTAACTAACTAGTAGAGATGTATCAGAAAGTACCAACCCTCTCCATGGTTATAGCTAGGGTTGGTCGACTATTTTGTTGTGTACACGTACTTCCCGTACTCATTCTACACTTGCTTCACTCTATATGCAAGTACTGAGCCGGACGAAGGAGCTGGTGGAGCATAGCTGGTTAGAGGTCGCTTGGAGAGTCCAGGGTGAGCCGCTGATGCATTCCCGGCACTGGAAGTGTTTATACTTACGTGATCTTACTTTCAGATAGTATTATTATTTCACTAGTCATACTTGTATTCAGTATGAGACTTGTTAATTACTTCTCTTCTAAATTATTACTTTCCGCATTTACTTACGTATTTATTATGATTGTATGATTGGGGTTCGCCTATGGGTTAGGATAGGTGCCCTCATGGCACAATGGAATTTTGGGTCGTGACAGTAATATTTGGCAAGATAACGGGTCTAAGGTAGGTCCTCTAAACCAAAGTCTACCGGTTCAAAACAACATTGATGAGCTGAACTACTTCATGATAACAGATGATTGGAATTATCAGAGGCTGCAGGAAAACTTTCCTATTAATATCATGCATCACATCAGGTCTGAATTAGGTGTTAGTGAGAAGATTGAAGAAAAAGATAAGCATTTGTGGATGCTCATAGGAAATGGTACATTCACAGTGAGAAGTGCATGGAATGCTTTAAGGCAGCAGGGGCATTTCTCTAGGCATTTTTTCATGATATGGGCCAAAGGTGTACCTTCCAAAATCTCTTTTCTATTATGGAGAATTTGGAAGTACAGATTACTAGTAGATGATGTGTTGAAGAGAACGCATATTTCCATAGTGTCTAGATGTAGATGTTGTGACAATCCCCAAAGAGAAGAAACTGTGCAACACCTTTTCTTACAGGAGAGTTTGCTTCTTCTATTTGGGATTATTATCCTAGAGTTGCTGGGATTACAGGACCTTTGATACAGGTTCATCAGGCTATAGTGAAATGGTGGGACATGCAATGTGCTCCTAAACTAAAACCTATATTCCATGCAGTTCCAGTATTCATTTGTTTGCAGTTATGGAAAAGAAGAAACTCCATTATACATGATGCTTCTATGAGTAGATACAAGGTCAAATATAGGATAAACTGTAACTTGTATAATTTGGCTAGAACAATATATCTATGGTTGAAAGGTATCCACTTAACTGGCCATAGCTAGTGCAATTTCTAGAGGGATACATGCCACAAATTAGAGTCAGGCTAGTGTATTAGAGGTTTCCTAATGAGGGGTGGTTCAAATGCAATACAAATGGTGCATCTAGAGGTAATCCATAATTAAGTTCAATAACTTTTTTTGTTAGGAATACTATGAGAGATCTGGTGTATGTTAGTGCTAGAAGACTGCATTATACTACCAACATATGTGCAGAGGCAGCTGCTATACATGATGAAATTGAATACTGCATTAGTAATTAACTCTTACCTGTTCTGATTGAATAAGATTCCCTAACTATGGTTAACATTTTGGAGGGGAGGTGGGAAGTTCCATGTAATATCAGTGTTGAAGTTAGAAGGATCCAACAGTGGAGAAGGGCCATATGCAATTTGCTCACATCTTGAGAGAAGGCAATGCACTGGCAGATTATTTAGCTAAGATGGTTTTTAATTTTGCCGGTACAATATAGCTACAAAGCTTTCAGGAATTACCATCAGAGGCAAAGACAATTCTGAATAGTGACAAGAGTGAGCGACCATACTTCAGACATTCAACAAACAAGAATAGAGATCTTGATTGATTCTCCGCAAAGTTGCACCAGTCTGAATCAAGAATCAGGTTGAGAACTGTATAATTATATAAGGTCATCCTATCTAGTGTGTAGTATTAACAGAAATGTTCAACCTATTAGAAGGATCTCCTTAGATGATGAATACAATATAGCACAGATGGTTCAGGCTGCATAAGTGAACATAATATATAATCTATATGCAGAAACAAAAAAACAACACCTGATGGAGATATAGCTGTTAGTGTCAATCTAGACCTTTCAATAAACAATCACAATAACATAGTAATGATTCAAATGTAATTGAAATTACAATAGTGAAAACTAGCAAAAGCGAAAAAAACACACTAACTTGTGTCGATAGAGGCCTGCAATGCAGTGACCTAAGACAGAAATTCGTCCTCACTCGTGCTATAGTTTCACAGACGTCTATCTTGAGAATATAACTATCTGGTTCAGGTTCTTGCACGAGAACTTGATCCCTGACGAATTTACTTTATGTATTTTCTAGAAAATATCTTTTGAGGAAGAAGATGAAGACTGAGCAACAATCTTAGATCAGTAATTGTATTAATGATAGATTGTAATGTATTGAGTATTGTGTGTTCAAACAAGTGATCAACATTCTTTATATAGCATAAATTTCGACCATAAGTAGTCTTTCACCTAAAGGTTGTGACTTCTAGGAAGAGACACAACTTTTGGACAATTTATGGAAATTTCCGTTGGAAGCGCCGCGACTCTTAGCCCTCAACGCCACGACGCTAATTCATTTTGAAATTCTAGAACGTTACTGGCCGCAGCCCTTCCACAAGGCGCCGCGGCCCTAATTCACTTCCCAGTTCAAGTGACTTACTGCCTCTCAGGCGCTGCAACCCTTCCTCAGGGCGCCGCGACGCTTGACCCAAAATCACGAAAATTATTTTAGATCACTTAATTATTCTTCTTTTTTCTTCTACAAGTTCCAACAATACCCCACATTTTCTATTCACACATCTAACAATACCCCACATATGGATAGACAATAAGATAATTAGAAACTTATCGTTATTTATGTAAAACGTGATATGACCTGCATCGAAAAAGGTGTATTTTGGACTTGAACCGTTCGTAAAGAATACCTATCGGGTCTACTTGTGAAATAGTGAATGTATGTCTTAAACTATTCAAGTTTTGTAGTAAACCTAGACAACAAGTATCACACACATCATATCAACATATTTCAATTATTACGGTTGTGTTCATTTCAGTCGTGAACAACTCCTTCTTCATGAGAATTTCTAGAGAATATAGCCATATCGGTTCTCCCAGATGCGACCCCACATCAATCTCATATAGGTAATGTTACACCCCGTATTTACAGGACATGTTTTAAGAACGTACGTAAGAACTCTAAAGTGTCAAGATTTGAGACTTGTAAAATTTTATCGGAATTATGAAATTGTCGGAAAACGTTTTGTTGTGACGAATGGGAGGGCGACATGTGTCACCCCCCCTTAGTGATGCCTTGGTCGAATTAGGCAAGGCCAAAAGGGTCATTTGACCATTAGTGAGAAGACCAAGTCTTGCAAATGACTTAGCTTGACATAGTTGACTAAAAGTCCAAGGGCCACATGGGCAAGATCCATGTGAAACTCATCCGAACCACCCATTTGTTCTAATCTTGACCCTCTATGTCCCTATATATTACTACTAGTAGTGAGACAAGTCCACACTTAGCCAAAAATTTGAAGAGAATTGAAGAACACATAGGAAAGGCTCTGGGTTCACTCCAGGAGAAGAAAATTTTTGTTTCTTGTTCATTAAGCCCCCACTTTAAACCAAGGTTCCTAAGTGTATTGTAAGCATATCTCAATAGAAAAATCCGAAAAAGAGAGTTTTCAGATTAGTCGCAAAGTGAAAACCTAGTGGCTTTCTAGGTTTTGGATTGGAAGATTGAAGGAAAGTTGTTGGTATGGTTCTAAGGGTCTCGAGGAGAGGATTGAAGTGTCTTGAAGAGTCTCTAGGTTGCTGGGAGCAACCGGTTTTGAAGATTGGATTAAGAATCGTTGAGGTATAATCTTGTTCTTTGAAAGTGTTACAAGATTAATTATTTTGTTGTTAGCTTTACTTGTTGCTAGCATGAAGTATATGTGTTGAAGTTTATAAGGATTATGGATTGATTGTAGCCTTGGAAATCCGAAATGAAATGTAAGCCATGTTAAGTTGGATTACTAATTGGTCGTTTATTAGAAATCGTCGCATGTTACTTACTTAAAGATTATGGTTGTTATAATCAAATGCGACTTGATATCATGTTATGCTACCAATTTGGATTGAAATGGAAATTGGATAAGAATTAGTATTGTTGAACTCAAGGTGGCCGAATTTGTACTTCTAGTTTGTAATAGTTTGTTTTCATTTGTATTGGACTACCTTCTATATTGTGGTGAGCCAATTGGGGCTGTATGGTTATTTATTTATATTGGACTACCTTATAGATTGTGGTGAGCCAATTGGGGCTGTATTGGTTATTGTATTCGACCTTGAAAAAGGTGGCAAAGTTAGTAGAAACAAAGGAAGTCTTTGTCCGATTTTTCGTAGAATTAGTGACCTAGCACTTAGAAAAATTCTACGTTGCAAGTGAAAGGTTAATGGACATATTGTGACCATTATAGGTTGAAGTACTAAGTATAGCGTATCCTATTGGGAGAGTGGAATAGCTATCAAGGTTGAAGTACTTTGGAGCATTTTGCTACGTGTCGATAATCGTCGCGAGGTATGTGAACCTCTTCCTTCCTTTGGCATGATTCTATGTATGGAATATACTTGTGGTATCATTTCATGTTTCCTTCTACTCTTAGAAGTTAAGTGGTAGTTATGTCATTTACTCTATGTAGAACTTTTCCTATCTTTTGAGCATGACTAGTTGCACGATGTAGTACGGTGAGACGTCAAGACTATGATATTCTTTACTTGTTTTATGTAATGCCAAGTCGGGTGGGTTAGGAGATTAACTCACTTCTTTGAAAATAGTAAGGATGTCTTAAGTTGATTTTAAAGTTAAGGGACTTGAAGAGTTTTAAAGTATGTGATACTTGTCCCGTTTTAAACGTATAAGTCCCTTGGATAGGAAATTGTTTATGGCTAAGGTATAAAGTGAATATAACGGCTTTATGGGAAGTTAGTTATATTTGCCTTATGGAAAGATAAATGACTTGACTATGTAAAAAGGCAACTTGATTTTACGGCATCAATTGCCTAGGGTTTTATAATAAAAGGAGTCACTTGTTTTCTAATGGTTAAGAGACTAATTTTATTTTTGAAAGTTATGAGAATTGATTTGAAAGTATATAATACTTGGTTTCAAAAAGTAGAAGTCTCTTGGTTATAAAATGAACGTGTTAGTCTAAACCATAAAGGGTTATAACGGCTTTATGGGAAGTTGGTTATAACGGCTTTATGGAAGATTAAGAGAATGGTTTTCTCTAGTAAAGTAATCAAAGGAATAACTTGTATTAGGTAAGGGCAAATTGGTTTAAAGGTACCAATTGCTTAAGGTTTTTAATAAAGAAGTCACTTGATTTGAAGTTCTAATTGTATTTCTAAAAAGGTATTGTGACTTGTCTTGAAAGGTGGATAGGACTTGATACTACGGTGGTTAGTATCGGGGAAGTTTTATATGGAAAGGAGTCTTTTGAAAAGAATGTACGTACGTAGTACTTTGGCTTGGTTAATTGAGATTTAGCCTATATGTCTTTGGTGATAGCCTTTGAGTGCAAGTATTATGTTTTATTACGTTGCCGCGACTCGGTTGGAGGGCATTTGTCTTGTTATAAGTTACTTGACGCGTCGACAAATGATGTGGGATTCCACGTATGCTTCCGCTATTTGTAGCACTTGGGTTAAATTCGGATTTTATAAAAGACATGGTAGTGCTTATGTCTTGTTTGATGGTCGGTCGAGATAGGGTAAGAGTATAAATGGCGGGCAAGCCCAAGACGTTATACCACCTTCTCCGGGTAAGAGTATAAGTGAGGCAAACCCCAAGACGTTGTACCACCCGCTTTATGTGTTGTTTGACGACCTCGAGATAGGGTAAGAGTATAAATGAGGCAAGCCCCAAGACGTTATACCACCTTCTCCGTGGTAAGAGTATAAATGAGGGCAAGCCCCAAGACGTTATACCCTCGCTTACCACCTTCTCCAGGGTAAGAGTATAAATGAGGGGCAAGCCCCCAGACGTTATACCACCTGTTTTGATTGATATTATGGGTGTGAGACCCATGGTTATGTTTTACACTTTTAGCCGCCGGTGATGGGGATTCCAGGCATGCTTTGATATTGGTGTGACTTGATCGCGTCCCATTTGGTAGGGTAGTATATGTGTCCTCCGTAGTGGCCGGACTATGTTATGAAAGATAAGTAAGTTAGATAGAAATGAACTTAATGACTTCTCCTAAGTAAGTCGTAAGATATGGCTATAACTCTTAATGGAATGGAAAAGATATTGATGTGAAATTAAGTTCATAAGTGGTAATGACACGCAGATCCGTATGTATTTTTATACTTGTCCTTGTCATTCTTTGTACGATTATGATCTGCATCAGACGTTATTTCTCATTCGTATTCGCACTGTTATCTTGACTTCCGGCTGCGTTCATGCCCGCAGGTTTTAGGTACTGGTTGGTGATCCTTGCTCTTAGGATCTCGGTTCAGTTTTGAGAAAGCTCCATTTGCTCCGGAGGCTTAGCTCTTGCACGCTTTCCCGAGGTAGTAGATTCATGTATATTCGTGGTATGGCGGGCCCCGTCCCGCCAGTGGTTATGTTAAAACTCTTAGAGGTCTGTAGTCACATATTGTGGGTCAGTTTGTAAAAGAAATGAGGCAACTGCTTCGGTTGTATTTATATATGTTCGGGAAGGTAGCCCTATCGGCTAACCTGTTGTTTTACTTCCGATGTTTTATTTATAAGTTTCATGTATGTTCCGCTGATTTTCTCTGATGTTTACCTGTAAGGGTGCCCAGGTAGGGCACCAGTCGCGGTCCCGGGGTCGGGTCGTGACAAAAGTGGTATCAGAGCAGTTAGTCCTCGGAAAGTGTCTACAGACCGTGTCTAGTAGAGTCTTGATTATCGGTGTGTTGTGCACCACATCTATAATCAGGAGGCTGTAGGACATTTAGGATTGGTTTCCATTCTTCTCACTCTGAGATCGTGCGATAGAGCTGTGTTGTTAGGGTCGTCCCTCCCTAACGAGTTATGTTGATTGCAGCTTCGAGAAAGGCAGCAGTGACCCAGGAATGACTATGTGGATTGCGTATCCAGGTTGGTAATGATTATAGTATAGTTGGTATTGTGACATACATCTATACGGAGTTATGTATGAGGGTCAGACGCGTGTTGCCTAGAATGATTTTAGATTACCAGGAATTGGTAAAGACTAACTAGATACCGGGAAGGTATGAAATAGTTAATGAATTTTCGCCAAGGTTTTGTGTTTTATTTCGAGATAATTGGGAAAGGATGAGCTGTCTGATAGGGTAGTGAACCCTTAAGAAGCCATATTAAGGAACCTAACGGAATGTCATGTTAATAGATTAAGCTGCGTAGTATGCTTAAGAGAATTATACGGATGAGGCCTGTATAGAGTAAGTAATGGTTGTTGTGATCGAGACAACATGGTTATGGTTTTATGAGAAGTTTTTATACCCGTTATTGGGGATTGGTAAGGTAGGCTTGGAGCATGGAAATTGCGAGCCTAAGAATATTGATAACTGCCGAGACCTTAGATGTATAAGGCTTTCTCTGGCAATAAGATTTTAAGTCAGACCAAGGATAAGAGTTAAGTGCGGCGAGTAGGTCGAGGACTGTACAGGTCTCCCATATCCTGGAATGGAGTGGGATCAGTTGGTAGTAGTTCCGCTACGTGACGGGTCACGAGGGCGCAAGGCCCAAGTCTAGTTAATTGTTTTACGGGTTCGTGGACGCGTTCCACGCGAACGTGTCATAAGCGGAAATGACCTTATATTGTTTTATAGAGTTACTCCAAAGATTTGAGGCCAGAATCGGTATGGAAGTTATGTATGTATGCTAGTATGAGTTGGAAGTACGAAAAGATAATCTCTTTTGGGCTTAAGATGGACGAGTATGCGCAGATACGTATTAGGGCCATGTGTGGCATTGTTGGTATGACGGGGTTGTGAAAGGAAACTATGTCGCAAATTATAAAGATTGACTCCGAAAGAACATTCGGGGACGAATGTTTCTAAGGGGGGAAGAATGTTACACCCCGTATTTACAGGACATGTTTTAAGAACGTACGTAAGAACTCTAAAGTGTCAAGATTTGAGACTTGTAAAATTTTATCGGAATTATGAAATTGTCGGAAAACGTTTTGTTGTGACGATTTAATGGCGACACGTGTCACCCCCCCTTAGTGATGCCTTGGTCGAATTAGGCAAGGCCAAAAGGGTCATTTGACCATTAGTGAGAAGACCAAGTCTTGCAAATGACTTAGCTTGACATAGTTGACTAAAAGTCCAAGGGCCACATGGGCAAGATCCATGTGAAACTCATCCGAACCACCCATTTGTTCTAATCTTGACCCTCTATGTCCCTATATATTACTACTAGTAGTGAGACAAGTCCACACTTAGCCAGAAATTTGAAGAGAATTGAAGAACACATAGGAAAGGCTCTGGGTTCACTCCAAAGGGAGAAGAAATTTTTTTGTTTCTTGTTCATTAAGCCCCCCACTTTAAACCAAGGTTCCTAAGTGTATTGTAAGCATATCTCAATAGAAAATCCCGGAAAAAGAGAGTTTTCGTATTAGTCGCAAAGTGAAAACCTAGTGGCTTTCTAGGTTTTGGATTGGAAGATTGAAGGAAAGTTGTTGGTATGGTTCTAAGGGTCTCAAGCGGATTGAAGTGTCTTGAAGAGTCTCTAGGTTGCTAGGAGCAACTTGGTTTTGAAGATTGGATTAAGAATCGTTGAGGTATAATCTTGTTCTTTGAAAGTGTTACAAGATTAATTATTTTGTTGTTAGCTTTACTTGTTGCTAGCATGAAGTATATGTGTTGAAGTTTATAAGGATTATGGATTGATTGTAGCCTTGGAAATCCGAAATGAAATGTAAGCCATGTTAAGTTGGATTACTAATCGTCGTTTATTAGAAATCGTCGCATGTTACTTACTTAAAGATTATGGTTGTTATAATCAAATGCGACTTGATATCATGTTATGCTACCAATTTGGATTGAAATGGAAATTGGATAAGAATTAGTATTGTTGAACTCAAGGTGGCCGAATTTGTACTTGTAGTTTGTAATAGTTTGTTTTCATTTGTATTGGACTACCTTCTATATTGTGGTGAGCCAATTGGGGCTGTATGGTTATTTATTTATATTGGACTACCTTATAGATTGTGGTGAGCCAATTGGGGCTGTATTGGTTATTGTATTCGACCTTGAAAAAGGTGGCAAAGTTAGTAGAAACAAAGGAAGTGCTGTCCGATTTTTCGTAGAATTAGTGACCTAGCACTTAGAAAAATTCTACGTTGCAAGTGAAAGGTTAATGGACATATTGTGACCATTATAGGTTGAAGTACTAAGTATAGCGTATCCTACTGGGAGAGTGGAATAGCTATCAAGGTTGAAGTACTTTGGAGCATTTTGCTACGTGTCGATAATCGTCGCGAGGTATGTGAACCTCTTCCTTCCTTTGGCATGATTCTATGTATGGAATATACTTGTGGTATCATTTCATGTTTCCTTCTACTCTTAGAAGTTAAGAGGTAGTTATGTGATTTACTCTATGTAGAACTTTTCCTATCTTTTGAGCATGACTAGTTGCACGATGTAGTACTGAGACGTCAAGACTATGATATTCTTTACTTGTTTTATGTAATGCCAAGTCGGGTGGGTTAGGAGATTAACTCACTTCTTTGAAAATAGTAAGGATGTCTTAAGTTGATTTTAAAGTTAAGGGACTTGAAGAGTTTTAAAGTATGTGATACTTGTCCCGTTTTAAACGTATAAGTCCCTTGGATAGGAAATTGTTTATGGCTAAGGTATAAAGTGAATATAACGGCTTTATGGGAAGTTAGTTATATTTGCCTTATGGAAAGATAAATGACTTGACTATGTAAAAAGGCAACTTGATTTTACTGATCAATTGCCTAGGGTTTTATAATAAAAGGAGTCACTTGTTTTCTAATGGTTAAGAGACTAATTGTATTTTTGAAAGTTATGAGAATTGATTTGAAAGTATAAAATACTTGGTTTCAAAAAGTAGAAGTCTCTTGGTTATAAAAGGAACGTGTTAGTCTAAACTAAAGGTTATAACGACTTTATGGGAAGTTGGTTATAACGGCTTTATGGAAGATTAAGAGAATGGTTTTCTCAGTAAAGTAATCAAAGGAATAACTTGTATTAGGTAAGGGCAAATTGGTTTAAAGGTACCAATTGCTTAAGGTTTTAATAAAGAAGTCACTTGATTTAGTTCTGGTAATTGTATTTCTAAAAAGGTATTGTGACTTGTCTTGAAAGGTTGATAGGACTTGATACTACGGTGGTTAGTATCGGGAAGTTTTATATGGAAAGGAGTCTTTGAAAAGAATGTACGACGTAGTACTTTGGCTTAGTTAATTGAGATTTAGCCTATATGTCTTTGGTGATAGCCTTTGAGTGCAAGTATTATGTTTTATTACGTTGTCGCGACTCTCGGTTGGAGGCCTACTGTCTTGTTATAAGTTACTTGGACGTCACAAGCGGTGATGTGGGATTCCACGGGTATGCTTCCGCTATTTGTAGCACTGGGTTAAATTCGGATTTTATAAAAGACATGGTAGTGCTTATGTCTTGTTTGATGGTCGGTCGAGATAGGGTAAGAGTATAAATGGCGGGCAAGCCCCAAGACGTTATACCACCTTCTCGGGTAAGAGTATAAGTGAGGGTAAACCCCAAGACGCTGTACCACCCGCTTTATGTGTTGTTTGACGACCTACGAGATAGGGTAAGAGTATAAATGAGGGCAAGCCCCAAGACGTTATACCACCTTCTCCGGTAAGAGTATAAATGAGGCAAGCCCAAGACGTTATACCGCTTTCTTTACCACCTTCTCCAGGGTAAGAGTATAAATGAGGGGCAAGCCCCCAGACGTTATACCACCTGTTTTGATTGATATTATGGGCGTGAGACCCAGGGTTATGTGTTACACTGTTAGATGTCGACAGTGCTGGGGGAGTCCACAGCATGCTTTGATATTGGTGTGATTTGATCGCGTCCATTTGGTAGGGTAGTATATGTGTCCTCCGTAGTGGGCCGGACTATGTTATGAAAGATAAGTAAGTTAGATAGAAATGAACTTAATGACTTCTCCTAAGTAAGTACGTAAGATATGGCTATAACTCTTAATGGAATGGAAAAGATATTGATGTGAAATTAAGTTCATAAGTGGTAATGACACGCAGATCTGGTATGTATTTTTATACTTGTCCTTGTCATTCTTTTGTACGCTTATGATCCGCATCAGACGTTATTTACATTCCATATTCTGCACTGTTAGACCGACTTCTCGGGTGCGTTCATGCCCGCAGTTTTAGGTACTGTTGGTGATCCTTGCTCTAGGATCTCGTTCGCTGAGAGAAAGCTCCATTTGCTCGGAGGCTTAGCTCTTGATACGGTTTTCCGAGGTAGTAGATTCATGTATATTCGTGGTATGGGCCCCGTCCCGCCACAAATGGTTATGTTAAAACTCTTAAAGGTCCTGTAGTCACATATCAGGTCGATTTGTAAAAGAAATGAGGCAACCGCTTTGCTTGTATTTATATATGTTCAGGAAGGTAGCCCTATCGGCTAACCTGTTGTTTTACTTCCGATGTTTTATTTATAAGTTTCATGTATGTTCCGCTGATTTTCTCTGATGTTTACCTGTAAGGGTGCCCAGGTAGGGCACCAGTCGCGGTCCCGGGGTCGGGTCGTGACAGGTAATACCAAATAAGAATAGTCCGTACTATCCCACCATAAAGGCTTTTGAGTATTATTAAGAATAATATTCATCCCTTAATCAATCAACATATTAACACACTTAGTACACCATAAGAATGAGCATATATGTGTTTTATGCTTCTTGAGTCTTCCCCAACTAGTTTTCCTATTGAACCTAAACCATGAGATCTCCAATTATGATAAGTTAGGTTTCCGCCAGTTAACGACTCATTGTATTTGCTTTAAGCCCATTCATCTCGATGTAAATATGACTTTCTCTCTTGTAAGACCTTTTGTCATAGGATCCGCTATATTGTCCTTTGACTTTACATAATTAATGGAGATAATTCCATTTTTCAGCAAGCTTCGTATTGTAATATGATGTCGTCTTATATGTCTTGACTTGCCATTGTATATTTGATTCTTTGCCCTCGTCAGGGCAACCATACTATCACAATGTATGCAAATGGCTGTCACAGGCTTTGTCCACAACGGAATACCTTCTAGGAAGTTTATGAGTCATTCTGCCTCTTCGGCAGCTTTGTACAAGGCTACAAATTCTGCTTCCATAGTTGATCGCGTATTGACCGTTTGCTTTGATGATTTTCAAGATACCGATGCTCCACTAAGTGTAAATACATAACCACTTGTGTACTTACTTTCTGAATGGTTGGAAATTCAATTAGCATCACAATATCCTTCTAACACGGGACGATATTTTATATAATGCAACTGATAGTTCATTGTATGTTTTAGATATCGTAGTGCCCTTATTAGTGCAACCCAATAATCATTTCCAGGATTATGTGAGTATCGACTCACTGTATATGCTAAATACAGTCTCGTACAATTCATTATGTACATCAAGCTTCCAAGAACTTGTGTATACTCCAATTGAGATACACTTTCACCTTTATTCTTCTTAAGGTGACTAGCGGGATTAAATGGGGTAACAACCGGTCTATCATCATAGTGTCCAAATTTTCTGAGGACTTTTTCAACATAATAGGATTGAGTTAATATATAACTCTCAGAATTCCTTTGAATTCTAATATCAAGAATGACATCCGCTATTCCCATATCTTTTATATCGAAAGCGCCATGCAACATCTTCTTATTTTGGTTAATTACATCCTTACTTATTTCCATAATCAACATATCATCCACATACAAGCATATAATGACATATGCATTATTACACTCCTTAATGTAGACACATTTGTCACATTCATTTACTTGAAAACCATTTGATAATAATGTATTATCAAACTTTTCATGCCACTGTTTTGGAGCCTATTTAGTCCATATAAAGACTTAATCAATTTACAGACTTTCTTCTATTGACCTTTAACAACAAACCCTTCGGGTTGTTCCATGTAAATTTCTTCATCTAGTTCACCATTCAAGAATGCAGTTTTCACATCCATTTGGTGTATTTCTAAATTGTGAATCGCTGCTATAGCAATTAACGTCCACCGTTTTTGGTCCAAGTTTAGTTCTCTTTGGTAAAGGAACTTGAACTTTCGTTAGGCAACCCCACACTTTCATCCTTTTGAAAGTAGGCAATCTTCCTTTCCACAATTCATAAGGAGATTGATCATTTTTCTTTTGAGGAATTTTGTTCAATATCATATTTGCAGTAATTAACGTCTCACCCCATAGACTAAGGGGTTCCCCGAACTAATCAATATTGAATTTATCATATTCTTCAATGTTCTATTCTTACATTCGGCAACTCTATTTTATTTTGGAGTATATGGCGCAGTGGTTTGATGAACTACACCATGAGTAGAACAGAATTCTTTAAACTCATTCGATTGATATTCACCACCTCTGTCCGACCTTAGAATCTTAATTCTTTTTTCAAGTTGGTTTTTCATTTCTCCTTTATATGTTTTAAACATGTTTGAAGTCTCATCTTTGGTATGTATTAAGTATACATAACAAAATTTACTGCAATCATCTATGAATGAAATATAATAATTCTTTCCTCCATGCGATGGGGTTTCGTGATAATCACACAAATCACTATGAATTAAACCAAACACTTCACTTGATTTCACAACAGATTTATGAGGATGACTTGCATATTTTGATTCTATGCAAACCCCACATTTAGTAATTTTGTTCATAGAACATTTTGGCAACATGCCTATATTTACCATTCTTTGTAAGGAACGATAATTAACATGACCTAATAGAGAATGTCATAAAGAAGGGGAATCAACCATATACATAGAAGCAGTGCTAGTGCCTGCATTTTCATTAATAATGGCAACTTCTTGAGTAGGTACAATACTTAGTTTGAAGAGCCCCTCACTGAGGTAACTCTTTCATACATACACCCCACCCTTGGTGAGTACAAATTTTGTCAGATTATATTATAATTTTGAAGCCTTTGTAACTAAGAACAGGCCCAGAAATTAAATTCTTACAAATTTCAGGCACGTGAAACACATTAGTGAGCACAAAATTATTCCCGGAAGTGAGCCTCAAAGTCACCTTCCCTTTCCTTTCTACCTTCACAGTAGCGGCATTTCCTACGAACAGTGGTTCTCCATCCTTAATGGCTTGATAAGATAAAAATATGTCCTTTTCTGAACATACATGCATTGTAGCACCCGTGTCTATCCACCAATCGGTTGAATTTGTAACAAGATTTGCTTGAGCAACCACAACCCCAATGAATTGGTTTTTAGTTTCAGCCCGGTTGGTTTGGTTGAAATTAGTTGAACCTCCAACACCACCACCTTGACTCTTGCGAAGAAGACAATATTTTGCTCTGTGTCCAGGTTTGCCACATACCCAACATAGTCCTGATTGTAGTTTCTTGAATGCATTAGTCCTTTGTGGGGCGTGTGCATTCATCCTGGTTGCAAAAGATGGCTTGACACCAACAAATTTGCCCTTGCCTTTCTAAAACTTGGCCTTGGAAACATTGCATTCTACCATGTTGGCATTAGGCTCCAATGAAACAGCATCAACCCTTTCATTCTTCTGGTTGTCCTCTTTAACATGAATTTTCAGAACCAGTTGCTCAAAACTCATTTCCTCCGTTAGATGCTTCAAATAAACCTTAAAATCCCTCCAAGAAGGAGGTAATTTCTCAATAATAGCACCAACAAGGAAATTTTGGTTAAGGCCCATACCTTCAACCTCTAATTCATGAACAATGACTTGGAGTTCCTCCACTTGCTTGACAACAGACTTTGCATCGCTCATCTTGAAGTACAGGAACTTGCAGATGACAAACTTTTTCGAACAAGCAACCTCAGTTTTGTACTTGTTCTCCAATGACTGTCATAACTCCCGTGCTGATCCGAACGTGGAGTATAATCATAGAGAGTATCATCCAAGGCGTTGAGAATATAGTTCTTGCAAAAAAAATCTTGGCTCCACCAAGTCTGAATAGCCTTCAGCCATTTGGCTCTCTCCGCATCAATAGGAGCATTTTTGTAAAATCCGAAAAAAAAAATATATATAGTTGTGGTTGGGTTAATAAAAATATATATATACATTAATTAGTTCCAACAAATGGATTTGCAGTCTTCAATTCATTCTTTAGTGAAGGAATGGGCAACACATCCGAAAATGACATGTCTTGCTCCTTTTTTCCACTATTTTTGCTCAGATTCTGGTAAGACTTGGCGCGACCACTCTTAAGTGATTGGTCATATTAGTTTTTGGTAATTAAGAAAGTGAAAGTAATATACTATTATTGAACTTTTTTTTAAAAAAAAAAACTTGCTATGACTTACATTTTGCATACGGAAAAACATTGAATGAAAATTAGCATTATGACAATTGAATTCTAGACTTGTTAGCCTTGTCATAAATCTCATCAACTAGCATTACCCTACATATTTATGTTTAGAAAATGGAGTAGACTAATTGTCTTCACCTGGGCACTTGGACTGAAAATGTCCACTACCCTACCCCCTCCCCTTAATTCCTCTCAACTCTTACCCTTCCACCTTCCACCTCCTACACTTCTACTTATACATTGTACTTGACACAAATAAAATACCTAGCACAAAGAATACAAAATCAGAAAAAAAAAGTGAACAAGAAGAGGAAAAATCTGAAAAACATCAAGAGATGAAGGAGAACAAAAATAGGAATACTAGGGAGCAAGGATCACTTGTAGCAACAAAACAACAATCTTTTTCATGCTTACAAGGTAAGTTTTCTCACTCAGAAATTCTTGATAACATCCTTTATTTTAAGTTCAATACATGTTAGAATAAGAATTGAGTGTTGAAAAGAAATATTGAACTTTTGATTGTTTAGACAACTAGTTACGTCATGAACTTTACGAACTGTTCTCACGGAGTTATAATTATTAGAATTTGATAAAATTCGGAGGAGTGGTACACCTCTATAATATGATCATATAGAACCAAAAATGAGGTAAAATGGACATACGGTTTGAAAGTTATCATAGTTCAAAGTTCCTGCCTTAGATTTTGCCGAAATTCGGAAAGGCATAATTACGGACTGATTTTATTGAGTTTTACTTATTAGAATTGTATGAAAATTTACATGGTTGTAAATCTCTCTGTTACGGACAGATATAGATAAATATTTATTAAAACGGACTTACGAGTTGAGAGTTATTGTAGTTTGAAGTTGCTGCCTCGGATTCATCGGAATCCAGAAGGGCAGGACGTTGAAACGTAAAACTGTACTAATATGTGGGGAATATGAAAATTGTTGCTAAATGAAAGTTCTATATCTATCTGTTGTGGACATTTTGAGACCTTACGGGGTTCTATGCGACTTACGGATTGAGAGTTATCGCTGTTTACACTTTCTGCCTCGGATCTATCGAGAT
This sequence comes from Przewalskia tangutica, assembly GCA_029844215.1. Lineage (NCBI taxonomy): Eukaryota > Viridiplantae > Streptophyta > Magnoliopsida > Solanales > Solanaceae > Przewalskia > Przewalskia tangutica. The sequence continues at coordinate 50,791,349 of CM056724.1, forward strand.
CCAGGAAGGGCAACGAATAAAAGGGTAAAACTGTACCAAATGGTACAGAATATGAAAGTATGGTTCACATGGAGACATGTAGCTCTCTGTTCTCGTCGTTTTGAGATTTTATGGGGCTTGAACGGGTTTACAGATTAGGAGTTATGACTATTCTAAGATTGGGTGTTGTTTAATAAAAATTCTGCCGAAATAAATTTCATGTGGCTGTTTTGAGGATAAATTTGTCTTAGTTACTCAAAGTAGTTTTAAATAAAATTTGGTACAGTGAAAGATCCCCGTATTACCTTAGTTTCCGCTTGAGAAACACCTTAGTTGAAGTTATGGTTAAAAAGTTATAATCGTTACAAGTATGAATGACAGAATGTTAGAAAAGAGAATAGTATTTATTCAATCTTCTGAAAAATATGAAAAGTGAATACGTGTTCACATAAATACATAAATATATAATGGATCGGGTTGCACGCCGCAACAAAACGTAAAGTGAATACGCGTTCAAAAATACGTAAACATAATGGATCGGGTTGCACGCCGCAACAAAACGTAAAGTGAATATATGTTCACAAATACGTAAATATAATGGATCGGGTTGCACGCCGCAACAAAACGTAAAGTGAATACGCGTTCACAAATACGTAAACATAATGGATCGGGTTGCACGCCGCAACAAAACGTAAAGTGAATATGTGTTCACAAATACGTAAATATAATGGATCGGGTTGCACGCCGGAACAAAACGTAAAGTGAATACGCGTTCACAAATACGTAAACATAATGGATCGGGTTGCACGCCGCAACAAAACGTAAAGTGAATACGTGTTCACAAATACGTAAATATAATGGATCGGGTTGCACGCCGCAACAAAATATGAAAGATGAATACATGTTCATCTATATATAAATATGAAAAGTGAATACGCGTTCACAAATATATAAATGTAATAAACATGTGGAAATGCAGGGGAATGTCTTAACGTATAATACGAGATAAAATGAAGTGTTAGTTAAACCGAGAATTTCCTATGAGGAGTTGTTGCATAATTAAAAATGTTGTAACCTGATATGTTTTTGCAATATGCTTATTACGTTATAATGTGATTGCACTTGGAATATTGTGGTGTTACTTTGAATCAGTGGTAAGGTTCACCACTCGGCCCGGATGGTAGGTGACTCTTTATTTAACATGTTTGAAAGCGTGATAGAGGAAAGACTCCACGTCAAGGCTAGCGATCGTCCGCGACCTCTTGTCATACCAAGTCCATTGCTTCGCTTGGTATTCGCCGTTCGTGGATGTCGGTTCAGTTGTCTCGAAATGCCCGTATGGAATGGTCTCCTTCCAACTTAGAATAATCTTTGTCAAGATGTCTATGTAGAAACAATATTTGCACGAGCATGGGCTAGCGTTATGTTTTTAATAAAGTCATAAATGATCTCTTTATTGTTATTTTTATTAATAGCTCAGATTTGAATATAAGTTCAAATTTCTAAATAAAGAGAATTAAATGGTGCTCCCGGTGGGAAATAATTGTCAGTGTCATCACGCTCTAAGTAAAGACTTAGGAAAATTTGGGCGTGACAAGTTGGTATCAAAGCTAAACCAGTTAGGAGATTCTAGGAAGTTTCTTCGAGTTGGGTGTTTGAGCGGTTACTTATTGCGACGGTGCGCGCCACCTTAGTAATAAGTAAACTAATAACATCCTAAAGTTTCACTTCTTTCATACTCTTCTCGTGCTCATCTTGAGTCTTTTCAAAGACTTGGTTCTCGTACTACCTCCTTCAAAGGATTGTGGAAGGAGTGTACAACGATAAAATAACTGACAGTGATCGCACCACCGACCGAAAAGGTAGGAGAGGTACCAGATAGACTATGGGGCAAATTTTGTGAGAAGAAGAGAACATATCTATACAGGAAAGGACTACATGTCTAACCCAATAATATTTCTCGATGAGGTAGAAAACGTACTGTTTACACGAGGATGCGTGGAGACGCATGACGTCAATTTGGTAATCGCACGGTTAGTGGACGACACACGGGTGTGGTGGAGAAATTTTAGAAGAAATCATTTTCCGATGTCACCACCGATGACGCGGGGAGTTGAGCCGCATTCAGTGAAAAGTACATGCCTAACTCCCGAAAAGATGCGCTCAGACGTGAGTTTGAACTGTTGAAACAAGGAGACCGCAATGTGATAGAATACAATACCTAATTCATCCGATTGTCAGCATACAATGCACATATTATTCCTACAGAAAGGGAGAAGGTCAAAAGAGTTGTTAAGGGTTTAAACCCAAACTTGGAAGAGAAGGTAGTGGCATTAGCCCATTATCGGGCATACCTTCAGATCGTCGGTATGACAATGAGGATAGAAGGTTTTGCTAAAGCAACAAAAAAAAGTATTCGCAGAAAAGGTTTTGACGCCAGATCATTTAGTCGAGTCAAAATCAGAAGCAGGAGTTTAGTAAGGGATCTTCAAGACCGAACCAATCTATGGGCCAGTTTTATTTCAAGCCTAAGAGGAACAGTTGGTTTAATCACCAAGTGAGCAAGGACAAGGCCACCAATCCTAACACAGGAGGGGACAAACCGGTTTGTAAGATTTGTCAAAGGAAATACGCTGGAGAATGTCAGCTCTTAACGAAGTCATGTTATAACTGTGGAGAATCAGGCCATTATGTCGGAGATTGCAAAAAGAGGACTCAAATACAATCTATTCAGGGGAGGTCAGAAGAAACCACAACTGCCTACAGGGGAAATCAGGGAAACCAACCCCGCCAGAGTCAGGGAGGTCAACAACCCAACAATTCTAATCGGCTCTACGCTTTGCCCCAGAGGAATGAGGTAGAAACATCCAATGCGGTGGTCACAGGTATTTCGCTAGTCTCGAGTATTCCTGCATTTGTATTATACGATCCCGACTCTACATTTTCATATGTGTCAATGGGCTTTGCTAAGAATTTACATGTAGAACCTTCTTATTTAAGTGAACCTTTTGAGGTTATGACACCAGTAGGGGCCTCCATTTGGGCCTCTCGGGTGGTAAATAATTTCCCATTAGAAGTGAATGGCAGGGGAACAATGGTGAACCTAGTACTACTTGATATGGTAGACTTCGACGTCATTTTTGGTATGGATTGGTTGTCGGCATGTTATGCCATGTTAGATTGTCGGCGAAAGATAGTGAGATTAACTTTTCCCGGAGAACCAGAAGTTGTTATAAGGGGTAGGGTTGGAATATCCTCAGGTCAATTTATTTCCTACCTTGGGGCTCAAAAGTTATTGAGAAGTCACAGAGTGGAGTATGCATATCTGGCTAATATAGTGGATACCCAAAAAGAATCCCCAGCGGTGAATGATGTTCCTATTGTTCGAAATTTTCCGGAGATTTTTCCTGAAGATCTTCTAGGCCTTCCTCCGGATAGAGAAGTGAAGTTTGCTATAGAGTTAATTCCGGGTACAAGACCCATTTCTATTCCTCCATATCGAATGGCCCCAGCTGAATTGAGGGAGTTAAAAGAACAATTGAAAGATCTTCTGGATAAAGGCTTTATAAGGCCTAGTGTTTCCCTCGGTGCACCATCTGCTTGTGAAAAGAAATACGGATCGCTCGAATGTGCATCGATTATCTAATTTCAATAAGGTCACGATCAAGAACCGTACCCATTACTAAGAATCGAAGATCTTTTTGACAAACATCAGGGAGCTCGCTATTTTTCCAAGATTGATCTCCGTCGATATCACCGGTGAAAATAAATCCGGATGATATATCCAAAATACCTTTAGAACCCGACACGCCATTATGAGTTCTTGGTCATGTCTTTTGGGTTAAACAATGCCCCAGCGGCTTTTATGGATTTAATGAACAGAATCTTCAAACCATTCCTAGATTTGTTCGTGATTGTGTTCATAGATGATATTCTAATCTACAGTAAGAGTGTTGAAGAACATGAAGAGCATCTGAGGGTAGTGCTTCAAGTCTTGAAACAGGAGAAACTATATGCTAAATTTTCAAAGTGTGAATTTTGGTTGGAAGAGGTAGCCTTTTTGGGTCATGTTGTGTCAAGGGATGAAATTATGGTAGACCCCCAGAAGATAGAAGCAGTGAAGAACTGGCCAAAACCGACCACTCCGACAGAGGTTAGAAGTTTCTTGGGTTTGGCTGGGTATTATAGAAGATTCGTAAAAGGTTTTTCTAGTCTTGCTGCTCCTTTGACCCGGTTGACTCAAAAAGCGGTTAAGTACCAGTGGTCAGAAGCATGTGAAGCAAGTTTTCAGAAACTAAAGGAATTGTTGACTACTGCACCAGTCCTAACCTTACCATCGGGACAAGAAGGGTTCATGCCTATCATGCGATGCCTCAGAGTTGGGTTAGGATGTGTCTTGATGCAATTTGGAAAGGTTATTGCGTATGCATCTAGACAATGAAGATACATGAGAAGAATTACCCAACTCATGACTTGGAATTAGAATTAGTGGGTGGTGTTTGCCTTACGAATATGGAGACATTATTTGTATGGTGTGCATGTGGACATATTTACAGATCATAAGAGTTTGCAGTACATAACCACACAGAAAGATTTGAATCTCCGACAAAGAAGATGGTTAGAGTTGCTTAAGGATTATGACCTTAGTATTCTTTACCATCCTGGGAAAGCCAACGTGGTGGCTGATGCACTCAGTAGGAGATCAATGGGCAGCTTGGCCCATTTGGCAATGCAAAAGAGGGGTATTGTTCGTGAGGTACAAAGATTGGGAAACCTCGGGGTTAGCTTAACTGAGATCGGTGAAGGTAGGGTGGTGGTACATGATACCTCGCGATGCCTTAGCTTCAGAAATAAAAGAAAGTCAGTTTGACGATACGGAGTTTGTTGGATTTCGGGAGAGGATCCAACAGGGAAAACCTTCACAGTTTACATTGGGAGATAATGACGGAACTCTTCGGTATAAGGGTATGTTATGTGTTCCTAAGGTAAAGGATCTAAGTAGGAAGATCTTAGATAAGGGTCACAACACAAGATATTCCATTCATCCAGGGTCAACAAAAATGTATCAGGACCTCAAGGCAAATTACTGGTGGGACGGGATGAAGAAAGACGTTGCAGAGTTTGTCGGGAGGTGTCTTATATGTCACAGTGAAAGTCGAACATCAATAACTCGCGGATTACTTCAGACATTGGAGTCCCCATGTGGAAGTGGGAGGCGATTCATATGGATTTCAGAATCGGTCTACCAAAATTCGAGAAGGGTATGATTCTATTTGGGTGATTGTTGATCGGATTACAAAGTCGATCCATTTCTTACGGCCAAGACTACGTACGCGCACCACAAGACGCATGATTTATTTGAAGGAGATTGTGCGGTTACACGATTCCTTTACAAATTATTTCAGATAGGGTTCCCGATTCACCTCACACTTTTGGTAAAGTTTCAGCAGGTCTCTGACAAAAGTTAAGTTAAGCACGACTTTCCACCCGCAAATGACGGGCAGCCGAGCGAACAATTCAAACACTCGAGGACATGTTGCGATCTTGTGTTGGATTTTCGTGGGAAGCCGGTTGACCATCTATGTCTAATTGAGTTCGCCACAACAATAGTTTTCACTCTAGCATACAAATGACCCCGCTTGAAACATTATATGGACGAAAATGTAGGTCTCCACTTGGATGGTTCGGTGGGTGACGCAATCGCTCGGACCTAAGTCATTCAAGAAACAAATGATAAGGTACAGATGATTCGGAGCGGATCGTAACAACTCATAGCCGTCATAAGTCCTATGCGGATCATCTAAAAGAGATCTTGAATTCCAAGAGGAGAAAGTATTTTTAAAAGTGTGTCCCAATGAGCGGAGTGATGCGTTTTGGTAAGAAAGTGAAATTGAGCCCAAGGTTTATTGGGTCATATGAGATCTTGCGAAGAGTGGGAATGTGGCTTACGAATTAGCACTTCCACAAGAGTCGGAAGCATGCATCCAGATTTCATGTGTCAATGTTACGAAAATACTTGCACGATCCAAGTCACGTCATCCTTCCCCAGGAGATAGTTCTTAATAAAGAGTTTCGATATGAAGAGGCTCCGGTAGAAATACTTGATAGAAAGATCCAACGCCTTAGAAATAAAGATATTGCATCCGTGAAAGTCCTATGGAAGAATCACTCCACAGAGGAAGCCACCTGGGAAGCGGAAGAGGCGATGAAAGTCAAATATCCATTCCTATTTGACTAAGGTAATAAAAAAAAAGCGTTACATAGTACTTCATATGTGTGCCATTTGCGTGTCTATATGCATGTGTTACAACCTTATTCTCATTCGAGGACGAATGCTTCTTAAGGAAGGGAGAATGTGAAGCCCCAAATTTGTTACAATAACAATAAACATTATTGTGTCTATGTGATTATGTTACGACCTTATTCACATTCGAGGACGAATGTTGCTTAAGGAGGAGAGAATGTAAAATCCGAAAAATAATAATAATATATAGTTGTGGTTGGGTTAATAAAAATATATATATACATTAATTAGTTCCAACAAATGGATTTGCAGTTTTCAATTCATTCTTTAGTGAAGGAATGGGCAACACAAACGAAAATGACATGTCTTGCTCCTTTTTTCCACTATTTTTGCTCAGATTCTGGTAAGACTTTGCGCGACCACTCTTAAGTGATTGGTCATATTAGTTTTTGGTAATTAAGAAGGTGAAAGTAATATACTATTATTGAACTTTAAAAAAAAATAAAAAAAATAAAAAAAAAAAAACTTGGTATGACTTACATTTTGCATACGGAAAAAAATTGAATGAAAATTAACATTATGACAATTGAATTCTAGACTTGTTAGCCTTGTCATAAATCTCATCAACTAGCATTACCCTACATATTTATGTTTAGAAAATGGAGTAGACTAATTGTCTTCACCAGGCACTGGATGAAAATGTCCACTACCCTACCCCCTCCCCTTAATTCCTCTCAACTCTTACCCTTCCACCTTCCACCTCCCACACTTCTACTTATACATTGTATTTGACACAAATAAAATACCTAGCACAAAGAATACAAAATTAGAAAAAACAAGTGAACAAGAAGAGGAAAAATCTGAAAAACATCAAGAGATGAAGGAGAACAAAAATAGGAATACTAGGGAGCAAGGATCACTTGTAGCAACAAAACAACAATATTTTTCACGCTTACAAGGTGAGTTTTCTCACTCAGAAATTCTTGGTAACATCCTTTATTTTAAGTTCAATACATGTTAGAATAAGAATTGAGTGTTGAAAAGAATATTGAACTTTTGATTGTTTAGACAACTAGTTACGTCATGAACTTTACGAACTGTTCTCACTGAGTTATAATTATTAGAATTTGATGCAATTCGGAGGAGTGGTACACCTCTCTAATATGATCATATAGAACCAAAAATGAGGTAAAATGGACATACGGTTTGAAAGTTATCATAGTTCAAAGTTCCTGCCTTAGATTTGGCCGAAATTCGGAAAGGCATAATTACGGACTGTTTTTATTGAGTTTTACTTATTAGAATTGTATGAAAATTTACATGGTTGTAAATCTCTCTGTTACGGACAGATATAGATAAATATTTATTAAAACGGACTTAGGAGTTGAGAGTTATTGTAGTTTGAAGTTGCTGCCTCGGATTCATCGGAATCCAGAAGGGCAGGACGTTGAAACGTAAAACTGTACTAATCTGTGGGGAATATGAAAATTGTTGCTAAATGAAAGTTCTGGATATCTCTGTTGTGGACATTTTTAGACCTTACGGGGGGTCTATGAGACTTACGGATTGAGAGTTATCGCTGTTTAAAGTTTCTGTCTCGGATCTATCGAGATCCAGGAAGGGCAGCGAATAAAAGGGTAAAACTGTACCGAATGGTACAGAATATGAAAGTATGGTTCACATGGAGACATGTAGCTCTCTGTTCTCGTCGTTTTGAGATTTTATGGGGCTTGAACGGGTTTACAGATTAGGAGTTATGACTATTCTAAGATTGGGTGTTGTTTAATAAAAATTCTGCCGAAATAAATTTCATGTGGCTGTTTTGAGGATAAATTTGTGTTAGTTACCCAAAGTAGTTTTAAATGAAATTTGGTACAGTGAAAGATCCCCGTATTACCTTAGTTTCCGCTTTAGAAACACCTTAGTTGGAATTATGGTTAAAAAGTTATAATCGTTACAAGTATAAATGACAGAATGTTAGAAAAGAGAATAGTATTTATTCAATCTTCTGAAAAATATGAAAAGTGAATACGTGTTCACATAAATATATAAATATATAATGGATCGGGTTGCACGCCGCAACAAAACGTAAAGTGAATACGCGTTCACAAATACGTAAACATAATGGATCGGGTTGCACGCCGCAACAAAACGTAAAGTGAATATGTGTTCACAAATATGTAAATATAATGGATCGGGTTGCACGCCGCAACAAAACATAAAGTGAATACGCGTTCACAAATACGTAAACATAATGGATCGGGTTGCACGCCGCAACAAAACGTAAAGTGAATATGTGTTCACAAATACGTAAATATAATGGATCGGGTTGCACGCCGCAACAAAACGTAAAGTGAATACGCGTTCACAAATACGTAAACATAATGGATCGGGTTGCACGCCGCAACAAAACGTAAAGTGAATACGTGTTCACAAATACGTAAATATAATGGATCGGGTTGCACGCCGCAACAAAATATGAAAGATGAATACATGTTCATCTATATATAAATATGAAAAGTGAATACGCGTTCACAAATATATAAATGTAATAAACATGTGGAAATGCAGGGGAATGTCTTAACGTATAATACGAGATAAAATGAAGTGTTAGTTAAACCGAGAATTTCCTATGAGGAGTTGTTGCATAATTAAAAATGTTGTAACCTGATATGTTTTTGCAATATGCTTATTATGTTATAATGTGATTGCACTTGGAATATTGTGGTGTTACTTTGAATTGCAGGGTAAGGTTCTCACCACTGGATGGTAGGTGACTATTTATTTAACATGTTTCAGGAAAGCGTGATAGAGGAAAGACTCCACGCCAAGGCTAGCGATCGTCCCGCAGCCTCTTGTCATACCAAGTCCATTGCTTCGGGCTTGGTATTCGTCAGGTTCAGGATGTCAGTTCCAGTGTCTCGGGAAATGTCCGTATAGAATGGTCTCCCTTCCAACTTAGAATAATCTTTGTCAGTATGTCTATGTAGAAACAATATTTGCACGAGCATGGGCTAGCGTTATGTTTTTAATAAAGTCATAAACAGATCTCTTTATTGTTATTTTTATTAATAGCTCCGTATTTGAATATAAGTTCAAATTTCTAAATAAAGAGAATTAAATGGTGCTCCTGGTGGGAAATAATTATCCAGGTGCCATCACGCTCTAAGTAAAGACTTAGGAAAATTTGGGGCGTGACAATTCTCCCCTTCTCCTTCCGGCAGTGCCGTTGGAGCCTCCGCAGTCAACACATTTGCCACATGGAGAGTGGTCAAATAAAACAACATCTTTTGTTGCCAGCGTTTGAAATCAGAACCCTTTAACTTCTCGGGTTTCTCAACATGGTTTTTCACCATTGATGATTCAGATTGATCCATTTTTGCAAATAAGGAAAATGAATTCTCTGAAAATTATGCAAACTCAACAAATCAGAAAAATGTATTTTCTGAGAATTTGTCTTAGATTGTTAGTGGCAATCTATTTCTTTCAATAAACAATCACAATAACATAATAATGATTCAAATGAAATTGAAATTAACAATAGTGAAAACCAGCAAAAGCGAAAAACACACACTAACTTGTGTCGATAGAGACCTGCAATGCAGTGACCTAAGACAGAAATTCGCCCCCAATCGTGCTGTAGTTTCACGGATGTCTATATTGAGGATACAACTATCTGGTTCAGGTTCTTGCACGAGTAACACGAGAACTTGATCCCTGACGAATTTACTTTATGTGTTTTCCAGAAAATATCTTTTGAGGAAGAAGATGAAGATTAAGCAAGGATCTTAGATCATTAATTGTATTAATGATAGATTATAATGTATTGAGTATTATGTGTTCAAACAAGTGATCAACATGCTTTATATAACATAAATTTCGACCATAAACAATCTTTCACCTAAAGGTTGTGAATTCTAGGAAGAGACATAACTTTTGAACAATTTCTGAAAATTCCCGTTGGAAGCGCTGCGGCTCTTAGCCCTCAGCGCCGCGACCCTAATTCACTTCCTAGTTCCAGTGACTTACTGCCTCTCAGGTGACGTGACCCTTCCTCAGGGCGTCGCGCCGCTTGACCCAGAATCACGAAAATTAGTTTAGATCACTTAATTCTTCTTCTACGAGTTCCAACAGCAGCTACTCTATTCCTTGACTTTGTTCATAATGGAGTTGATACCATAGCACCTGGTGAAATCTTGAGCTGATAGTGACATCAATCCAAAGCAGTAGATTTGATGCACCATCAACATCTAGTTTATGTTTTGAATATTTCTGCTACAATGTTAGTCTAGTTTCCTCTAGTTTCTCTGTTTTCTTTGGCTGGATTTCTTTATTTTTGCTTATTCTGGATTCCTTGTGTAAACACCTTGATTCTCTTAGTAAAATGCCACAAACTCCATGCTGCGAGGTTTAAATAAAAGAAAAGACATCTGAGAGCTTCCATGACCTATAGTTGTTCAAGTTTACCCAGAAAAGTACTTATTCTAGAGTAGGAAATTAGTAAGATCGTTAGTTCAGTCATTATGACAGAAAAATGTCCTAATAAAAGCATACTAGAACCTAAACTATGTGGCACCACAAGAATGGAGTCCAAGAGATCAGGCTGGGATAGTCCACCACACTAATCATATGGTAACAAAATATAACCACAATAAAGCATAGTCGAATGATAGTCCAGAAAAGAAATATAGATATCATTGGAACTATTTTATGCTCATATTATAGAACTTATTTTAAATATTTGTACTTCAAAAATGCTTTTTAAGATTATATATTGTCGTTCATTTTTTATTAATGTCTCATTTCAGGCTTAGCGAGGGAGTCACTGATACTCACTGAGTGGCGAGAAAGTCGTACTCACATTCTATTTGCAGGAACCTACTTTAGCATGGTGAATGTATACCTAAGTTTTGCAGATGACCGCACATCAGGCTAGGATCTCCCTCACTCCAGAAGATTGTGGGGGAGCTCCTCTTTTGATACCATGGGGACTGAGTATTTTTTCCTTAAGTCTATTTTTTATTTACTCATTCAACTTAGCTTGAAGGTTAGCCAAGAAAACTTGTGTCATGCGTAATTCACAATTTTTTCAAGAAATAGACTCTACACAGATAATGTTAGAGTTGGAACTTTGTATCATTTGCATTATTTTTTTGCAATATTTTTAATATTAAAATAGAATAGTTATCCTTTTAGATTTTTTCTTAATTCAAATATCAAATGCTAAGTTATATTTTGTTATAAAACTGAAAAAAATAATTCCTTGATTATTTTCATCAATTGAAAGATAATATATACACTTTACATATTTTCATAATAGGAAAATCCTATTCCTATTCTACTCATAAAACCTTATTCTATTTGGAGACAAATTATACAATTATGGTAAGTGTACAAAACTAATTACACTAAAACATTACATTACATAATTGTACAAAACTACTGCCCACGGTTGGGCTGTCACGGGTGGGCTGTGCAACCCGAGAGCTATTGGGCTTAAACCGAGAATCAATATACATCAATATGCATAAGTATATACATGTATATTGTGTATACTTATGTATATTTAACACACACCCACAGTTATAGCGGGTGGTCTTCGAACGCTGAGACTGTCCCTAAAATCTTCAAAAAGGACCGAAGGAAGACCCTTTGTAAAGATGACTGCAATTTGATACCCGGAAGGGACATGACAGATGCATACTTGTCCACGAGCTATCTTTTCTCGAATAAAGTGAATGTCCATCTCGATATGTTTGTGCGCTGATGCTGAACCAGATTATCAGAAAGGTAGATGACACTAACATTATCACAATAAACCAATGTCGCTTTTTGAATAGAACAATGAAGCTCTAAAAGTAGATTACGTAACCAATAAGATTCAGAGACCATATTTGCTACCCCTCGATACTTGGCCTCGGAACTGGAGCGTGATAACGTCGACTGAAGTTTGTTAATTGGCAGACCACGAGACCAAGTTATTATCAAGAAACATACAATATCCAGACGTAGATCGTTTGGTGTCTGGACAACTACCCCAATCAATATCTGTATACGAGACAAGTGTAGATGTCGACGAAGGATATAAATGTAAGCCATAGTCAAGTGTATCCTGGATGTACCGAATGATGCATTTGAGCGCATTCATGTGCTCAACCCTGGGATCATGCATAATCAAACACACCCATTGTACGACATACGTAATATGTGGTCTCGTGAATGTAAGATACTGAAGTGCCCCTACAAGACTACGATAACGGTTCGGATCCTCGTATGGTGCGCCGGCCGCAACACCAAGCTTGAGCTTAGTATCAACTAGAGTGGAAGTAGACTTACAGGATGACATTCCAGCTCTCTCAATGATCTCAGCTGCATACTTCCTTTGGGATAAAAATAACCCACCTGCATGAAGAGTGACAACAATCCCCAAAAAGTAACTCAAAGACCCCAAATATTTCATAGCAAACTCAGAACTGAAAATTGTCATGATAGACTGGCGTAATGCATCAGAAGAGGCAGTCAAGATAATATCATCCAAATATAATAGTATATAAGCCAAGGAAGAATCATGACGATATATGAACAATGAATTATCAGACCTGCTGTGAGAGAACTCAATAGTCGAAACATAGTCTGCAAACCTCTTATACCAACCCTTGGAGACTTCTTAAGCCCATACAAGGACTTCTTTAACAAATAGACATGATGAGGATGTTTGGGATCCCTGAACCCCAAGGGCTGATGCATATATACTGTCTCTTTGAGATCACCATGTAAGAAAGCATTCTTCACATCTAACTGATGAATGAGCCATACTTTCGAAAAATCCAAGCTGAGAACAGTAGGAATGGTAGTCAGCTTGACCACCAGGCTAAACGTCTCCCACAATCTACACCAACCTGCTGAGTCTTACCATCTCATACAAGACAAGCCTTATGCCTCGCAAAAGAACCATCAGAATTGTCCTTATTAGAAAAAATCCATATAGACCGAATAATATTAACACCAGAAGGACAGGGCACCAAATCCCACGTCTTATTATCAATAAGAGCATTATATTCATCAGTCATAACAATTTTCCAATTCGGGTAATTTAAAGCAGACACATGATTGCAGCGTAGCAGTGATTTAAGAACATTATAATGTAAATTAAAATGTCTTTTTGGTTGATAAATACCCTGTTGACTTCGAGTGACTGATTTATTACTCGAGACAAAATAGGGAGAATTTTGGGAAATTTCGAGACACATGATGGGCTGGCCAGCAGGCAGTGGGCCTGCTGGCCTAGAACAGTAAGCAGAAGCTGAAACAACCGAGGATACAGGAACTGGACCAGTTCCAATATTGGGCTGGACTGGCCCATCAACTTAAAATAGCCCAGTGGTGAGAAGGGGGACAGTGGGTTGTGACAGAATAATGGGGCCAGCGGGCAGTGGGCCCGCTGATGGATTTGGGGTGTGTGACACTTCTGAAAGATGGTGAATAATATACGAGGATATACCATCCTCCAAAAATTTATACAACTTAGGCACGAAATTACTAACCTTAACAAACGAAAATTGGGATTCATAAAAAATAACATAGTGACTAATGATGATTTTATTAGATGATAAATCAAAATATTTGTAACCATAATGATTAGAAGGATAACCCAAAAAATACACAAGAAGTAGAACGGGCCTGAAGTTTGTTAATTGTGGTAGACGAAAACGGTGGACAACATAAGCACCCAAAGACCCTAAGATGTGAAAACGAAGGAGTCTTATTAAATAAAATTTGAAGAGGGGGCGAATACGTCAAACTTTGGATAGGAAGAATGTTAAGAAGATATGTAGCCATTTGTAGAGTATGATGCCAAAAGGTAGGGGGTACGGAAGCATAAAGTAATAAAGTTCGGATAACGTTGGTAATGGTACAAATTTTTCGTTCGGCTTTTCCATTTTGTGAAGAAGTATGAGGACAATAAAAATGAAAAATGATCCCATTATTAGCACAAAACTCCAGAAACACCCTATTATCATATTATTTTCCATTATCACATTGAATATTTTTAATGTCCCGTTTGAATTGAGTTCTAATGAATGCTCTAAATTTTAAGAAGATGAAAAAAACTTGAGATTTTTTCGATATCAGAAACGTCCATAAAAATTTAGAATAATCATCCAGAAAGAGAACATAATACCGATGACCCAAAGAACTAAGAACATGAGACGTCTATAGATCTATATGAATAATATAAAATGACATTAAAGTATGAGAATTAGAGTATACAAATGGTAACTTAACAATTTTTCCTAAAGAAAAATATTGACAATTCGGAGTACGACTCTTACCCTTACAAGAAATAAAATTGTATTTATCTAAGGAAGACAAAATAGACGACCCTGGATGACCTAGACGAGCATGCCACAAGGAAGGAGCCAGAGCTGTAAAAGTTGAGGGCCATGCTGGACTCAGGAAACCGAACCTTGGTGTGATAGGATAAATATCACCCCTACTATCACATCTCATGAGAGGACTCCCCGTCTTGAAATCCTTCACAGAAAACCCAAATGGATCAAATTCGACAGAAATAGAATTATCAGTGGTGAATTTACGAACATACACCAAATTTTTAATTAATTTAGGAGCGTGAATGGTATTTTTTAAAATAAGGGATGGATGGGGGGGGGGTGAGCGACAATGTTTTATGACCATAACCACGAATTGGAATTGAATTACCATTACCAACAATTATACCATGATTGTTTCTCAAATTGGAATAAGACGAGAGAGTACCTGAGTCGGACGTCATGTGAGTAGTGGCACCGGTGTCCATGTACCAATTTGGGTTCGAAGAATTTATTCCAAGTGTATGCATCGCGACTTCAATATCGGTAGGGGTGAGCCCCATAATATCATAGGCCTGAGGAGGCCAGAGCCTAAGCACACCGGCTTCGTCCGACCAAAAGTGGTCGATACCGCCGTCCGCAATTGGGCTCGAAGGTCTTTGGGCAGCCCAACTGCCTGGCGCTGAATGTGGCGGATACCAATGGGTATTGGGCCACTGCCCACTGGTCCAAGCCAACGGCCAGGTGGCCTAAGGCTGGGACCAATTGGGTGGTGGCCCACTACTGTTGGGACGAGACACACTACTGCCGTTACCACCGCCGGGACCACCGCCTTTGCCGCCACGATTTTCCCATTATTTTTACGATTATTTTTTCTGCCACCGTGAGCATGGTTTTGGCCCGAATTATCAACAAAACTTGGCAAATTTGTGGAGGTCGTCATATAGCTACAGTACTAGCCATCATAGCCGCCTTTTTAGCCAAACCGACTTCTTTCAAAGTAAGCATGAAACGTGCTTGATAGTTCAAATGCCACTATAGGCCTCAGATTGGTCGGCAACTATCTGCAGAACAAGACGATTATCACTCACGGGCGCACCAACGTTGCGGAGTTGGTTCGCCAATTCTTCCAACCTAGTACAATAAGCCGAAACGTTTGGCAAATTTTTCATGTTGACGTGAGAAAATTCATGCTCAAGTGTAACAACCCTGGAATTCTGATTATCTTAGAATATGTCACGCAGCCTATCCCAATAATCCATTGTCGTAGCGTCCGGCTCAATAATTGTCTGCAATAGGTCGGTAGAGATCCACTGAAGGACGGTGGAATCAATATTTTTCCATAAATTAAGATCATCCTCGCATTTTGATATCTCCGTATCCTCATGAGTCGCGGGGATTATGTGATGGATGACTTGATGCTAGCGTGCGTGAATCTTGAATAGTTCGAGACACGTCGCATATAGGACGTTTTATATTTCAAGAACAAGAGAGATGTTATTCTTGATGTTAGAGACTGCAAGGGAAAGATAGAATGTGTTCTTTGATGTAGATATACTGATATAACAATATGTGATTGAGGAATTTTGAAGAAAGAATTTTAGGTTTGGAGAACAAAAAAATTCACGAAAACCGAGACAAGGATGCACGGAAATCGAGGAAGAGTTGGAGGATGAAAGAAAACATAACCTAGACTTGTGATACCAATCCATTAATTATTTTTATTAATTGAAAGACAATATATATACTTTATATATTTCCATAATATGAAAATCTTATTCCTATTCTACTCCTAAAACATTATTATATTTGGAGACTAATTATACAATTATGGTAAGTATACAAGACTAATTACACCAAAACATTACATAACATAATTGTACAAAACTACTGCCCACAGTTGGGCTGTCATGGATGGGCTGTGAAACCCGAGAGCCATTGGACTTAAACCGAGAATAAATATACATCAATATACATAAGTATATACATGCATATTGTGTATACTTATGTATATTTAACAAAAACAGTGATGGTCGCATGTCATCTTAGAATTAGAATAGAACAAACAAGCTAAGAATGTTCGCTCAGTCAAGTTAAATTACGGAGTGTCGGTCTTGATTAAGGGTGGCAAAATTAGCCCAAACCCAAATGATCCGCCCAACCCACCCAAGGTATCATGGGTTTGGGTAAGAGTGATTTTGGTGATGGGTTGGTTTGGGCTAGCCCAAGTTGACTCATCATAAATCAACATCACAAATGAGCTCATGATGATGCTCAAACTTGACTCATAAAAATGTTCAACTTTAACGATTAGAGCTCCACTCTAGATTAAATTTTTTATTTATAATTATTTATTAAAAAAATTCCTTTATTATTTCGAAACAATAAAAATACACCAACGCATCACAACCTCACTATACATCCACCATACCCCCTCCCCTACACCAGCCCCTACCCAAGCACTAAACCACCCTCACATCTCTGCCCCGTACCTTGCCTACTCCATCCCACCCCTACCACCCTACCGACTTCTACCCCACCTACCCCACCTCCTTCCCTACCCACCCTACCCACACATACCCCCTTCCACCCTCACACCATTGCCCTACCCCTATCCTCAAATTTCTATTTCATTTTTTTTTTTACTTTTATAAAAAAAATGATTTTTTTTCTTACCCCACCTACCCACCCATCCTCAAATTTCTATTTCATATTTTTTGTTACTTTTATAAAACAAATTATTAAAAATATGCAATTTTTTCTTACCTCCTCCCTATCCCCCCTACCTCATAGCCCATTCTCAAATTTTTATTTTATATTTTATTTACTTTTATAAACAATTTGAATTTTTTCTTACCCCCTCCACCTCCAACTCATTGCCCTACCTCATCCTAAAATTTCTATTTCATATTTTTATATGAATATTTTTCTTACCTCCCCTCTATTGCCATAACCCCACCTACCCCTTCCACCCCCACCACATCCTCAAATTTCTATTTCATATTTTTTGTTACTTTTATAAAAACATTATTTAAAATATGATTTTTTTCTCCCCCCCCCCATCCACCCGCACCATTACCCTACCACCATCCTCAAGTTTCTATTTCATATATTTTTGCTTTTATGAAAAATGAAAAAAATCTTTAAAATATTATTCTTATTTTAAAAATAAAGATATGAAAAAATCAAATATCATACAAAATAAAATAACATCATAGAAGGTAAGTTTAAAATTTGTAAAAGTAATGAGTCAAGTTGTGTTAGTTCGGTTATGAATGTAACATCTCATACTTTCGGGTCACGGTTTGAACCGCTAGGCGTATGTAAAATCGCTAGGCGTGTGAAAATAGATCCGAACATTGAAAAAATTTATGTTATGATTACGTATGCTAATAAAGAGATTAGTATACGTAGGGATAAAACTCCGGAATAATTTTGGATATAACAAGTATGACGACGGGGATCGAAAATAATTTTGGTACATGCATGATGAGGTTATGGACTAATGTCATATTACAAGAATTATGACATTGAGTATACGGAGATTTTATAAGTCATGAGATTTAAATAAAATGAAATCTATAATTAATTATGTGTATAATTAATTAATTGTGGGATTAATTATTAATGGGAGGGAGACAAGCGTAGGGGGAATTGGATACATGTAGCATTTTGGAAAATTTCCTAATGACTAACCTAACTAAGGTGGTATGTGTGTCGTGTACCTAGGTGTTAGTGGGTTAGCATTACTTCTAAACCTACACGTATTAGGTGGATAGATTATATAGCATTTAATTTTGATTCTTTAGCGGTTCACATCGTACGATTAAGATACCCTATGCCTACTCTATTGTCTATTCCAGTGAACTCTCTTCCATTTCAAAGAAAGACAAATACCCACTTTTCTTTTAGTTCCGGAAAGAAAGCCTTTCCATTTCCAAAATAAGTCAATTATCCAATCTCCATCTCACCAAGGTGATTAACTTTCTAGGTATGTCAAAGCAAATTATTTATTTCTTTTGACACGTTTTATGTAACGAAATGTGATCGTGATGTTGCTCCATAATTTATTATACTCCTAATAATTAAAAAATGTTCATGTTATTGATTTCTATACTAAAAACATGTGTAAAATTGTGTCTAAGTCCTTATTAATGCATATGAAAAAGGTGTTGATGTTCCCAATATTAGCCGAAGGTATAAAGATATTATGCCACTCAATATATTTTATTGTTATTCATGCATTTTCATTTGCATTGCATTCATATTTTATCCAAGACTATATATTGGGGATGCGAAACGGGATACGCAGAGCACCTGATCAGCTGAGATATGATAATAATAAAGCCTGTGTGGCTTAATGAAGGAAGACGCCTGGTTCAGGGCCAATATATATATATATATGATTGGGAGGAAGATGCCCTTGTGTGGCCAGTATATATGTATTTACCGCATTGTGCATGACATTTAGACATATTATTGTTACACCCCGTAGTTCCAGGGTATGTATATGAGGACGTACGTACGAGAATACGACATTAAAATTGGAAAGGAAGAAATATGTGATTTTTCGACGGAAAAGTTTCCGAATTTCGTGAAGGAAAAAGGTTTATTATTGAGAATTGGATTCTCAACTTTGGTATTTAAGACTTTAAGAATTTATAAGAATTGTGGAATTTTATTTCCGGATTTGGTCATGTGGGGCCCACTTTATTTTTGAGATTTTGGATATTGTCGGAAAACGAGATATTGTGACGAATGGGAGGGCGACACGTGTCACCCCCCTTAAATGGTCTTGGACGAAATTTAACATGGGCACAAGGGTCATTTGACCATTATTAAGATGACAAAGTCTTGCAAATAGTAGAGCTTGACATTTTTGACTTAGTCAATGGGACCACATAGCTTGATATTTAAGTAAAATGCATCCTAACCACCCATTTGTTCTAATCTTGGCCCTCCATTATGTTATATATACCTACCAGTAGCAAGACAAGGGTTCTACACTTAGAAAATTTTCATGAAAACTTGCTCTTGTTCTAGCAAGCTCACGGGTTGGGTTCTTCAAAGGGAAAAACAAAATTTGTTTGTTGTCCATTAAGCTCCACACTTTAAACCAAGGTCCCTAAGAGTATTGTAAGGGTATCTCAATAGAAAAATCCCGGAAAAAGATAGTTTTCGTATTAGTCGCAAGGTGAAAACCTAGTTGCTTTCCTAGGTTTTGATTGGAAGATTGAAGGAAAGTTGGTTGTGATATTCTAAGGGTCTCAAGTGGCGGATTGAAGTGTCAAGAAGAGGCTCTAAGTTTCTAGGGAGCGACTTCGGATTTAAAGTTGGACTAAGGCTCGTTAAGGTAACAATCTTGTTCTCTTAAAGTGTTACAAGATTATATATTGTTGTTAGCCTTACTTTTTACTAGCATGAAGTATATGTATTGAGGATTGATACGTGATATGGATTGTTGTAGCCTAAAATACGAAATGACATATAAGCCATTTGAAGTTGGATTACAATTTGGTCGTTAATTAGAATCGTCGCATGCTACTTACTTGAAGATTGTAGTAGTTATAATCGATTGCGACTTGATAGCATGTTATACTAAACAACTTGGATTGAAAAGGAAATTGAATAAGAATTGGTTGTTGTATCTCAAGTTGCCGAATAGACATGGTATTTTGTGGACTAGTTTTAATGTCAATTGTGGGACGGAATTTTACACGTCTTGTAGGCGTGTAATCCCCTATTGATAACTACATTGTTGAGCCTTAAATGTGGCGTGTTTGGTTATTGAATTCGGCCTTGAAAAAGGTGGCAAAGTATGTAGAAACAAAGGAAGTGCTGTCCGATTTTCCGTAGAATTTAGTGACTTTGCACTTATAATATTCTACGTTTGAAGTAAGAAGTTAATGGACGTATTATGGTCATTATAGGTTGAAGTACTAGACATAGCGTATTCTACTTGAAGGATGGAATAGCTCAAGGTGGAAGTACTTTGGAGCATTTTGCTATTTGTCGATAATCGTCGCGAGGTATGTGAACCTCTTCCTATCCTTTCTAGCATGGTTAATTGTGAACTATGTAGTACGGTAGACGTACGTGTGCTAAACGAATTTGGTTGGTTTAGAACATAAAGTGTTATAATGGCTTTATGGGAAGTTAATTATAACGATTTTATGTAGGTAAAAGAATGGTTGATTGATTTGAAAAGATAAGAGACTTGACTTATATTTGACTTGATATGATTTGTTAAGGACTTGAATTGTGTTAAAAAGTTGTGAAACCTCATTCGTGAGTAGTGAGTACTTGGTTTTTAAAGAATAATGTTATATTGATTTCGGAAATGGGAATGAGTATCGAACAAGCCATTGCAGTGTTAATAAAAGAAAATGTAATGACAAATAATTAACTTAAAACAAGTAGAATACTCCATCTGCATAGAAGCTAAGATAAGACAAAAGTGTATTACATTTTATAGATCATGACTACTTTAATAAGAATCATTATATACAAGTATTAATTTTTTCTTAAATTCCAAAGTAAGGAACTTGATTTCTAAAAGAAAAGAGACTTGAGGAATTGAAAAGTTTTTGGTTTAAAAGAAAGGCATGGTTTTGTCTTAAATTGGTTTAAAACATAAAGTGTTATAATAGCTTTTTGGGAAGTTAGTTATAACGACTTTATGAAAACAAAAGAATGGTTTTATTATTGGATTTAAAATGGTAACTTGACTTTAAAAGGAGAATTGATTTGGTTTAGAAAGAAGGCATGATATTGTCTTGATTGGGTTTAAAAAGAAGGCATGGTATTGTCTTGATTTGGTTTTAAAAGAAAGTATGGAAATTGTTTTGGTTTACTTAAAATAATAGTTACTCTATTTTGGATACTACGGGTGTTAGTATCATGTGACTTTTGCGAAAGGAATGGACATTTTTAAAGAGTTAAAGTGCGTAGTACTTTAGGGTTAAAACCCGGATTTTTGGCATAAAATGTGTCACGCCCTTTTTCGACCGCGACTTTCTAAAAGCGAATCTCCTGCTTAAAATGCAAGTTAGGAAATATAATAAAAGCTAAAGTGTTTAAAAAAGGCTAAAAATATTAAGAGATGCTTAAAAGGTGTTAAAAAGATGTTAAAAGTTTAAAAAATGTGCTAATGGATTAATTTTAAAAGTAAAGGGTGCTAAAAGTGCTAAAATGCTAAAGGGTTCGCGGAGTCGCCACCTAATTAATTGGGTGAATTAGGACACCTAAATGTTAACCAGTTTAAAGTAAACATTAACTCCATTTAATGGTCTGCTAAACTTAGTGAGATTCTGGGTAATGGTTCTTTATTAATCTAGAGGGAAGGGGTTAGGCACCCTCTAAAATCCGCTAACTTGCGGTTGTCCTGCCAAACCTAGGGTTAATTATTATTGCTAAGAATGCATGTTTGAAAAGTATTTAATAGAAAAGCATTTTTGGCAAAAGATTAATAAAATTACTGCTATAAAACACATGTAGAGTTTAAGGCATGCCCTATGTTATTTATGAAAAATAGGTGATGCAAAGTAAATTTATTGACTAAATGTATATATTTGCCTACCTTAATTAGTATCCCATATGCTTAAAGGGGTTCTTTAGTATACATAAACATAGGATTTCTATATAGATTTCGTAGCAAATGGGTTAAGAGTTTTGAAAGATAATATCCTAGCTACATAATTAATTATGCAAGTCAAGACTATTAGGTGATTTAATGTAGCTTAATTTATCTAAAATATTTAATTCGAAGGGAAACAAATTGTTAATTAACTACTTTCTAACCTATTGACTTAAGGTTTGGCATTCTAAGAGTTCTACTAATGACGTAATGTTAGACAATTAATTATAATGAATAAACGGGGCGGGGTAGGAAATAAAAGAAGATGACTCGAAGGAAAGGCGAGGTCTTTTCGCCGGCGGCTTGGAATTTCTGGCACAAACATAGATGCACATAGATGCGGGTTTTCACGTTTACTACAGTCTCGCCATGAGACTCTTTGTTGCTCCGATGCGTTTCATGCAAAAGTAAGAGAAGATAAGGATTAATATCAACCCAAATCATATTAATTATGCACATAGCTATGTAAATTTAAACAAAACACATAGTTGAAATTCTCACTCAACAACAACGAACCAGTCCAAATAGGCAGATCCATCAACCATTTTCAGATTTAAAATTCGGCCTAACATGCAATTCTCGAATTTTCGAAACGGAAGAGTTGATCAATTAAGCATCTATAGTGTACCATGTGACAACAGAGACGAAAATAAGCATAGGACAAGATGCTAAACGATGTAGAGCATGTTTCATATTGAGGAAAAGAAATGGGGTTTGACATGCTGGAAGGATCAAAACTAGTCATGCTTGTCAATAGGCAGATTTGAAACGATACTTGGATCACTCAACTCTGAACATGGCATATTAATATAAGGTATTTCAGTTGAATATCCCAAGAACCTTTTAGCTACATACAGTCTTCCAGCATATACATCAACTCGTAAAATTAATATCACATTTAACCCATTGAAAGAAAACTTGTCCAAACCAATAACTAATGGATTTATTCCTCTGGAAGAACAACCATTTATCACACAATGAATTTGATTTATTTATCTAACTCTTCATTAAATCCAATCAGTAAGAAAATCACCAAAACAACACACTGGACAATAACATCTATCGCATAATGTTCAGTTTCTTAGCCAATCTCGACAAATGGTTAAACCAGTGTATATGTCGCCATCTCACATTATAGCAATATGTAGACAACCCTACCAAATATGAACCTAATATATAGTTTACTGAATAATCCTAGAATAGATAACCTGCTAGCAAATTAGCAACTATAACTAACACATAATTAACACAAAACACACAATAATACAGAATAGAACTGAGAGGAATTTGGGTTTACCTTCTCCGGACAGCGAACCGAGGCAGCGTATCAAGTCGCCGATTCACTCGGAGGATTTGTTGCGGTTATGCGAAAGGATGAAACTTCTCAAAACTTGAGGATTCTGATTACCCACTCTAGAAGTCTAAATTCGAACGATTCTTGCCTGTTTCTCTCAATTTCTCTGACTGAAAATCCAGTGTCTAGAGATTGGTTTATATAGCTTTAAATTGGGTTCTAAAATAGGTGCGATTTGGGACTGCATGTAAAAGCTTTTGTAAGGATTGATTCGTGAGGTATTTCTTACCATTAATGGGTGATTCGGACAGATTTGGCTGCTTATTTTTGGACGAGAGTTGTGCTGATTTCGAATTGATTTTGTATGTCTTCGCCATTATGGTAGTCGGATCTATTTGAGGACGATTTTGGTCATGGTAAACCCTGATTTCCGCGATTTGGGTCACGATTTTGAAATGGTTCTTACTATGTCAGATTCTAAGAAAGGAAACCTGGGATTTGGTTTGTGATCTAGCGGGATTTAGGGCGTATGGGTGAGGGAGGCGGCGAATGAAGGGCTTAGGGTTTCGTTAGGTTTCGTTTGAGAAGGGGAGCGGGGACGATGGGTAAGGGCTGAGGGAAGTGAAGGGCTGGGCGTGTGGGCTTCGGGTGATAAGGGGAAATAAGGGGTTTGGGCCGGGGCGATGGGTAAAAGGGATTGGGCTGGGTAGTTATTTAGGAGTTGATTATTAGGTATTTAATTAGGGGTAAATTATTTAAATAGGTATTAGTTTTAGGTATTTAATTAGTTAATTAGTAATAAATTGTGCTTAAATTATCTAGGTGCTTTATTAATCTAATTGTTATAAATGCGGGTGTGCTATTTAATTAGTGCTTAATATTTTAGAATGCGACGCTATTTATTTAAAATCTTATTTATTGTGCATTATTATTTAAAATAAGTTATGAAATTGCTTTGCGTATTAATAAATGCGACTATGCTACTTGACACGACGTCATTGCTAAATTATTTATTTTATGTATTTATTAATTATTTAAGAATCATGACAGGGCTTGAAATTAATTAATGCGGGCGCGGGACTCTATGTACTTAATACTCTACGTAAGACGCGGTGCCATAATTAAATTGTTTATTTATGCTTGTATTTATGTTTTATCGCTGCATTTTATTATAAAAAATCATAAAAATTATTTTGCAAAATTAGTCTTATTTTATAGCTAATGACTGGACGGGAGAGTCAAAATTGGGTGTCAACAACTGTCCTTCTTTGTATGGAGATGATGGAAGAATCTTCGGACAAAGACGTTGACTCATAGCCAATTTTGTCTCGACCCTCAGAATTGCCAAAAAATGTTGGGCAGGTAGACAAGGCTGACACAAAAATCAAAATCTGTCCCAGTGTCGAGTTATGACGACACTGGGTTACCATGGTCAAAACACCAAGGCGGGCTAACGCGGACTCAAAGCTGTCCCAGTGTCGGGTTATGACGACACTGGGCTACCATGGTCGAAACACCAGGGCGGGCTAACGCGGACTCAAAATTTGTCCCAGTGTCGAGTTATGATGACACTGGGCTATGGTGCAAAAAGTAAAAGAAAAATAACTGGCTTGAACCTGGGGTGTACCGCTATGGCTTATGGTGCTGGGTTCTATGGTGATGTGGAATGAGTGGACCGACGCTTGAGGCCGCTTCTGCCATTCATTGGGAAGGTTGGCCCCCCCAACAAATTGCCCCGGTTCGCTGTAAGAGAAAATCCACGTTGTGCTCCTGCTCATGCATGCTAAGACTTAAACAAACGGTTAGTGCATAACTGTTAAGGCAAAATGATGATGCATAATTTTTAAAAGCAATGCAAATGTGAGTAGAAAAATGTTATTGTTACACCCCGTATTTAGAGGACATGTTTTAAGAATGTACGAAAGAACTCACAAGTGTTGAAAATTGAGACTTGTAAAAATTTATCGGGAATTATGAAATTGTCGAAAAACGTATTATATGATTTAATGGGAGGCGACGTGTCACCCCCTTAGTATGCCTTGGACGAAATTGCAAGGGCAAGAGGTCATCGACCTTTGTTAGCAAGACAAGTCTTGCAAGTTGTTTAGCTTGACAAAGTTGACTTAGTCAAGGTCCCACTAGACTTGATATTTAGCAAGACCTCATCCTAGCCACCCATTTGTAGACACCTTGACCCTCCATTGCCCTTTATATTACTACTAGTAGCAAGAGAGGGCTTAACACTTAGCCAAATATCACAAAGAATTTGAAGACACTCATTGTGAGCTCTCGGGTTCCCCATTACAAAGAAGGAAATTTTTTTGTTTCTTGTCCATTAAGCCCCACACTTTAAACCAAGGTTCATGAGTGTTATGTGAGTATATCTCAATAGAAAAATCCCGGAAAAAGAGAGTTTTCGTATTAGTCGCAAGGTGAAAACCTAATGGCTTTTCTAGGTTTTGGTTGGAAGTTTGAAGGAAAATTGTTGGTATGGTTCTAAGGGTCTCAAGTAGCGGATTGAAGTATCTTGGAGAGTCTCTAAGTTGCTAAGGAACGACTTCGGATTTGAAGATTGGATTGAGAATCGTTAAGGTATAATCTTGTCCTTTAAGATGTTACAAGATTATATATTTTTGTTGTTGTTAGTTTTACACGTTGACAACATGAAGTTGGTATGTAGAAGTTTATAAGTATTATGGAGTGCTTGTAGCTAAATTCGAAATGTTATATAAGCCACTTGAAAATTGGATTACTAATTGGTCGATTATTAGAAATCGTCGCATGTTACCTACTTAGAGATTATGGATTGTTATAATCAAATGCGACTTGATATCATGTTATGCTACCAATTTGGATTGAAATGGAAATTTGATAAGAATTGGTATGGTTGAACTCAAGGTGGCCGAATTTGGACTTTTAGTTTGTTATTCATTTGTATTGGACTACTTTCTAAATTGTGAGCCAATTGGGGTCATTTAGTTATTCATTGTATTGGAATACCTTCTATATTGTTGTGAGCCAATTGGGGCTGTTTGGTTATTGTATTCGCCTTGAAAAGGTGGCAAAGTGAGTAGAAACAAAGGAGGTCTTGTCAGATTTTCCGTAGAATTTAGCGACTTAGCACCTAAAATATTCTACGTTAGAAGTGAAAGGTTAATGGACATATTGTGACCATTATAGGTTGAAGTACTAAGTATAGCGTATCCTACTTGGAGAGTGGACTAGCTATCAAGGTTGGAGTACTTTGGAGCATTTTGCTATTTGTCGACAATCGTCGAGGTATGTGAACCTCTTCCTTCCTTTGGCATGATTCTATGTATGGAATATACCGTGGTATCATTTCATGTTTCTGTTACTCTTAGAAGTTAAGAGGTAGTTGTGTGATCTACTCTATGTAGAACTTTTCCTATCTTTGAGCATGACTAGTTGCACGTATGTAGTACGGTAGACGTCTGACACCTGATATCCTTTACTAGTTTGTGAATAGCCAAGTCGGGTGAGTTGGAGATTAACTCACTTCTTTGAAAGTATAAGGGATGTCTTAAGTGTTTTTAAAGTTAAGGGACTTGAAGAGTTTTAAAGTATGTGATACTTGTTCCGTTTTAAACGTATAAGTCCCTTGGATAGGAAATTGTTTTTGGGCTACGGTATAAAGTGAATATAACGGCTTTATGGGAAGTTAGTTATATTTGCTTTATGGAAAGATAAGTGATTTGATTTTAGTGAAAATGCCACTTGTTTTAAGGCATTAATTGCCCAAGGTTTTATAATAAAAGGAGTCACTTGTTTTCTAAGGGTTAAGAGACTATTTGTATTTTTGAAAGTTATGAGAATTTATTTGAAAGTATTTAATACTTGGTTTCAAAAAGTAGAAGTCTCTTGGTTATAAAATGAACGTGTTGGTCTAAACCATAAAGGGTTATAACGGCTTTATGGGAAGCCGGTTATAACGGCTTTATGGAAGGTTAAGAGAATGGTTTTCTCTAATAGAGTAAGCAAAGAAATAACTTGTGTTAAGGAAGGGCAAATTGTTTTAAAGGTACCAATTGCTTAAGGTTTCAAATAAGGAAGTCACTTGATTTAGAAGTGGTAATTGTATTTTCTAAAAGGTATTGTGACTTGTCTTGAAAGGTGAATAGGACTTGATACTACGGCCGTTAGTATCGGGAAGTTTTATTTGGAAAGGAGTCTTTGAAAAGAATGTCGTGACGTAGTACTTTGGCTGCTTAATTGAGAATAATTCTATGTGATGCCTTGATTAGTACTTTGCCTTGTTAAATGAGAATTATTCTATTTGTGCCCCGATAAGTACTTTGGCTTGTTAAATGAGAATTTTTCTATTTGTGCCCTGATAAGTACTTTGGCTTGTTAATTGAGAATTAGCCTATGTGTGCTGGTGATAGCCTTTGAGTGCAAGTATTATGTTTTATTACGATGCCGCGACTCTCGGTTGGAGGGCATTTGTCTTGTTATAAGTTACTTGGACGTCTGCAGCGATGATGTGGGATTCCACGGTATGCTTCCGCTATTTGTAGCACTTGGGTTAAATTCCGGATTTTATAAAAGACATGGTAGTGCTTATGTCTTGTTTGATGGTGGTCGAGATAGGGTAAGAGTATAAATGAGGCAAGCCCAGACGTTATACCACCTTCTCCAGTAAGAGTATAAGTGAGGGTAAACCCCAAGGCACTGCACCACCGCTTTATGTGTTGTTTGACGACCTCGAGATAGGGTAAGAGTATAAATGAGGCAAGCCCCAAGACGTTATACCACCTTCTCCAGGTAAGAGTATAAGTGAGGGTAGACCCAGATGCTATACCACCGCTTACCACCTTCTCCAGGGTAAGAGTATAAGTGAGGGGTAGACCCCCAAGATGCTATACCACCTTCTTTACCACCTTCTTCAGGGTAAGAGTATAAGTGAGGGGTAGACCCCCAAGACGCTATACCACCGGTGGGACTTGGTGTTCATGTATGCCTCTTGGTGTCTTATTATACCTGAATCGGCGATGATGTGGGATTCCACAGGCGTGATATATATATATGTATTGTGTATGTACGCCGACGGTGAGGTGGGATGCCACGCGCGTCACATGGTTATATTTTACACTAATAGTCATCGGCGATGATGGGGAGTCCACGGGCATGCTTTGATATTAGTGTGACTTGATCGCGTCCCAGATTGGGCCGGGTAGTATATGTGTCCCTCCGTAGTGGGCCGGACTAGTTTATGAAAGATAAGTAAGTTATATGGTAATGAACTTAATGATTCTTTTTCTAATAATGTACGTAAGAATGTGACTATAACTTTTATTGGGAATGGAAAGGATAATAAGATACGATTAAGTTCATAAGTGGTAATGACACGGCAGATCGTATGTATTTTTATACTTGTCCTTGTCATTCTTTTGTACGATTATGATTTGTTTCAGACGTTATATTCGCTCCATATTCGGTTTTGTTATCGACCTCGCCGGGCCGCGTTCATGCCGCGAGTTTAGGTACGATTGTGGATCCGCGAGCTTAGGATCCCGGTTCAGAAGTCGAGATGGCTCGGTGTTCCGAGTTGTCACGTTTATGTTCATTCGTGGTATGGCGGGGCCTGTCCACGATGGTTGTTAAAACTCTTAGAGGTCCGTAGTCACATATTGTGGGTCGGTTGTAAAAGAAAAGGCAACTGCTTCGGTTGTTTTTATATATGTTCAGGAAGGTAGCCCTATCGGCTAACCTGTTATTTTACTTACGATGTTTTATTTTTAAGTTTCGTGTGTGTTCCGCTGATTTTCTCTGATGTTTACCTGTAAGGGTGCCTGTGTAGGGCACCGCCGCGATCCGGTCGGGTCGTGACAAAAGTGGTATCAGAGCAGTTAGTCCTCGAAAAGTGTCTACATACCGTGTCTAGTAGAGTCTTGATTATCGGTGTGTTGTGCACCACATCTATAATCAGGAGGCTGCAGGACATTTAGGATTGGTTTCCATTCTTCTCACTCTAAGATCGTGCGATAGAGCTGTGTTGTTAGGGTCATCCCTCCCTAACGAGTTATGTTGGTTGCAGCTACGAGAAAGCGTGATGACCCGAAGGACTATGTGGATTGCGTATCCAGGTTGGTAATGATTGTAGTATAGTTGGTATTGTGATATACATCTATACGGAGTTATGTAGGAGGGTCAGACGCGTGTCGCCTAGAATGATTTTAGATTATCAAGAGTTGGTAAAGACTAACTAGATACCGGGAAGGTATGGAATAGTTAATGAATTTTCGCCAAGGCCTTATGTTTATTTTGAGATATTTGGGAAAGGATGAGTTGTCGGATAGGATAGTGAACCCTTAAGAAGCCATGTTAAGGAACTTAATGGAGTACCATGTTAATATATTAAGCTAAGTGGTAGGCTTAAGAGAATTGTACGGATGAGGTCCGTATAGAGTAAGTAATGGTTGTTGTGATCGAGACAACATGGTTATGGTATTGTGAGAAGTTTTTGTACCCGTTTACTGGGGGACTGATAAGGTAGGCTTGGAGCATGGAAATTGCGAGCCTAAGAATAATGATAACCGAGACCTTAGATATATAAGGCTTTCTCGCAATAAGATTTTAAGTCGGACGAGGATAAGAGTTAAGTGCGACGAGTTGGGTTGAAGACCATTACGGTCTCCCATGGCCCGGAATGGATTGGGATCAGTTGGTAGTAGTTTCGCTCGTGACGGTCACGCGAGGCGCAAGGCCCAAGTCTAGTAAATTGTTTCTGGGTTCGTGGACGCGTTCCACCGAACCAGTCGTGAAGCGGAAATAACCCTATATTGTTTTATAGAGTGACTCAAAGATTAGAGGCCGAATCGGTATGGAAGTTATGTATGTATGCTAGAAGGAGTTGGAAAGCGAAAGGATAATCTCGTTTGGGCTTATGATGGAAGGATATGCGTGTGCGAGGTATTAGGGCCATGTGTGGCATTATTAGTATGTCGGGTTTGTGAAAGGAAACTATGTCGCTAATTTTAAGTTTGACTCCGGAAGAACATTCGAGGACGAATGTTTCTAAGGGGGGAAGAATGTTACACCCCGTATTTACAGGACATGTTTTAAGAATGTACGAAAGAACTCACAAGAGTTGAAAATTGAGACTTGTAAAAATTTATCGGGAATTATGAAATTGTCGAAAAACGTATTATATGACGAATGGGAGGGCGACACGTGTCACCCCCCCCCCCCTTAGTATGCCTTGGACGAAATTGCAAGGGCAAGAGGGTCATTGGACCTTTGTTAGCAAGACAAGTCTTGCAAGTTGTTTAGCTTGACAAAGTTGACTTAGTCAAGGTCCCACTAGACTTGATATTTAGCAAGACCTCATCCTAGCCACCCATTTGTAGACACCTTGACCCTCCATTGCCCTTTATATTACTACTAGTAGCAAGAGAGGGCTTAACACTTAGCCAAATATCACAAAGAATTTGAAGACACTCATTGTGAGCTCTCGGGTTCCCCATTACAAAGAAGGAAAAATTTTGTTTCTTGTCCATTAAGCCCCACACTTTAAACCAAGGTTCATGAGTGTTATGTGAGTATATCTCAATAGAAAAATCCCGGAAAAAGAGAGTTTTCGTATTAGTCGCAAGGTGAAAACCTAATGGCTTTTCTAGGTTTTGGTTGAAAGTTTGAAGGAAAATTGTTGGTATGGTTCTAAGGGTCTCAAGTAGCGGATTGAAGTATCTTGGAGAGTCTCTAAGTTGCTAAGGAACGACTTGGTTGAAGATTGGATTGAGAATCGTTAAGGTATAATCTTGTCCTTTAAGATGTTACAAGATTATATATTTTTGTTGTTGTTAGTTTTACACGTTGACAACATGAAGTTGGTATGTAGAAGTTTATAAGTATTATGGAGTGCTTGTAGCTAAATTCAAAATGTTATATAAGCCACTTGAAAATTGGATTACTAATTGGTCGTTTATTAGAAATCGTCGCATGTTACCTACTTAGAGATTATGGATTGTTATAATCAAATGCGACTTGATATCATGTTATGCTACCAATTTGGATTGAAATGGAAATTTGATAAGAATTGGTATGGTTGAACTCAAGGTGGCGAATTTGGACTTTTAGTTTGTTATTCATTTGTATTGGACTACTTTCTAAATTGTGAGCCAATTGGGGTCATTTAGTTATTCATTGTATTGGAATACCTTCTATATTGTTGTGAGCCAATTGGGGCTGTTTGGTTATTGTATTCGGCCTTGAAAAAGGTGGCAAAGTGAGTAGAAACAAAGGAGGTCTTTGTCAGATTTTCCGTAGAATTTAGCGACTTAGCACCTAAAATATTCTACGTTAGAAGTGAAAGGTTAATGGACATATTGTGACCATTATAGGTTGAAGTACTAAGTATAGCGTATCCTACTTGGAGAGTGGAATAGCTATCAAGGTTGGAGTACTTTGGAGCATTTTGCTATTTGTCGACAATCGTCGTCGCGAGGTATGTGAACCTCTTCCTTCCTTTGGCATGATTCTATGTATGGAATATACCGTGGTATCATTTCATGTTTCTGTTACTCTTAGAAGTTAAGAGGTAGTTGTGTGATCTACTCTATGTAGAACTTTTCCTATCTTTGAGCATGACTAGTTGCACGTATGTAGTACGGTGAGCGTCTGACACCTTGATATCCTTTACTAGTTTGTGAATAGCCAAGTCGGGTGAGTTGGGAGATTAACTCACTTCTTTGAAAGTATAAAGGATGTCTTAAGTGTTATTAAAGTTAAGGGACTTGAAGAGTTTTAAAGTATGTGATACTTGTTCCGTTTTAAACGTATAAGTCCCTTGGATAGGAAATTGTTTTTGGGCTACGGTATAAAGTGAATATAACGGCTTTATGGGAAGTTAGTTATATTTGCTTTATGGAAAGATAAGTGATTTGATTTTAGTGAAAATGCCACTTGTTTTAAGGCATTAATTGCCCAAGGTTTTATAATAAAAGGAGTCACTTGTTTTCTAAGGGTTAAGAGACTATTTGTATTTTTGAAAGTTATGAGAATTTATTTGAAAGTATTTAATACTTGGTTTCAAAAAGTAGAAGTCTCTTGGTTATAAAATGAACGTGTTGGTCTAAACCATAAAGGGTTATAACGGCTTTATGGGAAGCCGGTTATAACGGCTTTATGGAAGGTTAAGAGAATGGTTTTCTCTAATAGAGTAAGCAAAGAAATAACTTGTGTTAAGGAAGGGCAAATTGTTTTAAAGGTACCAATTGCTTAAGGTTTCAAATAAGGAAGTCACTTGATTTAGAAGCCGGTAATTGTATTTTCTAAAAAGGTATTGTGACTTGTCTTGAAAGGTGAATAGGACTTGATACTACGGTCGTTAGTATCGGGGAAGTTTTATTTGGAAAGGAGTCTTTTGAAAAGAATGTACGTACGTAGTACTTTGGCCTGTTTAATTGAGAATAATTCTATGTGATGCCTTGATTAGTACTTTGCCTTGTTAAATGAGAATTATTCTATTTGTGCCCCGATAAGTACTTTGGCTTGTTAAATGAGAATTTTTCTATTTGTGCCCTGATAAGTACTTTGGCTTGTTAATTGAGAATTAGCCTATGTGTGCTGGTGATAGCCTTTGAGTGCAAGTATTATGTTTTATTACGATCTGCGACTCTCGGTTGGAGGCTACTGTCTTGTTATAAGTTACTTGGGCGTCTGCAAGCGGTGATGTGGGATTCCACGGGTATGCTTCCGTTATTTGTAGCACTTAGGTTAAATTCGGATTTTATAAAAGACATGGTAGTGCTTATGTCTTGTTTGATGGTCACGAGATAGGGTAGAGTATAAATGAGGCAAGCCCAGACGTTATACCACCTTCTCGAGTAAGAGTATAAGTGAGGGTAAACCCCAGACTGTACCACCGCTTTATGTGTTGTTTGACGACCGTCGAGATAGGGTAAGAGTATAAATGAGGGCAAGCCCAGACGTTATACCACCTTCTCCAGGGTAAGAGTATAAGTGAGGGGTAGACCCCCAAGATGCTATACCACCTGCTTTACCACCTTCTCCAGGGTAAGAGTATAAGTGAGGGGTAGACCCCCAAGATGCTATACCACCTTCTTTACCACCTTCTTCAGGGTAAGAGTATAAGTGAGGGGTAGACCCCCAAGACGCTATACCACCGGTGGGACTTGGTGTTCATGTATGTCTATTGGTGTATTATTATACCCTGGACTGTCGGCAGTGATGTGGGATTCCACGGGCAGGATATATATATATGTATTGTGTATGTGTACGCCGACAATGAGGTGGGATGCCACGGGCGCGTCACATGGTTATATTTTACACTAATAGTTGTCGACAGTGATGGGGGATTCCACGGGCATGCTTTGATATTAGTGTGACTTGATCGCGTCCCAGATTGGGCCGGGTAGTATATGTGTCCCTCCGTAGTGGGCCAGACTATGTTATGAAAGATAAGTAAGTTATATGGTAATGAACTTAATGATTCTTTTTCTAATAATGTACGTAAGAATGTGACTATAACTTTTATTGGGAATGGAAAGGATAATAAGGTACGATTAAGTTCA
Organism: Przewalskia tangutica; assembly: GCA_029844215.1. Taxonomy (NCBI): domain Eukaryota; kingdom Viridiplantae; phylum Streptophyta; class Magnoliopsida; order Solanales; family Solanaceae; genus Przewalskia; species Przewalskia tangutica. Next base: position 50,825,385 of record CM056724.1, read on the forward strand.
TAAGTGGTAATGACACGACAGATCCGTATGTATTTTTATACTTGTCCTTGTCATTCTTTTGTACGATTATGATTTGTTTCTTATCGTTATATTCTATTCCATATTGAATTTTGTTATCGACCCCCGCCAAGTGCGTTACATGCCGCAGTTTAGGTACCGATTGTGGATCCGCGACTTAGGATCGGTTGAGAAGTCGAGATGGCTCGGTGTTCCGAGTTGTCACGTTTATGTTCATTCGTGGTATGGCGGGGCCTGTCCGCCACAATGGTTGTTAAAACTCTTAGAGGTGCAGTAGTCACATATTGTGGGTCGGTTGTAAAAGAAAGGAACCAATGCGGTTGTTTTTATATATGTTCGGAAGGTAGCCTATCGGCTAACTCGTTGTTTTACTTACGATGTTTTATTTTACGTTTCGTGTGTGTTCGCTGATTTTCTCGATGTTTACAGTAAGGGTGCCTGTAGGGCACGATCGCGATCGGTCGGGTCGTGTGATTATCCGCAAAAATGTGATGCCTGCTGTGTTGATGTGATGCTGCAAATGCTGTGATTTCGCCCTTGCACGGACGTGTTGCGATTGTGAATGCGGATACGTTGTCCTTGCTGCAACTGCCCCTGTAGACTAAAGCTCAAGAAAGAGTTAGTGCATAACTGCTAAGACAGAATAATAAAACATGGGTACGAAATGCAATTTCGAGAGTATAGAAATCGTCCTTGCGTAGATGTGATATGGTGATGATAGCGTCATTTTCGGACTTGTTGTCGGCCGATAACGCCGCCGCTCGGACGTGTTGCCGCCGGGCGCCGCTGCGTAGACGCACGCCGATGATGTCGCCGTTCGACATACGCCGCTAACGCCGCTGCTCGACGTGTTCCGCCGGGCGCCGCCGCTGCAGACGCTGATGCCGATAACGCCGCCGTTCGACGGGCGTGCCGCCGGCGCCGTTGGCGCAGACGCTATGCCGATGATGTCGCCGCTCGACACACGCCGATAACGCCGCCGTTCGGACGTATTGTTGCCGGGCGCCGTTGCGTAGACGCACGCCGGCGATGTCGCCGCCAGACATAACGCCGATAACGCCGCCGCTCGACGTATTGCCGCCGGCGCCGTGCAGACGCACGCCGATAATGTCATTGCTCGACATAATGTTGATAACGCCGCTGTTCGGACGCGGCCGCCGGGCGCCGCGCGACGCGACGCCGATGACGCCGCCGTTCGACGCTGGCCGGGCGTCGCTGCAGACGCACGCCGATGATGTCGCCGCCGACACAATGCCGATGATGTCGCCGCTTGACGTATTCGCCGGGCGCCGCTTGCGCAGACGCACGCCGATGATGTCGCCGTTCGACATAATGCCGATAACATCGCTGTTCGACGCGTTGCCGCCGGGCGCCGCTGCGCAGACGCACGCCGATGATGTCGCCGCGACATACGCCGATAACGCCGCGTCGGACGTATTCCGCCGGGCGCCGCTGCGTAGACGCAATGCCGATGATGTCGCCGTTCGACATAACGCCGATAACGCCGCGTTCGGACGTGTTGCCGGGCGCCTGCGCGACGCCGACGCCGATGACGCCGCTTTCGGACGCTTCTGCCGTGTCGCCGCGCAGACGCACGCCGGCGATGTCGCTGCCGACACAATGTTGATGACGCCGCCGCTCGGACGTATTGCCGCCGGGCGCCGCGCAGACGCACGCGATGATGTCGCCGCCGACATACGCCGATAACGCCGCCGTTCGGACGTAATGCCGGGCGTTGTTGCGTGACGCACGCCGATGATGTCGCCGCGGACATACGCCGATAACGCCGCCGTTCGGACGTGCCGCCGGGCGTCGCTGCCGTTATACCCGTATTTCCGCAGTATGTACGTAAGACGCACGAGAAAATTTGAACTTGAGAAAGTAGCTTGCCGAAATTTATTTGTGCACAACACCGCTTAGAGTCGCTTTTCGACTAAACGCTTTCACGCCTTTCGTAGGGAATTTCCGCTATGTCATATTTAATTTTTGCGGATTTTTCCGAGAGACGAAACATTTTGGACCAACAGGAGGGCGACACTTGTCACCCTCCAATTGATGGATGTGAGGCGTTATTGTGGCCGATTGGAATGGCTTTAGTTGGTAGGATATTTGTGTGTTAGTTGGTTAGGCACTTGGCAAGATCTTGGCCCTACACTTGCCTTGCACTTGGCAAGATCTTGGCCATTGGTTGGCCTATAAATACCACCCTATGTTGAAGACTTTCTTCATCCAAAAATCTTCTAAGTGTTAAAATCCCTCCCTCTCCCTTCTTGTGGTTCTCGTCCATAAAGCCTTCCCTTCCCTGGCCGAGTTCCCCAGCTGGGTAGGCCGAGGGTATACACCCCCTCCTTGGGTGCTAGCCGTGGGTACCCCCAGCCTAGTTGTTTTCGTATAATACCCCCCCTCTTGGTAGAAATACTCTCAAAAGTATTGTTATAATGCCCAAATTACCTTAGTCATATACCTTGTTGTATTCTAAGGTTATACCTATACAAAAGCCCAGAAATACTATTATACTTCCGTCAGTCACAAAACCGAAACCCTAGGAAAATCTCCATGGTTTGTTGGAGTAGTATGTAGAAGTTGGTTAGAACTTCTAAGGGTGGTTTAGAGCTGGTTGGAGCGCTGAGTTGAGCTAAACGATTGCCCAGATCGACTTTAACTAGGATAATTATGGGCTTATCGAGGTAATTATCTTGTCCTCTATTATAATTGGAAATTACATATTGTTTGAATATATAGTTGAAGTATACTATATATAGAATCGAACGTAGTTATCGGGCAATGTCTTTTGACTTAAGCTGAATAATACTTACAGAATGTCTTGCGACTTAAGCCCAATTTAAAGAAGAATCGAATCAGAATTACATAGGTCAGACATTAAGAGACTTGTGTAGTAGTACCGGAGTAGAATTGTACCGCTAGGGTTAGACGTATAACCCCGGTTGGCTTCGTAGCCGACCTCGATGAAGAGAGATTTACGCTCATGTTGCGGGGAGGTGCCGAATTTTCGTAGAATGTTCTCCGGCGGATCTAAATGTTAATAAAGTCACTGTGGCCTTATAGGTCAAGTACTACGCAGGTGCGATCTACGTGGCTTAGCCGAGTAGCCGATTGGAAGTACTTGTAGAATTGCTATTAGTCGATACTGCCGCGAGGTATGTGAACCTCTTCCTATCTCTTCTAGCATGATATGTGTGAACTATGTAGTACGGTAGATGTACATGTGCTAAACGTATTTGATTGTTTAAAACATAAAGTGTTATAACGCTTTATGGGAAGTTGTTATAACAAATTTTATGTTGGTAAGAAAATACTGTGGTCTTTAAAAAGGTAACTGATTTGAACTATAACTGGCTTGTTATGTGTTAATAAAGAACTTGAAGTATTTCAAAAGATTTTTGAATCATTTCGAAAGAAGAAGTAATACTTGATTTGTTTTGAAAACTTAAGAGTCATGCTAGCTTTATGGAAAGTTAGGTATAACGTCTTAAGAATGTTTTACTGATTTTGGAAATCGAATGTGTATCGACAAACCACCGCAATGCTCATAAGAGGAAATGTTTTTAATAATTAAGTATTATTAAAACCAAGAGAAACTTCCATCCGCATGAAGCTAAGATGAGACAAAATGATATTTCCTAGATCATGGTCACAGAATGAGATTGTTATAAACAAGAATATCCTACTCACATATAAGACTTATGTTTCTCAGATAGTTTAAAGGAGAATTATATTCTTAAATGAATAAGACTATGAACTACGAAACCTTTCTAAAATGAGAAACTTGAACATTGGAAATTAGGCAAACTTGATCATTGGAAAAGAATGTTGCTACTTGATTTTACAAAGAGAAGTAATCGATTTACTTTTAAAAGGATAGTCACTCTATTTTTATACTACTGTATTGTGTGACATCGTGAAAGTAACGATCTTTTAAAGAGTTAATGTATGAAGTACTTTGGGGATAAAACCCGAACTTGTTGGCATATAGTAGAAAGTACCTCGTGTGTATAACTTGATTGTGTTGGTTTGTGATAGCCCGCAATACTTTCTTGTTGATTGATAAGTAAACATGTTAGGATGCTACGTGTGTTAGTATCTTGTGATGTTGTGTAAAGCGGGTTTCTTTGTTGTGCTTATGTTGCTTAACGATAAGTCGCTGTGTTAGTATTTTACATCACTCATCTCTTGAGATGATTCCGGGTTAAGTCGCCTCCGACGCGGGGTAGACTCAAAGTGGTCGATGGACCTATGATTCGAGAATACCTCACGCAGTCCTGAGGGCCTATGCGAGCTACGAGAGTTCCGTGTTAGCGCCCTTTACGGGCATGCGGTCCATGTGGCCACGCGGATCGCGAAGTCCGTGACGACGCCGGAGTAGCTACCTCGACGCGGGAATACCTCACGCGCCGATGAGATTGGCCTACGCGAGTCGCGGAGTTCCAGGTTAGACGCGCATATCGATATCGCGCAAGTGGCCGCCTTTGATCATGTGACGCCTAGACAGATCTTATAATACGCTTCATGACCTTGTTGGTACCGTGGGTTTTTAGTAGTCGGCTATGCCTTCGCACTTACCCCGCAGCTTTATTATGACACAGTGGGACCCGTGTTCATGTGTGTTCCTCGTGCTTTTATATCATGATCGCCGGCTGGCGAGGAAGGTATTCCACGCATGATTGATGTGTGGGCCCGAGACCCATTGTTATACTGAGTGATGACTGAGGGCGAGTCCCCGACTTGACATGATCGCTTTGTAAATCGTAGTTTGGTTATCATACATGTCTCCCGCTTTATATGATCGCTATGATTTCATTTACAAGATGTATTTTCGGGCCACATACTCTGCACTGTAGATCGACTCCTTCGGGGCCGCGTCATGCCGCAGTCGAGGTACACCGCCGTTGATCCTAGCTCGTGGTCACAAGCCATTGGGAAGCTCCGCTTCTCCGAGGCTTATCAGCCGTATAGTCCCCGTAGTAAGTGTTTACATTCGTGGTTTGGCGGGCCCCGCCCGCCATTGTTGTCGTATCATTTCTGAGGTCCAGTAGTAATCGCAAGTGTGGTTTGTAAAGAAAGGATTAAACTGCTCATTTTGAAAGAGATGTTATTATTATTTATGCCGAAAGGCAAGTTTTCTAAAGATAATCAGTACGCTTTGTTATTTCATGTTGTTGTGATATGTTCCACTGACACTCGATGTTGTCTCACCAGGGTGCCCGGTAGGCACCACCACGCCCGGTTCGGTCGTGACAAAAGTGGTATCGAGCGCTTAATCCTCGGAAAGTGTCTACGCATCATCCAGAGAGTTTGATTATCGGTGTGTTGTGCACCACACCAATAATCGTGAGGCTATAGGATATTTTAGGATTGGTTTCTATTCTTCTCACTCGAGATCGTGCCTTAGAGCCGTGTTGTAAGTTGGACCTCTAACGTATTTCTTTCCTTACCGCTATGCCTCCGCGCAGGCAACCCGCCCAGAGGCGCGCAAATGAGGAGCCGCGAGTAGCAGTACGAGGGTTACGTGGCACAGCCCAATCATCACCGGGTGGTGCTTCATTCGGGAGTTTTGCGACGCCACTAGCCCCAAAGAGAGTTTAGTGCGCGGCGCTTCCTATCGCGCCATGACATTTGAACCTTCGCCCACGATCGAACAGAGAATTTAGATTGCAAAGAGGCGACCCTGTTACTAGCTATAGATTTGGCTACCAGAGAGTATACCGATGTACCGCGAGTCTTGAGGACTATCTAAAAGAGAGTTGTGCAAGAGTAATTATTCAGTTGAGCTTGAGCATGGCCTGTGTACGGGCTTATGCGCAGCAGGCCGAGAAATGTAGAGATCGACGGGTTAACGGGCGACGCAGAAGAGGCGAGCAAAGAAGGTCCTTTGGTAACTTTCGAGGCAAGTCGCCTCACCAGCAGATTTGATATGCACCTCCGCCAGTGCAGAGTGGTCTTCCACGGATATCAAGATGTTCGGAGTATGCAGGAGTTGGTCGTAACCTGTGGCTTCCTGCTCATTAACAGATGCACGCCATCCCGGAATGTCGCCTTTTAGTTAGTACTTGTTGTACCACGACCGCCGTGGTCCGATGTCGATAGAGTGTCCTCAGGAGGACTTAGCCTTCAGATCGCGGTAGTTCGTCATCTTCCTAGCTATGCGCCTACGGGCAGTTTGATTTGAACGACTAAGGGAGCAAGAAGAGATATAGATATATCTTTAACCCTCAGAGATCAAGATGTGTGATAAGTGAGTATACCTTAAGTGCTATGTTCGATAATGTGTTAGTCGTGATTAGATCATGGTTGTTTAACCGAGTAAGATTTTGGGGATAGAGGCGTGTGAGCCTTAGAGCTTTTTACGTAGAGACCTTAGAGGTGAGGCCATCTCGAGAAAAGGTGTAGTGTTATGTTTGACTTATCTGAAGTGCATAGTGCACGTGAGTTATGTTTGGGATAGGTCCCTAGTAGTGGAAGGAAAGGGGGTAGTTGAGCTAAGAAGACCGCTAGGTTTTCAAACATGATTTGTGAGATTGTTCAATCGGGAGCTAGTAATGCGGCGTTACGGTCGGGTTGAGGCCACGCCGCGGGTCAACCCGCGTAGGTTTGGGCGCGGGTCAGGTTGTGGTGGTCCCGCCTTGTGTTAGGGGTTGTGAGGGTGTTAGGCCCAAGTTTAGTTAACCCAACAGACGAGTTCGTGGACGCGTTCGACTAGTGGTCGGGCCGACGGGGCAGCCCATCGCGTGTTCTTCGTCGACCGCTATTTACTGCGTGTTGAGTTATCCGAAGGTTGTAGGCTGCACGAGGTGCCTACCTTCACCTTATGACGCATGGAGCCAGTGGTACGATCGCTTTTGTTTCGTAAGTTTTACCAGCAGGTTAGGAACTCAGCGAGTCTCAGACCACATTCGCCCTCGGCCGTTTGGATTTCGTGATAGTTAGAATTGTTATCTCCGTTGGGAAGTGTTTTATAGATACCATTTCGGTGTTCTGATATCGCCTTGTGACGCCTTGTAGGGCGGAAGTGTAAGTTGCACGGTTGATTGGTTCGACGTTGGCAAGATTCAGATAGTTGGTTCAGCTTGTTCCAGCAGATCGCGGATAGAGTAAAGCTTGTCTAGAAGAGGTTCCGCAGCTCGTAGAAATCGTGCGGATAATCGGCGACGACGCCAGAGTTCAGCCGACGGTCGGTCTTGAAAGTACCACCCCAGGGGTGTGACGAGTTTTGGAATACGAGGAACTTAGCCGAGTTACTTTGGGCCTTTGAGCCCATGTGAAGAATAGGCCGGTTGCCTATATGTTATCTTTTGTCGTCCGACTTAGGAGGCGAGATGACCGGTCTTTCAGATTGTTATGATCGGAAAGTATCGAGATCCATCCGCAGTGTTCCCGCTAATGATGACCACGTTAGAGATAGTAACCACGAGTTTTGGAAACCAAGCGATTTAAATGTGGTAAGAGTTCGAGTGTACGACACTCGTGGATCGCATGTAGTCCGGCATCATTTGTTGGGTCGCCGAGTGACACTAGAACCTCGCGCAAAGTGACAAAAGTGGTATCGGGAAGAAGCGAGCATGTATGGCGCAGAATTGATGTGACCATTTCTTTTGTTTGGAAAAGTGTGGAAGAAGTATATTTTAGACCCTGGAGAGAGGTGGGTTTGGGGATGTTAGAGGTGCTTCCTCGTGGACTTTGATGTAAGTATTTTGCGCAGCTTGTTTCGTGGCCATCAGGCGTGATTGTTTCGTAAGTATGGTAGTGAAGACTATCGGCGCACGCTTGTTTTGAGATTTAGAAGGAACATTCGACGAATGTTTCTAAGCGAGGAGAATGTTATACCCCGTATTTTCAGAGTATGTACGTAAGGACGTACGTAGAAAATTTGAACTTGAGAAAGTAGCTTGGCCGACATTTATTTGTGCACAACACCCGCTTAGAGTCGTTTTTCGACGAAACGCTTTCACACTTCGTAGGGAATTTCCGCTATGTCATTTTTAATTTTTATGATTTTTCCGAGAGACGAAACATTTTGGACCAACGGAGGCGACACTTGTCACCTCCAATTGATGGATGTGAGGCGTTATTGTGGCCGATTGGAATGGCTTTAGTTGGTAGGATATTTGTGTGTTAGTTGGTTAAGGGCACTTGGCAAGATTCGCCCTACACTTGCCTTGCACTTGGCAAGATCTTCGCCATTGGTTGGCCTATAAATACCACCCATGTTGAAGACTTTCTTCATCCAAAATCTTCTAAGTGTTAAAATCCTCCTCTCCCTTCGTGGTTCTCGCCCATAAAGCCTTCCCTTCCCCTCGTCGAGAGTTCCCCTAGCTGGTAGGCCGGTGGTATACACCCCCTCCTGGGTGCTAGCCGTGGGTACCCCTAGCCTAGTTGTTTTCGTATAATACCCCCTCTTGGTAGAAATACTCTCAAAAGTATTGTTATAATGCCCAAATTACCTTAGTCATATACCTTGTTGTATTCTAAGGTTATACCTATACAAAAGCCCGTAAATACTATTATACTTCCACAATACAAAACCGAAACCCTAGGAAAATCTCCATGGTTTGTTGGAGTAGTATGTAGAAGTTGGTTAGAACTTCTAAGGGTGGTTTAGAGCTGGTCGAGCGCTGAGTCGAGCTAAACGATTGCCCAGATCGACTTTAACTAGGATAATTATGGGCTTATCGAGGTAATTATCTTGTCCTCTATTATAATTGAAATTACATATTGTTTGAATATATAGTTGAAGTATACTATATATAGAATCAACGTAGTTATCGGCAATGTCTTTTGACTTAAGCTCGAATAATACTTACGCAATGTCTTGCGACTTAAGCCCAATTTAAAGAAGAATCGAATCAGAATTACATGGCTGTCAGACATGAGACTTGTAGTAGTACCGCGGAGTAGAATTGTACCCTGCTAGTGTTAGACGATAACCCCCGTTGGCTGGTAGCCGCCGATAGAGAGAGATTTACGCCGCCATGTTGTGGGGAGGTGCCGAATTTTCTAGAATGTTCTCCGGCGGATCTAAATGTTAATGTCACTTGTGGCCTTATAGGTCAAGTACTACGCAGGTGCGATCTACGTGGCTTAAGGAGTAGCCGGTTGGAAGTACTGAGCGTTTTGCTATTAGTCGATACTGCCGCGAGGTATGTGAACCTCTTCCTATCTCTTCTAGCATGATATGTGTGAACTATGTAGTACGGTAGACGCATACGTATAAACGTATTTGATTGGTTTAAAACATAAAGTGTTATAACGCTTTATGGGAAGTTGGTTATAACACTTTATGTTGGTAAGAAAATACTTGTGGTCTTTAAAAAGGTAATCGATTTGAACTATAATCGCTTGTTATGTGTTAATAAAGAACTTGAAGTATTTCAAAAGATTTTTGAATCATTTCAAGAAGAAGTAATACTTGATTTGTTTTGAAAACTTAAGAGTCATGCTAGCTTTATGGAAAGTTAGGTATAACGCCTTAAGAATGTTTTACCGATTTTGGAAATCGAATGTGTATCGACAAACCATCGCAATGCTCATAAGAGGAAATGTTTTTAATAATTAAGTATTATTAAAACCAGAGAAACTTCCATCCGCATGAAGCTAAGATGAGACAAAATGATATTTCCTAGATCATGGTCACAGAATGAGATTGTTATAAACAAGAATATCCTACTCACATATAAGACTTATGTTTCTCGGATAGTTTAAAGGAGAATTATATTCTTAAATGAATAAGACTATGAACTACGAAACCTTTCTAAAATGAGAAACTTGAACATTGGAAATTAGGCAAACTTGATCATTGGAAAGAATGTTGCTACTTGATTTTACAAAGAGAAGTAATCGATTTACTTTAAAAGGATAGTCACTCATTTTTATACTACGTATTGTGTGACATCGTGAAAGTAACGATCTTTTAAAGAGTTAATGTATGAAGTACTTTGGGGATAAAACCCGAACTTGTTGGCATATAGTAGAAAGTACCTTGTGTGTATAACTTGATTGTGTTGGTTTGTGATAGCCCGTAATACTTTCTTGTTGATTGATAAGTAAACATGTTAGGATGCTACGTGTGTTAGTATCTTGTGATGTTGTGTAAAGCGGGTTTCCTTTGTTGTGCTTATGTTGCTTAACGATAAGTCATTGTGTTAGTATTTTACATCACTCATCTCGAGATGATTCCGGGTTAAGCCGCCTCCACGCGGGTAGACTCAGCGGTCGATGGACCTATGATTCGAGAATACCTCACGCAGTCCTGTGGCCTACGCGAGCTACGAGTTCCGTGTTAGTGCGGCCCTTTACGGGCACGCGTCCATGTGGCCACGCGGATCGCGAAGTCCGTGACGACGCCGGAGTAGCTACCTCGACGCGGAATACCTCGCGGCCGATGAGATTGGCCTACGCGGAGTCGCGGAGTTCCGTGGTTAGACGCGTACATCGATATCGCGCAAGTGGCCGCCTTTGATCATGTGACGGTTCAGACAGATCTTATAATACGATTCATGACCTTGTTGGTACCGTGGGTTTTTAGTAGTCGGCTATGCCTTCGCATTTACCCCGCATAGCTTTATTATGACACAGTGGGACCCGTGTTCATGTGTTCTCGTGCTTTTATATCATGATCACGGCAGTGGAAGGTATTCCACGCATGATTGATGTTGTGGGCCCGAGACCCATTGTTATACTTGAGTGATGACTGAGGCGCGAGTCCCCGACTTGACATGATCGCTTTGTTGTAAATCGTAGTTTGGTTATCATACATGTCTCCGCTTTATATGATCGCTATGATTTCATTTACGATGTATTTTCGGGCCACATACTCAGACTGTTATCGACCTCCTTCGAGGCCGTTCATGCCGCAGTCGAGGTACACCCGCCGTTGATCCTAGCTCGTGGTCACAAAGCGTTGGGAAGCTCCGTTTCTCCGAGGCTTATCAATGGTATAGTCCCCGTCGTAGTAAGTGTTTACATTCGTGGGTTTGGCGGGCCCCGTCCCGCCATTGTTGTCGTATCATTTCTTAGAGGTCCGTAGTATCGCTGTGGCGTGGTTTGTAAAGAAAGGATTAAACTGCTCATTTTGAAAGAGATGTTATTATTATTTACGCCAAAGGCAAGTTTTCTAAAGATAATCGTCAGACGCTTCTTGTTATTTCATGTTGTTGTGATATGTTCCCGATTACTCGATGTTGTCTCACTAGGTGCTCGGTAAGGCACCGCCACGCCCGGTTCGGTCGCGTGATAGCCGTAGACGCTGGCGTCACGACGCCGCGTTCGGACGTGCCGCCGGGCGCTGCTGCGTAGACGCACGCCGATGATGTCGTTTCGACACACGCCGATAACGCCGCCGTTCGACGTATTGCCGCCGGGCCGCTTGCGTGACGCACGCCGATGATGTCGCCGCTCGACACTATGCCGATAACGCCGTTGCTTGGATGTATTGTTGTTGCTCGCGAGAATAGGTGCTCCCGCAAGCTGCTCGAGAAAACGCGTTAGTGTATACCGCTTAAACAAAATGATAAATATATATGAGAAGTGCAATTTTATGGGCGAGATGTCGCCCCCGATCGCCGGATGAATATCGAGATGTTGTCCTTGCACGACATGCTAAACGCCAGAATCGACGAATTGTCATGATGCCTTTGTTGGTGCGATCGTTGGTTGCAAATTTGACTTTATGCCCACGCCGATCGCTTAGGTTTTGTTGCGGAACTTTGAACTTTGACCGCGATTGTTGATGCCTTTCGCTGCCGCTTTGCCGCTTCGCTAATACGAAGAAACCTTTCGCCGTATTTTCTGCCTCTGCTATTGCACTTTCTGCTTCTGTTAATATGAAAGACATGCGCTCAAAGAAAATTTGTGAGTTTTGGGGGGGGGGGGGGGGTCGATTCGTATCTGACTTCGCCGCCTTGTCCCTTGATGTCCGCGTGCCTGGCCTGTTTGGACTTGTCACCCTTGTCTGACCTCTTTGAGATGTTTAATAGCGTTCCAAAAGCATTTTCCAAAACAAAATGTTTTCATGAAGTATGCACAAAACATCTTTTAGAAATAAACATTTATATGATATGCGTTAAAAATGTAAAAGCCTCGTCGAATTTGCCGAATATGACACGTATTTTGACCAAACGAACATCCAACTTCATTAGATAGAACCTGTCCATACCGGTTTCTGTGTTGAATCCGAACCGCTCCACAAAGTCTTGGGCCAATGCATTCCAGCTATGCCATTTTCGCGGATCCTGGCTAGTGTACCAATCTAGTGCCTCGCCGGTTAAGCTTCGGATGAACAACTTCATGATGACTGTTGGGTTCTTCCCTACCCCGATTAGCTGGTCGCAATATGATCTCAAGTGTGCACGGGGATTTCCTTTCCCATCAAATAGATCGAACTTCGGCACCTTGTATCCCACTGGCAGCTCTTCATAATCTAGTCCTTCGTGACCTTTATCCGATCGCATGCCACGAACTGCTTCTTACAAGCTGTGAATCTCTCGGGCTACGTCATCGTCCATCTTGGCTCGGACTTCCCTTTCCATTTCTTCGTAATGATCCACTTCTTGGTGAAGCGCGGGGATGGTAAAGCGGTCGGGTTTCGCAGTGTAAGTTAGCCGTGCAGGTGGTTTGTGGGCCGTAATGGGTATGGTGCGTGGGTATTGGTCGGCCTGGCGATTAGGGCTGATTGTGGGGAAGTAAGTAGGTGGGGGTTGAGGTACATGGGTAGTAGGAGGATCATTTTGAAGGTGGGGTTGATGATTGACTGGGCGAGGGCGGTTTCAGAATCGCGGTCTTTGTGGGAGTTTTGGGAGATATGCGTGGAGGTCGCCTGGGATGGTTTGCGAGGTAGTGGCCCTTTGCTCGCATAGGGGTATTCAAACCGATGGATAGGTTGGTCGATTCGTAGCCTCTCCATCTCAACTCGCATATCGCAATTTGTCAGAGCAATCGCGAATACATTCTTCCCGATCGTGACATTCCTCCCTTCAAGGTTCTGTTTCACCGACAGAATAATTCCCAACCCATTTGGCTCGCACGCCGAGCCACCATATCATCATTTCGTGCCTCGACCTCGTAAAGTGTGGATGCTCACATTGTTGAGTCAAATACGAATCGACTTTTCGGGGAAGATGATAAATCTTTCTAACAAATGCAACAAACCGTGTTAGCATAAAGCACATAATTTGCGGTATGTAGCGTATATATTGCACATAGCACGCTCAAACGCTTCCTAACATGCAGAGGACCTCTTTATGCCGAGGTAAGCCTAAACGTCACATATGCAAGATCATGATAAAAGAAAATCCAAACCTCTAGATTGACATGCTTTAGGAAATAAGTTGCAATTTATAACAATAAGACATCAAAAGCCTATAACTAAATTGCCGACGCGTGAAGCTCGTTTTCTTTGGTATAACCCTTCCTGCTCCAATTATCGCATCGCATCGTGCATTAGGACCCACATGTCCGGGTGATGACCTTTTCTTTCGAGTAGACAATCTTCATCCTATTGCTCGTGCCCACGCCCCGAAACCTTGCTCTCCTTTGGTCAGAGTCAGGCCGTGATCCTCTGCAACCATGTCCGATATTCGGATGTGCATCCCGCTTGTTCATCTCCGATGTTTACCTTGTTAATGTCGCCCCATTCTCTCAAAATTTGTCTAGTTCGGCACGATAAAGTTTGGTCCAAATGTGACTTCCGAGACTCCCATGTCCGATCGGAGTGGGATTATCTGCTTGGCGAATTGTCAAGACGCTGCAGTGAGCGCACGGCCGCACTTTAAACCAATAAGCTCAATATAGTATAATTCTTACCACAGATAAAGGCTCCCGCCGCGAGGAGTAAGGGATATTTCCATCGATCTCGATCCAGGTGCGGGATGTCAAAACTTGCACCAATCTTTGGTGCCGACCGTGACACAAACCGCTTCGCCCTATCATGAAGCCGCCGATCTTGTAAGATGCTTGCCAAACAAACGTCATCATATTTGACCGCTGGTAAAAATGCTCCATGGCCCACATTTGTAAGATAAGATTGCAACCTTCAAAGAAGTTTGTCCGCCTCTTTGCATTTCCCAAGAGCTCGGAATATTTCGCCAAAATCATAGGAACCAAAGTGGGTTGTATGCCACAATTCCTCGAAAGTGATTGTCACACCCCAACCTCAAGCTGCGGATCGTGCCCTACCTGGGCACCTGCTACCTTAACAACTAAGTATATTGCGGAAATTAATAATACCATATTGTTTTTTCTTTTAAAACCAACGACGTACAAGGCAAAGCCGACTAGGTCGCCATATCATATACATAAACAAAAGACACTACACTGCATACGAGTCCAATCCCACATATGAATACGCACCTCTAGGAGTTAAATCGAAATATGACGACAAGGCCCCGCCAGTACCCAAAACTGCATAAAGCCTGCATCAAGGATATATACCAAAAGATAAACTCCTGGACAAAGGAGCTATCCAAAACCCCGAGCAGATCCTACACTGCCGATCACCAAACAACAGACCTAAACTCAGCAGATTGAACGCACTTCGGGCGAGGTCAAGACGAAGAATGTACAAGTATGTGAGCATGAAATCGTAATAAAATCATAACGCCTAAACAAAGCAGAGACATGTATGATAGCCAACCTACGATACACAATACATAAGCGGTCATATCAAGTCGTGATGCGCAGCCCTCAAAGTCACTACTCAAATATAACTATGGGTCTCACGCCCATAATATCAATCATGCCCGTGGAATCCTTCCTCACTGCCGGCATTCCATGATATAACATAGCACCAATAGGCATACATGAACACCAAGTCCACCAGTGTTCTAAAATCAGACGGCAGTAGGCAAACGAATGTGGTATAACGCCTGGGGTTTACCTCATTTATACTCCGACCGGGCGAGGTGGTAAAGCGGGGTATAACGCCTGGGCTTGCCTCATTTATACTCTTACCACGGAGAAGGTGGTATAACGTCTGGGCTTGCCTCATTTATACTCTTACCCTATCTCAACCGGCCACAAACAACACATAAAGCGGGTGGTACAGTCTTGGGGTTTACCCTCACTTATACTCTTACCTTGGAGAAGGTGGTACAGCCTTGGGGTTTACCCTCACTTATACTCTTACCCTATCTCGACCGACCATCAAACAAGACATAAGCACTACCATGTCTTCTATAAAAATCCGAATTTAACCCAAGTACTACAAGTAACGGAAGCATACCCGTGGAATCCCACATCACCGCTTCGACGTCCCAAGAACTTACAACAAGACAAACCAATTCTTCAACCGAGAGTCGCGCAACTTAATAAAATATAATACTTGCACTCAAAGGCTATTACCGACATATAGGCAAGTTCTCAATTAACCAAGCCAAAGTACTTATCAAGGCACACATAGGATAAATTCTCATTTAACAAGCCAAAGTACTTATCAGGCACAATTAGAATAAATTCTCATTTAACAAGCCAAAGTACTTATCAGGGCACAAATAGAATAAATTCTCATTTAACTAGCCAAAGTACTACGTACGTACATTCTTTTATAAAAGACTCATTTCTATGTAAAGCCCCAAGATACTAACACCCGTAGTATCAAGGCGTGTCTATTTTTCAAAGTAAGTTACTACACTTTTAGAAAACTCATTTCAAGTCTTGAAATCAAGTAACTCCAAATTTTCACAATCTTGGCAACTTATGCCCTTTATCAAAATAGACAACTTTCTAAATCTTTCATAAAGCCGTTATAACCAACTTCCCATAAAGCCGTTATAACCCTTTATGATTTTAGACATATCCATTCCTTCAATGACCAAGAGACTTATACTATTAAAACCAAGTATCACATACTTACAAATCAAGTTCTTAACTTTCAAAAATACTCCAAGTCTCTTAATAGTTAGAAAACAAGTTTTCTTCTACTTTTTAAACCTCAAGTAACTTCACCCTTAACACAAGTTACTTCTCTTAAATCATGTCATTTCTCCTCTTTTAAATCAAATAATTAAATCACTCCTTTGACTCCCCTAAAGTCACTATAATGACCTTTAGGTTTTAGAACTAAGGCACTAGCCAAAAGATTTGGAAACCACTTCCTTTTTAAGACTAAATGTACTTTAAGTAAAAATACCTTCACTTTTAAGAATCCAAACTTCATCAAGAAAATGGATTCTACAACTTACAATCCAAACATCAAAGTACACTCAAGGAAATACATAGAACAAATTCTATTTTAGGCAATCCAAATACAACCAAGGAATGGATCATTTTGGGAGTAGAACCTACTTTCTTTATCTTACGGAATCATGCTAGAAGAGGAGATAGTTCACATACCTTTTCCGCTAAAATCCACAAGCTAAGCCGAATACGCCGTACGTAGAAGTGTCAACCTATAATGGTCACAACAAGACTATCAACTTCTAGTCTCAACGTAGAATAATACTAAGTGTTTGGTCTCTAATTCTACGGAAAATCGGGCAGCACTTCCTTTGTTTCTACTCACTTTGCCACCTTTTCAAGCGCAGAATACAATAACCAACAAGCCACTTTAAGGCTCCAAACAACAACCAAACAAAGGGATTACACGCCTTACAATACGTAAAATTCCGCCCACAATTCATAATGGAAGTAGTCTAATGCACACTAGCCAATTCTCGGCCAACTTACATAGCAATACTAAGTCTTTTCCAACCCTTTTCAAATTCCAAGTTCCAAGGTCTAACATGTTATATAGTTATAAGCTACTTCACAACTACAATTTCCTTCTTTATACAACATGCGACGCTTAGACCAAAAGTCGACTTGAATTGAAATCTTAAGGCTAAACATGCTAGTTTTCGGATTAGGGTTCCAATTGCCAATAAACATATCAAACTTCATACTATATAACACATGCTTGCTAAAATCCATAGCTACAACAATAAGTAAGTCTTAACTACTAAAACGACAAAATTTATACCTTTATAAGCCCTTAAAATTTCCAAGATTCCAAAGTCGCGCCTTAGCAATTCTTAGCTCCTTTTCCTTAGGTTCCAATCCGCTCCAAACACTCCTTAAAGGCCTATGAAGAACCCATCTTCAAGTTCCATCTTCAAAGTTGAAGAACTCACTTAGTTTCCGCCTTGCGACTAACGTAAAAATGCGTTTTTTCCGAAATCTTTCTATTGAGATAACCTTACAATACCCTTGGGGACATTGGGTTAAAGTCTTGTGGCTAATGGATCAAAACTACAAAATTTTGTGTGGGAAAGTTGGACAAAGCCGAGAGCTTCTTAAGGCTAAGCTCAAGTTCTCTAAATTTTCTAAGTGTAAAATGAGCTTGTCTTGCACTAACTTAATATGTAACACATATTGGAGGGCTTAGACTTAAACAAATGGGTGGCTAAGATGAATTTCACTTGGATTAAGCCTATGTGGACAAGTTGACAAGTCAACAATGTCATGCTAGCAAGACTAATCTTCCAAGGTGGTCAATGACCATTTTGCCCCTTACCAATTTCGTCCAAGACCACTTGTGGGGTTCCACGTGTCGCCCTCTCATTCGTCCATAAAATTCCGTAACCTCGTGGGTCCCACAAAATGTAAAATTCCTCGGTGGGCCCACGTGACCAAATCCGTAATAAATAAATTTCCATAATGCCAATAGGTTCCATACTCTTCAAATAATACATTTTGAGAATCCAATTCTCAACAACGAACATTTTTCCTTTCCGATGTCCGGAAGATTTTCCGTCGGAAAAACAATTCTTCCTTTCGTACTAATTTCCCGTCTTGTTTCCTTTCGTACATTCTCTTTTACATGTCACGGACTTACGGGTGTAACATTCTTCCCCTTAGAAACATTCGTCCCGAATGTTCTTAGTCGATTGTCACGCTATACAAACTCCTAATAAACTCTATACTATGCCTAACACCAATACATGCACAAGACCCACGATGCCACACATGGCCACCACATAACATACGTAAACATAATAATGGACCTTCCGTCCGTGGTCCTTCTCACAAAACTCGAAGGTTACGATCTTCCCAAACACGGATCCTTAGAGGTTCCTTTCTTTCCTTACTTGTCATACTTTCTCGTACTTTCAAACTCATCTAGTACACGTACAAAATCTCAAATTCTGTTTCTGTTCGCCAATCCTTAGAGTTACTAACCAAACTTGGCCATATTGTTACTTACATTCCCGTTAAGGCTTTTCTCGGTCCTTACGACCTAGTTCCGGTGGAACGCGTCCACAAACTCGTACAACGATTTACTAAACTTGGGCCTGGCATCCTCGGGACCCTACCACATAAACGGACCATTTCTAACTGACATCACCCGATTCCATACAATCGGTTGACCCGGAATGAGTCTACAACCCGACTCATCGTCACACTTAACTTCTTGTTCCTAGTCTGAAATAAAATTTTCTCTTATCTCAAGGTACTTCTTACCCTATCCCCCTATTCACTAAAGGTTCGTCACATAAGTCAAAGTATTTCTACTATACATCCTTCCCTATCGGTCTTACATCACATTACTGGTAATACAACTTGTGAACTCTACACAACTATAGTCTCAGTTCACTTATCATTCTTGTCAATATTCTTAACTTTTTCACTTTACTAATCAAGGTATCCCTACCTCTGGGGTACTATCACTTTACAACTCCAGCAATAAAGGGAAAACATATATGCTAGGGTAAAATCTGAATCTATCAACGCACGTATGATTCAAAAGAATCGAATATACCTGTAACCCCGTGCGATGTCGCCTCCTGATCCTGCCCAGTAGTCACGTCATCTATGCGGTTCGAAGGACCGCCAGAACTATAAACTCCACCCTGACCTCTACCACGACCGGCTGACATCTGAACACCCTGCCCTGGGGGACGCACAACTGTGGAGGAAAGGGAACCAACCATCGGCCTCATAGGCTGAGCCACCTCACCGGTGCCTCTTCTAAAAGGACATACCCTCAGTATATGGCCCGGACGGCCACAATAATAACAAACACCTGTGCCAAGACGGCATTTCCCCAAATGACGCTTACTACAATGGAAACACTGAGGAATAAGTGGCCTCGACTGAGAAAATCCTCTGCTCCTCTGAGAACCTCGACCTCTGGAGCTTGGACCGGCTCCTAAATACCTTGTGAGATCAAATCTCCCACCTGTGAGCTGCGGGGGTATGTACTGGGTAGGCTGGGACGAATATATCACTTGCTGCTGAGGCAGCTCGTCCAAAAACTCACCGGGATAACCAACCGGTCTAGCCCTCTTACGCAGATCTCCGCTGGCCTCTACCTCTGTACACTGTGCATGCGGCGAATAACCTCCTGAGAAAGCTGCAGCATTGCTATCTTGGTCAATAACATAATGGCTTCCTTCATGACCTAAAGTCCGCCTAATCGAAATCAGAGGCTCGTGCTGTGTTCTCAAAACTCAGCGAAGAAGAACTTCGCCATGCGAACAACATCCGGTATAACCTGGGCATAAGCCCTATCAACTCTCTGAGTCTGACTAGTAGCTCCTGCTACTCCTTTGCCTTTCTGGGCGGCTGTTGCCCTCCTTGGAGGCATAACTGTAACACAACAATACGTCAGAGAGGAATTATCTTACTAACACAGCTCTATGGCACGATCTTAGAGTGAGAAGAATAGAAATCAACTCCTAAATGTCCTGTAGCCTCCTGTTTATGGGTGTGGCGCGCAACACCGATAATCAAGACTCTACTAGACACGGTCAGAAACATTCGAGGATCGATCGCTCGATACCACTCTGTCACACCGAACCCGGGCGTGGATCGTGCCTACAGGCACCTGCTACCTTAACAACTAAGTATATTGCGGAAATTAATAACAGCTCATATTTTTTTTTCTTTTAAAACCAACGTACGTACAAGGCAAAGCCGACTAGGCTGCCATATCATATACATAAACAAAAGACACTACACTGCTGTACGAGTCCAATCCCACATATGAATACGGACCTCTAGGAGTTAAATCGAAATATGACGGACAAAGCCCCCGTACCAGCGTACAAAGCACATGCTGAAGGATATATACCAAAAGATAAACTCTGGACAGAGGAGCTATCCAAAACCCCGAGCAGATCCTACACCGCCGATCACCAAAGAGTACCTAAACTGCGGCAGATGAACGCAGCCCGAAGGAGGTCGATCTGAAGAATGTACCAAGTATGTGAACATGAAATCGTAATAAAATCATAACAGTCTAAACAAAACAGGAGACATGTATGATAGCCAACCTACAGTACACAATACATAAGCAGTCATATCAAGTCAGGGACGCAGGCCCTCAAAGTCACTACTCAAATATAACTATGGGTCTCACGCCCATAATATCAATCATGCCCGTGGAATCCTTCCTCACTGCCGGCAGTCCATGATATAACATAGCACCAATAGGCATACATGAACACCAAGTCCCACCTGTGTTCTAAAAACTGTACGGGCCAAGTAGGCAAACGAACAGGTGGTATAACGTCTTGGGGTTTACCCCTCATTTATACTCTGACCCTGAAGGAGGTGGTAAAGCAGGGGGTATAACGTCTTGGGGCTTGCCCCTCATTTATACTCTTACCCTGGAGAAGGTGGTATAACGTCTTGGGGCTTGCCCCTCATTTATACTCTTACCCTATCTCAAGGGGGAGTCAAACAACACATAAAGCAGGTGGTACAGCGTCTTGGGGGTTTACCCCTCACTTATACTCTTACCCTGGAGAAGGTGGTACAGCGTCTTGGGGGTTTACCCCTCACTTATACTCTTACCCTATCTCGACCGACCATCAAACAAGACATAAGCACTACCATGTCTTCTATAAAAATCCGGGAATTTAACCCAAGTACTACAAGTAGGAAGCATGCGTGGAATCCCACATCACCGTCAGTGCGTCGAAGAACTTACAACAAGACAGCCGACCCTTCAACCGAGAGTCGCGGCAACTTAATAAAATATAATACTTGCACTCAAAGGCTATTACCAGCACATATATGCAAGTTCTCAATTAACCAAGCCAAAGTACTTATCAAGGCACACATAGGATAAATTCTCATTTAACAAGCCAAAGTACTTATCAGGGCACAATTAGAATAAATTCTCATTTAACAAGCCAAAGTACTTATCAGGGCACAAATAGAATAAATTCTCATTTAACTAGCCAAAGTACTACGTACGTACATTCTTTTATAAAAGACTCATTTCTATGTAAAGCCCCAAGATACTAACACCCGTAGTATCAAGGCGTGTCTATTTTTCAAAGTAAGTTACTACACTTTTAGAAAACTCATTTCAAGTCTTAAAATCAAGTAACTCCAAATTTTCACAATCTTGGCAACTTATGCCCTTTTATCAAAATAGACAACTTTCTAAATCTTTCATAAAGCCGTTATAACCAACTTCCCATAAAGCCGTTATAACCCTTTATGATTTTAGACATATCCATTCCTTCAATGACCAAGAGACTTATACTATTAAAACCAAGTATCACATACTTACAAATCAAGTTCTTAACTTTCAAAAATACTCCAAGTCTCTTAATAGTTAGAAAACAAGTTTTCTTCTACTTTTTAAACCTCAAGTAACTTCACCCTTAACACAAGTTACTTCTCTTAAATCATGTCATTTCTCCTCTTTTAAATCAAATAAGTAAATCACTCCTTTGACTCCTAAAGTCACTATAATGACCTTTAGGTTTTAGAACTAAGGCACTAGCCAAAAGATTTGGAAACCACTTCCTTTTTAAGACTAAATGTACTTTAAGTAAAAATACCTTCACTTTTAAGAATCCAAACTTCATCAAGAAAATGGATTCTACAACTTACAATCCAAACATCAAAGTAAACTCAAGGAAATACATAGACCAAATTCTATTTTAGGCAATCCAAATACAACCAAGGAATGGATCATTTTAGGAGTAGAACCTACTTTCTTTATCTTACGGAATCATGCTAGAAGAGGAGATAGTTCACATACCTTTTCGGCTAAAATCCACAAGCTAAGCCGAATACGCCGTACGTAGAAGTGTCAACCTATAATGGTCACAACAAGACTATCAACTTCTAGTCTCAACGTAGAATAATAATAAGTTTTTGTTCTCTAATTCTAAGTAAAATCGTGCATCACTTCCTTTGTTTCTACTCATTTTTACACCTTTTCAAGGCCGAATACAATAACCAACAAGCCACTTTTAAGGCTCCAAACAACAACCAAACAAAGGGGATTACACGCCTTACAATACGTGTAAAATTTCGCCCCACAATTCATACGAAGTAGTCTAATGCACACTAGCCAATTCTCGGCCAACTTACATAGCAACACTAAGTCTTTTCCAACCCTTTTCAAATTCCAAGTTCCAAGGTCTAACATGTTATATAGTTATAAGCTACTTCACAACTACAATTTCCTTCTTTATACAACATGCGACGCTTAGACCAAAAGTCGACTTGAATTGAAATCTTAAGGCTAAACATGCTAGTTTCGGATTAGGGTTCCAATTGCCAATAAACATATCAAACTTCATACTATATAACACATGCTTGCTAAAATCCATAGCTACAACAATAAGTAAGTCTTAACTACTAAAACGACAAAATTTATACCTTTATAAGCCCTTAAAATTTCCAAGATTCCAAAGTCGCGCCTTAGCAATTCTTAGCTCCTTTCCTTAGGTTCCAATCCGCTCCAAGCACTCCTTAGAGGCCTATGAAGAACCCATCTTCAAGTTCCATCTTCAAAGTTGAAGAACTCACTTAGTTTCCGCCTTGCGACTAACGTAAAAATGCGTTTTTTCCGAAATCTTTCTATTGAGATAACCTTACAATACCCTTGGGGACATTGGGTTAAAGTCTTGTGTCTAATGGATCAAAACTACAAAATTTTGTGTGGGAAAGTTGGACAAAGCCGAGAGCTTCTTAAGGCTAAGCTCAAGTTCTCTAAATTTTCTAAGTGTAAAATGAGCTTGTCTTGCACTAACTTAATATGTAACACATATTGGAGGGCTTAGACTTAAACAAATGGGTGGCTAAGATGAATTTGACTTGGATTAAGCCTATGTGGACAAGTTGACAAGTCAACAATGTCATGCTAGCAAGACTAATCTTCCAAGGTGGTCAATGACCATTTTGCCCCTTACCAATTTCGTCCAAGACCACTTGTGGGGGTTCCACGTGTCGCCCTCTCATTCGTCCATAAAATTCCGTAACCCTCGTGGGTCCCACAAAAATGTAAAATTCCTCGGGTGGGCCCCACGTGACCAAATCCGTAATAAATAAATTTCCATAATGCCAATAGGTTCCATACTCTTCAAATAATACATTTTGAGAATCCAATTCTCAACAACGAACATTTTTCCTTTCCGATGTCCGGAAGATTTTCCGTCGGAAAAACAATTCTTCCTTTCGTACTAATTTCCCAGTCTTGTTTCCTTTCGTACATTCTCTTTTACATGTCCTGGACTTACGGGGTGTAACAGTGATCTGGCCACGGAACATATGCAAGTACTTATCTTGCCATACTCAAGAGGAAAAATCAAGGTGCCAAGTAGAGCGACAGTGAATGCAATAGGACGCCTGTTTTGCCAATGGCGTAGAGTGCATGAGAATTCTGTTTTGCATGACTTGTAAGCGTTATTATGTCCATACCTCTCGTAAAGATAGTCAAGAGACACCCAATTGTTCTCGAAGCAACGCAACTCCTTAGTATTCTTAAGACCCATGTAGCGGAGGAATTTCTTCCCTGATTGGCTGTTGGGAATAATCTGTCTTCTACCTTGGTAAACTAGGCTGGTGAAATAATGCACTTCTTCCAATGTAGGTGTTATTTCGAAATCCTTGAATTTGAAAATGACTCGGTCTGGATCCCAAAACTGGATTAAAGCTCGGATCAAATACGGATCTGGCGAAATACCAAATAGTGAGACGAGACACCCCAACTTCTTCCTAATCATCGTCATTTGCGATGTGAAATCCTCCCACCATACTCTTAGCTTATTAGGAACTCCGCTAACCATTCTTATATGATCCATGTTACAAATGCTGAAAAACAATAAATAATAATAAACTTACATTTCCAACTTTGGGCATGTCTTTTGGCTTGGATAAATCTATCATGATTGTGCAACACATAATATGCTGGTTGGTCGTTGGGTTGAGAAACCTATCGACAAGTTTGGTATCTTCCTAATAGTGGTGTCGATACCAAGGACCGACCCACCTAAGGTAAATGCATGCATGCCTTAAAATAAAGGGTGGTATAGCTCTATCTTTAGTTTGCTAAGATTTGGCTTACTAGGCCTTGAGTTCCCGAGCGGACTACTCGAGTGAGAAGGCTACGCGACCACCGGTTGGACCGGATTCTCCGCGCAAAATACCAACTCTCTTAAATTTGGGTGTTTGAAAGAAATTTGCAGGTGCGCAAAGCACACCCGCGTGTGAGTGTGTGATTGTGTGAATTTTCCAGAGCGGAAGAAATATGAGCGGAATGCCAGTTTAAGGAAAGCAGTAAAACAAATAGCAATCAAAATGAATAAAGCGAAATACAGCACGCAAAAAAATTAAATGCAAAAGTAATGCCAAATAATAACCCTAGATCTGTTGTGGTTAAGAACCTAAAATCTCCAGCGGAGTCGCCATTTCTGTCACGCCCTTTTTCGACCGCGACTTTCTAAAAGCGAATCTCCTGCTTAAAATGCAAGTTAGGAAATAAATAATAAAAGCTAAAGTGTTTAAAAAAGGCTAAAAATATTAAGAGATGCTTAAAAGGTGTTAAAAAGATGTTAAAAGTTTTAAAAAGGTGCTAATGGATTAATTTTAAAAGTAAAGGGTGCTAAAAGTGCTAAAATGCTAAAGGGTTCGCGGAGTCGCCACCTAATTAATTGGGTGAATTAGGACACCTAAATGTTAACCAGTTTAAAGTAAACATTAACTCCATTTAATAGTCTGCTAAACTTAGTGAGATTCTGGGTAAGAGTTCTTTATTAATCTAGAGGGAAGGGGTTAGGCACCCTCTAAAATCCGCTAACTTGCGGTTGTCCTGCCAAACCTAGGGTTAATTATTATTGCTAAGAATGCATGTTTGAAAAGTATTTAATAGAAAAGCATTTTTGGCAAAAGATTAATAAAATTACTGCTATAAAACACATGTAGAGTTTAAGGCATGCCCTATGTTATTTATGAAAAATAGGTGATGCAAAGTGAATTTATTGACTAAATGTATATATTTGCCTACCTTAATTAGTATCCCATATGCTTAAAGAGGTTCCTTAGTATACATAAACATAGGATTTCTATATAGATTTCGTAGCAAATGGGTTAAGAGTTTTGAAAGATAATATCCTAGCTACATAATTAATTATGCAAGTCAAGACTATTAGGTGATTTAATGTAGCTTAATTTATCTAAAATATTTAATTCGAAGGGAAACAAATTGTTAATTAACTACTTTCTAACCTATTGACTTAAGGTTTGGCATTCTAAGATTTCTACTAATGACGTAATGTTAGACAATTAATTACAATGAATAAACGGGGCGGGGTAGGAAATAAAAGAAGATGACTCGAAGGAAAGGCGAGGTCTTTTCGCCGGCGGCTTGGAATTTCTGGCACAAACATAGATGCACATAGATGCGGGTTTTCACGTTTACTACAGTCTCGCCATGAGACTCTTTGTTGCTCCGATGCGTTTCATGCAAAAGTAAGAGAAGATAAGGATTAATATCAACCCAAATCATATTAATTATGCACATAGCTATGTAAATTTAAACAAAACACATAGTTGAAATTCTCACTCAACAGCAACGAACCAGTCCAAATAGGCAGATCCATCAACTATTTTCAGATTTAAAATTCGGCCTAACATGCAATTCTCGAATTTTCGAAACGGAAGGGTTGATCAATTAAGCATCTATAGTGTACCATGTGACAACAGAGACGAAAATAAGCATAGGACAAGATGCTAAACGATGTAGAGCATGTTTCATATTGAGGAAAAGAAATGGGGTTTGACATGCTGGAAGGATCAAAACTAGTCATGCTTGTCAATAGGCAGATTTGAAACCATACTTGGATCACTCAACTCTGAACATGGCATATTAATATAAGGTATTTCAGTTGAATATCCCAAGAACCTTTTAGCTACATACAGTCTTCCAGCATATACATCAACTCGTAAAATTAATATCACATTTAACCCATTGAAAGAAAACTTGTCCAAACCAATAACTAATGGATTTATTCCTCTGGAAGAACAACCATTTATCACACAATGAATTTGATTTATTTATCTAACTCTTCATTAAATCCAATCAGTAAGCAAATCACCAAAACAACACACTGGACAATAACATCTATCGCATAATGTTCAGTTTCTTAGCCAATCTCGACAAATGGTTAAACCAGTGTATATGTCGCCATCTCACATTATAGCAATATGTAGACAACCCTACCAAATATGAACCTAATATATAGTTTACTGAATAATCCTAGAATAGATAACCTGCTAGCAGATTAGCAACTATAACTAACACATAATTAACACAAAACACACAATAATACAGAATAGAACTGAGAGGAATTTGGGTTTACCTTCTCCGGACATCGAACCGAGGCAGCGTATCAAGTCGCCGATTCACTCGGAGGATTTGTTCCGGTTATGCGAAAGGATGAAACTTCTCAAAACTCGAGGATTCTGATTACCCACTCTAGAAGTCTAAATTCGAACGATTCTTGCCTGTTTCTCTCAATTTCTCTGACTGAAAATCCACTGTCTAGAGATTGGTTTATATAGCTTTAAATTGGGTTCTAAAATAGGTGCGATTTGGGACTGCATGTAAAAGCTTTTGTAAGGATTGATTCGTGAGGTATTTCTTACCATTAATGGGTGATTCGGACAAATTTGGCTGCTTATTTTTGGACGAGAGTTGTGCTGATTTCCGAATTGATTTTGTATGTCTTCAGTTATGGTAGGTACTGGATCTATTTGAGGACGATTTTGGTCATGGTAAACCCTGATTTCCGCGATTTGGGTCACGATTTTGAAATGGTTCTTACTATGTCAGATTCTAAGAAAGGAAACCTGGGATTTGGTTTGTGATCTAGCGGGATTTAGGGCGTATGGGTGAGGGAGGCGGCGAATGAAGGGCTTAGGGTTTCGTTAGGTTTCGTTTGAGAAGGGGAGCGGGGACGATGGGTAAGGGCTGAGGGAAGTGAAGGGCTGGGCGTGTGGGCTTCGGGTGATAAGGGGAAATAAGGGGTTTGGGCCGGGGCGATGGGTAAAAGGGATTGGGCTGGGTAGTTATTTAGGAGTTGATTATTAGGTATTTAATTAGGGGTAAATTATTTAAATAGGTATTAGTTTTAGGTATTTAATTAGTTAATTAGTAATAAATTGTGCTTAAATTATCTAGGTGCTTTATTAATCTAATTGTTATAAATGCGGGTGTGCTATTTAATTAGTGCTTAATATTTTAGAATGCGGCGCTATTTATTTAAAATCTTATTTATTGTGCATTATTATTTAAAATAAGTTATGAAATTGCTTTGCGTATTAATAAATGCGACTATGCTACTTGACACGACGTCATTGCTAAATTATTTATTTTATGTATTTATTAATTATTTAAGAATCATGACAGGGCTTGAAATTAATTAATGCGGGCGCGGGACTCTAAGTACTTAATACTCTACGTAAGACGCGGTGCCATAATTAAATTGTTTATTTATGCCTGTATTTATGTTTTATCGCTGTATTTTATTATAAAAAATCATAAAAGTTATTTTGCAAAATTAGTCTAATTTTATAGCTAATGACTGGACGGGAGGGTCAAAATTGGGTGTCAACAAAATGAAGGTACCTTGAGTGTGAGTAACTTGCCTATGTTTTCTTGTGATAGCCTTGTTGTGCGAGTGTTGTATCCTTATGTCACCGCGTCTCTCGGTGGAGGGCCGGTTATCTTGTCGTTACATGGACATGTTTACAACGATGAAGAATTCCGGGGGCATGCGGCCATGCAGCGGGTTAAACTCCCGATCATGTTATTCTTGATCATTTTGGACATACTGAAACGATGGGTGGCCCACGGGTATGCTTCCACTATGATAGTCCATGTGCATACTGACTCGATGGATGGTCCACGGGTATGCGGCCATGATGAGGGTTCGTTTCCCTGTTGATAGTGTTATTCCATAGACTAGCTCTCCATGAGGTTTTACTGATTCGACTTTGGTATCTGGTAGTTGGCTCTCGTACTTGCCCCGGTCGTGGCTGATTCGGCTTTGGTATCTGGTAGTTAGCCTTCGTACTTGCCCCGTTCAGTTTTGTGGTGAAGTCTCGTGATTACGACTTTGGTATCTGGTAGTTGGTCTTCGTACTTGCTCCCGTCAGCTACGTGACGCAGGTGGTATCTGGTAGTTGGCTTTCGTACTTGCCCCGTGTCAGCTTCGTGAGTTAGTTTATAGTGTAGTGGCGAAGTCTCGTGATCTGACTTTGGTATCTGGTAGTTGGTCTTCGTACTTGCCTCCGTCAGCTACGTGGCATGGTTGGTATCTGGTAGTCGGCCTTCGTACTTGCCCCGGGTCAGCTTCGTGGTATAGTTATATAGTATTGTTGGTACGGCTTTGGTATCTGGTAGTTGGCTTTCGTACTTGCCCCGGTCAGTTGATGATGCGGCTTTGGTATCTGGTAGTTAGCCTCCGTACTTACCCCGTACGGTTTTATGACACAGGTGGGACCTGGTGTTCATGTGTACTCCTTGGTGTTGTTATATCATAGACTGCTGGCAGTGAGGAAGGAATTCCACGGGCATGATTGATGTTGTGGGCGTGAGACCCATTGTTATATTTGAGTGATGACTTTGAGGGCGTGAGTCACGACTTGACATATTTGCTTATATGTCATGTATCGTAGTTTGGTTATCATACATGTCTCCTGCTTTATATAAACTATTATGATTTCATTTTACAGTATTTTTAGTTTCACATACTTGGTACTGTCAGATCGACCTTCGGGCCGTGCGTTCATCACGCCGCAGTTGAGGTACACCGCTCATCGATCACGATTCAAGGCTTGGGAAGCTCCGTTTCTCTGGAGGCTTATCTTTTGGTATGTTTCCCTGAGTTTGTAGGTCCTTGTACATTCAGGGGTATTGCGGGGCCCTGTCCCGTCATTGTTGTTATAAAACTCTTAGAGGTCTGTAGTACTGTTGTGGGCAGGGTTTGTAAAGGATGTAACTGTTCAAGCCTTTATGTATATATACAGAAAGGTGACCGTTTTGGTTAGCCTGTTTCTTATTGTATATCTGTTTCATGTTTAAGTTTTTATTTCCGCTGGTTTTTCTCTGATGTAGTATCACTAGGGTGCCCGGGGTAAGGCACCAGTCGCGGGCCCGAGGTCGGGTCGTGACAAAAGTGGTATCAGAGCAGTTAATCCTCGGAAAGTGTCTACAAACCGTATCTAGTAGAGTCTTGATTATCGGCGTGTTGTGCACTACACCTATAATCAGGAGGCTGCAGGATATTTAGGATTGATTTCTATTCTTCTTACTCTGAGATCGTGCCTTAGAGTTGTGTTGTAAGTTGGACTCCCTCTGACATATTCTTTTGTACCAGTTATGCCTCTACGCAAGGCAACCAGGGCCCAGAAGGGCAAGGCAACAGAGGGAGCTGCGAGTAGAGCACATATTGTTACCAGGGCACAGGCCCAGTCTTTACCTGAGGTGGTACTTCAGATGGGGAGTTCTGCGACACCGTTAGCCCCAGCAGAGTTTAGAGCAACAATAATAGCTACTGAGGCTACGATACCTGAGTCTCCAGTTCCACGACCAGGAGCCGAGGATATGAGTTACAAGGAGATGGCTCAGTTACTAGCTAGGCTTGTGGCTAGGAATGAGGACAGACGTGAGGCAGCGGTTCCGGTAATACCAGTGGTTCACCCTAGATCCGATAGTTGGAGACTTCGGGACTTCGAGTTCGATCCGCCCAAAGTTCTATGGATCGAGAACCGAGAAGATCTCGTGAGTTTATTCGACACCGCATGATCATGAAAGTGATCAAGGCCTCAGAGACAGAGTCGGTGGTATTAGGTTCACATCGGCTGCGTGATACTGCAGTCGACTGGTTTGATTCATGGGAACTGTCTCGGGGGGAGCATGCGCTTCCAGCTGGTTGGGACGAGTTCTCAGAGGCATTTCTTACACACTTCTTGCCCTCGCAGATGAGGAGAGCTCGGGCAGATAGATTTATGATGTTGAGGCAGAACGGGCGGACGGTTCGGGAATACAGTATAGAGTTTGACTCGTTGGCTCGTTATGTCCCCGCTTTAGTGGCAGACATGGAGGATAGAGTGCACCGCTATGTCACAGGACTTGACGATTACTTAGCAGAGGGTTGCACGGGTGTAGCTCTTCAGCCGGACATGGACATTGCCCGTATACAGGTTTATGCACAGGGGATGGAGGAACGTAGAGACCGACGTAGGGACCAGGATCAGCATAAGAGGCGACAAAGCAGGTCCTTTGGTAACTTTCGAGGCGGACCGCCTCAGCAGCAGGCTAGTTATACACCTCCGCCAGTACATAGTGGTCCTCCACGCCTTGAGCGTCCAGGTATTCGGGAGCGGTCGAGCTCGGGGTTTCAGATTTTCAGGGGAGTAGGAGTGCTCGCCGGATGAGGCCACCCTTATCTCAGTGTGGCCGTTGTGGAAAAATCCATAAGGGGGATTGTCGTGCTAGTTTGGGAGATTGTTATACTTGCGGCCGACAGGGCCATTTTGCGAGGGATTGTCCGACCAGAGGTAGAGCAGATGTTAAGACTCATCCTTCAGGATCAGTGGCGGGTCATCGCCTTCTATAGCTATCTTGACAGGCAGGATTATGATTAGAGCGACAAAGGGAAAGTGAAACAGTAGTTACAGGTATATCCTTAACCCTCTAGAGATTAGTATGCCTGATATGATGATTTTTATGTTAAGTGTTATGTTCAGATAACATTGTGTTAATAGTGATTAGAAAACATGGGCAATTGAAAAGGTAAGTTTGGGGACAGGGAAATTGCGAGCCTTAGAATATTATACGTGGAGACCTTAGATGCAAGGCCGTCATAAGTAAAGGATTTTACGTTTTGGGTCCTTGTCGAGATACATAGTATACGTGGGGTATATTTGTGTGATAAGTCCATGAGTGGTGTGAAATGAAAGTGGGTAGTTGAGCTAAGAAGACCACTAGGTTTTCGTGACTTGAATAGTAAGATTTTTCCGGGCGGGAACAAGAGTTTGGCGCGATAGCGGGTCGGGTTGAGGCCAGATCACGGGTCAACCAGCAGCCCAGAATGAGGTAAGGTCAGTTTAAGGTGGTCCCGCTAGGTGGTAGGGTCACGAGGGTGCTAGGCCCAAGTTTAGAAAACCATCGTACGAGTTCGCGGATGTGTTCGACCAGAATCGGATCGTGAAGGCCGAGAATGGCCTTAAAGGAACATGAGGCTAGTAAGATGACCAAGGTTGGAGGTAGTAACTCCAAGGTTTTGGAAACTGAAGCGATGACGGAAATGTGGTACATGTACTATAGGGAGTTTGGGTACGAGAAGGGTACGACGAGTAAGGGAAGAAGCGAACATGTGTTAAGAGAGTAGAAGTGATCATTTCCTTTGTGAAGTAAGGTTATGAAGAGAGTATTCTTTAGACCAGGGGTGGAGCTAATAGTGATGTTATGCACGTTAGAGGTGATTCCTCGTTGGCTTGGATTGGAGTTTTGCGCATGTGTTATATTATGGCCAGGTGTGGCATAAGTGGTTTTGTAAGTATAGTAGTGAAGACTATACCAGCGCATGTATGTTTTGAGACGTAGAAGGAACATTCGGGATGAATGTTTCTAAAGAGGAAGAATGTTACACCCCGTAGTTTCAGGGTATGTATACGAGGACGTACGTACGAGAATACGACATTAAAATTGGAAAGAAAGAAAGATGTGATTTTTCGACGAAAAAGTTTCTGAACTTCGTGAAGGAAAAAGGTTTATTATTGAGAATTGGATTCTCAACTTTGGTATTTAAGACTTTAAGAATTTATAAGAATTGTGGAATTTTATTTCCGGATTTGGTCATGTGGGGCCCACTTTGTTTTCGAGATTTTGGATATTGTCGAAAAATGAGATATTGTGACGAATGGGAGGGCGACACGTGTCACCCCCCCCCCCTTAAATGGTCTTGGACGAAATTTAACATGGGCACAAGGGCCATTTGACCATTATTAAGATGACAAAGTCTTGCAAATAGTAGAGCTTGGCATTTTTGACTTAGTCAATGGGACCACATAGCTTGATATTTAAGTAAAATGCATCCTAACCACCCATTTGTTCTAATCTTGGCCCTCCATTATGTTATATATACCTACTATTAGCAAGACAAGGGTTCTACACTTAGAAAATTTTCATGAAAACTTGCTCTTGTTCTAGCAAGCTCACGGGTTGGGTTCTTCAAAGGGAAAAAAAAATTTGTTTGTTGTCCATTAAGCTCCACACTTTAAACCAATGTCCCTAAGAGTATTGTAAGGGTATCTCAATAGAAAAATCCCGGAAAAAAATAGTTTTCGTATTAGTCGCAAGGTGAAAACCTAGTTGCTTTCCTAGGTTTTGGTTGGAAGATTGAAGGAAAGTTGGTTGTGATATTCTAAGGGTCTCAAGTGGCGGATTGAAGTGTCAAGAAGAGGCTCTAAGTTGCTAGGGAGCGACTTCGGATTTAAAGTTGGACTAAGGCTCGTTGAGGTAACAATCTTGTTCTCTTAAAGTGTTACAAGATTATATATTGTTGTTAGCCTTACTTTTTACTAGCATGAAGTATATGTATTGAGGATTGATAAGTGATATGGATTGTTGTAGCCTAAAATCCGAAATGACATATAAGCCATTTGGAGTTGGATTACAATTTGGTCGTTAATTAGAATCGTCGCATGCTACTTACTTGAAGATTGTAGTAGTTATAATCGATTGCGACTTGATAGCATGTTATACTACACAACTTGGATTGAAAAGGAAATTGGATAAGAATTGGTTGTTGTATCTCAAGTTGCCGAATAGACATGGTATTTTGTGGACTAGTTTTGATGTCAATTGTGGGACGGAATTTTACACGTCTTGTAGGCGTGTAATCCCCTATTGATAACTACATTGTTGAGCCTTAAATGTGGCGTGTTTGGTTATTGAATTCGGCCTTGAAAAAGGTGGCAAAGTATGTAGAAACAAAGGAAATGCTGTCCGATTTTCTGTAGAATTTAGTGACTTTGCACTTAGAATATTCTACGTTCGAAGCTAGAGGTTAATAGACATTTTATGACCATTATAGGTTGAAGTACTACGAGTAGCGTATTCCACTTGAAGGGTGGAAAAGGCTAGCAAGAGTATAGTACTTTGGAGCATTTTGCTATTTGTCGATAATCGTCGCGAGGTATGTGAACCTCTTCCTATCCTTTCTAGCATGATTGATTGTGAACTATGTAGTACGGTAGACGTACGTGTGCTAAACGAATTTGGTTGGTTTAGAACATAAAGTGTTATAATGGCTTTATGGGAAGTTAATTATAACGACTTTATGTAGGTAAAAGAATGGTTGATTGATTTTAAAAGATAATAGACTTGACTTATATTTGACTTGATATGATTTGTTAAGGACTTGAATTGTGTTAAAAAGTTGTGAAACCTCATTCGTGAGTAATGAGTACTTGGTTTTTAAAGAATAATGTTATATTGATTTCGGAAATGGGAATGAGTATCGAACAAGCCATTGCAGCGTTAATAAAGGAAAATGTAATGACAAATAATTAACTTAAAACAAGTAGAATACTCCATCTGCATAGAAGCTAAGATAAGACAAAATTGTATTACATTTTATAGATCATGACTACTTTAATAAGAATCATTATATACAAGTATTAATTTTTTCTTAAATTCCAAAGTAAGGAACTTGATTTCTAAAAGAAAAGAGACTTGAGGAATTGAAGAGTTTTTGGTTTAAAAGAAAGGCATGGTTTTGTCTTAAATTGGTTTAAAACATAAAGTGTTATAATAGCTTTATGGGAAGTTAGTTATAACGACTTTATGAAAACAAAAGAATGGTTTTATTATTGGATTTAAAATGGTAACTTGACTTTAAAAGGAGAAGTGATTTGGTTTAGAAAGAAGGCATGGTATTGTCTTGATTGGGTTTAAAAAGAAGGCATGGTATTGTCTTGATTGGGTTTAAAAAGAAGGCATGGTATTGTCTTGATTTGGTTTAAAAAGAAGGCATGGTATTGTCTTGATTGGGTTTAAAAAGAAGGCATGGGTATTGTCTTGATTTGGTTTAAAAAGAAAGTATGGAAATTGTTTTGGTTTACTTAAAATAATAGTTACTCTATTTTGGATACTATGGGTGTTAGTATCATGTGACTTTTGCGAAAGGAATGGACATTTTTAAAGAGTTAAAGTGCGTAGTACTTTAGAGTTAAAACCTGGATTTTTGGCATAAAATGAAGGTACCTTGAGTGTGAGTAACTTGCCTATGTTTGCTTGTGATAACCTTGTTGTGCGAGTGTTGTATCCTTATGTCACCGCATCTCTCGGTGGAGGGCCGGTTATCTTGTCGTTACATGGACATGTTTACACCGATGAAGAATTCCGGGGGCATGCGGCCATTCGGCGGGTTAAACTCCCGGTCATGTTATTCTTGATCATTTTGGACATACTGACACGATGGCTGGCCCACGGGTATGCTTCCACTATGATAGTCCATGAGCATACTGACTCGATGGATGGTCCACGGGTATGCGGCCATGATGAGGGTTCGTATCCCTGTTGATAGTGTTATTCCATGGACTAGATCTCCATGAGGTTTTACTGATTCGGCTTTGGTATCTGGTAGTTGGCTCTCCTACTTGCCCCGGTCGTGGCTGATTCGGCTTTGGTATCTGGTAGTTAGCCTTCGTACTTGCCCCGTTCAGTTTTGTGGCGAAGTCTCGTGATTACGGCTTTGGTATCTGGTAGTTGGTCTTCGTACTTGCCCCCGTCAGCTACGTGACGCAGGTGGTATCTGGTAGTTGGCTTTCGTACTTGCCCCGTGTCAGCTTCGTGAGTTAGTTTATAGTGTAGTGGCGAAGTCTCGTGATCCGGATTTGGTATCTGGTAGTTGGTCTTCGTACTTGCCTCCGTCAGCTACGTGGCGTGGTTGGTATCTGGTAGTCGGCCTTCGTACTTGCCCCGGGTCAGCTTCGTGGTATAGTTATATAGTATTGTTGGTACGGCTTTGGTATCTGGTAGTTGTCTTTCGTACTTGCCCCGGTCAGTTGATGATGCGTCTTTGGTATCTGGTAGTTAGCTTTCGTACTTGCCTTGCCGTCACGGTTTATGACCAGTGGGACACGTGTTCATGTACTCCTTGGTGTTGTTATATCATAGATCGCCGGTGAGGAAGGAATTCCACGGGCATGATTGATGTTGTGGGCGTGAGACCCATTGTTATATTTGAGTGATGACTTTGAGGGCGTGAGTCCCTGACTTGACATGACTGCTTATATGTTGTGTACTGTAGTTTGGTTATCATACATGTCTCCTTCTTTATATAGACTATTATGATTTCATTTCTGATATTTTGATTTCACATACTTGGTACTGTTATCGACCTCCTTGAGCTGCGTTCATCTGCGAGTAAGTACACCAGTTGTTGATCCTCGCTCATAGGATCACAGTTCGGCGTTTGGGAAGCTCCGTTTCTCCGGAGGCTTATCTTTTGGTATGTTTCCCTGAGTTTGTAGGTCCTTGTACATTCAGGGGTATGGCAGGGCCCTGTACCGTCATTGTTGTTATAAAACTTTTAGATGTATGTAGTACTGTTGTGGGCAGGGTTTGTGAAGGATGTAACTGTTCAAGCCTTTATGTATATATACAGAAAGGTGACCGTTTTGGTTAGCTTGTTTTTTATTGTATATCTGTTTCATGTTTAAGTTTTTATTTCCGCTGGTTTTTCTCTGATGTAGTATCACTAGGGTGCCCGGGGTAAGGCACCAGTCGCGGGCCCGAGGTCGGGTCGTGACAATTATGCCCACAGAGGCTGACATAAAATGATGCCCACAGAGGTTGTTATGGTAAGAAAGATGTCCGAAGAGGCTGAGGTATATGTATACTGTATTATGCATAACATATATGCATATGTATTGGGGCCGTTAGAGGCATTTACTGTTGGTCGGTTGTTTTATTTCAGTTGTTGTTATATTCCTGTTATGCTATTATTTATGCCTGACATACTCAGTACATTAGTCGTACTGATGTCCTTTTGTAGGGGAACGTTGTGTTTCATGCCCGCAGGTTCAGTTAAAGAGGTGACGTTCAACGTTAGTAAGTTGCTGGTTTAGCTGATGTTGGAGCACTCTATTTGTTCCAAAGTTGCAGTCTTGTCTTGGTATGATATTTTTATGTAGTATACTATTTAGAGGCTTGTAGATGGTGTCTTGTGGGTGTATTAGACTTGTATGGCCTTGTCACGACCCGAACCCCGGGCCCGCGACTGGTGCCCTACCTGGGCACCCTTCTACCCATTCATCCCAAGTAACCCGCGGAAGATAAAGATACTCATCATTATTTTTTTAACAAGCAAAGGCAAAGCC
The DNA here is from genome assembly GCA_029844215.1 of Przewalskia tangutica. NCBI lineage: Eukaryota > Viridiplantae > Streptophyta > Magnoliopsida > Solanales > Solanaceae > Przewalskia > Przewalskia tangutica. Next base: position 50,862,033 of record CM056724.1, read on the forward strand.
GACAAGGCCGCCGCTATATATATATATATATAAGCCAAAACGAAACTGCACTGTACACGAGTCCAATCCCACATATGAATACAAACCTCTAAGAGTTTGATAGAGAACTATGACGGGATAAGGCCCCGCCGTACCTATAAATGTACAAAAACCTGTAATGAAAGATCATTACCAAAATGATAAACTTCAGAACAATGGAGCTATCCCAAAACTCTGAGCAAAGATCCTACACTTGCAAATCACCAAACTGCGTACCTAAACCTGCGGCATGAACGCAGTCCCCCGGAGAAAGGGGGTCAGTACGAAAAATGTACCAAATATGTGAAACAATAAGTACTGTAAATGAGATTATAACATGCCAAAAAGATAACAAGAGACGAGTATAATAATCAAATACCAGTACAGTGTTCCTTTTCAAAGTAAGAGTTAATTGTATCCTTTTTAAACTGAGAGTAATGAAAATCAACTATACTTTTTTAAAATTATGTAAGTCTGTCCAAATAAATAAATACTGTCATGAGAGTTGAACCCGAACATTATACACAAATACTGTCATGGGAGTTGAACCCGCAACATGGATACTCAGTCCATGAAATAATACACGCAAATATTGTCATGTCACAATCAGGGACACCTGCCCTCAGAATATAACATCACTGGACTCGAACCCGCAGATGTATGTATATAGCATCATGGGACTCAAACCCACATATGCATATATGGTAAAATGGGATTTGAACTTAAATCACGAAGAGCTAGTCCATGGAATAATATAGTGTCATGAGACTCTAACACACATACATCTATATATAATGTCGTCGGGAGAGTAATATAGTTTCATGGAACTCTAACCCACATACATCTATATATAATGTCTTCGGGAGAATAATATAGTGTCATGAGACTCTAACCCACATAAATCTATATATAATGTTGCCGGGAGAATAATATAGTGTCATGGGACTCTAACCCACATACATCTATATATAATGTTTCCGGTCCTCTAGTGAGGGACGCGGTTCAGATATCAAGAACTGTACACATATAGCTATCACAAGCAACTATGTACAATTTAAATCATCTCCGACTCTCATTAGCACAAATAGAATGAACTATCATTTTAGAAGAACTCAAGGCATTCTCATGTCATGAGATAATAGGGAATTGAACCCAAAGTACTACGTACATCCACCGTACACACCAAGTAATATTAGGGAATTGAACCCAAAAGTACTATGTACATCCACCGTACACACCAAGTAATATTAGGGAATTGAACCCAAAAGTACTATGTACATCCACCGTACACACCAAGTAATATTAGGGAATTGAACCCAAAAGTACTATGTACGTTCACCGTACATTACTTTCCTTTATAATAAATCCTTTGACTCTCAATGAACTAAAATAAAATAACTTTCATTTAGACAACCCAAAGTACTATCAAGAGAATAGATATAACAATCTTTCATTTTAGAAACTCCAAGTACTATCAAGAGAATAGATATAACAATCTTTCATTTTAGAAACCCCAAGTACTATCAAGAGAATGAACTATAACAACTTCCATTTTATAAAATCCAAGTACTACCAAGTGAATGGATTATAACAACTTCTATTTTATAAAATCCAAGTACTATCAAGAGAATGGATTATAACAACTTTCATTTTATAAAATTCAAGTACTATCAAGAGAATAGATATAACAATCTTTCATTTTAGAAACTCCAAGTACTATCAAGAGAATTACATCATTAAGGAGTAGGATCCACTTACTTTATAAAAAGGAATCATGCTAGAAGAAGAAAGGATAGTTCACATACCTTTTTGGCGACTAACCAACTTTACAATCTAGAATACGTCTCAATGTACTTCAACCTATAACGACAATAACACGCATATCAACACGTGCTCACTAAAGTAGGTTAATACCAAGTAAAGGTTCTCTTTTTTCTATGGAAATTTGGGCAACACTTCCCCTATAAATACACACATTTTCACCTTTTTCAAGGCCCAAATTCAACAACAATCAAGCTCCATTTAAGGCACAATCAAAACAGAAACCAAGGGGGATTACACGCCTACATGACGTGTAAAATTTGGCCCCTTAATCTATAAAAAATAGTCCATAAAAACAGTCCACAATTCTATCAACGATAAGGGTAAAATGTGAAGCCTTTTACACCCTTTACACCCTTATTCCTTAGGACTTTCATTAGAAATTTACCACATTAATCATGCATGTTGGTGGCTGATTTTTCAGCATATACACGCCACAAAACAGTCCATAAAAACTGCACGACAATATCCAACAGTTTTATAGATTCCACGGGCAACAACTACAATCCGATAACTCTTTCCTTAATCCTTTTTATTCCAATTCAAGTTCCAAAATTTCTATATAAGTTATATCAACTTATTAAAACAATATTACTCCATTATAACATGTAACAACTGAAAATAACAACAATAATGACCAACGAATCCAAGACACCAAATCTGTCCCATTCTCGGCCAACTTCACAAAAATTGTCCAAACACATTTTATTCTTTATTATTTTTAGCACAAACTCATCTATACATTATAACAATATGCAATATCCAATTGCTTCAAGAGGGATACGAATTTTTACCTTAATTTGTAGCAAAAACCGTCCAAAATAGTCCTTAGAGATTTGGCCCACAATTTTCGTTTTGCTCCACTTCTTCAAGTTCCAATCACACACATGTATCCTCTACAAGCTTATAACCAACTTCCCTTCTTGTTTTACTTCCAAAAAGTTGACGAACAAGCTAGGGTTTTAATGACCATTCTCGGCCCAAATGAATTCTTGGAGGGTTTTGGAGAGTTAACTTAGTTTAAGACTTGATTAGGGTTCTTAATCTTGGATAATAATCAATACTTGATCTTCTCTTTGGCTATGGAAGTTTTCGAAATCTTGTAGCTCAAGAAAGATGAGAGAAGGAGCTTTGGAGGAGATAAGATATTATGTCTCAAAGTCTTGCAAGATTTATCCTATATAGCCCAACTTGTAATGACAAGTGGAGAGGGACACATGTCGCCCTCTCATTGGTCAATAATTTCCTCTTCAAAATATCAAGATATGTAGCCCAAAATATCTTAAAATTGAAGGGCCCCGCGAAATTATGAAATTCTCGGCGGACCCCATATTATCAATTCCAATTTTTCGTAATTCAATACTAATCCCATAAATCCAATTAGAAGTATTAAACTCAAAGTTAATAATTTTTCTGTTGTCACATTTTTCCAAAAATTTTCGGAGGAAAATGTAAATATTCTTTCCTTTCAACCTTCAAATCTTGATTCCTGAATCACGTTCTCAATTAGTAGTCCTGGTATTACGGGGTGTAACATCCTCCCCCCTTAGAAACATTCGTCCCGAATGTTCATAGTGGGTCTCAAACTATACAGATTCCGGCGTCGTCTCCTTACTATACCTATCAACCAATACTCCACAAAACCAACGATGTCACACACGACCACAATATATCACATGTATATACACAAATAGACCTTCCATCTGAGGTCTCTTCTCACAATAATCGAAGGTTGCAGTCCTTTCCAAAATGGGATCTTCTGACATTCCTTTCTCTTCCCGTACTAGGGATGACCCTGCCATATTCTTAGCCATAAGCTATCACTATCTGAATCCTTCAGTCGGACTCCCAATCAACTAACTGATGTGTTCCATCGTGTCAACTTCTCTTCTCCGTCCTCACATTAGTCAAACTACTGGTTGGTGAATGATCATATTGTCTACCTAACATTGTTTACTAACTGGTGTAAATTCTAATACTAGTAGTATCTCAATCACGAACACCTATGGACAATGTTACTGAATCTAAGGTGTGTGTATCATCACAATTAACTCTCAGTCATGGTCTAAAATGAATTTCTCTCCTATCTCAAAGTATTTCTCGCACTATTCTTTTCAATCATTAGAGGTTCGCCTCCTTTGGCCGAAGTATTCCTACTGTACATCCTCTACTATCGGTCTTTACACTGTTATGGGGTAATTACACCTTGTGAACCCTACACAACTATAGTTTCATTCACTTTATCATTCTTGTCAACATCCTTCACTCTACACATTACTTAAACAAAAACTATTTCTACCTCTGATGGTCCTACCAATTCACATCCTACTAGCAACAAGGGGAATATATACGCTAGGGTGGAATCTGAATCTATCAATGCATGTATGACTCAAAATGATCAAAATATACCTGTAACCCCATTCGATGATGCCTCTTGATCCTGCCTGGTAGCCACAACATTTATGCGGTTCGAAGGACCGACAGAACTATAAACTCCACCACGACCTCTACCACGGTGGTATTATTTAAATACCATACATGTATACAGTAGAGGAAAAAGAACCAGCCACCGATCCAGCAGGTCGAGTCACACCACCAGTGCCCCTTCTAAAAGGACATTCTCTCACCACATGGCCCGGACGACCGCAATAAAAACAAGTATCTATACGAAAAAGGCATCTCCCCAAACGATGCTTATCACACTGGAAACATTGAGGGAAAAGTGGCCTCAACTGAGAAGATCCTCTGCTCCTCTAAAAACCTGGAACCCTGGAGCTCGGATCGGCTCCTAAATACCTTGTGGGGTTCAATCTCCCACCTGCGAACTGTGGGGGTATGTTCTGTGTAGGCTAGGATGAATATCTCACCCGCTGCTGAGGCTGCTCGTCCAGAAACTCACCGGGATATCCAACCGGTCTAGCCCTCTTACGCTGGTTTCTGCGTTGGCCCCTACCCCCTGTACACATGCCTGTAAAGGCCGAATAAACCCCTGCTGACAAGTCTGCATCACCACTAGCCTAGTCAGTAATAAAACTGCATCCCTCATGGCCCTATAGTCTTCCCCTGACTGAGGAGCTGGAGGCTAAGGTGTTGGGGCCTCAAAAACCGGTGCAGAAGAACTCATCGACTGCGGTACAATATCCGGTATATACTGGGCATGAGCCCTAGTAACTCTCTGAGTATGACTAGTAGCTCCCGCTACTGATTTTCCCTTCTGGGAAACTGTTGCCTTCCTAAGAGGCATAGCTGTAACACAATAATACGTCAGAGAGGGATTATCCTAATAACACAACTCTATTGCACGATCACAGAGTGAGAAGAATAGAAACCAAATCCTAAATGTCCTGTAGCCTCCTGTTTATAGGTGTGGCGCGCAATACACCGATAATCAAGACTCTACTAGACACGGTCTGTAGACATTCCGAGGACTGACTGCTTTGATACCACTCTTGTCACGATCCGAACCCCGGGCCCACGTCTGGTGCCCTACTTGGGCACCCTTCTACCCATTCATCCCAAGTAACTTGCGGAAGATAAAGATACTCATCATTATTTTTTTAACAAGCAAAGGCAAAGCCGGCAAGGCCGTCGCTATATATATATAAGATAAAACGAAACTGCACTGTACACGAGTTCAATCTCAAATATGAATACATACCTCTAAGAGTTTGATAGAGAACTTTGACGGGATAAGGCCCCGCCGTACCTATAAATGTGCAAAAACCTGTAATGAAAGATCATTACCAAAATGATAAACTCCAGAACAATGGAGCTATCCCAAAACTCTGAGTAATGATCCTACACTTGCAAATTACCAAACTGCGTACCTAAACCTGTGGCATGAACGCAGCCCCCAGAGAAAGGGGGTCAATATGGAAGATGTACCAAGTATGTGAAACAATAAGTACTGTAAATGAGATTATAACAGGCCAAAAAGATAACAATAGACAAGTATAATAATCAAATACCAGTACACTGTGCCTTTTCAAAGTAAGAGTCAACTGTATCCTTTTTAAACTGAGAGTAATGAAAATCAACTATACTTTTTTGAAATTATGAAAGTCTATCCAAATAAACAAATAATGTCATGAGAGTTGAACCCGAATATCATACACAAATACTGTCATGGGAGTTGAACCCGCAACATGGATACTCAGTCCATGGAATAATACACGCAAATATTGTCATGTCACAATCAGGGACACCTGCACTCAGAATATAACATCACGGGACTTGAACCCGCATATGTATGTATATAGCATCATGGGACTCAAACCCACATATGAATATATGGTAACATGTGATTTGAACCCAAATCACTATCAAGAGAATGAATTATAACAACTTCCATTTTATAAAATCCAAGTACTATCAAAAGAATAGATATAACAATCTTTCATTTTAGAAACCCCAAGTACTATCAAAAGAATAGATATAACAATCTTTCATTTTAGAAACCCCAAGTACTATCAAGAGAATTACATCATTAAGGAGTAGGATCCACTCACTTTATTAAAAGGAATCATGCTAGAAGAAGAAATGATAGTTCACATACCTTTTTGGCGACTAACCAACTCTACAATCTAGAATACGTCTCAATATACTTCAACCTATAACGACAATAACATGCATATCAACACGTGCTCACTAAAGTAGGCTAATACCAAGTAAAGGTTCTCTTTTTTCTATGGAAATTTGGGCAGCACTTCCCCTATAAATACACATTTTTCCACCTTTCCAAGGCCCAAATTCAACAACAATCAAGCCCTATTTAAGGCACAATAAAAACAGAGGGATTACACGCTTACATGACATGTAAAATTCGGCCCCTTAATCTATACAAAATAGTCCATAAAAACAGTCCACAATTCTATCAACGATAAGGGTAAAATGTGAAGCCTTTTACACCCTTATTCCTTAGGACTTTCATTAGCAATTTACCAAATTAATCATGCATGTTGGTGGCTGATATTTCAGAATATACACGCCACAAAACAGTCCATAAAAACTGCACGACAATATCCAACAGTTTTATAGATTCCACGGCCAACAACTACAATCCGATAACTCTTTCCTTAATCCTTTTTATTCCAATTCAAGTTCCAAAACTTCTATATAAGTTATATCAACTTATTAAAAACAATATTACTCCATTATAACATGTAACAACTGAAAATAACAACAATAATGACCAACGAATCCAAGACACCAAATCTGTCCCATTCTCGGCCAACTTCACAAAAATTGTCCAAACACATTTTATTCTTTATTATTTTTAGCACAAACTCATATATACATTATAGCAATATGCAATATCCAATTACTTCAAGAGGTATAAGAATTTTTACCTTAATTTGTAGCAAAAACCGTCCAAAATAGTCCCTAGAGATTCGGCCCACAATTTTCGTTTTGCTCCACTTCTTCAAGTTCCAATCACACACATGTATCCTCTATAAGCTTATAACCAACTTCCCTTCTTGTTTTACTTCCAAAAAGTTGACGAACAAGCTAGGGTTTTAATGGCCATTCTCGTCCCAAATGAATTCTTGGAGGGTTTTGGAGAGTTAACTTAGTTTAAGACTTGATTAGGGTTCTTAATCTTGGATAATAATCAACACTTGATCTTCTCTTTGGCTATGGAAGTTTTCGAAATCTTGTAGCTCAAGAAAGATGAGAGAAGGAGCTTTGGAGGAGATGAGATATTATGTCTCAAAGTCTTGCAAGACTTATCATATATAGCACAACTTGTAATGACAAGTGGAGAGGGACACATGTCGCCCTCTCATTGGTCAATAATTTCCTCATCAAAATATCAAGATATGTAGCCCAAAATATCTTAAAATCGAAGGGCCCCACGAAATTGTTAAATTCTCGACGAACCCCATATTATCAATTCCAATTCTTCATAATCCAATACTAATTCTATAAAACCAATTAGAAGTATTAAACTCCAAGTTAATAATTTCCGTTGTCACATTTTTTCAAATTGTTTTCGAAGGAAATGTAAATATTTTTTCCTTTCAACCTTCAAATCTTGATGCCTGAATCACGTTCTCAATTAGTAGCCCTGATATCACGGGGTGTAACAGACCTTGTCGGCCTTGGTAATTAATTTTGATTAGGTGTTGATTGTATGGTCAGTTAGATGTTAAATGTACGAATGGCGGTACCCGGTGGCAGGGATCTGGGTGCCCGTCTGTCACGACCCGATCTCGGGCCCGTGACTGGTGCCTTACCCCGGGCACCCTAGTGATAACAACATCAGAGAAAATCAGCGGAAATAAAATTTAAACAGGAAACAAGAGACAACATAAGAAAACAGGCTAACCAAAACGGTCACCTTCATGTATATACATATAACTGAATAGTTAAAATCCTTTACAAACCCTGCCCACTACAGTACTACAGACCTCTAAGAATGTAACAACATCTATAACGGGATAGGGCCCTGCCATACCCCTGAATGTACAAGTATCTACAATGACAGAGGACTATACCAAAAAGATAAGCCTCCGGAGAAACGGAGCTTCCCAACGCTGAACTGCGATCCTATGAGCGAGGATCAACAACTGGTGTACCTCTACCTGCGGCATGAATGCAGCCTCCCGAAGGAGGTCGATCTGACAGTACCAAGTATGTGGCGAAAATATTGTAATGAAATCACATTTCATTACTTTATAAAACCATTTCGCAATAAGTAAACAGTTAGGTCAAGTAAGGGGACGCATATCCCCAGAATAATCACTCACACATAACTATGGGTCTCACGCCCATAATATCAATCATGCCCGTGGAACTCATTCCTCACTGCCGGCAATACATGATGTGAAACAACACCCATATGTGAACTTGAACACTAGATCCTGCCTGCGTCATCAAACCGATCGGGCCAAGTAGAATAGCCAACTACCAGTCCAAAAGCTAGTCATATCCCTTCACGGGCAAGGTACGGAAGCCAACTACCAGTCCAAAAGCTAGCCACACAACTGGCCGAGGCAAGTATCTTAAGCTATCTACCAGAGCCTGCCGATACACGAGAAATGACCAGGACAAGTATCTAAAGTGTGCCTGAACCACATGTACAAATCAAGCCCGTGATCGCTCGTCACCGCGGCAAGCTTCATGGATTAGCGGTCCATGGACAAATAACATAATCCTCACAATGACTGCATGCCCCGGCATCTTACCTCGGAAAGCATGGCCATGAAACCATCCTACTGGACGTATACCCGTGGACCATCCATCGTGTCAGTATGTCCAAAGGAAATAACAAGATAATACTCAAAGTGGACGCATACTCGTGGACCATCCAACGTGTCAGTATGTCCAAGCAATCAATCAGATAGCCGACCCTCCCAGAGAGTCACGGTAGCACAGAAACAAAACACTTGCCCATCAAAGGCTATCACAACAAGCATAGGAAAGTACAACGTACTTTCATTTTATATCAACAATCCAGGTTTCAACCCCAAAATACTACATACTTTCATTCTTTCAAAAAGACCTCTTTCTACATAAAAGCCACACGATAATAATACTCGTAGTATCAAAACACGTTCCCTTTTCAAACCAACTTACTTCACTTCCGTAAAAATCTTTACAAGACTTTTAAAATGAAGTACTCTATACTTTTTAAACCAAGTGCTCTTCCTTTAAAACAACATCAAGTATACTCTTTAGAACTCAAAAACTTACTCTTTTCAAAACAAGTAACCTATACTTAAATCAAGTTACTTCTCCTTTTTCCGAAATCAAGTCGTTTATAAGTCAAGTCTCTTATCTTTTAAAATCAGTCGTTTATCTTTCAAAATCAAATCTTTCTTTTATTTTCATAAAGTCGTTATAACTAACTTTCCATAAAGCCATTATAACACTTTATGTTTTAAACAAACAAAATTCATTTCACACACGTACGTCTACCGTACTATATAGTTCACAACAATCATGCTCAAGAGTATAGGAAGAATCACATACCTCTTTGGCTTAATCCACAAGCCAAGTCGAGTATGCCGTGCGTAGAAGAACCACCTATAACAACCACAATATATCTATCAATCTCTAGTTCTCTTCGTAGCATATTCTAAGTAAACAGTTCCCTATTCTACGGAAAATTCGGCAGAACCTCCCCCCCCCGCAAACACATAAATAACCTCCCCATAACAAGGCCTGCTACCAAGCCAACAACTCCAAGGGGATTACACGTCTAACCGGACGTGTTCAAATCTGCTTCACAATAATACTACACAAGTCTACTGTAAATACAGTCCAATGTAAATACAGTTCAATCCTTTCTAATCATCCTTCCAATATATCTTATACTCAGTTCTAAACTACTACAATATGTAATATCCAATTACAATAGGGGGACATAGATCATTACCTCGATAAGCCCAAAATTATCCAAGATTATAAGTCGATCCTGAGCAACGTTTAGCTCCAAATCCTTACGCTCCAACCCGCTCCAAGAGACCCTTAGAAGTTTCTAAACAACTTCTCTAAACACTTCAACCAAGCTAGGAAGATTTTTCTAGGGTTTCGCTTTGCGACTATTGGAATAAAGTAGTATTTCCGGGCTCCTAGTATTGAAATAACTTTGGAATACAACTAGGGATACTAGGCTAAGGTATTTGGGATTATACCACAATACTTAGAGTATTTTCTACACAAGTAGGGGGAGGGACGAAAATACAAGCTAAAGGGAGAGAGTATTTTTGCCTTGGAAAGTCTTAAGTGTGGGATGAAATTACTCTTGCACTAAGGGGGGTATTTATAGAGAATTCAAGGGTCATGATCAAGTCAAGTGTGTGGTCAAGATTGGGCTATGTGTGTGTGGGTCCCACCACACCACATGGCCAACGAAAACACAAGACAAGTGGCTTGCCACTTGTAAGGCCATTTCGGCCAAGGGACAAGTGCCTAGCCACTTGTCCCACCAATTCGGCCCACATGGCCACTCAAGGGGGGTGACACGTGTCGCCCCCTTACTCGTCCAAAATATTTCGTCTTCCGAAAATATCCAAAATATCGAAAATCTCAAAAACAAAGTGGGCCCCACAAAACCGTAAATTTCTCCCGTGGGTCCCACGTGACCATTTCCGAAAATAAAATCTCATAATTCTAAAATAATCCAAGAAGCCCAAATACCAAATCTGGGAATCCAATTCCCATCAACGAACCTTTTTCCTTCACAAAACCCGGAAACTTTTCCGTCGAAAAATCACATCTTTCTTTCTTTCCAAAATTTCTATCGTATTCTCGTACGTACGTCCTCACATACATACCGTGGAACTACGGGGTATAACATTCTTCCCCCCTTAGAAACATTCGTCCCGAATGTTCCTTCTAAGTCTCCAAACGTACTTGCGCCGGTATAGTCTCCACTACTACACTTACAGAACCGATCATGCCACCACTGGCCAGAATATAACATGTGCGCAAAACTCAAATCCAAGCCAACGAGGAATCACCTCTAATATCACAAAAAAACTCCCACCCATGGTCTAAAGGATACTCCCTTCGCATCTTCACTTCACAAGAGAAATGATCACTTCCGTTCTCATAACACATTGTTCGCTTCTTTTCTTACTCTTCGTACCTTTCTCGTATACCTGAACTCTTTCTATTACACGTACCACACTTCAGTCATCGCTTCAGTTTCCAAAACCTTGGAGTCACTACCTCCAAACTTGGTCATCTCACTAGCTTCAATTCCCTCAAAGGCCATTCCCGTCCTTCACGCTCCGATCCTGGTCGAATGCATCCACGAACTCGTACGATGTCTTCCTAGACTTGGGCCTAGCACCCTCGTGACCCTATCACAAAGCGGGACCACCACAAATTGACCCCACCCCAATCCAGGTTGCGGGTTGAGCCGCGACCTTGCCTCAACCCGACCTATTTATCGCGCCAAACTCTCTCGTTCCCCAATCCGGAACAATCTCACTAATCAAGTCACGAAAACCTAGGGGTCTTCTTAGCTCAACTACCCTCTTATAATTCACACCACTCAGGGACTTATCACACAAATATACCCCACGTATACTATGCACTCCGACAAAGGTCAATCGTAAACAAAATCTTTTACTCAAGACGACCTCGCATCTAAGGTCTCCACGTATAATATTCTAAGGCTCACAATCTCCCTTGTCACACCCCGAATTCGGGCCCGTGACTGGTGCCTTACCCCGGGCACCCTAGTGATACAACATCAGAGAAAACCAGCGGAAAATAAAACATGAGTCATGAAACAAGAGATATAATAATAAACAGGCCAACCAAAACGGTTGCCTTCAGTATATACATAAAACCTGAACAGTTTAATCCTTTACAACCACACTTGTGATTACATGCACCTCTAAGATTTACAACGACTATGACGGACAGGGGCCGCCATACCACGAATGTACAAGAACCTACAACTCGGGGAACACATACAAAAGATAAGCCTCAGAAAGCGGAGCTTCCAATACGCTGACTGTGATCTAAGAGCGGGGATCCACGGCCGATGTACCTCTACTGCGGCATGACGCGGCCCGAAGGAGGTCGATCTGACAAGTACCAAGTATGGGAAAGCGTAAAAAAATCAGTAAATGAAATCATAACGATCTATATAAAAAGCAGAGACATGTATGATAACAAAACTACGATTCACAACATAAAGCGATGTATCAAGTCGGGGACTCACGCCTCAAGTCATCACTCAAATATAACTATGGGTCTCACGCCCACAACATCAATCGTGTTCGCGTCATGGCGCGTGCCGGATTGCGTCGGTGTAGACATGTCCATGATGCAACAATAATACCAATGCCCACGGCCACGTGCCGGAATTCTACCTCGGTGTAGACACGTCCATGTGACATCAACAACAATATACTGGGTGATCAACCCTGCCGCATGGCCACATGCCCCCGGAATTCTGCATCGGTGTAGACACGTCCATGTTGCAGTAATAACCATATATCGGGTAATCAACCCGACCGCATGGCCGCATGCCCCCGGAATACTGCATCGGTGTAGACATGTCCATGTGACATCAACAACAAGACAGTAATCAAAATGGAAACATACCCGTGGAATTCTCCGTCACTGCCAAAGACGTCAAGTAAGTTCTCAGCGTGTCGGCCTGCGCCGAGACGCGGTAACACAGAAATACCACACTTGCACAACAAAGGCTATCATCACAAGCATAGGCAAGTTTCACAACAACAAGCATAGGCAAGTTTCACAACAACAAGCATAGGCAAGTTTCACAACAACAAGCATAGGCAAGTTTCACACAACTCAAAGTACTTTCATTTTATGCCAAAGTCCGGGTTTTTAACCCCAAAGTACTACATACGTTAAGTTCTTTTAAAGAGATCCATTACTTTTATAAAAGTCACCCGATACCCGTAGTATTAGAATGACCAACCCACATTCCTTTTCAAAATCAAGTAACAACATTCTTTTCCTAAGTTCCAGTTTGCCTAGTTTCAATTACTCAAGCTTCTCATTTTCAAATGGTTTCATAGTTCCCAAACTTAATCACTTGATTCCTTTTTAGAACAATTGAGTAATATAGGTCTCACGTGAGAGTAGGTTATTCTTTTTTACAACATTCTTATTACAGCAGCCATGATCTAGAAAATGTAATATCATTTTGTCTCATCTTAGTTTCTATGCAGATGGAGGTTTCTACTGGTTTTAATACAACACATCATTATTCAATACATTTTCCTTTATTAACGCGCGGTGGTGCTGTCGATACACATTCTGATTCCCGAAATCAGTAAAACATTATCCCTTTAAAAACCAAGTACTCATTACTCACGAATGAGGTTTCACACAAACATCCACATTAAAACAAATAAGTTAAGTCTCTTATCTTATAAGATCAAGTCTCTTAACTTCTAATATCAGTAAACCATTTTCACCTACATAAGGTCGTTATAACTAACTTCCCATAAAGCTATTATAACACCCTATGTTTTAAACCAACCAACTCATTTAGCACATGTACGTCTACCGTACTACATAGTTTACAAAACATCATGCTCGAAGGATAGGAAGAGGTTCACATACCTCGCGACGAGTATCGACAATAAGCAAAATGCTCCAAGTACTACAACCTTGCTAGCCCTTTCCACTCCTCAAGTAGAATCGCTACTCATAGTACTTTCACCTAAAAAGGTCACAAACGTCTTATTAACTTCAAAACACAAGGTTCCATTTCTCTACGTAAAATTCAGAAGACCTCCTCCCCCCATGCGTAAATCTCCTCCTCTATCGGCCGGCTACCAAGCCAACCGGGGGTTTACACGTCTAACCTGACGTGTACCATTCTACTACACAACAATGCTACACAGTCTCATTGTAATACAATCTATGTAATTACGATTCTCTTCTTTAAATTGGGCTTAAGTCAAAAGACATTGCATGCAAGCTATGTTCGATTCTATATATAGTATACTTCAACTATATAATCCTACAACATGTAATCTCCAATTACAATAAGGGACAAGAATATTTACCTCGACAAGCCCAAAATTATCCGAGATAAAAGTCGATCCCGAGCAAGGTTTAGCTCTACTCGTGCGCTCCAATCCGCTCCAAACAACCCTTAGAAGTTCTAACCAACTTCTACTCAAATACTTCAACCAACTATGAAGATTTCCTTAGGGTTTCGGTTTGAGACTAAAAGGACAAAAGGTAGTATTTCCGGGCTCTACGTATAGAGGTAACTTTTGGAATACAACAAGGTAAAGGCTAAGGTATTTTTGGGCATTATAACAATACTTGGAGAGTATTTCTACCAAGAGGGGGGGTGTATTATACGAAACAACTAGGCTAGGGGGTACCCAGCCTAGCACCACAGGGGAGAGGAGGCTCTCGGCCACAAGGCCACTCAAGGGGGGGAGGGGGAAGGCTTAGGACGAGAACACACTCAAAGGGAGGGAGAGGGACTCAAGACTTGGAAGATTTTAGGAATGGATGAAGTCTTCAAGCTTAGGGGGGTATTTATAGCAAAACCAATGGCCAAGATCAAGCCATGTGCAAGGCAAGTGTAAGGCCAAGATCAAGCCAAGTGCACCCTAGTCCCTACTCCTTAAAACCCTCACAAATATCTACACAAATATCTACCACAACTTGCCCCTCCAATCGGCCAAGTGCCGCCCCACTTGCCTCCATTGTGAGGGTGACACATGTCACCCTCCCGTTGGTCCAAAATGTTTCGTCTCTCGGAAAAATCCGCAAAAATAAGAAAAGACATAGCCGGAATTTTCCCCTCGAAAGTTTTTTAAAAGGTTTCGTAAAAACACGACTCTAACCGGGTGTTGTGCACAAATGTCATTCGGCGAGCCACTGGCGGGGTGACACGTGTCACCCTCCTATTGGCCCTCATAAAACGTCTTCAAAAAATATCCACAATGGCCAAAATCTCAAAACAAAGTGGGCCCCACAAAAGTAAATTTCTCCGTGGGCCCACGTGACCATTCAAAATAAAATTCCATAATTCTAATATAATCTAAGAAGCCCAAATTCCAAATCTGGGAACCCAATTCCCATCAACGAACATTTTTCTTTACAAAAACCGGAAACTTTTTCCGTGGAAAAATCACCTCTTTCTTCCTTTCCAATTTTCTGTCGTGCTCTCGTATGTACGTCCTCGCATACATACCCTGAGAATACGGGGTATAACATCCCTGTCCCCAATCTTACCTTTTCAACTAACCATGCCTTCTAAACCACACTTAACACAATGCTATCCGTATAGCACTCCACACGTATCCACCATAACAACATAACCAAGTCTCTTAAGGGCTAAAGGTATCTCTGTAACTACTGCCTTATTTACTTTTTGTCGCTCTAACCCTAACCCTGCCCTGCAGGGCGCCTAGCTATAGAAGGTGATGAACCAGCCACCGATCCCGAAGGCTGAGTCTCTACATCCGTGCTACCTGCCTGACAACTCACCAAATGGCCCTGCTGGCCGCAAGCATAACAATCTCCCAAACTAGCACGACACACTGAGGATCATCCTCAGCTCTCTATCCATAGAACTCTGGCGAATTGCAACTCAAGAAATCCCGAAGTCTCAGACTATCGGATCTAGGGTGAATCACGGATGCTGCGGAACCACCGGCTCCGTCGTCCTCATTCCGGCCACCACTCACTAGTAATCGGGCCATCTCACGAACTCATATCCTCGGCTCACGGTCGTGGGCGGAGGCTCGGTATCGTGGCCTCGTGAAAAGCTTCGCCGCTCTAAACTCTGCTGGGGCTAGCGGCGTCATAAAACTCGTCGTCAAGTACTATCTCGGTAATGACCGGGCTCGTGCCTCGTAACCCTACGTGTTCTACTTGTAGCTCCCTCTGCTGCCTTGCCCATCTGGGCCCTGGTTTCCTTGCGCGGAGGCATAACTGGTACATACGAATACGTCCGAGGGAGTCCAATTTATAACATAGCTCTAAGGCACGATCTCGGAGTGAGAAGAATAGAAACCAATCCTAAATATCCCATAGCCTCCTGATTATAGGTGTGGTGCGCAACACCGATAATCAAGACTCTACTAGATACGGTGCAGAGACACTTTCCGAGGATTAATCGCTCGTCGACTTTTGTCACGACCCGATCTCGGGCCCGTGACTGGTGCCTTACCCAAGGCACCCTAGTGATAACAACATCAGAGAAAATCAGCGGAAATAAAATTTAAAAAGGAAACAAGAGACAACATAAGAAAACAGTCTAACCAAAACGGTCACCTTCATGTATATACATATAACTGAACAGTTAAAATCCTTTACAAACCACCGCTCTGATACTACAAGACCTCACTTAAGAATGTACCAACATCTATGACGGACAGGGCCGTCATACCCACGAATGTACAAGTATCTACAATGACAGGGGTATACCAAAAGATAAGCCTCGAGAAACGGAGCTTCCCAATGACTGCGATCCTATGAGCGAGGATCAACAATCGGTGTACCTCTACTGCGGCATGAGCGGCCCAAGGAGGTCGATAACAGTACCAAGTATGTGAAACTGAAAATATTGTAATGAAATCACATTTCATCATTTTATAAAACCATTTCGCAATAAGTAAACAATTAGGTCAAGTAAGGGGACGCATATCCCCAGAATAATCACTCACACATAACTATGGGTCTCACGCCCATAATATCAATCATGCCCGTGGAACTCATTCCTCACTGCCGGCAGTACATGATGTGAAACAACACCCATATGTGAACCTGAACACTAGAATAGCCAACTACCAGTCCAAAAGCTAGTCATATCCCTTCACGGGCAAGGTACGGAAGCCAACTACCAGTCCAAAAGCTAGCCACGTAACTGGCCGAGGCAAGTATCTTAAGCTAACGCACTTAGCCTACCGCCTCACGAGATATGACCGAGGCAAGTATCTTAAGCTATCTACCGAGCCTGCCGATACGAGAAATGACCAGGACAAGTATCTAAAGTGTGCCTGAACCACATGTACAAATCAAGCCCGTGATCGCTCGTCACCGCGGCAAGCTTCATGGATTAGCGGTCCATGGACAAATAACATAATCCTCACAATGACTGCATGCCCCGACATCTTACCTCGGAAAGCATGGCCATGAAACCATGCTACTGGACGCATACCCGTGGACCATCCATCGTGTCAGTATGTCCAAAGGAAATAACAAGATAATACTCAAAGTGGACGCATACTCGTGGACCATCCAACGTATCAGTATGTCCAAGCAATCAATCAGATAGCCGGCCCTCCCAGAGAGTCACGGTAGCACAGAAACAAAACACTTGCCCATCAAAGGCTATCACAACAAGCATAGGCAAGTTCAACATACTTTCATTTTATATCAACAATCCGGGTTTCAACCCCAAAATACTACATAATTTCATTCTTTCAAAAAGACCTCTTTCTACGTAAAAGCCACACGATAATAATACTCGTAGTATCAAAACACGTTCCTTTTTCAAACCAACTTACTTCACTTCCGTAAAAATCTTTACAAGACTTTTAAAATGAAGTACTCTATACTTTTTAAACCAAGTGCTCTTCCTTTAAAACAACATCAAGTATACTCTTTAGAACTCAAAAACTTACTCTTTTCAAAACAAGTAACCTATACTTAAATCAAGTTACTTCTCCTTTTTCCGAAATCAAGTCGTTTATAAGTCAAGTCTCTTATCTTTTAAAATCAGTCGTTTATCTTTCAAAATCAAATCTTTCTTTTATTTTCATAAAGTCGTTATAACTAACTTTCCATAAAGCCATTATAACACTTTATGTTTTAAACAAACAAAATTCATTTCACACACGTACGTCTACCGTACTATATAGTTCACAACAATCATGCTCAAGAGTATAGGAAGAATCACATACCTCTTCAGCTTAATCCACAAGCCAAGTCGAGTATGCCGTGCGTAGAAGAACCACCTATAACAACCACAATATATCTATCAATCTATAGTTCTCTTCGTAGCATATTCTAAGTAAACAGTTCCCTATTCTACGGAAAATTCGGCACCTCCCCATGAACACATAAATAACCTCCCCCTAACAAGGCCTGCTACCAAGCCAACAACTCCAAGGGGATTACACGTCTAACCGAACGTGTTCAAATCTGCTTCACAATAATACTACACAAGTCTACTGTAAATACAGTCCAATGTAAATACAGTTCAATCCTTTCTAATCATCCTTCCAATATATCTTATACTCAGTTCTAAACTACTACAATATGTAATATCCAATTACAATAGGGGGACATAGATCATTACCTCGATAAGCCCAAAATTATCCAAGATTATAAGTCGATCCTGAGCAACGTTTAGCTCCAAATCCTTACGCTCCAACCCGCTCCAAGCGACCCTTAGAAGTTTCTAAACAACTTCTCTAAACACTTCAACCAAGCTAGGAAGATTTTTCTAGGGTTTCGCTTTGCGACTATTGGAATAAAGTAGTATTTCCGGGCTCCTAGTATTGAAATAACTTTGGAATACAACTAGGGATACTAGGCTAAGGTATTTGGGATTATACCACAATACTTAGAGTATTTTCTACATAAGTGGGGGGAGGGACGAAAATACAAGCTAAAGGGAGGGAGTATTTTTGCCTTGGAAAGTCTTAAGTGTGGGATGAAATTACTCTTGCACTAAGGGGGTATTTATAGAGAATTCAAGGGTCATGATCAAGTCAAGTGTGTGGTCAAGATTGGGCCATGTGTGTGTGGGTCCCACCACACCACATGGCCAACGAAAACACAAGACAAGTGGCTTGCCACTTGTAAGGCCATTCGACGAGGACAGTGCCTAGCCACTGTCCCACCTCGACCATGGCCACTCAAGGGGGGTGACACGTGTCGCCCCCTTACTCGTTCAAAATATTTCGTCTTCCGAAAATATCCAAAATATCGAAAATCTCAAAAACAAAGTGGGCCCAACAAAACCGTAAATTTCTCCCGTGGGTCCCACGTGACCATTTCCGAAAATAAAATCTCATAATTCTAAAATAATCCAAGAAGCCCAAATACCAAATCTGGGAATCCAATTCCCATCAACGAACCTTTTTCCTTCACAAAACCCGGAAACTTTTCTGTCGAAAAATCACATCTTTCTTTCTTTCCAAAATTTCTATCGTATTCTCGCACGTACGTCCTCACATACATACCCTGGAACTACGGGGTATAACATTCTTCCCCCTTTAGAAACATTCGTCCCGAATGTTCCTTCTAAGTCTCCAAACGTACTTGCGCCGATATAGTCTCCACTACTACACTTACAGAACGGATCATGCCACCACTGGCCAGAATATAACATGTGCGCAAAACTCAAATCCAAGCCAACGAGGAATCGCCTCTAATATCACAAAAAAACTCCCACCCATGGTCTAAAGGATACTCCCTTCGCATCTTCACTTCACAAGAGAAATGATCACTTTCGTTCTCATAACACATTGTTCGCTTCTTTTCTTACTCTTTGTACCTTTCTCGTATACCTGAACTCTTTCTATTACACGTACCACACTTCAGTCATCGCTTCAGTTTCCAAAACCTTTGAGTCACTACCTCCAAACTTGGTCATCTCACTAGCATCAATTCCCTCAAAGGCCATTCCCGGCCTTCACGCTCCGATCCTGGTCGAATGCATCCACGAACTCGTACGATGTCTTCCTAGACTTGGGCCTAGCACCCTCGTTACCCTATCACAAAGCGGGACCACCACAAATTGACCCCACCCCAATCCAGGTTGCGGGTTGACCCGCGACCTTGCCTCAACCCGACCTATTTATCGCGCCAAACTCTCTCATTCCCCAATCCGGAACAATCTCACTAATCAAGTCACGAAAACCTAGGGGTCTTCTTAGCTCAACTACCCTCTTATAATTCACACCACTCAGGGACTTATCACACAAATATACCCCACGTATACTATGCACTCCGACAAAGGTCAATCGTAAACAAAATCTTTTACTCAAGACGACCTCGCATCTAAGGTCTCCACGTATAATATTCTAAGGCTCACAATCTCCCTGTCCCCAATCTTACCTTTTCAACTAACCATGCCTTCTAAACCACACTTAACACAATGCTATCCATATAGCACTCCACACGTATCCACCATAACAACATAACCAAGTCTCTTAAGGGCTAAATGTATCTCTGTAACTACTGCCTTACTTACTCTTTGTCGCTCTAACCCTAACCCTGCCCTGCAGGGCACCTAGCTATAGAAGGTGATGAACTAGCCACCGATCCCGAAGGCTGAGTCTCTACATCCGTGCTACCTCTGGTCGGACAACTCTCACCAAATGGCCCTGCTGGCCGCAAGCATAACAATCTCCCAAACTAGCACGACACCCTGAGGATCATCCTCAGCTCTCTATCCATAGAAATCTGGCGAACTGCAACTCAAGAAATCTCGAAGTCTCAGACTATCAGATCTAGGGTGAATCACTGGTACTGCCGGAACCACCGGCTCCCGTCCGTCCTCATTCCCAGCCACCAGTCTCACTAGTAACTGGGCCATCTCCTGAACTCATATCCTCGGCTCGCAGTCGTGGGCGGAGGCTCAGGTATCGTGGCCTCCGTAGAAACTGCTGCCGCTCTAAACTCTGCTGGGGCTAGCGGCGTCATAAAACTCGTCGTCTGAAGTACTATCTCAGGTAATGACCAGGCATGTGCCCTCGTAACCCTCTGTGTTCTACTTGTAGCTCCCTCTGCTGCCTTGCCCATCTGGGCCCTGGTTGCCTTGCGCGGAGGCATAACTGGTACATACGAATACGTCCGAGGGAGTCCTATTTATAACATAGCTCTAAGGCACGATCTCGGAGTGAGAAGAATAGAAACCAATCCTAAATATCCCATAGCCTCCTGATTATAGGTGTGGTGCACAACACACCGATAATCAAGACTCTACTAGATACGGTCTGTAGACACTTTCCGAGGATTAACTGCTCTGATACCACTTTTGTCACGACCCGATCTCGGGCCCGTGACTGGTGCCTTACCCAAGGCACCCTAGTGATAACAACATCAGAGAAAATCAGCGGAAATAAAATTTAAAAAGGAAACAAGAGACAACATAAGAAAACAGGCTAACCAAAACGGTCACCTTCATGTATATACATATAACTGAACAGTTAAAATCCTTTACAAACCACCCACTACTCTGATCTACTGCACCTAAGAATGTAACAACATCTATAACGGGATAGGGCCCTGCCATACCCCTGAATGTACAAGTATCTACAATGACAGGGGACTATACCAAAAGATAAGCCTCCGGAGAAACGGAGCTTCCCAACGCTGAACTGCGATCCTATGAGCGAGGATCAACAACTGGTGTACCTCTACCTGCGGCATGAACGCAGCCCCCCGAAGGAGGTCAGTACAACAGGTACCAAGTATGTGAAACTGAAAATATTGTAATGAAATCACATTTCATCATTTTATAAAACCATTTCGCAATAAGTAAACAGTTAGGTCAAGTAAGGGGACGCATATCCCCAGAATAATCACTCACACATAACTATGGGTCTCACGCCCATAATATCAATCATGCCCGTGGAACTCATTCCTCACTGCCGGCAGTACATGATGTGAAACAACACCCATATGTGAACCTGAACACTAGATCCTGCCTGCGTCATCAAACCGATCGGGCCAAGTAGAATAGCCAACTACAAGTCCAAAAGCTAGTCATATCCCTTCACGGGCAAGGTACGGAAGCCAACTACCAGTCCAAAAGCTAGCCACGCAACTGGCCGAGGCAAGTATCTTAAGCTAACGTACCCTAGCCTACCGTCTCACGAGATATGACTGTCACGACCCGAACCCGGGCCCGTGACTGGTGCCTTACCCCGGGCACCCAAGTAGCCATACATCAGAGTAATCAACGGAATATAAAACAAGACATGAATAAAGTGAAGTGTAAAACAGTTATCTGAAAAAAGTAGCCTTTCGACATAAATATATAACAACTAGAACAGTTACATCCCTTTTTACAATTCTGCCCACAACAGTACTACAGACCTCTAAGAATGATATGACAACAATGGTGGGACGGGGCCCGCCATACCACGAATGTAAGCACTTACAACGGCGAGGACTATACGTGATAAGCCTCCGAGAAAGCGGAGCATCCCAAACGCTGAATGTGACCCTAAGGCGAGGATCAACATCGTGTACTCTACCTGCGGCATGAACGCAGCCCGGAAGGTCGATAACAGTACCAAGTATGTGGCCCGAAAATCGTAAATGAAATCATAGTAGTCTATATAAAGCGGGAGACATGTATGATAGCAAACTACGATTCACAATAAATAGCGATCATGTCAAGTCGGGGACTCACGCCTCAAAGTCATCACTCAAATACAACTATGGGTCTCACGCCCACAACATCAATCATGCGTGGAATATCTTCCTCACCGGCGATCTATGATATAAAAGCACCAAGGAATACACATGAACACCAGGTCCTACCTGTGTCATAATAAAACCGTACGGGGTAAGTACGAAGGCATAGCCGACTACTAAAACCCACAGTACCAACAAGGTCATAAACTGTATCATGAGATATGTCTAGACCGCCACATGATCGGCCGGTCACTCGCGCGATATCTAATGTGCGCGTCTAGTCCCGAACTTCCGCGACTCGCATAAGCCACTCCAATGGCCCGCATGAGGTATTCCCCGCATCGAGGGTAGCTACTCCCCGGCAACGTCCTGGACTCGCAGTCCGCATGGCCACATAGACCGCATGACCATAAAGGCCGCACACTAACCTGGAACTCTCGTAGCTCCGCATAGGTCACACAGACCCGCATGAGGTATTCTCGAATCATAGGTCACACGGACCGCTGAGTCTACCCGCGTCGGAGGCGACTTAACCCGGAATCATGTCAAGAGGTGAGTGATATAATACTAACATAACAGCTTATCGTTAAACAACATAAGCACAACAAGGGAAACCCCTTTATACAAACATCATAAGACACTAACACACGTAACATCCTAACATGTCTACTTATCAAACCATCTTACTACACTTTCCAGAATCAATACAAGACTTTCATAAAAAAAAAATAAGTAAACCGTTCCTTCTATCTTCCTTAAGTCGTTATACCTAACTTCCCATAAAGCTAGTATAACACTTAAGCTTTTAAAACCAAGTATTTCTTTTCTTTCAAAAATGGTTAATAACTCTTTTGAAATACTTCCAGATTCTTATTATTTAAACTCAAGTCAAAAGACATCAAAGTAAAACCAAAACAATTTCCATACTTTCTTTTAAAACAAAGGCACTTCTCCTTTAAAAGTCAAGTAGCAATATACTTTTTAAACCAAGTGTCTTACTCTTTTAAAAACAAGTAACCTATACCTTTAAATCAAATTACTTCTCCTTTCCCAAAATCAAGTTGTTTATAAGTCAAGTTATCATTTTAAATCCAATGATAAAACCATTCTTATTTTCGAAATCAAGATAACTTTATTCTTTAAAAGACCACACCCATTAATCATGAGTGAGATTTTACAACTTTTTAACATAATTCAAGTCCTTAATGTTTCATAACAAGTCACTTAACTTTGGAATCAAGTCAAGGACACAAAAGGAAAATCAACTTCCTTTAAACACACGTGCGTCTACCGCACTAAATATATTTCACAAATATCATGCTAGAAAGGATAGGAAGAGGTTCACATACCTCGCGACGATTATCGACAATTAGCAAAATTCTCCAAAGTACTCTAACCTTGCTCGCCTTTTCCACCCTTCAAGTAGAATCGCTACCCGTAGTACTTCACTATAAAGGCCACAAAACGTCTATCAACCTCTAGCTCTCTTCGTAGAATAATTCTAGATACAAGATTCCTTATTCTACGGAAAATTCAGCAGCACCTCCCCCCCCGCAACCACATACAACTCCTCCTCAAACGAGGCCTGCTACCAAACCAACAATTCCAGTGGGGGTTACACGTCTAACCGGACGTGTACAATTCTACTCCACAATAATACTACAAGTCTCTGCAAATACGGTCAATGTAAATACGATTCAATTCCTTATAATTATACTTCCAATATATCTTATACTCAATGATTAACTACTACAACATGTAATTTCCAATTACAATAGGGTGACATAGATCATTACCTCGATAAGCCCAAAATAATCCAAGATTATAAGTCGATCCTGAGCAACGTTTAGCTCGATTCACGCTCCAACCCGCTCCAAGCAACCCTTAGAAGTTTACTAATAACTTGTCTTAACAATTCATATAAGCTATGAAGATTTTTATAGTGCTTCTTTTTTTGCGACTAAAGTAATAAAGTAGAATTTCCTGGATCCTAGTATTGAAATAACTTGGAATACAACTAGGGATACTAGGCTAAGGTATTTGGGACTATATCAACACTTGAAGAATTTTTCCTACACCAAGGGGGAGAGTAGGACGAGAACCTCAACAAAGGGGGAGTATTTTGTGACTTAGAATCTCAAAGTGTGGATGAAATAAGTCTTGAAACAATGGGGTATTTATAGGAAAATCAATGGCCAAGATCTAGGCAAGTGTGTGGTGAGGATGGGGTACATGTGTGTGGGTAGTTGGCCAACCATTTGGCTACCACAAAAATGGGACAAGTGACCACCACAAAAATGGGCCACTTGTCCACCTAAAAACGTCCCACTTGGCCTTCTCCAATTCGGCCAACATGGCCACACGAGGGTGACACGTGTCGCCCCCCTACTCGTCTAAAATATTTCATCTTCCGAAAATATCCGCAATGCCAAAAATCCAAAAATAAAGTGGGCCCCACAAAACCGTAAATTCTCCCGTGGGCCCCACGTGACCAATTTCGGAAATAAAATTCCATAATTCTCAAATATTCCAAAAAGTCCGAATACCAAATCTGGGAATCCAATTCCCCTTAACGAACATTTTTCCTTCTCAAAATTCGGAAACTTTTCCGTCGAAAAATCACATATTTCTTCCTTTCCAATTTTAATGTCGTATTTACGTACGTACGTCCTCATATACATACACTGGAACTACGGGGTGTAACATTTTCCCCTCCTTAGAAACATTCGTCCCGAATGTTCCTTCTCAAGACAGATAACGATCAAGTTCCTCATAGCTTAACCAGTTTGCAAATGCCACACGTAGGCCGAGAAAACACCCGCGCAAATACTTACATCAAAGTCCACGAGGAATCACCTCTAACATCACAAAAACTCCCACCCAAGGGCTAAAAGATACTCCCTTCGCACCTTCACTTTACAAACGAAATGATCACAACTATGTTCTTAACACATGCTCGCTTCTTCCCTTACTCGTCGTACCCTTCTCGTACACTCGAACTCTTTCTCACAACTTACCACATTTCTGCTACTGCTCCAGTTTCCAAATCTCGTCATACCCTTTCCGGGGTGGTACCTTCAAGAAGGCCCACCGTCAACCTGAACTCTAAGTGTCGTCGCCGACTATCCGCACGACTTCTGTTGACTCTGAGCTGCCAAAAATCTCTTCTGGATAAGCTTCACCTTATCCACATCCTGCCGAAACAAGTATGAACCAACTATCTGAACTTTGCCAACATCGAACCAATCGACCGGCAACTTACACTTCCGCCCCTACAAGGCGTCATAAGGCGATATCCGAATACTGAAATGGTAGCTATAAAACACTCCCTCAACAGGAGGCAACAATCCTCACAGCTACCCCTGAAATCCAAACACTGGCCCGAGGGCGAATGCGATACTAAGACTCACCTGAGTTCCTAACCCTGCCTGGTAAAACCTCCAAAAAAGAAACAGCCGTAAACTAGGCTCCACTGCCTGTCATAAGGTGAAAGTAGGCACCTCGTGCAACCTTACAACCTTCCTGATATAACATCTCGCATAACCCTCTGCCGAGTAAACGGTCCTGACTGAAAGACAAGATGGGCTGACCTCATCGGCCCGACTACTGGTCGAATGCTTCCACGAACTCGTACGATGGTTAACTAAACTTGGGCCTAACACCCTCGTGACCCTATCATCTAGCGGGACCACCTCAAACTGACCCCACCACTTTCCGGGCTGCGGGTTGACTCGCGATATGGCCTCAACCCGACCCACTTCGTACTAAACTCTCGTTCCCCGATCCGGAACAATCTTACCAATTCACGTCATGAAAGCTACCACTTTCATCTCACACTACCCATGGAATTATCCCATAAATACACCACGTATACCGAGTACTTCGACAAAGACCAACCGTAAAAGCATCCACTCAGGACGACCTTGCATCCAAGGTCCCAACTGTTATAAATTCTAAGGCTCCCCATTTTCTCGTCCCCAGACTTACCCTTTACAACTACCCATGTTTTCTAATCACAATTAACACAATGCTATCAGAACATAACACTTAAGGTATACTCATCTTATCACACATACAAATCTCTATAGGGTTAAGGATATACCTGCATCTACTGCTTCACTTCCCTTTGTCGTTCTAATCAATCCTGCCCTGTTGGGCGCATAGCTAGGGAAGATGATGAATTAGCCACTGATCCTGAAGGCTGAGTCTCTACATCCGCGCCATATCTGGTCGGACAATTTCTCGCAAGATGGCCCTGCTGGCCGAGAGCAAAACAAGCTGTCGAAGAAGTACGACACTCTCCACAATGTCACTTACCACAATGGCCACATCGAGGTGGGGGTGGCCTCCTCTGGCTAACACCCCTTCCTCTCTGAACCACTGAATCCGCAACTGACCTGGTAGGCTAAGTCATCCCACCTGTATCCCTCCTACTAGGACATTCTCTCCTCACATGGCCCTGACGGCCACTGGTAAAACAAGCATTAGTAAAAAGACGACATTTCCTGGGATGACGTCTACCACATAGTGAACATAGAGGGAAAACTGAATCTGGCTGGCTGGAACCTATATAAATCTGTGAACCAGAAACCCTGGAGTTCTGACCAACTCCTAAATACCCCGAACGTCCTGAAGTCTGTGGAGGACCACTCTGTACTGGCGGAGGCGCATAACCAGTCTGCTGCTGAGAAGGTCCGCCTCGAAAGTTACCAAAGGACCCTGCTATTCTGGCCCTCTTCTGCTGATCTTGGTTAATCCGTCGATCTCTACGTTCCTCAGTCTGCTGCGTGTAAGCATGTACGCGGGCAATGTCCATGTCTGACTGAAGAGCTACTCTTGTACAACTCTCTGCTAGATAATCGTCATGTCCTGTGACATATCGGTGCACTCTATCCTCCATGTCTGCCACTAACGCGGGGACATAAAGAGCGATAAGTCAAACTATATCAGTATTCCCGAACCGTTACTGCTCGCCTCAACCTCATAACTCTCTCTGCCCGAGCTCTCCTCATCAGCGAGGGCAAAAAGTGTGTAAGAAATGCCTCTGAGGTCTCGATCACTTTCATGATCCGCTGCAACTGTCGAATAAACTCCTGATGATCTTCCTCAGTCCTCAATCCATAGAACTCGGGTGGACTGCAACTCAAGAAGCCCCGATGCCTCGAAACTATCGGATCTAGGGTGAACTACTGGTACTGTCGGAACCACCGGCTCCCGTCCGTCCTCATTCCCAGCCACCAGACTAGCTAGTAACTGGGCCATCTCATTGTAACTCATATCCTTTGTTCCTGGCCGTGGGACTAGAGGCTCAGGTATCGTGGTCTCGGTGGCTCACGCTCTTTGCTCTAAACTCTCCTGGGGCTAGCGGCGTCGCAGAACTCCCCGAATGAAGCGCTGTCTCAGATAATGAATGGGCCCGTGCCCTGGTAACCTTCTGTGCTATACTCGCAGCTCCTCTGCTTTGCCTTGCCGCCTTCGGGCTCGTTGCCTTGCGTGAGGCATAACGGGTGAAAAGAATACGTCGGAGGAGTCCAACTTATAACGGCTCTAAGGCACGATCTCGAGTGAGAAGAATGAAACCAATCCTAAATATCCTGCACCTCACGATTATAGGTGTGGTGCACAACACACCGATAATCAAGACTACTGCTAGATCTGGTGCGTAGACACTTTCCGAGGATTAATCGCTCACGATACCACTTTTGTCACGACCGAACCGGGCGTGGTCGTGCCTACCGGGCACCCAAGTAGCCATACATCAGAGTAATCAACGGAATATAAAACAAGACATGAATAAAGTGAAGTGTAAAACAGTTATCTGAGAAAAGTAGCCTTTCGACATAAATATATAACAACTAGAACAGTTACATCCCTTTTTACAATTACGCCTGGCGATTACTACAGACCTCTAAGAATGATATGACAACAATGGTGGGACGGGGCCCGCCATACCACGAATGTAAGCACTTACAACGACGGGGACTATACATGATAAGCCTCGAGAAACGGAGCATCCCAATGACGTGACCCTAGAGCGAGGATCAACACTGGTGTACCTCTACTGCGGCATGACGCACCCCGAAGGTCGATAACAGTACCAAGTATGTGAAATCAAAATCAGTAAATGAAATCATAGTAGTCTATATAAAGCGGGAGACATGTATGATAACCAAACTACGATTCACAATAAATAGCGATCGTGTCAAGTCGTGACTCACGCCTCAAAGTCATCACTCAAATACAACTATGGGTCTCACGCCACAACATCAATCATGCGTGGAATATCTTCCTCACCGCGGCGATCTATGATATAAAAGCACCAAGGAATACACATGAACACGTGTCCTACGTGTCATAATAAAACCGTCTGGGGTAAGTACGAAGGCATAGCGACTACTAAAACCCAGTACCAACAAGGTCATAAATCGTATCATGAGATATGTCTAGACCGCCACATGATCGAAGGCCGTCACTCGCCGCGATATCTAATGTGCGCGTCTAGTCCTCGAACTTCCGCGACTCCGCATAAGCCACTCCGATGGCCCGCGTGAGGTATTCCCGCATCGAGGGTAGCTACTCCCGCAACGTCACGGACTCGCGATCCGCGTAGCCACATAGACCGCGTGACCATAAAGGCGCGCACTAACTCGAACTCTCGTAGCTCGCATAGGTCACACAAACCCGCATGAGGTATTCTCGAATCATAGGTCACACAGACACTTTGAAGTCTACCCGCGTGGAGGCGACTTAACCCGGAATCATGTCAAGAGGTGAGTGATATAATACTAACATAACAACTTATCGTTAAACAACATAAGCCTGACAACAAGGAAACCCCTTTATACAAACATCATAAGACACTAACACACGTAACATCCTAACATGTCTACTTATCAAACCATCTTACTACACTTTCTAATCAATACAAGACTTTCATAAAAAAATAAGTAAACCGTTCCTTCTATCTTCCTTAAGTCGTTATACCTAACTTCCCATAAAGCTAGTATAACACTTAAGCTTTAAAACAAGTATTTCTTTTCTTTCAAAATGGTTAATAACTCTTTTGAAATACTTCCGATTCTTATTATTTAAACTCAAGTCAAAAGACATCAAAGTAAAACCAA
Organism: Przewalskia tangutica; assembly: GCA_029844215.1. Classification (NCBI taxonomy): domain Eukaryota; kingdom Viridiplantae; phylum Streptophyta; class Magnoliopsida; order Solanales; family Solanaceae; genus Przewalskia; species Przewalskia tangutica. The sequence continues at coordinate 50,891,846 of CM056724.1, forward strand.
AACAATTTCCATACTTTCTTTTAAAACAAAGGCACTTCTCCTTTAAAAGTCAAGTAGCAATATACTTTTAAACCAAGTGTCTTACTCTTTTAAAAACAAGTAACCTATACCTTTAAATCAAATTACTTCTCCTTTCCCAAAATCAAGTTGTTTATAAGTCAAGTTATCATTTTAAATCCAATGATAAAACCATTCTTATTTTCAAATCAAGATAACTTTATTCTTTAAAGACCACACACCCATTAATCATGAGTGAGATTTTACAACTTTTTAACATAATTCAAGTCCTTAATGTTTCATAACAAGTCACTTAACTTTGGAATCAAGTCAAGGACACAAAAGGAAAATCAACTTCCTTTAAACACACGCGTCGTCTACCGCACTAAATATATTTCACAAATATCATGCTAGAAAGGATAGGAAGAGGTTCACATACCTCGCGACGATTATCGACAATTAGCAAAATTCTCCAAAGTACTCTAACCTTGCTCGCCTTTTCCACCCTTCAAGTAGAATACGCTACCGTAGTACTTGAACCTATAAAGGCCACAAAACGCCTATCAACCTCTAGCTCTTCGTAGAATAATTCTAGATACAAGATTCCTTATTCTACGGAAAATTCAGCAGCACCTCCCGCAACCACATCTGACTCCTCGCCGAAACGAGGCTGCTACCAAACCAACAATTCCAGGGGGGGTTACACGTCTAACCGGACGTGTACAATTCTACTCCACAATAATACTACAAGTCTACTGCAAATACAGTTCAATTCCTTATAATTATACTTCCAATATATCTTATACTCAATGATTAACTACTACAACATGTAATTTCCAATTCTGATAGGGACATAGATCATTACCTCGATAAGCCCAAAATAATCCAAGATTATAAGTCGATCCTGAGCAACGTTTAGCTCCAATTCCTGACGCTCCAACCCGCTCCAAGCAACCCTTAGAAGTTTCCAAATAACTTCTCTTAACACTTCATCTAAGCTATGAAGATTTTTCTAGGGCTTCGTTTTTGCGACTAAAGGAATAAAGTAGAATTTCCGGGCTCCTAGTATTGAAATAACTTGGAATACAACTAGGGATACTAGGCTAAGGTATTTGGGACTATATCAACACTTGAAGAATTTTTCCTACACCAAGGGGGAGAGTAGGACGAGAACCTCAACAAAGGGGGAGTATTTTGTGACTTAGAATCTCAAAGTGTGGATGAAATAAGTCTTGAAACAATGGGGTATTTATAGGAAAATCAATGGCCAAGATCTAGGCAAGTGTGTGGTGAGGATGGGGTACATGTGTGTGGGTAGTTGGCCAACCATTTGGCTACCACAAAAATGGGACAAGTGGCCACCACAAAAATGGGCCACTTGTCCACCTAAAAACGTCCCACTTGGCCTTCTCCAATTCGGCCAACATGGCCACACGGGGGTGACACGTGTCGCCCCCCTACTCGTCCAAAATATTTCATCTTCCGAAAATATCCGCAATGCCAAAAATCCAAAAATAAAGTGGGCCCCACAAAACCGTAAATTCTCCCGTGGGCCCCACGTGACCAATTTCGGAAATAAAATTCCATAATTCTCAAATATTCCAAAAAGTCCGAATACCAAATCTGGGAATCCAATTCCCCTTAACGAACATTTTTCCTTCTCAAAATTCGGAAACTTTTCCGTCGAAAAATCACATATTTCTTCCTTTCCAATTTTAATGTCGTATTTACGTACGTACGTCCTCATATACATACACTGGAACTACGGGGTGTAACAATGACCGAGGCAAGTATCTTAAGCTATCTACCAGAGCCTGCCGATACACGAGAAATGACCAGGACAAGTATCTAAAGTGTGCCTGAACCACATGTACAAATCAAGCCCGTGATCGCTCGTCACCGCGGCAAGCTTCATGGATTAGCGGTCCATGGACAAATAACATAATCCTCACAATGACTGCATGCCCCGACATCTTACCTCGGAAAGCATGGCCATGAAACCATGCTCTTTGGGCGCATGCAGTGGACCATCCATCGTGTCAGTATGTCCAAAGGAAATAACAAGATAATACTCAAAGTGGACGCATACCCGTGGACCATCCAACGTGTCAGTATGTCCAAGCAATCAATCAGATAGCCGGCCCTCCCAGAGAGTCACGGTAGCACAGAAACAAAACACTTGCCCATCAAAGGCTATCACAACAAGTATAGGCAAGTTCAACATACTTTCATTTTATATCAACAATCCGGGTTTCAACCCCAAAATACTACATAATTTCATTCTTTCAAAAAGACCTCTTTCTACGTAAAAGCCACACGATAATAATACTCGTAGTATCAAAACACGTTCCTTTTTCAAACCAACTTACTTCACTTTCGTAAAAAACTTTACAAGACTTTTAAAATCAAGTACTCTATACTTTTTAAACTAAGTGCTCTTCTTTTAAAACAACATCAAGTATACTCTTTAGAACTCAAAAACTTACTCTTTTCAAAACAAGTAACCTATACTTAAATCAAGTTACTTCTCCTTTTTCCGAAATCAAGTCGTTTATAAGTCAAGTCTCTTATCTTTTAAAATCAGTCGTTTATCTTTCAAAATCAAATCATTCTTTTATTTTCATAAAGTCGTTATAACTAACTTCCCATAAAGCCATTATAACACTTTATGTTTTAAACAAACAAAATTCATTTCACACACGTACGTCTACCGTACTATATAGTTCACAACAATCATGCTCAAGAGTATAGGAAGAATCACATACCTCTTGACAATCCATGGCCAAGTCGAGTATGCGTGCGTAGAAGAACCACCTATAACAACCAATATATCTATCAATCTCTAGTTCTCTTGTAGCATATTCTAAGTAAACGGTTCCTATTCTACGGAAAATTCGCGGCACCTCCCCATGAACACATAAATAACCTCCTAACAAGGCACGCTACCGAGCCAACAACTCGAGGATTACACGTCTAACCGAACGTGTTCAAATCTGCTTCACAATAATACTACACAAGTCTACTGTAAATACAGTCCAATGTAAATACAGTTCAATCCTTTCTAATCATCCTTCCAATATATCTTATACTCAGTTCTAAACTACTACAATATGTAATATCCAATTACAATAGGGGGACATATATCATTACCTCGATAAGCCCAAAATTATCCAAGATTATAAGTCGATCCTGAGCAACGTTTAGCTCCAAATCCTTACGCTCCAACCCGCTCCAAGCGACCCTTAGAAGTTTCTAAACAACTTCTCTAAACACTTCAACCAAGCTAGGAAGATTTTTCTAGGGTTTCGCTTTGCGACTATTGGAATAAAGTAGTATTTCCGGGCTCCTAGTATTGAAATAACTTTGGAATACAACTAGGGATACTAGGCTAAGGTATTTGGGATTATACCACAATACTTAGAGTATTTTCTACACAAGTGGCGGGAGGGACGAAAATACAAGCTAAAGGGAAGGAGTATTTTTGCCTTGGAAAATCTTAAGTGTGGGATGAAATTACTCTTGCACTAAGGGGGTATTTATAGAGAATTCAAGGGTCATGATCAAGTGAAGTGTGTGGTCAAGATTGGGCCATGTGTGTGTGGGTCCCACCACACCACATGGCCAACGAAAACACAAGACAAGTGGCTTGCCACTTGTAAGGCCATTCGACGAGGGACAAGTGCTAGCCACTTGTCCCTGATCGTCCACATGGCCACTCGAGGGGTGACACGTGTCGCCCCTTACTAAATCAAAATATTTCGTCTTCCAAAAATATCCAAAATATCGAAAATCTCAAAAACAAAGTGGGCCCCACAAAACCGTAAATTTCTCCCGTGGGTCCCACGTGACCATTTCCGAAAATAAAATCTCATAATTCTAAAATAATCCAAGAAGCACAAATACCAAATCTGGGAATCCAATTCCCATCAACGAACCTTTTTCCTTCACAAAACCCAGAAACTTTTCCGTCGAAAAATCACATCTTTCTTTCTTTCCAAAATTTCTGTCGTATTCTCGTACGTACGTCCTCACATACATACCCTGTAACTACGGGGTATAACACCGTCGTGGCCTTCCAGTTTTGGTCGTGACAAACTTAGTATCAGAGCATGTCTGTCCTAGGGAGTTTACAAGTCGTGTCTAGTAGAATCTTGTTTATGGGTATGTTGTGCACCATACTTATAAACAGGAGATTATATGACATTTATGGATGATTTCTATTCTTTTATCTAGTAAATCGTGCAGTAGAGTATAGTTTTAAGAATTCGAGTTTAACTCGTGCCTATTACGATTTCGGTAATGCCGATTACCAAAATGACTTCGATTAGTTGATACTCGTAACGAGTAAAAGAGCGATTTCTATCCAGACGATTGGTATGCCAGAAAGGGCAGTATTATTGTTAAAATTCAAGATTATGAGAAGTTGTCTCATTCATACATGGAATACGGAAGAGATAATGCGAGTCGGGAAGGCAAAATGTTTGTTTATGGATAGCACAATAACTAGGTGGTGCTATTAAGAATGTTCAACTGTAGAAGATGGTCCGCATAAAAGCCAACATGGTTCTAGTTCTAAAGAAGTTAGGGTGCCATGTTTGTCCATTGCTCTTCTAATTGATGGTGCTAACTTTGAAAAAGGAAAAACGAAATGGTACAATTGATATTGAGGATTCACAATTTACAATAGAGTTTGGATATGTGTTGAATAATGTGAGTTATAATATTATATTTGATGGATTGTGTAAGAAGGGTAAAGGTCTTGTCACAGATAGGAATACATATAATATTTGGTACATGGGTATGGTAAGATGGGGTGGCTAAAGGATGTCGTGCATGTTGTTGAGATGATGACGCAGAATAACACTTTTCCTGATGGTTGGAATTATAATATGTTGATTGATGGTCTGTGTTATGAAAAAAAATGATGGATGAGGCGTTTAAGATTTAGGACGAGATGGTAGGATTGAAATTGTATATGAGATGTTCGGAGGCATTTGATCTGATTGAAGAGATAAATAACAAGGGGATCAAATGCAATGAAGTTTATAATACATTGATTAAATTGTGTTGCAAGGAAGGAAAGATGGATAAATCTAGAGTGGTACTCCAAAAGTTGGGAGAATGTGGTTTATGTCCAAATTGTGTTTCCTATAATACTTTGGTGAGCGTAAGTTGTAAAGCAGGAAATCTACCAGAGTATTAAGGATAATGAAACGAATAGGTGAAAAAGGTTTGAAAATGGGCAATTTTTCTCTTAATACAATGCTTCATACTCTTTGTCATGAAAGGAAGCTTGATGAGGCATATGAGTTGATCTCGGTTGCTCATACCAGGGGTTATCTTGTTGATGCAGTAAGTTATGACACTCTTATTGTTGGCTACTTTAGGTGTGGAGATACAGAAAAAGCTCTTAACCTTTAGGATTAGTTGGAAGAAAGAGAGGTAATTCCCACTATTGTTACCTACAACATCATAATTGCAGGGCTATGTAAGTCAGGTAAAACTCAGCAGGCAATTGCTAAACTGAATGAACTTTTGGAGAAGGGTATAAGACCTGATGAAATAACATATAATACTATTATTTATGGATACTGCAGGGAGGGGAACATAGAGAAAACATTTCAATTTCACAACAAAATGGTTGAGAATTCTTTTAAGCTAGATGTATATACGTGCAACATTCTTCTTAGGGGACTTTGTAGGTAATACATACTTGAAAAATCCATTAAGATCTTTAATACGTGGATTGATAAAGGAAAGAACGTTGATGTAGTAACTTATAACACCTTGATAACAACTATTTGTAAAGATCAAATACTTGAGGATGCTCTGGGCCTTGTTACTGAAATAGAAGAGAAAAATGTTCAACTTGATAAGTACAAGCATAATGCTATTGTTGGTGCACTTATTGATGCTGGAAGTCTTAAGGAAGCAGAAAAATTTATGTAAAATCAAAGACCATCTAAACAACAGTTGCAAATGGATAACAAGGAACATGAAGTCACAGTTGAATCTTCACCTAAACTAGATCCAAGTTCAATTTCTTATTCACAGCAGATTGATGGGCTTGGTACGGACAGAAGATATAAGGATGTGATGCTTATCTATGCATATATCACTCAGAGAGGTGCCACTCTACAAAAATCTACTTATTTCACTCTGATAAAAGGACTGATCAAGAGGAGAAAATGTATTTCCAAGACAGGTTGATAGTGATAGCAACGATATTATGACTCGTTCATGATATGCCTTTACATAGACGACATGTAGATCATATATAGTAGTCCTAGTTTGATCTTAGAGACTATGAGTACGTTGAAATTATGTTTCGATATGAAAGGATATGGGAATTGTAGATGACATCTTAGGAATTGGAATTTCAACGACATCTAACGAACTGGTCTAAATCCAAACTCATCTGTGGGGGTGTTTGACAGTCTCGTTGAAGTCGCTAATAAATATGAATCATGAGATTGATTGGAATCATAGTGCGCTCATATACCAGGAGCGATATGCGTAGGGAACACATAGTTCAATATATTTTACACACTATAACTGACTTAGTATCGGCTTATAAAGAAAATTAGTTGTGTCACGACCCGTTCCGGGGCCCGTGACTGGTGCCTTACCGGGGCACCCAAGTAGTCATACATCAGAGAGATCAGCGGAAAAATAAAACAAGACATGAAACAGTTTATAAAATAAGACACAGTTTATGTGAGAAAACACCGCCTTTCGGCATATATATATAATCATAGTTCAGCAGTTACATCCGACACTGCATGACTCTGACTACCTCTAAGGAAATATACAACTATGGCGGGACAGGGCCCCGCCATACCCTGACTGTACAAAACTAACTACAACAGGGAGATCATACCAAAAGTAGAGCCTCCGGAAGAGATGGAGCTCCCGACACCAACGTAGAGATCCTAAGAATGCGGATCTAGCACCTGCTTGCCCTTACCTGCGGCATGAACGCAGCCCCCCGAAGGAGGTCAGTACAACAGGTACTAAGTATGCGAAACTGTAAAGTACTTAAATGAAACATATCATTTTTAAAACCAGTTTACAAGTATGTATGAAACAACCAAGGAAACCGCACATAGTGCCACATCACAAACAAGAGCAACAATAGGTAACTGTAATACGTCTTGTCTAGGCTGCGAATGATCGAAACAGGGCCACTCGCCCACGTCCTCATTCAGCAAGCCTAATCCTGGACTCCCGGAGTCCGCATAGGCCACTCGCATGGGCGCGTGAGGTATAACCCGCGTCGAGGGTAGCTATTCCTCGGCGTATCTGGACTCATTGTCCGCGTGGCCACATAGCCGCGTGAGGCATAACCCCGCATACTAACACGGAACTCGTAGCTCGCATAGGCCCCTGGACCCGCGTAGGTATTCTCGAATCATGGTCCCCGGACCGCTGAGTCTACCGCGTGAGGCGGCTTAACCCCCGGTATCATCTCAAGAGGTGAGTGATAGTATACTAACATAACAACTTACCTTTTAGTAACAAAAGCACAACAAGGATACTCACCTATACAAACGTTACAAGATACTAACACACATAGCATCATATCATGTCTACCTATCAAACCATCTTTTATTCACAATATAAGTCTTATAAACACATAGGCAAACTTGTTTCTTTTATCAATCTTAAGTGGTTATACTTACTTCCCATAAAGCTAGTATAACTCTTAAGCACGCTTAAAAACCAATTAGTTCTCTTACATTAATAAATGGTTCAATAGTCCTTTTGAAATGTTTTGATTCTTTATTATTTAGGCTTAAGCAGTGAGGCATATCCGTAAGTATTATTCAGGCTTAAGCCGTGAGGCATTGCCATAATTATTATTCAGTTAACACTTGTACGTCTACCGTACTATATACATATTTTAAAATATCATGCTTTAGGAAGAATCACATACCTTCTGTGAAATCCACCGCCAAGTCGAGTATGTCGCGCGAGAGAATCGACTATAATAGTCACAGATATCTATCAAAGTCTAGACTATTCTGTAGGTCATTCTAAACAGAGGGTCCTCAATTCTACGGAAAGTCGGGCAGCACAACCCTACCCGGTGAGTTATATAAGTCTACTGTGAAAAACAGTCCTATGTAAGTACAGTTTGATTATTCTTCTTTTAAACCCTTCTAAGTGATTAACACTTCAATTCTATTCTGTGGTATACTTCTAAGTATTTATACTTATTCTTATACTATAACAGTAAGTATTCTCTAATTCAAAAGAGGGTTAGGATTATTACCTCGGTAAGCCCAATAATATCCTAGAAAAAGTCGCGCCTGAGCAAGGTTTTGCTCCTAAGTTGTATGCTCCAAGGAAACCTTAGAAGTTCTTCACAACTTCTACCAAGTGCTAAGGTATATGGGCTAGGGTATTTTGGGCATTATAACAATACAAGAAGGCAACTTTTCTACCAAGGGAGGGGGGGTAGGTTTCGGCTAGGCTAGGGGGTAGGGTAGCCTCGGCCAAGCTTCTCAAGGGGAGGGGTGTGTTTGGACGAAACAACAAGAGGGAGAGGGAGGGATTTGAGACTTAGATAGATTGCTCAATTTAGGATGAAATAACTCTTCAACAAGGGGGGTATTTATAGGTCAAGACATGGCCAACCAATGGCCAAGATTATGCCAAGTGCAAGGCAAGTGTAGGGTGAGGATTTAGGCAAGTGTCCTTGGCCAACTTGCACACAAAATATCTATCCAACTTTATGACAAGGCTTTGGCATTCAATCGGCCCTAATGCCGTGACAAGTCCACCAATGAGAGGGTGGAAAGTGTCGCCCTCTCATTGGTCCAAAGTGTTACGTCTCTCGGAAAAATCCGCAAAAATAAGAAATGACATAGCCGGAATTTATCCTATGAAAGCTGTGGAAACGTTTCGTCGGAAAACCGTTCGCTTTGTGAGTTGTGCCTAAAAATCGTCCAAGGCCTAACTTTAAGACCAAAACTTTTTGTACGTATTCCTTTACGTACATACTCTGGAAATACGGGGTATAACATTCTCCCCTCCTTAGAAACATTCGTCCCGAATGTTCCTTCCCAAGACAGATAACGATAAGGTTCTTCAAAACTTAAACAGTTTGCAAAAGCCACACACGGCCATAAACAACACTTAGGCATAAACGATAATGAAGATTTACAAGTAGGAAAGTGAATTACCTGGAGGGGTGGGGAACAGGTGAGGATATACGCCTCGCCTCATGTCCTCCTCGGCTTCCACGTCATCTCCTCCACGAGCTCGTTCGCCACAAGACTTTGACGGAAGCCACGTCCGCCGTCGCAGACGCTAACTCGACGATCGATTATCGCTATGGGAATCTCCTCATACGATAACCCCTCGGTCACCTGGACATCGTCAATCGGATGTACTCTAGATGGATCCCCGATACATCTCCTCAGCATAGAAACGTGAAACACCGGATGCACTGCCTCCAGATCGGACGGCAGATCCAACTCATAGGCAACCTTGCCTACCCTGCGGACAATCCGAAGCGGCCCAATGTACCTTGGGTGAGTTTCTTCTTCCGAATCTCATCACACCGCCATGGGTGACACCTTCAGAAAACCCAATCATCAGCGCAAACTCGGATGTCGACGACGATGATCTGCATCGACTTACATCGACTACGGTGTCGATAGCCGCTCGGATAAGCTTCACCTTATCCCGCTGCTGCACCAAATCCGGTCCTACTAGCGCACCTCTCCCACTCGAACCAACCTATAGGCGATCTGCACTTCCTTCCATACAAGGCCTCATAAGGCGCCATCGAATCTTTGGAGTGGTAGCTATTATTATCTGCGAACTCAACCAGAGGCAAATGATCCTCCCAACTACCACTGAAGTCAATAACACGGGCTCGCGATATCCTCGAAGTGCGGATAGTGCGCTCTGCTGTCCGTCTGCGTGGATGAAATGCGATTGCTCGAGCTCACTGCGTCCCTAAACCCTGCGAAGGACCTCGAAGTTGGCGTATCGGGCTCCTCATGCGATATGATCAGTAGGGACTCATGCGATCGACGATCTCTCGGATGTAAAGTCCGCATAATCCTCGGTAGAAAAAGTCGTCTGACGGGAAGGAAGTGGGCTGATTTAAATCGACCGTCGGCGATAACCCATATAGAATCATGTCTCCTCCGAGTGCGAGGTAATCTGTGATGAAGTCCATGTTGATTACCTCCCACTTCCGGTCGGGATCTCTATCGCTGTAACAAACCACGGTCTCTCGGTGCTCTACCTTCACTGCGACAACACGGGCGCGAGCTACGAACTCTGCAACGTCCTCTTCAAGCCATCCCACCAATACACGGATCTAAGGTCGTGGTACATCTTGGTCGACCCGGATGGATGAGTAACGCGCCGTGTGCTTCCCGAGAACTGCCGAAGTCTGAAACATCGGAACACACAACGCCCTCAAACCTTAGCACCCCATGGTGCTACCTCAAAAGGACCGCGCCTCACGAAGAGTGTATCACGATATCGAATCAAAGTGGATCCTCGAGAATTGCCTCTTCACCTCCTCAACGATGGAAGACTCGGCAACCTCACGAACTCTAACCCCATTGCTATCGAATCAATCAAGCGGACACAAGGCTCGCTAATCGGTGCAAATTACGAACCATGTCCCTTCTCTCTAGCCGCATCCGATAGGCTCCCCATCGACCTACGACTAAGGCATACGCCACAACATTGGCCTTGCGGGTGGTACAGGATGTCCACATCGTAATCCTTAAGCAACTCTAACCACCGCCTCTGCCGTAAGTTCACTCCTACGGTGAAGATATCTTTGGAGGCTCTTGTGGTCGTAAAATATCCACGTGAACCCGTACAAATAGTGCCTCAGATCTTCAAAGCGTGAATCACAAACGCAACTCCAAATCATGGGTGGGGTAGTTCCTCTCGTGTTTCTTGGTGTCGGGATGCATATGCTATAACTCGCCATGCCGCATCAACACACATCCCAACCCGATGCACGCGATCACAATACACGACATAACCATCCGACCTGCGGAAGAGTAAGAACGGGGCGGTCGTCGTCTCTTTCAAGAATCGGAAACCCCGCTCACAAGCATCACCATCAAACTTGGCTGCCTCGAGTCACTAGTCAATGGTGCGTAGATAGAAGCAAACTTCTCCACGAACGCCGATAATACCTGCAAGGCCCGAAAATCGCGAACCTCTGGCCGGAGTAGTAGGTCAGGCAAGTCTCGATCGCCTCGATCTTGGCGTATCGACTCGAATGCCATCACCCGACAATATGCCCAAGAAACGCCATCAAGTCAACCAAAACTCACATTTGGAAAACTTGGCGCATAAGCTGGTCTGGAGAATCGCCAAGATCGCCAAATGCTCGCATGCTCCTGCTCTGGCGAGAATAAACCAAGATATCATCAATGAACACTATCACAAACGTGTCCAAAATGGTTTGAACACTCGGTTCATCAAATCCATGAATACCGCGGAGCATTGGTCAACCCAAAGACATGACCACTGAACTCATAATGCCCGTCGGTCCGAATGCGATCTAGGGACATCCACCTCTCGACTACTTTGATGATAGCCCGATCGCAGATCAATCTTGGAGAAACATCTCGCACCACTGCAATAGTCGAACAAATCATCAATCCTAGGAAGGGGTATCGTTCTTAATGGTCACCTTGTTCAGCTGCCTGTAATCGACACACATGCGCAGCATCCCGTCCTTCTTCTTCATGAACAATACCGGCGCTCCCCAGGGAGAAACACTAGGCCTAATGAAGCCCTTCTCTAGCAAATCCCTAAGCCGATCCTTCAACTCTCTCAACTCGGCGGTGCCATTCGTATGGCGGAATGGAAATAAGGCCGAGTATCCGCAACACATCTATACAAAACTCGATCTCCTCTCGGGAGGATACCCGAGGTCATCCGAAACACGTCGGGAACTCGTGACTCGAATCGACGGAAAATCTGCACCGCACCTCGTGATCAAACACGTACTAGATGGTAGATATACCCTTCCGCACCATCTTCCTAGCCTCGAGGTAGGAAATAAACCTACCACCGGCGTCTGTGCTCCCCTCCCACTCAACAACCGGCTCCTCAGGAAACTGGAACCGTACTACTCTCTCTCTGCAGTCTACATTGGCATAGCAAGAGGCTAGCCAATCCATCCCCATAATCACATCAAAGTCAATCATCTCCAACTCTATCAAGTCGGCTAGGTCGGCGATCAGAATGGTCACAGGACAAGCCCTATATACCCGCCGAGCTACCACCGAATCACCCACTGGCGTAGCTACCTCGAAAGGGTCTATGGACTCAGGCTCTATCCCTATCCTACTAGCAACAAGGGGAGATATATAGGACAGAGTAGAACCCGGATCTATCAAGGCATAAACATCAAACCCAGAAACTGATAAGGTACCTGTGACGACATCAGGTGAGGCCTCCTGATCCTGTCGGCTGGACAAAGCATAAATGCGGTTCTGAGGACCGCTAGAACTGGGACCCGAGCCACGACCTCTGCCGCGACCTGCTGACCCATGAGCACCCTGCCCTCCGGGGCGAGTAACTGTAGGAGATGATGAAGCGGCAACAGAACCTGAAGGCTGAGCCCTACCACCAGCGCTGCCCCCGGTCGGACAGTCCCTCGCAAAGTGACCCTGCTGGCCACAACTGTAACAAGATCCAAAAGTAGTACCACACTTCCCGTAATGGGATCTACCGCATCGGCCACACTGGGGGGGTGGTCGGCGGCGATACCTCTGCTACCACGTCCGAAGCCACAGGGCCAGTGCCCTCGAAGCGTAGGTGTCTTGAGGGCGGTGCGAGTGCTCTGTCTTGGGCGTGGTGCGAATCTAGGCTAGCTGCCGAGGCCGCCACCACGATAACCACCAGAAGACCCTCCGTCCCCGGCCTTCTTCGCTGTCCATCGCCGTCGACCTCTGCGTTCCTCGCATCGAGCGTGAGCTGCGTGCGGGTAATGTCCATTACGGTGGAGAAAACCCCCGCATGACTCGGCCATATAGTCGTCTAGCCCGGTGACATAGCGGTGCACCCTATCCTCCATATCTGCAATCTTTGGGACATATCGAGCAATGAATCAAACTCGACATTGTACTCCACGGCGGTCGTCCTCTCGCCTCGATGGTAAAAATCTATCGGCCGCGCCCTCGCCATCTGTGGAGGCAAGAAGTGAGTGAGAAAGCCTCGAGAACTCATCCCAGTAGGCTGGGGCAGCGTGCTCTCCGGGATAACTCCATGAATCAAACCAATCGATTGCGGTGTCACGCGGCCTATGTGAACCAAAGATCACGCACTCGGTCTCGGCATACGATCACTCTCAAAATCCTCTGAAGGCGACGGATGAACTCCTGCGGATCATCCTCCGCCTCGATCCATAAAACTCCGGTGGGCTCTGACTCAAGAAGTCTCGTAGCCTCAACTCTCTGCCTCGGGTGAACAACGGGTGCGGCCGGCGGGCTGGAAGCTGCGCGTCGGCCTCTCGCCGTGTCGGCACAACTTTAGCTAAAAGGCTGGGCCATCTCCTTGTACCCTAACTCCTCCGCCCGGTGTGGGACGGGAGGTGTGGAGTGCTGTGGTCTGTCTTTGAAATGGCGGCGTCATAGAACTCGCCGTCTCGTATAGACTGGCACGAGCCCTCGTGACTCTGGGTGTCTGCTAGCGACTCCTCATTGCCTTGCCATACAGGCCGGGTTGCCTTACGAGGAGGCATAAGCATAGAAAGGAATACGTTAGAGGGTCCAACCTATAACACGACTAAAGCACGATCTCGTAATGAGAAGAATGGAAACCAATCCTAAATATCCTATAGCCTCACGATTATTGGTGTGGTGCACAACACCGATAATCAAGACTCTACTAGATACGGTGCAGTAGACACTTTCAGGATTAATCGCTCGATACCACTTTTGTCACGACCCGTTCGGGGCGTGATCGTGCCTTAAGGCACCCAAGTAGTCATACATCGAGAGATCGCGGAAAAATAAAACAAGACATGAAACAGTTTATAAAATAAGACCACGCTTATGTGAGAAAACACGCCTTTCGGCATATATATATAATCATAGTTCAGCGATTACATCCGACCTTCGCATAACATGACTCTGAGACCTCTGAAATATACAACTATGGCGGGACGGGGCCCGCCATACCTATCGTACAAAACTAACTACAACAGGAGATCATACCAAAAGTAGAGCCTCGGAAGAGATGGAGCTCCCGACACCAACGTAGAGATCCTAAGAATGCGGATCTAGCACTCGCTGCCTTACTCGCGATGAACGCAGCCCCGGGCGAGGTCAAGACAACAGTACTAAGTATGCGAATCTGTAAAGTACTTAAATGAAACATATCATTTTTAAAACCAGTTTACAAGTATGTATGAAACAACCAAGGAAACCGCACATAGTGCCACATCACAAACAAGAGCAACAATAGGTAACTGTAATACGTCTTGTCTAGGCTGCGAATGATCGAAACAGGGCCACTCGCCCACGTCCTCATTCAGCAAGCCTAATCCTGGACTCCCGGAGTCCGCATAGGCCACTCACATGGGCCCGCATGAGGTATAACCCCGCATCGAGGGTAGCTATTCCTCGGCATCGCCCCGACTCATTGTCCGCATGGCCACATGGACCGCATGAGGCATAACCCCGCATACTAACACGAACTCTCGTAGCTCGCATAGGCCCTGGACCCGCATGAGGTATTCTCGAATCATGGTCCCAGACCGCCTGAGTCTACCCCGCATCGGAGGGCAGCTTAACCCCCGGTATCATCTCAAGAGGTGAGTGATAGTATACTAACATAACAACTTACCTTTTAGTAACAAAAGCACAACAAGGATACTCACCTATACAAACGTTACAAGATACTAACACACATAGCATCATATCATGTCTACCTATCAAACCATCTTTTTATTCACAATATAAGTCTGTTATAAACACATAGGCAAACTTGTTTCTTTTATCAATCTTAAGTGGTTATACTTACTTCCCATAAAGCTAGTATAACTCTTAAGCTTCTGTTTAAAAACCAATTAGTTCTCTTCTGTTAATAAATGGTTCAGTAGTCCTTTTGAAATGTTTTCAGTTCTTTATTATTTAGGCTTAAGCCGTGAGGCATTGCCGTAAGTATTATTCAGGCTTAAGCCGTGAGGCATTGCCGTAAGTATTATTCCGTTAACACTTGTACGTCTACCGTACTATATACATATTGTAAAATATCATGCTTTAGGAAGAATCACATACCTTCTCGGCGAAATCCACCTGCCAAGTCGAGTATGTCGCGCGCAGAGAATCAGCCTATAATAGTCACAGATATCTATCAAAGTCTAGACTATTCTGTAGGTCATTCTAAACAGAGGGTCCTCAATTCTACGGAAAGTCGGGCAGCACAACCCTACCCGGTGAGTTATATAAGTCTACTGTGAAAACAGTCCTATGTAAGTACAGTTTGATTATTCTTCTTTTAAACCCTTCTAAGTGATTAACACTTCAATTCTATTCTGTGGTATACTTCTAAGTATTTATACTTATTCTTATACTATAACAGTAAGTATTCTCTAATTCAAAAGAGGGTTAGGATTATTACCTCGGTAAGCCCAATAATATCCTAGAAAAAGTCGCGCCTGAGCAAGGTTTTGCTCCTAAGTTGTATGCTCCAAGGAAACCTTAGAAGTTCTTCACAACTTCTACCAAGTGCTAAGGTATATGGGCTAGGGTATTTTGGGCATTATAACAATACAAGAAGGCAACTTTTCTACCAAGGAGGGGGTAGGTTTCGGCTAGGCTAGGGGTAGGGTAGCCTCGCCAAGCTTCTCAAGGAGGGTGTGTTTGGACGAAACAACAAGAGGAGAGAGGGAGGATTTGAGACCTAGGTAGATTGCTCAATTTAGGATGAAATAACTCTTCAACAAGGGGGGTATTTATAGGTCAAGACATGGCCAACCAATGGCCAAGATTATGCCAAGTGCAAGGCAAGTGTAGGGTGAGGATTTAGGCAAGTGTCCTTGGCCAACTTGCACACAAAATATCTATCCAACTTTATGACAAGGCTTTGGCATTCAATCGGCCCTAATGCCGTGACAAGTCCACCAATGAGAGGGTGGAAAGTGTCGCCTCTCATTGGTCCAAAGTGTTACGCCTCTCTAAAAATCCGCAAAAATAAGAAATGACATAGCCGGAATTTATCCTATGAAAGCTGTGGAAACGTTTCGTCGGAAAACCGTTCGCTTTGTGAGTTGTGCCTAAAAATCGTCCAAGGCCTAACTTTAAGACCAAAACTTTTTGTACGTATTCCTTTACGTACATACTCTGGAAATACGGGGTATAACAAGTTGAACTAAGGTTCACTCGTGATTCTAGAAATGATTGATAAAAGACGTTAAATCGGATATGACGATATTTGAAATATTCTCTTATCTACGGATTATGGTATTCTGGATGTCCAGCGGTTCTGGGAGAACACAATAATGCAACATAGACATCGGATTTGAAGAACACCAAAGCCAAAAATGGATATGTATGGCGTGTTTGTGAAAAATCCTCTAAGAAAACTTGCATCATCCAATTCATGATGGAATCCGAGTTTATCGCTTTGGAAAAAACATGAAAAGAAGTTGAGTAACTTCACGACCTCTTAGAGAATGTCCATTATTGGGAGAAATCCATGCCTTCATCAGTTATACACTGTGAGGGCATGAATGACAATGTCTGGACATTTTAGTCAGAGACATAAGACCATTGGGAAGTTGATCATCATGAGTGATACTTCCTTGATTACTAATCAAAGGGTATAACGGATCCTTTAACTAAAGGACTACCCAATGATCAAGATTTCTGCCTGGCTAGGGGAATAGGCATAAAACCCAAACAATAAGAACTGATACGGTAGAAACCCATCCTTACTGACTGGAGATCCCAGGAATTAGGTTCAATGAGAAAACTAAATCGTAAAGGTTCAGTTGAGCTCTTCGGTGGAAGCAAGAGCACTTCGGATGATGATTTATGTAAAGAAACATGAATCCAAAATCATTCTTGCGATAGACCTTAAAGTTCTACCTCCATTGTGGGTAGAGGTTAAGTTTCCAAAACCTTTAATGATCCTCAGTAGTTGAGGTTACGTTTGGCAAAACATTTAATGGTGTCTAACACTTGTGAAGTGGGGTATAGCAGGATACCTTATAGGAGACTACTTATTTAAGTACGAGGGCAGGACGCCTCAAATAAACACACTTAAGAATCCAAGAAATGTCCACAGCCACAACGGGTGAAACATTAAGAAGAAAAGAGTAAGGAAAGTTGTTGTGTTGGTACCGTTGTCTTAGCTTACACTAAATACTAACGGTTCAAGACATAACATTCCCCGCACAGTGAATAAGTCCGATGGTATTCAACTATGGAAGGTTCAAAGCTAAGGCTACCTATCCAAATGCAACATCGGTCCATCGAAAGATTGCTAGAAAGACACCTTGTGAGTGCGCCAACATCTCTTTTAAGAGGGGATTGCTGGAAATTTACTAATGTGGATTTAAGTTTATTCCGTTATTTATGACTCGAACAATTGAGATCTCGCACGTCGGAAATATCGTTTTCACACACGTGCACTCGTAGTGCCAAGTATAGTAAATTTCATTAGTGAAAGAGATATTGGTACATAAGTAAAATGTTTACATAAAATGATGGACAATTATTGGTTAAATGACGAGTATTCCACGTTGGGAAATGAAGGAAGAAATGTAAGATTTAAACGGGTCAGAAAAGGGACGTGATTCCATGGCGGGGCTGGGGCGCCACAGCGCCACCACCATCAGGGTCGTGGCGCCGCGATGCCTCCAGGCCAGAGCCATGGCGCTTGAGTGGCAGTAATTCATTAGAGTCGCAGAGCCGCGCCTCTGAGGCCGAGTTGCGGTGCTACTCAAGCAATGTCTATGTGACGGAAGTCCAAAAGTTTGGCTAATTATAGGGACGTTTTGGAGCATTCAAATGTCATCTCGATAAATCAGCCATTAGTTGGCTGCATTACTTGGTGAATTAAGTGGCCATTACATGGCACTTAAATGGACATTACATGGGCACTTGAAGAGACCCCCTTACACTACTATATATTGAGGCCTTTGGCTCAATTGGAGATGTAGTAGACAACACAACTTGACATACTTACACTCAGATTTTCTGAACTTCTTCATCTCTAAGCATACTTTCAAACACTCAAGGTTCTTATTGAGAAACACTTGAGTTTCCTTTGCTCATTTGTTAGTTGCTGAATCTTGGAAGATAATTTCCCATTAAACGTGAAAGGACTTCAGTTTCTAACATAATCACGAATGAATCCAAGACAGGTTGATAGTGACAACAATAATATTATGACTTCAGTTTCTAACACAATCACGAATCAATCCAACTAGGGTGTGAACACCCCATTCATCAATCATAAAGGTTGTAGGTGCATTTGTCAACCTAAATAACATCACAAAAAACTAATAATACCCATATCTAGTTAGAAGACCGTCATAGGAACATCTTCAGCCCTAATCTTCAGTTGATGATAATCGGCCATCACATCAACCATAGATAAGACTGGAGCACCCTATAGCTGATCAAATAAGTTATCAATGCGCGATATCATATACTTGTTCTTGATGGTCACCTTGTTCAGCTGCCTATGATCGATACACATGTGCGTAAACCCATCTTTCTTCTTCACGAATAATACTAGAGCACCCTAAGGAAATATACTGGGCCGACTGAACCCTTTACTCAATAGATCTTGCAATTTCCCCTTCAATTACTTCAACACGGTTGGTGCCATCCAATATGGAGCCATAGAAATGGATTGAGTGACTGACTCTAGATCAATACAAAAGTTGATATCACGATCCAGTAGAACACCAAGAAGTTTTATAGGAAACACCTCTTGATACTCACAAACTACCGGAACTATCTCCAATAGATGAGTCTCCACAATTGTATCACTAACAAGACAAATAATAAAGAAACCCATTTTCTACCATTATTTGAGCTTTAAGAAATGGGATCAACTTTTCGGATACTGACTAAGAGTACCTTTCCAAACTAACTGAGGAATACCTAGCATGGCTGAGGTAACAGTCTTGGCATAACAATCTAAAATAACATAATACATAACTAACCAATCCATACAAAAAATGGCATCAAAATATACCATATGCAATAATTTTCAAGTCTACATGAGTATCATACCCCATAAACGTAACTACACAACCAAAATATGCCCGATGTACCACTATAGAGTTCACAACATGTGTAGAAACATGAATAGACATAGCTAGAGAGTCACACATCAAATTCAAACTCATAGCAAAGTAGACAGACACATAAAAATAGGTAGACTCGGGATCAAATAAAATTGTAGCAAGTCGATGGAAAACTGAAAGAGTACATGTGATCACAACATCGGATTTGCCACGAGTCTGCCTAGAAATACATAGAAATGACCATGATCACTCGAGGTCTAAGTATCCCCACATCCACTATCTTAGACGGACTGAGCACAACCTCAACCTGTTTGAGGGCCACCTTTACCGCTTTGAGAACTGCCTTTAGTAACTTATGTAACACCTCAAACCATAGCATGGGTAAAACAAGACACTTGATGCCTGACTAGATATGACCGAGTGAACCACACAGGTTACTGAATCAATATGGGCATCAAAAGCATGAAATAATAATGATAGTAACTTATGTAAAATATTCTAATGAAATATAGTCTGAAAAATATGTTACGGAAATATTTGAAAAAATAACAACTCTCAAAACTAATGCTGACATGGCTGGCATACTAAACTAGTCTAGTCTATGAAACCTCTGACATATGAGTCTAACTGCAAAACTATTTACCAAGACAATGCCCTGGAATACCATTAATAATAATAATGATATGTAAAATAACTAACTAACACCTCGAAGGAAATGGGGCTCACCAATAGCTAGTACTAAGGCATATCCTAACGAGCAAATCTGTTGTCCTGAAACTCAGTACATGTATTGTGAAGTGCAAGCCTTGGGCAAAGGGACGTTAGTACATTTGAATTGTATTGTATGTAAAACAACTAAAGAAATAAGCAATCTGTCATGACCCGATCCCGGGCCCACGACTGGTGCCCTACCTGGGCACCCCTTCCTGGTATACATCAGAGAATAGCAGCGGAACATACAAAAACTCATAAAACACTAGACAGTATATATCAACAGGCTAGCCGATAAGGCCACCTTCCGTGAAATATACATAACCCAAAAACAAAACAGTTACATCTTAGTTCTTACAACCCAATCCACAAGATATGACTACAGACCTCTAAGAATAACAACTGTGACGGGACAGGGCCCCGCCATACCCCTGAATGTACATAAATATACAACATCAGGGAAACCGTACCAAAAGACAAGCCTCCGGAGAAATGGAGCTTCTGACACCTGATCAGTGATCCTAAGAGTGAGGATCCACCACATGCTTTACCCACTGCAGGCGTTTAACGCAGCCAGAAAGGGGTCGATGCAATGATGTACCAAGTATGTAAAGCGAAAATCAAATGAAATTATAAAGTCTAAAATAAAGTGGAGACATGTATGATAACTCAAATAACGATGCAGTGCCTTACTAACAATGAGAGTAAACAAGAGTATACTTTCTTTGCGTAAAAATAGGAGGCTCATGATCGAGTAGGCACTCGCGTAGTATCATTAAGCAATCCTACTCACGGGACTATTTCACCCGCGATAGGTCATGTGGACCCTTGATGAGGTCATCCTCCTCGCGTGGGACTATTTCACCCGCATAGACTATTTCACCCGCGTGGGCGGTGGGCCCGCAATGATTACAAGCGCGCACTCGCGTCATGGGTAGCAAATTCATGGAATAAGTAGTAACGGGGTTTACCATGAGAATAACATAACCTAGTACAACTGGCTATCATACATAACATAAGCACTACCGGCTTATCATACATAACATAAGCACCACCGGCTTATCATACATAACATAAGCAAGTTAAGAAATCCCCTAACTTCTTATTAGCCTTATTTATATACACTCTCATTTTAGTTTACTTAAGGCACTAACATTGTTACACCCCGGAATTCCAGGATATGCTTATAAGAACGTACGTAAGAATTCAAATGTTAAGATTTGAGACTAGTAAAATTTATCGGAATTATGGAATTGTCGGAAAACGAAATATTGCGACGAATGGGAGGGATACACGTGTCACCCCCTTAAGTTGGTCTTGGACGATTTTGTCATGGACAAAATGGTCATTTGACCATACTTGAGATGACCAAGTCTTGCTAAGTCTTAAAGCTTGATATTGTTGACTTAGTCAAGAGCCACTTGGCTTGATCCTTGTGAAATGCATCCAAGCCACCCATTTGTTTTAATCTTGACCCTCCATGTTTCTACATAAGCTTACTAGTAGCAAGACAAGGCTTCTATACTTAGAAAATTTTCAAGAAAACTTTGAAGAGAAATGGGGAGCTCTCGGCAATGGAGGGTTTCAAGAAGAATTTTTTTTAGTTTGTTGTCCAATAATCCCCATACTTTAAACCAATGTTCCTAAGGGTATTGTAAGGGTATCTCCATAGAAAGATCCCAGAAAAGTGGCGTTTTCGTATTAGTCGCAAGGTGAAAACCTAGTCACTTTCCTAGGTTTGGATTGAGAATTGAAGGAAAGTTGTTTGTGATCTTCTGTCACGACCCGATCCCGGGCCCGTGACTGGTGCCTTACCCGGGCACCCAAGTAGTCATACATCAGAGAAATCAGCGGAAAATAAAACAAGACATGAAATGAAAGCGATTGCCTTTCGGCATAAATATATAAAAACTTAAATCCGACGATTACATCCCTTTTACAACCTCACGCAAGCATTTACTCTGCACCTAAGAATGTTATACAACAATGGCGGGACGGGGCCCGCCATACCACGAATGTAAGTACTACAACGGGGGACTATACAAGATAAGCCTCCGAGACAGGCTTCCCAAAACGATGAGCGTGACCCTATGAGCGAGGATCAACAATCGGTGTACCTCTACTGCGGCATGAACGCGGCCCGAAGGAGGTCGATCTAACAGTACAGTATGTGGCCCGAAAATCGTAAATGAAATCATAATAGTCTATATAAAACAGAAGACATATATGATAACAAATTTACGATACACAATATGTAAGCAGTCATGTCAAGTCAGGGACTCACGCCCTTAAAGTCATCACTCAAATATAACCATGGGTCTCATGCCCACAATATCAATTATGCGTGGAATTCTTCCTTCGCCTAGATCCATGATATAAAAGCACAAGGAATACATGAACACGAGTCCCACTGTGTCATAATAAAACCGTCGGGGTAAATGCGAAGGCATAGCCGACTACTAAAACCCACGGTACCAACAATGCCATACATCGTATCACGAGATCATTCTGCATCGCACTACATGATCGGGCGCCACTCGCCCTCGATGTCGATGTGCGCGTCTAATCCTGGAACTTACTGCAGCTCCGCATAGGCCATACATAGGCCCGCATGAGGTATTCCTCGCATCGGGGGTAGCTAACCCGCGGTACCCTCCTAGACTCCCGCAGTTCGCATAGTCACATAGACCGCATAGTCACACAGACCGCATAAGGCACTCCTCGCATCGGGATAATACACCCGGAATGATCAATCCTGGAACTCCAGACTCGCGTAGTCACGCATCGCGTATAGAACCGCATCAAGGGTGGCAAGTCCTCGGTATAACATGTCAGGGGTGTATGTGATATAATAACAGTACAACGGGCTTAACGTTTAACAACGTAAGCACAATAAGAATAACCTCCTTACACAACATCACAAGACACTAACACACGTAGCATCATAACATGTTTTACTTATCAAACCAATAAGAAGTATTACAAGGCTATCACAAGCAAATCATAGTCAAGTTACTCACACAAGGTCACACGGTATTCGTAGTATCAAATAAGGTAACTATCTTTCAAGTAAACCGAAACCATTTCCATATCTTCTTTTAAAACATACTTAAGACAAAAACATGCCTCATTTTTAAACGAAAACACTTCAATTTTTTTCAAGTCTTTGTCTTTTATAAATCAAGTCCTTACTTTGAAATTTTAAGAAAATCAAAACTTGTTTATTAATGATCTTATTAAAGCAGCCATGATCTAGGAAATGCAATACAATTTTGTCTTATCTTAGCTTCTATGCAGATGGAGGTTTCTACTGGTTTTAATAATACTTAATTAGTCAATACATTTTCCTTTATTAGCGCTGCAGTGGTTTGTTCGATACTTATTCTCATTTCCGAAATCAATACAAGGTTTTCATAAACAAATAAGTAAAACCGTTCCTTTTATCGTTCTTAAGTCGTTATACCTAACTTCCCATAAAGCTAGTATAACTCTTAAGCTTTCTGTTTAAAAGTCAAGTATTACTCTTCTTTCAAAAATGGTTCATAATTCTTTTGAAATACTTCAAGGTTCTTATTATTTAGACTCAAGTCGACAGACATCAGAGTAAAACCATGTTCAGTTAACACACGTACGTCTACCGTACTATATATATATCTTAAAATATCATGCTCAAGAGGATAGGAAAAATCACATACCTCCTCGGCGAAATCCACCTGCCAAGTCGAATATGTCGCGTGCAGAGTATCAACCTATAATAGGCAAATACGTCTATCAACGTCTAGACTACTCTGTAGAATATTCTAAGCAGAAGGTTCTTATCGCTACGGAAAATCGGGCAGCACTTCCCTACCCGTCAAAATACACAAGTCTACTGTTATACAATCCTATGTAATTACAGTTCAATTCTCTTCTCTTATACCATCCTTCTATACATCTTATACCCAATTCTAAACTTCTACAATATGTAATCTCCAATTACAATAGAAGGATAAGATTATTTACCTCGTTAAGCCCAAAATTATCCTAGTTTAAATGTCGATCCTGAACAACGTTTAGCTCCTAATCCGTACGCTCCAATTTGCTCCAAGAAACCCTTAGAAGTTCTACACAACTTCTACTTAATACTTCAACCATTATGAAGATTTTTCCCTAGGGTTTCGTTTTGTGACTAAAGAAAGTATAGTAGTATTTCCGGGCTCTTAGTATTGAAATAACTTTGGAATACTACAAGGTATTTGGGCTAAGGTATTTTGGAATTGTAACAATACTTGGAGAATACTTTTCTACCAAGGGGCGGGGCTTTCTAGAACACTAGAAAGGGGAAGGGGTGTTTCACGGAACAACTAGGCAAGGGGAGAGGGCTTGGGCGAGAACACTACTGAGGAGAGGAGTTTTGAGACTTGGAGAAATGTTTAAGGGATGAAGAATAAGTCTTGCACTTGAGGGGTATTTATAGGCCAACTAATGGCCAAGATTAAAACAAATGGATGGTGTAGATTTGGATCCATGTGAAGAGTTAGGTCTTCCAACCAAGTGTCCACCATAACCTTGGGACATATGTCCACCACAACATTGGGACATATGTCCCCCACAACAAAGAGCCAAGTGGCCTCCACTAACTCAAAAAAAACGTCCAACCTTACCTACCCCCACTACCCAAAAAATATCTTTGCAAGACTTGACCATTTGACCTTGTCCACTTGGCCACATTTTCGTCCAACCCATGCCAACTAAGGGTGACACATGTCGCCCTCCTATTGGTCCAAAATATTTCGTCTCCCAGAAAAATACGTAATCGGTTAAAATATTAAAAACGTAGAATTTCCTTCACAAGGTTCGGAATCTTTTCCGTCGAAAATTCACAATTTCATCCTTAACCTAATTAGGGTTTGTACAAATGTACGTACGTCCTCACATACATACTCTGGAAATACGGGGTATAACATTTTCCCCTCCTTAGAAACATTCGTCCCGAATGTTCTGCCAAAGCAGAATAACGATAAAGTTCCTCATAACTTAAACGGTTGGCAAATGCCACATGGCCATAATACAACACGCGCAAATACTTAAATCCCACCCAGGAATCACCACAAAAGCTCCCACCCAAGGTCTAAAAGATATTCCCTTCGCACCCTTACTTCACAAAAGTAATGATCACTCCTATGTTCTTAACACATGCTCGCTTCTTCCCTTACTCGTCGTACCCTTCTCGTACACTCGAACTCTTTCTCATAACTTACCACATTTACATTCTTCAATTTCCAAAATCTGCAGGTTACTATCTCCAACTTGGTCATCATTAACTGGGAACACTCTGGACGGATCTCCGATACTTTTCCGAACATAGCAACATGAAAGACCGGACGTACTGCCTCCTACGTCGGACGACAATGCTAACCCATAGGCAACTTGGCCTATTTTCCAAATGATCTGGAAACGCTCAAAGTACATCGGGCTAAGTTTTCTCTGTTTTCCAAAACTCGTCACACCCTTTTCGGGGTGGTACCTTCAAGAAGACCCACCGTCAACCTGAACTCCAAGCGTCGTCGCCGTTTATCCGCACGACTTCTGTTGACTCTGAGCTGCCAATAACCTCTCCTGGATAAGCTTCACCCTATCCACCTTCTGCTGAAACAAGTATGAACCAACTATCTGAATCTTGCCAACATCGAACCAATCGACCGGCAACCTACACTTCCGCCCATACGAGGCTTCATAAGGCGACATCCGAATCCTGAAATGGTAGCTATAAAATACTCCCTCAACAGGAGGCAACAATCCTCACACTACCCACAAATCCAAACACCGGCCGAGGTGAATGCGACATCGAGACTCACCTGAGTTCCTAACCCTGCCTGATAAAACTTCCAAAAAAAGAAATAGCCGTAACCTGGGCTACACTGCCTGTCATAGTAAAAGTAGGAACCCCGTACAGTCTTACAACCTTCCTGATATATAACATCTCGTATAACCCTCTGCCGAGTAAACGGTCCTGACTGAACGACAAGATGGGCTGACCTCATCAGCCCAACTACTGGTCGAACGCATCCACGAACTCGTACGTTGGTTAACTAAACTTGGGCCTATCACCCTCGTGACCCCACCCCCTGGCGGGACCACCTCGAATTGACCCCACCCCAAATCGGGCTGCGGGTTGACCCGCGACTTGGCCTCAACCCGACCCACTTCGCGCCAAGCTCTTGTTCTCCGATCTGGAACAATCTCATCACCGAGTCACGAAGACCTAGCGGTCTTCTTAGCTCAACTACCCTCTTTCATTTCACACTACTCAGGGATTTATCACACAAATATATCTCACGTATACTATGCACTCCGATAAGGGTCAAACATAAATATAAATCCTCTACTGAAGATGACCTTGCATCTAAGGTCTCTACGTATAATATTCTAAGGCTCACACTTTCCCTATCCCCAATCTTACCCTTTTAACTAACCATGATTTCTAATCACAATTAACACAATGTTATCTGAACATAACACTTAAAAATATACTCATCTTATCACACACACTAATCTCTAGAGGGTTTAAGGATATACCTGTATCTACTGCTTCACTCCCCTCAATGACATCTACCACAACGGCCACACCGAGGTGGGGGTGGCCTCCTCTGGCTAGCACCCCTTCCTCTGCGAACCACTGAATCCACAACTAATCTGGTAGGCTGAGTCCTCCTACTTGCATTCCTCCTACTTGAACATTCTTTCGTCACATGTACGGCGGCGCAGTAAAACAAGCACCAACAAAAAGCGGCATTCCCGGATGGCGCCGCCATGTGTGAACACCGAGGAAAATCGAATCGGTGCCGGAACCTACGTGTAGCTGTGAACTAGAAGCCCTGGAGCTCTGACCAACTCCTGCATACCCCGAACGTCCTGAACCCTGTGGAGGACCACTCTGCACTGGCGGAGGTGCGTATCCAGTCTGCTGCTGAGGCGATCTGCCTCGAAAGTTACCAAAGGACCCTGCCGATCTGGCCCTCTTTTGCTGCTCTTAGTTAATCCGTCGATCCCTACGTTTCTCGGCCTGCTGCGCATAAGCCCGTACGCAGGCCATGCTCATTCCTGACTGAAGAACTACTCTTACACAACCCTCCTTTAGATATTCATCAAGACCCGCGATAAATCGGTACATAAAATACTCTCTGGTTGCTAAATGCCTAGATAGTGATAGGGTCGTCTCTTTGCAATACATACTTTCGCATCGGTCGTGGGCGAAGGTTCAAATATCATGGCCATGATAGGGCTAGCCTTTGTGCTAGACTCTGCTGGGGATGGCGACGTCGCAGAACTCCCCGAATGAAGCACCACCCCAGGTGATGATTGGGCCTGTGCCCTAGTAACCCTCTGTGCTCTACTCGCGACTCCATTGCCTTGCCATACAGGCCGGGTTGCCTTGAGCGGAGGCATAAGCGTAAGGAAAGAAATGCGTTAGAGGTCCAACTTATAACACAACTCTAGGCACGATCTCGAGTGAGAAGAATGAAACCAATCCTAAATATCCTATAGCCTCTCGATTATTGGTGTGTTGAACAACACACCGATAATCAAGACTCTACTAGATACGGTCTGTAGACACTTTCCGAGGATTAACTGCTCTGATACCACTTTTGTCACGACCCGATCCCGAGCCCGTGACTGGTGCCTTACCCGGGCACTCAAGTAGTCATACATCAGAGAAATCAGTGAAAAATAAAACAAGACATGAAATGAGAAACAGTTGCCTTTCGGCATAAATATATAAAAACTTGAATCCGAACAGTTACATCCCTTTTACAACCTCTGCCTGCGGTACTACAGTGCCTCTAAGAATGTTATACAACAATGGCGGGACGGGGCCGCCATACCCACGAATGTAAGTACCTACAACGACGGGGACTATACAAGATAAGCCTCGGAGACACGGAGCTTCCCAAAATGCTGAATCGTGACCTATGAGCGAGGATCAACAATCGTGTACCTCTACTGCGGCGTGAACGGCCCCGAAGGAGGTCGATAACAGTACCAAGTATGTGAAATCAAAATATAAATGAAATCATACTAGTCTATATAAAACAGAAGACATACATGATAACAAATTTACGATACACATATATATGTGATCGTGTCAACTTAGGGACTCACGCCCTTAAAGTCATCACTCAAATATAATCATGAGTCTCATGCCCACAATATCAATTATGCCCGTGGAATTCCTTCCTCACTGCCGACAGTCCATGATATAAAAGCACCAAGGAATACACATGAACACCAGGTCCCACCTGTGTCATAATAAAACCGTACGGGGTAAGTACGAAGGCATATCCGACTACTAAAACCCACAGTACCAACAATGCCATACACTGTATCACGAGGTCATTCTAGACCGCACCACATGATCGAAGCTGGCCACTCGCCCTCAGTATCAATGTGCGCGTCTAATCCTGGAACTTACCGCACTCGCGTAGGCCACATAGGCCCGCGTAGGTATTCTCGCGACGGGGTAGCTAACCCGCGGTACCTCTCGACTCCGCACCGCATAGTCACATAGAACGTAGTCACGCATCGCATAAGGCACTCCGCGACGGATAATACACCGGAATGATCAATCTCGAACTCCGCACTCGCGTAGTCACACGCACGCATAGCCGTATAGACCGCATCAAGGGTGGAAAGTCCTCGGTATAACATGTCGGTGTATGTGATATAATAACAAGATAACGGGCTTAACGTTTAACAACGTAAGCACAACAAGAATAACCTCCTTACACAACATCACAAGACACTAAAACACGTAGCATCATAACATGTTTTACTTATCAAACCAACAAGAAGTATTACAAGGCTATCACAAGCAAATCATAGTCAAGTTACTCACACAAGGTCACACGGTATTCGTAGTATCAAATAAGGTAACTATATTTCAAGTAAACCGAAACCATTTCCATATCTTCTTTTAAAACATACTTAAGACAAAAACATGCCTCCTTTTTAAACGAAAACACTTCAATTTTTTTCAAGTCTTTGTCTTTTATAAATCAAGTCCTTACTTTGAAATTTTAATAAAATCAAAACTTGTTTATTAATGATCTTATTAAAGCAGCCATGATCTAGGAAATGCAATACAATTTTGTCTTATCTTAGCTTCTATGCAGATGGAGGTTTCTACTGGTTTTAATAATACTTAATTAGTCAATACATTTTCATTTATTAGATCTTTAGTGTTTTTTTCTATACTTATTCTCATTTACGAAATCAATACAAGGTTTTCATAAACAAATAAGTAAAACCGTTCCTTTTATCTTTCTTAAGTCGTTATACCTAACTTCCCATAAAGCTAGTATAACTCTTAAGCTTTCTGTTTAAAAATCAAGTATTACTCTTCTTTCAAAAATGGTTCATAATTCTTTTGAAATACTTCAAGGTTCTTATTATTTAGACTCAAGTCGTGCACATCGAGTAAAACCATGTTCGCTTAACACACGCGTCGTCTAGTACTATATATATATCTTAAAATATCATGCTCAAGAGGATAGGAAGAATCACATACCTACTCGGCGAAATCCACCTGCCAAGTCGTATATGTCGCGCGCAGAGTATCAACATATAATAGGCAAATACGTCTATCAACGTCTAGACTACTCTGTAGAATATTCTAAGCAGAAGGTTCTTATCGCTACGGAAAATCGGGCAACACTTCCCTACCCGTCAAAATACACAAGTCTACTGTTATACAGTCCTATATAATTACAGTTCAATTCTCTTCTCTTATACCATTCTTCTATACATCTTATACCCAATTCTAAACTTCTACAATATGTAATCTCCAATTACAATAGAAGGATAAGATTATTTACCTCGTTAAGCCCAAAATTATCCTAGTTTAAATGTCGATCTTGAACAACGTTTAGCTCCTAATCCGTGCGCTCCAATTTGCTCCAAGAAACCCTTAGAAGTTCTACACAACTTCTACTTAATACTTCAACCATTATGATGATTTTTCCCTAGGGTTTTGTTTTGTGACTAAAGAAAGTATAGTAGTATTTCTGTCACGACCCGATCTCGGGCCCGCGACTGGTGCCTTACCCCGAGCACCCTAGTGATAACAACATCAGAGAAAATCAGCGGAAATACAATTTAAACAGGAAACAAGAGACAACATAAGAAAACAGGCTAACCAAACGGTTACCTTCATGTATAAACATAAAACCGAATAGTTACAATCCTTTACAAACCTTGCCCACAACAGTACTACATACCTCTAAGAATGTAACAACAACTATGACGGGACAGGGCCCCGCCATACCCCTGAATGTACAAGTATCTACAATGACAGAGGACTATACCAAAAGATAAGCCTCCGAAGAAACGGAGCTTCCCAACGCTGAACTGCGATCCTATGAGCGAGGATCAACAATCGTGTACCTACTGCGGCATGAACGCAAATCGGGCGAGGTCGATAACAGGTACCAAGTATGTGAAACTGAAAAATACTGTAATGAAATCACATTTCATCATTTTATAAAACCATTTTGCGATAAGTAAACAGTTATGCCAAGTAAGGGGACGCATATCCCCAGAATAATCACTCACACATAACTATGGGTCTCACGCCCATAATATCACTCATGCCCGTGGAACTCATTCCTCGCTGCAGACATGATGTAAAACAACACCCATATGTGAACTCGAACACTAGATCACTGCTGCGTCGTCAAACCGTCGGGCGAGTAGAATCGCCACTACCGGTTCAAAAGCTAGTCATATCCTTCACGGCAAAATGCGGAAGCCAACTACTGGATCAAAAGCTAGCCACGCAATCGGCGAGGCAAGTACCACGCAAAGCGTACCATAGCCTACCGCCTCACGAGATATGGCGAGGCAAGTATCTCAAGCTATCTACGAGCACGCCGATACACGAGAAATGACCAGGACAAGTATCTCAAGTGTGCCTGTAACCACATGTACAAATCAAGCCCGTGATCGCTCGTCACCGCGGCAAGCTTCATGGATTAGCGGTCCATGGACAAATAACAAAACCCTCATGACCGCGTGCCGGCATCTTACCTCGAAAGCATGGTCATGAAACCATCCATCGGGCGCGTGCGTGGATCATCCATCGCGTCGGCGTGTCAAAGGAAATAACAATATAATATTCAAAGTGGACGCATACTCGTGGACCATCCAACGTGTCAGTATGTCCAAAAGAAATAACCAGATAATACTCAATAGTGAACGCATACTCGTGGACCATCCAACGTGTCAGTATGTCCAAGCAATCAATCAGATAGCCGGTCCTCCCCGAGAGAACGCGGTACGTAATCAAAACACTTGCACAACAAAGGCTATCACAACAAGCATAGGCAAGTTCAATGTACTTTCATTTTATATCAACAATCCGGGTTTCAACCCCAAAATACTACATACTTTCATTCTTTCAAAAAGACCCCTGTTTACGTAAAAGATACTAATACTCGTAGCATCAAAAACACATTTCCTTTTCAAACCAAATTACTTTACTTTCGTAAAAATCTTTACAGGACTTTTAAAATCAAGTACTCTATACTTTTTAAACCAAGTGCTTTTCTTTTAAAACCCAAATAACTTACTCTTTTCAAAACAAGTAACATATACTTAAATCAAGTTACTTCTCCTTTTCCGAAATCAAGTCATTTATAAGTCAAGCCTCTTATCTTTCAAGATCAAGTCTCTTAACTTTCAAAATCAAGTTGTTTAGCTTTCAAAATCAAATCTTTCTTTTATCTTCATAAAGTCGTTATAACTAACTTCCCATAAAGCCATTATAACACTTTATGTTTTAAACAAACAAAATTCATTTCACACACGTACGTCTACCGTACTATATAGTTCACAACAATCATGCTCAAGAGTATAGGAAGAATCACATACCTTTTTAGCTTAAACCACAAGCCAAGTCAAGTATGCCGCGCGTAGAAGATCCACCTATAACAACCACAATATATCTATCAATCTCTAGTTCTCTTCGTAGCATTCTAAGTAAACAGTTCCTTATTCTACGGAAAATTCGGCAGCACCTCCCCCCCCGCAAACACATAAATAACCTCCCCCTAACAAGGCCTGCTACCAAGCCAACAACTCCAAGGGGATTACACGTCTAACCGGACGTGTTCAATTCTACCGTAAAAATACTACACAAGTCATCAGAATACAGTCTAATGTAAATCTGATTCAATCCTTTATAATTATCCTTCCAATATATCTTATACTCAATTCTATACTGCTACAATATGTAATATCCAATTACAATAGGGGGACATAGATCATTACCTCGATAAGCCCAAAATTATCCAAGATAATAAGTCGATCCTGAGCAACGTTTAGCTCCAAATTCTGACGCTCCAACCCGCTCCAAGAAACCCTTAGAAGCTCTTAACCAACTCCTCTTCAAGATCTAACTCCAACAAGTGAAGAACACTAAGGCTCAATTATGGCAAGTTTCGGCCAAGGTGAAATTCTAAGGCTAGGGGTGTGAAATCTTTTCCAACTCTTGGTACACAATCTTCCTAACACCTTAAGGAAGAACACTTATAAGTTTAAGGATTTTTGGACAACTTTTGCTCAAGAATTTCAAGGCAAAGCCGAGAGCAACCTCTGAGGAGGAGTATTTTTGTCTTGGAAATCAAAGTGTGGGATGAAGAATAAGTCTTGCTTTCATGGGGTATTTATAGAGAAATCAAGGTCCAAGATCAAGGCAAGTGTGTGGTGAGATTGGGGTACAAGTGTGTGTGGGTCCCACCCTCCAAATGGCTACACAAAACACAAGACAAGTGGCTTGCCACTTGTAAGGCCATTTCGGCCAAGGGACACTTGTCAAGCCAAGTCGGCCAACCTTGGCCACATGGGGGTGACACGTGTCGCCCTCCTACTCATCCAAAATATTTCATCTTCTGAAAATATCCAAAATACCGAAAATCTCAAAAACAAAGCGGGCCCCACAAAACCGTAAATTTCTCCCGTGGGCCCCACGTGACCATTTTCGAAAATAAAATCTCATAATTCTAATATAATCCAAGAAGCCCAAATACCAAATCTGGGAATCCAATTCCCATCAACGAACCTTTTTCCTTCACAAAACCCGGAAACTTTTCCGTCGAAAAATCACATCTTTCTTTCTTTCCAAAATTTCTGTCGTATTCTCGTATGTACGTCCTCACATACATACCCTGGAACTACGGGGTATAACAATTTCCGGGCTCTTAGTATTGAAATAACTTTGGAATACTACAAGGTATTTGGGCTAAGGTATTTTGGAATTGTAACAATACTTGGAGAATACTTTTCTACCAGGGGGCTTTCTAGGAACACTAGAAAGGGGAAGGGGTGTTTGATGAACAACTAGGCAAGGGGAGAGGGCTTGGGCGAGAACACTACTGAGGAGAGGAGTTTTGAGACTTGGAGAAATGTTTAAGGGATGAAGAATAAGTCTTGCACTTGAGGGGTATTTATAGGCCAACCAATGGCCAAGATTAAAACAAATGGATGGTGTAGATTTGGATCAATGTGAAGAGTTAGGTCTTCCAACCAAGTGTCCACCATAACCTTGGGACATATGTCCACCACAACATTGGGACATATGTGTTACACCCCGGAAATTCCAGGATATGTTTTTAAGAACGTACATAAGAACTCAAATGTTAAGGTTTGAGACGAGTAAAATTTATCGGAATTTTGGATTTGTCGGAAAACGAAATATTGTGACGAATGGGAGGGCGACACGTGTCACCCCCCTTATGTTGTCTTGGACGAAATTTATCAAGGACAAAAGGGTCATTTGACCATTGTTAGGAAGACAAGTCTTGCAAATGACTTAGCTTGACATTGTTGACTAAAAGTCCAAGGGCCACTTGGGCAAGATCCATGTGAAACACATCCGAGACATCCATATGTACTAATCTAGACCTTCCATTTTGTTATATAAGCTTACTAGTAGCAAGACTTTGTCATTCTCTACACTTAGAAAAAAAAATTGAAATCTTGTCTTGCTCACTATGGAAGCTCACGGTTTTGACAAGTTTCCAAGAGGAAAATTTCCAATTCTTGTCCAATAATTCCCACTTTAAACCAAGGTTCCTAAGAGTATTGTAAGGTTTTCTCAAAGAAAGATTTCGGAAAAGAGGCGTTTTTCGTATTAGTCGTGGCGAAAACCTAAAGGGTTATTCAACTTTGAAGTTGGAACTTGAAGATGAGTTATTCTTAAGCTTCTAAGGGTTGCTTGGAGTGGATTGGAACGTCGAAAGGAGGAGCTAAAGTTGCTAAGGAGCGACTTGTGATCTTGGATCATAATTGGGCTAATTGAGGTATAATCTTGTTTTACTTTTGTAATTGAAGATTCCACGTTATTATAAGTTAGAAGTGATCATGTGATTTGTGTTATGAAGTTTGATAAGTGACATGGATTGTAGAAGCCTAGAACCGAAAATGACATGATTAGCCTTTTGAAATTGAAATGCAATTTTGGTCGTTAATTTAGAATCGTCGCATGTTTACCTACTTGAGAATTGTAGTAGTTATGTCGATTGCGGCTTGATATCATGTTATACTAAACCATTTGGATTGAAATGGAAATTGAATAAGAATTGGTATTGTTATATTATTGTGAGCCAATTGAAATTGTTTGGTTATTCATTTGCATGGATTACCTTCTATATTATTGTGAGCCAATTGGGGCTGTTTGATTATTCATTTGCATTGGATTACCTTCTATATTATTGTGAGCCAATTGGGGCTGTTTGGTTATTCATTGGCATTGGATTACCTTCTATATTGTTGTGAGCCAATTGGGGCTGTTTGATTATTGTATTTCGACCTTGGAAAAAGTGGCAAAGTTAGTAAAAACAAAGGAGGTGCTGTCCGATTTTTCGTAGAATTTAGAGACTTAACACTTATAATATTCTACGTTTGAAGTAAGGCCTTAATGGACGTATTGTGAATATTATAGGTTGACATACTACGGGCGGGAATTTGTACTTGACAAGTGGTTTGACCCGAAGAGGTATGTGGAACTTTTCCTATCTTTTGAGCATGACTAGTTTCACGTATATAGTACGGTAGACGTACAAGATTTTGACAATCTAGTCCATTTGACATCCTTGGCTTATTTTAGGAATGTCCAAGTTGATTGAGTTAGGGAATTAACTCACTTGTTTAAATGTTAAGGATATCTTGGTTTTCAAAGTTAAGAGACTTTAAGTATGTTGAAAGTATTTTGATACTTGTTTTTATGGAAAGTTTAAAGAGTGGTTTACTCTAAGTAATTTAAGTATGTTAAGGGACTTGAAGAGTTTTAAAGTATGCGATACTTGTTTCGTTTTAAACGTATAAGTCCCTTGGATAGGAAATTGTACTTGACTAATGCATAAAGTGAATATAACGACTTTATGGGGAGTTGGTTATATTGGTTTTATGGAAAGATAAATGGATTGATTTATTGAAAGGAAATTTGATTTAAGGCATCAATTGCCTAAGGTTTTAATGGAAAGAAGTCACTTGATTTAGAAGCCTAAATGTATTTCTAAAAGGTATCGTGACTTGTCTTGAAAAGTAGTTATGACTTGATACTACGGTTATTAGTATCTTGGAAGTTATATATGAAAAAGAGTCATTTTTAAAAGAATAGAAATACGTAGTACTTTGGGTTAAATTCCCGGATTTTATAATGACATGTTAGTGCCTTAAGTAAACTAAAATGAGAATGTATATGAATAAGGCTAATAAGAAGTTAGGGGGATTTCTTAACTTGCTTATTTATTGTATGATAAGCCGGTAGGGCTTATGTTATGTATGATGGCCGGTTGAGCTAGGGTAAGAGTATAAATGAGGGGTAAACCCCCAAGACGTTATACCACGCCTGGGGTAAGAGTATAAATGAGGGGTAAACCCCCAAGACGGTATACCACCTGTTTCCGTGGATTTGCTACCCATGATGCGAGGACTACCTCATGCGAGTCCTTATGGGCTTATGCGGTGAAATAGTCCCACGTGCGGTAGTCTGACTATGCGAGAATACCTCATGCGGGTCACGCGATCTATGCGGGTGAAATAGTCCCGTGAATAGGATTGCTTAATGATCTGCGGCGGGTGGTCTGCTTTGATCGTGAGCCTCTACTTTATATTGTAAGTATACTCTATTTACTCTCATTGTTAGTAAGGCACGATGTCTCGTTAATTGAGTAATCATACATGTCTCGCTTTATTTTAGACTTATGATTTCATTCTGATGCTTTCGATTTCACATATTTGGTACATGTTATCGACCTCCTTGAAGTGCGTTCACGCCGCATGTAAAGTCTGAGTTCTTGATCCTCGCCTCGGGATCACTGTTCGGTATTGAGAAGCTCCTTCATTTCGGAGGCTTATCCTCAGTATTGTCGGTTGTTGTACATTCGGGGTATGGCGGGGCCCGTCACTTGAGTTGTTATTCTTAAGTGCAGTAGTCACATTGTGGATTGGGCTGTAAAGAAAAGAAAAATGTACTGTTCTATTTCTGGATTGAGTATATTTTACGGAAGGTGGCCTTATCGGCTAGCCTGTTGTTGGTTACTGTCTAAGTTTTTTTTGTATGTTGTGTATGTTCTGCTGCTATTCTCTGATGTATACCTGACAGGGGTGCCCAGGTAGGGCACCAGTCGCGGGCCCGGGGTCGGGTCGTGACAAAGTGGTATCAGAGCAGTTAGTCCTCGGAAAGTGTCTACAGACCGTGTCTAGTAGAGTCTTGATTATCGGTGTGTTGTGCACCACATCTATAATCAGGAGGCTGCAGGACATTTAGGATTGGTTTCCATTCTTCTCACTCTAAGATCGTGCGATAGAGCTGTATGGTTAGGGTCGTCTCTCCCAACAAGTTATGATTGTTTGCCTACGAGAAAGCGTGATGACCGGGAAGGATTACGTGGATTGCGTATCCAGGTTGGTAATGGTTGTAGTTGGTATTGTGACATACAACTATGCGAATTTATGTATGAGGGTCAGACGCGTGTTGCCTAGAATGATTTAGATTACCAGGATTTGGAAGGGACTAAATAAATACCGGGAAGGTATGAAACAGTTTAATGAATTCTCATCAAGGTTTTACGTGCTAATTTGAGATAATTAGGAAATGATGAGTTATCGGAAAAGGTAATGGACCCTTAAGAAGTTAATTAAGAGACTAAGTGGAAGACTATGTTAGCAACTTAAGCTTCGTGGTATGCTTAAGGGAATTGTATGCGCGAGATCGGACGAAGAAAGTATGGTTGTTGTGGTCAAGACAAAGCGATTATGATATTACGAGAAGTTCTTGTACCGATTCACGAAGTGATAAGATAGGCTTGGAGCATGGAAATTGCGAGCCTAAAAATGTTGATAACCACCGAGACCTTAGGTATATAAGGCCTTCTCGGGTAGTAAAAGTTAAGACAGACCTAGGAAAAAGAGTTAAATCACGGCCGAGTCGGGTTGGGGATCTATTTAGGGTCGCCCATAACTTGAAAGAAATGGGATCAGTTAGTAGTAGTCCGCTATGTGACAGGTCACGAGGTGCAAGGCCCAAGTTTAGTTAGTCATTTTACGGGTTCGTGGGCGTGTTCCACCGAACCAGTTGTGAGCCGGAATGGACCTTGTATTGTTTAATTTAGTAACTCCGCAGATTTGAGGCGAAAGCGATTATGAAGGCTATGTCGTGCGCTAGAATAAGTTTGGGAGTACGGAAGAAATGCGACCCGATGAAAGAGAGCAACAAGAATAAGGAAATGGAACTGAATCCATGAGGACCTTTCGAGGTGACTACACGTGAGTGTTGGGTGGTATTGGCGGTTACATAATAATTGGCGGTAACGATAAAGTCGTTGGACCAGTATTTGTTATGACGCATTGAGGTCATTATGAGTTGGGCTAGTTGGCCTCTTGTTATGCCAACGTGGACTACATAAGAGATTGATTGATTCGGTTCCGTGGCGGTTATCGAGTGGAAAGGAAGAGAAGTGGTGGTAACCAGTGAATTATCCTTCCTTCTTTGACATTGTTTTCTTTGTAAGTATGTGTGACTTGTTTACTTGGGGTAAATTGACGCAGGAAGTATGTAATAATTGAATTTGGAGGAAGTTATTTTAAGTGCCCTTGGAGGTACTTGGAGTTGGTTTGGTGTGGCGGTCAGGGCCACGACCTTCCGGATAATTTCAGGAAAATGTACAAGGCAAGAATAAAAATAAGTACGAGTGTTGCCGGCGGAAAGCTGAGGGTATCTTTGGTAGGTTGGAAAAATCTACATGAACTTAAAGGCGGGGCGTGATGATTAGCTAATTCTTGGACAAGAGGACCCAATAGTAGGGTTGTGACTCGAGAAAGTTCAAGATAGGGAGATAAGTTCTCTTCCCACGAAAAGGGCGATTAGCGTATTATGGGGTTGCATGTACCCATGTTGTTAGGCAGGATATGACCAGAATAATAAAGGAGAATACGACTATGGTTAAAAATAGGTTGCACGAGATATGTTTACCCAGACTAGTGTAAAGACCATTAGTAAATAATGGGAAGTAAGAACATTTAGAAAATGTGGTAACACCTAGTTATAGGCTCTGGCGGGAAAGGAAAACCGGGTTACTACTTGTGAGATCAAGAAACCTCCCCTAAATTGTGATTGTGATGAAGTCTTAGCCATGAGGCAAGCAAATGAATTAAGTCTAAGTTTAGTGACCAAGTTTGGTTGCAACAAAAGGGAAAGCAGAACCATAAGTGAGATTAAGGATACGAATATTTCGCGAGAATGAGAAAGACTTTCAATTATTGGAAGACAAGTTGACCACGACTACAGTTCTAACTCCTCCTGAAAGACTAGAGGGTTAGGTTTTGATGATAACACGTTGGGTGTTGGGCTAGGTTGTGTGCTGACGCAACCCGATAAGGTTAGAACCTATGTTTTCCCGGTAGTTAGGAAAGCGGGAAAGAAATTATGCGCCACTCACGATTTAGAGTTGGCGGCAGTTAAATCATGCCTTGAAGATTTGGGGGCATGACGTATATACAGACTTCATGTGGATACTTGTGCAGACCACAAAAGCCTCCGGTATATCTGCAGACTGAGGCAGTAGAATTTGCGACACCGATGGTGGTTAGAGTTACTCAAGGATTGTGATATTGATATCCTATACCATCCGGGGAAAGCCAAGACAGTTACATATACTCTTTGTGATGGACCTAAGGGTAGTCTGCCAGATGGGCAGCCAGATAGACAGGAGGTAGTCCGTAAGATTCTTCGATTCACAGAGCCTGGGGTTCGATTATTGGTTTCAAGGTTAATGAAGTTCAGATCCGAGAGGTTGTCGAGTCTTCCATCATTGAGGAAGTAAAGAGCGGCGATATGAGGATCGATTATATCTGGTATCGAGATCGACTCTCAGAGAGAAGAGCACAGTTGAGTAGCACCGGATGAGGTCTTTGTGAGATGAGGATAGATTGCGTGTACCGGTCTTTGAGAACTAGTCGCCAGTTTTAGGGAGGCACGCGGTGCTGTGCCCTAATTGTTTGGGGCCGACTAAGTCGTGTCGTGACCTCGAAGTATGTATGGGTAAGATGACCGGAAAAGGGACATAAGCGGAGTTCTTGCTTAGTGTCAGAGATAGTAGCAGTCATGGTTGAGCACCGAAGCCAGTGGGCTGTGCAGTGATTGAAATCCCAACCTAGATATGAGAGGTAATTAATATAGATCTTGTTACAGGTGGCATCGTGCTCGGAGGAAGTGCGACTCCACAGGGTCATGGTAATTAAATTTGGCGAAACGATCGTGTTCTTTGGTTGGGACCCTTACTGGTGAGGATTATGCTTGCTTGTATAGCGAGAGAGATTGTGAGGCTGCGGGGTTCCTACGTTTATGATGGCCAAGCGGATGAGCTCGATTCTGGATAACTTCGGAGGTTTTTCGGGAGGGATTAGGGACACGGTGAGTCTCGGTGTTGCATTACACCCTCGAGGCCGACGGACGAGCAAAGCGTACTATCGAGCACACGAGAATAGGATGCGGGCCTGTGTTCTTGATTTCAGAAATAGCCGGGAGGGTTAATTGTCTCTTGTTGTGTTGAGTACAATAACAGATATCCTTCCAGTATTCGGATGACCCTGTATGAGGCCTTGTATGTAAGAAAGTGTAGATCGCCGGTTGGTGGGTTCGGCGTGGCGAGTTCGATTATTTGGTCCAAACTTGATTGTGAAGTGTGGATAAGCGAAGCTTATCAGGAAAGATTATTTGTAAGCTTAGAGTCGTGAAGCTTTATGCGGATAGCAAGCGTTGACACATGGGGTTCAGGTTGGCATTTTAGTATGTGGCCACCTGTGGCATTATTGGTATGTAGGGGTTGTAAGGAGACTATGTCGCTATCTTTAAGTTGGACTCCCGAAAGAACATTCGGGGACGAATGTTTCTAAGGGGGGAAGAATGTTACACCCCGGAAATTCCAGGATATGTTTTTAGAACGTCATAAGAACTCAAATGTTAAGGTTTGAGACGAGTAAAATTTATCAGAATTTTGGATTTGTCGGAAAACGAAATATTGTGACGAATGGGAGGGCGACACGTGTCACCCCCCTTATGTTGTCTTGGACGAAATTTATCAAGGACAAAAGGGTCATTTGACCATTGTTAGGAAGACAAGTCTTGCAAATGACTTAGCTTGACATTGTTGACTAAAAGTCCAGGGCGGCACTGGCAAGATCCATGTGAAACACATCCGAGCCATCCATATGTACTAATCTAGACCTTCCATTTTGTTATATAAGCTTACTAGTAGCAAGACTTTGTCATTCTACACTTAGAAAAAAATTGAAATCTTGTCTTGCTCACTATGGAAGCTCACGGTTTGACAAGTTTCAAGAGGAAAATTTCCAATTCTTGTCCAATAATTCCCACTTTAAACCAAGGTTCCTAAGAGTATTGTAAGGTTTTCTCAAAAGAAAGATTTGGAAAAGAGGCGTTTCGTATTAGTCGCAAGGCGAAAACCTAAAGGGTTATTCAACTTTGAAGTTGGAACTTGAAGATGAGTTATTCTTAAGCTTCTAAGGGTTGCTTGGAGTGGATTGGAACGTCGAAAGGAGGAGCTAAAGTTGCTAAGGAGCGACTTGTGATCTTGGATCATAATTGGGCTAATTGAGGTATAATCTTCGTTTTACTTTTGTAATTGAAGATTCCACGTTATTATAAGTTAGAAGTGATCATGTGATTTGTGTTATGAAGTTTGATAAGTGACATGGATTGTAGAAGCCTAGAACCGAAAATGACATGATTAGCCTTTTGAAATTGAAATGCAATTTTGGTCGTTAATTTAGAATCGCATGTTTACCTACTTGAGAATTGTAGTAGTTGTAATCGATTGCGGCTTGATATCATGTTATACTAAACCATTTGGATTGAAATGGAAATTGAATAAGAATTGGTATTGTTATATTATTGTGAGCCAATTGGGGCTGTTTGGTTATTCATTTGCATTGGATTACCTTCTATATTATTGTGAGCCAATTGGGGCTGTTTGATTATTCATTTGCATTGGATTACCTTCTATATTATTGTGAGCCAATTGGGGCTGTTTGGTTATTCATTGGCATTGGATTACCTTCTATATTGTTGTGAGCCAATTGGGGTTGTTTGATTATTGTATTTCGACCTTGGAAAAGGTGGCAAAGTTAGTAAAAACAAAGGAGGTGCTGTCCGATTTTTCGTAGAATTTAGAGACTTAACACTTATAATATTCTACGTTTGAAGTAAGGCCTTAATGGACGTATTGTGAATATTATAGGTTGACATACTACGGGCGGGAATTTGTACTTGACAAGTGGTTTGACCCGAAGAGGTATGTGGAACTTTTCCTATCTTTTGAGCATGACTAGTTTCACGTATATAGTACGGTGAGCGTCTGAGATTTTGACAATCTAGTCCATTTGACATCCTTGGCTTATTTTAGGAATGTCGAGTTGATTGAGTTAGGAATTAACTCACTTGTTTAAATGTTAAGGATATCTTGGTTTTCAAAGTTAAGAGACTTTAAGTATGTTGAAAGTATTTTGATACTTGTTTTTATGGAAAGTTTAAAGAGTGGTTTACTCTAAGTAATTTAAGTATGTTAAGGGACTTGAAGAGTTTTAAAGTATGCGATACTTGTTTCGTTTTAAACGTATAAGTCCCTTGGATAGAAATTGTACTTGACTAATGCATAAAGTGAATATAACGACTTTATGGGGAGTTGGTTATATTGGTTTTATGGAAAGATAAATGGCTTGATTTATTGAAAGGAAATTTGATTTAAGGCATCAATTGCCTAAGGTTTTAAAGGAAAGAAGTCACTTGATTTAGAAGCCTAAATGTATTTCTAAAAGGTATCGTGACTTGTCTTGAAAAGTAGTTATGACTTGATACTACGGTTATTAGTATCTTGGAAGTTATATATGAAAAAGAGTCATTTTTAAAAGAATAGAAATCGTAGTACTTTGGGTTAAATTCCCGGATTTTATAATGACATGTTAGTGCCTTAAGTAAACTAAAATGAGAATGTATATGAATAAGGCTAATAAGAAGTTAAGGGGATTTCTTAACTTGCTTATTTATTGTATGATAAGCCGGTAGGGCTTATGTTATGTATGATGGCCGGTTGAGCTAGGGTAAGAGTATAAATGAGGGTAAACCCCAGACGTTATACCACCGCTTGTGGTAAGAGTATAAATGAGGGTAAACCCCAAGACGTTATACCACTGTTTAGTGGATTTGCTACCCATGATGCAAGGAATACCTCATGCGAGTCCTTATGGGCTTATGCGGTGAAATAGTCCCGTGCGGTAGTCTGACTATCACGAGGAATACCTCATGCGGGTCCACGCGATCTATGCGGTGAAATAGTCCCAGAATAGGGGTATGGCGGGGCCCGTCACTTGAGTTGTTATTCTTAGAAGTGCAGTAGTCACATTGTGGATTGGGTGTAAAGAAAAGAAAAATGTCTTGTTACATTTACGGATTGAGTATATTTTACGGAAGGTGGCCTTATCGGCTAACTTTGTTGTTAGTTCTTGTCAAGTTTTTTTGTATGTTGTGTATGTTCATTGCTATTCTCGATGTATACAGCGGGGTGCCGTGTAGGGCACCGATCGCGAGCTTGAAGTCGGGTCGTGACAATATGTCCCCCACAACAAAGAGCCAAGTGGCCTCCACTAACTCAAAAAAAACGTCCAACCTTACCTACCCCCACTACCCAAAAAATATCTTTGCAAGACTTGACCATTTGACCTTGGCCACATTTTCGTCCAACCCATGCCAACTAAGGGTGACACATGTCGCCCTCCTATTGGTCCAAAATATTTCGTCTCCCGGAAAAATCTGTAATCGGTTAAAATATTAAAAACGTAGAATTTCCTTCACAAGGTTCGGAATCTTTTCCGTCGAAAATTCACAATTTCATCCTTAACCTAATTAGGGTTTGTACAAATGTACGTACGTCCTCACATACATACTCTGGAAATACGGGGTATAACATCTTCTAAGGGCTTCAAGTGGCGGATTGGAATGTCAAGGAGAGGCTCTAAGTTGCTAGGAGCGACTTCGGATC
Organism: Przewalskia tangutica; assembly: GCA_029844215.1. Lineage (NCBI taxonomy): Eukaryota > Viridiplantae > Streptophyta > Magnoliopsida > Solanales > Solanaceae > Przewalskia > Przewalskia tangutica. The sequence continues at coordinate 50,935,415 of CM056724.1, forward strand.
TTGAAGTGAATTAAGGCTCACTAAGGTAACAATCTTGTTCTCTTAAGTGTATAAGATTACATATTGTTGTAGCCTTACATTTTAACTAGCATGAAGTATATGTATATAAGATTGATAAGTGTTATGGATATTGGAAGCCTAAAATCCAAAATGACATTGTTTAGCCATTTGAAATTGAAATACAATTTTGGCCGATAATTAGAATCGTCGCATGTTACCTACTTGAAGATTTTAGTAGTTATAATCGATTGCGGCTTGATAACATGTTATACTAAACAACTTGAATTGAAAAGGAATTGGAAAGGTTGATATGTTGTTACACCTTTGGCCGAGAATGACTTTGTATGTTGGATTAGTTTGATATTAATTTGTGGGGCGGAATTTTACACGTCTTGTAGGCGTGTAATCCCCTATTGATAACTACATTGTTGGGCCTTAAATGTGGCGTGTTTGGCTATTGTATTCGGGCCTTGAAAAAGGTGGAAAAGTATGTAGAAACAAAGGAAGTGATGTACGATTTTCCGTAGAATTTAGTGACTTTGCACTTAGAATATTCTACGTTTGAAGTAAGAGGTTAATAGACGTATTATGGTCATTATAGGTTGACATACTACGTACGGCATATTGGACTTGGCAAGTGGATTGAACCGAAAAGGTATGTGGAACTTTCTTATATCTTGAGCATGAATAGTTGTAAATGTATAGTACGGTAGACGTACGAGATTTTTGACAATCTAATCCATTTGATATCCTTGGCTTATTTTAAGAATGTCCAAGTTGGTTGAGTTAGGTACTTAACTCATTTGTTTAAGAATATTAAGGATATCTTAGTTCCTAAAAAGTTAAGAGACTTAAAGTATTTTGAAAGTATATGATACTTGGTTTTGAAAATATAAATCTCTTGGATATAAATAAGAAGGTATTTGTCTAAAGTATAAAGCAAGTATAACGGCTTTATGGGAAGTTGGTTATAATAGCTTTATGGAAAGTTAAAAAGAGTGGTTTACTCTAAGTAATGTAAGTTTGATAAATGACTTGAAATAATGAAAGACAAATTGATTTTAAGGCATCAATTGCTTAAGGTTTTAAAAGAAAGAAGTCACTTGATTTAGAAGCCTATAAATGTATTTCTAAAAGGTATTGTGACTTGTCTTGAAAAGTAGATATGACTTGATACTACAGTTATTAGTATCTTGGAAGTTTTATATGAAAAAGAGTCATTTTAAAAGAATAGAAGTACGTAGTACTTTGGGTTAAATTCCCGGATTTTATAATGACATGTTAATGCCTTAAGTAAACTAAAATGAGAGTGTATATGAATAAGGCTAATAAGAAGTTAGAGGGATTTCTTAACTTGCTTATGTTATGTATGATAAGCTGGTAGTGCTTATGTTATATATGATAAGCCGGTAGTGCTTATGTTATGTATGATAAGCCGGTAGTGCTTATGTTATGTATGATAGCCGGTTGTGCTAGTTTATGTTATTCTTACGGGGTAAAGCCCCGGGTTACTACTAATTCCATGGATTTGCTACCCATGATGCGAGTGCGGCGTTTGTACTCATTGCGGGCCCATCGGGCTAAAGCGGTGAAATAGTCTATCGCGAGGAATACCTCATGCGCGTCCACACGACTATCTTGCGGATCTGACTGTGCGAGAAAGTTACCTCATTGCGGGTCCACAGGACCTATGCGGGTGAAATAGTCCCAGGAGTAGGATTTCTTAATGACATACGGGTGGGTGGCCCTACTTTGATCATGAGCCTCCTATTTTTATGCAGTAAAGTATACTCTTGTTACTCTCATTGTTAGTAAAGCACAGTGTACTGATAATTGAGTTATCATACATGTCTCCAGCTTTATTTTAGACTTATGATTTTACTACAGTACTTTTAGTTTCACATATTTGGTACATGTTGTACTGACCTTGTTACACCCCGTAAGTCCAGGACATGTTTAAGAGAATGTACGTAAGGAACTCAAGACTTGAAAAGGGTACGAAAGGAAGAATTGTTTTTCCGACGGAAAATCTTCCGAACGTCGGAAAGGAAAAATGTTCGTTGAGAAGAGTTGGATTCTCAAAATGCATTAATTGAAGAGTATGGAACTTATTATCATTGTGGAAATTTATTTTTACGGATTTGGTCATGTGGGGCCCACCCGAGAAATTTTACGTTTTGTGGGACCCACGAGGGTTACGGAATTTTATGGACGAATGGGAGGGCGACACGTGGCACCCCCCCACATTGGTCTTGGACGAATTGGAGCAAGGATATAATGGTCATTTGACCATTGTGTAGATGAGCAAGTCTTGCTAGACTTTGGCTTGATTTTATTGACTAAGTCAAAGTCAAGAAAGCTTGATTATATTGACCACATCTTAGCCTTCCATTTGGATTTATCCTAGCCTTTGATTTAATTATATATACTACTACTACTACTAGTAGTAGCAAGACATCCCACACTTAGAATTTTTTTGCAAGAACTTGGGTTCTTGAAGCTTTAGCTCTCGGCTTTGGAGAGAAAAAGGAGATGAAAAATTTCAAATGTTGTCCATTAGCCACAAGACTTTAACCCAAGGTTCCTAAGAGTGTTGTAAGGTTATCTCAATAGAAAGATCCCGGAAAAGTGGCGTTTTCGCATTAGTCGCAAGGCGGAAACTTAAGGAGTTCTTCAACTTTGAAGTTGGAACTTGAAGATGAGTTCTTCATAGGCTTCTAAGGAGTGCTTGGAGCGGATTGGAACACAAGTAAAGGAGCTAAGAATTGCTAAGGAGCGACTTTGAATCTTGGGAAGATTAAGGGCTTGAAAAGGTATAATTCTTGTCGTTTTAGTAATTACGATTACGTATTGTTGTAGCTTTGGATATTAGCAAGCATGAGGTTTGTATTATGAAGTTTGATAAGTATTTTGACTATTGGAACCCTAATCCGAAAACTAGTATGTTAGCCCTTAAGATTGTAATTCAATTTGGTTACTAGTTTAGTTGTCACATGTTATATAAAGAGGGAATTAAAGTTGTTGAAGTTGTTTATGACTATGTAGCATGTTGGAATAACAACTTGTATTGAAAAAGAATTTGAAAGAGAAGTAGTGTTGTTGTAGCCGAGAATGACATGGAAATTATTGGATTGTCTTGTATATTGTGGGGCGGAATTTTACACGTCCTGTTAAGGCGTGTAATCCCCTTTGGTTAGCTGAATTGTTGGGCCTTAAATGTGGCGTGTTTGGTTATTATATTCGGCCTTGAAAAAGGTGGCAAAGTATGTAGAAACAAAGGAAGTGCTGCCCGATTTTCCGTAGAATTTAGTGACTTTGCACTTAGAATATTCTACGTTTAAAGCTAGAGGTTTAATGGACGTATTATGGCCATTATAGGTTGAAGTACTAAGAATAGCATATTCTACTTGAAGGATGGAATAGCTATCAAGGTTGAAGTACTTTGGAGCATTTTGCTAATTGTCAATAATCGTCGCGAGGTATGTGAACCTCTTCTTTCTTTAGACATGATTCTATGTATGGAATATACACGTGGTATTATTTCATGATTCCTTCTACTCTTAGAAGTTAAGAAGTATGTATGTTGATTTACTCTACGTAAGTGTTATACCCCGTATTTCCAGAGTATGTATGCGAGGACGTACGTACGAATATTCAAACCCTAATTAGGTTAAGGATGGAATTGTGAACTTTCAACGGAAAAGATTCCGAACCTTGTGAAGGAATTTCTACGTTTTTAGTATTTTAACCGATTACGGATTTTTCCGAGAGACGAAATATTTTGGACCAATAGGAGGGCGACATGTGTCACCCTTAGTTGGCATGGGTTGGACGAAAATGGTGGCCTAGTGGACAAGGTCAAATGGTCAAGTCTTGGAAGATATTTTCTTTGGGTGAGTGGGGGTAGGTAGGGACGGTTTTGAGGAGCAAGTGGGAGGGCCTTGTTGGACGTTTTTGTGTGCTAGTGGAAGGCCACATGGCTCTTTGTTGTGGGGGACATATGTGTCACGACCCGTTCCGGGGCCAGTGACTGGTGCCTTACCCGGGCACCCAAGTAGTCATACATCAGAGAAAATCAGCGGAATATAAAAACAAGACATGAAACAATGTGTAAAATGAGACACAGTTTATCTGAGAAAAGTCGCCTTTCGGCATATATATATATAACCAAAATCTGGCAGTTACATCCCAACTGTACAACAGGACTACAGACCTCTAAGAAGATAAGCCACTATGGCGGGACAGGGCCCCGCCATACCCTGAACGTACAAAACTATCTACAACAACAGGGAGATCATACCCAAAAGTCGAGCCTCCGGAGAAGATGGAGCTCCTGACACTAAAGCAAAAGATCCTAAGGATGCGGGTCTAGCACCTGCTTTCCCTTACCTGCGGCATGAACGCAGCCCCCCTGTTATACCCCGTAGTTCCAGGGTATGTATGCGAGGACGTACGTACGAGAATACGACAGAAAGATTGGAAAGGAAGAAAGAGGTGATTTTTCCACGGAAAAGTTTCCGGTTTTTGTGAAGGAAAAAGGTTCGTTAATGGGAATTGGATTCCCAGATTTGGTTTTTGGACTTCTTAGATTATATTAGAATTATGGAATTTTATTTTCGGAAATGGTCACGTGGGGCCCACGGGAGAAATTTGCGGTTTTGTGGGGCCCGCTTTGATTTTGAGATTTTGGCCGTTATGGATATTTTCGGAAGACGAAATATTTTGGGACGAATCGGGGCGACACGTGTCACCCCACGTGGCACCGCCGGCGAAATATGTTTGTCTGACACCTTGGTTAAGTCGTTTTTGACGAAGCGTTCTACCTAACTACGAAGGGTAAATTACGGCTATGTCATTTAGTATTTTTGCGGATTTTTCCGAGAGACGAAACGTTTTGGACCAACGAGAGGGCAACACGGCACCTCTCGTTGGTGGACTTGAAAAGGCGTTAGGGCGAATGGATGAGCAAGTGTTGGTTGATATTTGTGTAGATATTTGTGAGGTTTTAAGGAGTAGGGTCTAGGGGCACTTGGGCATATCTTGGCCTCCACTTGCCCCCACTTGGCTAGATCTTGGCCCTTGGTTGGCCTTTGCTTGGCTATAAATACCCTCCCTTTGAAGACTTCTTCATCCATTCCATAATTTCCAAGTCTTGAAAACCTCCTCCTCATTGTTGGTTTCGTCCCTCCTCTTCCCTTGTGAGGCCTTGGCCAGAGGTGCACCACTCCTGGAGGCCTTGGCCGAGGGTACACCACTCCTAGTGGGGTCGTGAGGTACCCCTTGCCTTGTTGATCTCGTAGAATACACCCCTCTTGGTAGAAATACTCTCAAAAGTATTGTTACTATACCCAAATTACCTTAGCCAGTATACCTTGTAGTATTCCAAAGAAACCTCTATCGTAGAGCAGGAAATACTACAGTATGTCCTTTTGTCTCAAACCGAAACCCTAAGGAAATCTTCGTTGAGTGATTGAAGTAATTAAGTAGAAGTTGGTTAGAACTTCTAAGGGTTGTTTGGAGCGGGTTGGAGCACCGGAGTAGGAGCTAAGCGTTGCTAAGGATCGACATTTTTACTTGGATAATTATGGGCTTATCGAGGTAATTATCTTGTCCTCTATTTGTAATTGGAAATTACATGTTGTTAGATTATATAGTTGAAGTATACTATATATAGAACTAAGCTTAATCTGCGCAATGTCTTTTGACTTAAGCCCGAAGCTGAATCTGTAATTACATGGGGTGTATTCAGTGAGACTTGTGTAGTAATCTTGTGGAGTAGAATTGTACCCGTTCGGGTTAGATGTATAACCCCACGGTTGGCTTGGTAGCCGGCCCAGTTAGGAGGAGATTTCTGTTGTTGCGGGGAGAATCTTTTGAATTTTACGTAGAATGTTCTACGATAAGATCTTGATGTTAATAAGCGCGCGTGGCCTTATAGGTTGAAGTACTACGTGTGGCGCGTTACTTGGCAAGGAATAGCCGACGGTTGGAAGTACTTGGGCGTTTTGCTATTAGTCGATACTCGTCGCGAGCTACGTGAACCTCTTCCTATCTCTTCTAGCATGATATGTGTGTACTATGTAGTACGGTAGACGTACATGTTCTAATTGTATTTGATTGGTGTAAAACATTCAGTGTTATAACGGCTTTATGGGAAGTTTGTTATAACTGCTTTATGTTGGTAAGAAAATACATGTGGTTTTAAAAGGTAATCAATTGAACTATAAGCGGCTTGTTATGTGTTAATAAAGAACTTGAAGTATTTCAAAAGAGTTTTGAATCATTTTGAAAGAAGAAGTAATACTTGGTTTTGAAAACTTAAGAGTTATACTATTGTATGGGAAGTTAGGTATAACGGCTTAAGAATGTTTCTTGATTTGAAATCGAATGTGTATCGACAAACCACCGCAGCGTTAATAAAGGGAAATGTTTTGATTAATTAAGTATTAATAAAACCAGTAGCAACTTCCATCTGCATATAAGCTAAGATGAGACAAAATGAGATTTCCTAGATCATGGTTCTTTGTAATAAGATTGTTATAAACAAGAATATCCTACTCACATATAAGGCTTATGTTTCTCAGATTGTTTAAAAGAAAATTATATTCTTAAATGAATAAGGCTATGAACCACGAAACCTATCTAAAATAAGAAACGTGAACATTTGAAATTAGGCAAACTTGGACGTTTGGGAAATAATGTTGTTACTTGATTTTACAAAGGTAAGAGTTTTGGTTTTCTTAAAAGGACGGTCACTCTATTTTATACTACGGGTATTGTGTGACTTATGTGAAAGAAACAGATCTTTTAAAGATTTAATGTGTGAAGTACTTTGGGTTAGATACCCGAACTTGTTAGTAGAAAGCACCTTGTGTGAATAACTTTATTGTATCGGTTTGTGATAGCCTTATAATACTTTCTTGTTGATTTGAGAAGTAAACATGTTAGGATGCTACGTGTGTTAGTATCTTGTGATGTTAGTGTAAAGGGTTTTCCGCCATCGCGCTTAAAGTTGTTTGACTATCGTAGTTATGTTGGTATTGTACCACTGCGCTTGACTTGTGTCAGGAGGTTGGCGCCTCCGATGCGGGGTAGACTCGAGCGATGCAGGACCATGATTCGAGGATACCTCATGCGGGTCGGGGATCCATGCGGAACTACGGGAGTTCCGGGTTAGTTTACGGCCGCGTGGTCACGCGGTCTTTGTGGCCGTGCGGTGCGAGTCGGGGCGATCTTGGGAGTAGCTACCCTCGATGCGGGGTTATACCTCATGCGGGCCTATGAGGTTGGCCTATGCGGAGTGCGGAGAGTTCGAGGGCTAGACGCGCACATTTGATCTTCGCGAGCGAGTGACCGGCTTTTATCATGTGTGATGCAGACAGATATCATGACACATTTTATGACCTTGTTGATGCGTAGGTGTTAGTAGTCGGCTATGCCTTCGTACTTACCTGTCTTTGTTTTATTAGGACACAGGTGGGACACGTGTTCATGTGTATTCCTTGGTGTTTGTGTATCATAAAGCTGGCGGTGAGAAGGTATTCCACGCACGATTGATGTTGTGGCGTGAGACCCGTTGGTAAAATTGAGTGATGACTTGAGCGTGAGTCACGACTTGACATATTTGCTACTTATGGTGAATCGTAGTTTGGTTATCATACATGTCTCCCTTTGTATAGACTACTATGATTTCATTTCTGATTTATTTTGATTTCACATACTTGGTACTGTTATCGACCTCGCCCGGGCTGCGTTCATCTGCGCGAGTAAAGGTACACGATCATTGATCCTCGCTCTTAGGGTCACGATTCGGCGTGTGGGAAAGCTCCGTTTCTCGGAGGCTTATCGATGGTATAGTCCCTGTTGTTGTAGGTGTTTACATTCGGGGTATGGCGGGGCCATCCGCCATTGTTGTCGTATCATTTCTTAGAAGTGCAGCAAATGCCGTTGTGGCGAGTTTGTAAAAGGGATTAAAGCTCATGTTGGAAAAAGTTGTTATTTATATATATCGAAAGGCAAGTTTTCTCAGTTATTGTTTCATATTTCATAATATGTCTCGAATTGTTTATGTTCGATTACTCGATGTTGTATCACTAGGGTGCCGGGTAAGGCACGATCACGGGCCGAATCGGGTCGTGACAAAAAGTGGTATCGAGCGATTAATCCTCGGAAAGTGTCTGACCGTATCCGATGAAGTCTTGATTATCGGTGTGTTGTGCACCACACCAATAATCGTGAGGCTATAGGATATTTAGGATTGGTTTCTATTCTTCTCACTCTGAGATCGTGCCTTAGAGGCGTGTTGTAAGTTGGACCCTCGACGAAATTCATTCCACTTATCGTTATGCCTCGCGTAGAGGCAACCGGGCCGGAGAGGCAAAGCGGCCAGGAGGCGAGTTGAGTTCAGAGGGTTGCGAGGGCACAGCCCAATCATTACCTAGGGTAGTGCTTCATTCGGGGATTTCTGCGGCGTCGCTAGCCCAGCGGTTTAGCTGCAGTAACGGCGGTTCCTCTGCGTCCATGATATTTGAACCTTGTTCCACGGCCGAAGCAGTGAATATAGATTGCAAGAAGGCGACCACATTACTAGTATGGATTTGGCTACGGAGATTATACCGATGTACCACGAGTCTTGATGACTACCTAATAGAGGTTGTGCAAGAGTAATTCTTGATTGGGCTTGAGCATGGCACGTATGCGGGCTTATGTACAGCGGTAGAAAGCGTAGAGATCGGCCGGGTTAACGAGGACAGCATAGAGAGGGCGGGCGTGAGTCGCCCGGTAACTTTCAAGGTGAGTATACCTTAAGTGCTATGTTACGATAGCGGTGTGTTAGTTGTGATTAGAAATCATGGTGGGTTAGCCGAGTAAGATTTTGGGGATAGAAGGTGTGAGCCTTAGAGTGTTATACGTGGAGACCTTAGAGGTAAGGCCATCTCGAGAAAGGCGTAGTGTTATGTTTGATCCTTATCGAAGTGCATAGTGCGTGAGCTATGTTTGGGGATAGGTCCCTAAGTAGTGTGGAATGAAAGGGGGTAGTTGAGCTAAGAAGAGCGCTAGGTTTTCGTAGCGTGATTAGAAAAGTTGTTCCGGACAGGGGAGCAAGTGTTTCTGCGAGTGGGTCGAGTTGAGGCCGTCGCGCGTCAACCCGCGGCGGGTTTAATGGTGGGGTCGGTTGTGGTGGTCCGCCTTGTGTTAGTCACGAGGTGTTAGGCCCAAGTTTAGTTGACCAGACGAGTTCGTGGATGCGTTCGACCCGATGGTCGGGCGATGAGAAGCGGCCGTCGTGTTTTCGATCGAGACCATGTACTTGCGGTGTTGATTATATCGAAAGGTTGTAAGGCTGCAGGGTGCCTACCTTCACCTTATGACAGCATGAAGCCCGTGTTGTGGCTATTTTCGTTTTCTAAGAGTTTGACGAGCAGGTTAAGAACTCAGTGAGTCTCGGAATCGCGTTCGCCTCGGGCGTGTGTGGATTTCGGGGTGGTTGTGAGATTGTTGGTTCTGTGGAAGGAGCGTTTATGCTACCATTTCGGTGTTCGGATGTCGCCTTATGAAGCCTTGTAGGGCGGAAGTGTAAGTTCTTGGTCGATTGGTTCGATGTTGGCAAGGTTGAGATAGTTGGTTAAGGCTTGTTCCGGAGACGGTGGATGAGGTAAAGCTCGTCTAGAAGAAGTTACGGCGGCTCGAGAGAAATTGTGCGGGTAATCGGCGGCGCTTAGAGTTGAGTTGACGGTCGGTCTTCTTGAAAGTACCACCGGACGGTGTGGCGAGTTTTGGAAGCAGGAGGAACTTAGCCCGAGTTACTTTGGGCTTTTGAGTTCATGTGAAGAATAGGCGGGTTGCTATATGTTAGCAATTGCCGTCAGACTTAGGAGGTAATGCGTTCGGTCTTTCGTATTGTTATGTTCGGAAGTGAGCGTATAAAGAGGCGAGCCTCTGCACGGAACAGGACCGACCGTGGCTCTCGTATGGCACATCCACGAGAATACGGTAGTGAGGCATGACTCGAGGATCATGGCGGCCGGTACCATTTGTTGGGTCGTCGGAGCAAGGCTCGCGACAAAGTGACAAAAAGTGGTATCAGTGACTGAGGAAGTATATTTTGACCCCGGGAAGAGGTATTTGTGGTGATATAGAGGTGTTTCCTCGTGGGCTTGGATGTAAGTCTTTGCGCAGGTGTTCCATGGCCAGGTGTGGCAAGATTGTTCTCATAAGTATAGTAGTAGAGACTATATCGACGCGTGGATGTTTGGGGACTTAGAAGGAACATTCGGGACGAATGTTTCTAAGGGGGGACGAATGTTATACCGTAGTTCCGTGGTATGTATGCGAGGGCGTGCGTGCGAGAATACGGAGAAAGATTGGAAAGGAAGAAAGGTGATTTTTCCACGGAAAAGTTTCCGTTTTGTGAAGGAAAAAGGTTCGTTAATGGGGTGGATTCCCAGTTTGGTTTTGGACTTCTTAGATTATATTAGAATTATGGAATTTTATTTTGGAAATGGTCACGTGGGGCCCATGGAGAAATTTGCGGTTTTGTAGCCCGCTTTGATTTTGAGATTTTGGCGTTATGGATATTTTGGAAGACGAAATATTTTGGGCGAATCGGGGCGACACGTGTCACCCCAATGGCACCCTTGGCGAAATATGTTTGTGCCTGACACGGTTAGAGTCGTTTTTGGAAGCGTTCTACCTAACTTACGAAGGGTAAATTACGGCTATGTCATTTAGTATTTTTGCGGATTTTTCAGAGACGAAACGTTTTGGACCAGCGAGGGCAACACTTGGCACCCTCGTTGGTGGACTGAAGAGCGTTAGGGCGAATGGATGAGCAAGTGTTGGTTGATATTTGTGTAGATATTTGTGAGGTTTTAAGGAGTAGGGTCTAGGGGCACTTGGGCATATCTTGGCCTCCACTTGCCCCACTTGGCTAGATCTTGGCCCTTGGTTGGCCTTTGCTTGGCTATAAATACCCTCCCCTTTGAAGACTTCTTCATCCATTCCATAATTTCCAAGTCTTGAAAACCTCCCTCCTCCTTGTTGGTTTCGTCCTCCCTCTTCCCTTGTGAGGCCTTGGCAGAGGTGCACCACTCCTGAGGCCTTGGCCGAGGTACACCCTCCCCTCCTGAGTGGGGTCTTGGTGAGTACCCCCTTCTTGTTGATCTCGTAGAATACACCCCCTCTTGGTAGAAATACTCTCAAAGTATTGTTACTATACCCAAATTACCTTAGCCGTATACCTTGTAGTATTCCAAAGAAACCTCTATCGTAGAGCAGGAAATACTCTGGTATGTCCTTTTGTCTCAAACCGAAACCCTAAGGAAATCTTCGTTGAGTGATTGAAGTAATTAAGTAGAAGTTGGTTAGAACTTCTAAGGGTTGTTGGAGCGGGTTGGAGCACCGGAGTAGGAGCTAAGCGTTGCTAAGGATCGACATTTATACTTGGATAATTATGGGCTTATCGAGGTAATTATCTTGTCCTCTATTTGTAATTGGAAATTACATGTTGTTAGATTATATAGTTGAAGTATACTATATATAGAACTAAGCTTAATCTTGGCAATGTCTTTTGACTTAAGCACTGAAGAATCGAAGCTGTAATTACATGGGGTGTATTCTGATGAGACTTGTGTAGTAATCTTGTGGAGTAGAATTGTACCCGTTCGGGTTAGATGTATAACCCCACTGGTTGGCTTGGTAGCGGCCAGTTAGGAGGAGATTTCTGTTGTTGCGGGGGAAGTCTTTGCCAATTTTACGTAGAATGTTCTACGATAAGATCTTGATGTTAATAAAGCGCGCGTGGCCTTATAGGTTGAAGTACTACGTGTGGCGCGTTACTTGGCAAGGAATAGCCGGCGGTTGGAAGTACTTGGGCGTTTTGCTATTAGTCGATACTCGTCGCGAGGTATGTGAACCTCTTCCTATCTCTTCTAGCATGATATGTGTGAACTATGTAGTGCGGTGAGCGTCATGTACTAAATGTATTTGATTGGTGTAAAACATAAAGTGTTATAACGGCTTTATGGGAAGTTGGTTATAACGGCTTTATGTTGGTAAGAAAATACATGTGGTTTTAAAAGGTAATCGAATTGAACTATAAGCGGCTTGTTATGTGTTAATAAAGAACTTGAAGTATTTCAAAAGAGTTTTGAATCATTTTGAAAGAAGAAGTAATACTTGGTTTTGAAAACTTAAGAGTTATACTAATTTGTATGGGAAGTTAGGTATAACGGCTTAAGAATGTTTCTTGATTTGGAAATCGAATGTGTATCGACAAACCACGAAAGCGTTAATAAAGGGAAATGTTTTGATTAATTAAGTATTAATAAAACGAGAGCAACTTCCATCCGCATGAAGCTAAGATGAGACAAAATGATATTTCCTAGATCATGGTTCTTTGTAATAAGATTGTTATAAACAAGAATATCCTACTCATATAAGGCTTATGTTTCTCAGTTGTTTAAAAGAAAATTATATTCTTAAATGAATAAGGCTATGAACACGAAACCTTTCTAAAATAAGAAACGTGAACATTTGAAATTAGGCAAACTTGGACGTTTGGGAAATAATGTTGTTACTTGATTTTACAAAGGTAAGAGTTTTAGTTTTCTTAAAAGGGCCGGTCACTCTATTTTATACTACGGGTATTGTGTGACTTATGTGAAAAGCAGATCTTTTAAAGATTTAATGTGTGAAGTACTTTGGGTTAGATACCCGAACTTGTTAGTAGAAAGCACCTTGTGTGAATAACTTTATTGTATCGGTTTGTGATAGCCTTATAATACTTTCTTGTTGATTTGAGAAGTAAACATGTTAGGATGCTACGTGTGTTAGTATCTTGTGATGTTAGTGTAAAGGGGTTTTCCCCTCGACTGCGCTTAAAGTTGTTTGACTATCAGCCGTTATGTTGGTATTGTACCACTCACCTTGACTTGTGTCCGAGGTTAAGCGCCCTCCGTCGCGGGGTAGACTCAGCGATGCAGGACCGTGATTCGAGGATACCTCATGCGGGTCGAGGATCCATGCGGAACTACGGAGTTCGGGTTAGTTCTACCGGCCCTTGTGGTCATGCGGTCTTTGTGGCCATGCGGACTGCGAGTCGGGCGATCTTGGGAGTAGCTACCCTCGATGCGGGGTTATACCTCATGCGGGCCTATGAGGTTGGCCTATGCGAGTGCGGAGAGTTCGGGGCTAGACGCGCACATTTGATCTGCGAGCGAGTGACCGGCTTTTATCATGTGACGGTGCAGGCGGATATCATGACACATTTTATGACCTTGTTGATGCGTGGGTGTTAGTAGTCGGCTATGCCTTCGTACTTACCCTGTACTGTTTTATTAGGACACAGGTGGGACCTGGTGTTCATGTGTATTCCTTGGTGTTTGTGTATCATAAACTGCCGGCAGTGAGGAAGGTATTCCACGGGCACGATTGATGTTGTGGGCGTGAGACCCATTGGTAAAATTGAGTGATGACTTGAGGGCGTGAGTCCACGACTTGCATATTTACTTATGGTGAAGCGTAGTTTGGTTATCATACATGTCTCTGCTTTGTATAGACTACTATGATTTCATTTCTGATGTTATTTTGATTTCACATACATGGTACTGTTGTCTTGACCTCGCCCTTGAAGCTGCGTTCATGCCGCAGGTAAAGGTACACTAGTCATTGATCCTCGCTCTTAGGGTCACAGTTCAGCGTGTGGGAAAGCTCCGTTTCTCCGGAGGCTTATCAGTGGTATAGTCCCCTGTTGTTGTAGGTGTTTACATTCGAGGTATGGCGGGCCACTGTCCGCCATTGTTGTCGTATCATTTCTTAGAGTGCATGTAATGCAGTTGTGGCGAGGTTTGTAAAAGGGATTAAAAGCATTCATGTTGGAAAAAGTTGTTATTTATATATATCGAAAGGCAAGTTTTCTCAGTTATTGTTTCATATTTCATAATATGTCTCGTATTGTTTATGTTCGTGATTACTCGATGTTGTATCACTAGGGTGCGGGTAAGGCACGATCACGGGCGGAATCGGTCGTGACACCGAGAGTCGATCTGGCAACAGTACCAAGTATATGAAACTATAAAGTACTGAAACGAAATCAAAGCTTTTTAAAACCACTTACCAATACAATCAAACAGCACATAGTGCCACAATATAAACAAGAGCAAACTAGGTATAAGGTAACTGGTCTTTTCTAGGCCGCTAATGATCGAAGCAAGGCCAATCGCCCATAGTATCATTATGCAAGCCTAATCCTGGAACTCCGCGATCGCATAGCCGTCGCATGAGACCCGCATGAGGTATTCCTCGCATCGGGGATAGCTAACCCCCGACATCGTCCTGGACCCCCGAAGTCCGCATAGTCACACAGACCGCATAGTCACGCATCGCGTGAGGCATCCTCGTCGGGATAATACCGAATGATCAATCACGAACTCGCGACTCGCATAGGTCACATGCACCGCATGAGGTATACCTCGCATCGAGGGCGGCTAACCCTCGACATATCAAGTCAGGGGGTGTAATTGATATACTATCAGTACAACTGCTTACCGTAAACAACATAAGCACAACAAGGGAACCCCCTTTACACAAACATTACAAGACGCTAACACACGTAGCATCATCATATGTCTACTTATCAAACTAACTTACCACACCTTCAGAAAACATTTTATAAGGTTTATGTAAGCAAATAAGTAAACTGTTTCTTCTTATCTTTCTTAAGTCGTTATACCTAACTTCCCATAAAGCTAGTATAACTCTTAAGCTTTTGTTTAAAAACCAAGTATTACTCTTCTTTCAAAAATGATTCATAATTCTTTTGAAATACTTCAAGATTCTTATTATTTAGACTCAAGTCAAAAGACGTCAAGTAAAACCATGTTCAGTTAACACACGTACGTCTACCGTACTATATATATACTTTAAAATATCATGCTTAAGAGTATCAACCTATAATAGTCAAATACGTCTATCAACGTCTAGACTACTCTGTAGGATAATCTAAGCAGAGGGTTCTCTATTCTACGGAAAATCGGGCAGCACTTCCCTACTCGGTAAACTATACAAGTCTACTGTAAATACAGTCCTATGTAAGTACAGTTCAATCTTCTAATGTGATTACAGTTCAATTCTCTTCTTTAATATCCTTCTATGTATTTTATACTTAATTCTATACTTCTACAGTATGAATTCTCCAATTACAATAGAAGGATAAGATTATTTACCTCGATAAGCCCAATATTATCCAAGATATAAGTCGATCCTGAGCAAGGTTTAGCTCTGTCATGCGCTCAATCCGCTCCAAGAAACCCTTAGAAGTTTCTACACAACTTCTACTTTCTACTTCAACCAACTATGAAGTTTCTCTTAGGGTTTCGTTTAGTGACTATAGGAATACAAGGTAGTATTTCCGGACTCTACGTATAGAGGTGACTTTGGAAATACTAAAAGGGATTGGCTAAGGTATTTTTGGGGATAGTAACAATACTTGGAGAGTATTTTCTACCAAGGGGGGGGGGGGGCTTTGACGAGACTACTAGGAAAGGGGGGGGGGAAGAGGGTGTTTCGGCTTAGCTCTCTAGAGGGGGGAAAGTGAGGCTTGGACGAGAAGCTCACAAGGGGGAAGGGAGATTTCAAGACTTGGAAAGTATTTTGTGGATGAAGAAGTCTTCAACTTAAGGGGGGTATTTATAGGGCTTTCAAGGGCCAAGATGAAGGCAAGTGGAGGGTGGGGATTTGCACAAGTGCACCCTATCCCTACTCCCCAAATTCCTCACAAACATTGACCCATGGATTAGGCCCTAAAATCGTGCCAACCGTGGCCTCTTTGCCGTCCACTTGAGGGTGACAAGTGTCACCCTCTCGTTGGTCCAAAATATTCCATCTCTCGGAAAAATCCGCAAAAATAATAAATGACATAGCCGTAATTTTCCCTACGCAAGTTTTGGAAAATGTTTCGTCGGAAAACAATTCGTTTCGAGGGTTGTGCACAAATTTTCGTCCCTATGCCTACTTTAAGGCTTAAACATTTGTACGTACGCCCATACGTACATACTCTGGAAATACGGGGTATAACATTCTCCCCTCCTTAGAAACATTCGTCCCGAATGTTCCTTCCCAAGACAGATAACGATAAAGTTCCTCATAACTAAAACAGTTTGCAAATGCCACACATGGCCACAATACAACACTTAAGCAAATATGACAATGAAATTTTACAAGTAGGAAAGTGAGTTACCTGGAGGTGTGGGGAATAGGTGAGGATACTTCTGCCTCATGTCCTCCTCAGCTTCCCACGTCATCTCCTCCCTGAGCTCGTTCCGCCACAAGACTTTGACGGAAGCCACGTCCTTGGTCGCGACGCCTAACGGCGATCGATTATCGCTATGGGAATCTCGCCATACGATAACCCTCGGTCACTGGACATCGTCAATCGGGTGCACCCTAGATGGATCCCGATACATCTCGCCGGCGTAGAAATATGAAAAACCGGATGCATTTGCCTCAAGATCGGACGACAGATCCAACTCGCTAGGCAACGCGCCTACCTGCGGACAATCGATCGGCCCAATGTACCTTGGTGAGTTTCCCTTTCTTCGAATCTCATCACACCGCCATGGGTGACACGCAGAAAACCCAATCATCAACCTCAAACTCAAGATCTGACGACGATGATCTGCGTATGACTTCATCGACTCGGTGTCGATGCCGCTCCTGGATAAGCTTTACCTTATCCACTGCCTGCTGCACCAAATCTGGTCCCACTAACTGCACCTCGCCTACATCAAACCAGCCTATCGGCGATCTGCACTTCCTCCCATACAAGGCCTCATAAGGCGCCATCTGAATCTTTGGGTGGTAGCTATTATTATCACGAAACTCAACTAGAGGCAAATGATCCTCGGCTACCACGAAGTCAATAACACGTGCTCGTAGCATATCTTCAAGAGTGCGTATAGTGCGCTCTGCTGTCCGTGCATGCGAGGATGGAATGCGATGCTCGAGCTCACTGCGTCCCTAGACCGCCTCGGAAAGACCTCCGAAGTTAGCGTAACCGGGCTCCTGCATGCGATATGATAGAAATAGGGACTCATGCGATCGACGATCTCTCAGATGTAAAGTCTGGCATAATCCTCAGCCGAAAAAGTCGTCCTGACGGGAAGAAAGTGGGCTGATTTTGTCAGCCTGTCGACGATAACCCAGATAGAATCATTCTTCCTCTGAGTGCGAGGTAATCCTGTGATAAAGTCCATGTTGATCACCTCCCACTTCCAGGTCGGGATCTCTATCGTCTGCAATAAACCACGGGCCTGCGGTGCTCTGCCTTCACTGCGACAACACGGCGCGAGCCACAAACTCTGCAACGTCCCTCTTCAAGCCATCCCACCAATACATAGATCTGAGGTCGTGGTTGTCACGACCCGACCTCGGGCCCGCGACTGGTGCCTTACCCCGGGCACCCTAGTGATACAACATCAGAGAAAATCAGCGGAAATAAAAACTTAAACTGGAAACAAGATACATCATAAGAAAATAGGCCAACCAAAACGGTCGCCTTCATGGATATATATCAAAACCGAACAGTTACAATCCTTTACAACCACCGCCTGGCAAGATCTACGGACCTCTAGAATGTAACAACATCTATGACAGACGGGGCCCGCCATACCCTGCATGTACAAGAACCTACAACTCGTGGAAACATACAAAGATAAGCCTCGAGAAAGCGGAGCTTCCCAATCTGTTGAATCGTGATCCTATGGCGAGGATCCACAACCGATGTACCTCACTGCGGCATGAGCGGCCCCGGAGGTCGATAACAGTACGAGTATGCGGCGAAAATCGTAATGAAATCACATTTCATCATTTTATAAAATCATTTTTGCGATAAGTAAACGATTATGCCAATTAAGAGCATACGTCCCAAAATGATCACTCACACTATGGGTCTCACGCCCATAATATCAATCATGCGTGGAACTCATTCATTCTGCCGGCGATACATGATGTAAAACAACACCCATATGTGAACTGAACACTAGATCACACTGCGTCATCAAAACCGACGGGCAGTAGAATAGCCAACTACGGTCAAAAGCTAGTCATATCCCATCACGGCAATGCGGAAGCACTACCGTCCAAAAGCTAGCCACGCATGGTCGAGGCAAGTATCTTAAGCTAACGTCTGATAGCCTACCGTCTCACAAGATATGGCCGAGGCAAGTATCTTAAGCTATCTACCGAGAGGCTCTGCATGCGAGAAAATGACCGAACAGTATCTAAAGTGTGCTGAACCACACGTACAAATCAAGCCCGTGATCGCCGTCGCGCGGCAAGCTTCATGGATTAGCGGTCCATGGACTAACAATCTGAACCTCACAATGACCGCGTGCCCGACATCTCACCTCGGAAGTCATGGCCATGAAACCATCCTCGGGCGCGTGCGTGGAACATCCATCGCGTCGGCGTGTCCAAAGGAAAACAATCATATAGCGGCCCTGCAGAGCCACGGCGATCTGAAACAACGATCGATACTCAAAGTGGACTCATACTCGTGGACCACCCAACGTCAGTATGTCCAATCAATCAATCAGATAGCCGACCCTCCCAGAGAGTCACGGCAGCATATCAACAAAACACTTGCACACCAAAGACTATCACAACAAGCATAGGCAAGTTCAACATACATTCATTTTAATCAACAATCCGGATTTCAAACCCAAAATACTACATACTTTCATTCTTTCAAAAAGACCTCTTTTTATGTAAAAGCCACATGATACTAATACTCGTAGTATTAAAAACACGTTTTCCTTTCAAACCAAATTACTACACCTTCCGAAAATCTTTATAAGATTTAAAATCAAGAACTCTATACTTTTAAAACCAAGTGCTTTTCTTTTAAACAACATCAAGTATACTCTTTAAAACCCAATAACTTACTCTTTCCAAAACAAGTAACCTATACTTAAATCAAGTTACTTCTCCTTTTCCGAAAACAAGTCATTTATAAGTCAAGTCTCTTATCTTTCAAGATCAAGTTTCTTAACTTTCAAAATCAAATCTTTCTTTTATTTTCATAAAGTCGTTATAACTAACTTCCCATAAAGCCATTATAACACTTTATGTTTAAAACAAACAAAACTCATTTCACACATGTACGTCTACCGTACTATATAGTTCACAACAATCATGCTCAAGAGTATAGGAAGAATCACATACCTTTTTAGCTTAAACCACAAGCCAAGTCAAGTATGCCGCGCGTAGAAGATCCACCTATAAAGGCCACAATACATCTATCAACTTCTAGTTCTCTTCGTAGAATATTCTAAATACAAGATTCCTTATTCTACAGAAAATTCGGCAGCACCTCCCCCCCCACAAACACATAAATCTCCTCCCCTACCAAGGCCCGCTACCAGGCCAACAATTCCCAGGGGATTACACGTCTAACCGGACGTGTTCAATTCTGCTTCACAATAATACTACACAAATCTCATCAGAATACGGTCAATGTAAATACAGTTCAATCCTTTATAATCATCCTTCCAATATATCTTATACTCAATTCTAAACTAACACAATATGTAATATCCAATTACAATAGGGGGACATAGATCATTACCTCGATAAGCCCAAAATTATCCAAGATTATAAGTCGATCCTGGGCAACGTTTAGCTCCAAATACTTATGCTCCAACCCGCTCCAAGCAACCTTTAGAAGCTCCCAACCAACTTCTCTTCAAGATCCAACTCCAAAAAGTGAAGAACACTTAGGCTCAACTATGGCAAGTTTCGGCCAAGGTGAAATTCTAAGGCTAGGGGTGTGAAATCTTTTCCAACTCTTGGTACACAATCTTCCTAACACACTAAGGAAGAACACTAATAAGTTTAGGTATTTTTGGACAACTTTAGGTCAAGGGAAGCCTCAAAAAAACGAGAGCACACACAAGAGAAAAGGGGAGGGAGTTTTGCCTTGGAAAAGCTAAGTGTGGGATGATGAAGTCTTCACTACAAGGGGGGTATTTATAGAGAAATCAAGGGTCATGATTTAGGCAAGTGTGTGGTGAGATTGGGGTACATGTGTGGTGCCACAAGTCTACACAAGACTTGGGACAAGTGGCTTGCCACTTGTCCATCCATTTCGGCCACAAGGCCACTTGGCACCTTATTTCGGCCACCTTTGGCCACATGGGGGTGACACGTGTCGCCCTGCACAAATCCCAAAATATTTCGTCTTAGAAAATATCCAAAATATCGAAAATCTCAAAAACAAAGCGGGCCCCACAAAGCGTAAATTTCTCCGTGGGCCCACGTGACCATTTCCAAAATAAAATCTCAAAATTCTAATATAATCCAAGAAGTCCAAATACCAAATCGGAATCCAATTCCCATTAACGAACCTTTTTCTTCACAAAACCGGAAACTTTTCCGTGAAAAATCACATCTTTCTTTCATTCCAAAATTTTGTGCGTATTCTCGCGTGCGTCCTCACATACATACCACGGAACTACGGTATAACATTCTTCCCTTAGAAACATTCGTCCGAATGTTCCTTCTAAGTCTCCAAACAAGCGTGTCTTGGTATAGTCTTCACTACTATACTTACGAAACCAATCACGCCATCAATGGCCATAGTATAACATACAAATCCAAGCCAACGAGGAATCACCTCTAACATCACAAAAAAAAACTCATACCCAAGGTCTAAAGGATACTCCCTTCGCATCTTCACTTCACAAAAGAAATGATCACTTCCATTCTCATAACACATTGCTCGCTTCTCTTCTTACTCGTCGTCCCTTTCTCGTATACCCGAACTCTTTCTAGCACACCTACCATACTTCAGTCACTGCTTTAATTTCCACAACCCTGGAGTTACCACCTCCAAACTTGGTCATCTTACTAGTTTCAATTTCCTCTAAGGCCATTCCTGGCCTTCACGATCCGATTCTAGTCGAACACATCCACGAACTCGTACGATGGTTACTTAAACTTGGGCTTAGCACCCTCGTGACCCTACCACCCAGCGGGACCACCTCGAACTGACCCCACCTCATTCCGGGTTGTGGGTTGACCAGCGACTTGGCCTCAACCCGAACCGCTATCGCGCCCAAACTCTCTCGTTCCCCGATCTGGAACAATCTTACTAATTCACGTCATGAAAGCTACCACTTCCATCTTACACTACCCATGGAATTATCACACCAATACACCACACATATAACGTACTTCGACTAATATCAACCGAAAAAATCTTTTACTCACGACGGCCTTACATCTAAGGTCTCAACGTATAATATTCTAAGGTCCAAAACTTTCACGTCCCCAGACTTACCCTTTCTCAACTGCCCATGTTTTCTAATTCACACTTTAACACAATGCTATCCGTACATAGCACCTAACATGTACCCACCATAACAACATAAACAAGTCTCTTAAGGGCTAAAGATATCTCTGCAACTACTTTCGCTTTCACTTTGTCGCTCTAATCATAATCACGCCTGCAGGCGCTAGCTACATAAGGCGATGAACGACCACCGATCCGAAAGTGAGTCTCCATCTGTGCTACCTGCAGTCGGACAAACTCTCACCAAATGGCCTGTTGGCGTAAGCGCCTGGTATCGACGATCGACACTCCCACGACGCCTATCACAACGGCCACGAGGTGGGGTGGCCTCTCCAGCTAACACCCCTTCCTCTCCGAACCACTGAATCCGCAACTAACCCGGTAGGCTGAGTCCTCCTACCTGTATCCATCCTACTAGGACATCCTCCCATCACATGGCCCTGACGGCCACAGGTATAATAATTTCCCAAATTAGCACGACACCCTGAGGATCATCCTCAGCTCTCTATCCATAGAACTCTGGCGAACTGCAACTCAAGAAATCCCGAAGTCTCAGACTATCGGATCTAGGGTGAATCATCGATGCTGCCGGAACCACGGCTCCGTCGTCCTCATTCCGGCCACCGGCACTAGTAATCGGGCCATCTCTCGAACTCATATCCTCGGCTCTGATGCGTGGGCGGAGGCTCGGTATCGTGGCCTCCGTGAAAGCGATGTCGCTCTAAATTGCAGCGGGCTAGCGGCGTCATAAAACTCGTCGTCTCAAGTACTATCTCGGTGTAATGACCGGGCTGTGCCTCGCAACCTCTCGTGTTCAACTCGTAGCTCCTCTGTTGCCTTGCCCATCCGGGCTCGTTGCCTTTCGCGAGGCATAATCGGTACATACGAATACGTCAGGGAGTCCAACTTATAACACGGCTCTAAGGCACGATCTCGAGTGAGAAGAATGGAAACCAATCCTAAATGTCCTGCAACCTCCTGATTATAGATGTGGTGCACAACACACCGATAATCAAGACTCTACTAGACACGGTCTGTAGACACTTTCCGAGGACTAACTGCTCTGATACCACTTTTGTCACGACCCGACCTCGGGCCCGCGACTGGTGCCTTACACTGGGCACCCTAGTGATACAACATCAGAGAAAATCAGCGGAAATAAAAACTTAAACAGGAAACAAGATACATCATAAGAAAATAGGCCAACCAAAACGGTCTCCTTCATGGATATATATCAAAACCGAACAGTTACAATCCTTTACAACCCTGCCCACAACAGTACTACAGACCTCTAAGAATGTAACAACATCTATGACGGGACAGGGCCCCGCCATAGCCCTGAATGTACAAGAACCTACAACTCAGGGAAACATACCAAAAGATAAGCCTCCGGAGAAACGGAGCTTCCCAATCTGTTGATCGTGATCCTATGGCGAGGATCCACAACCGATGTACCTCTACCGCGGCATGAACGCAGCCCGAGGTCGATAACAGTACAGTATGCGAAACTGAAATCTAATGAAATCACATTTCATCATTTTATAAAATCATTTTTGCGATAAATGGATTATGCCAAGTAAAGAACGCATACGTCCCAAAATGATCACTCACACATAACTATGGGTCTCACGCCCATAATATCAATCATGCGTGGAACTCATTTCCTCATCTGGCGATACATGATGTAAAACAACACCCATATGTGCACCTGAACACTAGATCCTGCCTGCGTCATCAAAACCGATCGGGCCAAGTAGAATAGCCAACTACCAGTCCAAAAGCTAGTCATATCCATCACGGGCAAGGTACGGAAGCCAACTACGATCAAAGCTAGCCACGAATCGGCGAGGCAAGTATCTTAAGCTAACGTACAATAGCCTACCGTCTCACAAGATATGACCGAGGCAAGTATCTTAAGCTATCTACCAGAGGCTACCGGTACACGAGAAAATGACCAGAACAAGTATCTAAAGTGTGCCTGAACCACACATACAAATCAAGCCCGTGATCGCTCGTCACCGCGGCAAGCTTCATGGATTAGCGGTCCATGGACTAACAATCTGAACCTCACAATGACCGCATGCCCCGGTATCTCACCTCGGAAGTCATGGCCATGAAACCATCCTACTGGACGCATGCCCGTGGAACATCAGCATGTCCAAAGGAAAACAATCATATAGCCGGCCCTCCCAGAGAGTCACGGCAGTACAGAAACAACCAGTCAATACTCAAAGTGGACGCATACTCGTGGACCACCCAACGTCAGTATGTCCAATCAATCAATCAGATAGCCGGCCCTCCCAGAGAGTCACGGCAGCATATCAACAAAACACTTGCACACCAAAGACTATCACAACAAGCATAGGCAAGTTCAACATACATTCATTTTAATCAACAATCCGGGTTTCAAACCCAAAATACTACATACTTTCATTCTTTCAAAAAGACCTCTTTTTACGTAAAAGTCACATGATACTAATACTCGTAGTATTAAAAACACGTTTTCCTTTCAAACCAAATTACTACACCTTCCGAAAATCTTTATAAGATTTAAAATCAAGAACTCTATACTTTTAAAACCAAGTGCTTTTCTTTTAAACAACATCAAGTATACTCTTTAAAACCCAATAACTTACTCTTTCCAAAACAAGTAACCTATACTTAAATCAAGTTACTTCTCCTTTTCCGAAAACAAGTCGTTTATAAGTCAAGTCTCTTATCTTTCAAGATCAAGTCTCTTAACTTTCAAAATCAAATCTTTCTTTTATTTTCATAAAGTCGTTATAACTAACTTCCCATAAAGCCATTATAACACTTTATGTTTAAAACAAACAAAACTCATTTCACGTATGCGTCTACCGTACTATATAGTTCACAACAATCATGCTCAAGAGTATAGGAAGAATCACATACCTTTTAGCTTAAACCACAAGCCAAGTCAAGTATGCGCGTAGAAGATCCACATAAAGGCCACAATACATCTATCAACTTCTAGTTCTCTTCGTAGAATATTCTAAATACAAGATTCCTTATTCTACAGAAAATTCGGCAGCACCTCCCCCCCCGCAAAAACATAAATCTCCTCCCCTACCAAGGCCTGCTACCAGGCCAACAATTCCCAGGGGATTACACGTCTAACCGGACGTGTTCAATTCTGCTTCACAATAATACTACACAAGTCTCATAAACACACCAATGTAAATCTGATTCAATCCTTTATAATCATCCTTCCAATATATCTTATACTCAATTCTAAACTACCACAATATGTAATATCCAATTACAATAGGGGGACATAGATCATTACCTCGATAAGCCCAAAATTATCCAAGATTATAAGTCGATCCTGGGCAACGTTTAGCTCCAAATCCTTATGCTCCAACCCGCTCCAAGCAACCTTTAGAAGCTCCCAACCAACTTCTCTTCAAGATCCAACTCCAAAAAGTGAAGAACACTTAGGCTCAACTATGGCAAGTTTCGGCCAAGGTGAAATTCTAAGGCTAGGGGTGTGAAATCTTTTCCAACTCTTGGTACACAATCTTCCTAACACACTAAGGAAGAACACTAATAAGTTTAGGGATTTTTGGACAACTTTAGGTCAAGGGAAGGCTCAAAAAGCGAGGCACACAAGAGAAAAGGGGAGGGAGTTTTGCCTTGGAAAAGCTAAGTGTGGGATGATGAAGTCTTCACTACAAGGGGGGTATTTATAGAGAAATCAAGGGTCATGATTTAGGCAAGTGTGTGGTGAGATTGGGGTACATGTGTGGTGCCACAAGTCTACACAAGACTTGGGACAAGTGGCTTGCCACTTGTCCATCCATTTCGGCCACAAGGCCACTTGGCACCTTATTTCGGCCACCTTTGGCCACATGGGGGTGACACGTGTCGCCCCCTACTCGTCCAAAATATTTCGTCTTCCGAAAATATCCAAAATATCGAAAATCTCAAAAACAAAGCGGGCCCCACAAAACCGTAAATTTCTCCCGTGGGCCCCACGTGACCATTTCCGAAAATAAAATCTCAAAATTCTAATATAATCCAAGAAGTCCAAATACCAAATCTGGGAATCCAATTCCCATTAACGAACCTTTTTCTTCACAAAAACCGGAAACTTTTCCGTCGAAAAATCACATCTTTCTTTCATTCCAAAATTTCTGTCGTATTCTCATACGTACGTCCTCACATACATACCCTGGAACTACAGGGTATAACAGTGGTACATCTTGGTCGACCCCGGATGGATAGAGTAACGCGCGTTGTGTGCTTCCCCTAGAACCTGCTCCCGAAGTCCTGCAATATCCGGAACACACAACCTGCCCTCAAACCTTAGCACCCCATCAGGTGCTACCTCAAAAGGACCCTTCCCCTCACGAAGAGCCATATCACGGTACCGCGTCAAAACCAGATCCTCAAATTGTTGCCTCCTCACCTCCTCGACGATGGAAGACTCGGCAACCTCTCGAACTCGAACCCCACTGCTATCAGAATCAATCAATCGGACTCCAAGGCTCGCTAGCTGATGCAACTCGCGGACCATGCCCCTCCTCTCTGGCTGTACATCTGATAGACTCCCCATTGACCTACGACTAAGGGCATCTGCCACAACATTGGCCTTCCCCACGTGGTACAGGATATCGACATCGTAATCCTTGAGCAGCTCTAACCACCGTCTCTGTCGTAAGTTCAGCTCCTGCCGAAGATATCTTGGAGGCTCTTGTGGTGCAGTATAAATATCCACATGAACCCCATACAAATAGTGCCTCGCATCTTCAAGGCGTGAATCACGCGCAACTCCAAATCATGGGTGGGGTAGTTCTCATGCTTCTTAAGCCGCTTCGGGATGCGTCGCTATAACCTTACCAATTGCATCAACACACATCCGACCCAGCGCTGACGCGTCACAATACACTACATAACCGTGCGGACCTCCGGAAGAGTAAGCGAGGCGGTCGTCGATCTCTCCTTCAAGAATCGAAACCACGCTTACAAGCATCACCATCAAACTTAGCCGCTTACGAGTCAGCCTAGTCAATGGTGCAGAGATAGAAGCAAACTTCTCTACGAACCGCCGATAGTAACCTGCAAGGCCCAGAAAGTTGCGCACCTCTGTCGGAGTAGTAGGTCTAGGCCAACTCCTGACTGCCTCGATCTTGGCCGTATCCACCCGAATACCATCGGCCCTGACAATATGCCCAAGAAAAGCCACCGAAGCCAACCAAAACTCACATTTGGAAAACTTGGCGTATAACTGTTAGTCCTGGAGAACTCTCAGCACAGTCCTCAAATGCTCTGCATGCTCCTGCTCTGAGCGGGAATAAACCAAGATGTCATCAATGAACACTATAAAAAACGTGTCCAAAAATGGCTTGAACACTCGGTTCATCAAATCCATGAATACCGCCGGAGCATTGGTCAACCCGAAAGACATGACTCTGAACTCATAATGCCCGTACCGGGTCCGGAATGCAGTCCTAGGGACATCCGCCTCTCTAACACGCACCTGATGATAGCCCGATTGCAGATCAATCTTGGAGAAACATCTTGCACCCTGCAACTGGTCGAACAAATCATCAATCCTGGGAAGGGGGTATCTGTTCTTAATGGTCACCTTGTTCACCGTAATCAACACATGCGCGGCGTCCGCCCTTCTTCTTCACGAACAATATCGGCGCTCCCGGGGAGAAACACTAGGCTGATGAAGCCCTTCTCCAAAGAAATCTCTCGGTGGTCCTTGACTCTCTCAACTCGGCAGTGCCATTACGTATGGCGGAATGGAAATAGGCGAGTGTCCGCAGCAAAGACATCGATACAAAACTCTATCTCCTCTCATGAGGATACCCGAGGTCGTCTGAAACACATCCGGGAACTCTCGACTCTGGGCCTGATCAAAATCTGGTACCGCAGCCTCAGTATCAAACACCCGAATGAGATGGTAGATATACCCCTTCTGCACCATCTTCCTAGCCTTTAGGTAAGAAATAAACTTACCCCTAGGCGACATAGTGTTCCCCTCCCACTCAACAATCGGCTCCTCAGGAAACTGGAACCGTACCACTCTCTCCCTGCAGTCTACATTGGCGTAGCAAGAAGCTAGCCAATCTATACCCATGATCACATCGAAATCAGTCATATCCAACTCTACCAAGTCGGCAAGGGTCTGACGACTGTATATGGTCACTGGACAAGCCCTATATACCCGCCGAGCTACCACCGAATCACCCACTGGCGTAGCTACCTCGAAAGGGTCTATGGACTCAGGCTCTATCCCTATCCTACTAGCAATATGGGGAGATATATAGGACCAGTAGAACCGGATCTATCAAGGCATACACGTCACAACATGGCCCGATAAAGTACCGTGACGACATCGGTGAGGCCTCCGGTCTGCCGGTGGACAAGGCATAAATGCGATTCGAGGACCGCTAGAATCGACCGCGCCACGACCTCTGCGCGACCTGGGCCCATGAGTACCACGCCCTCGGGGCGAGTAATCGTAGGAGATGAAGAAGACCGTGAAAGAACACGTAGGTGACCCTACTACTGCCGCCCTTGGTGGACGGTCTCGCAAAGTGACCCTTCTGGCCGCAAGCATAACAAACTCCCGAAGTAGAACCGCAACTCCCGTAATGGGATCCACCGCATCGGCCACACTGAGGGGGGGTGGTCTCGATCGGTTAGTACCCCTGCTACCACAAATCAAGCCACAGGGCCGACACGCCGAATACTCTGGGTCATCGAAGACGGTGTAGGAGTGCTCTGGTGGTGGGGTGCAAATCTAGTTTCTTGATGAGATCGCCCACCGAGAACCACCAAAAGACCTGCCGCCCTAGCGCCTTTCTGCTGAAATCTGACAACCCGCTGGCCTCTACGCTCCTCACATCCTAGTGCATAAGCCTGCATGCGGGCAATGTCCATGCCCGGCTGAAGAGCTACGCCAGAGCAAGACTCTGCCAAATAATCATCCAGCCCGGTGACGTAGCGGTGCACTCGGTCATCCATATCCGCTACTAACGCCGGGACATATCGAGCCAATGAATCGAACTCAACGTTGTACTCCCGAACTGTGCGCCCTCTCTGTCTCAGCATCAAGAATCTGTCGGCCCGTGCCCTCCTCATCTGCGGAGGCAAGAAGTGGCTGAGAAAAGCCTCTGAGAACTCATCCCAAGTAGCTGGGGACGCGTGCTCTCCCCGGGATAACTCCCACGAATCAAACCAATCGACTGCGGTATCACGCAGCCTATGTGAACCGAAGATCACGGACTCGGTCTCCGAAGCCTTGATCACTCGCATAATCCTCTGTAACTGACGGATGAACTCCTGCGGATCATCCTCAGGCCTCGACCCGTAGAACTCTGGCGGGCTACAACTCAGAAAATCTCATAGCCTCAAACTATCCGATCTCGGGTGAACCACGAATCTACTGCTGGGCCAGGCTGCTGCATCCGACCTATCTCATGTCGGCCATGATCACGGCGATGGCGGGCCAGCTCTCTGTAACCCATCTCATCTGCTCCAGGCTGTGGGACTGGAGGTGCAGGTATTGTGGTCTCATCAGCCACTGCTGCGGCCCTAAACCCTGCTGGGCCGGCGGCATCGTGGAACTCGCCATCTCGGGTATAGACTAGGCCTGAGCCCTCGTGACTCTCGGTGTCTACTAGCGCCTCCTACCGCCTTGCCGCCTTCAGGCGGGTTGCCTTACGTGGAGGCATAACTGTTAAAGAAAGGAAATACGTTAGAGGGGTCCGACTTATAACACAACTCTAAGGCACGATCTCAGAGTGAGAAGAATGGAAACCAATCCTAAATACCTTATAGCCTCCTGATTATTGGTGTGGTGCACAACACACCGATAATCAAGACTCTACTAGATACGGTCTGTAGACACTTTCAGGATTAATCGCTCGATACCACTTTTGTCACGACCGTTCGGGGCGATGGTAGTGCCTTACCCGGGCACCCAAGTAGTCATACATCAGAGAAAATCAGCGGAATATAAAAACAAGACATGAAACAATGTGTAAAATGAGACACAGTTTATCTGAGAAAAGTCGCCTTTCGGCATATATATATATAACCCAATATCTGGCAGTTACATCCCAACTGTACAACAGGACTACAGACCTCTAAGAAGATAAGCCACTATGGCGGGACAAGGCCCCGCCATACCCTGAATGTATAAAACTATCTACAACAACAGGGAGATCATACCCAAAAGTCGAGCCTCCGGAGAAGATGGAGCTCTTGATACCAAAGCAAAAGATCCTAAGGATGCGGATCTAGCACCTGCTTTCCCTTACCTGCGGCATGAACGCAGCCCCCCGAAGGAGGTCAGTACAACAGGTACCAAGTATATGAAACTATAAAGTACTGAAACGAAATCAAAGTTTTTTAAAACCACTTACCAATACAATCAAACCGCACATAGTGCCACAATATAAACAAGAGAAAACTAGGTATAAGGTAACTGGTCTTTTCTAGGCCGCTAATGATCGAAGCAAGGCCAATCGCCCATAGTATCATTATGCATGCCTAATCCTGGAACTCCCGCAGTCCGCATAGGTCACACAGACCCGCATGAGGTATTCCTCGCATCGGGGATAGCTAACCCCCGGCATCGTCCTGGACCCCCGAAGTCCGCATAGTCACACAGACCGCATAGTCACACAGACCGCATGAGGCATCCCTCGCATCGGGATAATACCCGGAATGATCAATCCTGGAACTCCCGCAGCTCCGCATAGGTCACACAGACCCGCATGAGGTATACCTCGCATCGAGGGCGGCTAACCCTCGGCATATCAAGTCAGGGGGTGTAAGTGATATACTATCAGTACAACTGCTTACCGTAAACAACATAAGCACAACAAGGGAACCCCCTTTACACAAACATTACAAGACGCTAACACACGTAGCATCATCATATGTCTACTTATCAAACTAACTTACCACACCTTCAGAAAACATTTTATAAGGTTTATGTAAGCAAATAAGTAAACTGTTTCTTCTTATCTTTCTTAAGTCGTTATACCTAACTTCCCATAAAGCTAGTATAACTCTTAAGATGTTGTTTAAAAACCAAGTATTACTCTTCTTTTAAAAATGATTCATAATTCTTTTGAAATACTTCAAGATTCTTATTATTTAGACTCAAGTCAAAAGACGTCAAGTAAAACCATGTTCAGTTAACACACGTACGTCTACCGTACTATATATATACTTTAAAATATCATGCTTAAGAGTATAGGAAGAATCACATACCTTCTCGGCGAAATCCACCTGCCAAGTCGAATATGTCGCGCGTAGAGTATCAACCTATAATAGTCAAATACGTCTATCAACGTCTAGACTACTCTGTAGGATAATCTAAGCAGAGGGTTCTCTATTCTACGGAAAATCGGGCAGCACTTCCCTACCCGGTAAACTATACAAGTCTACTGTAAATACAGTCCTATGTAAGTACAGTTCAATCTTCTAATGTGATTACAGTTCAATTCTCTTCTTTAATATCCTTCTATGTATTTTATACTTAATTGTATACTTCTACAGTATGAATTCTCCAATTACAATAGAAGGATAAGATTATTTACCTCGATAAGCCTAATATTATCCTGAGCAAGGTTTAGCTCCTAATCTGTACGTTCCAATCCGCTCCAAGAAACCCTTAGAAGTTTCTACACAACTTCTACTTTCTACTTCAACCAACTATGAAGTTTCTCTTAGGGTTTCGTTTAGTGACTATAGGAATACAAGGTAATATTTCCGGACTCTACGTATAGAGGTGACTTTGGAAATACTAAAAGGGATTGGCTAAGGTATTTTTGGGGATAGTAACAATACTTGGAGAGTATTTTCTACCAAGGGGGGGAGGGCTTTGCCGAGACTACTAGGAAAGGGGGGGGGGGGGGGGAGAGGGTGTTTCGGCTTAGCTCTCTAGAGGGGGGGAAAGTGAGGCTTGGACGAGAAGCTCACAATGGGGAAGGGAGATTTCAAGACTTGGAAAGTATTTTGTGGATGAAGAAGTCTTCAACTTAAGGGGGTATTTATAGGGCTTTCAAGGGACAAGATGAAGGCAAGTGGAGGGCAAGTGGAGGGTGGGGATTTGCACAAGTGCACCCTATCCCTACTCCCCAAATCCCTCACAAACATTGACCCATGGATTAGGCCCTAAAATCGTGCCAACCGTGGCCTCTTTGCCGTCCACTTGAGGGTGACAAGTCTCACCCTCTCGTTGGTCCAAAATATTCCATCTCTCGGAAAAATCCGCAAAAATAATAAATGACATAGCCGTAATTTTCCCTACGCAAGTTTTCGAAAACGTTTCGTCGGAAAACAATTCGTTTCGAGGGTTGTGCACAAATTTTCGTCCCTATGCCTACTTTAAGGCTTAAACTTTTGTACGTACGCCCATACGTACATACTCTGGAAATACGGGGTATAACAATATGTCCCAATGTTGTGGTGGACATATGTCCCAAGGTTGTGGTGGACACTTGGTGGAAGACCTCACTTGAACAAGCTACCATATCTACACCCTCTATTTGTTTTAATCTTGGCCCTTGGTGGTTCTATAAATACCCCCCTCTTGTGCAAGACTTCTTCATCCACAAACACAACTTCCAAGTCTCAAAATCGCTCTCCCCCTTTGAGAAGCTCTCGTCCAAACACACCCCCCTCTTCCTAGAAGCTCTCGCCGAAACCCCCCCCCTCTTGATAGTTCTCATCCCACACCCCTCTCCCTTAACCAAACTTTGTCCAAAAATTCCGAAACTCTTAAGTGTTCTTCCTTAGTGTATTAGGAAGATTATTAACCAAAAGTTAGAAAAGATTTCACACCCTAGCCCCTAAAGCCTCACCTTGGCCGAGAGTTGTGAGGACAAGAACCTTAGTGTTCTTCACTTGTTTAGGTTGGTCCTTGAGAAGGAGTTGGTTAAGAGCGTATAAGGGTTGCTTAGAGCGGGTTGGAGCGCACGGAGTAGGAGCTAAACGTTGCTCAGGATCGACATTAAATCTTGGATAATTTTGGGCTTATCGAGGTAAATATCTTTGTCCTTCTATTGTAATTGGAAATTACATACTGTAGTAGTATAGAAGTGAGTATAAGATATATAGAAGGATGGTATAAGAGAAGAGAATTGAACTGTACTTACATAGGACTGTATTTACAATAGACTTGTGTAGTTTGTCGGGTAGGGAAATGCTGCCCAATTTTTCCGTAGAATTAAGGTCCTTCTGCTTAGAATATTCTACAGAGTAGTCTAGACGTTAATAGACGTATTTGACTATTATAGTTTGATACTCTGCGCGCGACATATTCGACTTGGCAGGTGGATTTCGCCGAGGAGGTATGTGATTCTTCCTATCCTCTTGAGCATGATATTTTAAAAGAATATATATAGTACGGTAGACGTACGTGTGTTAACTGAACGTGGTTTTACTTCGATGTCTTTTGACTTGAGTTTTAAATAATAAGAATCTTGAAGTATTTCAAAAGAATTAAGAATCGTTTGTGAAAGAAGAGTAATACTTGGTTTTAAAAGCTTAAGAGTTATACTAGCTTTATGGGAAGTTAGGTATAACGACTTAAGAGAAATAAAAGGAACGGTTTACTTAATTGTTTATGAAAGCCTTGTATTGATTTGGAAATGAGAATAAGTATCGAACAAACCATCGCGCTAATAAAGGAAAATGTATTGACTAATTAAGTATTATTAAAACCAGTAGAAACCTCCATCTGCATAGAAGCTAAGATAAGACAAAATTGTATTACATTTCCTAGATCATGGCTGCTTTAATAAGATCATTAATAAACAAGTTTTGATTTTCTTAAAAATTTCAAAGTAAGAACTTGATTTATAAAAGACAAAGACTTGAAAAATTGAAGTGTTTTCATTTAAAAGGAAGGCATGCTTTTGTCTTAAGTTGGTTAAAAGAAGGTAGGGAAATTGTTTTGGTTTACTTAAAAGATAGTCACTCTATTTTGATACTACGGTATCATGTGACTTTGTGAAAGAAACGGATCTTTTTAAAGAGTTAATGTATGAAGTACTTTGGGGTTAAAAACCCGAACTTGTTGACATAAAATAGAAAGTACCTTGTGTGAATAACTTGACTATGTTGGTTTGTGATAGCCTTGTAATACTTTCTTGTTGGTATGATAAGTAAACATGTTAGGATGCTACGTGTGTTAGTGTCTTGTGATGTTTGTGTAAAGGGGTTTCCCTTGATTATGCTTATGTTGTTGAACGATAAGCCGTTATGTTAGTATTGTACCACTCACCTCTTGACATGATATACCGGGGGTTAAGCTGCCCCGTCGAGGATGCCTCATGCGGGTCGGGGACCTATGCGGAGCTACGAGTTCGTGTTAGTGTGCGAGGAATACCTCATGCGGTCTATGTGGCCATGCGGACTACGAGAGTCCAGGAGGATGCCGTGGGTTAGCTACCCCCGATGCGAGGAATACCTCATGCGGGCCTATGTGGCTATGCGGGTCGCGGTGAGTTCGAGATTTGACGCGCCATTGATCACGAGGGTGAGTGGCCAACTTCGATCATGTGGCGCGGTCTAGAAAGACCTCGTGATCTGATTTTATAGCATTGTTGGTGCGTGGGTTTTAGTAGTCGGCTATGCCTTCATTACTTACCGTCGCATGCTTATTATGACACGTGGGACACGGTGTTCATGTGTATGCCTTGGTGTTTTTATATCATGGATGCCGCGGTGAGGAAGGAATTCCACGCATGATTGATATTGTGGGCATGAGACCCATGGTTATATTTGAGTGATGACTTTAAGGCGTGAGTCCACGACTTGACATGCTTACATGTGTATCGTAAATTGGTTATCATATATGTCTTCTATTTTATATAGACTATTATGATTTCATTCTGATATTTTGATTTCACATACTTAGTACTGTTATCGACCTCCGGGTGCGTTCATGCCGCAGGTAGAGTACACCGCTTGTTGATCCTCGCCATAGGTCACAATTCAGATTTTGGGAAGCTCGTTTCTCGGAGGCTTATCGTAGTATAGTCCTGTCGTTGTAGGTACTTACATTCGGGGTATGGCGGGCCTCCCCGCCATTGTTGTTATAACATTCTTAGAGTGCAGAATCGCTTTGGACAGGCTTGTAAAAGGGATGTATCGCTCAAATTTTTATATATATATATGCGAAAGGCAACTTTTCTCGAATAAACTGTTTCTCACTTCATGTCTTGTTTTATATTCATTGGTTACTCGATGTATGTCTACTTGGGTGCGGGTAAGGCACGATCACGCCCGGTTAGTCGTGACAATAGTGGTATCGAGCGATTAATCCTCGGAAAGTGTCTACATCCGTATCTAGTAAGTCTTGATTATCGGTGTGTTGTGCACCACACCAATAATCGTGAGGCTATAAGATATTTAGGATTGGTTTCCATTCTTCTCACTCGAGATCGTGCCTTAGAGCCGTGTTATAAGTTGGACCCTCTAACGTATTTCTTTCCCTTACGATTATGCCTCCGCAAGGCAACCCGGGCGGAAGGGAAAGCGGTAGAGGAGACGAGTAGAGCATAGAGGTTACAGGGCACAGCCCAATCATCACCGGGTGGTTCTTCATTCGGGAGTTACGCTCGTCGCGGCCCCAACAAAGTTTAGCACACAAGATTCCTCTGCGGCCATGATAGCCGGACCTTCATTCCATGACCGATGGCGAAAGTATGTATTGCAAGAGACGACCACATTACATTAGCTAGAGATTTAGCAACTGAGAGTATATTATGTACCGATTTATCACGGGTCTTGATGACTATCTAAGAGGTTGTGCAAGAGTAGCTCTTGATCGAGCATGAGCATGGCTGCGTGCGGGCTTATGCAAAGCAGTCGAAAACGTAGTGGATCGACGTTAACCAAAATCAGCGAAGAGGCCGCAATGAGGTCCTTTGGTAACTTTCGAGGCGGACCTTCTCAGCAGCAGACTAGTTATGCGCCTCCGCCAGTACAGAGTGGTCCTCCACAGACTTCAGGACATTCGGGGTATGCAGGAGTTGGTCAGAGCTCTAGGGCTTCTAGTTCACAGATACACATAGGTTCCAGCCAGCCGGATTCAGTTTTCCCTCAGTGTTCACAGTGTGGCAGGCGTCATCCCGGGGAATGTCGTCTTTTTGTTGGTGCTTGTTTTACCTGCGCCCATCAGGGCCATGTGATGAGAGAATGTTCAAGTAGGAGGGATGCAAGCAGGAGGACTCAGCCTACCAGATCAGTTGTGGATTCAGTGGTTCGGAGAGGAAGGGGTGTTAGCCAGAGGAGGCCACCCCCACCTCGGTGTGGCCGTTGTGGTAGGTGTCATTGGGGGGAGTGTCGTGCTTCTTCGATAGCTTGTTATGCTTGCGGCCAGCAGGGCCATTTTGCGAGAAATTGTCCGACCAGAGGTGGTGCGGATGTAGAGACTCAGCCTTCAGGATCAGTGGCTAGTTCATCACCTTCCCTAGTTATGCGCCCAACAGGGCAGGATTGATTAGGACGACAAAGGGGAGTGAAGCAGTAGATACATGTATATCCTTAACCCTCTAGAGATTAGTATGTGTGATAAGATGAGTATATCTTAAGTGTTATGTTCAGATAGCATTTTGAGCTTTAGGATATTATACGTGGAGACCTTAGAGGCGAGGCCATCTTGAGTAAAAGACTTATTTTTATGTTTGACCCTTATCGGAGTGCATAGTATACGTGAGATATATTTGTGTGATAAGTCCCTGAGTAGTGTGAAATGAAAGAGGGTAGTTAAGCTAAGAAGACCACTAGGTTTTCGTGACTTGATGGTGAGATTGTTCCAGATCGGGAAACAAGAGCTTGGCGCGATGAATGGGTCGGGTTGAGGCCAGATTGCGGGTCAACCCGCTGCTCGGTTTGAAGTAAGGAAAATTTGTGGTGGTCCCGCTATGTGTTAGGGTCACGAGGGTGTTAGGCCCAAGTTTAGTTAACCATCGTACAAGTTCGTGGATGCGTTCGACCAGTAGTCGGGCCGATGAGGTCATCCCATCTTGTCTTTCAGTCAGGACTATTTACTCGGCGGAGGGTTATGCGAGATGTTATATATCAGGAATGTTGTAAGGCTGCACGGGGTTCCTATTTTCACTTTATGACAGGCAGTGGAGCCCAGTTTACGGCTATTTCTTTTATGGAGGTTTTACCAGGCAAGGTTAGGAACTCAGGTGAGTCTCAGTATTGCATTCACCCTCGGGCCGGTGTTTTGATTTCAGAGGTAGCTGTAACGATTATTCGCCTCTTGTTGAGTAAGTATTATAATAGCTACCATTTCAGTATTCGGATGTCACCTTATGAAGCCTTGTATGGGCGGTAGTGTAGGTTGCCGGTCGATTGGTTCGATGTTGGCAAGGTTCAGATTATTGGTTCATACTTAATTCAGCAGGATGTGGATAGGGTGAAGCTTATCCAGGAGAAGATATTGACAGCTCAGAGTCAACAGAAGTCGTGCGGATAATCGGCGTCGACACTTTGAGTTTGGGTACGAGAAGTGTACGACGAGTAAGGGAAGAAGCGAGCATGTGTTAAGAGGATAGAAGTGATCATTTCTTTTGTGAAGCGAAGGTGCAAGGGGAGCATCTTTTAGACCTTGGGTGAGAGCTTTTGTGATGCTAGAGGTGATTCCTTGTGAACTTGGGTTTAAGTATTTGCGCGTGTTGTATTGTGGCCATGTGTGGCATTTGCAAACTGTTTAAGTTATGAGGAACTTTATCGTTATCTGTCTTGAGAAGGAACATTCGGGACGAATGTTTCTAAGGAGGGGAGAATGTTATACCCCGTATTTCCAGAGTATGTATGCGAGGACGTACGTACGGATATTCAAACCCTAATTAGGTTAAGGATGGAATTGTGAACTTTCAACGGAAAAGATTCCGAACCTTGTGAAGGAATTTCTACGTTTTTAGTATTTTAACCGATTACGGATTTTTCCGAGAGACGAAATATTTTGGACCAATAGGAGGGTGACATGTGTCACCCTTAGTTGGCATGGGTTGGACAAAAATGGTGGACTAGTGGACAAGGTCAAATGGTCAAGTCTTGGAAGATATTTTCTTTGGGTGAGTGGGGGTAGGTAGGGACGGTTTTGAGGAGCAAGTGGGAGGGCCTTGTTGGACGTTTTTGTGTGCTAGTGGAAGGCCACATGGCTCTTTGTTGTGGGGGACATATGTCCCAATGTTGTGGTGGACATATGTCCCAAGGTTGTGGTGGACACTTGGTGGAAGACCTCACTTGAACAAGCTACCACATCTACACCCTCCATTTGTTTTAATCTTGGCCCTTGGTGGTTCTATAAATACCCCCCTCTTGTGCAAGACTTCTTCATCCACAAACACAACTTCCAAGTCTCAAAATCCCTCTCCCCCTTTGAGAAGCTCTCGTCCAAACACACACCCCCCCCCCCTTCCTAGAAGCTCTCATGAAACCCCTCTTGATAGTTCTCGTCCCACACCCTTCTCCCTTAACCAAACTTTTTCCAAAAATTCCTAAACTCTTAAGTGTTCTTCCTTAGTGTATTAGGAAGATTATTAACCAAAAGTTAGAAAAGATTTCACACCCTAGCCCCTAAAGCCTCACCTTGGCCGAGAGTTGTGAGGATAAGAACCTTAGTGTTCTTCACTTGTTTAGGTTGGTCCTTGAGAAGGAGTTGGTTAGGAGCGTATAAGGGTTGCTTGGAGCGGGTTGGAGCGCACGGAGTAGGTGCTAAACGTTGCTCAGGATCGACATTAAATCTTGGATAATTTTGGGCTTATCGAGGTAAATATCTTTGTCCTTCTATTGTAATTGGAAATTACATACTGTAGTAGTATAGAAATGAGTATAAGATATATAGAAGGATGGTATAAGAGAAGAGAATTGAACTGTACTTACATAGGACTGTATTTACAGTAGACTTGTGTAGTTTTTCGGGTAGGGAAATGTTGCCCAATTTTTCCGTAGAATTAAGGACCTTCTTCTTAGAATATTCTACAGAGTAGTCTAGACGTTAATAGACGTATTTGACTATTATAGGTTGATACTCTGCGCGCGACATATTCGACTTGGCAGGTGGATTTCGCCGAGGAGGTATGTGATTCTTCCTATCCTCTTGAGCATGATATTTTAAAAGAATATATATAGTACGGTAGACGTACGTGTGTTAACTGAACGTGGTTTTACTTTGATGTCTTTTGACTTGAGTTTTAAATAATAAGAATCTTGAAGTATTTCAAAAGAATTAAGAATCGTTTGTGAAAGAAGAGTAATACTTGGTTTTAAAAGCTTAAGAGTTATACTAGCTTTATGGGAAGTTAGGTATAACGACTTAAGAGAAATAAAAGGAACGGTTTACTTAATTGTTTATGAAAGCCTTGTATTGATTTCGGAAATGAGAATAAGTATCGAACAAACCACTGCAGCGCTAATAAAGGAAAATGTATTGACTAATTAAGTATTATTAAAACCAGTAGAAACCTCCATCTGCATAGAAGCTAAGATAAGACAAAATTGTATTACATTTCCTAGATCATGGCTGCTTTAATAAGATCATTAATAAACAAGTTTTGATTTTCTTAAAAATTTCCAAGTAAGAACTTGATTTATAAAAGACAAAGACTTGAAAAAATTGAAGTGTTTTCATTTAAAAAGGAAGGCATGCTTTTGTCTTAAGTTGGTTCAAAAAGAAGGTAGGGAAATTGTTTTGGTTTACTTAAAAAGATAGTCACTCTATTTTGATACTACGGGTATCATGTGACTTTTTGTGAAAGAAACGGATCTTTTTAAAGAGTTAATGTATAAAGTACTTTGGGGTTAAAAACCCGAACTTGTTGACATAAAATAGAAAGTACCTAGTGTGAATAACTTGACTATGTTGGTTTGTGATAGCCTTGTAATACTTTCTTGTTGGTATGATAAGTAAACATGTTAGGATGCTACATGTGTTAGTGTCTTGTGATGTTTGTGTAAAGGGGTTTCCCTTGATTGTGCTTATGTTGTTGAACGATAAGCCGTTATGTTAGTATTGTACCACTCACCTCTTGACATGATATACCGGGTTGCTGCCCCGATGCGAGGATGCCTACGCGGGTCCAGGGACCTATGCGAGCTACGAGTTCGTGTTAGTGTGTGAGGAATACCTCATGCGGTCTATGTGTCCATGCGGACTACGAGAGTCCAGGAGGATGCCGCGGGTTAGCTACCCCCGATGCGAGGAATACCTCATGCGGGCCTATGTGTGGCCTATGCGGAGCTGCGGTGAGTTCCAGGATTTGACGCGCACATTGATACCGGAGTGGCGGCCAACTCGATCATGTGGCGCGGTCTAGAAAGACCTCGTGATACAGTTTTATAGCATTGTTGGTACTGTGGGTTTTAGTAGTCGGCTATGCCTTCGTACTTACCCCGTACAGTCTTATTATGACACAGGTGGGACCTGGTGTTCATGTGTATGCCTTAGTGTTTTTATATCATGGACTGCCGGCAGTGAGGAATGAATTCCACGGGCATGATTGATATTGTGGGCATGAGACCCATGGTTATATTTGAGTGATGAGTTTAAGGGCGTGAGTCCCTGACTTGACATATTCGCTACATATTGTGTGTATCGTAAATTGGTTATCATATATGTCTTACATTTTATATAGACTATTATGATTTAATTTCTGATATTTTCGATTTCACATACTTGGTACTGTTATCGACCTCCCGGGGGCTGCGTTCATGCCGCAGGTAGAGGTACACCAGTTGTTGATCCTCGCTCATAGGGTCACAGTTCAGCGTTTTGGGAAGCTCCGTTTCTCCGGAGGCTTATATGTGGTATAGTCCCCTATCGTTGTAGGTACTTACATTCAGGGGTATTTTGGGGGATGTTGGTATGAGTCGTTAGGAGGTATTTTGGAGCCAAGTTGACTTGGCTAAGTTACGGCACAAATGAGAATAAGTATCGAACAAGCCACTGCAGCGTTAATAAAGGAAAATGTAATGACAATCAATTAAGTTAAAATGAGTAGAATTCTCCATCTGCATAGAAGCTAAGATAAGACAAAATTGTATTACATTTTCTAGATCATGGCTACTTGATTAAGATCGTTAGAAATAAGTATAACTTATTCACAACGCACCAATGTATATGTTACTTAAATTATAAGAATTTACGTATGAAGTTTTAAGACTATGGATCTCAAATTCTTAAAAGTTAAGAGACTTTATTTTTTTCAAGTTATGGGACTTGATTCTTAAAGGAAGAAATGAATTGATTTACAAGTATAGAATACTTGATTTGGAAAGACTTGATTTCTAAAGTTAAGAGACTTGTTTTCTTAAAACTTAAGAGACTTGAAGTATTTTGAAAGCTATGTGATTTGATTTGAAAGTATAAGTCTCTTGGTTATAAAAGGAATGAATTTGTCTAAGACATAAAGAGTTATAACAGCTTTATGGGAAATTGGTTATAACAACTTTATGGAAGATTAAAAGAATGGTTCTCTTCAGTAATGTAAGCAAAGAAATGATTTGAAATAAAGAAAGGCAAATTGTTTTATGGTACAAATTGCTTAAGGTTTTTAAGAAAGAAGTCACTTGATTTAGAAGCCGGTAAATGTATTTCTAAAAGGTATTGTGACTTGTCTTAAAAAGTAGATATGACTTGATACTACGGTTATTGGTATCTTGGAAGTTTTATTTGATACTACGGTTATTGGGTTAAATTCCCGGATTTTTATGTGTGAAACGAAAGTGCCATGAGTTTATAAAAATGGAAGTCTAAGGGTTTAATGAACTTGCCTATG
The DNA here is from genome assembly GCA_029844215.1 of Przewalskia tangutica. NCBI lineage: Eukaryota > Viridiplantae > Streptophyta > Magnoliopsida > Solanales > Solanaceae > Przewalskia > Przewalskia tangutica. The sequence continues at coordinate 50,976,557 of CM056724.1, forward strand.
TTTGCTTGTGATAGCTTTGAGTGCAAGTATTATATGTTTACGTTGTCGTGACTCTCAGTTGGAGGGCCGACTGTCTTGTTGTAAGTTTACTTGGACGTACCGACAGTGATGTGGGATTCCACGGGTATGCTTCCATTATGATTGATCCTTGGACATGCTTATACGATGTGGGATTCCGGGGCATGTGACCAGGAGGCGGGTTAGATTCGGTTGTTTTATTACCATGGCCATTCTTATACGATGAGGATTCCGCCACGCGACCGTGCTATGTACGATTATTACTCCACGGGCTAGCTCCCATGAAGACATGTACCCACGATGAGGATTCCCGGGCATGTTATATTATTACTCCATGGGCTAGCTCCCCGAAGACTGCACCTACGATGAGGATGCCGAGGCACGTTATGGCCATGCTTATACGATGAGGATTAGGGGCATGCGGCGCGTTATATATATATATATATATATATATATATATATATATGTGTGTGTTGTATATGTTACACCTACCGTATCAGCGATGATGTAGGATTCCACGCGAGATATATATATGTATTGTGTATGTACGCCGACGGTGAGGTGGGATGCCACGCGCGTCACGGGGTTATATTTTACACTTATAGTATCGGCGGTGATGGGGATTCCACGCACGCGCTTTGATATTTGTGTGACTTGATCGCGTCCCAGTTGGGTCGGGTAGTATATCGTCCCTCCATAAATGGCGGATTATGTTACGAAAGATAAGTAAGTTATATGGTAATGAACTTAATGATTTCTCTAAGTATATGCGTAAATTGGCTATAACTCTTAATGGAGTGGGAAAAGATAATAAGGTACGATTAAGTTCATAAGGGGTAATGACACGGCAGATCCGTATGTACTCTTTATACTTGCCCTGTCATTCTTTTATGCAGTTATGATCATTTCTTGTACTTTATTTCTTCCATATTCGTACTTGTTGTACTCGACTTCTTCGAAGTGCGTTCATGTCGCGCGTTTAGGTACGATTGTGGATCCGCGAGCTTAGGATCCTGGTTCAGCATTTTGAGATGGTTCCAATGTTCCGGAGTTGTCATGGCTATGTATATTTAGGGGTACGGCGGGGCCTTGTCCCGTCATAGTATGTGTTCAAATCTTAGAAGTCTGTATTCACGTAAATTTGGATCGTTAGAGTTGTAATTACAGTTTGTTTGATAGTGTAAGCCCTTTTTGGGTGATTTATTTTATGGCAGCCTTATCGGCTTTGCCTTGGTTTAAAAAAAATGTGTTACTTATTTTCCGCAGTTGTTTTGGTGTTGTATGTTTGGAAGGGTGCCCAGGTAGGGCACCAGTCGCAGCCCGGGGTCGGGTCGTGACAAAAGTGGTATCAGAGCCAGGTTGTCCTCGGAAAGTGTCTACAGACCGTGTCTAAGTAGAGTCTTGATTATCGGTGTGTTGTGCACCACATCTATAATCAGGAGGCTGCAGGACATTTAGGATTGGTTTCCATTCTTCTCACTCTGAGATCGTGCGATAGAGCTGTGTTGTTAGGGTCGTCTCTCCCTAACGAGTAATGTTGATTGCAGCTACGAGAAAGGCAGCAGTGACCCAGGAAGGACTATGTGGATTGCGTATCCAGGTTAGTAATGATTGTAGTATAGTTGGTATTGTGACATACATCTATACGGAGTTATATATGAGGGTCAGACGCGTGTTGCCTAGACTGATTTTAGATTACCAAGAGTTGGTAAAGACTAACTAGATACCGCGAAGGTATGGAACAATTAATGAATTCTCGCCAAGGTCTTATGTTTTATTTTGAGATGATTGGGAAAGGATGAGCTGTCTGATAGGGTAGTGAACCCTTAAGAAGCCATGTTAAGGACCTTAACGGAATGTCATGTTAATAGATTAAGCTACGTGGTAGGCTTAAGAGAATTGTACGGATGAGGTCCGTATAGAGTAAGTAATGGTTGTTGTGATCAAGACGACACGATCGTGGTATTTTGAGAAGTTTTTGTACCCGTTTACTGGGGGACTGGTAAGGTAGGCTTGGAGCATGGAAATTGCGAGCCTAAGAATATTGATAACTGCCGAGACCTTAGATATATAAGGCTCTCTCGGGCCATAAGATTTTAAGTCAGACCAAGGATAAGAGTTAAGTGCGATGGCGGGTCGGGGTGAGGACATGTTACGGGTCACCCCATAGCCTGAAATAGAGTGGGATCAGTTGGTACTAGTTCCGCTACGTGACAGGGTCACGAGGGTGCAAGGCCCAAGTCTGGTTAATTGTTTTACGTGTTCGTTGACACGTTCCACCGGAACCAGGTTGTGAGAGCCAGAAATGGCCTTATGTTGTTTAAAAGAGTGTTTGGGGTGGTAGTTGAGCGGGAATATGAGGTTTTCCCGGTGATGATACAGTCGTCAGACCCAAGTAGACCTAGTAGAGATGATTATGACGGGCTTTGAGGTCATTATGAGTATGGGCTAGTTGGCTTCGTGAGTGCCAAGGTAGACATTTTAGTATAAGTATTGTTGTGTGGCCATGGGTGGCATATGTTGTATGAAGGTTGTTGTAAAAGGAGACTATGTCGCTATCAAATTAGATTGGACTCTGAAAGAACATTCGGGGACGAATGTTTCTAAGGGGGGAAGAATGTTACACCCCGTAAGTCCAGGACATGTTTAAGAGAATGTACGTAAGGAACTCAAGACTTGAAAAGGGTACGAAAGGAAGAATTGTTTTTCCGACGGAAAATCTTCCGAACGTCGGAAAGGAAAAATGTTCGTTGAGAAGAGTTGGATTCTCAAAATGCATTAATTGAAGAGTATGGAACTTATTATCATTGTGGAAAATTATTTTTACGGATTTGGTCATGTGGGGCCCACCCGAGAAATTTTACGTTTTGTGGGACCCACGAGGGTTACGGAATTTTATGGACGAATGGGAGGGAGACACGTGGCACCCCCCCCCCCCACATTGGTCTTGGACGAATTGGAGCAAGGATATAATGATCATTTGACCATTGTGTAGATGAGCAAGTCTTGCTAGACTTTGGCTTGATTTTATTGACTAAGTCAAAGTCAAGAAAGCTTGATTATATTGACCACATCTTAGCCTTCCATTTGGATTTATCCTAGCCTTTGATTTAATTATATATACTACTACTACTACTACTAGTAGCAAGACATCCCACACTTAGAATTTTTTTGCAAGAACTTGGGTTCTTGAAGCTTTAGCCCTCGGCTTTGGAGAGAAAAAGGAGATGAAAAATTTCAAATGTTGTCCATTAGCCACAAGACTTTAACCCAAGGTTCCTAAGAGTGTTGTAAGGTTATCTCAATAGAAAGATCCCGGAAAAGTGGCGTTTTCGCATTAGTCGCAAGGCGGAAACTTAAGGAGTTCTTCAACTTTGAAGTTGGAACTTGAAGATGAGTTCTTCATAGGCTTCTAAGGAGTGCTTGGAGCGGATTGGAACACAAGTAAAGGAGCTAAGAATTGCTAAGGAGCGACTTTGAATCTTGGGAAGATTAAGGGCTTGAAAAGGTATAATTCTTGTCGTTTTAGTAATTACGATTACGTATTGTTGTAGCTTTGGATATTAGCAAGCATGAGGTTTGTATTATGAAGTTTGATAAGTATTTTGACTATTGGAACCCTAATCCGAAAACTAGTATGTTAGCCCTTAAGATTGTAATTCAATTTGGTTACTAGTTTAGTTGTCACATGTTATATAAAGAGGGAATTAAAGTTGTTGAAGTTTTTTATGACTATGTAGCATGTTGGAATAACAACTTGTATTGAAAAAGAATTTGAAAGAGAAGTAGTGTTGTTGTAGCCGAGAATGACATGGAAATTATTGGATTGTCTTGTATATTGTGGGGCGGAATTTTACACGTCCTGTTAAGGCGTGTAATCCCCTTTGGTTAGCTGAATTGTTGGGCCTTAAATGTGGCGTGTTTGGTTATAGTATTCGGCCTTGAAAAAGGTGGCAAAGTATGTAGAAACAAAGGAAGTGCTGCCCGATTTTCCGTAGAATTTAGTGACTTTGCACTTAGAATATTCTACGTTTAAAGCTAGAGGTTTAATGGACGTATTATGGCCATTATAGGTTGAAGTACTAAGAATAGAATATTCTACTTGAAGGATGGAATAGCTATCAAGGTTGAAGTACTTTGGAGCATTTTTCTAATTGTCGATAATCGTCGCGAGGTATGTGAACCTCTTCTTTCTTTAGACATGATTCTATGTATGGAATATACACGTGGTATTATTTCATTATTCCTTCTACTCTTAGAAGTTAAGAAGTATGTATGTTGATTTACTCTACGTAAGGGTTATGTCTAAGTTATCCTAAGTTCTTACCAAGTCTTATGGGAGATGTTGGTAAGAGTCGTTAGGAGGTATTTTGGAGCCAAGTTGACTTGGCTAAGTTACGACACAAATGAGAATAAGTATCGAACAAGCCACTGCAGCGTTAATAAAGGAAAATGTAATGACAATCAATTAAGTTAAAATGAGTAGAATTCTCCATCTGCATAGAAGCTAAGATAAGACAAAATTGTATTACATTTTCTAGATCATGGCTACTTGATTAAGATCGTTAGAAATAAGTATAACTTATTCACAACGCACCAATGTATATGTTACTTAACTTATAAGAATTTACGTATGAAGTTTTAAGACTATGGATCTCAAATTCTTAAAAGTTAAGAGACTTTATTTTTTTCAAGTTATGGGACTTAATTCTTAAAGGAAGAAATGAATTGATTTACAAGTATAGAATACTTGATTTGGAAAGACTTGATTTCTAAAGTTAAGAGACTTGTTTTCTTAAAAGTTAAGAGACTTGAAGTATTTTGAAAGCTATGTGATTTGATTTGAAAGTATAAGTCTCTTGGTTATAAAAGGAATGAATTTGTCTAAGACATAAAGAGTTATAACAGCTTTATGGGAAGTTGGTTATAACAACTTTATGGAAGATTAAAAGAATGGTTTTCTTCAGTAATGTAAGCAAAAAAATGATTTGAAATAAAGAAAGGCAAATTGTTTTATGGTACAAATTGCTTAAGGTTTTTAAGAAAGAAGTCACTTGATTTAGAAGCCGGTAAATGTATTTCTAAAAGGTATTGTGACTTTTCTTAAAAAGTAGATATGACTTGATACTACGGTTATTGGTATCTTGGAAGTTTTATTTGAAAGAGAATCATTTTTAAAGGAGTAGAGGCACGTAGTACTTTGGGTTAAATTCCCGGATTTTTATGTGTGAAACGAAAGTGCCATGAGTTTATAAAAATGGAAGTCTAAGGGTTTAATGAACTTGCCTATGTTTGCTTGTGATAGCTTTGAGTGCAAGTATTATATGTTTACGTTGTCGTGACTCTCAGTTGGAGGGCCGACTGTCTTGTTGTAAGTTTACTTGGACGCATCGCAAGCGGTGATGTGGGATTCCACGGGTATGCTTCCATTATGATTGATCCTTGGACATGCTTATACGATGTGGGATTCCGGGGCATATGACCAGGAGGCGAGTTAGATTCCCGGATTTGTTTTATTACTCATGGCCATGCTTATACGATGAGGGATTCCGGGGCATGCGACCATGCTATGTACGATTATTACTCCATGGGCTAGCTCCCCATGAAGACATGTACCCACGATGAGGGATTCCGGGGGCATGTTATATTATTACTCCATGGGCTAGCTCCCCATGAAGACCTGCACCTACGATGAGGGATGCCTAGGGCACGTTATGGCCATGCTTATACGATGTGGGATTCCGGGGCATGCGGTCGCGTTATATATATATATATATATATATATATATATATATGTGTGTGTGTTGTATATGTTACACCTACAGCTGTCGGCAGTGATGTGGGATTCCACGGGCAGGAGATATATATATGTATTGTGTATGTGTACGCCGACAGTGAGGTGGGATGCCACGGGCGCGTCACAGGGTTATATTTTACACTTATAGCTGTCGGCTGTGATGGGGGATTCCACGGGCACGCTTTGATATTTGTGTGACTTGATCGCGTCCCAGATTGGGACGGGTAGTATATGCGTCCCTCCATAAAGGGTCGGATTATGTTATGAAAGATAAGTAAGTTATATGGTAATGAACTTAATGATTTCTCCTAAGTATGTACGTAAGAATTGGCTATAACTCTTAATGGAGTGGGAAAAGATAATAAGGTACGATTAAGTTCATAAGGGGTAATGACACGGCAGGATCTGGTATGTACTCTTTATACTTGCCCCTGTCATTCTTTTGTACAGGTATGATCTGTTTACTGTACTTTATTTCTGTTCCATATTCGGTACTTGTTGCATCGGCCCCGAAGTGCGTTAAATGTCCGCAGGTTTAGGTACACAGTTGAGGATCCGCGAGCTTAGGATCCTGGTTCAGCATTTTGAGATGGCTCCAATGTTCCGGAGTTGTCATGGCTATGTATATTCAGGGGTACGGCGGTGCCTTGTCCCGTCATAGTATGTGTTCAAATCTTAGAGGTCTGTATTCACATGTGGGCTGGACTGGTTAGAGTTGTAATTACAGTTTGTTTGATAGTGTAAGCCCTTTTTGGGCGATTTATATTATGGCAGCCTTATCGACTTTTCCTTGGTTTAAAAAAAAAATGTGTTACTTATTTTCCGCAGTTGTTTTGGTGTTGTATGTTTGGAAGGGTGCCCAGGTAGGGCACCAGTCGCGGCCCGTGGTCGGGTCGTGACAAAAGTGGTATCAGAGCCAGGTTGTCCTCGGAAAGTGTCTACAGACCGTGTCTAAGTAGAGTCTTGATTATCGGTGTGTTGTGCACCACATCTATAATCAGGAGGCTGCAGGACATTTAGGATTGGTTTCCATTCTTCTCACTCTGAGATCATGCGATAGAGCTGTGTTGTTAGGGTCGTCTCTCCCTAACGAGTTATGTTGATTGCATTCTGAGAAAGCGTGATGACTCAGGAAGGACTATGTGGATTGCGTATCCAGGTTAGTAATGATTGTAGTATAGTTGGTATTGTGACATACAGCTATACGGAGTTATGTATGAGGGTCAGACGCGTATTGCCTAGACTGATTTTAGATTACCAAGGGTTGGTAAAGACTAACTAAATACCGGGAAGGTATGGAACAATTAATGAATTCTCGCCAAGGTCTTATGTTTTATTTTGAGATGATTGGGAAAGGATGAGCTGTCTGATAGGGTAGTGAACCCTTAAGAAGCCATGTTAAGGACCTTAACGGAATGTCATGTTAATAGATTAAGCTACGTGGTAGGCTTAAAAGAATTGTACGGATAAGGTCCGTATAGAGTAAGTAATGGTTGTTGTGATCAAGACGACACGATCGTGGTATTTTGAGAAGTTTTTGTACCCGTTTACTGGGGGACTGGTAAGGTAGGCTTGGAGCATGGAAATTGCTAGCCTAAGAATATTGATAACTGTCGAGACCTTAGATATATAAGGCTCTCTCGGGCCATAAGATTTTAAGTCAGACCAAGGATAAGAGTTAAGTGCGACGGCGGGTCGGGGTGAGGACCTGTTACGGGTCTCCCCATAGCCTGAAATAGAGTGGGATCAATTGGTAGTAGTTCCGCTACGTGACAGGGTCACGAGGGAGCAAGGCCCAAGTATGGTTAATTGTTTTACGGGTTCGTGGACACGTTCCACCGGAACCAGATTGTGAGAGCCAGAAATGGCCTTATGTTGTTTAAAAGAGTGTTTGGGGTGGTAGCTGAGCGGGAATATGAGGTTTTCCCGGTGATGATACAGTCGTCAGACCCAAGTAGACCTAGTAGAGATGATTATGACGGGCTTTGAGGTCATTATGAGTATGGGCTAGTTGGCTTCGTGAGTGCCAAGGTAGACATTTTAGTATAAGTATTGTTGTGTGGCCATGGGTGGCATATGTTGTATGAAGGTTGTTGTAAAAGGAGACTATGTCGCTATCAAATTAGATTGGACTCCAAAAGAACATTCGGGGACGAATGTTTCTAAGGGGGGAAGAATGTTACACCCCGTAAGTCCAGGACATGTTTAAGAGAATGTACGTAAGGAACTCAAGACTTGAAAAGGGTACGAAAGGAAGAATTGTTTTTCCGACGGAAAATATTCCGAACGTCGGAAAGGAAAAATGTTCGTTGAGAAGAGTTGGATTCTCAAAATGCATTAATTGAAGAGTATGAAACTTATTATCATTGTGGAAATTTATTTTTACGGATTTGGTCATGTGGGGCCCAACCGAGAAACTTTACGTTTTGTGGGACCCACGAGGGTTACAGAATTTTATGGACGAATGGGAGGGCGACACGTGGAACCCCCCCCCCCCCCCCACATTGGTCTTGGACAAATTGGAGCAAGGATAGAATGGTCATTTGACCATTGTGTAGATGAGCAAGTCTTGCTAGACTTTGGCTTGATTTTATTGACTAAGTCAAAGTCAAGAAAGCTTGATTATATTGACCACATCTTAGCCTTCCATTTGGATTTATCCTAGACTTTGATTTAATTATATATACTACTACTACTACTACTAGTAGCAAGACATCCCACACTTAGAATTTTTTTGCAAGAACTTGGGTTCTTGAAGCTTTAGCTCTCGGCTTTGGAGAGAAAAAGGAGATGAAAAATTTCAAATGTTGTCCATTAGCCACAAGACTTTAACCCAAGGTTCCTAAGAGTGTTGTAAGGTTATCTCAATAGAAAGATCCCGGAAAAGTGGCGTTTTCGCATTAGTCGCAAGGCGGAAACTTAAGGAGTTCTTCAACTTTGAAGTTGGAACTTGAAGATGAGTTCTTCATAGGCTTCTAAGGAGTGCTTGGAGCGGATTGGAACACAAGTAAAGGAGCTAAGAATTGCTAAGGAGCGACTTTGAATCTTGGGAAGATTAAGGGCTTGAAAAGGTATAATTCTTGTCGTTTTAGTAATTACGATTACGTATTGTTGTAGCTTTGGATATTAGCAAGCATGAGGTTTGTATTATGAAGTTTGATAAGTATTTTGACTATTGGAACCCTAATCCGAAAACTAGTATGTTAGCCCTTAAGATTGTAATTCAATTTGGTTACTAGTTTAGTTGTCACATGTTATATAAAGAGGGAATTAAAGTTGTTGATTATGACTATGTAGCATGTTGGAATAACAACTTGTATTGAAAAAGAATTTGAAAGAGAAGTAGTGTTGTTGTAGCCGAGAATGACATGGAAATTATTGGATTGTCTTGTATATTGTGGGGCGGAATTTTACACGTCCTGTTAAGGCGTGTAATCCCCTTTGGTTAGCTGAATTGTTGGGCCTTAAATGTGGCGTGTTTGGTTATAGTATTCGGCCTTGAAAAAGGTGGCAAAGTATGTAGAAACAAAGGAAGTGCTGCCCGATTTTCCGTAGAATTTAGTGACTTTGCACTTAGAATATTCTACGTTTAAAGCTAGAGGTTTAATGGACGTATTATGGCCATTATAGGTTGAAGTACTAAGAATAGAATATTCTACTTGAAGGATGGAATAGCTATCAAGGTTGAAGTACTTTGGAGCATTTTGCTAATTGTCGATAATCGTCGCGAGGTATGTGAACCTCTTCTTTCTTTAGACATGATTCTATGTATGGAATATACACGTGGTATTATTTCATTATTCCTTCTACTCTTAGAAGTTAAGAAGTATGTATGTTGATTTACTCTACGTAAGGGTTATGTCTAAGTTATCCTAAGTTCTTACCAAGTCTTATGGGAGATGTTGGTAAGAGTCGTTAGGAGGTATTTTGGAGCCAAGTTGACTTGGCTAAGTTACGGCACAAATGAGAATAAGTATCGAACAAGCCACCGCGTTAATAAAGGAAAATGTAATGACAATCAATTAAGTTAAAATGAGTAGAATTCTCCATCTGCATAGAAGCTAAGATAAGACAAAATTGTATTACATTTTCTAGATCATGGCTACTTGATTAAGATCGTTAGAAATAAGTATAACTTATTCACAACGCACCAATGTATATGTTACTTAACTTATAAGAATTTACGTATGAAGTTTTAAGACTATGGATCTCAAATTCTTAAAAGTTAAGAGACTTTATTTTTTTCAAGTTATGGGACTTAATTCTTAAAGGAAGAAATGAATTGATTTACAAGTATAGAATACTTGATTTGGAAAGACTTGATTTCTAAAGTTAAGAGACTTGTTTTCTTAAAAGTTAAGAGACTTGAAGTATTTTGAAAGCTATGTGATTTGATTTGAAAGTATAAGTCTCTTGGTTATAAAAGGAATGAATTTGTCTAAGACATAAAGAGTTATAACAGCTTTATGGGAAGTTGGTTATAACAACTTTATGGAAGATTAAAAGAATGGTTTTCTTCAGTAATGTAAGCAAAAAAATGATTTGAAATAAAGAAAGGCAAATTGTTTTATGGTACAAATTGCTTAAGGTTTTTAAGAAAGAAGTCACTTGATTTAGAAAGCGTAAATGTATTTCTAAAAGGTATTGTGACTTTTCTTAAAAAGTAGATATGACTTGATACTACGGTTATTGGTATCTTGGAAGTTTTATTTGAAAGAGAATCATTTTTAAAGGAGTAGAGGCACGTAGTACTTTGGGTTAAATTCCCGGATTTTTATGTGTGAAACGAAAGTGCCATGAGTTTATAAAATGGAAGTCTAAGGGTTTAATGAACTTGCCTATGTTTGCTTGTGATAGCTTTGAGTGCAAGTATTATATGTTTACGTTGTCGTGACTCTCAGTTGGAGGGCATCGCTTGTTGTAAGTTTACTTGGGCGTCTGCGGTGATGTGGGATTCCACGGGTATGCTTCCATTATGATTGATCCTTGGACATGCTTATACGATGTGGGATTCCGGGGCATATGACCAGGAGGCGAGTTAGATTCCCGGATTTGTTTTATTACCCATGGCCATGCTTATACGATGAGGATTCCGGCACGCGACCCATGCATGTCGATTATTACTCCATGGGCTAGCTCCCACGAAGACATGTACCACGATGAGGATTAGGGGCATGTTATATTATTACTCCATGGGCTAGCTCCCATGAAGTCCTGCACCTACGATGAGGGATGCCTAGGGCACGTTATGGCCATGCTTATACGATGTGGGATTCCGGGGCATGCGGTCGCGTTATATATATATATATATATATATATATGTGTGTGTGTGTGTGTTGTATATGTTACACCTACAGCTGTCGGCAGTGATGTGGGATTCCACGGGCAGGAGATATATATATGTATTGTGTATGTGCGCGACGGTGAGGTGGGATGCCAGGCGCGTCACAGGTTATATTTTACACTTATAGGCGTTTTGTGATGGGATTCCACGCACGCGCTTTGATATTTGTGTGACTTGATCGCGTCCCAGATTGGGACGGGTAGTATATGCGTCCCTCCATAAAGGGTCGGATTATGTTATGAAAGATAAGTAAGTTATATGGTAATGAACTTAATGATTTCTCCTAAGTATGTACGTAATAATTGGCTATAACTCTTAATGGAGTGGGAAAAGATAATAAGGTACGATTAAGTTCATAAGGGGTAATGACACGGCAGGATCTGGTATGTACTCTTTATACTTGCCCCTGTCATTCTTTTTATGCAGTATGATCATTTCTTGTACTTTATTTACATTCCATATTCGGTACTTGTTATGCGCCCCCGAAGTGCGTTCATGTCATGAGTTTAGGTACCGATTGAGGATCCGCGAGCTTAGGATCTGGTTCAAGATTTTGAGATGGCTCAATGTTCGGAGTTGTCATGGCTATGTATATTCGAAGTGCGGCGGGTCCTTGTCGTCATAGTATGTGTTCAAATCTTAAGTGCAGTATTCACGTGTAATTTGGGTAGTTAGAGTTGTAATTACAGTTTGTTTGATAGTGTAAGCCCTTTTTGGGCGATTTATATTATGGCAGCCTTATCGACTTTGCCTTGGTTTAAAAAAAAATGTGTTACTTATTTTCCGCAGTTGTTTTGGTGTTGTATGTTTGGAAGGGTGCCCAGGTAGGGCACCAGTCGCGGCCCGTGGTCGGGTCGTGACAAAAGTGGTATCAGAGCCAGGTTGTCCTCGGAAAGTGTCTACAGACCGTGTCTAAGTAGAGTCTTGATTATCGGTGTGTTGTGCACCACATCTATAATCAGGAGGCTGCAGGACATTTAGGATTGGTTTCCATTCTTCTCACTCTGAGATCATGCGATAGAGATGTGTTGTTAGGGTCGTCTCTCCCTAACGAGTTATGTTGATTGCAGCTACGAGAAAGGCAGCAGTGACTCAGGAAGGACTATGTGGATTGCGTATCCAGGTTAGTAATGATTGTAGTATAGTTGGTATTGTGACATACAGCTATACGGAGTTATGTATGAGGGTCAGACGCGTATTGCCTAGACTGATTTTAGATTACCAAGGGTTGGTAAAGACTAACTAAATACCGGGAAGGTATGGAACAATTAATGAATTCTCGCCAAGGTCTTATGTTTTATTTTGAGATGATTGGGAAAGGATGAGCTGTCTGATAGGGTAGTGAACCCTTAAGAAGCCATGTTAAGGACCTTAACGGAATGTCATGTTAATAGATTAAGCTACGTGGTAGGCTTAAAAGAATTGTACGGATAAGGTCCGTATAGAGTAAGTAATGGTTGTTGTGATCAAGACGACACGATCGTGGTATTTTGAGAAGTTTTTGTACCCGTTTACTGGGGGACTGGTAAGGTAGGCTTGGAGCATGGAAATTGCTAGCCTAAGAATATTGATAACTGCCGAGACCTTAGATATATAAGGCTCTCTCGGGCCATAAGATTTTAAGTCAGACCAAGGATAAGAGTTAAGTGCGACGGCGGGTCGGGGTGAGGACTACACGGGTGTCGCCCAGCTGAAATAGAGTGGGATCAATTGGTAGTAGTTCCGCTCGTGACGAGTCACGAGGAGCAAGGCCAGTATGGTTAATTGTTTTACGGGTTCGTGGACACGTTCCACCGAACAGTTGTGAGAGCCAGAAATGGCCTTATGTTGTTTAAAAGAGTGTTTGGGGTGGTAGCTGAGCGGGAATATGAGGTTTTCCCGGTGATGATACAGTCGTCAGACCCAAGTAGACCTAGTAGAGATGATTATGACGGGCTTTGAGGTCATTATGAGTATGGGCTAGTTGGCTTCGTGAGTGCCAAGGTAGACATTTTAGTATAAGTATTGTTGTGTGGCCATGGGTGGCATATGTTGTATGAAGGTTGTTGTAAAAGGAGACTATGTCGCTATCAAATTAGATTGGACTCCAAAAGAACATTCGGGGACGAATGTTTCTAAGGGGGGAAGAATGTTACACCCCGTAAGTCCAGGACATGTTTAAGAGAATGTACGTAAGGAACTCAAGACTTGAAAAGGGTACGAAAGGAAGAATTGTTTTTCCGACGGAAAATCTTCCGAACGTCGGAAAGGAAAAATGTTCGTTGAGAAGAGTTGGATTCTCAAAATGCATTAATTGAAGAGTATGGAACTTATTATCATTGTGGAAATTTATTTTTACGGATTTGGTCATGTGGGGCCCAACCGAGAAACTTTACGTTTTGTGGGACCCACGAGGGTTACAGAATTTTATGGACGAATGGGAGGGCGACACGTGGCACTCCCCCCCACATTGGTCTTGGACAAATTGGAGCAAGGATAGAATGGTCATTTGACCATTGTGTAGATGAGCAAGTCTTGCTAGACTTTGGCTTGATTTTATTGACTAAGTCAAAGTCAAGAAAGCTTGATTATATTGACCACATCTTAGCCTTCCATTTGGATTTATCCTAGACTTTGATTTAATTATATATACTACTACTACTACTACTAGTAGCAAGACATCCCACACTTAGAAATTTTTTACAAGAACTTGGGTTCTTGAAGCTTTAGCTCTCGGCTTTGGAGAGAAAAAGGAGATGAAAATTTTCAAATGTTGTCCATTAGCCACAAGACTTTAACCCAAGGTTCCTAAGAGTGTTGTAAGGTTATCTCAATAGAAAGATCCCGGAAAAGTGGCGTTTTCGCATTAGTCGCAAGGCGGAAACTTAAGGAGTTCTTCAACTTTGAAGTTGGAACTTGAAGATGAGTTCTTCATAGGCTTCTAAGGAGTGCTTGGAGCGGATTGGAACACAAGTAAAGGAGTTAAGAATTGCTAAGGAGCGACTTTGAATCTTGGGAAGATTAAGGGCTTGAAAAGGTATAATTCTTGTCGTTTTAGTAATTACGATTACGTATTGTTGTAGCTTTGTATATTAGCAAGCATGAGGTTTGTATTATGAATTTTGATAAGTATTTTGACTATTGGAACCCTAATCCGAAAACTAGTATGTTAGCCCTTAAGATTGTAATTCAATTTGGTTACTAGTTTAGTTGTCACATGTTATATAAAGAGGGAATTAAAGTTGTTGAAGTTGTTTATGACTATGTAGCATGTTGGAATAACAACTTGTATTGAAAAAGAATTTGAAAGAGAAGTAGTGTTGTTGTAGCCGAGAATGACATGGACATTATTGGATTGTCTTGTATATTGTGGGGCAGAATTTTACACGTCCTGTTAAGGCGTGTAATCCCCTTTGGTTAGCTGAATTGTTGGGCCTTAAATGTGGCGTGTTTGGTTATTGTATTCGGCCTTGAAAAAAGTGGCAAAGTATGTAGAAACAAAGGAAGTGCTGCCCGATTTTCCGTAGAATTTAGTGACTTTGCACTTAGAATATTCTACGTTTAAAGCTAGAGGTTTAATGGACGTATTATGGCCATTATAGGTTGAAGTACTAAGAATAGCATATTCTACTTGAAGGATGGAATAGCTATCAAGGTTGAAGTACTTTGGAGCATTTTGCTAATTGTCGATAATCGTCGCGAGGTATGTGAACCTCTTCTTTCTATAGACATGATTCTATGTATGGAATATACACGTGGTATTATTTCATGATTCCTTCTACTCTTAGAAGTTAAGAAGTATGTATGTTGATTTACTCTACGTAAGGGTTATGTCTAAGTTATCCTAAGTTCTTACCAAGTCTTATGGGAGATGTTGGTAAGAGTCGTTAGGAGGTATTTTGGAGCCAAGTTGACTTGGCTAAGTTACGGCACAAATGAGAATAAGTATCGAACAAGCCACTGCAGCGTTAATAAAGGAAAATGTAATGACAATCAATTAAGTTAAAATGAGTAGAATTCTCCATCTGCATAGAAGCTAAGATAAGACAAAATTGTATTACATTTTCTAGATCATGGCTACTTGATTAAGATCGTTAGAAATAAGTATAACTTATTCACAACGCACCAATGTATATGTTACTTAACTTATAAGAATTTACGTATGAAGTTTTAAGACTATGGATCTCAAATTCTTAAAAGTTAAGAGACTTTATTTTTTTCAAGTTATGGGACTTAATTCTTAAAGGAAGAAATGAATTGATTTACAAGTATAGAATACTTGATTTGGAAAGACTTGATTTCTAAAGTTAAGAGACTTGTTTTCTTAAAAGTTAAGAGACTTGAAGTATTTTGAAAGCTATGTGATTTGATTTGAAAGTATAAGTCTCTTGGTTATAAAAGGAATGAATTTGTCTAAGACATAAAGAGTTATACGACTTTATGGGAAGTTGGTTATAACAACTTTATGGAAGATTAAAAGAATGGTTTTCTTCAGTAATGTAAGCAAAAAAATGATTTGAAATAAAGAAAGGCAAATTGTTTTATGGTACAAATTGCTTAAGGTTTTTAAGAAAGAAGTCACTTGATTTAGAAGCCGGTAAATGTATTTCTAAAAGGTATTGTGACTTGTCTTAAAAAGTAGATATGACTTGATATTATGGTTATTGGTATCTTGGAAGTTTTATTTGAAAGAGAATCATTTTTAAAGGAGTAGAGGCACGTAGTACTTTGGGTTAAATTCCCGATTTTTATGTGTGAAACGAAAGTGCCATGAGTTTATAAAAATGGAAGTCTAAGGGTTTAATGAACTTGCCTATGTTTGCTTGTGATAGCTTTGAGTGCAAGTATTATATGTTTACGTTGTCGTGACTCTCAGTTGGAGGTTGGTGTCTTGTTGTAAGTTTACTTGGGCGTCGCAAGCGGTGATGTGGGATTCCACGGGTATGCTTCCATTATGATTGATCCTTGGACATGCTTATACGATGTGGGATTCCGGGGCATATGACCAGGAGGCGGGTTAGATTCCCGGATTTGTTTTATTACCCATGACCATGCTTATACGATGAGGGATTCCGGGGCATGCGACCATGCTATGTACGATTATTACTCCATGGGCTAGCTCCCCTGAAGAACATGTCCCACGATGAGGGATTCCGGGGGCAGGTTATATGATTACTCCAGGGGCTAGCTCCCCATGAAGACTGCACTACGATGAGGATGCCGAGGCACGTTATGGCCATGCTTATACGATGAGGATTAGGGCATGCGGCGCGTTATATATATATATATATATATATATATATATATATATATATATATATGTTGTATATGTTACACCTACGGTTTCAGCGATGATGTGGGATTCCACGCGTGAGATATATATATGTATTGTGTATGTATGTACGCCGGTGAGTGGGATGCCACGCAGCGCGTCACGAGGTTATATTTTACACTTGTAGCCGGCGATGATGGGGGATTCCACGGGCACGCTTTGATATTTGTGTGACTTGATCGCGTCCCAGATTGGGCCGGGTAGTATATGCGTCCCTCCATAAAGGGCCGGATTATGTTATGAAAGATAAGTAAGTTATATGGTAATGAACTTAATGATTTCTCCTAAGTATGTACGTAAGAATTGGCTATAACTCTTAATGGAATGGGAAAAGATAATAAGGTACGATTAAGTTCATAAGGGGTAATGACACGGCAGGATCTGGTATGTACTCTTTATACTTGCCCCTGTCATTCTTTTGTACAGTTATGATCTGTTTACTGTACTTTATTTCTGTTCCATATTCGGTACCTGTTGTACTGACCCCCTTCGGGGGGCTGCGTTCATGTCCGCAGGTTTAGGTACACAGTTGTGGATCCGCGAGCTTAGGATCCTGGTTCAACATTTTGAGATGGCTCCAATGTTCCGGAGTTGTCATGGCTATGTATATTCAGGGGTACGGCGGGGCCTTGTCCCGTCATAGTATGTGTTCAAATCTTAGAGGTATGTATTCACATGTGGGTTGGACTGGTTAGAGTTGTAATTACAGTTTGTTTGATAGTGTAAGCCCTTTTTGAGTGATTTATATTATGGCAGCCTTATCGGCTTTGCCTTGGTTTAAAAAAAAATGTGTTACTTATTTTTCGCAGTTGTTTTGGTGTTGTATGTTTGGAAGGGTGCCCAGGTAGGGCACGATGTGGCCGTCGGGTCGTGTGAACCTCCTCGGCTGCGTTAAATCATGAGTAGAGTATCTGAGTTGCTGATCCTCACTTTTAGGATCACTGATTCAGCTGTTGAGAAGCTCCATTACTCTGGGGCTTATCCCTGGTATTGTCGGTTGTTGTACATTCAGGGGTATGGCGGGGCCCTGTCCCGTCACAGTTGTTATTCTTAGAGGTCTGTAGTCATATTTGTGGATTTGGGTTGTAAAGAAAAAAAAAAGAGTTGTAACTTATTTATTTTTGGTGTACGTACATTTTACGGAAGGTGGCCTTATCGGCTAGCCTGTTGTTATTTAATCTTTAAGTATTTATTAAGTTGTGTATGTTCATTGCTATTCTCGATGTATACGAGGGTGCCGGGTAGGGCACGATCGCGGACCGGGTCGTCGTGACAAAAGTGGTATCGAGCGATTAGTCCTCGGAAAGTGTCTGAGGCATCGTGTCTAGAGTCTTAGTTATCGGTGTGTTGTGCACCACATCTATAACTAGGAGGCTGCAAGATATTTAGGATTGGTTTCCATTCTTCTCACTCTGAGATCGTGCGATAGAACTGTGTGGTTAGGGTCGTCTCTCCCTAACAGGTTATGTTGATTGCAGCTACGAGAAAGGCAGCAGTGACCCAAGAAAGATTATGTGGATTGCGTGTCCAGGTTGGTAATATTTGTGGTATAGTTGGTATTATGACATACAACTATACAGATTTATGTATGAGGGTCACCTATGTGTTGCCTAGAATGATTTTAGATTACCAGGAATTGGTAAGGACTAATTAAATACCGGAAAGGTATGAAACAGTTTAATGAACTCTCATCAAGGTTTTACGTACTAATTTGAGATAATTAGGAGATGATGAGTTGTCTGAGAAGGTAATGGACCCTTAAGAAGTTATAATTAAGGGACTTAATGGGAGACTATGTTAGTAACTTAAGCTACGTGGTATGCTTAAGGGAATGGTACGGATGAGACCCGTATGGAGTAAGTATGGTTGTTGTGGTCAAGACAACACGATTATGGTTTTACGAGAAGTTTTTGTACCCGTTTACGGGGGGGACTGATAAGGTAGGCTTGGAGCATGGAAATTGCGAGCCTAAGAATATTGATAACCGCTGAGACCTTAGGTATATAAGGCCTTCTCGGGTAGTAAAAAGTTAAGTCAGACCAAGGATAAGAGTTAAGTACGGCGCCGAGTCGGGTTGAGGACCTACTAAGGGTCGCCTCATAGCCTGAAATGGAATGGGATCAGTTGGTAGTAGTCCGCCACGTGGCGAGTCACGCAGTGCGAGGCCCAAGTCTAGTTAATCGTTTCTGGGTTCGTGGGCGCATTCCACCTAAAGCGAGTTGTGAGAGCGGAAATGGCCTTATATTGTTTAATTTAGTAACACCAAGATTAGGGGCCAGATTTAGTATGGAAGTTATGTACGTATGCTAATATAAGTTTGGAAGTACGGAAAGAGTACGACCAGTGAAAAAGAGAGCAACCAAGTGTAAAGAAATAGAGCCTGAATCCATGAGAACCTTTCGAGGTGACTACACCCGTGAGTGTTGGGTGGTAGCTGAGCGGGTAGATAATAATTACCGGTAACGATACAGTCGTTGGACCCTAGCGCACCTAAGCGAGTTATGACAGACGTTGAGGTCATTATGAGTACGGGCTAGTTGGCCTCTTGTTATGCCAACGTTGACTGCAGAGAGAGATTGACTCGATTTCGGTTTCCCGGTAAGCCGGTTATCAAGTGGAAAGGAAGAGAAGTGGTGGTAACCAGTGAATTATCTTTCCTTCTCTGATATAATTGTTTTTAATAAGTCTGTGTGACTTGTTTATTTGAGGTACTTGGAGTTGGTTGGTGTGGCGGTCAGGGCCACGACCTTCCAGATAAGTTCAGGATAGCGCTCAAGCAAGAATAAGATAAGTACGAGTGCTGCCTACGGAAAACAAAAGACATCGTTGGTAGGTTTTGAAAATCTATACGATTATAAGGTGGCGCTTGATGATTAAGATTTTGAAAGGGAGATAAGTTCTCTCCCCCACGTAAAAGGATAGTTTTACGTATTATGGGGTTATGTGTACCCATGTTGTTAGAAGAAGGATAGGAGACTGGTAAGGTCTTCAGTATCGTCATACCAATAGGTTACAGTTTTAGATAACCGTGGGAAAAGTTTTGTGTTGGGATAATTGTGAACGACGTTATGAAATAGTTGAGGAAGTGTCGTAAGGATATAAATGCAGGTAGTACGCATGTATGAAACTGTACGATTATGGATCAAGATAGAAATATTTTTGCTAATAATAAGTATAAGGTAAGGTTATGACCAGAATGATAAAAGAGAATACAACTATGGTTATGTAAGTTGCACGAGATATGATTACCCCAGACTAGTGTAAAGACCATTAGTAAATAATGGGCAGTAAGAACACCTCGAGGAAAGGTGGTAGCATCTGTACTGACGAGAAAGATAGTAAGGGGATACGGGGGAGTAAGGGACCCCAGGACAACTTGAGATAACTTATAAAGGAAAGACGAGTAGACACTCGAATGATAAGAAATCTTGACAAGTCAATGGATTATGTAATACCATGAATTGAGGTTGAACACCTGGCTATAAGCTCTACGAGCTGGGAGAGGATAATAGGATTGCTACTTGACGAGATCAAGGAAATCTCCCCCCCCCCTAAATTGTGATTGATAGGAAGTCTTAGCCATGAGGCAAGAAAATGAATCAAATCTAAGTTAGTGACCAAGTTTGGTTGCGACAGAGAAAGGGAAACATGAACCATAATTGAGATTAAGGATACCCGAATATTTCGCAGGAATGTGAAAGGCTTCCAGTTATTGGAAGATAAGTTGACCACGACTACAGTTCTAACCCCTCCTGAGAGACTAGAGGGTTAGGTTATTATTGTAACACTTTGGGTGTTGGGCTAGGTTGTGTTCTGGCGCAACACGATAAGGTTGGAGCCTAGGTTTCCCGACGGATAGGGAAGCATGAAAGAAATTACGCTACTCACGATTTAGAGTCGGCGGCAGTTAATCGTATCTTGAAGATTTGGAGGCATTCCTTATATAGACTTCATGTGGATATTTGTGCAGACCACAAGAGCCTCCAGTATATCTTCAGACAGAGGCAACTAAATTTGCGACAGAAACGGTGGTTAGAGTTACTCAAGGATTGTGATATTGATATCATATACCACCCGGGGAAAGCCGAGGCGGTTACAGATGCTCCTAGTCGTGGATCTATGGGTAGTCATCGGATGGACAGCGGATAGACGGGGCGTGGTCGTAAGATTCATCGACTCTGAGCCGGGTTCGATTATTTGTTTCCAAGGTTAATGAAGTTTAGATCCGAGAGGTTGCCGAGTCTTCCGTCGTTGAAGAGGTAAAGAGGCGACAATATGAGGATCCAGATTATGATCTGATATCGAATCGACTCTCAGAAGAGAAGAGATCGTTTGAGTAGCACCGGATGGGGTCTTTGTGATATGAGATAGATTGTGTGTACCGGTCTTCTTTGGACTTGTCAGTAGGTTTTAGGGGAGGCACGCAGTGCTTATTGCTCTAATTGTTCGGGGTCGACTAAGTTGTGTCATGACCTCAGATGTATGTATTGGTAAGATGGCCTGAAAAGGGACGTAGCAGAGTTGTTGCTTAATGTCCGAATTAGTAGCAGGTAAAGGTTGAACACCAGAAGCCCAGTGGGTTATTACAGGCGATTTAGATCCCGACTTAGATATGAGAGATGATTAAAATGGATCCTGTTACAGGATGGCATCGTACTCAGAGGAAGTGCGACTCCCTGGGGGTCATAGTAAACAGGCTGACGAACCAGCCGCGTTCTTCCGGTTATGACCACTTACTCGGCTGAGGATTATGCTAGCTTATATAGCAAGGAGATTATGAGACTGCGGGGTTCCTACTTTACGATGTCAGACAGATGAGCTCAGTTTACGGCTGACTTCTGGAGGTTTTCCAGGAGGTATTAGGGACACAGGTGAGTCTCAGTGTGGCATTCCACCCTCAGACCGACGGACAGATAGAGCGTACTATCCAGGCACTTGAGGATAGGTGGCGGGCCTGTGTTCTTGATTTCAGGGATAGCTGGAAGGGTTATTTTCCTCTTGTTGAGTTACGTACGATAACAGATACCCTTCCAGTATTCAGATGGCCCTGTATGAGGCCTTGTATGTAAGAAAGTGTAGATCGCCGGTTGGTTGGTTCGACGTAGGCGAGGTTCAGTTATTTGGTCCAGACCTAATTCAGCGGGCTGTGGATAAGGCGAAGCTTATCCAGGAAAGATTATTAGTAAGCTCAGAGTCAGCAGAAGCTTTATGCAGATAACCGACGTTGACACATGGGGTTCAGGTTGACATTTTTAGTATGAGTATTATTATGTGGCCACGTATGGCATTATTGGTATGTAGGGGTTGTAAGGAGACTATGTCGCTATCTTTAAGTTTGACTCCCAAAAGAACATTCGGGGACGAATGTTTCTAAGGGGGGAAGGATGTTACACCCCAGAATTCCAGGATATGTTTATAAGAACGTACGTAAGAATTCAAATGTTAAGATTTGAGACTAGTAAAATTTATCGGAATTATGGAATTGTCGGAAAACGAAATATTGCGAAGAATGGGAGGGAGACACGTGTCACCCCCCTTAAGTTGGTCTTGGACGATTTTGGCATGGACAAAATGGTCATTTGACCATACTTGAGATGACCAAGTCTTGCTAAGTCTTAAAGCTTGATATTGTTGACTTAGTCAAGAGCCACTTGGCTTGATCCTTGTGAAATGCATCCAAGCCACCCATTTGTTTTAATTTTGACCCTCCATGTTTCTATATAAGCTTACTAGTAGCAAGACAAGGCTTCTATACTTAGAAAATTTTCAAGAAAACTTTGAAGAGAAATGGGGAGCTCTCGGCAATGAAGGGTTTCAAGAAGAATTTTTTTTAGTTTGTTGTCCAATAATCCCCATACTTTAAACTAAGGTTCCTAAGGGTATTATAAGGGTATCTCCATAGAAAGATCCCGGAAAAGTGGCGTTTTCGTATTAGTCGCAAGGTGAAAACCTAGTCACTTTCCTAGGTTTGGATTGAGAATTGAAGGAAAGTTGTTTGTGATATTCTAAGGGATTCAAGTGGCGTATTGGAATGTCAAGGAGAGGCTCTAAGTTTATAAGGAGCGACTTCGGATCTTGAAGTGGATTAAGGCTCACTAAGGTAACAATTTTGTTCTCTTAAGTGTATAAGATTACATATTGTTGTAGCCTTACATTTTAACTAGCATGAAGTATATGTATATAAGATTGATAAGTGTTATGGATATTGGAAGCCTAAAATCCTAAATGACATTGTTTAGCCATTTGAAATTGAAATACAATTTTGGCCGATAATTAGAATCGTCGCATGTTACCTACTTGAAGATTTTAGTAGTTATAATCGATTGCGGCTTGATAACATGTTATACTAAACAACTTGAATTGAGAAGGAATTGGAAAGGTTGATATCTTGTTACACCTTTGGCCGAGAATGCCTTTGTATGTTGGATTAGTTTGATATTAATTTGTGGGGCGGAATTTTACACGTCTTGTAGGTGTGTAATCCCCTATTGATAACTACATTGTTGGGCCTTAAATGTGGCGTGTTTGGCTATTGTATTCGGGCCTTGAAAAAGGTGGAAAAGTATGTAGAAACAAAGGAAGTGATGTCCGATTTTCCGTAGAATTTAGTGACTTTGCACTTATAATATTCTACGTTTGAAGTAAGAGGTTAATAGATGTATTATGGTCATTATAGGTTAACATACTACATACGGCATATTGGACTTGGCAAGTGGATTGAACTGAAGAGGTATGTGGAACTTTCTTATCTCTTGAGAATGAATAGTTGTAAATGTATAGTACGGTAGACGTACGAGATTTTTGACAATCTAATCCATTTGATATCCCTGGCTTATTTTAAGAATGTCCAAGTTGGTTGAGTTAGGGACTTAACTCACTTGTTTAAGAATATTAAGGATATCTTAGTTCCTAAAAAGTTAAGAGACTTAAAGTATTTTGAAAGTATATGATACTTGGTTTTGAAAGTATAAGTCTCTTGGATATAAAGAAAAAGGTATTTGTCTAAAGTATAAGCTAGTATAACGACTATATGGGAAGTTGGTTATAATAGCTTTATGGAAAGTTAAAAAGAGTGGTTTACTCTAAGTAATGTAAGTTTGATAAATGACTTGAAATAATGAAAGACAAATTGATTTTAAGGTATCAATTGCTTAATGTTTTAAAAGAAAGAAGTCACTTGATTTAGAAGCCTATAAATGTATTTCTAAAAGGTATTGTGACTTGTCTTGAAAAGTAGATATGACTTGATACTACAGTTATTAGTATCTTGGAAGTTTTATATGAAAAAGAGTCATTTTAAAAGAATAGAAGTACGTAGTACTTTGGGTTAAATTCCCGGATTTTATAATGACATGTTAGTGCCTTAAGTAAACTAAAATGAGAGTGTATATGAATAAGGCTAATGAGAAGTTAGAGGGATTTCTTAACTTGCTTATGTTATGTATGATAAGCCGGTAGTGCTTATGTTATGTATGATAAGCCGGTAGTGCTTATGTTATGTATGATAGCCGGTTGTGCTAGTTTATGTTATTCTTACGGGGTAAAGCCCCGAGTTACTATTAATTCCGTGGATTTGCTACCCATGATGCGAGTGCGGCGTTTGTACTCATTGCGGGCCCATCGGGCCTAAGCGGGTGAAATAGTCCTGTGCGGGTGAAATAGTCCTATGCGAGGAATACCTCATGCGGGTCCACACGACCTATGCGGGCGGATACAGCCTATGCGAGGAAGTTACCTCATTGCGGGTCCACAGGACCTATGCGGGTGAAATAGTCCCAGGAGTAGGATTGCTTAATGACATACGGGCGGGTGGCCCTACTTTGATCATGAGCCTCCTATTTTTATGCAGTAAAGTATACTCTTGTTTACTCTCATTGTTAGTAAGGCACAGTGTACTGATATTTGAGTTATCATACATGTCTCCAGCTTTATTTTAGACTTATGACTTTACTACAGTACTTTCAGTTTCACATATTTGGTACATGTTGTACTGACCTACCTCGGGGGGCTGCGTTCATGCCGCAGATAGAGTATCTGAGTTCTTGATCCTCACTTTTAGGATCACCGATTCACCGTTGAAGCTCCATTACTCTAGAGGCTTATCCCTGGTATTGTCGGTTGTTGTACATTCAGGGGTATGGCGGGGCCCTGTCCCGTCACAGTTGTTATTCTTAGAGGTCTGTAGTCATATTTGTGGATTTGGGTTGTAAAGAAAAAAAAAGAGTTGTAACTGATTTATTTTTGGTGTACGTACATTTTACGGAAGGTGGCCTTATCGGCTAGCCTGTTGTTATTTAATCTTTAAGTATTTATTAAGTTGTGTATGTTCCGCTGCTATTCTCTGATGTATACCTGAGGGGTGCCCAGGTAGGGCACCAGTCGCGGGCCCGGGGTCGGGTCGTGACAAACATGTCATTATAAAATCCGGGAATTTAACCCAAAGTACTATGTACATTTATCCTTTTAAAAATGACTCTTTCTTGTATAAAATCCCCAAGATACTAACGCCCGTAGTATCAAGGCTTGTCTAGTTTTCAAATCAAGTTACTACACTTTTAGAAATTCATTTCAAGGCTTTAAAATCAAGTAACTTCTACTTTCACAACCTAGGTAACTCGTGCCTATAAATCAAGTAGACATTCTCTTAACTTTCCATAAAGCCGTTATAACTAACTTCCCATAAAGCCGTTATAACTCTTTATGTTTTAGACAATTACATTCTTTTTATAACCAAGACACCTATACTTTCAAAAACCAAGTATCATATACTTTCAAAATATTTCAAGTCTCTTAACTTTAGAAATCAAGTTTCTTAACTTTAGAAACTAAGATATCTTTAACATTTAAAACAAGTGAGTTAATTCTCTAACTCAACCAACTTGGACATTCTTAAAACAAGTCAAGGATATCAAATGAAACTAAATTCATTTAAATCTCGTACGTCTACCGTACTATACATTTACAACTACTAATGCTCAAGAGATAATAAAGTTCCACATACCTCTTCGGTTCAATCCACTTGCTAATATCAATATGCCGTACGTAGTATGTCAACCTATAATGACCATAATACGTCCATTAACTTCGAGCTTCAAACGTAGAATATTCTAAGTGTAAAGTCACCAAATTCTACGCAAAATCGGACAACACTTCCTTTGTTTCTACGTACTTTTCCACCTTTTTCAAGGCCCGAATTCAATAACCAAACATGCCACATTTAAGGCTCAACAATGTAGCTAACAAAAGGGGATTACACGCCTAATAAGACGTGTAAAATTCTTCCCCATAATTGATATCAAACTAGTACAAAAAGGCAATGTCATTCACGGCTAATAAGTGCAACAACATATCATCTTTTCCAATTCCTTTTCAATCTAAGTTGTTTAGTATAACATGTTATATAGCCGCAATCGATTATAACAACTACAATCTTCAATTAGATAACATGCGACGATTCTAACTATCGACCAAATTGTATTTCAATTTCAAATGGCTAACAAGGTCATTTCGGATTTAGGCTTCTAATATCCATAACACTTATTAATCTCTAATACATATATCTCATTCTTGTTAAAATGTATAACTACAACAATATGTAATCTTATAACACTTAGGAGAACAAGATTGTTACCTTGACAAGCCTTAATCCAACTTCAAGATCCGAAGTCGCTCCCTAGCAACTTAGCGCCTCTCCTTGACACTCCAATCCGCCACTTGAAGCCCTTAGAAGTTCACAAACAACTTTCCTTCAATTTCCAATCCAAACTTATGAAAGCGACTTATGTTTTCACCTTGCGACTAATGCAAAAACGACACTTTTCCGGGATTTTTCTATTGAGATACCCTTACAATACCCTTAGGAACCTTGGTTTAAAGTATTGGGATTATTGAACCACAAACAAAAAAATTTCTTGTTGGATGGATATCAAACCCGAGAGCTCTTAGACATGGACAAGATTTTCTCTAAATTTTTCTAAGTGTGGGAAGCTTGTCTTGCTAGTAGTGTGACTATAGAACAACATGGAGGGTCTAGATTAGAAAAAATGTGTGGCTTGGATGCATGAGATTAAAATATCAAGCCAAGTGGGCTCTTTGACTTGGTCAATAAACCCAAGCTCTAGTTTGCAAGACTTGGTCATCTTTTCTTTGGGCAAATGACATTATACCCATGGTCAATTTCGACCAAGACCAACCAAGGGGGGGTGACACGTGTCACCCTCTCATTCGTCGTAATATTTCATTTTCCGACATTTCCATAATTCCGATAAATTTTTACTAGTCTCAAATCTTAACGTTTTTTAGTTCTTACGTGCGTTCTTATAAACATGTCATGGAATTACGGGGTGTAACACAATCACATGGAATAAAATGACATGAAACTGAAACTGTAACATGAGCATGAGCATGTTCTGACATGAGTACGAAACATGTGTAAAATCTATAAAGTTGTGTATCTATATATCTATATATTTGTGGGAGAGCAATACAAACCCGACATGAATCACCATGCATGAACGTGTAGTCTGATATCTGCCCGATCAACTAAGCCATCTCGTATCTTGTCAGAGTACGAGACCTGAACATGATAGATCTAATAATCCCACAAGGGGTAATAAGAAGGTATCATCCTCTGGCGGAGTGATCCTTATCCTACATTTTTATATGTAGTTTTAGGCTATCTGAGCCTTCTCGGTAATTTGTGCAACTCCTAAAATATGTACTTGAAAATAGTTGGCTTATAAGCCCATGAATTTCATGAAATAACTTGTAAAGAATGATTTGTAATTATAATTTAACATGTAAATAAATATATAATATACATTGTGTAAAACATGAAAACATGTATGACTTTATGGAACTGAGTGATAATGATCATAACTTATATTTAAGAACTCATAGAATTCAAAGCATGCGTTCATGGATTAAGGAATTGTTCATAAAAATCATAATTACCTATCATGAATACAATTGATAAATTGTGATATAGGCATGACATATAATATTACATCTATTAGGGTAATCATATTAATGGAATAAAATCCTAAACTTATGAAGATCTTATGTATCATGGAAGAACGTGGCGTGGGGAAGAACATGAGTCTTTCCACACATAGATAAAAGGTCTACATACCTTAGTCACTCCAAGACTTGAAGAAAAGGTCTATAATTTAAAGAAGAAACCCAAAAGTTCAAACGTGAAACCTTGAGAAGAGTTTTCACCGATTTTCGTAGCTACTGTTCATAGCTCAAACCACACTGTTTTGAACCTCCAAATCCAATATCCACTGTTTACATTTAATACATATATGTTGTGACTACTAAGTTAATATTTGGGCTCGATCAATGGTTAAATTATCAGAAAACGCCATAGGAAGTTGGCTGGTCTAAGGGAAAACCTATAACAAATTACTAGGATTTTGCATTTGATGGAGTGCATCTAAATCAATCCTATTTCATGATTATACCAACCATTAAATGTATAAAACATAATAATAACTCTCTATAATCTATTAATGATTGATGGACTTACCTTTTTTAAGAAATCTCAAAGCTTCATTCTAAATTCGACCTTGAATGATTTTCCAAATTCTAGCGATTCCAAATAATTATTCGATGTTATTCTAGTGTTAACTTAATATAATTGACATAGGAATTTGAATAATAACTCACCATAGGTGTTTGGTAGCATCTCTGGTTGAAAATCATTACATAAAACATTTTAGGGCTGTATTTATAGGTTATCATAAAAGTTTGGTTCTTAAAACCTAATCCTACAAAAATAAGAATTTCTATTTTACATGTACTCTATAAATCGGCCATAACGTTTCGTAAATATTTCCGTTTGATGTGGACCTTATATGGACGGAAAAGTATTTTAAAGGTATACAAATTACATGTAGGATATTTTTTCTAAATTCCTTATAGATTTAACCGTACACCCGGTTTTGTGAGGCATGCTGCAAACTTACTTTAAAATATGCTCCGTAGAGTAGCTTCCGACTCTAATTTTTCCTAAGACTCTTATTATGTCTTGATTAGTTTTCAAAACACTTTCTATACTCCTCATCCTAGTTCCATCATTTTCTATCATACTGTTCAAACCATAGCCCAAAGTTATGAGGTGTTACAATATATCCCCCCTCCCTTTGGATCATTCGTTCTCGAATGATTGGTCATGGTTCAGAGTATGACTAACTATGATATTTTATAAAACTTTCGTCAGGGTTTCATCTGTAAATAGTACTATCTCAACATTTTCAAACATCTGCCAGCTAAGCAAATCACAACACAAGCCTCACAGGTCATCTTGATACGCATGAGAAGACATAATATGGTAACTGAAACCTGAACGTGACTAACATGAATACTAAATTGGCTTGAATAAGTGAATACCAACTATCATGAATATCGGCATGGCATAAACTTATGGATATTGACTGAATAAATACATGGATACTATACATGAGATTTAGAAAAGAATTTGTAGGCACAAATGATATAAGTACTTGAATATAGGCATGAACATGACATGATTGCATGGATGTGAGGAGTATGACATGGGAAATGAATGGAAGAAAACTGACTGACATGGATACATGAATGATAAAATGATATGAAACATGAATACATGCAAGCATGGATATTATAACATGATATTTGCATCGCACATTCACATAGAACGCTTGTGCCTCTTAGTTATTTTCAAATGTTCTTGAATTAATTTAATATTTTCAATAGCCTAATGGACCAAGTCTGGCCATAGCAATTCTGTTTCGCCAACTCCATACCAACCAATATGTGATCTACACCTTCTCCATACAAGTTTTCAAATGGTGTCATCCTGATACTATCCTAAGCAAAAGATGGCACTCGGTGCTTGATTGCATATGACCGAGTGAACCACATTGGCTGCTAAATAAACATGGACATCGAATATATGAAATAATAATGATAGTAACTTATGTAAAAGATGATACTAAAATATAGTCTGAAAAATATACTGTGGAAATATCTGAAAATATAAAAAGTCTAAAAATAATGCTGATATGAGTTACATGCTAAAGTAGTCTAGTCAATGAAACCTTTGACACATGAGTCTGACTGCAAAACTGTTTACCAGGACAAGACTCTGACATACCATTAATAATAAGCATGACATGTAAAATAACTAACTATGGCAAATCCTAATGAGCAAACCCATTGTCTTGAAACTCAGTACCTACAATGTGAAGTGCAGTCCCTGGGCAAAGGGACGTTAGTACATTTGAATTATACTATATGTGAAGAAACTGAAGAAATAAGTAGGCACATAGAATAATAGGACATCAAACTGAAACTGTAACATGAGCATGATCTGACATGAGTATAAAACATGTGTAAAATATATAAAGTTGTGTATATGTATATCTATATATCTATGGGAGAGCATTACAAAATCGACATAAATCACCACGTGTACGAGACATGAACATGAACATATTGGATCCAATAATCTCACAAGAGGTAATAAAAAGGCATTGTCCTCTGGTGGAACAACTGTTTTCCTACGTTGGCATATGTAGTTTCAAACTGCTACTCACTCACTAGTGACAACCTGATTAAGGAAATCAAATCTTACCTCTACTGGCTCTGCTGAAATTGCTAATTCATTATATCTACTCAAAGCTTACTTACTTTTCTCTATTAAACACCTGCTAGCATCATGTTCCCTGATTCTATCCTAATACTAAAGTGTAGCGTAGATTATTTTTAACTTCCCTCATCATCCGATACAATTCCGCGGTCGTATGTTATTTTTTTTTGTATTATAGACATGGATCACACTTGGAAGAAAATTTTGTCAGTATTAAATGAAAAAATTGAAATATCTAACCCCAAAATTTTCTATACACTTTAAAATCATATCATACTATACACATTTAGGGGTAAACACTTAATCACATAACCGTATAGGGAACTTTCACATCTTATCTTCTCATAGTAATATTTACTTCTTGTACTAACTTACTAACGTCCTACTCTATGGTTCTAATCTAAATAAACATAAATATTTTAAAACTATTCCTAGAAATTCAATATCTTTTGATCATAGTTCTCATGTCGTGTACAATCTTTTCTTAGTCGTGTGTAAAGGGTCATATGAAAAAACACATCTTTGAAAAATCAAGACATTCTAGAATCATATGTGGTTTGCGCTTAGGCTATTTTCTTGCTCAAAACTATAATAGGAAGTTTATGTGTGTTGCGGCTAACTTCATAACATGTTACTCTATAGGGTCTTAAATCTGAATTATCATCCTTATATCGGTATCTCCTTGGTCCAAAAATCCAAATAAACGTATTCTTTAAGGTATAGAATATACGTATACTATCATGCCAAATTTTTTCCTTAAAATGATACTATCACCTGATAAATAGATCATGCGCAATTTGGCAAGTCTTGGGTCATAACCCGGACTTAAAACATACGAAGATTTTACTATAGTCATCATTACTTACACTTTCTTTTAGCACCCATAGGCATCGTTGTATACTCACAAGTCAAGTCACAAGAATCTCGATACACCAAAAATAAAAAATGTGGTAACTACATAACTGAACATTGGTGTACTGAATGCCCAATATCCTGCTAACTGAAACGGTGTATAGCTGGTAACTTAGGTAAACTGATAACCATAAAACATTATAACTATCTTTTTACTTTCTGATAATGGTTATGCACTAGTCTGTAATAACTACTCATTTGTCTAACTTTTAGTATTATCTTAAGTCTCATCTGTTACTAACCTACACTTCCCAATTGTACCCCAATGGGTAGTCATCCTTACTTGGACATTGAATTTCCTTCTTTCCACTTAAACATTTGATACATTCAGAATTCGATGGAGAGAGAATGTAACTTACTGCTCTAGGCTTCATGACATGAGTTAGAAGAATTCTTGAAAGTACTTCTCTAATTGCACGATCTAGAATATGAAAGAAGTGAGACAATCGTAGATGTCTTGGTGGTCAACCATTTACATGCATAGGCACCTACACACATATAAAAGAGACCACACTGGACATGATTTCATAGACTCTTTAAGACAATTGAACCTATGCTTATATATCAAGTTTTGTAACACCCCAAATCATGGCCTGAGCAAAACACAACACTTAGTGCTTGACTGCATATGTTCGAGCAAATCACATGGATTTGCTGAATCAATATAGGCATCAAAAGCATTAAATAATGATGAGAGTAACTTATTTAAAACATAGTACTGAAATATAGTATGAAAAATATATTGCGGAAATATCTATAAATATAACAAGTCTGAAAATAATGCTGACATGACTGACATGCTAAACTAGTCTAGTCAATAAAACGTTCGACACATGAGTCTGAAAAATTATTTACCATGACAAGGCCCTAGCATACCATTAATAATAAACATGACATGTAAAATAACTGACTAACACCCCGAAGGAAATAGTGTTCACCAATAGCTGATACTAAGGTAAATCCTAACGAGCAGATTCGTTGTCTTGAAACTCAGTACATGCACTGTCAGTGCAGGCCTTGGGCAAAGGGACGTTAGTACATTTGAATTATAATGTATGTAAAACAACTAAAGAAATAAGCACACATATGAAATAATAGGTCATGAAACTGAAACTGTAACATGAGCATGATCTGACATGAGTATAAAATATGTGTAAAATCTGTAAAATTGTGTATATGTATATCTGTATATCTTTGAGAGAGCATTAGAAAACTAACATGAACCACCACACATGAACGTGGAGTCTGCTCTCTTCTTGATCAACTAAGTCATCTTGTACCTCGCCGGAGTACAAGACATGAACATGAACATGATGGATCTAATAATACCACAAGAGGTAATAAGAAGGTATCATCCTATGGTGGAGCGACCCTTATCCTACATTGGCATACGTAGTTTCAGGCTATCTGAGTCTTCTCGATAATCTATGCAACTTTCAAAATATGTACTTGAAAATAGTTGGCTTATAAGCCTATAAATTTCATGAAATAACTTGTAAAGGATGATTTGTAATTATAATTTAACATGTAAATAACTATATAATATAAACTATGTAAAACATGAAAACATGTATGTCTTCATGGAACTAAGTGATAATGATCATAACTTATATTTAAGAACTCATGAAATTCAAAGCATGTGTTCATGGATTAAGGATAGGTTCATGAAAATCATAATGACCTGTCTGAATACAATTGATGAATTGTGATATAGACATGACATATAATATTACATGTATTAGGGCTATCATGCTAATGAAACAAAATCCTAAACTTTTGAAGAACTCTTGTTTCATGGATGAACGTAGTGTGGAGAAGAACATGGATATTCCCACATGTAGATAGAAGCTCTACATACCTTCTTCGCTGCAAGAATTGAATAAAAGGTATGAACTTTTGAAGAAGAAACTAAAAACATTGAACTTGAAATTTTGAGAAGAGTTTTCACCGATTTTTGTATATATTGTATATTGCTCAAACCACATTGTTACAGACATCCTAATATGATCTCCACCGTTCCCATTTAAGAACTATATGTTGTGACCACTAAGATAAAATTTGGGCTTGATCAACGGTGAAATTATTAGAAAATGCCATAGGAAGTTGATTGGTCTGAGGGAAAACCTACAACAAATTACTAGTGTTTTGCGTTTGATGGAGTGCATCTAAATCAATCCTATTTCATGATTCTACCAACCATTAAATGTCTAAAATATAATAATAACTCTTTATAATCCATTAATGATTGATGGGCTTACCTTTTTTAAGAAATCTCAAAGCTTCATTCTAAATTCGACTTTCAATGAATTTTCCAAAATCCAGCGATTCCAAATAATGATTCGGTGTTATTGTAGTGGTCGTTCAAAAGAGCAATTAATTTTATCAGAATAGTGGAATGGAAGGCAGTCAAAGAATTATATACTCCTTTCTTTTCCATTTGCCTCGCGAAGACAAATGCTCGGAAAGGTTCTCGAGATTCTCGATCTCTCGTTTTAGTAGTGAGGAATAATGCGGGAAGATAGTTAATGTAATTGACATAGTTATTTGAATAAGAACTCACCTTAGGTGTTTTGTAGTAGCTCTGGTCTAAAATACTTACATAAAATATTTTAGGGTTGTATTTATAGGTTATCATAAAGGCTTGGGCTTTAAAACCTAGTCCTATAAGAATCGGGATTTCTATTTTATACTTCCTCAGTAAATATGCCATACTTTTTTGTACAAACTCCGTTTGATGTAGGCCTTGTATGGATGAAAAGTTATTTCAAATGGATACAACTATCATGAAGGAATATTTTCCAAATTCCTTATAGATTTAGCCGTACACTCAGTTTAGTGAGGCCTGATGTAAACTCACTTTAAAATATGCTCCGTAGAGTAGCTTCTGACTCAAATTTTTCCTTACGACTCTTCTTATACCTTGATTAGTTTTCAAAAAACTTCCTACACTCATCATTCTGCTGGTTCCAACATATTTCCATCGTATGGTTTAAACCATATCCCGAAGTTATGAGGTGTTACACCCTAGGACCTGCCTTTATCCAGCTGCCCTACTGCTCTAGATCCTGAACCCTAAGAACCCTGGTGTTTTCCACTATGCCTGAGTCTGGGGAAATCCCTCTTGAAATTCCCAAGGTCACCATACTCAAAACAACATCTAGGAATTGCTGACGGCTGAGAAGAAGAACTAGAACCAGCACGACCACCACAACCAGAGGGTCGATAAGAACTTGAGGTCAACTGCCACGAACCATACGAAGTACGTGAAGACTAGCCTCTTCTGATGTAGGCATAGAAACAACAATTGGTATATCACTTAAACGGTGATGACCTCCGCTATAATGACCTTGACCTTCAAATGAGGCAACTACCGGAGTGCTGGAAGGTGGAACATGTGGAAATCATATGTG
This sequence comes from Przewalskia tangutica, assembly GCA_029844215.1. Classification (NCBI taxonomy): domain Eukaryota; kingdom Viridiplantae; phylum Streptophyta; class Magnoliopsida; order Solanales; family Solanaceae; genus Przewalskia; species Przewalskia tangutica. The sequence goes on from CM056724.1 coordinate 51,010,982, forward strand.
ATGCAATCAGCCAAAGAGGACATATCAACCCATTGTTGAACCTCATCACCCTCTCCTCATCAGGAAAAATCATCAAGGCATGGAGAGACATTGCATAGAAATGTGTCTCATACTTAGTCACATACATATGCCCCTGGCATAACCCCTTGAACTAAGCTCGTCTCCTCTCTCTGACATTACGAGGCTTAAACTTCTCCAAGAAAATTTGAGTAAATAAAACCCAAGTTAGAGGAGGGGACCCAGCTGGTCTAGACTTAAAATCGGACCTCGACCACTGCTTGGCAGGTCCAACCATTTGAAAGGTAGTGTAATCAACAACATGTGACTCGACTAATCTGAGGTTGTGTAACCTATCATGACAACTAATCAAGAACTTAAATACATCATATTCGCGATCCCCATCATATCTGGGAGGTGTAGCAAGACGATGTATAGTCACACCTAAGAACTGAGGAATCACAGTAGGTCCTGGATGAACCCCTATTGTCCGAAATCCAAAGCATAGTAGCATGGTCAGGAGTCTGTCCTCTAACCATGGTATGTGGACCATCAGAAGTGGTCGAATGAATACCCTGAGCTATAGTCTCAAGAAAGCTCATCATGAGAACCAGAGTATCATATAATACTAGTGTGGCAATGAAATCTGGGGGCACTGATCCGATCTTGCCCCATCATCCTCACCCTGCTCATCCTTATCTAGCGGAACCAGATCATCCTCTGAAATAGCCCCTGGCCTCGGAGACTCTGCTCTATCACAAGCCCGAGCAACTGCAGGTGCTCATCCTCAGTGTACAACTCGAGTTCTAGCTCTACCTCTATCTCTAGCTCTCCCCCTGCCGAGTGCACCACCTCTGACAACGGGTGTAGCTACAGGTGCAGGATCATATTCTCCTCTTACGGCTGGACGAGTCCTTACCATCTGTGAGAAAGAGTGAAATAAAAGAGATTTATAATTCAATCATAGTTGAAATGCACGAAAGAATGAAAGAAATGAAATTTCCTAAATGTCTTATAGCCTCTCGAAGATAGGTACAAAGATCTTCGTACTGATCCGTAAGACTCTACTAGACATCACTTTTGTACTCATAAAACCATTAACCTAGTGCTCAAGTACTGATTTATCACAACCTAAATTTCCATTATGTTGTGAGGGCACCTACCTTAACCGGTAAGCGAACCACAATCATCCAAAATGGAATATATATAAGTAAATACGGAAAATAAGGAAAACAACAGAAGTATTAACAAGTCTTAAAACTTAATACATAGCTTGAAAGAAATCCCCAATAATTCGATAGTCATGAGTACAAATATCTAAAGTTAAATACAACTCTTAATAATGAAATACAAGTACTATCTGAAAGTAACAAAGACAGAATCATAAATATAAAAAGGAGTTCCAGTGTCGGGAATGCATTAGCGTCTCATAGAACAATCTTCAAATATATTGTGCTCAAGATTCTCCTCGATCGTCCAGCTCAGTACCTGCACATAGAGTGCAACAAGCATAAAGTGAGTACAGGAAACACATGTATTCATCAATATCGTTGACCGACCCTAGCTATAATGGTGACGAATGTTGGTAATTTCTGATACTTCTCCACTAATTAGTCAGTTAAATAAAAAGATAGTTCAGTTATCCACGTCTATCAATAGTTTCTATAATTCAACAAAGTACAAGTATTATCAAGGGTCACAAGTCTTAACACAGTCTCCAACAGTATTACCAAATCAGCCTAAAGCCTATTCAGGGCGTCTAGTCCCATCAGGTCTCACAACTCGACCTCACAACAGTTATAAGTCTCAAGTATCAGTATTCCCTCTATCAAAGCCAAGAGATCATAAAGTATATCATAAATAAACACCGAGTACACACAATATCAAGTACATATCAAATATATATATATATATATATATATATATATATATATATGATATGTATGTATGCAATGACCATATATACCTGGTATATACACGCTCTTGGAGGAGGTGTCACATTACCCATGGGGGCTCATGAGGTCCATATACCCATCATATACTAGCTCTTTTGCTAAAGTGTCAGCATCAGTCATCTCTCTCGTGTCTGTACCCTATCCAACAACTGGCTTCCCAAGCCTCTTTTTGATCAGTATATAAACAATTCAAATGTCAAATATAATATGTATAAATGATATAGATATGAGTACACCATGCAACAATATAATCAATACAATCATAATTATCAATTCCCTTTTTAGTATTTCGATGAGATGTAGAGTGATGAATGTATGACAAGCAAAATCAGTGATAAGATGTCAAACATGGCTATGAACTTAAATAATCAACAATCATACCAAACCTAAGCATATTTATACATCGCTCTCATGGCCCGAAGACTAAACACATAATCTCCTTGAAGTATATCATACTAGTTCATTAATTACCCAAGTTAAGTTCACCGGTGCCCATACTAGTGCTCGTCACCTCACTAGTACGGGACCCCTAACCCCCATTATTTATATTAATTCATTAACAACATACCAACACGAAATGATATACTAGAGTTTATTAAGACTCAACTTGCGTGTTTTGAAGCTGAAGAGTCACATAATAACTTTTTCCTTTATTTGAGCCTCCTCTCAAACCCACTCTGATCAATTATATCAACAATATGAGATTATAAGCCTAATGGTACCGATATCTATAGGCAAAACTAGAATCCCCAAGTTAAACAACAAAGGAACCCCCGTCCCACAATAATAAAATATGAACTTTATTACCCAACTAAGCCCGATTGGATCCTCAATTTCAAGAATTCAAAAAGCTCTAATTTCTAAACCCTATAATTTCCCTCAATTTCCAAAAAGGTTTCTAATATGAAATTAACCAATTACACATTCTCCTCTATCATGGATAAACACTAATTCACATTATTAGTATCAACAAGTGAATATCAAATCCCCAAATCCCAATTCTCACCCTCTTATTTTTAAATCATGAAATTAAATCATCACTTCCCCAAATTAAAGATTACACTAAGATAATGAACTTAAAAGATTAAACCATATTCAAAGGGTGTAAATATACATCTATTGAAGAACTCTCTCGAAAACCCTACTACTCGAGCTCCAATCCCAAGGAAGAATATTTTGGGGAATGGGAATGTTTTAGGATATTAAACATATATAATCTTAACCGTGATTCCGCTCTAGTGGAATCGACTTCGCATGAATGGACTTTCTTCGGAGAAAAACCCATCAGTTGAGGCTAGGTCACTTACACCAGCAATCCAAAAACTATCAACTCTCTATCAAATATTTGAAACACTTCCGGGACCTTTCAAATACAAACCAAATATGCATTTCTATCAGAAAACACATTCCAGACCTGCTCGCTCAGTCGGAATTCTTGAGATAGGTCTATAAGGCTCGGGTTTGACTAAAGTGAACTCTTAAGTTCTAGTTTAATAATTTTACAACCAAAATCCCGAAACACACTCAATTTCTTTGGAAATCGAACTAAAGGCTTAACTAAGTCATATATGTCATTTCAGAACTAATCAAATAGACAAAAATATGAAATGAGTGTATTTACTCAAAAGTCAACTATGAGTCAAAACTCCTCTATTCTCTTAACTTAGTATTTCCAAACTTATCAAAAAAGGTCTGAAACCTACCCGATCACCTTGGAAACTGAGCCACCCATTCTCATAAGTCACAAACAAGTAAATACAGACTCGGGAAGGGTAATTTAGGGATTTCTATGCAAAATTAGAAAAATGACTTTTCCAGTCATTACACATTGCTTCTTGAGGTTGTAGAGTTTGTTCAATGGAATTGTCTTGATCTAGAGTTGCTTCTTGAAAAATGTCATGTATAGAAGACTGTTTTTGATCAATGTCAATAACAATTAAAGGAATATTTACAGGAATTTCAATATACTCCGCTTCAAAGACAAAGACATTTATTCTTTCTTCTCCAGAAAACTCAACATCCTCAAAATATCGCGTATTATTCATCTAAAAATAGCCTTAGTAGTAGGATCAGAACCCGTCGACCTTTCAGAGTATCTAATAAAATAGCAACTGCTAGTCCTTGAGTCAAGTTTCTTTTCATTTGGCCTATAAGGCCTTGCCTCAACTGGACATCTCCAAATGTGCAAATGATTTAAGCTAGGCTTTTTGCCTGTCCAAAGCTCATAAGGGGTCTTATCAGTTGTCTTAGTCTTGTCTTAGTCAAAACTCTGTTAATTATATATGTTACGGTCTTTAATGCTTCTCTCCAGAGTGATTTAGTCAGGGTAGAATGACTAATCATACTTCTCACCATATCATTAAGACCATTCATAGTATGTGAGCTTGGCATGGTGTACTGTTGGATGATACAACATTTCTCTAGGAATTTCGCATATCGTTCTGAATGTTGTTCACCTGATATGTCATATCTACTGTAATATTCAGCACTACGGTCAGATCTAACACTTTCTATACTTTTGCCAAGTTAATTTTCAACTTCAGCCTTATAATTTTTTAACACATCCAGTGGTTGTGATTTTTCATGAATGAGATAAATGTAGGGCTATATCTTGAAACTTCGTCTGTGAACGTTATGCTATATTATTGACCATTCAAATAAGCCTTAGGGAATGGTCCACAAATATCAGTGTGTATCAGTTCTAAGAAGTCATGTTTTCTATTGGCTCCAAATCTCCTAACATTTGTTTGTTTCTCCTTTATGCAATTCACACATACACCAAAATCTAAAAATTCATGGGGATTGAGAATATGTTGGACACAAGTCTCTCAATTCTCCTTTTGAAGATGTAACCTAATCTCTTATCCCACAACGAATCTGAACTCTCGTTGGTCAATTTGTGTTTTATACCAATTGTATTAATGTTACACCCCGTAATTACAGGACATGTTTTAAGAACGTACGTAAGAACTCGCAAGTGTTAAAAATTGAGACTTGTAAAAATATTTGTCGGAATTATGAAATTTTCGGAAAACGTAGTTTTGTGATGAATGGGAGGGCGACACGTGTCACCCCCCCTTAAGGATGCCTTGGACGAAATTAGCAAGGGCAAGAGGGTCATTGGACCTTTGTTAGCAAGACAAGTCTTGCAAGTAGCAAGCTTGACAATCTTGACTAAGTCAAAGGACCCACAAAGCTTGATATTTAATTAAGACCTCATCCTAGCCACCCAATTGTACACATCTTGATCCTCCATGTCCCTATATATTACTACTAGTAGTGAGACAAGTCCACACTTAGCCAAATTTCATGAAAATTGGAAGAACATCAAGTGAGGGCTCTCGGGTTTGGTTGAGCAAAGGGAGAAAAAAATTTGTTTGTTGTCCTTTCAACTCCACACTTTAAACCAAGGTTCATGAGGGTATAGTAAGTGTATCTCAATAGAAAAATCCCGGAAAAAGAGAGTTTTCGTATTAGTCGCAAAGTGAAAACCTAGAGACTTTCTAGGTTTTGGATTGAAGGTTTGAAGGAAAGTTGTTGGTGTGGTTCTAAGGGTCTCAAGGAGCGGATTGAGGTGTCTTGATGAGGCTCTAGGTTGCTAAGGAGCAACTTCGGTTTTGAAGATTGGATTACAATTCGTTGAGGTATAATCTTGTTCTTTGAAGTGTTACAAGATTATTTTATTGTTATTGTTAGCTTTACATGTTGCTAGCATGAAGTGGTTAAGTTGAAGTTTATAAGTATTTTGGAGTGCTTGTAGCTAAATTCGAAATGTTATATAAGCCACTTGAAAATTGGATTACTAATTGGTCGTTTATTAGAAATCGTCGCATGTTACCTACTTAGAGATTATGGATTGTTATAATCAAATGCGACTTGATATCATGTTATGCTACCAATTTGGATTGAAATGGAAATTTGATAAGAATTGGTATGGTTGAACTCAAGGTGGCCGAATTTGGACTTTTAGTTTGTTATTCATTTGTATTGAACTACTTTCTAAATTGTGAGCCAATTGGGGCTGTTTAGTTATTCATTTGCATTGGAATACCTTCTATATTGTTGTGAGCCAATTGAGGCTGTTTGGTTATTGTATTCGTCCTTGAAAAGGTGGCAAAGTTAGTAAAAACAAAGGAGGTCTTTGTCCGATTTTCCGTAGAATTTAGCGACTTAGCACCTAGAATATTCTACGTATGAAGTAAGAGGTTAATGGACGTATGGTGACCATTATAGGTTGATGTACTAAGTATAGCGTATCCTACTTGAAGAATGGAATAGCTCAAGGTGGAAGTACTTTGGAGCTTTTTGCTACTTGTCGATAATCGTCGCGAGGTATGTGAACCTCTTCCTTCTTTTGACATGATTCTATGTATGGAATATACATGTAGTACTATTTCATGATTCCTTCTACTCTTAGAAGTTAAGAGGTATGTATGTCGATTTACTCTACGTAAAGGTTATGTATAAGTTATCCTAAGTTCTTACCAAGTCTTATGGGGGATGTTGGTAAGAGTCGTTAGGAGGTATTTTGGAGCCAAGTTGACTTGGCTAATTTATGGCACGAATAAGAATAAGTATCGAACAAGCCATTGCAGCGTTAATAAAGGAAAATGTAATGACAATTAATTGTGTTAAAACAAGTAGAATTCTCCATCTGCATAGAAGCTAAGATAAGACAAAATTGTATTACATTTTCTAGATCATGGCTACTTGATTAAGATAGTTATAAATAAGTATAACTTATTCACAACGCACCAAGTATATGTTACTTAATTTATAAGAATTTACGTATGAAGTTTTAAGACTATGGACCTCAAATTGTTAAAAGGTTAAGGGACTTTATTTTTCAAGTTATGAGACTTGATTCTTAAAGGAGAAATGAATTGATTTAAAAGTATAGAATACTTGATTTGGAAAGTATTGATTTCTTGCCATTCTAAGTTAAGAAAGCGGTTTTCCTAAAAGTTAAGAGACTTGAAGTATTTTGAAAGCTATGTGATTTGAATTGAAGTATAAGTTTCTTGGTTATCAAATGAATGAATTCGTCTAAGAAATAAAGAGTTATAACGGCTTTATGGGAAGTTGGTTATAACAACTTTATGGAAGATTTAAAAGAATGGTTTTCTTCAGTATTGTAAGCAAAGTAATGATTTGAAATAAAGAAGGGCAAAATTGTTTTAAAGGTACCAATTGCTTAAGGTTTTAAAGAAAGAAGTCACTTGATTTAGAAGCCTATAATTGTATTTCTAAAAAGCATTGTGACTTGTCGTGAAAAGTAGATATGACTTGATACTACGGTTATTAGTATCTTGGAAGTTTTATTTGAAAGAGAATCATTTTAAAGGAGTAGAGGCACGTGAGTACGTTGGGTTAAATTCGGATTTTATAATGACATGTTAGTGCCTTAAGTAAACAAAAATGAGAGTGTATATGAACAAGCTAATAAGAAGTTAGGGGATTTCTTAACTTGCTTATATTATGTATGATAAGCGGTAGTGCTTATGTTATGTATGATAAGTCGGTAGTGCTTATGTTATGTATGATGGCCGGTTGAGTTAGGGTAAGAGTATAAATGAGGGGCAAGCCCCAAGACGTTATACCACCTTCTCCAGGGTAAGAGTATAAGTGAGGGGTAAATCCCAGGCTGTACCACCGCTTTATGTGTTATTGTGGCCGTCGAGATAGGGTAAGAGTATAAATGAGGCAAGCCCAAGACGTTATACCACGCTTACCACCTTCTCCGGTAAGAGTATAAATGAGGCAAGTCCCGGGCGTTATACCACCTGTTTTGATTGATTTTATGGCGTGAGACCCATGGTTATGTTTTACACTTTTAGTATCGGCGGTGATGGGGATTCCACGGCGCATGCTTTGATATTGGTGTATCGATCGCGTCGGTTTGGTAGGGTAGTATATGTGTCCCTCCGTAGTGGGCGGACTATGTTATGAAAGATAATTAAGTTAGATAGAAATGAACTTAATGACTTCTCCTAAGTAAGTACGTAAGATACGGCTATAACTCTTAATGGAATGGAAAAGATATTGATGTGAAATTAAGTTCATAAGTGGTAATGACACGGCGAGGATCGTATGTATTTTTATACTTGTCCTTGTCATTCTTTTATCTGATTATGATCACATTTCTTGACGTTATTTACATTCCATATTAAATTTTTGTTGTGACCCCTTGAGCTGCGTTAAATGTCCGCAGTTTAGGTGCAGCTATGGATCCGCGAGCTTAGGATCTGGTTCAGCATTTTGAGATGGCTCAATGTTCCGAGTTGTCATGGCTATGTATATTGAAGTGCGGAGGGGCCTTGTCCCGCCACGATGGTTATGGTAACACTCTTGAGGTGCAGTAGTCACATATTGTGGGTCAGTTTGTAAAAGAAAGGAGGCAACTGCTTCGGTTGTTTTTATATATGTACTGGAAGGTAGCCCTATCGGCTAACCTGTTGTATTACTTCCGATGTTTTATTTATAAGTTTCATGTATGTTCCGCTGATTTTCTCTGATGTTTACCTGTAAGGGTGCCCAGGTAGGGCACCAGTCGCGGTCCCGGGGTCGGGTCGTGACAAAAGTGGTATCAGAGCAGTTAGTCCTCGGAAAGTGTCTACAGACCGTGTCTAGTAGAGTCTTGATTATCGGTGTGTTGTGCACCACATCTATAATCAGGAGGCTGCAGGACATTTAGGATTGGTTTCCATTATTCTCACTCTGAGATCGTGCGATAGAGCTGTGTTGTTAGGGTCGTCCCTCCCTAACGAGTTATATTGATTGCATTCTACGAGAAAGCGTGATGACCGGGAATGACTATGTGGATTGCGTATCCGGGTTGGTAACGATTATAGTATAGTTGGTATTGTGACATGCATCTATACGGAGTTATGTATGAGTCGACGCGTGTTGCCTAGAATGATTTTAGATTACCAGAATCGGTAAAGACTAACTAGATCACGGAAGGTATGGAATAGTTAATGAATTTTTCGAGTTTTGTGTTTTATTTGAGATAATTGGGAAAGGATGAGGTATGCGATAAGGTAGTGAACCCAGAAGCCATATTAAGGAACCTAACGGAATGTCATGTTAATAGATTAAGGTGTGTAGTATGCTTAAGAGAATTATACGGATGAGGCTGTATAGAGTAAGTAATGGTTGTTGTGATCGAGACAACATGGTTATGATTTTATGAGAAGTTTTTTTATATACCGTTATTGGGGATTGGTAAGGTAGGCTTGGAGCATGGAAATTGCGAGCCTAAGAATATTGATAGCTGAGACCTTAGATGTATGAGGCTTTCTCTGTGATAAGATTTTAAGTCGGACCGAGGATAAGAGTCAAGTGCGTGAGTAGGGTCGAGGACACATTCGGTCTCCCATGGCCTGGAATGGAGTGGGATCAGTTGGTAGTAGTTCACGTGTGAAGTCCACGAGGGTGCAAGGCCAAGTCTAGTTAATTGTTTTACTGGGTTGGGGGCGTTCCACCGAGGTAGTGAAAGTCGGAAATGACCTTATATTGTTTCATAGAGTGACTCCAAAGATTAGAGGCCGAATAGGTATGGAAGTTATGTATGTATGTTAGAAGGAGTGGGAATGCGAAAAGGTAATCTCTTTTGGGCATATGATGGGACGGATATGCGTGTGCGAGGTATTAGGGCCATGTGTGGCATGGTTGGTATGACGGGTGGTGAAAGGAAACTATATCGCTAATTATAAGTTTGACTCAGAAAGGACATTCGGGCGAATGTTTCTAAGGGGAAGAAGGTTACACCCGTAATTACAGGACATGTTTTAGAACGTGCGTAAGAACTTCATGAAGTGTTAAAAATTGAGACTTGTAAAAATATTTGTCGAATTATGAAATTTTTGAAAGCGTAGTTTTGTGATGAATGGGAGGCGACACGTGTCACCCCCTTAAGGATTCCTTGGGACGAAATTAGCAAGGGCAAGAGGGTCATTGGACGCTTTATTAGCAAGACAAGTCTTGCAAGTAGCAACTTCGACAATCTTGACTAAGTCAAAGGACCACAAAGCTTGATATTTAATTAAGACCTCATCCTAGCCACCCAATTGTACACATCTTGACCCTCCATGTCCCTATATATTACTACTAGTAGTGAGACAAGTCCACACTTAGCCAAATTTCATGAAAATTGGAAGAACATCAAGTGAGGGCTCTCGGGTTTGGTTGAGCAAAGGGAGAAAAAAATTTGTTTGTTGTCCTTTCAACTCCACACTTTAAACCAAGGTTCATGAGGGTATAGTAAGTGTATCTCAATAGAAAAATCCCGGAAAAAGAGAGTTTTCGTATTAGTCGCAAAGTGAAAACCTAGAGACTTTCTAGGTTTTGGATTGAAGGTTTGAAGGAAAGTTGTTGGTGTGGTTCTAAGGGTCTCAAGGAGCGGATTGAGGTGTCTTGATGAGGCTCTAGGTTGCTAAGGAGCAACTTCGGTTTTGAAGATTGGATTACAATTCGTTGAGGTATAATCTTGTTCTTTGAAGTGTTACAAGATTATTTTTATTGTTATTGTTAGCTTTACATGTTGCTAGCATGAAGTGGTTAAGTTGAAGTTTATAAGTATTTTGGAGTGCTTGTAGCTAAATTCGAAATGTTATATAAGCCACTTGAAAATTGGATTACTAATTGGTCGTTTATTAGAAATCGTCGCATGTTACCTACTTAGAGATTATGGATTGTTATAATCAAATGCGACTTGATATCATGTTATGCTACCAATTTGGATTGAAATGGAAATTTGATAAGAATTGGTATGGTTGAACTCAAGGTGGCCGAATTTGGACTTTTAGTTTGTTATTCATTTGTATTGAACTACTTTCTAAATTGTGAGCCAATTGGGGCTTAGTTATTCATTTGCATTGGAATACCTTCTATATTGTTGTGAGCCAATTGAGGCTGTTTGGTTATTGTATTCGGCCTTGAAAAAGGTGGCAAAGTTAGTAAAAACAAAGGAGGTGCTGTCCGATTTTCCGTAGAATTTAGCGACTTAGCACCTAGAATATTCTACATTATGAAGTAAAGGTTAATGGACGTATGGTGACCATTATAGGTTGATGTACTAAGTATAGCGTATCCTACTTGAAGAATGGAATAGCTCGAGGTGGAAGTACTTTGGAGATTTTTGCTACTTGTCGATAATCGTCGAGGTATGTGAACCTCTTCTTTTGACATGATTCTATGTATGGAATATACATGTAGTACTATTTCACGATTCCTTCTACTCTTAGAAGTTAAGAGGTATGTATGTCGATTTACTCTACGTAAAGGTTATGTATAAGTTATCCTAAGTTCTTACCAAGTCTTATGGGGGATGTTGGTAAGAGTCGTTAGGAGGTATTTTGGAGCCAAGTTGACTTGGCTAATTTACTCACGAATAAGAATAAGTATCGAACAAGCCATTGCGGCGTTAATAAAGGAAAATGTAATGACAATTAATTGTGTTAAAACAAGTAGAATTCTCCATCCGCATAGAAGCTAAGATAAGACAAAATTGTATTACATTTTCTAGATCATGGCTACTTGATTAAGATAGTTATAAATAAGTATAACTTATTCACAACGCACAGTATATGTTACTTAATTTATAAGAATTTACGTATGAAGTTTTAAGACTATGGACCTCAAATTGTTAAAAGGTTAAGGGACTTTATTTTTCAAGTTATGAGACTTGATTCTTAAAGGGAGAAATGAATTGATTTAAAAGTATAGAATACTTGATTTGGAAAGTATTGATTTCTTGCCATTCTAAGTTAAGAAACGGGTTTTCCTAAAAGTTCAGAGACTTGAAGTAGTGTGACAGCGATGTGATTTGAATTGAAGTATAAGGTTCGTGGTTAACAAATGAATGACCTCGTCTAAGAAATAAAGCGTGATAACGGCTTTATGGGAAGTTGGTTATAACAACTTTATGGAAGATTTAAAAGAATGGTTTTCTTGATTGTAAGCAAAGTAATGATTTGAAATAAAGAAGGGCAAAATTGTTTTAAAGGTACCAATTGCTTAAGGTTTTAAAGAAAGAAGTCACTTGATTTAGAAGCCTATAATTGTATTTCTAAAAGCATTGTGACTTGTCGTGAAAAGTAGATATGACTTGATACTACGGTTATTAGTATCTTGGAAGTTTTATTTGAAAGAGAATCATTTTAAAGGAGTAGAGGCACGTAGTACGTTGGGTTAAATTCGGATTTTATAATGACATGTTAGTGCCTTAAGTAAACAAAAATGAGAGTGTATATGAACAAGCTAATAAGAAGTTAGGGATTTCTTAACTTGCTTATATTATGTATGATAAGCGGTAGTGCTTATGTTATGTATGATAAGTCGGTAGTGCTTATGTTATGTATGATGGCCGTTGAGTTAGGGTAAGAGTATAAATGAGGGCAAGCCCCAAGACGTTATACCACCTTCTCCGGTAAGAGTATAAGTGAGGTAAATCCCAAGACTGTACCACCGCTTTATGTGTTATTGTGGCCATTCGAGATAGGGTAAGAGTATAAATGAGGGGCAAGCCCCAAGACATTATACCCCCTGCTTTACCACCTTCTCCAGGGTAAGAGTATAAATGAGGGGCAAGCCCCCAGACGTTATACCCGCGCTTTACCACCTCTCCGGGGTAAGAGTATAAATGAGGCAAGCCCGCACGTTATACCACCTGTTTTGATTGATTTTATGGCGTGAGACCCGTGGTTATGTTTTACACTTTTAGGTATCGGCGGTGATGGGGATTCCACGCATGCTTTGATATTGGTGTGATCGATCGCGTCCCGATTTGGTAGGGTAGTATATGTGTCCCTCCGTAGTGGCGGACTATGTTATGAAAGATAAGTAAGTTAGATAGAAATGAACTTAATGACTTCTCCTAAGTAAGTCGTAAGATACGGCTATAACTCTTAATGGAATGGAAAAGATATTGATGTGAAATTAAGTTCATAAGTGGTAATGACACGGCGGGATCTCGTATGTATTTTTTATACTTGTCCTTGTCATTCTTTTATGCGATTATGATCATTTCTTGTCACGTTATTTCATTCCATATTAAATTTTTGTTATGCGGACCCCGCCGAGGTGCGTTAAATGTCGCAGTTTAGGTATGCGATTATGGATCCGCGAGCTTAGGATCTGGTTCAAAGATTTTGATATGGCTCCAATGTTCCGAGTTGTCATGGCTATGTATATTCGAAGTGCAGCGGGGCCTTGTCCACACGATGGTTATGGTAACACTCTTAGAGTGCATGTAGTCACATATTGTGGGTCGATTTGTAAAAGAAAGAGGCAATGCTTTGGTTGTTTTTATATATGTCTTGGAAGGTAGCCACTATCGGCTAACTTTGTTGTATTACTTCGATGTTTTATTTATAAGTTTCATGTATGTTCGCTGATTTTCTCTCGATGTTTACACATAAGGGTGCCTGGTAGGGCACGATCGCGATCGGGTCGGGTCGTGACAATTAACATGCAAGGATTCATTATACGAAGTAATTGTGTTAATTAAATATAGATTATCGTAACCTGATAAAGAATCGAATCCAACTATTTTTGAATTATGAGAAAGTCTAAATTTTGCATTTCCAAATGAACAACAATAACAAAAAAATTCCAAAGCTGAAATGGAAATCAAATTTTGTCTAAATGATGATACAATAAAAGTCTCATTCAAATCCAAATAAAAACCAGTTCTTAACAATAATCTAAATATTCCAATTGCTTCGACTTACACCAACTTTCCATAATTAATGTAAATGTATCTTTCACCATTATTAGGCTTTCGGCAATTCAGGCAACCCTGCATAGACACAATGATGTGAGTTGTTGCACCAAAATCTAGCCACCATGTGTGTCTTGGTACCGAAATCATATTAATCTCAGAACAAACAAAATTAAGAAGCATACCTTTCTTTACATTCCAGGCATGATAGTTAGAGCAATGCCTTATGACCTGCAGCCCCACAAAAGAAAAAACCATTTGTAGATGATTCCTTATGTTATTTCTTTTGTGGTGTCGTATCCACAACTTCCTTATTCTTTCTCTTCTTGTATTTCCTTTTGTCCTTTGGAAAAGCGGCTAGGTTAGTACTTTCTGTCTTTTCTTGCTTCAATCTATCCTCTTACTGAACACAGTGTGAAATGAGCTCATTGAGAGACCAAATGTCTTCATGACAATTATAGGTCACCTTAAAATGATTGAACTATGATGGAAAGGATATCAAAACTAGAAGCACTAGCAACCTCACAGAGTTCCAGATTAAGTTCTTTCAATTTTGAAGCAAGACGAGACATATGCATGATGTAATATTACTTTTTCATGGTACCTCATTGAAATCAGACTTGTCAAAAGCGTACCAATTTCAACCTTTTCACTCTTGACAAATACTTTTTCAATTTTATCCATAGATTCCTTAGTTGTCTTAACCTTGTCAGACATAGTGCCCCTGAATGTTTCTGGAATGGTCTTCTTCATGATCATACACATGCAATTTTATCTCTGCCATCTTTCCATCTCATTCTTTTCATTAAAGGTACCCGTATCTATAAGAGGTGGTGGAGAATCAATCCTTAATGCAAGATCAAGATCCATGACTCCGAGAACTATGTTAAGGTTCTCTTTCCATGATTTGAAGTTAGTGTCATTTAGCATAGGAATGAAATTGATGTTTGCGGTAATACTTGCAGGTGTAATTTTAGTTGAATCATAGAATAATAACAAAATAAGCTCACAATAAATTTATATAAAAAAAACTGAAAATAAATTTGAATAAAGGTAAACTCCATCTCAGATACCTGACACTCCATTAATATTTCATTTTTGGATAAAATAATAACTTGTAAGTGGTATCTTCTTGTTGTAATCTCACTTATAATAAAAGAACATGTCAAATAGTAAACTTTTTTTGGGACGATTTAATTATTCACACGTACAATCAAATAATTATCACATGTTTATTACCACAAATTCACATGTAATTTTGTTAAATATTAATCTTCCTTTGGACCGAGCAATACTCGGATAGATTACACAGACACAATTTTTTATATTTTAAAACAAATAAATATTCACAAGAGTGGTCACTTTGGCGACATCTAGCTTCAACCTATTCATCTCAAAATATATATAACCATACTAATATTCAAATTTAATTTCTCCAAGTGAGAACATATGGATTCTGAAAACAAGAAAAATAAACAACGGTGGACATGAAGATGGGTTTCATAGACTTAAAGGACTGCCCGTTATTTATTATGATATTCATATTGACGAAGCCAAATTATCTCATTACTAAATTCACTTTAGGCTTCGATGTCTGACAGCTTATCACGAAGGAGGTAAAAAAAAAAGCCAAATACAAACCAATATGCCACATGCAGTTTCTGAATTCATGAGTGTTGTAGCAATTCTCCATATTGCAGTTATCGGTCTTCCAAATCATTACGTAGGCGGCTCTAGGCTTTTTCAACGATGAGATATCAGAAAAGAAACCCTACGTCTAATTTGAAGACCATAACACCCTTCTTATAATTAAATATAATATATATAATTCTAGTTTAATCCATCATTAAATTAGAATTACATTTAAGTATCTACACATAAAACTCCATACTTTAAAAGGTGTATAATTACGCTCATATAACTTTAACCTTACCAGACACATTTAATCTGGGTCAATCCTTTAATGATAACAATTAACATACAATTATTTATACAAACATACACACACACATATATATATATATATATATTGAAAGAGAATAATCCCTTGATTATTTTCATTAACGAAAATGTTTTTATACATAATATACAATATGTAATTATGGAAAATAATTCTACCTTTTACTAATATAAGACTACTACATTTTCCTAATACAAGACTACTACCATAATTATATATGTACAAGAATTCTAATAATTATAGTTAGTACATATACATTGGGTTTCCGTGTGATATACATGGTATCTTTCACACCCCCTTAGTAAAAGATGTCAGCAATTTGGTACCGTGAAGGGACATGCAAGACAAGTACTTGTCCACAAGCTACCTTTGCACGAAAAAGTGAATATATATCTCGATATGTTTAGTGCCCTGATGTTGGACCAGATTTCCAAAGAGATAGACTATACTAACATTATCGCAATAGACACCGGTAGCTTTCTGAATAGGAAAATGAAGCTCTAATAGGAGATTACGCAACCAACATGAATCGGACACCACATTGGCTACCCCTCGATATTCGACCTCTGTACTAGATCGTGATAAAGTAGTCTGACATTTAGCCGACTAAGAGACCAAGTTATCACCAAGAAATATACAATAACCTGGTATCGAACATCTGGTATCTGGATATCCCCCCTAATATGCATCTGTATAAGACACGAGAGTAGAGACGGAAGATGGATATAAGTACAAACTATAATCAAAAGTGCCCTGAATGTAACACACAATGCGTTTGAGAGCATGTATGTGCTCGTCCCTCAGATAATGCATAAATAAACACACCTATTGTACTGCATATATAATATCGGCCTCGTGAAAGTCAGGTACTGAAGAACCCCTGCAAAACTGCGATAGTGGGCCTCGTAAGGTGTGCTAGAATTAGCACTCATCTTTTGTTTAGTGTCAACCGGAGTATGAGAGGACTTACAAGATGACATACCAGCCCATTTAATAATCTTAGTTGCATACTTTCTTTGGGATAGAAAAATACCACATGTACGACGAGTAACAATTTTACCTAAAAAATAACTCAAGGGCCATAAGTCTTTCATAGAAAATTCTAAACTGAGAAGAGACATGATAGAATTTCACATGTTATCAAAAGAGGCAGTCAATGTAATATCATCCACATATAACATAATATATGTCAGAGAAGTGTCATGACGATAGATGAACATAGAATGATCAGATGTGCTATGAGAAAACCCAATAGTAGACACATAATCTTCAAACCTTTTATACCAAACCCAAGGGGCCTATTTAAGCCCATACAAGAACTTTTTCAGCAAACAGACATGGTTAGGATGATCGGGGTCCCTGAAACCCAAGGGTTGATGCATGCATATTGTCTCTTTAAGATCATCGTGTAAGAAATCATTTTTCACATCCAGTTGATGAATGTGCCATGCTTTCGAGAGAACCATACTGAGAACAATGCGAATGGTTGTCGGTTTGACCACCAGACTAAATGTCTCTCCACAATTCATGCCAATATGTTGAGTTTTCCCTCACCTATAAGACAGACCTTATGCCTCTTTAAACATCCGTTAGATTTTTCCTTATGAGTAAAAATCCACATAGAACGAATAACATTGACACCAGGAAAATGGAGCACCAACTCGCACGTCTTATTTTTAATAAGAGCATTATATTCATCATCCATGACCATTTTCCAAATAAAGTCATGAAGGGCAAATACTAGGTTACGTGGTAGGGGTGATTTAGTGATATTAGAAATGTGATTAAAATATCATTTCGGTTTAAAAATACCTCATTGGTTGTGAGTAACGAGCCCTTGACTCGGAATAGAAGTGGACAAAACTTGGAATAGTGTCAGGTCGACTCGGGACTGATCTGCATGCAGTGGGCCTGTTGGCTGGATGACTAGATTGATGGACTGAAATATTAGGCCAGCAGGCAGTTGGCCTGTTGGCCGAGAGGTTGGACCGGGAGAAATGAGAGATGGGCCAACAGGTACTGGCCCTGCTGACTGAGAAACCGAGACTGGATTTTAGACAATTGGGCCAGCAGGTAGAGTGCCTTCTGGTGGAGACTGGTCATGGGGGTATGTGGGTCCATATCCTGAGGTTAGGATCAGACTAAATGGTCGAACACATACGGTAAGAGCCCATCGTCTAAAAAATTATAAGAATTAGACACCGAATTACACAATTTAGCAAACAAAAATTGAATTTCATCAAAAATGACATGACGACTTATGATGATTTTATTAGAGAATAAATCAAAACATTTGTAACCACGATGATTAGACAGAAAACCCAAAAACACACAAGCGGTAGAACGAACTTGAAGTTTGTTAATTGTAGTAGATGGGAAGAGAGGATAACACAAACACCCAAACACTCTAAGATGAGAATACGAAGGATCTTTATGATAAATAATTTTTAGTGGAGATTGGTAGGCTAATCGTTTGCTAGGGAGTATGTTAAGGAGGTAAGTAGTTATTTGTAATACATGATTCCAAAAGGAATGTGATAAGGAAGCATGGGCTACTAAAGTCAGAATAATATTATTAATGTTATGATTTTTTCTTTCGATTTTCCCATTTTGTGAGGACGTATGAGGAGAAGAAAACCTAAAAGAGATTCCATTAACATTACAAAAATCATGAAATAGACATTATCAAATTCTCTTCCATTATCACATTGAATGTTTTTTTAATTTTCCGTTCAAATTTGGAACAAATGAATGCTCTAAACAATACAATTATGGAACAAACTAGAGACTTTCAGATAATGGAAAAGTCTAGAAAAATTAGAATAATCATTCAAAAATAACACATAATAACGATGGCTCAAGGATCTCAAAACGGGAGATGTCCACAAATCACTATGAATAAAATCAAATGACATCAAAGTATTAGAATTACAAGAGACAAAAGATAGTCCTACTTTAGTGGTCTAACGAAAATGAAGATTGTTCTTTTCAACACTTCAACACATAAAAAGAAGAAGTAGTTCTTAGTTTGCGGTTTCGCTAGCTACTCGAAACAAGAGCTTATGCTTATAACAGCAAAAAAAAGATCAAAATCTTTTGCGCTTAGGCCCCTATCTTTGCCGCCCGGGATCTTGTCTCTGCATAATCCCCGGTAGGAGCATCGAAAAGAATCTTTGTTTGGTCAATCAGAATTAAGACTATTTTATGATATGAGTATCTTAAGTTAAACCCGTCAATCCCTTTTTACTGGCCTGCCTTGTATGAGGAAAAACAACTACAATGTGTCCCAAGCAAACAAAAAGGAAAATTATTAGTACTACGCGTACTATTTCAAGCAATAAAATTATTATTTTTAAGAGAGGAAAAAACAAACGCTCCCGGATGACCCAAATGCGCATTCTACAAGGAGGGTGCTAAAGCGGCAAACGTTGATGGCGTGGATCGATTAGTGGTAGTGGTGGTGGTGGTAGTGATAGGATAGAGCTTTTCCCGACTATTATATCTCATTAGAGGTATTCCCATCGTGAAATCGTTCACAGAAAATTCAAAAGGGTCAAAGTCAACAAAAACCCAATTATCAGTTGTAAATTTACGAATAGACATCAAATTTTTAATTAAGTGAGGAGCATGATGGACACTTTTCAAGGACAAAAGTGGGTTTGGGGAAGATATATTTGTGTGACCATAACCACGAATTGACATTGAATTACCATTACCAATAATAATTCCATAATTATTGCTTAAATTGAAATAAGATAAGAGATTAGATGGTGCAGACGTCATATGAGAAGTAGCACCGGTGTCCATGTACCAATTTATATCCGGAGGATTTAATCCAAGTGTATACATTGCTGCCTCGATATCCTTGGGAGTCAGGGTCGATTTTGGGCCTGCAGCAGCGAAGGCCTGCTGCCAGGGCCCAGTATGTGACTACTGGGTATGCTGGAACGACTAGGGGCCATTGGGCTTGGCCTAATTAGTTGCTGGAAATGCTGACCCAAATGTTGGAAATTGTGACATGGCCACTACCCACTGGCTCAGCCCCATGACCACTATGCACTGGCCTAAAGATGCAGTCAGTAGTGCTGCGTCCCAGCTGGCTGGCCAATGCCACCTCATCCTCCTCCACTACCACCGTCGTGGCCACCGTCGTGGTTTTTGCCACTATTTTTTTGATTTTGGCTCTTTTTACCGATATCATTGTTGCGGTTTTGGATAGAATTTTCTGAGAATGAGTGAGAGTCATTGGACATGGCCACCATCATAGAGGAATTGGCTCTGGTTTGCAGCCTTTTTAGCCAAGTCGGCTTCTTTTAAGGTGAGCATGAAACGTGCTAGGTAGAATGACGGGAGAGGATAACTTTGACGAAAAAACATCCCAACGCCATTATAAGCCTCGAAGAGGCCGAAAACCATCTGAAGAACAAGATGATCATTAGTGACTGACGCGCCAATATTTTTGAGTTGAATAGATACATCGAAGGACCGTAGCATAATTCTTGCTCAAGGGTAACGACAAGAGAATTTTTTGTTGTCTTGGAATATACACACAACCTATTCCAAGCTTGCATTGTCGTAGCTTCGTGTTCGATAATTGTCTGTAAGAGGTCCGTAGAGATAGTGAAATAGATCCATTGAAGGACCGTAGCATTAAGAGTTGTCCACATCTCAAGTTCATCATTTGTGGAAGGCACCTTCTCATTGTCTGTCGCCGATGGGACGATGTGATGGAGGAATCTATTAGACCGAGCGTGAATTTTAAATAGTTCTGCCCATGTCGTGTATTGGAATTCCATTTCAAGAACAAGAGGAAGGTTGTTTTTGATATTGGAGATTGTAAGGGCATGATGAAAGGTGTTCTTTACGGTAGACATGATGGAACAACAAGAAGAGAATTAGGGATTTTGATAAAATTTGAAGGGAGGGGAGGGGATCGTCGGCCGGCATTCGAGGGTATGCCGAGTACGGGCGGAGGAAGCAAGGGTCGGGAGAAGGAAAATTTCGCCTTAGACTTCTGATACCATGAAATAGAATAATTCCTTGATTATTTTCATTAATAAAAATGTTTATATACATGATATACAATATGTAATTATGAAAAATAATTCTACCTTTTCCTAATACAAGACTACTACCATAATTATATATGTAGAAGAATTTTAATAATTATGGTAAGTACATATACATTGGATTTTTGTGTGATATACACGGTATTGAGTTTCCGTGTGATATACACGGTATCTTTCATATATAAAAGAAGTCCATATATTCCTACAATTACGGTTTGAGAAGCCTAGATCAATATATTGATGTCTGTCATATTATTCTTGAAAATAAATATATACTCCAGAAAATATGCGACGAAGCCAAACATCATAAACATGATCATGCGTGCTATTTGTTTGTGTTTTATTGAGAACTAGTTTTGTTAAAAGTTTATTGTTTTATTTTTTAATATTTTTTGTAAAAAGATTTATATTGTCATGCGAATTGCTATTTTTTCAAATTTACTCTTTTAACCGCCGGTTTGCTAAAAAAAAGACCATAGAAGCTTACCTATTAAATATTACTAGTACGAATTAGTAGAGTTCTTTACGGTTTATAACAATTAAGTTGTAAGGCTCTTGTTTTTTTTTTCTTCCATTTTTTCGATATCACCATATAAATATTAAAGTAATCGATCCTTTCCATTACCTTTCTATAAAGTGCTTGGAGTATAGAAATTTCTAGTTATTAATTAGCACTATTTACTATTTATGCAGACAATAGTAATACTATATTTTACGATGATACACATGGATTTGAGGAATTTTAGAAATGCAGATTAGTCTTGAAGTATCTTTTTCATATTGTATTGTTACATTTCTACCATCCGATGGGATAGTACGCTTGGCCCTCTCAAAGCAAAAGAATCATTATTTGGTTAAACGCAATTGCCTGACAACGACCTTCGTTTAGTTAATTAGTGGACCTTTCCTGGTGATTCTGGTACGGATAATGATTAATGTTGAACACTTCGAAGACTTGCTCAATGTATCACTCTCAGTGACGATAGTGTAAAGATAAGTCGCCAATGTTAGTCAAATTTGGAAGGGACAATATATAGTTATCAAATGGACTAACTTGGTGGATTTTTGCACTTATCGACACTTGAGCCGAAAGCTAAAGTTGCCTAGTGCATTTGTTCATTAGGATATTGACATCTACCGGTATATGCTATATTCCAAGATATGTCTTTAGTTGGAAATTTACTAATGTGAAATTAAGTTTAACCCATTATTTATGACTCGAACAATTGAGGTCTCGCATGTCGGAAACATCGTTTTCACACACGTGCACACGTAGTGCCAAGATCGTAAATTTCATTAGTGAACGAGATATTGGTACGTGACACGTGTTACACGTTGGTAAATGGAGGTAGAAATGTACGATGTGTAAAAGATGTACGATGTGCACACATTTATTTAGTTGTTGTTTTATCTTGAGAGACAGTTGCCCATATCGTAAAAGGATATATACGGGGAAATAATATCTTAAGGATAGAGTAAATATCACTCGACTAGCAGCGCCACTATAACGCCACCATATTTAGTGGTTTTTTGGTTTCAGGTTATAAAGATCAAAGTGCTTGCTGCAGTTGAACGAAGATCCAAGACTCAAGAATCATTCAAGAACGAAGTTCAAGAACTCACCAGTTTGTTGTAGCCACAACTCTTGTTGGCTACAAGATTATTAACTGTTGTAACTCATTATTGTATATCCTTTCAAAGCACTGGTAGTAGTTGTATACTATTTCCGTACATCCATTGTGACTCACATTCTTAAGACATTACTTGTACTAGTGCTAGAAAGATGTTCGCCGGCAGATATAGTCCTAAATCTGGTTGTGGGTTTCTTGATGAAAACAGTTATGTTGACAGTTCTAAGACTGTCTCTGTCAACAACAAAAGCTTCAAATTCGATTCCAGTTTTGGATCTCTTTTTTACGGTAGTTACAAATTTGTTTTCGTCAAATGGGAGATCTCTGTTGCTGATCCTGAACTTGAAGATACTGCTGATAGTCATGATGTTATACCCCGTATTTCCAGAGTATGTATGTAAGGACGTACGTACAATTGTGTAAGCCCGAATTATGTTAGGGACGAAATTGTGAAGCTTCCTACGAAAAGAATTGTTTTTCCGACGGAAAATTTTCCGAACCATGTAAGGGAATTTTGCTTTTTCAAGAATTTATTTATTTTGGATTTTTCCGAGAGATGAAATATTTTGGACCAACGAGAGGGCGACAAGTGTCACCTCAGTGGCGGTCAATGGGAATTGTGGAGCACGTTTTTGTCATTTTAAGGCCTAAAACATTTGGTCAATGTTTGCTAGATATTTTGTGGGTAGATAGATAAGGTGGGACCCACACAACACTTGTCCAAATCTCATCCGCACACTTGCTTGAATCTTGGCCATCAAGGCCCTATAAATACCCCCCCCCCCTTAGTTGAAGGATTTCTTCATCCCTTAAACATTTTCCAAGTCTAAAAATCCTTCCCCCTTTTAGAAGAGCTCTCGTCCACACACACTTTCCCCCCCTCCCCCCCTTCCTAGTAGTGCTAGCCAAACACCCCTTGGTTGAAAAGTATTCTCCAAGTATTATCACTATTCCAAAATACCTTAGCCCAAATACCTTGTAGTATTCCAAAGTTACCTCTATACAAAAAGCCCGAAAATGCTACTTTATATCCTTTAGTCACAAAAACGAAGCCCTAGGAAAATCTTCATAGATTGGTTGAAGTATTAAGTAGAAGTTGTTTAGAACTTCTAAGGGTTTCTTGGAGCGAATTGGAGCGTACATAATAGGAGCTAAACCTTGCTCAGGATCGACTTTAAATCTTGGATAATTTTGGGCTTATCGAGGTAATTAATCTTGTCCTTCTATTGTAATTGGAAATTACATACTATAGTAGTATAGAAATGAGTATAAGATTTATAGAAGGACGGTATAAGAGAAGAGAATTGAACTGTACTTACATAGGACTGTACTTACAGTAGACTTGTGTAGTTTGACGGGTAGGAAAGTGCTGCCCAATTTCCCGTAGAATAGAGAACCTTCTGCTTAAAATATTATACAGTGTAGTCTAGACGTTGATAGACGTATTTGACTATTATAGGTTGATACTCTGCGCGCGACATATTCGACTTGGCAGGTGGATTTCGCCGAGGAGGTATGTGATTCTTCCTATCCTCTTGAGCATGATATTTTAAAAGAATATATATAGTACGGTAGACGTACGTGTGTTAACTGAACGTGGTTTTACTTCGATGTCTTTTTACTTGAGTTTTAAATAATAAGAATCTTGAAGTATTTCAAGAGAATTAAGAATCGTTTTTGAAAGAAGAGTAATACTTGGTTTAAAAGCTTAAGAGTTATACTAGCTTTATGGGAAGTTAGGTATAACGACTTAAGAGAAATAAAAGGAACGGTTTACTTAATTGTTTATGAAAGCCTTGTATTGATTTCGGAAATGAGAATAAGTATCGAACAAACCACTGCAGCGCTAATAAAGGAAAATGTATTGACTAATTAAGTATTATTAAAACCAGTAGAAACCTCCATCTGCATAGAAGCTAAGATAAGACAAAATTGTATTACATTTCTAGATCATGGGCTTTAATAAGATCATTAATAAACAAGTTTTGATTTTCTTAAAATTTCAAAGAAGGACTTGATTTATAAAAGACAAAGACTTGAAAATTTGAAGTGTTTTCGTTTAAAAGGAAGGCATACTTTTGTCTTAAGTTGGTTAAAAGAAGGTAGGAAATTGTTTTGGTTTACTTAAAAGATAGTCACTCTATTTTAATACTACGTATCGTGTGCCTTTTGTGAAAAAGCAGATCTTTTAAAGAGTTAATGTATGAAGTACTTTGGGGATAAAAACCGAACTTGTTGACATAAAATATAAAGTACCTTGTGTGAATAACTTGACTATGTTGGTTTGTGATAGCCTTGTAATACTTTCTTGTTGGTTTGATAAGTAAACATGTTAGGATGCTATGTGTGTTAGTGTCTTGTGATGTTTGTGTAAAGGGTTTCCCTTGATTGTGCTTATGTTGTTTAACGATAAGCGTTATGTTAGTATTGTACCACTCACCTCTTGACATGATATACGGGGTTGCTGCCCGATGTGAGGATGCCTCGTGCGGGTCCAGGGACCTATGCGAGCTACGAGTTCGTGTTAGTGTGCGAGGAATACCTCATGCGGTCTATGTGGCCATACGGACTCACGAGTCCAGGAGGATGCCGCGGGTTAGCTACCCCGCGAGGAATACCTCATGCGGGCACATGTGGCCTATGCGAGTCGCGGTAAGTTCCAGATTTGACGCGCATTGATACCGAGGCGAGTGGCCCGCTTCGATCATGTGGCACGATCTAGAAAGACCTAGTGATACAGATTTATAGAATAGTTTGTACTGTGGGTTTTAGTAGTCTGCTATGCCTTCGCATTTACCGTCTGATTTTATTATGACACAGTGGGACACGGTGTTCATGTGTATTCCTTGGTATTTTTATGTCATGGACTGCCGGCAGTGAGGAAGGAATTCCCCGGGCATGATTGATATTGTGGGCATGAGACCCATGGTTATATTTGAGTGATGAAGTTAAGGCGTGAGTCTCGACTTGACATCGCTACATATGTGTGTATCGTAAATTGGTTATCATATATGTCCTCTGCTTTATATAGACTATTATGATTTCATTTACTGATTTTCGGGCCACATACTTGGTATCTGTAATCGACTTCTTCGCGGGTCTGCGTTCATGCCGCAGTAGAGGTACACCGCCGTTGATCCTCGCCATGTGGTCACCGTTTTGGGAAGCTCCGTGTCTCCGGAGGCTTATCTTTGGTATAATCCTCTGTCATTGTTGGTGCTTACATTAAGGGGTATGGCGGGGCCCTGTCCCGCCATTGTTGTTATAACATTCTTAGAGGTCTGTAGTACTGTTGTGGGCAGGGTTTGTAAAAGGGATGTAACTGTTCAAGTTTTTTTATATATATATGCCGAAAGACAACTTTTCTCAGATAAACTGTTTCTCGCTTCATATTGTTTCATGTCTTGTTTTATATTCCGCTGGTTACTCTGATGTATGTCTACTTGGGTGCCCGGGTAAGGCACGATCACGCCCGGTTCGGTCGTGACAAAAGTGGTATCGAGCGATTAATCCTCTGAAAGTGTCTACAGACCGTATCTAGTAGAGTTCGATTATCGGTGTGTTGTGCACCACACCAATAATCGTGAGGCTATAGGATATTTAGGATTGGTTTCCATTCTTCTCACTCGAGATCGTGCCTTAGAGCCGTGTTATAAGTTGGACCCTCTAACGTATTTCTTTCCTTACAGCTATGCCTCCACGCAAGGCAACCCGCCTAGAAGGTCAAGGCGTGAGGAGCTGCGAGTAGAGCACATAGGGTTACGAGGGCACAGGCCCTACCATCACCTGAGGTGGTGCTTCATTCGGGGAGTTCTGCGACGTCTCCAGCCCCAGCAGAGTCTAGCACAGCAGCAGCAGTTCCTACTGCGGCCATGATATTTGAACTTTCAGTTCCACGACCAGTAGCAGAAAGTATGGATTGCAAAGAGACGACCTGCTGCTAGCTGGATTTAGCAACGAGTATATTATGTACCGATTTATCACGTCCGGATGACTATCTAAGAGAGGTTGTGCAAGAGTAGCTCTTGATCGGACATGAGCATGGCTCGCAGACGGGCTTATGCGCAGGCCGAGAAACGTAGGATCGACGGGTTAACCAAGATCGCAGAAGGCGGACGGCAGGTCCTTTGGTAACTTTCGAGGCGAATCGCCTCAAAGCAGATCGATACGCACCTCCGCCGCAGTGCAGTGGTCCTCCGCGGGGTTCGGGACGTTCGGTATGCCGGAGTTGGTCGAGCTCCGTGGCTTCCGGATCACGCTATATACGTAGGTTCTAGCCACCAGTTCGATTTTCCTCGTGTTCACAGCGATGGCAGCGCCATCCCGGAATGTCGTCTTTTTGTTAGTGCTTGTTTTACCTGCGGCCGTCAGGGCCATGTGACGAGAGAATATTCAAGTAAGAGGATGAGCAGAGGACTCACTACCAGTCGGGCCAGGATTCAGTGGTTCGGAGAGGAAGGGGTGTTAGCCAGAGGAGGCCACCTCCACCTCGGTGTGGTAGGTGTCATTGTGGGGAGTGTCGTACTTCTTCGACAACTTGTTATGCTTGCGGCCAGCAGGGCCATTTTGCGAGAAATTGTCCGACCAGATGTGGCGCGGATGTAGAGACTCAACCTTCAGGATCAGTGGCTAGTTCATCACCTTCCCTAGCTATGCGCCCAACAGGGCAGGATTGATTAGAACGACAGAGGGGAGTGAAACAGGAGATACAGGTATATTCTCACCCCTCTAGAGACTAGTATGCGTTGATGATATGATGAAGTGCTAAGTATTATGTTCAGATAGCATGATGTTAAAGATTGTGTTTAGAAAACATGGTTAGTTAGAAGGGTAATATTGGGGACAGGGAAATTGTAAGCCTTAGAATTTTATACGTGGAGACCTTAGAGGCGAGGCCATCTCGAGTAAAAGATTTATTTTTATGTTTGACCCTTATCGGAGTGCATAGTATACGTGAGATATATTTGTGTGATAAGTCCATGAGTAGTGTGAAATGTAAGAGGGTAGTTGAGCTAAGAAGACCACTAGGTTTTCGTGACTCGATGGTGAGATTGTTCCGGATCGGGAAACAAGAGCTTGGCGCAATAAATGGGTCGGGTTGAGGCCAGATTGCGGGTCAACCCGCAGCCCGGTT
Organism: Przewalskia tangutica; assembly: GCA_029844215.1. Classification (NCBI taxonomy): domain Eukaryota; kingdom Viridiplantae; phylum Streptophyta; class Magnoliopsida; order Solanales; family Solanaceae; genus Przewalskia; species Przewalskia tangutica. Next base: position 51,038,450 of record CM056724.1, read on the forward strand.
TGAAGTAAGGAAATATTGTGGTGGTCCCGCTTTGTGTTAGGGTCACGAGGGTGTTAGGCCCAAGTTTAGTTAACCATCATACGAGTTCGTGAGTGCGTTCGACCAGAAGTCGGGCCGATGAGGTCAGCCCATCTTGTCTTTCAGTCAAGACCGTTTACTCGGCAGAGGGTTATGCGAGATGTTATATATCGGGAAGGTTATAAGGCTGCACGGGGTACCTACTTTCACCTTATGACAGCTGGAGCCAGTGTTACGCTATTTCTTTTCTCGAAGTTTTACGGGCAAAGGGGTTAGGAACTCGTGAGTCTCGATTGCATTCACCCTGTGGTGTTTTGATTTCGGTGGGCGAGGATTATGTGTAACGCCCGCCCGTTCGCATCGTGCCTTACCCCTGCACCCTAGTGATACAACATCGAGAAAAACCAGGAAATAAAAACTTAGACATGCAACAAGAGATATAATAATAAACAAAGCAACCAAAACAGCTTGCCTTCAAGATATATATAAAACCCGAATAGCTTTAATCCTTTACAACCCCGCCACAACAAGATTTCTGCACTTAAGATTTACAACGACTATGACGGACAGGCCCCGCCATACCCACGAATGTACAAGAACCTATAACTCAGGGAAACACATACCAAAAGATAAGTCTCCGGAGAAACGGAGCTTCCCAATACGCTGAACTGTAGTCCTAAGAGCGAGGATCCACGACCGATGTACTTACCGCGCAGATGAACGCAGCCAAGGAGGTCAAGCACAACAGTACAGTATGTGAAACTGCATAATATCAGAATGAAATCATAACAGTCTATACAAAGTAGGAGACATGTATGATAGCCAAACTACAGTACACAACATATAACAGTTATATCAAGTCAGGGTCTCACGCCCACAACATCAATCATGCCCGTGGAATACCTTCCTCACTGCCGGCAGTCTATGATATGATAACAACAAGACAGCAATCCAAATGGAAGCATACCCGCGCTACGATCGTGTCGGTATGTCCAAAGGGAAACAATAAGACAACATTCCAAATGGACGATACCCGCGCGCTACGATCGCGGTCGGTATGTCCAAAGGGAAACAATAGACAACATTCCAAATGGACGATACCCGCAGCGCCACGCATCGTCGGTGATGTCCAAAAGGAAATCACCAGCGATAATCAAATGGAAACATACCCGCAGCGCTACGATCGTGTCGATATCCAAAGAGATTAACCACCATAATACTATCAGCGAACGCATCTGCGAAATTTCTCCGCCACCGCCGCAAGACGCCCAAGTAAGTTCTCACCCACCCAACCGACCCTCCATCGAGAGACGCCAGAACACGTAAATACAACGCTTTGCACAACAAAGGCTATCACAACAAGCATAGGCAAGTTTCACAACAACAAGCATAGGCAAGTTATACACAACTCAAAGTACTTTCATTTTATGACAAAATCCGGGTTTTTAACCCTAAAGTACTACGTACGTTAAATTCTTTTAAAAGAGATCCATTACTTTTATAAAAGTCACCCGATACCCGTAGTATTAGAATGACCAACCCACATTCCTTTTCAAAATCAGGTAACAACATTCTTTTCCTAAATTCCAGTTTGCCTAGTTTCAATTACTCAAGCTTCATTTTCAAATGGTTTCATAGTTCATAAACTTAATCACTCAATTCCTTTTAGAACAATTGAGTAATATATGTCTTACGAGAGTAGGTTATTCTTGTTTACAACATTCTTATTACAAAGACATGACCTAGAAAATGTAATATCATTTTGTCTCATCTTAGCTTCTATGCGGATGGAGGTTTCTACCGGTTTTAATACAACACATCATTATTCAATACATTTTCTTTTATTAACGCTGCAGGTGGTCCTGTCGATACACATTCTCGATTTCCAAATCAAGAAACATTATCCCTTTAAAAAAAACCAAGTACTCATTACTCACGAATGAGGTTTCACACAACATCCACATTAAAACAAATAAGTTAAGTCTCTTATCTTATAAGATCAAGTCTCTTAACTTCTAACATCAGTAAACCATTTTCACCTACATAAGGTCGTTATAACTAACTTCCCATAAAGCTATCATAACACCCTATGTTTTAAACCAACCAAATCACTTAGCACATGTACGCTCATCGTACTACATAGTTCACAACAATCATGCTAGAAAAGATAGGAAGAGGTTCACATACCTCGCGACGATTTATCGACAATAAGCAAAACGCTCCAAGTACTTCAACCCGCTCGGCTACTCCTAAGCCAAGTAGATCACGCCACACGTAGTACTCCACTCCTAAAATGGTCATAGTACTCTATCAAACCTTTCTTATCATCGAAGACTTATACCAATAAAAGCCCTCAAAATCTACGAAATTTCTAAAGACTTCCCGCTTATACTCACTTTTCCATCTTTTACCAAGGCGAATAACCGTAATATATATACCATATATATATAAGGCGTAATAATTAAACAACATAAAGAAGGGATTACACGCCCAAACTGTAACGCGTTTACTATCACGCCCATAACAACAATAAGTAAAAGAAGGGGATTACGCGCCAACCAGAACGCGTTTACTATCACGCCTTCATAACAATACAATAATTAAAAAGGATCACACGCCCAAACTAACGCGATTGAAAAATCTTCCCCAATGTAAAATGTAAATACAAATTAATGTAAATACAAACAAAGTAAATACAATTCCTTGAGTCAGTCCTGGCCAACTTTGTCCAATTTTACTCATTAGTCATCCAACTTATATTTCCATTCTTAATATAAGTTATAGTTACTTTGTTATTAGCTTCTTAGCAAGTAAGATACGCTTACCATTTTAATGGCAAACGGCCAATCCTTTCTTTTAACAAGTTAACAAGATCCAACTCTTCCAAACTTACTCCATATATTATATAATCCATATATACTTATAATATATGTAAAAATTACCAAATCACAAAGAGGTTAAGATTTACTACCTCAAATAGCCCAAAATCTATCCAAGAACTTAATATCGATCCAAGCAAGTCTTAGCTCCAAATCTTTACGCCCAATCCGCTACAAGCAACCCATGAAGCTCCTAACCAACTCCTCTTCAAGATTCAACTCCAAAAGTGAAGAACACTTAGGGTTCCAAACTTGGAACTTTCGCCAAGGCATCAAGAATAGGTTGTGGTGTGAAATCTTCTCCAACACTTGGTACACAATCTTCCTAACACTTTAGGAAGAACACTTAAGAGTTTTAAGAATTGTTGGACAAATCTTTGCTCAAGAACAAGGTCTTGGCCGATAGCAATGTTCAAGTGAGAGAGTATTTTGTCAAGTATTGAAATGGTTAAGTGTGTGAGTTTTCATCAACTAAGGGTGTATATAAAAGACAACCAAGGGATAGGCTGAAGGCAAGTGTGTGGTTGAGATTGGGGACAAGTGTGTGGGCCCCACAAGCCACTTGTCCAAGCTAAAAAAATATCTTGCAAGACAAGGCCACTTGTCTTGCCACTTGTCCAAGGATTTCGGCCAAGAGCCACCTAGGGGGGTGACACGTGTCGCCCTCCTACTCGTCCAAAATATTTCATCTTCCGAAAATATCCATAATGGCCAAAATCTCAAAAACAAAGCGGGCCCCACAAAACAGAATTTCACCCGTGGCCCCACGTGACCATTTCCTAAATAAAATTCCATAATTCTCAAATATTCTAAGAAGTCCGAATACCAAACTGGGAATCCAATTCCCATTAACGAACCTTTTTCTTCACAAAACCTAAACTTTTCCGTCAAAAATCACATCTTTCTTTCTTTCCAAAATTTACTGTAATCTCGCACGTATATCCTCACCTATATACCTCGGAACTACTGGTATAACATTCTTCCTTAGAAACATTCGTCCCGAATGTTCATTCTAAGTCTCCAAACGCATTTGTGTCGTGATAGTCTTCACTACTATACTTACAAACCGATCACGCCACCAATGGCCGAATATAACATGGCGCAAAACTCAAATCCAAGCCAACGAGAATCATTTCTAATCTTACAACACTCCCACTAGCTTCAATTTACTCTAAGGCCATTCCCGCCTTCACGATCCGATTCTGGTCAACGATCCACGAACTCATACGATGATCATACAAACTGGGCCTAGCATCCTCGTGACTACCACCAAGTGACCACCCAGAATCGACCCCACCCCAAACCGGTTACTGTTGACCGAAATGGTCCTCAACCCGACTCAACCGCGCCAAACTCTTGTTCCCCGACCGAACAATCTTACTAATTCACGCCATGAAAGCTACCACTTCCATCTCACACTACCCATGTAATTATCCCACAATATTTCCCGCATACCAAGTACATCTAAAGACCAACCGTAAAATCACCCACTCAAGACGGCCTCGCCTCTAAGGTCTCCACGTATAAAACTCTAAGGTTCACACTTTCCATGCCCCCACACGTATCCTCCCAACTAAGCATGTTTTCTAACTCACAATTAACACAACGCTATTCGCATAGCACATAATAATGAGACCATCATAACAAGCATACCAAAACTCTAGAGGTTAAGGATATACCGAATCTACCGCCTCTCTAATCATAGGCCCACTGCAGGCGCATAATCGTAGAAGGCGATGAACCACCATCGATCCTCGGCGTCGAGTCGTAACATCCGTGCTTCCTCGCTTGGACGCCTCGCAAAATGGCCTCGCTGGCCGCATGCAAAACAAACTCCCATTTAGCACGACACTTCCAAAATGGAGTCTACCACAATGGTCACAACGAGGTAGGTGGCTTCACCGTTAACACCCCTCGCTTCTCCCGAAATCTGAACCTCGAGCCCCGACTCTCCTCAAGACGGTGGAGGACCACTGCATCTTGGGGGTACATAACTAGCTCGCCGAGGCGGTCCGCCTCGAAAGTCACCAGCGACCCTGCCGCCCCGGCCCTCTTCTCGCGATCCCGGTCATTCCGCCGACCTCTCCGTGCCTCACATCCTAGTGCATGAGCTCGCACGCGGCAATGTCCATGCCCTACCAAGAGAAACACCCGCACAAGACTCACCATATAATCATCTAGCCCGTGGCGTGGCGATGCACCCTATCCTCCATGCAAGCTACTAAAGCGGAACATACCGCCAACGAGTCGAACTCCACGTTGTACTCGAATCAGACGCCATTCTCGCCTCAACATCAAAAATCATTACCGAGCCTTCCTCATCCGCGAGGCAAGAAATGTGCCGAGAAGGCCCCAAAACTCGTCCCAAACGGCCGGAAGTGCATTCTCTCCCCGAGAGCTCCCACGAATCAAAACCCCGATCACGGTATCACGCAGCCGATGCGAACCTAGACCACCGACTCGGTCTCGAAGCCTTGATCACTCTACGATCCGTCAGAATCGCTTGGATGAACTCCTGCGGATCATCCTCGTGCCTCGACCCATAAAACTCGCGGCTACAACTCGTAAAGTCCCGTAGCCTCAAACTATCTCGCTCGGGGTGAACCATCGGTGCATCGAACTGAATCGCTACATCCAAATTTATCCTCATATCCGCCACGACCGCCAAGAATCGGGCCATCTCCTTGTACCCCATCTCATCTCGCTTCCAGCCGTGGACCGAGGCTCAGTATCAGAGTCTCAGCAGCCTCTCGCTGCGCTCTAAACTCACGCCGGGCGGTGTCGCCAAACTCTCCGTCTCAAGTACTATCTCAGTCTGCACGGCTCGTGCCTCGCATTCTCTCAGATCTCACTAGCAGCCTCCTCGCCGCCTTGCCCTTCTCGGGCTCGCTGCCTTGCGCGAGGCATAATCGTAAAAACGAGATACGCCGGAGGGTCCAACTTACAACATGCCAAATCTAAGGCACGATCTCGTAATGAGAAGAATGGAAACCAATCCTAAATGTCCTATAGCCTCCGATTATAGATGTGGTGCACAACACACCGATAATCAAGACTCTACTAGACACGGTTCAGAGACACTTTCCGAGGATTAACCGCTTCGATACCACTTTTGTAACGCTCGCCTGGCCCGCATCGTGCCTTACCCCGCACCCTAGTGATACAACATCGAGAAAACCAATGGAAATAAAAACTTAGACATGCAACAAGAGATATAATAATAAACAGCAACCAAAACAGCTTTTCAAGATATATATAAAACTCCGAATAGCTTTAATCCTTTACAACCCCGCCCACAACAAGATTACTGCACTTAAGATTTACAACGACTATGACGGACAGGCCCCGCCATACCCCGAATGTACAAGAACCTACAACTCGTGGAAACACATACCAAAAGATAAGTCTCCGAGAAACGGAGCTTCCCAATACGCTGAATCGTGGTCCTAAGAGCGAGGATCCACGATCGATGTACTTACTCGCGCAGATGAACGCAGCTTCAAGGAGGTCGAGACAACAGTACTAAGTATGTGAAATCGCATAATATCAGAAATGAAATCATAACTATACAAAGCGTGAGACATGTATGATAGCCAAACTACAGTACACAACATATAACAGTTATATCAAGTCAGGGTCTCACGCCCACAACATCAATCATGCCCGTGGAATACCTTCCTCACTGCCGGCAGTCTATGATATGATAACAACAAGACAGCAATCCAAATGGAAGCATACCCGTGCGCTACGCATCGTGTCGATGTCCAAAGGGAAACAATAAGACAACATTCCAAATGGACGATACCCGCGCGCTACGATCGTGGTCGATGTCCAAAGGGAAACAATAGACAAGATTCCAAATGGACGATACCCGCAGCGCTACGCATCGTGTCAGTATGTCCAAAAGGAAATCACCAGGCGATAATCAAAATGGAAACATACCCGTGAGCTACGCATCGTGTCAGTATATCCAAAGAGATTAACCACCATAATACTATCAACATGAACGCACTGCGAAATTTCTCCGCCATCACGCAAGACGCCCAAGTAAGTTCTCAACTACCAACCGAATTCTCCATCGAGACGCCAGTAACACGAAATACAACGCTTTGCACAACAAAGGCTATCACAACAAGCATAGGCAAGTTTCACAACAACAAGCATAGGCAAGTTATACACAACTCAAAGTACTTTCATTTTATGACAAAATCCGGGTTTAACCCTAAAGTACTACGTACGTTAAATTCTTTTAAAAGAGATCCATTACTTTTATAAAAGTCACCCGATACCCGTAGTATTAGAATGACCAACCCACATTCCTTTTCAAAATCAGGTAACAACATTCTTTCCTAAATTCCACTTGCCTAGTTTCAATTACTCAAGCTTCATTTTCAAATGGTTTCATAGTTCATAAACTTAATCACTCAATTCCTTTTTAGAACAATTGAGTAATATATGTCTTACGTGAGAGTAGGTTATTCTTGTTTACAACATTCTTATTACAGCAGCCATGACCTAGAAAATGTAATATCATTTTGTCTCATCTTAGCTTCTATGCAGATGGAGGTTTCTACTGGTTTTAATACAACACATCATTATTCAATACATTTTCTTTTATTAACGCTGCAGTGGTCTGTCGATACACATTCTGATTTCCGAAATCAGTAAAACATTATCCCTTTAAAAAAACCAAGTACTCATTACTCACGAATGAGGTTTCACACAACATCCACATTAAAACAAATAAGTTAAGTCTCTTATCTTATAAGATCAAGTCTCTTAACTTCTAACATCAGTAAACCATTTTCACCTACATAAGGTCGTTATAACTAACTTCCCATAAAGCTATCATAACACCCTATGTTTTAAACCAACCAAATCACTTAGCACATGTACGTCTACCGTACTACATAGTTCACAACAATCATGCTAGAAAAGATAGGAAGAGGTTCACATACCGCGACGATTTATCGACAATAAGCAAAACGCCCAAGTACTTCAACCCGCTCTGGCACTCCTTAAGCCAAGTAGATCACGCCACACGTAGTACTCCACGCCTACAAGGGTCAGAGTACGCCTCTCAAACCTTTCGTATCATCGAAGACTTATACCAATAAAAAGCCCTCAAAATCTACGGAAATTTGCAAAGACTTCCCGCTTATACTCACTTTTCCATCTTTTACCAAGGCGAATAACCGTAATATATATACCATATATATATATAAGGCGTAATAATTAAACAACATAAAGAAGGGGATTACACGCCCAAACGGTAACGCGTTTACTATCACGCCCATAACAACAATAAGTAAAAGAAGGATTACGCGCCAACCGAACGCGTTTACTATCACGCCTTCATAACAATACAATAATTAAAAGGGATCACACGCCCAAACTAACGCGATTGAAAAATCTTCCCTTAATGTAAATGTAAATACAGTCCAATGTAAATACAGTCCAAAGTAAATACAGTCCTTGAGTTGGGGTCCTTGGCCAACTTTGTCCAATTTTACTCATTAGTCATCCAACTTATATTTCCATTCTTAATATAAGTTATAGTTACTTTGTTATTAGCTTCTTAGCAAGTAAGATACGCTTACCATTTTAATGGCAAACGCCAATCCTTTCTTTTAACAAGTTAACAAGATCCAACTCTTCCAAACTTACTCCATATATTATATAATCCATATATACTTATAATATATGTAAAAATTACCAAATCACAAAGAGGTTAAGATTTACTACCTCAAATAGCCCAAAATCTATCCAAGAACTTAATATCGATCCAAGCAAGTCTTAGCTCCAAATCTTTACGTTCCAATCCGCTACAAGCAACCCATAGAAGCTCCTAACCAACTCCTCTTCAAGATTCAACTCCAAAAAGTGAAGAACACTTAGGGTTCCAAACTTGGAACTATCTGAAAAGGCATCAAGAATAGGTTAGGGGTGTGAAATCTTCTCCAACACTTGGTACACAATCTTCCTAACACTTTAGGGAAGAACACTTAAGAGTTTTAAGAATTGTTGGACAAATCTTTGCTCAAGAACAAGGTCTTGGCCGAGAGCAATGTTCAAGGGAGAGAGTATTTTGTCAAGTCTTGAAATGGTTAAGTGTGGGAGTTTTCATCAACTAAGGGTGTATATATAAGACCACCAAGGGTTAGGATGAAGGCAAGTGTGTGGTTGAGATTGGGGACAAGTGTGTGTGGGCCCCACAAGCCACTTGTCCAAGCTAAAAAAATATCTTGCAAGACAAGGCCACTTGTCTTGCCACTTGTCCAAGGATTTCGGCCAAGAGCCACCTAGGGGGGTGACACGTGTCGCCCTCCTACTCGTCCAAAATATTTCATCTTCCGAAAATATCCATAATGGCCAAAATCTCAAAAACAAAGCGGGCCCCACAAAACCGTAAATTTCACCCGTGGGCCCCACGTGACCATTTCCGGAAATAAAATTCCATAATTCTCAAATATTCTAAGAAGTCCGAATACCAAATCTGGGAATCCAATTCCCATTAACGAACCTTTTTCTTCACAAAAACCGGAAACTTTTCCGTCGAAAAATCACATCTTTCTTTCTTTCCAAAATTTCTGTCGTAATCTCGCACGTATATCCTCACCTATATACCCTGGAACTACGGGGTATAACATTATGTGCCTCTTGTTGAGTGAGTATCATTATAGCTACCATTTCAGTATTCGGATGTCGCCTTATGAAGCCTTGTAGAGGCGGTAGTGTAGGTTGCAGGTCGATTGGTTCGATGTTGGCAAGGTTCAGATAGTTTGATCATACTTGATTCAGCAGGATGTGGATAGGGTGAAGCTTATCCATGAGAGGTTATTGACAGCTCAGAGTCAACAAGAGTCGTGCGGATAATCTGCGTCGATACTTGGAGTTCAGATTGACGGTCGGTCTTCTTGAAGATACCACCACGGAAGGGTGTGATGAGATTTGGAAAGCAGGGGAAACTTAGCCCAAGGTACTTTGAGCGTTTTCAGATCATTTGGAGAATAGGCCAGGTTGCCTATAAGTTAGCCTTGCCGTCCGACGTAGGAGGCAGTACGTCCGGTCTTTCATGTTGCTATGTTCGGAAAAGTATCGGAGATCCATCCAGAGTGTTCCCGGTTAATGATGACCAAGTTGGAGATAGTGACCCCGAGATTTTGGAAACTGAAGCAATAACAGAAATGTGGTAAGTTTATTAGGAAAAGTTCGAGTGTACGAGGAGGGTACGACGAGTAAGGGAAGAAGTGAACATGTGTTAAGAGAATAGAAGTGATCATTTTTTTTTTGTGAAGTAAAGGTGCGAAGAAAGTATCCTTTGGACCATGGGTGGAAGTTTTGTGTTGTTATACACGTTAGAGGTGATTCCTTGCGAACTTGGATTTAAGTATTTGCGCGTGTTGTATTGTGGCCATGTGTGGCATTTGCAAACTGTTTAAGTTATGAGGAACTTTATCGTTATCTGTCTTGAGAAGGAACATTCGGGACGAATGTTTCTAAGGAGGGGAAAATGTTATACCCCGTATTTCCAGAGTATGTATGTAAGGACATACGTACAATTGTGTAAGCCCGAATTATGTTAGGGACGAAATTGTGAAGCTTCCTACGAAAAGAATTGTTTTTCCGACGGAAAATTTTCCGAACCTTGTAAGGGAATTTTGCGTTTTCAAGAATTTATTTATTTTGGATTTTTCCGAGAGATGAAATATTTTGGACCAACGAGAGGGCGACAAGTGTCACCTCAGTGGCGATCAAGTGGCCGAATTGTGGAGCACGTTTTTGTCATTTTTAAGGCCTAAAACATTTGGTCAATGTTTGCTAGATATTTTGTGGGTAGATAGATAAGGTGGGACCCACACAACACTTGTCCAAATCTCATCCGCACACTTGCTTGAATCTTGGCCATTTAAGGCCCTATAAATACCCCCCCCCCCTTAGTTGAAGGATTTCTTCATCCCTTAAACATTTTCCAAGTCTAAAAATCCTTCCCCTTAGAAGAGCTCTGCCCACACACACTTTCCCCTCCCCTTCCTAGTAGTGCTAGTAAACACCCCCTTGGTAGAAAAGTATTCTCCAAGTATTATCACTATTCCAAAATACCTTAGCCCAAATACCTTGTAGTATTCCAAAGTTACCTCTATACAAAAAGCCCGGAAATGCTACTTTATATCCTTTAGTCACAAAAACGAAGCCCTAGGAAAATCTTCATAGATTGGTTGAAGTATTAAGTAGAAGTTGTTTAGAACTTCTAAGGGTTTCTTGGAGCGAATTGGAGCGTACATAATATGAGCTAAACCTTGCTCAGGATCGACTTTAAATCTTGGATAATTTTGGGCTTATCGAGGTAATTAATCTTGTCCTTCTATTGTAATTGGAAATTACATACTGTAGTAGTATAGAAATGAGTATAAGATTTATAGAAGGACGGTATAAGAGAAGAGAATTGAACTGTACTTACATAGGACTGTACTTACAGTAGACTTGTGTAGTTTGACGGGTAGGGAAGTGCTGCCCAATTTCCCGTAGAATAGAGAACCCTCTGCTTAGAATATTCTACAGTGTAGTCTAGACGTTGATAGACGTATTTGACTATTATAGGTTGATACTCTGCGCGCGACATATTCGACTTGGCAGGTGGATTTCGCTTAGGAGGTATGTGATTCTTCCTATCCTCTTGAGCATGATATTTTAAAAGAATATATATAGTACGGTAGACGTACGTGTGTTAACTGAATGTGGTTTTACTTCGATGTCTTTTGACTTGAGTTTTAAATAATAAGAATCTTGAAGTATTTCAAGAGAATTAAGAATCGTTTTTGAAAGAAGAGTAATACTTGGTTTTAAAAGCTTAAGAGTTATACTAGCTTTATGGGAAGTTAGGTATAACGACTTAAGAGAAATAAAAGGAACGGTTTACTTAATTGTTTATGAAAGCCTTGTATTGATTTCGGAAATGAGAATAAGTATCGAACAAACCATCAAGCGCTAATAAAGGAAAATGTATTGACTAATTAAGTATTATTAAAACCAAGAGAAACCTCCATCCGCATAGAAGCTAAGATAAGACAAAATTGTATTACATTTCCTAGATCATGGTGCGCTTAATAAGATCATTAATAAACAAGTTTTGATTTTCTTAAAATTTCACAGTAAGGACTTGATTTATAAAAGACAAAGACTTGAAAATTTGAAGTGTTTTCGTTTAAAAAGGAAGGCATGCTTTTGTCTTAAGTTGGTTCAAAAAGAAGGTAGGGAAATTTTTTTGGTTTACTTAAAAAGATAGTCACTCTATTTTAATACTACGGGTATCGTGTGCCTTTTGTGAAAGAAACGAATCTTTTTTTAAAGAGTTAATGTATGAAGTACTTTGGGGATAAAAACCCGAACTTGTTGACATAAAATAGAAAGTACCTTGTGTGAATAACTTGACTATGTTGGTTTGTGATAGCCTTGTAATACTTTCTTGTTGGTTTGATAAGTAAACATGTTAGGATGCTACGTGTGTTAGTGTCTTGTGATGTTTGTGTAAAGGGGTTTCCCTTGATTGTGCTTATGTTGTTTAACGATAAGCCATTATGTTAGTATTGTACCACTCACCTCTTGACATGATATACCGGGGGTTAAGCTGCCCCCCGATGCGAGGGATGCCTCATGCGGGTCCAGGGGACCTATGCGGAGCTACGAGAGTTCCAGGTTAGTGTGCGAGGAATACCTCATGCGGTCTATGTGGCCATGCGGACTACGAGAGTCCAGGAGGATGCCGCGGGTTAGCTACCCCCGATGCGAGGAATACCTCATGCGGGCCTATGTGTGGCCTATGCGGAGCTGCGGTAAGTTCCAGGATTTGACGCGCACATTGATACTGAGGGCGAGTGGCCAGCTTCGATCATGTGGCGCGGTCTAGAAAGACCTCGTGATACAGTTTTATAGCATTGTTGGTACTGTGGGTTTTAGTAGTCGGCTATGCCTTCGTACTTACCCCGTACAATTTTATTATGACACAGGTGGGACCTGGTGTTCATGTGTATTCCTTGGTGTTTTTATATCATGGACTGCCGGCAGTGAGGAAGGAATTCCACGGGCATGATTGATATTGTGGGCATGAGACCCATGGTTATATTTGAGTGATGACTTTAAGGGCGTGAGTTCCTGACTTGACATGACTGCTTACATATTGTGTATCGTAAATTGGTTATCATATATGTCCTCTGTTTTATATAGACTATCATGATTTCATTTACGATTTTCGCCACATACTTGGTACTGTTATCGACTCTCCTTCGGGGGGCTGCGTTCATGTCGTTGATCCTCGCTCATAGGGTCACAGTTCAGCGTTTTGGGAAGCTCCGTGTCTCCGGAGGCTTATCTTTGGTATAGTCCCCTGTCATTGTAGGTGTTTACATTCAGGGGTATGGCGGGGCCCTGTCCCGCCATTGTTGTTATAACATTCTTAGAGGTCTGTAGTACTGTTGTGGGCAGGGTTTGTAAAAGGGATGTAACTGTTCAAGTTTTTTTTATATATATATGCCGAAAGACAACTTTTCTCAGATAAACTGTTTCTTACTTCATATTGTTTCATGTCTTGTTTTATATTCCGCTGGTTACTCTGATGTATGTCTACTTGGGTGCCCGGATAAGGCACCAGTCACGGGCCCGGGTTCGGGTCGTGACACATGATGGCAAGGCTGAGGATCGAGGAAGAGTTGTTGTCACCGCTCTCGCGAGTGGTGGAAGCAAGGGCCCACGAGAGGTGGAGGATGTTAACTGGCACAAGAGGAGAAGGCTGAAGATTTGATTTTATCTTGCAGCGGAACATTTGTCCCAACCATGGAAAGGAGGATTTGGACACGTGACTGAAGTGGACCAGAATCCAAAAGGTCTAAGGTAATATTTTTCTCCTTGTCCATAATATGTTTAGAGAATTTCTAATTTAAAGAGAATAAAGCAAGACTAGGAATATGAAGTGTTTTTATTAAAAACTTATATTCCCTACACCCTAAAATCAGAAATTGGATAACTCACTTTCCCACTTAAATATTGGACTGTTATAAACAACGACCTAATAGATATGGAGTTCGGTTGTAATAAATTAGATTTGTGGACAATCCTAAGTGTTACACCCCGTAAGTCCATGACATGTATAAGAGAATGTACGTAAGGAATCAAGACTTGGAAATCGGTACGAAAGGAAGAATTGTTTTTTTCCGACGGAAAATCTTCCGAACATCGGAAAGGAAAAATGTTCGTTGTTGAGAATTGGATTCTCAAAATGCACTATTTGCAGAATATGGAGCTTATTAACATTATGGAAATTTATTTTTTTCAGATTTGGTCACGTGGGGCCCACCCGAGGAATTTTACGTTTTGTAGGACCCACGAGGGTTACGAAATTTTATGGACGAATGGGAGGGCGACACGTGGAACCTCCCCCACTTGGTCTTGGACGAAAATTACAAGGGTAAAATGGTCATTGACCATTGAAGATGAATAAGTCTTGCTAGCTTGATAATATTGACCAAGTCAACTTGCCACTTGTGTAGTTATCCAAGTGTACTTCATCCAAGCCACACATTTGTTATAATCTTGACCCTTCATTGTGTTATATATACCACACTAGTGCAAGACTAGCTCTTCAACACTTAGAATTATTTCACACATTGTTGTTCTTCATAGATAGCTCTCGGCAATGTCACTTTCCCACACAAAAAAAAATTGAGTTTGTGGTTCTTTATTCACAAGACTTTAACCCAAGGTCCCTAAGGGTATTGTAAGGATATCTCAATAGAAAGATCTCGGAAAAATGGCATTTTCACGTTAGTCGCAAGGCAAAAACTTAAGGCATTTTCATAGGTTTTGATTGGAAATTGAAGAGAAGTTGGTTGTGAACTTCTAGAGGCTTCAAATAGCGGATTGAAGCGTAAAGGAAAGGAGCTAAGAATTGCTAAGGAGCGACTTTGAATCTTGGAATTTTTAAGGGCTTGTAAAGGTATAAATCTTGTCGTTTTAGCAATTAAAGTTTACTTATTGTTGTAGCTATGGATATTAGCAAGCATGAGGTATTTAGTATGAAGTTTGATAAGTGTATTGGCTATTGGAACCCTAATCCGAAAACTAGCATGTTTAGCCTTAAGATTACAATTCAAGTTGATTATTAGTTTAAGTCGTCACATGTTATATAAAGAAGAAATTATAGTTGTTAAAGTTGCCTATGACTATATAACATGTTAGACCTAAGAACTTGGATTGAAAAAGAATTGTAAAGGACTTAGTGTTGTTGTATATGTTGGCCGAGAATGGCTTGGTTATTAAACTACTTGGTATGAATTGTGGGGCGGAATTTCACACGTATTGTAAGACGTGTAATCCCCTTTGATTGGTTGGTATGTTGAGCCTTAAATGTGGCATGTTTGGTTATTGAATTCGGCCTTGAAAAAGGTGGCAAATTATGTAGAAACAAAGGAAGTGCTTCCCGATTTTCCGTAGAAAAAGAGACCGTATACTTAGTATTACTCTACGTTAGAAACTAGAAATTGATAGTCATGTTGTGACCATTATAGGTTGACAATTCTACGTGCGGAGTATTCGACTTAGCTTGGAGATTAAGCCGATAAGGTATGTGAACTGTCTCTTCTTCTTCTAGCATGATTCCTTATGGTAAAGTAAGTAATTCCTACTCCTTAAATGACCCACTCCTTGTTTGTACTTGGATTGCCTAAGATAGAAGTTGTTCTATATACTTCCTTGTTTGTACTTGGATTGCCTAATATAGAAGTTGTTCTACATACTTCCTTGTTCGTACTTGGATTGCCTAATATAGAAGTTGTTCTATATACTTTCTTGATGTACTTTGGATGTTTAAATTGGAAGTTGTTATAATCCATTACCTTGATGAAGTTTGGATTTTTCAAAGTGAAAGTATTTTACTTGAAGTACATAGAGTCTTGAAAAGGGAAGTAGTTTCCAAATCTTTTGGCTAGTGCCTTAGTTCCGAAACCTAAGGGTTGTTATAATGACTTTAGGGGAGTCAAAGGAGTGATTTACTTAAGTGATTTAAAGGAGGAGAAATGACATGATTTAAAGAGAAGTAACTTGTTTTAAAGGTGTGAGTTACTTGAGATTTAAAAGTAGAAGACTTGATTTCTAAAGTTAAGAAACTTGATTTCTAAAGATTAAGAGACTTGAAGTATTTTGAAAGTCAAGAAACTTGATTTGAAAGTATGTGATACTTGGTTTTAAGTGTAAGTCTCTTGGATATAAAAAGGAATGAATTGGTCTAAAACCATAAAGGGTTATAACGGCTTTATGGGAAGTCGGTTATAACGGCTTTATGAAAGGTTAAGAAAGTTGTCTATTTTGATTAACGGGCATAAGTTGCCTAGATTGTGAAAATTTGAAGCTACTTGATTTCAAGCTTTGAAATGAGTTTTCTAAAAGTGTAGTAACTTACTTTGAAAAATAGACACGCCTTGATACTACGGGTGTTAGTATCTTGGAGTTTCATAAAAAGGAGTCTTTTGAAAAGAATGTACGTACGTAGTACTTTGGCTTGTTTAAATGAGAATTTTTCCATTTGTGCCTTGATAGTACTTTGGCTTGTTTAAATGAGGTGTTATTTAAATTCCGCAGTTTACTTGTGTTGTTAAGGTAGAAGGGTGCCCAGGTAGGGCACCAGTCACGGACCCGGGGTTCGGGGCGTGACACTAAGTAAGAGAAGAAGGGTAAAGACAAGGACTGCAGGACTAGAGACAAACCTATCACCGGTTCCGACAGAAGATCCGTCTTATGACAGGATAGTATTGGACACTCAGTCATACGAAGCCTACGGGCAACTGGAGTGGGACAAAGTTTCCAGATCTTAAATGATCTGAAGGCCTAGAGAAAGGCAAAAAAAATAAATTGGACACCCAGTCTTCCAAGGCAACTGGAGTAGGCCAGAGTATCTAGATCTCAAACGATCCAGTTACGCCCTAACCACGAGCAAGAGGTTGTTCATGTGATGCAACACCACCTCCAAAGTAAAATGAGTTAAAGAGGTTGTCCTCAAAGGACTTCACGAAATGGGATCACTCTAACAAGAGGTGATACATGTCCCAAACTTAGTTTTTAGGATGCTGTTGGTCAAGATGGTTCGAGTCTAGTCCAATTGGTCTATATTAACTAACAGTGGTACAGTGAGACTGTAGCCAAATGGACGATATATTTGTAATCCGTGCATCTATGCCTTCATAGATTAAGACACATTAAATAGAAAGTCATTCAAAAGCTAACTGAGATGAGATTGTTGCCGTCTGTCGATATAAACCCTCAAAATGAACGTGAAGTAGGCGAAGAGGCAAAATCGCCTTTCTATTCCGTCGAAGGAATAGCGAAAGAAGCATCACTCATCTATAACATAGTCACACATACATAGGTGATTTGACGGTTGTACAAATAGAGGGGGGAGACAAGTACGTTATTATCTTCATTGACGATGATACAACTATTGCATCCTTTGTTTGTTGGAAAGCAAAGATGAAGCTGTTAAAGCGGATGAGCACTTTAAAGCAGAAGTTGAAAAACATACGGATTGAGAAATTCGTAGTGATAGAGGCGGAGAATGAGAAGTATCGTTTATCAAATGATTGCTCCTTACTCACCTCAGTCTAATAGTGTTAGCCAAGCGCAGATCCGTATGCCCAGATATATGGGCAACGCGATCTTTACCGCTAATGCGAGTCTTAATGAGAACTTCGCATAAGGATAATGATAATCCTCCATGTGAAACATGGATAGAATCCCATATACAAATGTTGTGATATGGGGTAGTGTGGCAAGTGTTGAGATACCAAAGTAAAAATAGGTCAAGTCGGACCTAAGAGTGTAGATTGTATATCCACTGGATCTACAAAAAACAGTAGTGCTTATTGCATCTTGGTGCCAAAGAATGCTGAATTCTTTGAAGATAACTTTCCTTAAGAAGGAAAAATAAGTCGTTGCTCAAGGTTAACAAGAACCCGCGAGTTCCTGATTGTACAGAACTAGACGTTCCAGATCTATAGGACTCGAAAGTTGCTGACTATTCGGAACTTAAGGTTCCAAATCTACAGAACTCAGGAATTCTAGATGTTGAACCGAGACAGAGTAAAAAGAGGGGACATAGACTTGTTCCAGGCCTTCTAGCTTATATGGTTGAGAAAGAAACATGGACAATTAAGAAATAATTGTCATCTCCACAAGAACTTCTTTGTAAAGAAGCTAAAAATAAAGAGAAATATACTCAATCAGATAGAACCACACTTGTGTGATAGTTGATCTTCCTCCAGGGAAAGAACCTTTGGGTTGTAAAAAAGGATACTCAAATTAAGTACAAAGTAGATGTATCTACTGACAAGTATTAGGCTTCAACTATTTGGACATGTGCTCCACTGTGAATAGCTTAACATCCAGGGTAATTATAGTCTTGCGTGACATGGATGATTAAGAAAACCTTCCTAACCAGAGAGTTGGTTTGATGGACTGTCGGACTTCTTCCTAAACTTCCATTATGGTCCCTAAAATGTGTACATTTTGGTCCTGGAAGTTTCAGATAAAACATAAACAATGAATCTGACTACAGAAACATGACTCTGAACCTAGAAAGCCAACAGTCTGAAAGTGGAAGAAGAAAGTAATATGGAACAACCCGAGGGGTATGTGGTTCCAGGGAAGAGAAGAAAGTCTGTCAACTTGTTATATCTCTGTGCGGGCTGAAACGAGCCCCGAAGAAATGGCATGAAAACTGTGATAGTACTCTACTATCGAATGGTTTCTCCATTTATGAGTGTGACAAATGTGTCTACATGAAAGGTAATCCTAGCTCGTTCGTCATGATATTCCTTTATGTAGATGACATGTTGATCACAAAGAGTAGTTTTAGTCTGATCCTAGAGACTAAAGAGTGGGTTGGAATAATGTCTCGACATAAAGGATATGGGTATTGCAGATGTCATCTTAGTAATTGATATTTCTAAGACATCTAATGCACTGGTCTAAACCAAACTCATTTGTGAGGTGTTTTGACAATCTCGTTGAAGTCACCAATGGATATGAATCATATGATGGATTAGAATCATGGTGCACCCATATATCAGGAGCGATAGACGTAGGTCACATGTAGTTCAATGTATTTTACACACTACAACTAACATGTTATCAGCTCATAAAGAAGATCGGTTGAACTAAGGTTCACTGGTAATGATCGATAGAAGGCGTTAAATCAAATGTGACGTCATCTGAACTATTCACTTATCTATATATTATTGTATTCTAGATGTCCAGCAGTTCTGGGAGAATACAGTGATGCAAACTGGACATCAAAATTGAAGAACACCACAACCACACGTGGATGTGTATGGTGTCTTTGGAAATCCTCTAAGCAAAATTGCACCGGTCAATTCATGATGTAATCGGGGTTTATCGCTTTGTACAAAGCATGATGAGAAGTTGAGTAACTTCACGACCTATTAGAGGATATTCCTTATTGGGAGTAACTCGTGCCTTCGTTAGTTATACACTGAAAGGGCACATATGATGGCGTCTGGACATATCTATGGCAGCCATAAGACCGTATGATAGTTGATCGTATCGGGTGACACATTCTTGATTACTTAATGAAAGGAAATACCAGACCCTTTAGTTATGGGACTACCCGAAAGTCAAGAGTTCTGCCGGTCTAGGGGAATTGGCTTAAAACCCAAACAATACGAACTGATACAGTAGATACCCAACCATACAGATTGGAGATCCCAAGAATTTGGTTCAATGGGAAAACTAAGTCGTAAAGGTGCAGTTGAGCGATCCGGTGGAAGAAAGAACACTTCGGATAATGATTTCTTCATAGAAACATGAATCCAAGGTCATTCCCGTGATAGACATTAAGTGCTATATGCAGCATGTGTAAATGTTAATTTTCCAAAACCATTAATGATCCTCAACGGTTGAGGTTATGTTTGGAAAACTTTTAATGGTTCCTAACATTCGTGGAGTGGGGTATATCATGATACCTTGTAGGATACCACCTATTTAAGTGTGAGGACTGACTGCCTCAAATGAAGCGCACTTAAGAATACAAGTTGTGTCCATGACCACAACGGACAAACCATTAAGAAGAATAGAGTAAGGAAAGTTGTTGTGTTGGTAGCATTGTTTTGGCTTATACTAAACACTGACAGTTCAAGACATCACGTTCACCGTGCAGTAAGTAAGTCCGATGGTATTCTACTATGGAAGGTTCAAAGCAACAACTACCTATCCAGCAACATCGATCCGCCAAAAGATTGCTAGAAAGGCACCATGTGGGTGCGCCAAAATATCTTTCAAGAGGGGATTGTTGGAAATTTACTAATGTGGAATTAAGTTCAACCCATTATTTATGACTAGAATAATTGAGGCCTCACACATCGGAAACGTCGTTTCCACACACGTGCACACGTAGTGCCAAATATCTTAAATTTCATTAGTGAAAGAGATATTGGTCCGTGAGTAAATGTTTAAGACATGAAATGATGGATGTTCGTTGGTTATATGACACATGTTCCACATTGGTAAATGAAGGAAGAAATGTACGATGTGTAAAAGATGAAACGAGTCGGAAATCACCGCGGAGCCGTGAAGGGCCGCGTCGCAACACCATCAGAGCCGCATTTCCGGAGCACCGCGGCGCCTCCAGCCAGAACCGCGACGCTTGAGTGGCAGTGTAGTCACTAGAGTGGGGCATTGGTCGACGGATGCTCAAGAGTTTTCTGACTTTTGGGCTGGTTTGGGTTGATTCCCCACGAATTGGCACATGAGTTCAGCCATTATTTGGCTGAATAACACCTCTTAATAAGTGACATGAAATGGCCATTGATTGCCATTAGTTGGCTAGATGAGAGGTCATCTTACACACACTATAAATTGAGGTCATTGGCTCAATTATACACACACCCCACTCTTGTATAGTTCAGATTTTGGGAACTTCTTTCTCTCTAGCATATCTTTCACACACTCAAAGGTTATTCTTGAGAAACACTTGAGTTTCCTTTGCTCATTTGTTTAGTTGTTATTTTATCTTGAGAGACAGTTTTCATCGTAAAAGGATATATACGGGACAATAATTTCTTAAGGACAAAGTGTATCACTCGACTCAGCAGCGCCACTACAACGTTACCATATTTAGTGACTTTTTGGTTTCAGGTTATAAAGATGAAAGGGATTGCTGCAGTTGAACGAAGATCCAAAGATTCAAGACTCAAGAATCATTCAAGAACGAAGTTCAAGAACTCACCAGTTTGCTGTAGCCACAACTCTTGTTGGCTACAAGATTGTTAACTGTTGTAACTCACTGTTGTTTATCCTTTTAAGACACTAGTAATAGTTGTATATTATCCCGTACATCCATTGTGACTCACATCTTTCACATTCAACATATTACATGTTCTATCATATTAATTCCTCTATAAGAAATCTTACTGACAATCAAGAATTTTTTGTAAAGACTATTTTCTTTTCCTTTTTTCTTTGTTCTTGGTCCCTACACACACTTTAGTTTACTATGTGTATTTTAACAGTATTGACAAGTTCATTGATTTATATATCTCTATCTAACAATATCATTTTCTCATGAGATATATATAGAAAGGCTTAAAACAACTTTTGAAGTTTGGACAATAATGCATAGGTGTTAAATTTCATCAAGTTTAGTATAAAAATCAACTTAAAAGGGAAGTATATCTATGCCAACAAGGACATTTACATCCTTATCTTCTACCTAATTTCCACAAGTTGATTAAAAGTAATTTATACTCGTACATACCACATGCAACTTAAAAGGTTCCTACAGAAGTGTCACATTACTAAACGATTCTTTGATAAATGAAGCAAAACCATGATGTAAGTTTAGGTGTTCTAATTATTTAATCGGTAAAGGGTCAAAAATTCCCTTAAGCTATATGAAATTGAATAAAAATGTCATTCATAATAGTTTGGTCCAAAGGTGTTCCTCCCGTTAATATTTTGATCCAAAAGTACCCCTATTGTTACTATATTGGATCAAAAATGCCATTTTCCTAATAAACATATAGTTTATGTTGATGTTGTGTGAGTGTTGTGGCAACATCATGTTTTATGTCTGGACAACATCTTGCAGTGTTCTGCAGATGTTGCACGCAGTGTTGCGCAATATCCGCAGTGTCCTGCAGATGTTGTCTCCGATGTTGCTGCAACATCTCATCCAACATCTTTGGAAATGATTTTTCCTATTCTTCCGGCCAAAACAGTGTTTGTTACTGTGAGTTAAAAATGCCCTAGGAAAGCTGAATATGGAGCTGTGTTATAAACGTGGGAATTAAACGAGTCAAGCTTCGAATCGAAGCAACTTGAAGACCAAGTCAAAGTTGTTGAGAAATTCGTGGAGGAAGAATCGGTCCAAGCTGCAACCTTCTTTCTCTCAACTTCCACAACCAACCAGACAGAGTTCCAAGGAAGTTTCACACTATAAGTAGAGGAGGAACTTCAGTTACATTCTCTTTTGAAATCAAGCCTCTTAACTTTTGAAATAATTCATGGCAACCAAACTTTTTAAATCAAATCATTCCTTTCTTTAAGAATCAAGTCCCATAACTTGAAAAATAAAGTCTCATAACCTTTTTAGAAATTAAGGTTCATAGTCTTAAAACTTCATAACATAAACTCTTTTAATTTAAGTAACATATACTTTTATGAGTTGTGAATAGGTTATACTCGTTTATAACGATCTTATTAAAGAAGCCATGATCTAGAAAATGTAATACAATTTTGTCTTATCTTAGTTTCTATGCAGATGGAGAATTCTACTCATTTTATTATAATTGATTGTCGATACATTTTTATTAACGCTGCAATGACTTGTTCGATACTTATTCTCATTAGTTCAGTAAATTAGCAAAATCACCTCGACTCCACACACTTCCTAACGACTCTTACCAACATCCCCCATAAGACTTGGTAAGAACTTAGGATAACTTAGACATACCTTTTACATAGAGTAAATCAACATACGTACCTCTTAACTACTAATAGTAGAAGGAATCATGAAATAACACCACATGTATTTTTTTCATACATAGAACATGCCAAAAGAAGGAAGAGGTTCACATACCTCGCGACGATTATTGACAAGTAGCAAAATGCTCCAAAGTACTTCAACCTTGTTAGCTATTCCACCCTTCAAGTAGAATACTCTATACGTAGTACTTCAACCTATGATAACCATAACATGTCTATCAACTCCTAGTTTATCAACGTGGAATAATACTAAGTGCTGGGTCTCTTATTCTATAGAAATTTGGGCAACACTTCCTTTGTTTCTACGTACTTTTCCACCTTTTTCAAGGCCCGAAATCAATAGCCAACATGCCACATTTAAGGCTCAACAATTCAGCTAACCAAAGGGGATTACACGCCTTAACAGGACGTGTAAAATTCTGCCCCACAATTAATACGAAACTGTCCAAAAATTAAGGCAATTCTCGGCTCAAAATGTGTAACAACATAAAGTTCATTCCAATTCCTTTTCAATCCAAATTGTTATTCTAACATGTTATATAGCCTCAAACGATTATAACAACTATAATCCCTTCTTTCTATAACATGTGACGATCGTAACTAACAATTAAATTGAATTACAATTTTAATGGCTAACATGAACTTTTCGGATTTAGGCTTCCAAAATTCCATAACACTTATAAATCTTCATAATATATATCACATGATCATTTCTAACTTATCATAAAATGAAATCTTCAATCACAATAGTAAGACGAAGATTTATACCTCAATAAGCCCAAATTCAATCCAAGATTCAAAGTCGATCCTTAGCAACCTTAACTCCTCTTCTTGATGTTCCAATCCACTATTTGCAACCCTAAGAAGCTTTTGAAGAACTCCTCTTCTATTTCCAACTTCAAAATTGAAGAACACCTTAGGTTTTAACCTTGCGACTAACGTAAAAACGTAGTTTTTCCGGGATGTTTCTATTGAGATATCCTTATAATACCTCTAGGAACCTTGGGTTTAAGTATTGTGAATTATGGACAACAAACGAATTTTTTTGTGTGTGGATAGGGCTCAAAGCCGATAGCTCTCAATGAGCAAGACAAAGTTTTCTCAAATTTTTCTAAGTGTTGAATGATCTAGTCTTGCACTAGTAGTAGTATTATATTAGGAAACCAATGGCTAGGATTAAAACATATGGATGGCTAGGATTGAGTCAATAATGTCAAGCTCCACTTTTCTAGTTGACTTGGTCCATTTTTATTCATCCAACAAGCCCATGTGGAGGGTGACACGTGTCGCCCTCCCATTGGTCTAAAATATTTCATTTTTCGAAATTCCATAATTGGTCAAAATATCGGAGACCTCGTGGGCCCCACAAAAACGTAAAATTTCTTGGGTGGGCCCCACGTATCCAACTCTGAAAATAGAATTCCAAAATTCCAATAAATTCCAACAGTCTCAAATAGAAATTCTGAGAACCCAATTCTCATTAACGAACAATTTTCCTTCCCGAGGTTCGGAAGATTTTTCCTTGGAAAACAATTCTTTCTTTCGTTCTAATTTTTAAGTCTTGTTTCCTTACGTACCTTCTCTTAAACATATCCTGGAATTACGGGGTGTAACATTCTTCCCCCCATAGAAATATTCGTCCCCGAATGTTCTTTCGGAGCTCCATCTAAACATTTCTCGGTATAGTCTCATAAAACTTCACTTAATGAAACCTAATTATGCCACCTATGGCCCTAATACATCTCACATGCATATCCATCCATCATAAGCCAAACGAGGAATCAAATCCAAAGTGTGCATCATCACTATTTACTCCCATTCATGGCCAAAAAGAATTCTCTTTTCGAATTTTTCCTTAGTCATAACTATAAACACTTCAATTCTTTCAACCCTTGTTCTCTCCTTTTCTTACTTATCGTATTCTTCTCGTACTTCCAAACTTATTCTAGCATACTTACATAATCTCAATCATCGCTTCTGTTTTCAATTCCTTGGGGTTACTATATCTAACTTGGTAAATTTTTTGTTCTCTCAACCCGGTTCCGGTGGAACGCGTCCACGAACTCGTACAACGACTAACTAAACTTGAGCCTTACACCCTCATGACCCTATCACATAGAGGGACTACCCCCAACTGACCCATTCTATTCCGGGCTACGGGTTGACCCGTAACAGCCTATAACCCGATCCATTGTCGCACTTAATTCTCATTCTTGGTCTGAAATAAATCTTACTGCCCTAGAAGGCCTTATACATCTAAGGTCTCAGCGGTCATCAATATTCTAATGTTCACAATTATTCTATGTACTTAGCCTACATTATCAGTCCCCACATAAAGGAAATGTAGCTTCTTAATATCTCATAATCACGTTGTTTTACTCACAACAACTCTAATTACTCCATACCATTATTATTCACATAATCACTCAAGCATACAACACAGCTTAATCCAACAACATGGTATGCTCTCAAATCAATAAAACATGGTCTCTTTTAAGAGTCTATCACAATATCAGACCGTTCATTCCCTTCTGACTATTCCAAGTTAGTACATACATAAAGCCTAGGTGTGGATTCAATAAACTGTTTCACACCTTCCAAGTATTTATCAAGACTTTACCAACTTATGGTAACTCATAGTTATTATAGGCAACACACATCCGACCCTCACACATAAATCTGTATAGCTGTATGTCATTATACCAACTATACAACAATTATTACCAACCTGGATACGCAATCCACATCATCCTTCCTGGGTCACTGCTGCCTTTCTCATAGCTGCAATCAACATAACACGTTAGGGAAAGACTACCCTAACGACACAACTCTATCGCACGATCTCAGAGTGAGAAGAAGGGAAACCAATCCTAAATGTCCTGTAGTCTCCTGGTTATAGATGTGATGCACAACACACCGATAACCAAGACTCTACTAGACACGGTCTGTAGACACTTTCCGAGGACTAACTGCTCTGATACCACTTTTGTCACGACCCGACCCCGGGCCGCGACTGGTGCCCTACCTGGGCACCCTTACAAGTATACATCAGAGATAATCAGCGGAACATACATCAAACTTATAAAATAAATCAACAAGAAATAAACAACAGGTTAGCCGATAAGGCTACCTCCCTGGACATATATATACATATATAGACAAAAGCAGTTACATCATTTTTCTTTTACAAGCTGACCCACAAGATATGACTAAAGACCTCTAAGAGTTTTGACATAACAACTGTGACGGGACAGGGCCCCGCCATACCCCTGAATGTACCATAACCGAAAATACCAGGGATCCGAACCAAAGATAAGCCTCCGGAGTGAATGGAGCTTTTACCCAAAACTGAACAGAGATCCTAGAGCGATGATCACCAACCTGTGTACCTAATACCAGCGGGCATGAACGCAGCCCCCCGAAGGGGGTCAGTACAACAGGTACCAAGTATGGAACGGAAAATAAGGTACAGTAAACAAATCATAACTGTACAAAGGAATGACAGGGGAAAGTATAAAAAGTAAATACCAGATCCTACCATGTCATTACAACTCATGAACTTAATCGCACATTATTATCTTTTTCCATTTTTCAATAAGAGTTATAGTCAAATTCTTACGTACATACTTAGGAAAAAACATCAAGTTCATAAACATATAACTTACGTATCTTGCATAACATAATCCGACCCTTTATGGAGAGACGCCTCATTTTGGAGTTCACTTTGATTATCCATACGTGATAACGTGAACCCGACCCATTTGCGGAATACGGCGAATTCATAAAAAGTCTTCCCACGAAGCTATACTGCCCGGCCCATTCTGGGACGCGATAAAGTCATGTAAGTCTGCCCATAAAGGTATACTGTCCGGCCCATTCTGGGATGCAATAAAGTCATATAAGTCTGCCCATAAAGGTATACTGCCCGGCCCATTCCTGGGACGCGATAAAGTCATATAAGTCTGCCCATAAAGGTATACTTCCCGACCCATTCCTGGGACGCGATAAAGTAATATAAGTCTGCCCATAAAGGTATACTGCCCGGCCCATTCCTGGGACGCGATAAAGTCATATAAGTCTGCAAATAAAGGTATACTGCCCGACCCATTCCTGGGACGCAATAAAGTCATATAAGTCTGCCCATAAAGGTATACTGCCCGACCCATTCCTGGGACGCGATAAAGTTATATAAGTCTTCCCATAAAAGTATACCGCCCGACCCATTCTTGGGACGCGATAAATTTTCTTTACATAACATTTTAAACCATCTTTTCACTTCTTCTTAAGTCATTATAACAGCTTTCCATAAAGCTATTATAACAACCTTTTCACTTTAGAGAACTTAAGACACTTTTATTCCTTATTACTTTAGGGAAAATTAAACTCAAAAGTACTACGTACATACATACTTAAAAAGAATCTTAAAACTCCTTCTCTTTTAAATCAATAAACTTCTTCTTTTGAAAACTCAAGTTACATTATCTTTTGAAATCAAGCCTCTTAACTTTTGAAATAATTCATGGCAACCAAACTTTTTAAATCAAATCATTCCTTTCTTTAAGAATCAAGTCCCATAACTTGAAAAATAAAGTCTCATAACCTTTTTAGAAATCAAGGTTCATAGTCTTAAAACTTCATAACATAAACTCTTTTAATTTAAGTAACATATACTTTTAAGAGTTGTGAATAGGTTATACTCGTTTATAACGATCTTATTAAAGCAGCCATGATCTAGAAAATGTAATACAATTTTGTCTTATCTTAGTTTCTATGCAGATGGAGAATTCTACTCATTTTATTATAATTGATTGTCGATATATTTTTATTAACGCTGCAATGACTTGTTCGATACTTATTCTCATTAGTTCAGTAAAATAGCAAAATCACCTCGACTCCACACACTTCCTAACGACTCTTACCAACATCCCCCATAAGACTTGGTAAGAACTTAGGATAACTTAGACATACCTTTTACATAGAGTAAATCAACATACGTATCTCTTAACTACTAAGAGTAGAAGGAATCATGAAATAACACCACATGTATATTTCATACATAGGACATGGCAAAAGAAGAAAGAGGTTCACATACCTCGCGACGATTATCGACAAGTAGCAAAATGCTCCAAAGTACTTCAACCTTGTTAGCTATTCCACCCTTCAAGTAGAATACGCTATACGTAGTACTTCAACCTATGATAACCATAACATGTCTATCAACTCCTAGCTTATCAACGTGGAAAAATACTAAGTGCTAGGTCTCTTATTCTACAGAAATTTGGGCAGCACTTCATTTGTTTCTACGTACTTTTCCACCTTTTTTCAAGGCCCGAAATCAATAGCCAAAATGCCACATTTAAGGCTCAACAATTCAGCTAACCAAAGGGGATTACACGCCTTAACAGGACGTGTAAAATTCTGCCCCACAATTAATACGAAACTGTCCAAAAATTAAGGCAATTCTACAAAAATGTAACAACATAAAGTTCATTCCAATTCCTTTTCAATCCAAATTGTTATTCTAACATACTATATAGCCTCAAACGATTATAACAACTATAATCCCTTCTTTCTATAACATGCGACGATCGTAACTAACAATTAAATTGAATTATAATCTTAATGGCTAACATGAACTTTTCGGATTTAGGCTTCCAAAACTCCATAACACTTATCAATATTCATAATATATATCACATGATCATTTCTAACTTATCATAACATTAAATCTTCAATCACAATAGTAAGACGAAGATTTATACCTCAATAAGCCCAAATCCAATCCAAGATTAAAAGTCGATCCTTAACAACCTTAACTCTTCTTCTTGACATTCCAATCCGTTATTTGCAACCCTAAGAAGCTTGTGAAGAACTCCTCTTCTATTTCCAACTTCAAAATTGAAGAACACCTTAGGTTTTAACCTTGCGACTAACATAAAAACGTAGTTTTTCCGGGATTTTTCTATTGAGATATCCTTATAATACCTCTAGGAACCTTGGGTTTAAGTATTGTGAATTATGGACAACAAACGAAATTTTTTGTATGTGGATAGGGCTCAAAGCCGAGAGCTCTCAATGAGCAAGACAACGTTTTCTCAAATTTTTCTAAGTGTTGAATGATCTAGTCTTGCACTAGTAGTAGTATTATATAAGAAAACCAATGGCTAGGATTAAAACATATGGATGGCTAGGATTGGGTCAATAATGTTACTTCCCTTCAGTCACAAAACTGAAACCCTAAGTAAATCTTCACCCGTAGTTGAAGTTATAAGTAGAAGTTGGTTAGAACTTCTAAGGGTTGTTTGGAGCGGGTCGGAGCGCACGGAGTAGGATCTAAACCTTGCTCAGGATCGACATTTAAACTCGGATAATTATGGGCTTATCGAGGTAAATATCTTGTCCCCCTATTGTAATTGGAGATTACATGATTGTTAGACTATATAGTTGAAGTATACTATATATAGAACTGAACGTTGTTATCGGCAATGTCTTTTGACTTAAGCCTGAATAATAAGAAACCTTTTCGAAAGAAGAGTATCGAACTGTTTTTACATAGGGGTATCAGACATAGACTTGTGTAGCTTTTCGTGAGGTAGAATTGTGCACGTCCGGATTAACGTATAACCCCTTGTCGCTTGGTAGCCTACCCGATAGAGAGGAGATTTACGCCATGCGGGGAGGAGGTGCTGCCGAATTTTCGTAGAATGTTCTACGGCGGATCTAAATGTTAATGAGCGCCTGTGGCCTTATAGGTTGAAGTACTACGTGGCGCGATCTACTTGGCTTAAAGGTAGAAATGGCACTGGAAGTACTTGAGCGTTTTGCTATTAGTCGATACTGCCGCGAGGTATGTGAACCTCTTCCTATCTCTTCTAGCATGATATGTGTGAACTATGTAGTACGGTAGACGACATGTGCTAAATGTATTTGATTGGTTTAAAACATAAAGTGTTATAACGGCTTTATGGGAAGTTGTTATAACGACTTTATGTTGGTAAGAAAATACTTGTGGTTTTTAAAAGGTAATCGATTTGAACTATAAATCGCTTGTTATGTGTTAATAAAGAACTAGAAGAATTTCAAAAGATTTTAGAATCATATTGAAAGAAGAGGTACTACTTGATTTAGTTAGAAAACTTAAGAGTTATACTAGCCTTATGGAAAGTTAGGTATAACGGCTTAAGAATGTTTTACTGATTTTGGAAATCAGAATGTGTATCGACAAACCACTGCAGCGTTAATAAAAGGAAATGTTTTTAATAATTAAGTATTATTAAAACCGAGAAACTTCCATCCGCATGAAGCTAAGATGAGACAAAATGATAATTCCTAGATCATGGTCATTGTAATAAGATTGTTATAAACAAGAATATCCTACTCACTTATAAGGCTTATGTTTCTCAGATTGTTTAAAGGAGAATTATATTCTTAAATGAATAAGACTATGAACTACGAAACCTTTCTAAAATGAGAAACTTGAACATGGGAAATTAGGCAAACTTGAACATTGGAAATTAGGCAAACTTGAACATTGGAAAAGAATGTTGCTACTTGATTTTACAAAGAGAAGTAATTGATTTACTTTAAAAAGATAATCACTCTATTTTCATATACTACATGTATTGTGTGGTTTTTGTGAAGTAAGGTATCTTTTAAAGATTTAATGTATGAAGTACTTTGGGGATAGGTACCCGAACTTGTTAGTAGAAAGTACCTGTGTGAATAACTTGATGGTATTGGTTTGTGATAGCCTTGTAATACTTTCTTGTTGATTTGATAAGTAAGCATGTTAGGATGCTACGTGTGTTAGTATCTTGTGATTATTGTGTAAGGGGTCACTTTGTTGTGCTTACGTTGTCAAGCGTTAAGCCCGTTGTAATCGTATTGTATCACATACCCTCGACTTATTATACCGAGGGCTTGCCACCCTTGACGCGGTCTATACGGCCTATGCATTCCTTGTGACTACGCGAGTCGCGGTAGCTCCGGATTGATCATTCCGGTGTTTAGCCTGACGCGGGGATTCCTATGCGTCTGTTGAGACTATGCGGTCTTTTGAGACTATGCGGCTGCGGAGCCTAGCGGATACCGAGGGTTAGCCGCCTTCGACGCGGGTATACCTCGCGATGCAGGACCGTGATTCGAGGAATACCACGCGGGTCCAGGGTGACCTATGCGCGAGTCGCGAGAGTTCCAGAGGATAGACGCGACATTGATATTGCGCGCGAGTGGCCGCCTTCGATCATGGTGCGGTCTAGAAAGACCTCGGATACGCCAGGTATTTTTGGTACCGTGGGTCTTAGTAGTCGGCTATGCCTTCGCATTTGCCCCGCACGGTTTTATTGTGATAACTTTGAGGCGTGAGTCCACGACTTGACATGATCGCTTATTTATCAGGAATCGTAGTTTGGTTATCATACATGTCTCCCGCTTTATATAGACTACTATGATTTCATTTACGATTTATTTTCGCCACATACTGTACTGTTGTCGACTCTCGGGGCCGTTCATGCCGCAGTAAAGGTACACCGCCGTTGATCCTCGCCTTAGGGTCACATTCAGCGTTGGGAAAGCTCCGCTTTCTCCGAGGCTTATCTTGGTATAGTCCCCTATTGTTGTAGTGCTACATACGTGGTATGACGGCCCCGCCCCGTCGTTGTTGTCATATCATTCGTAGAGGTCTGTAGTACTTGTAAGTGTGGTTTGTAAAAGGATTAAACTGCTCATTTGGAAAGAGTTGTTATTTATATATACCGACAGAACTGCTTTGGTTAGCCTGTCTTCTTATTTCACTGTCTTCTTACATTGATTTCATGTATGTGTTTTATGTTCCGCTGATTACTCTGATGTTGTATCACTAGGGTGCCCGGGGTAAGGCACCAGTCACGGGCCCGGGTTCGGGTCGTGACAATTATAGATTGACATACTACGTACGGCATATTGGACTTAGCAAGTGAATTGAACCAAAGAGGTATGTGGAACTTTCTTATCTCTTGAGCATGAGTAGTTGTAAATATATAGTACGGTAGACGTACGAGATTTTGACGAATCTAGTTTCATTTGATATCCTTGACTTGTCTTAAGAATGTCCAAGATTGGTTGAGTTTGGGAATTAACTCACTTGTTTAAAAAGATTAAGGATATCTTAGTTTCTAAATGTTAAGGGACTTGAAGTATTTTGAAAGTATATGATACTTGTTTTGTTTTGAAAGTATAAGTCTCCTGGATATAAAGAAGAATGTAATTGCCTAAAGTATAAAGTTAGTATAACGACTTTATGAGAAGTTGGTTATAATAGCTTTATGGAAAGATGAAAGAGTGGTTTACTCTAGTAATGTAAATAATGATAAATGACTTGAAATGAAGAAATGCAAATTAATTTGAAGGCATCAATTGCTTAAGGTTTTAAAGAAAGAAGTCACTTGATTTAGAAGCCTATAAATGTATTTCTAAAAGGTATTGTGACTTTTCTTGAAAAGTAGATATGACTTGATACTACGGTTATTGGTATCTTGGAGTTTTATATGAAAAAGAGTCATTTTAAAAGAATAGAAGTACGTAGTACTTTGGGTTAAATTCCCAGATTATAAAATGACATGTTAGTGCCTTAAGTAAACTAAAATGAGAGTGTATATAAACAAAGCTAATAAGAAGTTCGGGTATTTCTTAACTTGCTTATGTTATGTATGATAAACCGGTGGTGTTTATGTTATGTATGATAAGCCGGTAGTGCTTATGTTATGTATGATAGCCGGTTGTGCTAGGTTATGTTATTCTTGCGGGGTAAACCCCCGGGTTACTACTTATTTCATGGATTTGCTACCCATGATGCGAGTGCGGCGTTTGTACTCATTGCGGGCCCACCGGGCCCATGTGGGTGAAATAGTCCCATGCGAGGCGGATGACCTCATTGCGGGTCCACATGACCTATGCGGGTGGAATAGTCTCAGGAGTAGGATTGCTTAATGATACTACGGACGGGTGACCCTACTTTGATCATGAGCCTCCTATTTATCTGTAGTAAAGTATACTCTTGTTTACTCTCATTGTTAGTAAGGAACAGTGTACTGTTATTTGAGTTATCATACATGTCTCCAGCTTTACTTTTAGACTTTATGATTTCATTTCAGTACTTTCAGTTTTACATACTTGGTAC
The DNA here is from genome assembly GCA_029844215.1 of Przewalskia tangutica. Lineage (NCBI taxonomy): Eukaryota > Viridiplantae > Streptophyta > Magnoliopsida > Solanales > Solanaceae > Przewalskia > Przewalskia tangutica. The sequence goes on from CM056724.1 coordinate 51,071,546, forward strand.
ATCTGTCTCGACCCCTTTCTGGCTGCGTTAAATGCCGCGGTAGGGTAGCAGGTGGTGAATCCTCATTCTTAGGATCACTGATCAGGTGTCAGAAGCTCTATTTCTCCGGAGGCTTGTCTTTTGGTACGGTTTCCTTGATGTTGTAGATTTATGTACATTCAGGGGTACGGCGGGGCCCTGTCCCGTCGCAGTTGTTATTCTTAGAGGTCTGTAGTCATATTTGTGGATTGGGTTTTAAGAACAAGGATGTAACTGTTTTATTTTTGGGTTATGTATATTTCTCGGAAGGCGGCCTTATCGGATAGACTGTTGATATTTGATCTTAAGTATTTTTATGAGTTTTGTATGTTCCGCTACTATGCTCTGATGTATACCTGTAAGGGATGCCCAGGTAGAGTACCAGTCGCGGGCCCGGGGTCGGGTCGTGACAAAAGGCTCTCTGTTCTCTTCTTGAGAAGTTCAATATAAAGATTTGTGTGATTGAAGAAGTTTGTGATGGTGCTAATGTTGTCTTGCTCTCTCGAAAATATATTTCGATGGTGAGAAAGATCAACAATGATAAGTTTAAGTCTAAATCCAAAGAGTACCAAAGTCAAACCTTTAATCATGAGTCCACTAGATTTTCTTCATATACACAAAAAGGTAACTAAGGAAATTCAATTCGGATCATACCAAATTTGATCTCAAACAACTTGAGTCCGGACATGCATGCTCAAGATGGGGTCATTATGCTAATAAATGTACAAACACTCATAGAAATTTGGTAAGAGTCGGTGAGTTTTTCTTAGTGATGATGAAGAAGGAGACCCAGAACCAAAATCACAAGCAATAATGACTGCTATTTTCGAACAGTTTCTATCTGATAACGAAGATGTCATCGACAATGTTATCTCAACATCTGTCACGACCCGTTCCCGGGCCCGTGACTGGTGCCTTACCCGGGCACCCAAGTAGCCAAACATCAGAGTAACCAGTGGAATATAAAACCAAGACATGAAACAATAACAATAAGAATAGTCTTAACCGAGAAAATGTCGCCTTTCGGCATATATATATATATTTCCCAACAAAGGAACGATACATCCCAAAACATGACAGACTACGGACTTAAGGAAGTATAAACACTATGACGGGACAGGGCCCCGTCATACCCCTGAATGTACAAACATCTACAACACCAGAGAGAACCATACCAAAAGTCGAGCCTCCGGAGAAATGGAGCTCCTGACACCTGAATAGAGATCCTAAGAATGAGGATCTACCACCTGCTTCCCTTTACTCGCAGATGAACGCAGCCCCGGGCGAGGTCGATAACAAGTACCAAGTATGTGAAACTGTAAAGTACAGATATATATACATATATAAAACCATAACATTTTAAAAACCAATTCCCAAGTATGTATGAAAACAACCGAGTTAACTGCACATAGTGCCACATCACAAACAAGAGCAATAATAGATATACTGTAACAGGTCTTTTCTAGGCCGCGAATGATCGAAGCAAGGCCAATCGCCCATAGTATCATTATGCATGCCTAATCCTGGACTCCGGCAGTCCGCATAGGCCACCTAGGCCCGCATGAGGTATTCCTCGCATCGAGGGTAGCTACTCCTCGGCATCGTCCTGGACTCTCGCAGCCCGCATGGCCACATAGACCGCATGAGGTATTCCTCGCACACCAACCTGGAACTCCCGTAGCTCCGCATAGGTCCCCTGGACCCGCATGAGGCATTCCTCGCATCGGGGGGCAGCTTAACCCCCGGTAACATGTCAAGAGGTGAGTGATACAATACTAACACAACGGCTTATCGTTAAACAACATAAGCACAATAATAATAACCTCTTTATACAATCATCACAAGAATCGAACACAACTACTAATCGTTGAACAATATAAGCATAACAAGAATAACCTCCTTACGTAAGCGTCACAAGATACTAACACACGAGGTATCATAACATGTCTATCAAACCAACTTACCATACCTTCAGACAATGTTTCAAGCATTTGATAAACAAATAATAAAAACGTTTTCTTATCTTTCTTAAGTCGTTATACCTAACTTCCCATAAAGCTAGTATAACCCTTAAGTTTTTTTGTAAAAACCCAGTATTACTTTTCTTCCGAAAATGATTCATAACTCTTTTGAAGTATTCAAGATTCTTATTATTTAGAACTCTAGTCCAAATATATCAAAGTAAAACCAAGTTCAGTTTAACACACGTACGTCTACCGTACTATGTATATATTTAGAAAATATCATGCTCAAAGGGATAGAAAGAATCACATACCTCCTCGGCTAAGTCCACTTGCCAAGTCGAATATGTCGCGCGCAGGGTGTCAACCTATAATAGTCAAAACACGACTATTAACTTCTAGTTTTTCGTGGGATTCTTCTAAGTAAGGTTTCTCTTAGTCTACGGAAAATTGGGCAGCACTTCCCCCGTTTTTACTCAATTCTTCATTTTTAACAAAGCCCGATAACAGTAACCAACGTGGCACAATAATTTCGATAAGTAAGGAAGGGGATAACACGCCCAAACAGAACGCGATTAACAATCTCTCCTTCATAATAACAATAAATAAAAGAAGGGGATTACACGCCCAAACGGTAAAGCGGTTTACTATCTCGCCTTCATAATAACAATAAATAAAAGAAGGGGATTACACGCCCAAACGGTAACGCGGTTTACTATCTCACCTTCATAATAACAATAAATAAAAGAAGGGGATTACACGCCCAAACGGTAACGCGGTTTACTATCTCGCCTTCATAATAACAATAAATAAAAGAAGGGGATTACACGCCCAAACGGTAATATGTCAACCTCGATACGTGGAGCAAACTTTACCCAAAATAAGGATTTGACCGAGAAATTCCAAAGGCTAAAGTCTCTGTAGCATTGCTTTGATTTTTTTTTTAAAAAAAGAACATGAAAGGCTTAGAATGAAATGTTTTAAAAAAAGATTGTTGTATGTAGGGGCATGAAAGGTTTTTTTTTAAAGTGGAATATTGAAGAACTTGCTGAATGTTTCACGTACGTTTTGTCTTAACCTTTTCTTTTCAAAACAAAGTGAACTGAAATGTATCCTCTTAGCTTTTTTTTAAAAAAAACGACTTAAAGGAGAAGTATTTTGTAGACAAGCATTAAATTAAAGCTCATGATTATTCTTTCCCTATCCTATTTAACCCCCCCCCCCCCCTTAACTACCGCCACCTAATAAAATTTTAGCTAGTCAATTAGGTGATTTACTTAAAGGCTTACACGTAATTTAGCTAGTCAATTAGGTGATTTACTTAGAGGCTTACACGTAATGGCCCTATTATCCCCCTCCATTAATAATCAATCTCATAATTAATCAATTATATACATGGTTAATCTCTTGATCTCAATTCACTTAAATTCTAATATCTCATTATAAGACTTTCGTATACTCAATGTCATAATTCCTGCAATATGAAACTAGTCCATCACCTCTTGTCTACTTGCCCCACAAATATCTTGCAAGACTTTGACCACTTGCCTTGTCCACCATGCCCTTCCCAGGGGTGACACATGTCGCCCTCTTATTGGTCCAAAATATTTCATTCTTAACCTAATTAGGGCTTATACATTTGTACGTATGTCCTCACATACATACTCTGGAATTACGGGGTATAATATTCTCCCCTCCTTAGAAACATTCGTCCCGAATGTTCCTTCTCAAAACAGGTACTGATATAGCTCCTCATAACTTAAACAGTTTGCAAATGTCATACATGGCCATAATACAACACTTAAGTACATAAGGCAATTAAAATCAACAAGTAGGAAAGTGAGTTACCTGGAGGTGTGGGGAATAAGTGAGGATACTTCTGCATCATGTCCCTCTCTCGCTTCCTGTGTCATCTCCTCTGCTCGTTCGCCATAAGACCTTGACGGAAGCCACATCCTTTGTCCGTAGTCGCCTAACCTGACGATCGAGTATCGCTATGGGAATCTCCTCATACGATAACCCCTCTGTCACCTGGACATCATCAATCGGGTGCACTTAAGATGGATCCCCGATACATCTCCTCAGCATAGAAACATGAAAAACCGGATGCACTGCCTCCAGATCGGACGACAGATCCAGCTCATAGGCAACCTTGCCTACCCTACGGACAATCTGATAAGGCCCAATGTACCTTGGGCTGAGCTTCCCTTTCTTCCCGAATCTCATCACACCCTTCATGGGTGACACCTTCAGGAAAACCCAATCATCAACCTCGAACTCCAGATGTCGACGACGATGATCTGCATACGACTTCTGTCGACTCTGAGCTGTCAGTAACCGCTCCTGAATAAGCTTCACATTATCCACCGCCTGCAGCACCAAGTCTGGTCCCACTAACTGTACCTCGCCCACATCAAACCAGCCTATCGGTGATCTGCATTTCCTCTCATATAAGGCCTCATAAGGAGCCATCTGGATACTGGAGTAGTAGCTGTTGTTATACGCAAACTCTACTAATGGCAGATGATCCTCCCAACTACCCCTGAAATCAATAACACAGGCTCGCAGCATATCCTCGTTGTCGGATAAGACGCTCCGCCGTCCGCTTGGCCTGTGGATGGAATGCGATCGAGGCTCACCTGCGTCCCTAATCCCTTCTGGAAAGACCTCCAGAAGTTAGCCATAAACTGAGCTCCTCTGTCCGATATAATGGAAATAGGGACCCCATGTAGTCTCATGATCTCTCGGATGTAAAGTCTGGTGTAATCCTCGGCCGAAAAAGTCGTCCTGACGGGAAGAAAGTGGGCTGATTTCGTCAGCCTGTCGATGATAACCCAGATAGAATCATGTTTCCTCTGAGTGCGAGGTAATCCTGTAATGAAGTCCATGTTGATCACCTCCCACTTCCATGTCGGAATCTCTATAGCCTGCAACAACCCACCAGGCCTCTGGTGCTCTACCTTTGTCACGACCCGACCCCGGGGCCGCGACTAGTACCTCTTTGGGTACCGTCAGTATATGTCGAGAATAGCAATGAACATAGCACAACACATAACTTCATAAAAGGGTAAAACATATCCGCCACCGATAAGGTCGCTTCCATAAACATACTTAAACAAAGTATTTATAATACAACCGGTTCTTATAGCCCAAAATACATATGTGACCACGCACTTAAAGATAACAATCGCGGGACAAGGCCCGCCATACCCCCTGAATATACAAAGTACCTATAGCATCAGGGAAATATCCATACCAATAAATAAGCTTCCGGAGGAATGGAGCTTCTGACACCGGAATAGTGATCCTAAGAACGAGGATCCTCAATCTGCTTACCCTTACCTGCGGCATGAACGCAGCCCCCGGGGAAGGGGGTCAGTACACAATATGTACCAAGTATGTAAAGCTGGGAAAATACTGTAATATGATATCATAAGTCTAAAAGCAAGCTGGAGTCATGGAAGACAATAAAATACCTTTATCAGGCCTTACTAACAATGAGAGTGTCAAGTATATATATATATATAATACTGCATAAAATAGGAGGCTCATGATCAAAACAGGGTACCTCGCCCGTAGTATCAAAAAAGACCATCCTACTCCTGGGACTATTTCACCCGCATGGGTCCTGTGGACCCGCATGAGGTACTCCTCGCATCGGCTGTACCTGCCGGCATGGGACTATTTCACCCGCATAAGCCCATAAGGACTCGCATGAGGTATTCCTCGCATCATGGGTAGCAAATCCACGGAACAGGTGGTATAACGATCTTGGGGACTTTCCCCTCAGATATACTCTTACCCTGAAACAGATGGTATAACGATCTTGGGGTCAGACTCGATATACTCTTACACCGAGCGGATGGTATAACGATCTGGGGCTTGCCTCGATATACTCTTATACTGGTGCAGATGGTATAACGATCTTGGATCTACCCCTCAGATATACTCTTACACTGAAGCAGATGGTATGACGATCTTGGGGCTGGCCTCGCATATACTCTTACATCAAGGAGGTGGTATGGCGATCTGGGCTTGCCTGCATATACTCTTACCCTATCTCAAATCACATCATATCATAAATAAGTTAAGCAAACTTATAACTTCTTTTAGTCTTGTTCATATACTCTCTCATTTTAGTTTATTTAAGGCACTTCATCATATCTTTAAATAAAAGAAAACCGGGAATTTAACCCAAGTACTACATGCTTCAACTCTTTTAAAAGTGACTCTTCTTTATACATAAAAGCCTTTGGGCAATTGATGACTTTAGATCAAATTGCCTCTTCATGTAATTATCTTACTTAGAGTAAATCCCTTCTCATTAACCTTTTATGAAGCTAATAAACCAACTTCCCATAAAGTTGTTATATTAACTCTATACTTTAGTAAAATCATACTTCCCTTAACCACGGGACTTATACATTATTAAAACTAAACAAGTCATTTTATACTCAAAAAAAGTAAGAATACTAAATCATGTACGTCTACCGTACTACATAGTTTTATCTATTCATGCTCAAGAGATAGAAAAACTTCACATACCTTTTTGGTCAATCCACTTGCCAAGTCCAAACTACCGCAAGTAATATTTCAACCTATAATAGTCATGATACGTTTATTAACCTCTAATCTTAATGTAGAACAATCCAAGTTCAAAGTCACTAAATTCTAAGGAAAATTGGGCAGCATTTCCTTTGTTTCTACTCACTTTGCCACCTTTCTCAAGGCCGAATTTATCATCAAAAACACCACCTTTAAGGCTCACTCAATCCAACAATTCAAAGGGGATTTCACACCCAAAATTCTGCCCCATAGGTTTACAACAATTCACTTAACAATTCTAAGGTGGTTTTTAGGCTACAACATGCTCATAATTTCTTCTTAACCCATTCTTCATATCCAAACCACATTTACTTGCATGCAATGACTCTAAGTGCATTATTTTACTACCACAAGATCTTGCTTTCTAAGCATGCAACACTAGAACTAAGTTTAAAGGAAGAAATGTTACCTTAAAGTTTTAGCCAAAACTTATTCCAAATATTGCTAGCTTCCTTGCCAAGAACACTACCACAACAATGCCAACAAGCTAGCTACAAGCTTCCTTTTCTTGTTCTTAACTTTCAGATTTTTCTAAGGGTTTTTAGAGAGAAGGGGGAGCAATTTGAGAGAGAGAGAGAGAAGATGAAAGATAGAAAATGTCCAAGTCTTGGTCAATATATTGCATGCAACAGAAAATCAGATGGGGGGGGACACTTGTCACCCTCCCATGGTCTCTTTTAAAACAAAAATCAGATTTTCTAAGTTTTTCCGCCCAAATTTCCCGCCTCGCTGCCCGCCGCGCTGGGCCAATGAAACCTCCACAGCCTCTCTGAACTTTCGCGCGCGCCTGCGCCTCGCGCCGCGGCTCAGAATCGCTGCGACCTGCGGTACTTTAGGCGCCGCTCGCACCGAGCCGCGCCCTGCCGCTTAGTCCGAAACACGTTTCTGTCCGACTGCGCACTGAACTTGTAACTCTCATAACTTTCTACTCCGACGTCCTATCGACGAACGGTTGGTTGCGTTGGAATCCAGACTCAACGAACTACGCCCTAGGCCTTTGAAATACTTAGGAACTCTCAATATACCGGGTCATAACCCGCCTCAAAGTTGACTAGAACCCGCCCGGAACAATCCGTCAACCTATCCTTAAAAAAATTTAAGTCTTACATACTTTCGTACGCTCTCGTACGTAGGGTCAGAACTACGGGGTATAACATTCTCCCCCCCTTAGAAACATTCGTCCCGAATGTTCCTTCTAGACTTACTCAAATCACAACGTCGACATAGACCCTCTTAACTATTCTTTTGCAAAAAGAAACTCCACGAGCCACAACATACTGAAGCGTAAATGCTAAATCAAAACTAACAAGCAGGAAAGTAGGTTACCTGGAGGTATAGGGAATAAGTGAGGATACTTCTTCATCATGTCATCCTCTGCTTCCCACGTCATTTCCTCCCTGTTGCTCCGCCACAGACTCGACAAGCCACGTCTTTTCGTCCAAGTCGTCTAACTCGCCGATCGAGTATCGCTATGGGACTCTCTCATACGATAACTCCTCTCACACTGGACATCATGAATCGGGTGCACTCTAGACGGATCTCCAATATATTTCCGCAACATAGACACATGAAAATCGGATGCACCGCCCAAATCGGACGGAAGATCTAACTCATAGCAACCTTGCCTACCTTACGGACAATCGATACGCCCAACGTACTGGGCTAAGCTTCCTTTCTTTCCAAATCTCATCACGCCTTCACGGGCGATACCTTTAGAAAAACCCAATCATCTATCTCAAATTCCAAGTGTCGACGCCGATGATCTGCATACGACTTCTGCCGACTCTGAGCTGCCAATAACCGCTCCTGGATAAGCTTCACCTTATCCACAGCCTGTTGAACTAAGTCTGGCCCGACTAACTGAACTTCTCCCACCTCGAACCAGCCTATCGGTGACCTGCACTTCCTCCCGTATAAGGCCTCATGCGCGCCATCTCGAATCCGGAATGGTAGCTATTGTTGTAAGCAAACTCCACAAGAGGCAAATGATCCTCCCACTACCCGCGAATCAATAACACAAGCCCGCAAAGATATCCTCGAGTGTCCGGATAGTGCGCTTCGCCCGTCCGTCCGAGGTGAAACGCCGTACTGAGACTCACCTGTGTCCCTAATCCCTTTTGAAAGGACCTCCAGAAGTTAGCCGAGAACTGGGCTCCTCTATCTGATATAATCGACACCGGGACCCCGTGCAGTCTCACAATATCCCTAATATATAATCTGGCATAGTCTCACCAAAACGCTGCTCGTTACGGCGGAAGAAAATGGGCTGATTTCGTCAGCCTGTCGACAATCACCCAAATGGAATCATGCTTCCTCTGAGTGGTAGGTAGCCCTATAATAAAATCCATATTAAGCACAGCCCACTACCAAGTCGGAAAATCAATGGCTCGCAATGACCCACCGCTTCGTGCTCAATCTTAACTCACGACAATTCGCATCGTACGAACTCGGCAACGTCCCTCTTTAGGCCGTCCCACCAATACACGACCGAGGTCATGGTACATCTTAGTCGACCCGGATGAATAGAATAACGAGCACGCAGTGTCCCTGCAATCTTCTCGACGGGTCCTCGCTACACCGAACACACAATCGGCCCTCGAACCTTAGCACCCCATCAGGCGCTACCGCAAATAGACTCTTCTCCTTCTGGAGAGCTGCATCTCGGTACCGTACCAAAATCGGATCCTCATACTGTCGCCTCTTCACCTCCTCGACGATGAAAGACTCGGCAACCTCTATAACCCGAATACCGCACTACCGTAATCAACCAAACGAACCCCAAGGCTAGCTAGGCGATGTAACTCTCGGACCATATCCTCTTCTCCGGTGAACATCGCATGCACTACCCATCGACTGCGACTACGGCATCCGCAACCACATCGCCTTCCCCGGTGGTATAGAATATCAACATCGTAATCCTTAAGTAGCTCCAACCACCGCCTTCGCCGCAAGTTCACTCCTCCGGGCGAAGATGTACCGAGACTCTTGTGGTCTGTGTAAATGTCCACGGACTCCATATAAATAATGTCTCCGGATCTTTAAGGCATGAATCATCACGCTAACTCCAAGTCATGCGGATAGTTCTTCTCATGCTTCCTAAGCTGTCGAGATGCATAAGCTATAACTCTGCCGTGCTGCATCAGCACGCACCCAAGCCCGACACCTGACGCGTCACAATAAACCGCATATCCATCTAGGCCCTCTGGAAGAGTAAGAATCGCGGCCGTCAACTTCTCCTTTAGCAATCAAAACTTTCTCACAAGTATCCGTCCCACGAACATAGCCGCTTTCTCGAGTCACTTAGTCAAAGGTGTTGAAATAGAAGCAAACTTCTACAAACCGCCGATAATAACTCGCAAGGCCCAAAAGTTGCGCACTCTCCGGTGTAGCTGGTCCGCCAAGTCTTGGATCGCTTCAATCTTTGCTATATCAACCAGAATACCATCGGCCCCGATAACATGCCCTAAGAAAGCCATCGACGCCACCGTAACTCGCGACTTCGAGAACTTGGCATACAATCACGGTCTCGGAGGACTCCAATACCGTCCTCAAATGATTCAGATGCTTCCCGCTCAGGCGCGAATACACCAAGATATCATCAATGAAAACTATAACGAACATATCCAAGAATGGCCTGAACACCCTATTCATCAAATCCATGAATACTGCTGGGGCGTTGGTCAACCCGAAAGACATCACCCTGAACTCATAGTGCCCATACCGGGTCCTGAATGCAGTCTTTGGGATATCTATCTCTCTAACTCGCACCTGATGATAACCAGACCGCAGGTCTATCTTGGAAAAACACTTTGCACCCTGCAACTGGTCAAACAAATCGTCAATCCTGGGGAGGGGATATCTATTCTTGATAGTTACCTTGTTCAGCTGCCTGTAATCAATACACATACGCAGCGTCCCATCCTTCTTCTTTACAAATAACACGGGTGCTCCCCAGGGAGAAACACTCGGCCTAATAAAGCCTTTCTCCAGCAAGTCTTTCAGCTGGTCCTTCAATTCCTTCAACTCGGCAGGTGCCATCCTATATGGCGGAATAGATATCGGTCGAGTATCTGGCGTCAATTCAATACAAAACTCAATCTCCCTTTCGGGAGGGATACCCGGAAGCTCATCTGGGAATACATCTGGAAACTCTCTAACGACCGAATCGATCAAGGTCCTCGACCTCACCGTGTCGAATACCCGAACCATATGGTAGATATACCCTTTCCGCACCATCTTCCTAGCCTTGAGGTAAGAAATAAACTTACCCCTCGGCGATGCAAGATTCCCTTCCACTGGCATAACCGGCCACGGAAACCGAACCGAACTAATCTCTCTCATACCACGTTGGCATAGCAAGATGCTAGCCAATCCATACCCATAATCACATCAAAGTCATATCCAACTCTATCAAGTCGGCCAGAGTCCGACGGCTATCTATAGTCACAGGCAAGCCTTATACACTCGCCACTACCATCGAATCACCCATCGCGTAGCCACCTCAAAAGGTCTTATGGACTCTGCTCTATCCCTATTCTAATCGCAATATGAGGAGATATGTAGGACAAGGTAGAACTGGATCTATCAAAGCATATACATCACAAAGAAGAAACCACTAATGTACGTGACGACATCCGCGACGCCCCGGTCCCGCTGACCGACATAGCATAGATGCGCTTCGAGGACCGCTAGAATCGAACCCCTACCACGACCTCGCCGCGCCGCCCATAAGTACCACGCCTCCGGGCGTCTAACCATCGACGATGAAGATCCAAAGAATGCACTTCGCTGGCTGAACCGTAAGGCTCCCGCCGCCTAAGGGCGGACAATCCTTCTTCGGATGACCGCCGCCACAAGAGTAACATGATCTCGAACCCATACGCGCTCGCCGGATGAGACCTACCGCGTCGAACGCACCGAGGTAGGTGGTCTCGACAGTGTTGGTCTCGCCTCGCGAAAACTCGACGTCTTGGAGCCCGCTCGCTTCTCGATAACCTCGCTGACGGACTCCCGCCGGAAATCGTGAAGGAGCACTGCTGGCCGGCCGGAAGGTGGACTAACTCTTCGAGGCTGCCCGCCAAATCGCCTCGAGAACCCGATGTCACGCCTCTTGGCCGCCTAAATCTAGCCGATCCCGCTCTCGCCTCAATCCTCGCGTATGCTCGCATCTCGCAATATCCATCCTCGGTGAAGAACCACTCAAGCAAGCAGAATCATGTGACGGTCTAGTCCCATCACGTATCTATGAACCCCGCCGCCATATCGCCTACAATGGTGTGTGCATATCCGCCAAGGAGTCAAACTCAGTGTACTCCCGATAGTCCTCCCGCCCTGCCTCAAGGTCAAGAACCTATCTACGCGGCTCTCCTCACCTCGTGAGGCAAGAAGTGGTCTAGAACGCCTCGTGAACTCCTCCCAATCACCGGAAGAGCATCATCACCCTCGACAATACCCATGACTCAAACTACCAACGCAATATCGCAGAACCTAAGAAGCTAGTGTAACCGACTCGACCGATGCCCTAAGAACTCGCATGGTCCGTCAGAATCGCCGGACAAACTCCTGCGGATCCTCATCAAATCTCGAACCATAGAACTCGTGGGTGACAACCAGAAATCCCGAATCCAGAATCGCTCTAGGGTTGGCCGCCGCTCGCTTCCGCCGCTGCCTCGCCACTATGCTGCAAGGCCGAACTGCTCCCATAATCTCTCGTACTGGCTCGATCGTGGAGCTGAGGCTCCGGCATCGCGTCTCGTGAGCCGCGCCCGCCGCTCGAACTGCTGAGGCCGGGCGACGACGTGGAACTCGCCGCCTAAACATCATCTCGTAAGGATTGGGCCCTGTGCCTCGTGATTCTCCGCCCCACTAGCGACTCTCACCGCCTTGCCCTTCGGGCCGCGGTTGCTGCGGGAGGCATAAGCGATACATAAAGGAAAACATCGGGAGATTCAACCTATAACTCACTCTATTGCACGATCTTAGAGTGAAAGAATGGAAACCAATCCTAAATATCTCGCAGCCTCCGATTATAGATGTGGTGCACGACACACCGATAATCAAGACTCTACTAGACACTGCGTGGACACTTTCCGAGGACTAATCGCTCGATACCACTTTTGTCACGACCGACCGGCCGCGACTAGTACTCTTGGGGTACCTTCGCCGTATATGTCGAGAATAGCAATGAACATAGCACAACACATAACTTCATAAAAAGTGGTAAAACATATCCGCCACCGATAAGTGTCGCTTTCCATAAACATACTTAAACAAAGTATTTATAATACAACCGTTCTTATAGCCCAAAATACATATGTGACCACAGCACTTAAAGATAACAATCGTAAGGACAAGGCCCGCCATACCCCGAATATACAAAGTACCTATAGCATCGTGGAAATATCCATACCAATAAATAAGCTTCCGAGGAATGGAGCTTCGACACCGAATAGTGATCCTAAGAACGAGGATCTCAATCGCTACCCTTACTCGCAGATTTAACGCACTTCGGAAGGGGTCGACACAATATGTACCAAGTATGTAAAGCTGGAAAATACAGTAATATGATATCATAAGTCTAAAAGCAAGCTTGAGTCATTAAAGACAATAAAATACCTTTTATCAGGCCTTACTAACAATGAGAGTGACAAGTATATATATACATATATAATAATGCATAAAATAGAGGCTCATGATCAAAACAGGTACCTCGCTGTAGTATCAAAAGAAACCATCCTACTCCGGGACTATTTCACCCGCACGGGTCCCGTGGACCCGCATGAGGTACTCGTGATCGGTACCGCACTGCCGCACGGGACTATTTCACCCGCATAAGCCCATAAGGACTCGCATGAGGTATTCCTCGCATCATGGGTAGCAAATCCACTAACAGGTGGTATAACGATCTTGGGGACTTTCCTCGATATACTCTTACCACAAACGGATGGTATAACGATCTTGGGTCAGACCTCGGATATACTCTACACCGAGCAGATGGTATAACGATCTTGGGGCTTGCCCTCGATATACTCTTATACTCGTGCGGATGGTATAACGATCTTGGATCCGCCTCGGATATACTCTTACACCGGATGGTATGACGATCTTGGTGGCCGCCCTCAGACATACTCTTACACTGAAGGAGGTGGTATGACGATCTTGGGGCTTGCCCCTCAGACATACTCTTACCCTATCTCAAACTGTCACCATATCATAAATAAGTTAAGCAAACTTATAACTTCTTTTAGTCTTGTTCATATACTCTCTCATTTTAGTTTATTTAAGGCACTTCATCATATCTTTAAATAAAAGAAAACCGGGAATTTAACCCAAGTACTACATGCTTCAACTCTTTAAAAGTGACTCTTCTTTATACATAAAGCCTTTGGGCAATTGATGACTTTAGATCAAATTGCCTCTTCATGTAATTATCTTACTTAGAGTAAATCCCTTCTCATTAACCTTTTATGAAGCTAATAAACCAACTTCCCATAAAGTTGTTATATTAACTCTATACTTTAGTAAAATCATACTTCTCCCTTAACCAAGGGACTTATACATTCTTAAAACGAAACAAGTCATTTTATACTCAAAACAAGTAAGAATACTAAATCATGTCGTCACCGTACTACATAGTTTTATCTATTCATGCTCAAGAGATAGAAAAACTTCACATACCTTTTTGGTCAATCCACTTGCCAAGTCCAAACTACCGCAAGTAATATTTCAACCTATAATAGTCATGATACGTTTATTAACCTCTAATCTTAATGTAGAACAATCCAAGTTCAAAGTCACTAAATTCTAAGGAAAATTGGGCAGCATTTCCTTTGTTTCTACTCACTTTGCCACCTTTCTCAAGGCCGAATTTATCATCAAAAACACCACCTTTAAGGCTCACTCAATCCAACAATTCAAAGGGGATTTCACACCCAAAATTCTGCCCCATAGGTTTACAACAATTCACTTAACAATTCTAAGGTGGTTTTTAGGCTACAACATGCTCATAATTTCTTCTTAACCCATTCTTCATATCCAAACCACATTTACTTGCATGCAATGACTCTAAGTGCATTATTTTACTACCACAAGATCTTGCTTTCTAAGCATGCAACACTAGAACTAAGTTTAAAGGAAGAAATGTTACCTTAAAGTTTTAGCCAAAACTTATCCCAAATATTGCTAGCTTCCTTGCCAAGAACACTACCACAACAATGCCAACAAGCTAGCTACAAGCTTCCTTTTCTTGTTCTTAACTTTCAGATTTTTCTAAGGGTTTTTTAGAGAGAAGGGGGAGCAATTTGAGAGAGAGAGAGAGAAGATGAAAGATAGAAAATGTCCAAGTCTTGGTCAATATATTGCATGCAACAGAAAATCAGATGGGGGGGGACACTTGTCACCCTCCCATGGTCTCTTTTAAAACAAAAATCAGATTTTCTAAGTTTTTTCCAAATTTCCGCGCGGCGCCGCGCCCGCCCGGCCGTGGGCGCTGAAACCTCCGCAGCCTCTCTGAACTTTTGGCGCCGCGCCGCTCGGCGCGCGCGGCTCAGAATCGCTGCGACCCTGCGGTACTTTAGGCGCCGCGGCCCTGCACCCGGAGCCGCGGCCCTGTCGCCTTAGTCCGAAACACGTTTCTGTCCGACTGCGCACTGAACTTGTAACTCTCATAACTTTCTACTCCGACGTCCTATCGACGAACGGTTGGTTGCGTTGGAATCCAGACTCAACGAACTACGCCCTAGGCCTTTGAAATACTTAGGAACTCTCAATATACCGGGTCATAACCCGCCTCAAAGTTGACTAGAACCCGCCCGGAACAATCCGTCAACCTATCCTTAAAAAAATTTAAGTCTTACATACTTTCGTACGCTCTCGTACGTAGGGTCAGAACTACGGGGTATAACAACCTTGACCTGCTGACAACTCGGGCACTGAGCAACAAACTATGCAACGTCCCTCTTCAGGCCATCCCACCAATACACAGATCTGAGGTCGTGGTACATCTTTGTCGACCCCGGATGGATAGAGTAACGCGCGCTGTGTTCTTCCCCTAGCACCTGCTGCCGCAGTCTTGCAATATCTGGAACACACAACCTGCCCTCAAACCTTAGCACCCCATCAGGTGCTACCTCAAAAGGACTCTTCTCCTCGCGAAGAGCCGTATCACGATACCGTGTTATAACCGAATCCTCATACTGTCGCCTCTTCACCTCCTCGATGATGGAAGATTTGGCAACCTCTCGAACCCGAACCCCACTACTATCAGAATCAATCAATCGGACTCCAAGGCTCGCTAGCCGATGTAACTCGCGGATCATGCCCCTCCTATCTGGCTGAACATCTGACATACTACCCATCGACTTACGACTAAGGGCATCTGCCACTACATTGGCCTTCCCCGGGTGGTATAAAATATCGACATCATAATCCTTGAGTAGCTCTAACCACCGTCTCTGTCGCAAGTTCAGCTCCCTCTGGCCGAAGATATACTGGAGGCTCTTGTGGTCGGTGTAAATGTTCACGTGAACTCCATACAAATAATGTCTCCAGATCTTCAAGGCGTGAATCACTGCTGCCAACTCTAAGTCATGTGTGGGGTAGTTCTTCTCATGCTTCTTGAGTTGTCGAGATGCGTAAGCTATAACCTTGCCCTGCTGCATCAACACACATCCAAGCCCGATGCCCGACGCATCACAATAAATCGCATAGCCGTCTGGCCCCTCTGGAAGAGTAAGAACTGGGGCGGTCGTCAACTTCTCCTTTAATAACTGAAAGCCCTTCTCGCAAGCATCCGTCCACTGAAACTTAGCTGCCTTCTGAGTCAGCTTGGTCAAAGGTGCTGAAATAGAAGCAAACTTATCCATAAATCTCCGGTAGTAGCCTGCAAGGCCTAAAGAGCTGCGCACCTCCGTCGGGGTAGTAGGTCTAGGCCAACTCTTAACTGCCTCGATCTTTGCCGTATCTACCCGAATACCATCGGTCCCTACAATGTGCCCCAAGAACGCCACCGAAGCTAACCAAAACTCACACTTTGAAAACTTGGCATATAACTGCTGGTCCCGGAGGACTCTCAGCACCGTCCTCAAATGCTCTGTATGCTCCTGCTCCGAGCGAGAATAAATCAAGATGTCATCAATGAATACTATCACGAACGTATCCAAAAATGTTTTGAACACTCGGTTCATCAAATCCATGAATACCACCGGAGCATTGGTCAAGCCAAAATACATGACCCTGAACTCATAGTGCCCGTACCGGGTCCGGAACGCAGTCCTAGGGATATCCGACTCCCTAACTCGTACCTGATGGTAACCAGATCGTAGGTCTATCTTGGAGAACCACCTCGCGCCCTGCAACTGGTCGAACAAGTCATCAATCCTGGGAAGGGGGTATCTGTTCTTAATAGTCACCTTGTTCAGCTTCCTGTAATCAACACACATACGCAGCGTCCCGTCCTTCTTTTTCACGAACAATACCGGCGCTCCCCAGGGAGAAATATTAGGCCTAATGAAGCCTTTCTCCAGTAAATCGCTCAGCTTGTCCTTCAGTTCTCTCAACTCGGAAGGCGCCATTCGGTATGGTGGAATGGATATAGGTCGAGTATCAGGCAAAATATCAATGCAAAATTTTACCTCTCTCTCAGGCGGGATACCCGGGAGGTCGTCTGGGAACACATCTGGGAACTCTCTGACAACTGGAACTGAATTAAGGTTCGGTATCTCGGCCTCAGTATCAAATACCCGTATGAGATGGTAGATGTACCCCTTCTGCACCATCTTCCTGACCTTGAGGTAGGAAATAAACCTACCCCTCGGCGACACAGTGTTCCCCTCCCACTCAATAACCGGCCCTCGAAAATCGAACCGCATTCACTCCCCCTACAGTCTACATTGGCGTAGCAAGAAGCTAACCAATCCATACCCATAATCACATCAAAATCGATCATATCCAACTCTATCAGGTCGGTTAGGATCTGACGACTGCATATAGTCACTGGGCAAGCCCTATATACCCGCTCAGCTACCACCGAATCACCCACTGGCGTAGCTACCTCAAAAGGGTCTATGGACTCAGGCTCTATCCCTATCCTACTAGCAATATGGGGAGATATATAGGACAAGGTAGAACCCGGATCTATCAAGGCATACACGTCACAACAAGAAACTGATAAGGTACCTGTGACGATATCCGTGGCGCCTCACGTCTGTCGCTTACCGACAGGGCATAAATGCGGTTCTGAGGACCGCTGGAACTGGGACCCTTGCCACGACTTCTGCCGCGACCTTCTGGCCCATGAGCACCCTGCCCTCCGGGCGAGTAACGGTAGGAGATGAAGACCCGGCAAAAGACCCTGTAGGCTGAACCCTACCATCTGCGCTGCCTCTGGTCGGAAAGTCTCTCGCAAAGTGACCCTGCTGGCCGCAAGTGTAACAAGCTCCTGAAGTAGGACCACAACTCCGTAATGGGATCTACCGACGCCACACCGGCGGGGTGGTCTCGATCGTTAGCACCTCGCACTGGAAGTCCAAGTCCCGGGCCCCGACCGCCGAATACCTCGCCGGTCCCGAAACGGTGTAGGAGTGCTCTGAGCTGGCTGAGGTGCAAATCTACTCCGCTGCTGAGACCGTCCACCCCGAGAGCTACCAAAAGTCCCTGCCGTCCTGGCCTTCTTCTGCTGCTGATATCTGTCGACCCGTCGGCCTCTACGCTCCTCACACCCAAGTGCATGAGCCTGCATGCGGGCAATGTCCATGCCCGGCCAAGAGCTACACTGAGCAAGACTCGCCAAGTAGTCATCAAGCCCGTGACGTAACTGCACTTGGTCCTCCATATCTGCTACTAACGCGGGAACATACCGAGCCAATGAGTCGAACTCCATATTGTACTCCGAGCGTGCGCCTCTCGCCTCAAAGATCAAAAATTGCTCGTGCCCTCCTCATTTGCGGAGGCAAGAAGTGAGCGAGAAATGCCTCTGAGAACTCGTCCCATACGGCTGGAGGCGCCTGCTCCCCCCGGGACAGCTCCCAAGAATCAAACCAGTCGACTGCGGTATCACGCAGCCGATGTGAACCTAAGACCACTGACTCGGTCTCCGATGCCTTGATCACTCTCATGATCCGATGTAACTGTCTATGAACTCCTGTGGATCATCCTCAGGCTTCGACCCATAGAACTCTGGCGGCCCGCAACTCAGAAAGTCTCGAAGTCTCAAACTATCCGACCTCGGGTGAACCACGGGTACTACTAGGACTGGAAGCCTATCCTCGTGCCTCGCCACGATCCTGGCCAATAACTGGGCCATCTCTCTGTAACCTATCTCCTCTGCTCCAGGCTGTGGGATCAGAGGCGCAGTATGCGTGGTCTCGCGTCCATCGCTGCGCTCTAAACTCGCTGGGCCGGGCGTCGTGGAACTCGCCGTCGGAGGTATCACCTCGGGTAAGGGTTGGGCCTGAGCCCTCGTGGCCCTCTGTGTACTACTAGCAGCTCCCTCGGCTGTCTTGCCCTTCTGGGCCCGGGTTGCCTTACGTGGAGGCATAACTGGTACATAAGTATGTGTTAGAAAGAGTCCAACTTATAACATAGCTCTAAGGCACGACCTCAGAGTGAGAAGAATGGAAACCAATCCTAAATGTCCTGTAGCCTCCTGATTATAGATGTGGTGCACAACACACCAATAATCAAGACTCTACTAGACACGGTCTGTAGACACTTTCGAGGATTAATCGCTCGATACCACTTTTGTCACGACCGTTTAGGGCGTGATCGTGCCTTACGGCACCCAGTAGCCAAACATCGAGTAACGTGGAATATAAAACCAAGACATGAAACAATAATAAGAATAGTCTTAACCGAGAAAATGTCGCTTTCAAAGTATATATATATTTCCCCAACGGTGAGCGATTACATCCCAAAACATGCGGGACTACGGACTTAAGGAAGTATAAACACTATGACGGGACGGGGCCCGTCATACCTGAATGTACAAACATCTACAACACCAGAGAGAACTATACCAAAAGTCGAGCCTCCGGAGAAATGGAGCTCCTGACACCTGAATAGAGATCCTAAGAATGAGGATCTACCACCTGCTTCCCTTTACCTGCGGCATGAACGCAGCCCCCCGAAGGAGGTCAGTACAACAAGTACCAAGTATGTGAAACTGTAAAGTACAGATATGTATACATATATAAAACCATAACATTTTAAAAACCAATTACCAAGTATGTATGAAAACAACCGAGTTAACTGCACATAGTGCCACATCACAAACAAGAGCAATAATAGATATACTGTAACAGGTCTTTTCTAGGCCGCGAATGATCGAAGCAAGGCCAATCGCCCATAGTATCATTATGCATGCCTAATCCTGGACTCCCTGTCACGACCCAACCCCGGGCCCGCGACTGGTGCCCTACCTGGGCACCCTTACAGGTATACATCAGAGATAATCAGCGGAACATACATGAAACTTATAAAATAAACAACAGAAATAAAACAACAGGTTAGCCGATAGGGCTACCTTCCTGGACATATATATAAACAACCGAAGCAGTTGCCTCCTTTCCTTTACAACTGACCCACAATATGTGACTACAGACCTCTAAGAATTTTTAACATAACAACTGTGGCGGGACAGGGCCCCGCCATACCCCTGAATATACATGAATCTACTACCTCAGGGAAAACCGTACCAAGAGCTAAGCCTCCGGAGCAAATGGGGCTTTCTCTCAAAAACTGAACCGAGATCCTAAGAGCAAGGATCACCAACCTGGGTACCTAAAACCTGCGGGCATGAACGCACTCCAAGAAGTCGATAACAGGTACCGATTATGGAACAGAAATAACGTACAGTAATAAATCATATCTGTACAAAATAATGACAGGGACAAGTATAAAAAAATACATACCATATCCTGCCGTGTCATTACCACTTATGAACTTAATCGCTCCTTATCATCTCTTCCCATTTTCAATAAAAGTTATAGTCACATTCTTATGTACTTGATTAGGAAAAATCATTAAGTTCATTACCGTATATCTTACCTATCTTTCATAAGTATAATCCGGTCCTTTAAGGAGGGGCGCCTATTCTACCCGGCCCAATCTGGGACGCGATCAAGGTCACATAGTCTGCCCGTAAAGGTATACTGCCCGGCCCATTCCTGGGTAGATTATGTCATATAGTCTGCCCGTAAAGGTATACTGCCCGACCCATTCCTGGGTCGATAATGTCATATAGTGCGCGTAAGGTATACCGCGGCCCGTTCTGGTCGATAATGTCATATAGTGCGCGTAGGTATCTTGCCGGCCCATTCTGAGTCGATAATGTCATATAGTGCGCGTAGGTATCTTGCGGCCCGTTCTCGGTCGATAATGTCATATAGTCTGCGTAAAGGTATCTTTGCGGCCCGTTCTGGTCGATAATGTCATATAGTGCGCGTAAAGGTATCTTTGCCCGGCCCGTTCTGGTCGATAATGTCATATAGTGCGCGTAAGGTATCTTTGCCCGGCCCATTCTCGGTCGATAATGTCATATAGTGCGCGTAAGGTATCTTTGCCCGGCCCATTCTGGTCGATAATGTCATATAGTGCGCGTGAGTTATCTTTGCCGGCCCATTCTGGGTCGATAATGTCATATAGTGCGCGTAAGGTATCTTGCGGCCCGTTCATGGGTCGATAATGTCATATAGTCGCGTGAGGTATCTTTGCCGGCCCGTTCTGGGTCGATAATGTCATATAGTGCGCGTAAAGGTATCTTGCCGCCCGTTCTCGGTCGATAATGTCATATAGTGCGCGTAAGGTATACTTCGGCCCATTCTGGGTCGATAATGTCATATAGTCGCGAAAGGTATCTTTGCGCGGCCCGTTCACTGGGTCGATAATGTCATATAGTGCGCGTAGGTATCTTGCGACCCGTTCTGGTCGATAATGTCATATAGTCGCGTAGGTATCTTGCCGGCCCATTCCTAGGTCGATAATGTCATATAGTGCGCGTAGGTATCCGCCGGCCCGTTCACGGGTCGATAATGTCATATAGTGCGCGTAAAGGTATCGCCCGGCCCATTCTGGTCGATAATGTCATATAGTGCGCGTGAGTATCTTGCGCCCCCATTCTGGGTCGATAATGTCATATAGTCTGCCCGTAAAGGTATACTGCCCGGCCCATTCCTGGGTCGATAATGTCATATAAAACCCGGGAATTTAACCCAACGTACTACGCACCTCTACTCCTTTAGAAAGACTCTTTTTCAAATAAAACTTCCCAGGTACTAACAACTATAGTATCCAGTTCTATCCACCTTTCAAGACAAGTCACAATACCTTTTTAGAAATACAATTACGAACACAAATCAAGTGACTTCTTTATTAAAAACCTTAAGCAATTGGTACCTTTAAAACAATTTGCCTTTCTTTATTTCAAATCATTTATTTGCTTACATTATTAGAGAAAAATCATTCTCTTAACCTTCCATAAAGCCGTTATAACCAACTTCCCATAAAGCCGTTATAACCAACTTCCCATAAAGCCGTTATAACCAACTTCCCATAAAGCCGTTATAACCCTTTATGGTTTTAGACCAACTCATTCCTTTTTATGACCAAGAGACTTCTACTTTTTTTGAAACCAAGTATTAAATACTTTCAAATCAATTCTCTTAACTTTCAGAAATACAGTTTGTCTCTTAACCTTTAGAACTCAAGTGACTCCTTTTATTATAACACCTTAGGCAATTGATGCCTTAAAAACAAGTTGCCTTTTTACTAAAAACAAGTCATTTATCTATCCATAAAGCAAATATAACCAACTCCCCATAAAGTCATTATATTCACTTTATACCTTAGCCAAATACAATTTCCTATCCAAGGGACTTATACGTTTAAAACGGAACAAGTATCACATACTTTAAAACTCTTCAAGTCCCTTAACTTTAATAAAGCTTAAGACATCCTTCATACTTTCAAAGAAGTGAGTTAATCTCCCAACTCACCCGACTTGGCTATTCACAAACTAGTAAAGGACATCAAGGTGTTGTACGTCTACCGTAATACATACGTGCAACTAGTCATGCTCAAAGATAGGAAAAGTTCTACATAGAGTAGATCACACAACTACCTCTTAACTTCTAAGAGTAACAGGAAACATGAAATGATACCACAAGTATATTCCATACATAGAATCATGCCAAAGGAAGGAAGAGGTTCACATACCTCGCGACGATTGTCGACAAGTAGCAAAATGCTCCAAAGTACTTCAACCTTGAGCTATTCCATTCTTCAAGTAGGATACGTTATACTTAGTACTTCAACCTATAATGGTCACATACGTCCATTAACCTCTTATTTCAAACGTAGAATATTCTAAGTGCTAAGTCACTAAATTCTACGGAAAATCGGACAGCACCTCCTTTGTTTCTACTTACGTTGCCACCTTTTTCAAGGCCGAATACAATAACCAAACACGCCACATTTAAGGCCCAATCAATGAAATCAACAATAGGGGATTACACGCCTACTAGACGTGTAAAATTCCGCCCCACAAACGATATCAAAATACTACAACTTACTAGGCCAATTCGGATAACTTGAAACACTACAACATCAATTCTTATCCAAATTCCATTTCAATCCAAGTTGTTAGCAATACATGATATCAAGTCGCAATCGACTATAACTACTATAATCTTCAAGTCAATAACATGCGACGATTCTAATAACGATTAAATTGTAATCCAACTTAACATGGCTTTCACACATTTCGGATTTAAAGCTACAAGCAATCCTTAATACTTATAAACTTCAACATATCAACTTCATGCTAGCAACGTGTAAAGCTAACAACAATATAAATAATCTTGTAACACTTTCAAAGAACAAGATTATACCTCAACGATTCTTAATCCAAATTCCAATACGAAGTCGCTCCTTAGTAGTTTAGAACCTCTCCAAGACACTTCAATCCGCTTGTTGAGACCCTTAGAACAACACCAACAATTATCCTTCAAATCTCCAAACAAAACCTAGAAAGACCATTAGGTTTTCGTTTTGCGACTAACCCGTAAACTACCTTTTTCCAAGATTTTTCTATTGAGATATGCTTACACTACCCTCAAGAACCTTGGTTTAAAGTGTGGAGTTGAAAGGACAAGAAACGAAAATTTTTCCTTCTTTGAAATGGGGAACCCGAGAGCTCTTCAATGAGTTTCTTCAAATTCTTGTGAAATATGGCTAAGTGTTGGCTCTCTCTTGCTACTAGTAGTATAATAAAGGGACATGGAGGGTTAAGATGTAACCAAATGGGTGGTTTAGATGAAGTGTTACTAAATATCAAGACTAATTGACGTTTGACTTAGTCAACATTCTCATGCCACAACTTGCAAGACATTAGTCATCCAAGACTTATGGTAAATGACCATATTGGCCATGCCTAAATTCGACCAAGGCATCATAAGGGGGGGGTGACACGTGTCGCCTCCCATTAAATCCATAATACGTTTCCCGAAAATTTCATAATTCCGATAAATTTTTACAAGCCTCAAATCTTAACACTTATGAGTTCTTACGTACGTTCTTAAAACATATCCTGTAAATACGGGGTGTAACATTCTTCCCCCCTTAGAAACATTCGTCCCCGAATGTTCTTTCGGAGTCAATCTTTATAATTAGCGACATAGTTTCCTTTCACAACCCCGACATACTAATAATGCCACACATGGCCCTAATACCTCGCACACGCATAACCGTTCATCATAAGCCCAAAAGAGGTTATCTTTTCGTACTTCTAACTCCTTCTAACATACATACATAACTTCCATACCAATTCTGGCCTCTAATCTTTGGAGTAACTCTATAATACAATATACGACCATTTCCGGCTTTCACGACATGGTTCCGGTGGAACGTGTCCACGAACCCGTAAAACAATTAACTAGACTTGGGCCTTGCACCCTCGTGACCCTGTCACGTAGCGGAACTACTACCAACTGATCCCACTCCATTCCAGGCCATGTGGAGACCCGTAACAGGTCCTTAACCCGACTCAGCGTCGCACTTAACTCTTATCCTTGGTCTGTCTTAAAATCTTATTGCCAGAGAAAGCCTTATATACCTAAGGTCTCGGCAGTATTCAATATTCTTAGGCTCGCAATTTCCACGCTCCAAGCCTACCTTACCAGTCCCCCAGTAACGGGTACAAAAACTTCTCATAAAACCATAACCATGTTGTCTCGATCACAACAACCATTACTTGCTCTATACGGACTTCATCCGTACAATTCTCTTAAGCCTATTACGCAGCTTAATCTATTAACATGACATTCCGTTAGGTTCCTTAACATGGCTTCTTAAGGGTTCACTACCCTATCAGACAACTCATCCTTTCCCAATTATCTCAAAATAAAACACAAGACCTTGGCGATAATTCATTAACTATTCCATACCTTCCCGGTATCTAGTTAGTCTTTACCACTCTTGGTAAATCTAAAACCATTCTAGGCAACCCATAAATGACCCTCATACATAACTCCGTATAGATGCATGTCACAATACCAACTATACTATAATCATTACCAACCTGGATACGCAATCCACAGAGTCCTTCCTGGGTCACTGCTGCCTTTCTCGTAGCTGCAATCAACATAACTCGTTAGGGAGAGATGACCCTAACAACACAGCTTTATGGCACGATCTCAGAGTGAGAAGAATGGAAACCAATCCTAAATGTCCTGCAGCCTCCTGATTATAGATGTGGTGCACAACACACCGATAATCAAGACTCTACTAGACACGGTCTGTAGACACTTTCCGAGGACTAACTGCTCTGATACCACTTTTGTCACGACCCGACCCCGGACCCGCGACTGGTGCCCTACCTGGGCACCCTTACAGGTATACATCAGAGATAATCAGCGGAACATACATGAAACTTATAAAATAAACAACAGAAATAAAACAACAGGTTAGCCGATAGGGCTACCTTCCTGGACATATATATAAACAACCGAAGTAGTTGCCTCATTTCCTTTACAACTGACCCACAATATGTGACTACAGACCTCTAAGAATTTAACATAACAACTGTGGCGGGACAGGGCCCCGCCATACCCCTGAATATACATGAATCTACTACCTCAGGGAAAACCGTACCAAGAGCTAAGCCTCCGGAGCAAATGGGGCTTTCTCAAAAGCGAATCGAGATCCTCAGAGCAAGGATCACCAACACAGGTACCTAAAACTGCGGGCATGAGCGCGGCCCAGAAAGTCGATCTAACAGTGCAGAATATGGAGCGAAATAACGTCTGATAATAAATAATATCCGTACAAAATAATGACAGGGACAAGTATAAAAAAATACATACCAGATCCTGCCGTGTCATTACCACTTATGAACTTAATCGCTCCTTATCATCTCTTCCCATTTTCAATAAAAGTTATAGTCACATTTTTATGTACTTGATTAGGAAAAATCATTAAGTTCATTCTGGTATATCTTACCTATCTTTCATAAGTATAATCCAGGCCGCTTTAAGGAGAGGCGCTATTCTGGCCCGTTCACGGGTCGATAATGTCATATAGTGCGCGTGGGTATCTTTGCGGCCCGTTCTGGGTCGATAATGTCATATAGTGCGCGTAAGGTATCTTGCGGCCCGTTCACTGGGTCGATAATGT
Organism: Przewalskia tangutica; assembly: GCA_029844215.1. NCBI lineage: Eukaryota > Viridiplantae > Streptophyta > Magnoliopsida > Solanales > Solanaceae > Przewalskia > Przewalskia tangutica. Next base: position 51,097,795 of record CM056724.1, read on the forward strand.
CATATAGTGCGTCGTAAGGTATCTTTGCGGCCCGTTTCTGGGTCGATAATGTCATATAGTGCGCGTAAGGTATCTTTGCGACCCGTTCACGGGTCGACAATGTCATATAGTGCGCGTAAAGGTATCTTTGCCGGCCCGTTCACGGGTCGATAATGTCATATAGTGCGCGTAAGGTATCTTTGCGGCCCGTTCTGGGTCGATAATGTCATATAGTGCGCGTAAGGTATCTTGCCCGACCCGTTCTGGATCGATAATGTCATATAGTGCGCGTAAAGGTATCTTTGCCGGCCCGTTCTGGGTCGATAATGTCATATAGTGCGCGTAAAGGTATCTTTGCGGCCCGTTCTGGGTCGATAATGTCATATAGTGCGCGTGAGGTATCTTTGCGGCCCGTTCACTGGTCGATAATGTCATATAGTGCGCGTAAAGGTATCTTGCCGGCCCGTTCTGGGTCGATAATGTCATATAGTGCGCGTAAGGTATCTTTGCGGCCCGTTTCACGGGTCGATAATGTCATATAGTGCGCGTAAGGTATCTTGCGGCCCGTTCACGGGTCGATAATGTCATATAGTGCGCGTAAAGGTATCTTGCGGCCCGTTCTCGGTCGATAATGTCATATAGTGCGCGTAAGGTATCGCCCGACCCGTTCTGGTCGATAATGTCATATAGTGCGCGTAAAGGTATCTTTGCGGCCCGTTCTGAGTCGATAATGTCATATAGTGCGCGTAAGGTATCTTTGCGGCCCGTTCACGGTCGATAATGTCATATAGTGCGCGTAAGGTATCTTGCGGCCCGTTCTGGTCGATAATGTCATATAGTGCGCGTAAGGTATCTTTGCCGGCCCGTTCTGGGTCGATAATGTCATATAAAACTCGGGAATTTAACCCAACGTACTACGCACCTCTACTCCTTTAGAAAGACTCTTTTTCAAATAAAACTTCCCAGGTACTAACAACTATAGTATCCAGTCCTATCCACCTTTCAAGACAAGTCACAATACCTTTTTAGAAATACAATTACCGGCTTCTAAATCAAGTGACTTCTTTATTAAAAACCTTAAGCAATTGGTACCTTTAGAACAATTTGCCTTTCTTTATTTCAAATCATTTATTTGCTTACATTATTAGAGAAAAATCATTCTCTTAACCTTCCATAAAGCCGTTATAACCAACTTCCCATAAAGCCGTTATAACCAACTTTCCATAAAGACGTTATAACCCTTTATGGTTTTAGACCAACTCATTCCTTTTTATGACCAAGAGACTTCTACTTTTTTTGAAACCAAGTATTAAATACTTTCAAATCAATTCTCTTAACTTTTAGAAATACAGTTTGTCTCTTAACCTTTAGAACTCAAGTGACTCCTTTTATTATAACACCTTAGGCAATTGATGCCTTAAAAACAAGTTGCCTTTTTACTAAAAACAAGTCATTTATCTATCCATAAAGCAAATATAACCAACTCCCCATAAAGTCATTATATTCACTTTATACCTTAGCCAAATACAATTTCCTATCCAAGGGACTTATACGTTTAAAGCGGAACAAGTATCACATCTTTAAAACTCTTGAGTCCTTAACTTTAATAAAGCTTAAGGCGTCCTTCATACTTTCAAAGAAGTGAGTTAATCTCCCAACTCACCCGACTTGGCTATTCACAAACTAGTAAAGGGACATCAAGGTGTTGTCGTCTGCGTACTACATCGTGCAACTAGTCATGCTCGAAGATAGGAAAAGTTCTACATAGAGTAGATCACACAACTACCTCTTAACTTCTAAGAGTAGCGAGAAACATGAAATGATACCACAAGTATATTCCATACATAGAATCATGCCAAAGGAAGGAAGAGGTTCACATACCTCGCGACGATTGTCGACAAGTAGCAAAATGCTCCAAAGTACTTCAACCTTGAGCTATTCCATTCTTCAAGTAGGATCGCTATACTTAGTACTTCAACCTATAATGGTCACATCGTCCATTAACCTCTTATTTCAAGCGTAGAATAATCTAAGCGCTAAGTCACTAAATTCTACGGAAAATCGGAATGACACCTCCTTTGTTTCTACTTACTTTGCCACCTTTTTCAAGGCGAATACAATAACCAAACACGCCCACATTTAAGGCCCAATCAATGAAATCAACAATGAGGATTACACGCCTACTAGGCGTGTAAAATTCCGCCCATGAAGCGATATCAAAATACTACAACTTACTAGGCCAATTCGGATAACTTGAAACACTACAACATCAATTCTTATCCAAATTCCATTTCAATCCAAGTTGTTAGCAATACATGATATCAAGTCGCAATCGACTATAACTACTATAATCTTCAAGTCAACAACATGCGACGATTCTAATAACGACTAAATTGTAATCCAACTTAACATGGCTTTAACACATTTCGGATTTAAAGCTACAAGCAATCCTTAATACTTAAAAACTTCAACATATCAACTTCATGCTAGCAACGTGTAAAGCTAAAAACAATATAAATAATCTTGTAACACTTTCAAAGAACAAGATTATACCTCAACGATTCTTAATCCAAATTCCAATCCGAATTCGCTCCTTAGTAGTTTAGAACCTCTCCAAGACACTTGATCAAGCATTTGAGACCCTTAGAACAACACCAACAATTATCCTTCAAATCTCCAAACAAAACCTAGAAAGACCATTAGGTTTTCGTTTTTCGACTAACCCGTAAACTACATTTTTCCAAGATTTTTCTATTGAGATATGCTTACACTACCCTCAAGAACCTTGGTTTAAAGTGTGGAGTTGAAAGGACAAGAAACGAAAAATTTTCCTTCTTTGAAATGGGGAACCCGAGAGCTCTTCAATGAGTTTCTTCAAATTCTTGTGAAATATGGCTAAGTGTTGACTCTCTCTTGCTACTAGTAGTATAATAAAGGGACATGGAGGGTTAAGATGTAACCAAATGGGTGGTTTAGATGAAGTCTTACTAAATATCAAGACTAATTGACCTTTGACTTAGTCAACATTCTCATGCCACAACTTGCAAGACATTAGTCATCCAAGACTTATGGTAAATGACCATATTGGCCATGCCTAAATTCGACCAAGGCATCATAAGGGGGGGTGACACGTGTTGCCCTCCCATTCGTCACAATAATATGTTTCCCGAAAATTTCATAATTCCGATAAATTTTTACAAGCCTCAAATCTTAACACTTATGAGTTCTTACGTACCTTCTTAAAACATATCCTGTAAATACGGGGTGTAACACTCCCGCAGTCCGCATAGGCCACCTAGGCCCGTATGAGGTATTCCTCGCATCGAGGGTAGCTGCTCCTCGGCATCGTCCTGGACTTTCGCGGCCGCGTAGCCATGAACCGCGTGAGGTATTCCTCGCACACCAACTGGAACTCCGTAGCTCGCATAGGTCCCTGGACCGCGTGAGGCATTCCTCGCGTCGGGGCGACAACCCGGTAACATGTCAAGAGGTGAGTGATACAATACTAACACAACGACTTATCGTTAAACAACATAAGCACAATAATAATAACCTCTTTATACAATCATCACAAGAATCGAATACAACTACTAATCGTTGAACAATATAAGCATAACAAGAATAACCTCCTTACGTAAGCGTCACAAGATACTAACACACGAGGTATCATAACATGTCTATCAAACCAACTTACCATACCTTCAGACAATGTTTCAAGCATTTGATAAACAAATAATAAAAACGTTTTCTTATCTTTCTTAAGTCGTTATACCTAACTTCCCATAAAGCTAGTATAACCCTTAAGTTTTTTTGTAAAAACCCAGTATTACTTTTCTTCCGAAAATGATTCATAACTCTTTTGAAGTATTCAAGATTCTTATTATTTAGAACTCTAGTCCAAAGATATCAAAGTAAAACCAAGTTCAGTTTAACACACGTACGTCTACCGTACTATGTATATATTTAGAAAATATCATGCTCAAAGGGATAGGAAGAATCACATACCTCGCCTAAGTCCACTTGCCAAGTCGAATATGTCGCGCGGTGTCAACCTATAATAGTCAAAACACGACTATTAACTTCTAGTTTTTGGGATTCTTCTAAGTAAGGTTTCTCTTAGTCTACGGAAAATTGGGCAGCACTTCCCGGTTTTACTCAATTCTTCATTTTTAACAAAGCGATACTTGATAACAACGTGGCGCGATAATTTCGATAAGTAAGGAAGGGGATAACACGCCCCAAGCGAACGCGATTAACAATCTCTCGCCATAATAACAATAAATAAAAGAAGGGGATTACACGCCCAAACGGTAGCAGCGGTTTACTATCTCGCCTTAATAACAATAAAGAAAAGAAGGGGATTACACGCCCAACCGGTAACGAGGTTTACTATCTCGCAGTCATAATCACAATAAATAACAGAAGGGGCTTACACGCCCAAACGGTACCGCGGTTTACTATCTACGCCATAATAACAATAAATAAAGAAGGGGATTACACGCCAAACGGTAATATGTCAACCTCGTCGTGGAGCAAACGTTACCCAAAATAAGGATTTGACCGAGAAATTCCAAAGGCTAAAGTCTCTGTAGCATTGCTTTGATTTTTTTCTAAAAAAAAGAACATGAAAGGCTTAGAATGAAATGTTTAAAAAAAGATTGTTGTATGTAGGGGCATGAAAGGTTTTTTTAAAGTGGAATATTGAAGAACTTGCTGAATGTTTCACGTACGTTTTGTCTTAACCTTTTCTTTTCAAAACAAAGTGAACTGAAATGTATCCTCTTAGCTTTTTAAAAAAAACGACTTAAAGGAGGAGTCTCATATTTCTCGTTTTGCTTCTATATATAGGACGTGAAGTATTTTGTAGACAAGCATTAAATTAAAGCTCATGATTATTCTTCCACTATCCTATTTAACCCCACTTAACTACCCACCTAATAAAATTTTAGCTAGTCAATTAGGTGATTTACTTAAAGGCTTACACGTAATTTAGCTAGTCAATTAGGTGATTTACTTAGAGGCTTACACGTAATGGCCCTATTATCCCCCTCCATTAATAATCAATCTCATAATTAATCAATTATATACATGGTTAATCTCTTGATCTCAATTCACTTAAATTCTAATATCTCATTATAAGACTTTCGTATACTCAATGTCATAATTCCTGCAATATGAAACTAGTCCATCACCTCTTGTCTACTTGCCCCACAAATATCTTGCAATACTTTGACCACTTGCCTTGTCCACCATGCCCTTCCCAGGGGTGACACATGTCGCCCTCTTATTGGTCCAAAATATTTTATTCTTAACCTAATTAGGGCTTATACATTTATACGTATGTCCTCACATACATACTCTGGAATTACGGGGTATAATAACATCTGTGGCAACATCTGTGGAAACATCAGCAACAACATCTGCGAGAATATCTCTAAGGTATGAATATTTTTACTATCCAGATGTAAATTGCTTTAGTGATTTTATTTCAACTAGTGAGGCTCTATGATTGGATCAAGTTGACTCTCAAGATGACATGATTAAGGAAGTACAAAATCTTTGTAAAGCTTTAATCATTGAATCAGAGCAACGTGACTCAAAAGTCAAATCTTTAACTCGTGAGAATCATGATTTAAAAGGCACAATTACCCACTTAGTGGTAGCACTTACCAAAACGGATCTCTAATTTGGTAAGATTCGTGTAATATTTGGATTCTGGCGTAGTCACTTTCCAGAAGCTCAACATGAGGATCTTAAAATTGGATGAAATTCTTTACTTTAGTAAATCTTCATATGCAGGTATTGGGTATCAAAAATCTCTTAAAATTGTTTATCCTAGTTTCGTTGATAAAAATGAGAAAATCTTTTTTGTAAAGGAAAGATTGTCTTGTCTAAATCAACGAATAATCTGAAGTATGCGGGTAGTTACTTAAACTTCCTTGGAAAGATAAGGACATAGTACTTCAAACGTCAAAATTCTGTGAACAAGGTGTTGCCTAAAATGTCGTCTAAAAGTTTTTCCAAACATTTCAGACAACATTCGAAGCTACATTTCTGAACAGAAAAGGAGAAAACATTTTAAGAGAGTTTGGGTTCCCAAAATGGACTTAACTTGTAATATCTATATTACAGCATTAGAGAACTAACATTACAGGTTCTTGGTACTTTGATTGTGAGCATTCATGCCACATGACAAGTATGAAAGGCTTTTATGAAGAAATATGAGTCATTCAATAGAGGTCACGTGACTTTTTGGAGGTGGGAGTAAGATCAAGATTATTGAGAAATGAACATTGAATGTTCTTGATATACCAGCCTTGAAGAATGTACTTCATGTTTGTCGCGTCCTTGTTTTTACCGCGACAATATTCTCAGCCAATCCTGCTACTTTAAAAATAAAAATAAAGTGCAAAAAGGTTCTAAAGGTGCTAAAGGGGTGCTAAAATGCTAAGGGTTCACAGAGTCGCCACCTAATTAGGTCGAGTGAATTAGAACACCTAAATGTCAACTAAGTAAAGTGAACACTAAACTCCATTTAATGGTCTGCTAAACTATGTGAGTTTCTGGAGAATGGTTCTTTATTAATCTAGAGGGAAGAGGTTAGACACCCTCTAAGATCCGCTAACTTGCGGTTGTCCGTTAAAACCTAAGTTAATATTAAGAAAAATGCATGTTTTGAAATAGGCCTAGCATGTAAAGTTCCTAAAATGATTTTCCTATATGGATGCTAATAAGAGAGTTTTTCTTGTGTTAGGAATTTGATAGCAAATAATACCTCTTCTATGTGAAGAGTTATGCAAGTGTAAATTATTAGGTTTGTTTAATGTAACTTAAGCAATGACAAGCCTAAACTTAGGGACACAAATTCTAGTATCAAACTACTTTCTAATAGTGACTTAAAGCTTAACTATTCTAAGTGTTCGACTAGTAATGCAAATGTTAGACATTTAATTTACAATAAATAAATGGGGGCGGGATTGAAGAATAAAAATGATTACTCGAAGAATGGAGATGCTATTTCGCCTGCTTTTTTGGAATTTATGATGTGGGGAGTGCAATGGATATAGATGCGGATCTTCAATTGTTGTAGCTCGTGATGAGTCTCGTATTGAGACTGTTCGTTTCGCTCCAATGCATTTCAAGTAAAAGAAATAGGGATAAGGATTAGTACATGTTCAAATTTCATCAAAACAACAAATAAACATTTGGCCTAAACTTTAAACATATATGCTAGAAGCAAAGCTAGCCAGGTCATGATAGGAAAAGAAGCAGCAGGGAGACATCAATTTTTTAGGATATACTCAAAGAGCGGGACACCAACTTTGTCAAAAAAGAACTATATCTAAAGTAATGGGCTATTCATAATCTTTTGAGATAGTAGAAACCAAACATCAGCTTTTCTTCCTAGTACTCATACATATGAGTAAACAGGGGAGTCCAGTTTCATCCATAGATAACTAGATATGCAGAGGTTTTCACACAGTACTCCTTGTAACTTCATTACGATCCTAAATTTGACACCAAAAGCTCATAGACATACTGAACTAAGACTTTATCATCATTTGATTTCCATAACCAGGAAAACAATAACGACACATACAGGTACCGGATCAACTTTAAACATGATTTAAGTGATATTGATTCTTACTAACTAGACGTAGAGAGCAACTGTTATATCCCGTATTTCCAGAGTATGTACGTAAGGGAATACGTACAAAAAGTTTGGCTTTAAAGTTAGCCTTGGACGTTTTTTTTTGTGCACAACTCACTAAAAGAATCGTTTTCCGACGAAACGTTTCCACAAATTTCGTAGGGAAAATTCCGGCTATGCCATTACTAATTTTTGCGGATTTTTCCGAGAGACGAAACATTTTGGACCAACGGGAGGGCGACACTTGGCACCCTCCCATTGATGGACTTGAATCGTCCATTGGACGAAATTGGAGAGGAAGTGCACGTTTTTTGTGCCTTGTGCACAAGTCAAGGAGTTGGTAGGATATTTGTGTGGAGTAAATCTTCACCCTACACTTGCCTTGCACTTGTCTTAATCTTGGCCATTGGTTGGCCACTTCTTGACCTATAAATACCCCCTTAAAGATGAAGAGTTCTTCATCCACAAAGTTATCTTCCAAGTCTAAAAATCCTCTCCTCTCCTTAGCCTTCGTCCAACACCTCTCCCCTTTGAGTGAGTTTGGCCGAGGCCTACCCCCTAGCCTAGCCGAAATCTACCCTCCCTTGGTAGAAAAGTTGTCTTCTAGTATTGTTATAATGCCCAAAATACCCTAGCCCAACTCCCTTAGTACTGAGTTGTAGTTGTGAAGAACTTATAAGGTTCTTGGATCTATCGGTGCGTACAACTTAGGAGCTAAACCTTGCTCATGCGCGACTTTATCTAGGTTATTTTTGGGCTTACCGAGGTAACTAATCCTAACCCTCTTGTGAAGTAGAGAATACTTCTGTAGTAGTATAAGAATAAGTATAAATACTTAGAAGAATATTGCAGAATAGAATTGAACTGTTATCACAGTGAAGGGTTTAAAGAAGAATAATTAAACTATGCTTATATAGACTGTTTTCACATGAGACTTATATAGCTCACCTGCAGTGGAAGTCGCCCGACTTTCCGAGAATTGTGAACCCTCTGTTTAGAATGACCTTCGAGTAGTCCTTGATAGATGCGTGACTATTATAGGTGACTCTGCGCGACATATTGACTTGGCGGTGGTTTTCACGAGAAGGTATGTGATTCTTCCTAAAGCATGATATTTTACAATATATAGTACGGTAGACGTACATGTGTTAACTGAATAATAACTACGGCAATGTCTTTGACTTAAGCCTGAATAATACTTATGGCAATGCCTCACGGCTTAAGCCTGAATAATACTTACGGCAATGCCTCACGGCTTAAGCCTGAATAACAAAGAACTGAAAACATTTCAAAAGAATACTGAATCATTTTTTTACAGAAGATAAATATTTGGTTTTTAAAACAAAGCTTAAGAGTTATACTAGCTTTATGGGAAGTTAGGTATAACAACTTAAGAAAGATAAAAAGGAACTGTTTACTTGTTTGTTTATAAAAGCCTTGTATTGATTTCTGTTAAGTGTAGTAAGATTTGTGTGATAAGTAGACATATTATGCTACCTGGGTTAGTGTCTTGAAATACTGCGTAAGGGGGTCATTCTTGCTATGCTTACGTTGCTAACCGGTAAGTCCGTTGTACTGTTATTGTATCACCTACCCTCGATCGTTATACCGAGGGCTTGCCCCCTTGATGCGGTCTATACGCCTACGCGTCTGTGAGACTATGCGAGCAGCGGTATGCTCCGAGATTGATCATTCCGGTGTTTAGCCCGACGGGGATTCCTATGCGATCCGTTGAGACTACGGTCTTTTGAGGCTATGCGCGGCCGCGGAGCCTAGGCGGATGTCGGGGTTGGCTACCCCGATGCGAGGAATACCTCACGCGGTCATGTGTGACCTATGCGGCCGCGGAAGTCGTGACTAGGCACGCAGAATGATACTATGGGCGATTGGCCTTGCTTCGATCATTCGCGGCCTAGAATAGACCTGTTACAGTTTTTCTATTACTGTTGTTGTTTGTGATGTGGCACTATGTGCAATTGAACTGATTGTATTTGTGAAAAGGTTTTAAATACTTTGATTTCAATTTCAGTTCTTTATAGTTTCACATACTTGGTACCTGTTGTACTATGGGCGTTCATGTCTTGTTTTATATTTCCGCTGATTACTCTGATGTATGACTACTTGGGTGCCCCGGTAAGGCACCAGTTACGGGCCCCGGAATGGGTCGTGACAAAAGTGGTATCAGAGCAGTTAATCCTCGGAAAGTGTCTACAGACCGTATCTAGTAGAGTCTTGATTATCGGTATGTTGTGCACCACACCAATAATCAGGAGGCTATAGGATATTTAGGATTGGTTTCCATTCTTCATTCTGAGATCGTGCTTTAGAGCTGTGTTATAGGTTGGACCCCTCTAACGTATTCCTTTCTAGAATGATTATGCCTCCACGTAAGGCAACCCGGCCCGTGGGCAAGGCAAATGGCGGAGCCGCTAGCGGACACCCAGAGTCACGAGGGCTCGTGCCCGGGCCTATACCGAGACGGCGAGTTCTATGACGCCGCCGCCCCAAAGAGATCGCAGCATCCACACCTCCCGCCCCACACCGGGCGGAGGAGTTAGGGTACAAGGAGATGGCCCACTATTGGCTAGAGTTGTGGCCCGACACGGAGAGAGGCTGATGCGGTTCAGCCTCGGCTCAGCCGCACCCGTAGTGCACCCGAGGGCAGATAGTTTGAGACTACGGGATTTCCTTAGTTGTAGCCCGCCAGAGTTTTACGGGTCGAGGCCGGAGGATGATCCGCAGGAGTTCATCCGTCAGCTGCAGAGGATTATGCGGGTGATCAGGGCTTCAGAGACCGAGTCTGTGACATTCGGTTCGCATCGGCTGCGTGATACCGCAGTCGATTGGTTTGATTCATGGGAGCTTTCCCGGGGAGAGCATGCACCTCCAGCAGTATGGGATGAGTTTTCAGAGGCTTTTCTCACACTTCTTGCCTCCTCAGATGAGGAGGGCTCGAGCTGATATATTCTTGTTGCTAAGACAGGGAGGACTTACAGTGAGGGATTACAATGTCGAGTTTGATTCTTTGGCTCGATATGTCCATGCACTGGTAGCAGAGATGGAGGTCAGGTGCATCGCTATGTCACTGGGCTAGATGATTACATGGCCGAGTCTTGTGCGGTGTGTCCTTCACCAAGCATGGACATAACCCGTATGCAGCTCATGCACCGGGATGCGAGGAGCGTAGACCGCCGGTAGAGCGATATCGCCAGCAGGAAGGCCAAGACGGCCGTTCTTTGGTGGTCCTCGGGGTGGGCGGCATCGCCAGAAGTCCGATTTGCACCACGGCCAGCCGCGAGCGCCCTACCTCATTTTCGGCCAGAGCGATCGGGGCGGTCGGGGCCCGGGACTTCGATTTCGAGCAGTGGGTGCTAACCGCTCGAGGTCCGCTCGGTGTGCGTTGTGGTAGATACCATTCTCGAGTCAGATTCGAGCTGCTATACTTGTGGCCGCAGGTCATTTCGCGAGTTTGTCCGACCGGGGCGGCGCTGGTAGTAGGCCCGGCCACGTGGTCTGCCGCTTCTTCATCCTCGACAGCTACTCGCCCGAGGCAAGGTACTCATGGACCAGCGGTCGCGGCAGGTCGTGGCGCGGGTCCAGATTCTAGCGGTCCTCGAACCGCATTTATGCTTTGTCCACCGACAGATCGTGAGGCCTCACCGATGTCGCCACAGTACCTTATCGGTTCCGGGTTTGATGTGTATGCTTTGATAGATCCGGTTCTACTGGCCCCATATATCTCCCTTGTTGCTAGTAGGATAGGGATAGAGCCCGAGTCCATAGACCCTTTCGAGGTAGCTACGCCGATGGTGATTCGGTGGTAGCTCGGCGGTATATGAGCTTGTCCTGTGACCATTTACGTCGGACCTCAGCCGACTTGATAGAGTTGGAGATGATTGACTTCGACGTGATCATGGGGATGGATTGGCTAGCTTCTGCTACGCCAATGTGGACCGCAGAGAGAGTAGTGCAGTTCCAGTTTCGAGGAGCCGGTTGTTGAGTGGGAGGAGCACCAGACGCCGAGGTAGGTTTATTTCCTACCTCACGGCTAGGAAGATGGTGCGAAGGCGGTATATCTACCATCTCGTTCGGGTGTTTGATAATCTGAAGGCTGCGGTACCAGATTTTCGCCGGTTCGAGTCACGAGTTCCCGGACGTGTTTCGGATGACCTCGTATCCTCCCGAGAGGAGATTGAGTTTTGTATTGACATATTGCGGACACTCGCCTATTTCCATTCCGCCATACAGAATGACACCGCCGAGTTGAGAGAGAGTTGAAGGATCACTTAGGGATTTCTTTGGAGAAGGGCTTCATCGTGCCTAGTGTTTCTCCCCGGGAGCGCGGTATTGTTCGTGAAGAAGAAGGCGGACGCCGCGCATGTGTGTTTATTACAGCGGTGAACAAGGTGACCATTAAGAACAGATACCCTTCCGTGATTGATGATTTGTTCGACCGATTGCGAGTGCGAGATGTTTCTCCAAGATTGATCTACGGTCGCTATCATCAGTGCAGTCGAGAGGTGGATGTCCCTAGGATCGCATTCCGACCCAGACGCATTATGAGTTCGTGGTCATGTTTTTTGGTTGACCAATGCTCCGGCGGAATTCATGGATTAGATGAAACGAGTGTTCAAACCATTTTTGGACACGGATGTGATACTGTTCATCGATGATATCTAGGTTTATTCTCGCCAGAGCGAGCACGCGAGCATTCGGCGATCAGGCCGACAGTTCTCCGACAGCAATTGTACGCCAAGTTTTCCAAGTGTGAGTTTTGGTTGCCTTCAGTGGCGTTTCTTGGGCATATTGTCGGGGCTGATGGCATTCGAGTGATACGCCAAGATCAAGCGATCGGGACTTGGCCTAGACCTACTACTCCGGCAGAGGTTCGCAGCTCGGGCCTTGCAGATATTATCGCGTTCGTAGAAGTTTGCTTCTATCTACGCACCATTGACTAGGCCGACTCGTAAGGCCAAGTTTGATGGATCGATGCTTGTGGCGGGGTTTCGATTCTTTGAAAGAGAGATCGACGACCGCCTCGTTCTTACTCTTCCGCAGGTCCAGATGGTTATGTCGTGTATTGTGATGCGTCAGGCATCGGGTTGGGATGTGTGTTGATGCAGCATGGCAGGGTTATAGCATATGCATCCCGACAGCTGAAGAAACACGAGAGGAACTACCCCACCCATGATTTGGAGTTGGCGGCTGTGATTCACGCTTTGAAGATCCGAGGCACTATTTGTATGGGTTCACGTGGATATTTTTACAGACCACAAGAGCCTCCAGATATCTTCACCGAGGAGCTGAACTTACGGCGAAGACGGTGGTTAGAGTTGCTTAAGGATTACGATGTTGATATCCCGTACCACCCGGAAGGCCAATGTTGTGGCGATGCTCTTAGTCGTAGGTCGATGGGGAGCCTATCAGATGTGCAGCTAGAGAGGAGGGACATGGTTCGTGATTTGCATCAGTTAGCGAGCCTTGGTGTCCGTTTGATTGATTCTGATAGCAGTGGGGTTAGAGTTCGTGAGGTTGTCGAGTCTTCCATCGTCGAGGAGGTGAAGAGGCAACAGTTCGAGGATCCAGCTTTGATTCGATATCGTGATACAGCTCTTCGTGAGGGCAAGGGTCCTTTTGAGGTAGCACCTGATGGGGTGCTAAGGTTTGAGGGCAGGTTGTGTGTTCCAGATGTTTGAGACTTGGCGGAGTTCTTGGGGAAGCACACAGCGCGCGTTACTCTATCCATCCGGGGTCGACCAAGATGTACCACGACCTTAGATCTGTGTATTGGTGGGATGGCTTGAAGAGGGACGTTGCAGAGTTCGTAGCTCAGTGCCCATGTTGTCAGCAGGTGAAGGTAGAGCACCAGAGGCCTGGTGGTTTGTTACAGACGATTGAGATCCCGACCTGGAAGTGGGAGGTAATCAACATGGACTTCATCACAGGATTACCTCGCACTCAGAGGAGACATGATTCTATATGGGTTATCGTCGACAGGCTGACGAAATCAGCCCACTTTCTTCCCGTCAGGACGACTTTTTCGGCTGAGGATTATGCCAGACTTTACATCCGAGAGATCGTCAGACTGCATGGAGTCCCTACTTCGATCATATCAGACAGAGGAGCCCAGTTTACGGCTAACTTCTGGAGGTCCTTCCAGAGGGGTTTAGGGACGCAGGTGAGCCTGAGTACTGCATTTCATCCACGCATGCACGGACAGGCAGAGCGCACTATCCAGACTCTTGAGGATATGCTGCGAGCCTGTGTTATTGACTTCAGGGGTAGCTGGGAGGATCATTTGCCTCTAGTTGAGTTTGCGTATAATAATAGCTACCACTCCAGTATTCAGATGGCGCCTTATGAGGCCTTGTATGGGAGGAAGTGCAGATCGCCTATAGGTTGGTTCGATGTGGGCGAGGTGCAGCTAGTGGGACCAGATTTGGTGCAGCAGGCAGTGGATAAGGTGAAGCTTATCCGAGAGCGGCTATTGACAGCTCAGAGTCGACAGAAGTCGTATGCAGATCATCGTCGTCGGCATCTTGAGTTCGAGGTTCATGATTGGGTTTTCCTAAAGGTGTCACCCATGGCGGTGTGATGAGATTCGAAGAAGGAAACTCACCCAAGGTACATCGGGCCGCTTCGATTGTCCGCGGTAGGCAAGCGCCTATGAGTTGGATCTGCCGTCCGATCCGAGGCGGTGCATCCGGTTTTTCACGTATCTATCCGAGGAGATGTATCGGGATCCATCTGTGGTGCACCCGATTGGCGATGTCCGTGTGACCAGGGGTTATCGTATGAGAGATTCCCATAGCGATAGTCGATCGTCGGAGTTAGGCGTCTGCGACGGGGACGTGGCTTCCACAAAGTCTTGTGGCGGAACGAGCTCAGGGAGGAGATGACGTGGGAAGCCGAGGAGGACATGAGGCAGAAGTATCCTCACCTATTCCCCACACCTCCAGGTAATTCACTTTCCTCCTTGTAAATTTTCATTATCATTTATGCCTAAGTGTTATTTTGTGGCCATGTGTGGCACTTACAAACTGTTTAAGCTTCATCGATAACTGTCTTGAGAAGGAACATTCGGGACGAATGTTTCTAAGGAGGGGAGAATGTTATATCTCGTATTTCCAGAGTATGTACGTAAGGGAATACGTACAAAAAGTTTGGCTTTAAAGTTAGCCTTGGACGTTTTTTTTTTGTGCACAACTCACTAAAAGAATCGTTTTCCGACGAAACGTTTCCACAGCTTTTGTAGGGAAAATTCCGGCTATGCCATTACTAATTTTTGCGGATTTTTCCGAGAGACGAAACATTTTGGACCAACGGGAGGGCGACACTTGGCACCCTCCCATTGATGGACTTGAATCGTCCATTGGACGAAATTGGAGAGGAAGTGCACGTTTTTTGTGCCTTGTGCACAAGTCAAGGAGTTGGTAGGATATTTGTGTGGAGTAAATCTTCACCCTACACTTGCCTTGCACTTGTCTTAATCTTGGCCATTGGTTGGCCACTTCTTGACCTATAAATACCCCCTTAAAGATGAAGAGTTCTTCATCCACAAAGTTATCTTCCAAGTCTAAAAATCCTCTCCTCTCCCTTAGCCTTTCGTCCAACACCTCTCCCCCCCTTTGAGTGAGTTTGGCCGAGGGCCTACCCCCCCCTAGCCTAGCCGAAATCTACCCCCCTCCCTTGGTAGAAAAGTTGTCTTCTAGTATTGTTATAATGCCCAAAATACCCTAGCCCAAATCCCTTAGTCCTTTGTAGAAGTTGTGAAGAACTTCTAAGGTTTCTTGGAGCTACCGGGGCGTACAACTTAGGAGCTAAACCTTGCTCAGGCGCGACTTTATCTAGGATATTATTGGGCTTACCGAGGTAACTAATCCTAACCCTCTTGTGAATTAGAGAATACTTATTGTAGTAGTATAAGAATAAGTATAAATACTTAGAAGAATATTGCGAATAGAATTGAATGTTATCACGAAGAAGGGTTTAAAAGAAGAATAATTAAACTATGCTTATATAGACTGCTTTTCACAAAGAGACTTATATAGCTCACCGGGTAGGGAAGTGCTGCCCGACTTTCCGTAGAATTGTGAACCCTCTGTTTAGAATGACCTTCAGAGTAGTCCTTGATAGATGTCTGTGACTATTATAGGCTGACTCTCTGCGCGCGACATATTCAACTTGGCAGGTGGTTTTCGCTGAGAAGGTATGTGATTCTTCCTAAAGCATGATATTTTACAATATATAGTACGGTAGACGTACATGTGTTAACTGAATAATAACTACGGCAATGTCTTTGACTTAAGCCTGAATAATACTTATGGCAATGCCTCACGGCTTAAGCCTGAATAATACTTACGGCAATGCCTCACGGCTTAAGCCTGAATAACAAAGAACTGAAAACATTTCAAAAGAATACTGAATCATTTTTTTAACAGAAGATAAATATTTGGTTTTTAAAACAAAGCTTAAGAGTTATACTAGCTTTATGGGAAGTTAGGTATAACAACTTAAGAAAGATAAAAAGGAACTGTTTACTTGTTTGTTTATAAAAGCCTTGTATTGATTTCTGTTAAGTGTAGTAAGATTTGTGTGATAAGTAGACATATTATGCTACCTGGGTTAGTGTCTTGAAATACTGCGTAAGGGGGTCATTCTTGCTGTGCTTACGTTGCTAACCGGTAAGTCCGTTGTACTGTTATTGTATCACCTACCCCCTTGACTGTTATACCGAGGGCTTGCCCCCCTTGATGCGGGTCTATATGGCCTATGCGGTCTGTGAGACTATGCGGAGCAGCGGTATGCTCCAGGATTGATCATTCCGGGTGTTTAGCCTGATGCGGGGGATTCCCTATGCGGTCTGTTGAGACTATGCGGTCTTTTGAGGCTATGCGGGCTGCGGGAGCCTAGGCGGATGCCGGGGGTTGGCTGCCCCCGATGCGAGGAATACCTCATGCGGGTCTGTGTGTGACCTATGCGGGTTGCGGAAGTCCAGGACTAGGCACGCAGAATGATACTATGGGCGATTGGCCTTGCTTCGATCATTCGCGGCCTAGAATAGACCTGTTACAGTTTTTCTATTACTGTTGTTGTTTGTGATGTGGCACTATGTGCAATTGAACTGATTGTATTTGTGAAAAGGTTTTAAATACTTTGATTTCAATTTCAGTTCTTTATAGTTTCACATACTTGGTACCTGTATCGACCTCCTTCTGGCCGTTCATGCCGCAGGTGGCAAGCAGTGCTAGATCCGCATCCTTAGGATCTCTACGTTGGTGTCGAGCTCCATCTCTTCCGAGGCTCTACTTTGGTATGATCTCCGTTGTAGATAGTTTTGTCTATCGAGGTATGGCGGGGCCCTGTCCCGCCATAGTTGTATTTTTTCCTTAGAGGTCTGTAGTCATGTTGTACAGTGTCGGATGTAACTGCTAAACCTTGTTTATATATATATGCCGAAAGGCGACGTTTGTTCACATAAACTGTGTCTTATTTTATAAACTGTTTCATGTCTTGTTTTATATTTCTGCTGATTACTCTGATGTATGACTACTTGGGTGCCCCGGTAAGGCACCAGTTACGGGCCCCGGAATGGGTCGTGACAGCAACTACAAAGCAGGTGTTCATATTTATAATTACACATGTTCTCTCATATCCGTCGCAAATACGAATAAACTATTTCTAGATTTGTAAATACAGTTAAAGGGCATCACAACATTCACAGATTCATCCGAACATGCTTCACATTAGTTCAACATACATAAATGACAAAATACATTATGCTAACATATCCCACAAGCATCATACAGACCATAAAATGCAAATTAGACAGAAAGTTGGGAAGGCGATGAGTTTACCTTTTTTATGTAGCAAACTGATGCGGTGTTTCGAATCGTCGATTCACTCGGAAGGCTTGCTTATGTGATAGAGAAGGACGAGATTTATGCTTTGAGAATGTGTGTGTTGATTCTTGACTGATATTGTCAAGAAGAAAGGGTTTGCTCAATTTTTATTCTTGCTGCATGACCACCTTTTTTTCCGATTTTATTTTCTGAGTTTTTTAGACTAATTCTAGATTGATTGATATCTTAGGGGGATTCTTCCTATGAAAATCGAATGGGTTTTTTATAGTCCCGATTTCAGTACTTGATTATGGTAACTCTCATTTTCGGGACTAGTTTTGGGTATATGATAAGCTATGATTTCAAGTATTTCCTACCATAATAGGTGTTGATTTTGGACTGATTGGCTTTTGATTTTTATGCCAATTTCGTGTGATTCTTTACCAAAATTGATGGGAGTATTTATGGTATGATTTTTGGGAGATCTGGGTCTCAGTGTTGTACGATTTTTGGGTGTTTTCTTTGGTAAGTTGCGATTTTGGGAGATTGGTTTGATTTTTTATTTGGCTATGGCGAATCGATAGGGATGGTGCAATGTGTGTGCAGTGGTGGTGTGTATTTTAGGAAGATGAAGTTTTGTTCTTATTTTAGGTTAAGATATGTTTTAATGGATATTAGAAAAGAAAAGAGAAGTTGGGCTGAAGTCATTTTGGGCTTGCGGGTTTAGGAAATTAAAGTGTGGGCTTGAACGAAAAATAATGCTTTTGGGCTGTGGGTATTTAAATTACAAAATTGTTTTGGGATTTATTAAAGATAACACATGCGGACATGATATTAGAGGGGTGCTTAATGCTTTATATAAATGCAACGTCATTATTAAAATTCCTTATGTATTATGCATATTTACATATGTATGTTTTATTATTATTAAAATTATTTTGCGGTGTTAAAAATTAGTTTAATTTTATATGTAAATGATTGGAAGAGAGGGTCAAAATTGGGTGTCAACAACTTGTCTCTCTTTGACTGAAGATGATGGAAGAGTCTTCAGACAAAGACGTTGACTTATAGTCAATTTTGTATCGATCATCTAAATTAGAATGGAGATTAAGAAAGACACGGGCAAATGCCGATTCAAAAAAAATCCAGTGTCGAATTATGATGACACTGGGTCGTGGTGATAGAAAATGACACTGGGTTGTTGGTGTTGAAAAATTATGGAACGACTGACAAGCGGGCTGATACAGATTTAAAATTTGTTCCAGTGTCGAATTATGATGACACTGGAATGCCGTGAGGGTAAAACAATAAAGGCGGGCTGACGCAGATTCAAAATTTTGTCCCAGTGTCAAATTATGATGACACTAGGTTATTGGTGTTGCGGGATGCTGGAGGAGAGTAGATCGACGTTCGAAAACGCCTTTGCCTTTTGTTGGGTAGCTTGACTCCCCAACAAAATTTGCCTCAGTTCGCTGTGTAAGAGGTAGGTCCACGTTGTGCTCCTCTCCCAAATTAAGGTACCTGCAGGCTAAAGCTTAAGAAAAGTTAGTGCATAATTGTTAAGGCAAAAAATTATAAAGCATGCATATATAAGAAATACAATTTTGAGAGTAGAGATGTCGTCCCTGTGCAGATGTGATATGTTGGTGACGTTGTTTTCGGTCATGACATCTCTTTCGATCATGGTGTCGTTTTTAGACGTGGCGTCGTTTTTGGACGTGGCGTCATTTTCGAACATGATGTCGTTTTAGTATGTGGCATCGTTTTCGAACATGGCGTCATTTTCGGACATGACGTCTTTTTCGGACATGACGTCGTTTTTGGACATGCCATCATTTTCGGACATGGCGTCGTTTTCGGACATGGCGTCATTTTCGGACATGGCGTCGTTTCGCACATGACGTCGTTTTCGAACATGACGTCATTTCGGACATGACGTCAATTCGAATATGGCGTCATTTTCGGACATGGCATCATTTTCGGACATGGAGTCATTTTCGGACGTGGCGTCGTTTTTAGACATGGCACCATTTTCGGACGTGGTCATTTTCAGACGTGGCGTCATTTTCAGTGTTACACCCCGTATTTACAAGACATGTTTTAAGGTAGTACGTAAGAGCTCACAAGTGTTAAGATTTGAGACTTGTAAAAAGTTATCGGAATTATGGAATTGTCGAAAAAACGAAATATTGTGACGAATGGGAGGGCGACACGTGTCACCCCCCTATGTTGTCTTGGACGAATTGAAGCATGGACACAATGGTCATTTGACCCTTGTTAGAAAGACAAGTCTTGCTAGTAGTCAAGCTTGAGAAAGTTGACTAAGTCAAAGGGTCCAAAGTCTTGATATTTTATAAGATTTCATCCAAATCACCCATTTGTCCACACCTTGACCCTCCATGTCCCATATTATACTACTAGTAGTGTGAGAGAGCCCAACACTTAGCAAAAATTTACAAAAAATTGGATGAACATAGGCACAAGCTCTCGGGTTCACCTATAGGAAGAAGGAAATTTTTTTAGTTTCTTGTTCATTCAACTCCACACTTTAAACCAAGGTTCTTGAGGGTAGTGTAAGCATATCTCAATAGTAAAATCCCGGAAAAAGAGAGTTTTCGTATTAGTCGCAAAGTGAAAACCTAGTGGCTTTCTAGGTTTTGGATAGGAAGTTTGAAGGAAAGTTGTTGGTAGGGTTCTAAGGGTCTCAACAAGCGGATTGAAGTGTCTTGGAGAGGCTCTAAACTACTAAGGAGCGACTTCAGATTGAGAATTGGATCAAGGATCGTTAAGGTATAATCTTGTCTTTTAAGGTGTTACAAGATTATATATTTCTATTGTTGTTGTTAGCTTTGCATGTTGATAGCATGAAGTTGGTATGTTGAAGTTTATAAGTATTATGGATTGCTTGTAGCTTAATCCGAAATGTTGTGCAAGCCACTTGAAAATTGGATTACTAATTGGTCGTTTATTAGAAATCGTCGCATGTTACTTACTTAAAGATTATGGTTATTATGATCAAATGCGACTTGATATCATGTTATGCTACCAATTTGGATTGAAATGGAAATTTGATAAGAATTGGTATGGTTGAACTCAAGGTGGCCGAATTTGGACTTTTAGTTTGTTATTCATTGGTATTGGACTACTTTCTAAATTGTGAGCCAATTGGGGTTGTTTAGTTATTCATTTGTATTGGACTACCTTCTATATTGTTGTGAGCCAATTGGGGCTGTTTAGTTATTGTATTTCGGCCTTGAAAAAGGTGGCAAAGTAAGTAGAAACAAAGGAGGTGTTGTCCGATTTTCCGTAGAATTTAGTGACTTAGCACTTAGAATGTTCTACGTTTGAATTAAGAGGTTAATGGACGTATTATGGCCATTATAGGTTGAAGTACTTTGGAGCCTTTTTTCAACTTGTCGCTAGTCGTCGCGAGGTATGTGAACCTCTTCTTTCTTTGGCAAGATCCTACGTATGAAATCTCCATGTGATAGTATTTCAAGATTTCTTCTACTCTTAGAAGTTAAGAAGTATTTACATTGTTGAATCTAAGTTAAGAGTATGTTTAAATTGTCCTAAGTCCTTACCAAGTCTTATGGGAGATGTTGGTAAGAATGGTTAGGAAATTATGAGATTTGATTTAAAGCTATGTGTCTTGATGTATTTAAAGCAAGTAAGTGGATTTTATGTTCGAAAACGACTTGAATTTATATGTGAAAAGGAGATTGATTTTAAAAGTGGAAGTTATATGATTTTAAGAGAATAAGTTACTTGGTTTTGGAAGTGTATGGAACTTTATATTTTTTTTTTATAAGTATAAGTAATTGGACTTTAAAGAATGTATGTTATGAAGTTTTAAGACTATGAACTTTGGTTGTCTCTTAAGGATTTTGAAACTTTATTTTTCAAGTTATGTGACTTGAGCTTTAAAAAGAAAGAAGTTTTATGATTCTTTTAAGTATGTAAGTACGTAGTATTTTTGGGTTTAGTTTCCCTAATGTTGCAAGAATAAAAGGGCCTTAAGTTCTCTAAAATGAATGGTTGTTATAATAGCTTTATGGGAAGTTGTTATGACGACTTAAGAAGAAGTGAAAAGATGGTTTAAAAATGTTATGTAAGGAAATATTACACCGAGCCTACAAATAGGCCGGATTACGTTATGAGATACACCGAGCCTACAAATAGGCCGGATTACGTTATGAGACACACCGAGCCTACAAATAGGCCGGATTACGCCATATTACCCCGAGCCTTCACATAGGCCGGGTTACGTCATCTTACACCGAGCTCCACAGGCGGGCCGGATTATGCTACATGATTCCACAGTACACCGAGCCCCACAGGCGGGCCGGATTATGTCACATGATTCATCAGTACACCGTGTCCCGCAAATGGGCCGGATTATGTTATGTAAGATATGTAAGTTATGTGAAAAAAAGACTGGATTAAACTCTTAAGTATGTATGTAAGAATATGTTGTTAAATCTTATTGAAAGGAGGAAAGGAACGGTTAATATATGATATGATTTGGTTATTGCATTTTATTTCTGTTCCATACTCGGTACCTGTTGTACTGACCCCCTTCGGGGGGCTGCGTTCATGCCCGCAGGTGATAGGTACACCGGTTGGTGATCCTTGCTCTTAGGATCTCTGTTCAGTTTTTGGAAAGAAGCTCCTTTCACACCGGAGGCTTATCTTTTGGTACGGTTTCCCTGATGTGGTAGACTTATGTACATTCAGGGGTATGGCGGGGCCCTGTCCCGCCGCAGTTGTAATTCTTAGAGGTATGTAGTCTCATGTTGTGGGTCGGTTTGTAAAAAGTAAGGGATGTAACTGCTGTTGTTATGTATATGTATATGTGTCCAAGAAGGTGGCCTTATCGACTAACCTGTGGTTTAATTTCTCGTTATTTTATTTTATAAGTTTCATGTATGTTCACGCTATTCTCTCGATGTATACAACAGGTGCCTGTGTAGGGCACCGCCGCGCCCGGTCGGGTCGTGACAAAAGTGGTATCGAGCGATTAGTCTCGGAAAGTGTCTACGCACGCGTGTCTAGTAGAGTCTTGATTATCGGTGTGTTGTGCACCACATCTATAATCGTGAGGCTGCAGGACATTTAGGATTGGTTTCCATTCTTCTCACTCGAGATCGCGCAGCAGAGTCAGACATTAATAGGTTGATCCGTCTCGACGTATTCTTATGTATGTGAATCGCCTATGCCTCCCTGGCGCACCGAGGCCCGGCAAGGCAAAGCAGCGGCGAGCCGCCGAAGGCGCAGAGTTACCAGAGTCGGGCACGCACTATGCCCGAGGTAGTAAGCGGTCGGCGAGTTCAGCCACGCCGGCAGATAGAGGAGCCGAGAGCGCAGAGCTCCAGAGGTTCCTGCACCGAGCCTCCGCCCGCAGCCGGCCGAGTATAGAGACTACGGGAGCGATCCGATTATTGACCAAGATAGTAGTCGGGCAAGACCGACAGCGAGCAGCAAACCACCCTGAGCCGATGGTTTGCGGATTAGGGATTTTCTAGGATGTCATCCACCTGAGTTTTATGGTTCGAGATCTGATGAGGATCCGCAGGAGTTCATTCGGCAGCTACAGCGGACCACGCAGGTTCTTAGGGCTTCAGAGACAGAGTCTGTTACGCTATCCTCCTACCGGTTACGCGATATCGCGTTGAACTGGTTTGAGTCGTGGTTGCTTTCAAGAGGTGATGATGCTCTTCCAGCTGTTTGGGAGGAGTTTATAGAGGCCTTCATGGATCACTTTTTGCCTCCTGAGATGAGGAGAGCCCGGGTAGACAGATTCTTGACCTTGAGGCAGAACGGGAGGACTATCAGAGAGTATTGCTTGGAGTTTGACTCCTTGTCCAGACATGCGCATACTATTGTGGCTAACATGGCTGATAGAGTTCATCGCTATGTTATGGGGCTAGACCGTTATATGATCACTGCTTGCCTGGGAGTAGCCCTTCAGCCAGGAATGGATATTGCCAGGATGCAGACATATGCACAGGGGATTGAGGATGGAGAGAGGACCGACCAAAGCGCGCCACCCAAGAGGCCGGGACGAGGGTTGTGGTGATTTTCAAGCGGAGAGCCTCGCAGCTAGGTCTACGCTCACCGGCATGCAGTTCTCCTTCCCGTTTTCTCGCGCAGGTTAGATCACCGTAATTCGGGAGCCGGTCGAGCTCCGTGGCTTCGATTCAGATGCGCACACGGGTTCTAGCGTCGGCCCTCTTCCTCGGTGTTCACAGCAGGCCGCATCACCACGGGAATGTCTTACGCATCGTGTCTGTTTACTGTGGGCCGCGAGGCCATATGTTGAGGATTGTCCTAGCGGGAGAGTTACAGGGGATAGAAAGGTCTACCGGATCGTCATGGTTCTTCGCCTTCGTAGCTAGGCAAGATGTTCATGCACGGCAGCCGCGGCAGGTCGTGGTGGAAGTTCGCTTAGCGGTCCTTTGAACCGCCTATATGAATTCGGGTATATCTTCGCCCTTACTGATTTGTATGCATGATAAGGTTATTATATGTTTAAGTATCAAGAACGGATAATATTGAAATTATGTACGATCCTGAAGTAAGTTGGAAGTGCGAAAGATAATCTTTTAGGCCTTGAATGAGTATAGTAATAATGCACACTATGGATTGTTTCCTCGTTTGGTTTGTGATGGATAAATATGCAAGTACGGTATATTAGGGCCATATGTGGCATAATTAGGTTTTGCTAAGTGCAAGTTTATGAGACTATGCCAAGGAATGATAGATTGAGCTCCGAAAGAACATTCGGGGACGAATGTTTCTAAGGGGGGAAGAATGTTACACCCCGTATTTACAAGACATGTTTTAAGGTAGTACGTAAGAGCTCACAAGTGTTAAGATTTGAGACTTGTAAAAAAGTTATCGGAATTATGGAATTGTCGGAAAAACGAAATATCAGGATTTAATGGGAGGGCGACACGTGTCACCCCCCTTATGTTGTCTTGGACGAATTGAAGCATGGACACAATGGTCATTTGACCCTTGTTAGGAAGACAAGTCTTGCTAGTAGTCAAGCTTGAGAAAGTTGACTAAGTCAAAGGGTCCAAAGTCTTGATATTTTATAAGATTTCATCCAAATCACCCATTTGTCCACACCTTGACCCTCCATGTCCCTTATTATACTACTAGTGAGAGAGCCCAACACTTAGCAAAAATTTAAAAAAAATGGATTAACATAGGAACAAGCTCTCGTCATCACCAATAGGAAGAAGGAAAAAAAATTCGTTTCTTGTTCATTCAACTCCACACTTTAAACCAAGGTTCTTGAGGGTAGTGTAAGCATATCTCAATAGAAATATCCCGGAAAAAGAGAGTTTTCGTATTAGTCGCAAAGTGAAAACCTAGTGGCTTTCTAGGTTTTGGATAGGAAGTTTGAAGGAAAGTTGTTGGTAGGGTTCTAAGGGTCTCAACAAGCGGATTGAAGTGTCTTGGAGAGGCTCTAAACTACTAAGGAGCGACTTCGGATTGGGAATTGGATCAAGGATCGTTAAGGTATAATCTTGTCTTTTAAGGTGTTACAAGATTATATATTTATATTGTTGTTGTTAGCTTTGCATGTTGATAGCATGAAGTTGGTATGTTGAAGTTTATAAGTATTATGGATTGCTTGTAGCTTAATCCGAAATGTTGTGCAAGCCACTTGAAAATTGGATTACTAATTGGTCGTTTATTAGAAATCGTCGCATGTTACTTACTTAAAGATTATGGTTATTATGATCAAATGCGACTTGATATCATGTTATGCTACCAATTTGGATTGAAATGGAAATTTGATAAGAATTGGTATGGTTGAACTCAAGGTGGCCGAATTTGGACTTTTAGTTTGTTATTCATTGGTATTGGACTACTTTCTAAATTGTGAGCCAATTGGGGCTGTTTAGTTATTCATTTGTATTGGACTACCTTCTATATTGTTGTGAGCCAATTGGGGCTGTTTGGTTATTGTATTTCGGCCTTGAAAAATGTGGCAAAGTAAGTAGAAACAAAGGAGGTGTTGTCCGATTTTCCGTAGAATTTAGTGACTTAGCACTTAGAATGTTCTACGTTTGAATTAAGAGGTTAATGGACGTATTATGGCCATTATAGGTTGAAGTACTTTGGAGCCTTTTTGCAACTTGTCGCTAGTCGTCGCGAGGTATGTGAACCTCTTCTTTCTTTGGCATGATCCTACGTATGAAATCTCCATGTGATAGTATTTCAAGATTTCTTCTACTCTTAGAAGTTAAGAAGTATTTACATTGTTGAATCTAAGTTAAGAGTATGTTTAAATTGTCCTAAGTCCTTACCAAGTCTTATGGGAGATGTTGGTAAGAATGGTTAGGAAATTATGAGATTTGATTTAAAGCTATGTGTCTTGATGTATTTAAAGCAAGTAAGTGGATTTTATGTTCGAAAACGACTTGAATTTATATGTGAAAAGGGGATTGATTTTAAAAGTGGAAGTTATATGATTTTAAGAGAATAAGTTACTTGGTTTTGGAAGTGTATGGAACTTTATATTTTTTTTTATAAGTATAAGTAATTGGACTTTAAAGAATGTATGTTATGAAGTTTTAAGACTATGAACTTTGGTTGTCTCATAAGGATTTTGAAACTTTATTTTTCAAGTTATGTGACTTGAGCTTTAAAAGAAAGAAGTTTTATGATTCTTTTAAGTATGTAAGTACGTAGTATTTTGGGTTTAGTTTCCTAATGTTGCAAGAATAAAAAGGGCCTTAAGTTCTCTAAAATGAATGGTAGTTATAATAGCTTTATGGGAAGTTGTTATGACTAATTAAGAATAAGTGAAAAGATGTTTTAAAAATGTTATCAAAGGAAATAATACACACAGCCTACCAATAGGCCGGACACGTTATGAGATACACCGAGCCTACAAATAGGCCGGATTACGTTATGAGACACACCGAGCCTACAAATAGGCCGGATTACGCCATATTACCCCGAGCCTTCACATAGGCCGGGTTACGTCATCTTACACCGAGCTCCATAGGCGGGCCGGATTATGCTACATGATTCCACAGTACACCGAGCCCCACAGGCGGGCCGGATTATGTCACATGATTCATCAGTACACCGTGTCCCGCAAATGGGCCGGATTATGTTATGTAAGATATGTAAGTTATGTGAAAAAAAGACTGGATTAAACTCTTAAGTATGTATGTAAGAATATGTTGTTAAATCTTATTGAAATGAGGAAATGAACGGTTAATATATGATATGATTTGGTTATTGCATTTTATTTCTGTTCCATACTCGGTACCTGTTGTACTGACCCCCTTCGGGGGGCTGCGTTCATGCCCGCAGGTGATAGGTACACCGGTTGGTGATCCTTGCTCTTAGGATCTCTGTTCAGTTTTTGGAAAGAAGCTACTTTCACACCGGAGGCTTATCTTTTGGTACGGTTTCCCTGATGTGGTATACTTATGTACATTCAGGGGTATGGCGGGGCCCTGTCCCGCCGCAGTTGTAATTCTTAGAGGTCTGTAGTCTCATGTTATGGGTCGGTTTGTAAAAAGTAAGGGATGTAACTGTTGTTGTTATGTATATGTATATGTGTCCAAGAAGGTGGCCTTATCGGCTAACCTTTGGTTTAATTTCTCGTTATTTTATTTTATAAGTTTCATGTATGTTCCGCTGCTATTCTCTGATGTATACCTGAACAGGGTGCCCAGGTAGGGCACCAGTCGCGGGCCCGGGGTCGGGTCGTGACATTCAGACCTGGCGTCGTTTCGGCATGGCGTCGTTTTCGGAAATGGCGTCGTTTTGGACATGGCATCATTTTTGGACATGCCGTCATTTTGAACATGGCATCGTTTTCGGACATGACGCCATTTTCGGACATGGCATCATTTTCGGACCTGGCGTCATTTTCAGACCTGGCGTCGTTTTCGGACCTAGCGTTATTTTCGGACCTGGCGTCGTTTCCGGACATGTTGTCATTTTCGGAAATGGCGTTGTTTTCGTACATGGCGTCATTTTCATACGTGGCATCGTTTTCGGACATGGCGTCTTTTTCGAACATGGCGTCTTTTTCGAACATGGCGTCGTTTTTGGACATGACATCATTTTCGGACATGGCATCGTGTCATCATTTCTTGGACATGGCGTCGTTTTCGGACATGACGTCATTTTCGGACCTGGCGTCATTTTCGGACATGGAGTCGTTTTCTGACATGGCATCATTTTCGGACATGGCGTCATTTTCGGACATCGCGTCGTTTTCGAACATGGCGTCATTTTCAGACATGACGTCATTTTCAGACATGACGTCATTTTCGGACATGGCGTTGTTTTCGGACATGGCGTCATTTTCGGACATGGTGTCATTTTGGACATGACGTCATTTTCGAACATGGCATCGTTTCGGACATGGCATCATTTTTTGGACATGGCGTCGTTTTCGGACATGACGTCATTTTAGGACATGGCATCATTTTCATAAATGACGTCATTTGCGGACCTGACGTCATTTTCGGACCTGGCGTCATTTTCAAATCTGGCGTCGTTTCGGACATGGCTTCATTTCGGACATGACGTCATTTTCGGACATGACGTCATTTCGGACATGACGTCATTTCGGACATGACGTCATTTTTGGATATGGCGTCGTTTCGGACATGTCGTCATTTTCGGACATGGCATCGTTTTCGGACATGGCATCGTTTTCGGACATGGCATCTTTTTCGGACATAGCGTCGTTTTCGGACCTGGCAACGTTTTCGGATCTGACAACGTTTTCGGACCTGGCGTCGTTTTTGGACCTGGAGTCGTTTTCGGACATGGCGTCATTTTCAGAAATGGCGTCATTTCGGAAATGGCGTCATTTTGGACGTGGCGTCATTTTCGGGCGTGGCATCATTTTCGGACCTAGCGTCATTTTCGGATGTAGCGTAGTTTTTGGACATGGCGTCATTTTCAGACGTGGCGTCATTTTCGGACATAGTGTCATTTTCGGACGTGACGTCATTTTCGGACATGGCGTCTTTTTCGAACGTGGCATCGTTTCAGACGTACTATTGATGATGTCGTTTTCAGAAGTGATGTTGATGAAGACGTCATTGCGTTTATGCTCATGCTCTTGTGAATTAATTCTCCTGCAAGCTAAGCTTAAGAAATAATTAGTGCATAACTGTTAAAACAAAATGATGAATATACGAAAAATGTAATTTTGCAAGTAGAGATGTCATCCCTGTATGATGTGTAGAATGCTGCGAATAATGAGATGTTGTCCTTGCACGGAAATGCTAAATGCTGCAACTACTGAGATGTTGTCCTTTCATTGACGTGATGCGTTTGTGAACCGCATGGATTGACATGATGCCCTTGATCTAGGTGTTGTGCGTTTGTGAACCACATGAGTTGCAATGTAACTCTGTGGCCGAGCTGATGCGTCGGACTTTGTTGCGGAATTTGAATTTTGATTGTTGTTATGTTTTCTACTTCTACTGCTCTTTGATCGTTGTTGTCTTTTCTGCTGCTTCTAAAGAACTGCAGAATTTGAACTTTGATTGTTGCTGTCTTTTATGCTTTTGCTATTATGAAGAACTGCAGAATGCTTTCTTTTCTACTTCTGTTGCTTCTGTTGTGGAATTTGAACTTTGATTTTTGCTGTCTTTTCTGCTTATGCTGCTTCTTTCTGCTTCTGCTGATATGAAGAACCTTCTTATTGTGTTTTCTGATTCTGTTGTTGTATTTTCTGTTTCTGCTAATATGAAGAACCTTCTTGTTGTATTTTCTACTTCTACTAATATGAAGAACCTGCGCTCAAAGAAAACTTGTGAGTTTTGGGGGGAGCGGTCGATTCACGTTGACTTTGCAGCTTTGGTTTCTTGATGCTTGCTCGCCTGACTTGTTTGGATCTATAACCGCTGCCTGGTTTCCTGCCTTTGCTAGCTGTTAATGAAAATATTTTATCGTTTGTGATAAAGTGTGTATTTTATTAAAACAAGTGGAGAAATTTTCTAATGGTGTGACCGAAGCTGATTTAGGCCACCTACGTATCCCGACGAGGGAATCAGGTCATAACGTAGTTCATTACAAGAAAAAGGGGTTGTAATATTTTCTAAGATGGGACCGAAGCCGATATAGGCAGCATACGTATCCCACCAAGGGAATCAGGTCATAACGTAGTTCACGTTTACAAAAGGGAATGATATAGTTTTTTTCTGAGAGTGGGACCGAAGCCGATGTTGTCGCCTACGTATCACGCTGAGGGAATCAGGTCATAACATAGTTCCAATTATTTTAATTTAAACTAGTACAAAGTTCTATCGAGCTCATTGGAGGACCAGGACAGGGGTGCAAGTCCAATTTTGCATCTCGGATAGTTGGCGTGATTTTCAGCATCATCTTCTTTTGATTCCTGAGCAGTGCATGCTTTGATATATGACTGATTCAGAGGTTGAACTCTTTTGGAGATTAGTCGATGATTCAACCTTCTTCCCTTTCCGGGCTGGCGTAATAGTCCCTTTTGGACTGCTTTCTTCATCTTCAATAAACATGTTCACATAGGCATTGTCATGATCGGGAAAACGGTCATTGTTTACATCTGAAGAAGCTTCTTCTAGTTGTATGACTCCTGCTTTGATTAACTCCTCAATTTTATCCTTGAGTGCATAGCAATTTTCAACGTCGTGTCCCTCGACCCCGGAGTGGTATGCACAATGTTTAGTTTCATCGTGCCATCTGGAAGTAGGTTTGGGGTTATTCTTAGGAATTGGTTGGAGTATTCCTGCGGTCTTCAGCTTCTTATATACTTGGGCTACAGGTTCGGCCAAATGTGTATAGCTTTTGGTTGGCTTTCTTTCAGTATTTATGCGATGTTTGGGTGCATTTGGTGTACATGTTTGTGACTGCGATGAGTATGAGGGATTTGGATATGTTGGTTGTGTATGGTAAACAGGGTATGGAGTAGTGCAGTGCTGATAATACGGTTGTAGGTTTTGGGTGTCTTCGTCATAGTAAGAAGGTGGTGGGCTTTGATACACCGGGAACTGGTATGGCCTATGCTCCTGAATGACCATGACTGGGAATGTTGGATCTCTTTTTCTTTGGGAGGTACCTCCGATTGAATCTGACTGCATTGCTCTATTAGTTGTGTTATACCCCGTATTTCCAGAGTATGTACGTGAGCGCGTACGTATTATAATTTGAGCCTTAAAGTTGGCTAGATTCGAAATTTTGTGCACAAGTGCCAAAAAGAGTCGTTTTCCGACGAAACGTTTCCACAGCTTTCGTAGGGAAAATTCCGGCTATGTCATTTATAATTTTTGCGGATTTTTCCGAGAGACGAAACATTTTGGACCAACGAGAGGGCGACACTTGTCACCCTCTAATTGGAAGGAGTGGACGGACGAAATGGCATGGTGAGCACGTTTTTTGTGCCTTTCCCTTGGTCAAGGGTTAGGTAGGATATTTTGTGGTAGATGGATAAGGTTGCACATGGCTAAATCTTGGCCTTACACTTGCTATGCACTTGTCTTCATCTTGGCCATTGGTTGGCCTTCACTTGACCTATAAATACCCCTCTAGCTGAAGACATTCTTCATCCTAAACTTGAGCAATCTATCTAAGTCTCAAACTACTCCCTCTTAGCTTGAGCTTTTCGTCCCTCTCCCCCCGGCGAGTTGTGCGTGGCCGAGAGCCCCCACCCCCTCCCTCATGAAGCCTTGGCCGGAGGTACCCCCCCCTAGCCTAGTTGTCTCGTATAAATACCCCCCCCTTTGTGGTATAGAAATACTCTCCTAGTATTGTTGTTATGCCCAAAATACTTTAGCCCAAATACCTTGTAGTATTCCCAAAGTTACCTCTATACGTAGAGCCCGGAAATACTACCTTTTGTCCTTTTAGTCTCAAACCGAAACCCTAAGGAAATCTTCATAGTTGGTTGAAGTATTTAAGTAGAAGTTGGTTAGAACTTCTAAGGGTTGTTTGGAGCGGATTGAGCGCCGGAGGTGAGCTAAACCTTGCTCAGATCGACATATATACTCCGATAATTTTGGGCTTATCGAGGTAAACACTCTTGACCTTCTATTGTAATTGGGAATTACATGTTGTAGGAATATATAGTTGAAGTATACTATATATAGTACTGAACATTATAATTGTGCGGCAATGTCTTGCGACTTAAGCCTGAATTTAAAGAAGAATCAATCAGTAATTACATAGGGTATCAGACATGAGACTTGTGTAGCATTACTATGTAGTAGAATTGTACACGCCCAAGTTAGACGTGTTAACCCCACTGGTTGGCTTGTAGCCGCCTCGATAGAGGAGGAGATTTACGCTGCATGTGTGAGGTGCCGCTAATTTTCGTAGAATATGGAACAATGAGATCTAGATGTTAATAGCGCCTTGTGGCCTTATAGGTCAAGTACTACGTGTGGAGTGATCCGCTGACCGAGAGTGTAGCAGCGGTTTGAGGTACTTGAGCGCTTTGCTATTAGTCGATACTGTCGCGAGGTATGTGAACCTCTTCCTATCTGTTTCTAGCATGATATGTGTATAACTATGTAGTACGGCAGAGACGCATGTGTTAAATGTATTTGATTGTCTTTAAACATAAAGTGTTATAACGGCTTTATGGGAAGTTGGTTATAACAGCTCTATGTACATGAGAAATGCTTTGTGGTTTTTAAAAGATAACTGATTTGACTTATAACCGACTGGATGTAAAAGAACCTTGGAGTATTCTAAAAGATTAAGAAACCTTTTTGAAAGAAGTGTGTACTTGGTTTGAAAACATAAGAGTTATACCAGCTTTATGAGAAGTTAGGTGTAACACCTTAAGAGAGATAAAAAGAATGGTTTAATGGTTTAGAAGTTAAGAGACTTATTCTTAAAGGATAAGAGACTTGACTTAATATGGATGTTTGTGTGAAACCTCATTCGTGAGTAATGAGTACTTGGTTTTTGGAAGGAATAATGTTTTACTGATTTCGGAAATCAGAATGTGTATCGACAAACCACTGCAGCGTTAATAAAGGAAAATGTATTGAATAATTAAGTATTATTAAAAACCAGTAGAAACCTCCATCTGCATAGAAGCTAAGATGAGACAAAATGATATTACATTTTCTAGATCATGGTTGCTTAATAAGATTGATTATGAACAAGAATAACCTACTACTTTATGGCATATGTTACTCAATTGTTTTAAAAGAGATTAAGACATTGAACTATGAAACTTTTCAAAAAGAGACATGCGTAATTAAAATTACGCAAACACCAACCTAATGGAAAAGAAAGGCATTGTGTTGTCTTAAAATGGTTTAAAGCATAAGGTGTTATAACAGCTTTATGGGAAGTTGGTTATAACGACCTTATGAAAACAAAAGAAAGGTTTTATCATTGGTTTTAACGTGGTAACTTGACTTTAAAAAAGAAAGTATGGAAATTGTTTTGGTTTACTTAAAAGATATAAGTCACTCTATTTTTATACTACGGGTATCGGGTGACTTTTATAAAAGGGATAAATCTCTTTAAAAGGAATTTAACGTACGTAGTACTTTAGGGTTAAAAACCGAACTTGGGCATAAAATGGAAGTACTTCGAGTTGTGTATAAACTTGCCTATGCTTGTTGTTGTGAAACTTGCCTATGCTTGTTGTTGTGAAACTTGCCTATGCTTGTTGTTGTGAAACTTGCCTATGCTTGTTGTGATAGCCTTTGTTGTGCAAGAATTGTGTTTCTATACTACCGCGTCTCTCGATGGAGGGTCGGTTGACTTGTTGAGAACTTACTTGGACGTGACCGGCAGTGACGGATAAATTCCACAGCACGCCTCGCTGATAGTGTTACTTTGTTAATCGCTTTGGACATACTGACACGATGCGTAGCGCACGGGTATGCTTCCACTTTGATTACCGCCTTGTTGTCTTATTGTTTCCCTTTGGACATGCTGACACGATGCGTAGCGCACGGGTATGCTTCCAGTTGGAATCTTTGTCTTATTGTTTCCTTCGACACGCCGACACGACGCGTAGCGCACGTATGCTTCCATTTGGAATGTTGTCTTATTTGTTCCCTTTGGACATACCGACACGACGCGTAGCGCACGTATGCTCCCATTTGGATTGTTGTCTTGTTGTTATCATATCATGCATCGCCAGCGGCGGAAGGTACTCACGGGCGGATTGATGTTGTGGCGTGAGACCGAATTGATATAATCATATGTGTGTACCGTAGGTTGGTTATCATACCGCCTCCCGCTTATAGACTATTATGATTTCATTTACGATTTTACGCTTTCACATACTTGGTACTGTAGATCGACCTCCTTCTGGCCGCGTTCATGCCGCAGTAGAGTACATCTACCGCCGATCCCCGCTAGGATCTCATTTCAGCTTTGGGAAGCTCCGCTCTTCGGAGGCTTATCTGTTGGTATGTTACCCCGAGTCCGCAGGGTTCTTGTACATTCGTGGGTATGGCGGGCCCTGTCCGTCATAGTTGTTGTATAAACTCTTAGAGGTCTGAGTAATCGTGGCAAGGTGGTTTTGTAAAAGGATTAAACTGCTCGTTTTAAAAAGAGTTGTTTATATATATTTTATTGGAAGGTAACCGCTTGGTTGGCCTGCTTTCATTATCTTGTCTCATGTTCATGTTTAAGTTTTTATTTCCGCCGGTTTTCTCTCGATGTTGTATCACTAGGGTGCCCGGTAGGCACCGCCACGCCCGGATCGGGTCGTGACAAAAGTGGTATCGAGCGATTAGTCTCGGAAAGTGTCTACGCATCGTGTCTAGTAGAGTCTTGATTATCGGTGTGTGTGCACCACATCTATAATCGTGAGGCTATAGGACATTTAGGATTGGTTTCATTCTTCTCATTCCGAGATCGTGCCTTAGAGCCGTGTAATAAGATCGACCCTCCGACATACTTCGCTTTTACCGCTTATGCCTCCGTAAGGCAACCCGGGCCTGGCGGCAAGGCAAACAGAGGAGTCGCGAGTAGAGCAAATGCAGCCTCTACAGACCCCAAGACTGAGCCTCCGCCCCACACCGGAGCAGCAGGAGATGGGTTACTGAGAGATGGCCCGCCATCGCCGTGATCGTGGCCGCATACGGCGATAGATCGACGCAGCAGCTTCAAAGAGCACCCGTAGTTCACCCCGAGCGCATTTGAGATTACGGATTTTCCGAGATGTAACCTCCGTAGTTTTATGGGTCGAGGCACGAGAATGATCCGCAGGAGTTCATCCGGCGATTCTGGATCATGAGAGTGATCAAGGCACGGAGACCGAGTCGCTGGTCCTAGGTTCGCATCGGCCGCGTGATACCGCAATGATTGGTTTGATTCGCGAGCCGCCCCGGGAGAGAATGCACTTCCGGCTTTATGGGACGAGTTCTCAAAGGCATTTCTTGCACACTTCTTGCCTCCACAGATGAGGAGGGTTCGGGCCGACAGATTTTTGGTGTTGCGGCAGAACGGGCGTTCGGTTCGGGAGTACAATGTGGAGTTCGACTCATCGGCGAGACGTCCCGCATTAGTGGCTAGTATGGAGGATCGAGTGCACCGATATGTTACAGGCTCGATGATTACCTAGCGAGAGTTGTTCGTGTAGCTCTTCACCGGCATGGACATTGCCCGCACGCAGCTTATGCACTCGAGGTGAGGAGCGGAGAAATCGACGAAATGATCAAGGTCAGCAGAAGAGGGCCAGAACAGCAGGGTCCTTTGGTGACTTTCGAGGCGGACCGCCTCAGCAGAAGACTAGTTATACGCCTCCGCCAAGATGCAGTGGTCCTCCACAATCTTGAGCATCCAGAGTATTCGTGAGCGGTCGTGGCTCCAAGGGTTCAGATTTTCGGGAGAGCGGTGTTAGCGGTGAAGCCACCCCTACCTCGTTGTGACTGTGTGGTAGACTCCACGGTGGGAGTGTCGTGCTAGTCCGGAGTTTGTTTTACATGCGGCGGCAGGCCATTTTGGGAGAAACCGTCCACTGGGGTAGTACCGTAGGATAGCACGAATACGAGATCGTTGTGGGTTCTTCACCTTCCATAGCCAGCAGATGTTCATACACCGGCGGCCACGGTAGAGGTCGCGTGGAAGTTCCAGTTTAGCGGTCCTCGAACCGCCTACTTTCAGGTATATCCTTAACCCTCTAGAGTTTTGTATGTATTGATGTTGTGATTAGTGTTATGTTCGGATAGCTTTGTGCTAAAATGTGATGTAGAACCTGGTTAGTGAGAAGGGTAAGCTTGAGGGTGAGGAAATGATGAACCCTAGAATATTACAGTTGAGACCTTAGATGTAAGGCCGTCTTGAGTACAAGTTTTTGCAAGTGATCCTTGTCGGAGTGCATTTTATGCCTAGAATGTATTGTGTGATAAGTCCCTGGGTAGTGTGAAATGGAAGTGGTAGCTTTCATGACCTGTAGAGGTAAGATTGTTCCGGATCGGGAACAAGAGCGTGATGCGTAAGTGGGTCGGGTCAGCCATGTTGAGGGCCAACCCGCGGCCGGTTTCAAAGTGGGGTCAGCTCTGGGTGGTCCCGCCAGGTGGTAGGGTCACGAGGGCGCTAGGCCCATGATTAGATAACCATCGTATGAGTTCGTGGATATGTTCGACCAGAAGCGGATCGTGAAGACCGGGAATGGCCTTTAGGGAGAGTGAAGCTAGTAAGATGACCAAGTTTGGAGGTTGTGACTCCAAAGTATTGGGAACTGAAGCGATGACTGAAGTGTGGTACGTATACTAGAAGAGTTCAAGTGTTCAAAGCGGCACGGCGAGTAGGAAGGAGAGAACGTGTGTTACTTTGTTGCCATGTGTGGCATTGGAAATTTGTTTAAAGTTAAGAGGAACTTTATCGTTATCCGCTTCGGAAGGAACATTCGGGACGAATGTTTCTAAGGAGGGGAGAATGTTATACCCCGTATTTCCAGAGTATGTACGTGAGCGCGTACGTATTATAATTTGAGCCTTAAAGTTGGCTAGTTTCGAAATTTTGTGCACAAGTGCCAAAAAGAGTCGTTTTCCGACGAACGCTTTCCTGACTTTCGTAGGGAAAATTCCGGCTATGTCATTTATAATTTTTGCGGATTTTTCCGAGAGACGAAACATTTTGGACCAACGAGAGGGCGACACTTGTCACCCTCTAATTGGAAGGAGTGGACGGACGAAATGGCATGGTGAGCACGTTTTTTGTGCCTTTCCCTTGGTCAAGGGTTAGGTAGGATATTTTGTGGTAGATGGATAAGGTTGCACATGGCTAAATCTTGGCCTTACACTTGCTATGCACTTGTCTTCATCTTGGCCATTGGTTGGCCTTCACTTGACCTATAAATACCCCTCTAGTTAAGACATTCTTCATCCTAAACTTGAGCAATCTATCTAAGTCTCAAACTACTCCCTCTTAGCTTGAGCTTTTCGTCCCTCTCCCCCCCTCCTAGTTGAGCTTGGCCGAGAGCCACCACACCCTCCCTCATGGAAGCCTTGGCCCGGGGTACCCCTAGCCTAGTTGTCTCGTATAAATACCCCCCCCTTTGTGGTATAGAAATACTCTCCTAGTATTGTTGTTATGCCCAAAATACTTTAGCCCAAATACCTTGTAGTATTCCCAAAGTTACCTCTATACGTAGAGCCCGGAAATACTACCTTTTGTCCTTTTAGTCTCAAACCGAAACCCTAAGGAAATCTTCATAGTTGGTTGAAGTATTTAAGTAGAAGTTGGTTAGAACTTCTAAGGGTTGTTTGGAGCGGATTGAGCGCCTTGAGTAGAGCTAAACCTTGCTCAGATCGACATATATACTCCGATAATTTTGGGCTTATCGAGGTAAACACTCTTGACCTTCTATTGTAATTGGGAATTACATGTTGTAGGAATATATAGTTGAAGTATACTATATATAGTCTTGAACATTATAATTGTGCGCAATGTCTTGCGACTTAAGCTGAATTTAAAGAAGAGAATCGAATCGTAATTACATAGACCGTATTCTGAGACTTGTGTAGCATTACTATGTAGTAGAATTGTACACGCCCGGTTAGACGTGTTAACCCCTCGGTTGGCTTGGTAGCCGCCTCGATAGAGAGGAGATTTACGCTGTTGTGGGGAGGCGCCAATTTTCTCAGAGAATATGGAACAATGAGATCTAGATGTTAATAAGCGCCTGTGGCCTTATAGGTTCAAGTACTACGTGTGAGTGATCCGCTTGACCGAGAGTGTAGACGGTTTGAGGTACTTGGAGCGTTTTGCTATTAGTCGATACTGTCGCGAGGTATGTGAACCTCTTCCTATCGTTTCTAGCATGATATGTGTATAACTATGTAGTACGGTAGATGTACACGTGTTAAATGTATTTGATTGTCTTTAAACATAAAGTGTTATAACGCTTTATGGGAAGTCGTTATAACATTTCATGTACATGAGAAATGCTTTGTGGTTTTTAAAAGATAACCGATTTGACTTATAACCGATGGATGTAAAAGAACTCGAGTATTCTAAAAGATTAAGAAACCTTTTTGAAAGAAGTGTGTACTTGGTTTGAAAACATAAGAGTTATACCAGCTTTATGAGAAGTTAGGTGTAACACCTTAAGAGAGATAAAAAGAATGGTTTAATGGTTTAGAAGTTAAGAGACTTATTCTTAAAGGATAAGAGACTTGACTTAATATGGATGTTTGTGTGAAACCTCATTCGTGAGTAATGAGTACTTGGTTTTTGGAAGGAATAATGTTTTACTGATTTCGGAAATCAGAATGTGTATCGACAAACCACTGCAGCGTTAATAAAGGAAAATGTATTGAATAATTAAGTATTATTAAAAACCAGTAGAAACCTCCATCTGCATAGAAGCTAAGATGAGACAAAATGATATTACATTTTCTAGATCATGGCTGCTTAATAAGATTGATTATGAACAAGAATAACCTACTCGCCTATGGCATATGTTACTCAATTGTTTTAAAAGAGATTAAGACATTGAACTATGAAACTTTTCAAAAAGAGACTTGCGTAATTAAAATTAGGCAAACTGGAACCTTAGGAAAAAGAAAGGCATTGTGTTGTCTTAAAATGGTTTAAAGCATAAGGTGTTATAACAGCTTTATGGGAAGTTGGTTATAACGACCTTATGAAAACAAAAGAAAGGTTTTATCATTGGTTTTAACGTGGTAACTTGACTTTAAAAAAGAAAGTATGGAAATTGTTTTGGTTTACTTAAAAGATATAAGTCACTCTATTTTTATACTACGGGTATCGGGTGACTTTTATAAAAGGGATAAATCTCTTTAAAAGAAATTTAACGACGTAGTACTTTAGGTTAAAACCGAACTTGGGCATAAAATGGAAGTACTTCGAGTTGTGTATAAACTTGCCTATGCTTGTTGTTGTGAAACTTGCCTATGCTTGTTGTTGTGAAACTTGCCTATGCTTGTTGTTGTGAAACTTGCCTATGCTTGTTGTGATAGCCTTTGTTGTGCAAGAATTGTGTTTCTATACTACCGCGCCTCGATGGAGGTCGGTTGACTTGTTGAGAACTTACTTGGACGTGACCGCAGCGACGGATAAATTCCACCGCACGCCTCGCTGATAGTGTAACTTTGTTAATCGCTTGGACATACCGACACGCGTAGCGCACGCATGCTTCCACTTTGATTACCGCTTGTTGTCTTATTGTTTCCCTTTGGACACGCCGACACGACGCGTAGCGCACGTATGCTTCCATTTGGAATCTTTTATTGTTTCCTTCGACATGCCGACACGACGCGTAGCGCACGCATGCTTCCATTTGGAATGCCGTCTTATTGTTTCTTGGACACGCCGACACGACGCGTAGCGCACGTGCATGCTTCCATTTGGAATGTTGTCTTATTTGTTCCACTTTGGACATACCGACACGACGTAGCGCACGTATGCTCCCATTTGGATTCTTTGTCTTGTTATCATATCATGCATCGCCAGCCGTGGCGAAGGTACTCACCGCAGATTGATGTTGTGGGCGTGAGACCACGAATTGATATAATCATATTATGTGTGTGTCGTAGGTTGGTTATCATACCGCCTCCCGCTTTATAGACTATTATGATTTCATTTACTGATTTTACGCTTTCATACTTGGTACTTGCATCGACCTCCTTCGGCCGCGTTCATGCCGCAGTAGAGTACATCTACCGCCGATCCCCGCTAGGATCTCATTTCAGCTTTTGGGAAGCTCCGTTCCTTCGAGGCTTATCTGTTGGTATGTTACCACAGTCCGCAGGTTCTTGTACATTCTGTGGTATGGCGGGGCCCCGTCCGTCATAGTTGTCAGATAAACTCTTAGAGTCTCAGAGTAATCGCAAGGTGGTTTTGTAAAAGGATTAAACTGCTCGCTTTAAAAAGAGTTGTTTATATATATTTTATTGGAAGGTAACCGTTTGGTTGGCCTGTTTCATTATCTTGTCTCATGTTCATGTTTAAGTTTTTATTTCCGCTGGTTTTCTCTGATGTTGTATCACTAGGGTGCCCGGGGTAAGGCACCAGTCACGGGCCCGGGATCGGGTCGTGACAAGTTGCTTGTAGGGCTGCTAGGTTTGTAACCCTGCCCGTTTTAATGCCCTCTTCCATAAAGTTGCCCATTCTTACGACTTCTGCAAAACTTCGCCCGATTACACTGATCATTCTCTCATACTACATTGCGTTTTTTAAGGACTCCATGAACATGGTGGTCGTTTCGCTCTCTGCCATTGGAGGTTGGACCTTTGCTGCTTCTGACCGCCACCTCATAGCGTATTTCCTGAAAGTTTCTGTGGATTTCTTTTCCAGCTTCATCAGATAAAATCTATATGGGACAATGCCAGTGTTGAATCTGAATCTATCCATAAAATTCTGCGCCATGACATTCCAATTGTTCCATTTTCGAGGGTCTTGGCATGTGTACCAATCCAGTGCCTTGCCGGTTAGAATCCTAATGAATAGTGTTATACCCCGTATTTCCAGAGTATGTACGTGAGGGCGTACGTACAAAAGTTCAAGCCTTAAGTTAAGGCATAGGACGAAAATTTGTGCACAACCCACGAAAAGAATTGTTTTCCGACGAAACGTCTTCCAAAGCTTGCGAAGGGAAAATTACGGCTGCGACATTTATATTTGTTATACCCCGTAGTTCCAGGGTATATATGTGAGGATGTACGTACGAGATTACGACAGAAATTTTGGAAAGAAAGAAAGATGTGATTTTTCGACGGAAAAGTTTCCGGTTTTTGTGAAGAAAAAGGTTCGTTAATGGGAATTGGATTCCCAGATTTGGTATTTGGACTTCTTGGATTATATTAGAATTATTGGATTTTATTTTCGGAAATGGTCACGTGGGCCCACGAGAAATTTACTGGCTTGGGGCCCACTTTGTTTTTGAGGTTTTCGTATTTTGGATATTTTCTAAGACGAAATATTTTGGATTTAGCCTGGGCGACACGTGTCACCCCATGTGGCACCTGGCCGAATGGTGGGACAAGTGGCTAGGCACTGTCCCTCGCCGAATGGCTAACAAGTGGCAAGCCACTTGTCTAGCAATTCGTTGGCCATGTGGTGGGACCCACACACACATGGCCCAATCTTGACCATACACTTGATAAGATCTTGGCCCTTAATTCCTCTATAAATACCCCTTAAGGTCAAGAGTATTTCATCCACACTTGAAGATTTTCCATAGCAAATACTCCTCCCTTTAGCCCTATTTCGTCCCCTCCTCTTGTGTAGAAAATACTTGGTGTATTGTTGTATAATCCCAAATACCTTGGCCTAGTATCCCTAGTAGTAGTCCAAAGTTATTTCAATACTAGGAGCCGGAAATACTACTTTATTCCAATAGTCGTAAAGTGAAACCCTAGAAAAATCTTCCTAGCTTGGTTGAAGTATTTAGAGAAATTGTTGGAAACTTCTAAGGTCGCTGGAGCGGGTTGGAGCGTAAGGAGTTCGAGCTAAACTTTGCTCGTGATCGACTTATAACTTGGATAATTTTGGGCTTATCGAGGTAATGATCTATGCCCCTATTATAATCGATATTACATGTTGTAGTAGTTATACTTGAGTATATTATATTGGAAGGATGATTATAAAGGTTTGAATCAGATTTACATCGACCGCATTTACAAAGAGACTTGTGTAGTATTATTGTGAAGCGTAATTGAACATGTCCGCTAGACGTGTAATCCTCGAGTTGTTGGCCCGTAGCGGGCCTTGATAGGAGGAGATTTATGTGTTAGCGGGGAGGTCGCCGAATTTTCTGTAGAATAAGGAATCTTGTATTTAGAATATTCTACGAAGAGAACTAGAAGTTGATAGATGTATTGTGGCCTTTATAGGTGGATCTTCTACGCGCGGCATATTTGACTTGGCTTGTGGTTTAAGCTAAAAAGGTATGTGATTCTTCCTATACTCTTGAGCATGATTGTTGTGAACTATATAGTACGTAGACGCATACGTGTGAAATGAGTTTTGTTTGTTTTAAACATAAAGTGTTATAATGGCTTTATGGAAAGTTATTTATAACGACTTTATGAAAATAAAAGAAAGATTTGATTTTGAAAGTTAAGAGACTTGATCTTGAAAGATAAGAGACTTGACTTATAAACGACTTGTTTTCGGAAAAGGAGAAGTAACTTGATTTAAGTATAGGTTACTTGTTTTGGAAAGAGTAAGTTATTGGGTTTTAAAGAGTATACTTGATGTTGTTTAAAAGAAAAGCACTTGGTTTTAAAAGTATAGAGTTCTTGATTTTAAATCTTATAAAGATTTTCGGAAGGTGTAGTAATTTGGTTTGAAAGGAAAACGTATTTTTAATACTACGAGTATTAATATCATGTGGCTTTTACGTAAAAAGAGGTCTTTTTTTTTGAAAGAACGAAAGTATGTAGTATTTTGGGTTTGAAACCCGGATTGTTGATTAAAATGAATGTATGTTGAACTTGCCTATACTTGTTGTGATAGTCTTTGACGTGCAAGTGTTTTGTTGATATGCTGACGTGACTCTCTGGGAGGCCATTATCCGATTGATTGATCGACATATCGACGCCAGTGGTCCACGCAGTACGCGTCCACTTTGAGTATCGATCGGTTGTTCGCATCGCCGTGACTCGGGAGGGCCGCTTATCCGATTGATTTCCTTTCGACACGCCGACGCCGATGGATGTTCCACGCACGCGCCCGCAGGATGGTTTCATGGCCATGACTTCCGAGGTGAGATGCCGGCACGCGGTCATTGCGAGGTTCAGATTGTTAGTCCATGGACCGCTAATCCATGAAGCTTGCCGCGCGACGAGCGATCACGGGCTTGATTTGTACGTGTGGTTCGTGCACACTTTAGATACTGTTCGGTCATTTTCTCGTACCGTAGCCTCGGTAGATAGCTTAAGATACTTGCCTCGGCCATATCGTGAGACGGTAGGCTATCAGACGTTAGCTTAAGATACTTGCCTCGCCGCCGCGTGGCTAGCTTTTGGATCGTAGTTGGCTTTCGCACTTGCCCGTGATGGGATATGACTAGCTTTTGACCGGTAGTTGGCTATTCTACTCGCCCGATCGGTTTGATGACGCACGCAGATCTAGTGTTCGTGTTCACATACGGGTGTTGTTTTACATCATGTACCGCCGGCTGAGGAAATGAGTTCCACGCATGATTGATATTATGGGCGAGACCCATAGTTATGTGCGAGTGATCATTTTGGGACGTCGCCCCTTACTTGGCATAACCTTTACTTATCGCAAAATGGTTTTATAAAATGATGAAATGTGATTTCATTACGCATTTTCGGGCCACATACTGTACCATTGTATCGACCTCCTTCGGGCCGCTCATGCCGCAGTAGAGGTACGGTTGTGGATCCTCGCCATGGATCACGCTCAGTATTGGAAGCTCCGCTTCTCCGAGGCTTATCTTTTGGTATGTTCCCGAGTTGTAGGTTTCTGTACATTCGTGGTATGGCGGCCCCGTCCCCATAGTTGTTGTTACATTCTGCAGGTCCGTAGTATCGCATGGGCGTGGTTGTAAAAGGATTGTAAATCGTCGGTTTGATATATATACGAGGGCACCGCTTGCTGGCCTATTTTCTTATGATGTATCTTGTTTCCTGCTTAAGTTTTTATTTCCGCCGATTTTCTCGATGTCAGATCACCAGTGGTGCCCGGTAAGGCACCGCCGCGCCCGAGGTCCGTCGTGACAAAAGTGGTATCGTGAGCGCTTAATCTCGGAAAGTGTCTACGCACCGTATCTAGTAGAGTCTTGATTATCGGCGTGTTGTGCACCACACCTATAATCGTGAGGCTATGGGATATTTAGGATTGGTTTCTATTCTTCTCACTCGAGATCGTGCCTTAGAGCCGCGGTAGCCGGACCCTCCGATGTAGTTCTTTGTACCGCTTATGCCTACGCGAAGGCAACCAGTGGCCCGTGGCGGCAAGGCAACAGAGGAGTCGCGAGCGTAACACGTAGGAGTACGAGGCGCAGCCCTGGCCATTACTCGAGATAGTGCTTCGACGGCGAAGTTTTAGGACGCCGCCAAATTTCAAAGAGTTTAGAGCCGCAGCAGGCTACAGAGACCACGGCACTGAGCCTCCACCCCACACCGGAGCAGAGGAGATGGGTTACAAGCGAGATGGCCCGCCATCGCCGTGATCGTGGCCGACACGAGGATAGGCCGATACAACGCCTGGGGCTTCAGAGCCCCCGTAGTTCACCCCAGAGCGGATAGTTTGAGGCTACGGGATTTTCTGAGTTGTGTCCCGCCAGAGTTTTACGGGTCGAGGCCTAAGGATGATCCGCAGGAGTTCATCCGCTGGCCATGAAGGATCACGCGAGTGATCAAGGCTTCGAGACCGAGTCCGTGATTTTCGGTTCGCATCGGCCGCGTGATACCGCATGATCGTTTGATTCGCGAGCTGTCCCGGGGGGAGCATGCGCCCCCAGCTGTTTGGGACGAGTTCTCGGAGGCATTTCTCAGCCATTTCTTTCCTCCGCAGATGAAGAGGGCACGGGCCGACAGGTTTCTGATGCTGAGACATGGAGGACGCACAGTTCGGGAGTACAACGTAGAGTTCGACTCGTTGGCTCGATATGTCCCTGCGTTAGTAGCTAATATGGAGGAAAGAGTGCACCGCTACGTCACAGGGCTTGATGACTACTTGGCAGAGTCTTGTTCGGGTGTATCGCTTCACCGGCATACATTGCCCGCACGCAGCTCATGCACTAGGGTGTGAGGCACGGAGAGACCGACGGATTGTCAATACCGCAGAAGAAGGCCGTGACGGCGCAGGTCCTTTGGTGACTTTCAAGGCGGACCGCAGCCAGAGACTAGTTATACGCCGCCGCCAAGATGTGGTCCTCTACGGCCTTCGTGCCTCCGTAATATCTGCGAGCAGTCGTGGCTCCAAGGGTTCGTGCGAGTTGGGAGTGCCGCGGATGAAGCCACCCCGACCTAAGTGTAGCCAGTGTGGTAAACCCCATTCGGGGGAGTGTCAGAGGACTTGTTTTACATGTGGCC
This sequence comes from Przewalskia tangutica, assembly GCA_029844215.1. Classification (NCBI taxonomy): domain Eukaryota; kingdom Viridiplantae; phylum Streptophyta; class Magnoliopsida; order Solanales; family Solanaceae; genus Przewalskia; species Przewalskia tangutica. Next base: position 51,142,758 of record CM056724.1, read on the forward strand.
AGCAGGGCCATTTTGCGAGAAATTGTCCTACCAGAGGTAGCGTGGATGTTGAGACTCGGCCTTCGGGATCTGTTGCGGGTTCTTCACCTTCGATAGCTAGGCAGGGTGTTCATATACCTGCAGCCGCGAGGGTCGTGGTGGAAGTTCCCAGTTCTAGCGGTCCTTTGAACCGCCTATTTACAGGTATATCCTTAACCCTCTAGAGACTAGTATGTATTGATGATGTGTTAAGTGTTATGAGCGGATAGCGTTGTGTTGTTGATGTGTTAGAAAACATGGTTAGTTGAAAGGATAAGTATGGGGGCATGGAAGGTGTGAACCTTAGAATAGTACACATTGAGACCTTAGATGTAAGGCCGTCTTGAGAAAAAGAATTTACGGTTAGTCTTTGTCGAAACACTTGGATGCGTGAAATGTATTGAGGGATTTTTCCTTGGGTTGTGCGAGATGAAAGTGGTAGCTTTCATGACTTGGATAGGTAAGATTGTTCCGGATCGGGGAACAAGAGTCTGGTGCGATTATCGGTCGGGTTGAGGACCATTCGCGGGTCAACCCGCAGCCCGGTTTGGGGTGGGGTCAGTTCGAGGTGGTCCCGCCAGGTGGTAGGGTCACGAGGGTGCTAAGCCCAGGTTTAGGTAGCCATCGTATGAGTTCGTGGATGTGTTCGACTAGAATCGGATCGTAAAGGCCGGGAATGGCCTTAGAGGAAATTGAAGCTAGTGAGATGACCAAGTTTGGAGGTAGTGACTCCAAAGTTTTGGAAACTGAAGCAATGACTGAAGTATGATACGTATACAATAGAGAGTTCGGGTGTACGAGAAGGGTACGACGAGTAAGAAGAGAAGCGAACATGTGTTATGAGAACGGAAGTGATCATTTCTTTTGTGAAGTAAAGATGCGAAGGGAGTATCCTTTAGACCATGGGTGTGAGCTTTTTGTGATGTTAGAGGTGATTCCTCGTTGGCTTGGATTTGTATGATATACTATGGCCATTGATGGCGTGATTGGTTTCGTAAGTATAGTAGTGAAGACTATACCGGCGCTTGTGTGTTTGGAGACTTCGAAGGAACATTCGGGACGAATGTTTCTAAGGGGGGAAGAATGTTATACCCCATAGTTCCACGGTATATATGTGAGGATGTACGTACGAGATTACGACAGAAATTTTGGAAAGAAAGAAAGATGTAATTTTTCGACGGAAAAGTTTCCGGTTTTTGTGAAGAAAACGATTCGTTAATGGGAATTGGATTCCCAGATTTGGTATTTGGACTTCTTGGATTATATTAGAATTATTGGATTTTATTTTCGGAAATGGTCACGTGGGGCCCACGGGAGAAATTTACGGTTTTGTGGGGCCCACTTTGTTTTTGAGGTTTTCGGTATTTTGGATATTTTCTAAGACGAAATATTTTGATTTAGTCGGGGCGACACGTGTCACCCCCATGTGGCACCTTGGCCGAAATGGTGGGACAAGTGGCTAGACACTTGTCCCTTGGCCGAAATGGGCTAACAAGTGGCAAGCCACTTGTCTAGCAATTTCGTTGGCCATGTGGTGTGGTGGGACCCACACACACATGGCCCAATCTTGACCATACACTTGATAAGATCTTGGCCCTTAATTCCTCTATAAATACCCCTTAAGGTCAAGAGTATTTCATCCACACTCAAGATTTTCCATAGCAAATACTCCTCCCTTTAGCCCTATTTCGTCCCCTCCTCTTGTGTAGAAAATACTTGGTGTATTGTTGTATAATCCCAAATACCTTGGCCTAGTATCCCTAGTATTATTCCAAAGTTATTTCAATACTAGAGTAAATACTACTTTATTCCAATAGCCAGTAAGTGAAACCCTAGAAAAATCTTCCTAGCTTGGTTGAAGTATTTAGAGAAGTTGTTGGAAACTTCTAAGGGTCGCTTGGAGCGGGTTGGAGCATAAGGAGTTGGAGCTAAACGTTGCTCAGGATCGACTTATAACTTGGATAATTTTGGGCTTATCGAGGTAATGATCTATGTCCCCCTATTGTAATTGGATATTACATGTTGTAGTAGTTATACTTGAGTATATTATATTGGAAGGATGATTATAAAGGTTTGAATCAGATTTACATTGACTGCATTTACGAGACTTGTAGTATTATTGTGAAGCAGAATTGAACATGTCCAGTTAGACGTGTAATCCCCTGGGAGTTGTTGGCCTGGTAGCGGGCCTTGATAGGGGAGGAGATTTATGTGTTAGCAGGGGGGAGGTGCTGCCGAATTTTCTGTAGAATAAGGAATCTTGTATTTAAAATATTCTACGAAGAGAACTAGAAGTTGATAGATGTATTGTGGCCTTTATAGGTGGATCTTCTACGCGCGGCATATTTGACTTGGCTTGTGGTTTAAGCTAAAAAGGTATGTGATTCTTCCTATACTCTTGAGCATGATTGTTGTGAACTATATAGTACGGTAGACGTACGTGTGTGAAATGAGTTTTGTTTGTTTTAAACATAAAGTGTTATAATGGCTTTATGGGAAGTTATTTATAACGACTTTATGAAAATAAAAGAAAGATTTGATTTTGAAAGTTAAGAGACTTGATCTTGAAAGATAAGAGACTTGACTTATAAACGACTTGTTTTCGGAAAAGGAGAAGTAACTTGATTTAAGTATAGGTTACTTGTTTTGGAAAGAGTAAGTTATTGGGTTTTAAAGAGTATACTTGATGTTGTTTAAAAGAAAAGCACTTGGTTTTAAAAGTATAGAGTTCTTGATTTTAAATCTTATAAAGATTTTCGGAAGGTGTAGTAATTTGGTTTGAAAGGAAAATGTGTTTTTAATACTACGAGTATTAGTATCATGTGGCTTTTACGTAAAAAGAGGTCTTTTTTTTTAAAGAACGAAAGTATGTAGTATTTTGGGTTTGAAACCCGGATTGTTGATTAAAATGAATGTATGTTGAACTTGCCTATACTTGTTGTGATAGTCTTTGACGTGCAAGTGTTTTGTTGATATCGCCGCGTGACTCTCGGGAGGGCCGGCTTATCGATTGATTGATCGACATACCGACGTTGGGTGGTCCACGGTATGCGTCCACTTTGAGTATCGATCGGTTGTTGCATCGCCGCGTGACTCTGGGAGGGCCGCTATCCGATTGATTTCCTTTGGACACGCCGACGCGATGGATGTTCCACGCACGCGCCCGCAGGATGGTTTCATGGCCATGACTTCCGAGGTGAGATGTCGGGCATGCGGTCATCGTGAGGTTCAAATTGTTAGTCCACGGACCGCTAATCCATGAAGCTTGCCGCGCGACGCGCGATCACGGGCTTGATTTGTACGTGTGGTTCGTGCACACTTTAGATACTTGTTCTCGTCATTTTCTCGCACCAGAGCCTCGGTAGATAGCTTAAGATACTTGCCTCGGCCATATCTTGTGAGACGGTAGACTATTAGACGTTAGCTTAAGTTACTTGCCTCGCCAGCGATGCTGGCTAGCTTTGGATCGTAGTTGGCTTCCGCACCTTGCCCGTGATGGGATATGACTAGCTTTGACCGTAGTTGGCTATTCTACTGCCCGACGGTTTTGATGACGCAGCGGGATCTACTGCTCGTGTTCACATACGGGTGTTGTTTTACATCATGTACCGCAGCTGAGGAATGAGTTTCACGGGCATGATTGATATTATGGGCGTGAGACCCATAGTTATGTGTGAGTGATCATTTTGGGGATGTGCGTCCCCTTACTTGGCATAACTGTTCACTTATCGCAAAATGGTTTTATAAAATGATGAAATGTTATTTCATTACAGTATTTTCAGTTTCACATACTTGGTACCTGTTGTACTGACCTCCTTCGGGGGGCTGCGTTCATGCCGCAGGTAGAGGTACATCGGTTGTGGATCCTCGCTCATAGGATCACAGTTCAGCGTATTGGGAAGCTCCGTTTCTCCGGAGGCTTATCTTTTGGTATGTTCCCTGAGTTGTAGGTTCTTGTACATTGTAGACAATGGGCCCCGCCCCATCATAGTTGTTCTTACATTCTGAAGTCCATAGTAATCGCTGGCGGGGTTGTAAAGGATTGTAATCGCTGGGTTTGATATATATACATGAGGGCGACCGTTTTGGTTGGCCTATTTTCTTATGATGTATCTTGTTTCCTGTTTAAGTTTTTATTTCCGCTGATTTTCTCTGATGTTGTATCACTAGGGTGCCCGGGGTAAGGCACCAGTCGCGGGCCCGAGGTCGGGTCGTGACAATATTTTTTGCGGATATTTCCGAGAGATGAAATATTTTGGACCAACGAGAGGGTGACACTTGTCACCCTCAAGTGGACGGCAAAGAGGGTATGGCTTGGCACGATTTTGAGGCCTAAACCATGGGTCAATGTTTGTGAGTGATTTGTGGAGTAGGGATAGGGTGCACTTGTGCAAATCCACACCCTCCACTTGCCTTCATCTTGGCCCTTGAAAGCCCTATAAATACCCCCCTTGAGTTGAAGACTTCTTCATCCACAAATCATCTTCCAAGTCTCCAAATTCCCTTTTGAGAGAAGCTCTCGTCCAAAGCCCTCTTCCCCTCTCTTGTGAAGAGCTTAGCCAAACACCCTTCCCCTTTCATAGTAGTCTCGGCAAAGCCCCCTTTGTAGAAAATACTCTCCAAGTATTGTTACTATCCCCAAAATACCCTAGCCGTATATCTTGTAGTATTCCAAAGTCACCTCTATACTAAAAGCCCAGAAATACTATCTTATATCCATTAGTCACTAAACGAAACCCTGGGGAAATCTTCATAGTTGGTTGAAGTAGTATGTAGAAGTTGTGTAGAAACTTCTAAGGGTTTCTTGGAGCGGATTGGAGCGCATAAAGGAGCTAAACCTTGCTCAGGATCGACTTATAACTTGGATAATTTTGGGCTTACCGAGGTAAATATCTTATCCTTCTATTGTAATTAGAGATTACATACTGTAGAAGTATAGAACTAAGTATAAGACTTATAGAAGGATGGTATTAAAAGAAGAGAATCAGCTGTAGTCACATCAGAAGAATATTAAAGAAGATTGAACTGTACTTACATAAGACTGTATTTACAGTAGACTTGTATAGTTTACCGGGTAGGGAAGTGCTGCCCGATTTTCCGTAGAATAGAGGACCATCTGCTTAGAATGTCCTACAGAGTAGTCTAGACATTGATAGACGTATTTGACTATTATAGGTTGATACTCTGCGCGCGACATATTCGACTTGGCAGGTGGATTTCGCCGAGAAGGTATGTGATTCTTCCTATCCTCTTGAGCATGATATTTTAAAATATATATATAGTACTAGACGCATACGTGTTAATCGATCATGGTTTTACTTGACGTCTTTTGACTTGAGTCGAAATAATAAGAATCTTGAAGTATTTCAAAAGAATTATGAATCATTTTTGAAAGAAGAGTAATACTTGGTTTTTAAACAAAAGCTTAAGAGTTATACTAGCTTTATGGGAAGTTAGGTATAACGACTTAAGAAAGATAAAAGGAACGGTTTAATTATGTGTTTATAAAAGACTTGTATTGATTTCTGGAAGGTATAGTAAGATGGTTTTTTGAGTAGTCATATTGTGATGCTATGTGTGTTAGTATCTTGTAACGCTTGTGTAAAGAGGTTATTCTTATTGTGCTTATGTTGTTTAACGATAAGCCGTTATGTTAGTATTACATCACTCACCTCTTGACATGATATACCGGGTTGTCGCCTCGACGCGGTTATACCTCGTGCATCAGGTGACTATGATTCGAGAATACCTCACGCGTCCGGGGACTGTCGCGAGCTACGAGAGTTCCGTGTTAGTGTGTCCATGTGGCCATGCGGTCTATGTGGGCCACGCAGACTATGCGTCCAGGCGATGCCGGTGAGTAGCTACCCTCGATGCGGGATTACCTCACGCGCCTAGGTGGCCTATGGACTACGGAGTCGAGATTAGGCATGCATAATGATACTATGGGCGATCGGCCTTGCTTCGATCATTCGCAGCCTAGAAAAGACTCGCATTCAGTTTACCTATTATTACTCTTTGTTGTGATGTGGCACTATGTGCGTTACATCGTTGTTTCGCATATTTGTAAAATTGGTTTTAAAATGATATGATTTCATTTAAGTACTTTACAGTTTCACATACTTGGTACCTGTTGTACTGACCTCCTTCGGGGGGCTGCGTTCATGCCGCAGGTAAGGGAAAGCAGGTGCTAGATCCGCATCCTTAGGATCTTTTGCTTTGGTGTCAGGAGCTCCATCTTCTCCGGAGGCTCGACTTTTGGTATGGTTCTCCCTGTTGTTGTAGATATATGTACATTCAGGGTATGGCGGGCCCTGTCCCGCCATAGTTATTCACTTTCTTAGAGGTCTGTAGTCCTATTGTACAGTTGGGATGTAACTGCCAGATTTTGGTTTATATATATATATATGCCGAAAGGCGACTTTTCTCAGATAAACTGTGTCTCAATTTACATTTGTTTCATGTCTTATTTTTATATTCCGCTGATTTCTCTGATGTATGACTACTTGGGTGCCCGGGTAAGGCACCAGTCACGGGCCCCGGAACGGGTCGTGACAAAAGTGGTATCGAACGATTAATCTCTGAAAGTGTCTACAGACCGTATCTAGTAGAGTCTTGATTATCGGTGTGTTGTGCACCACACCAATAATCAGGAGGCTATAGGATATTTAGGATTGGTTTCCATTCTTCTCACTCTGAGATCGTGTCTTAGAGTTGTGTTATAAGTTGGACCCCTCTAACGTATTTCCTTTCTTTAACAGTTATGCCTCCACGTAAGGCAACCCGGGCCCAGAAGGGCAAGGCAGCCGAGGGAGCTGCTAGTAGGACACCGAGTCACGAGGCTCGTGCCCGCCTATACCCGAGACGGCGAGTTCCACGACGCCGCCTGCCCCAGCAGGGTTTAGGGCCGCAACAGTGGCTGATGAGACCACAAGACTGCACCTCCGCCCACACCGGAAGCGGATGATATAGATTCTGAGAGATGGCCCGATCGCCAGATCGTGGCGACATGAGATAGGCCGATGCAGCAGATTCAGCCCAAAGATTACCCGTGGTTCACCCGAGATCGGACGATTTGAGGCTACGGATTTTCGAGTTGTAGCCCGCCGAGTTCTACGGTCGAGGCCACGAGGATGATCCGCGAGTTCATCCGTCGATTCTGAGGATCATGCGAGTGATCAAGGCTTCGGAGACCGAGTCCGTGATCTTTGGTTCGCATCGGCTGCATGATACCGCAGTCGACTGGTTTGACTCGTGGGAGGTGTCCCGGGGAGAGCACGCGTCCCCAGCTACTTGGGACGAGTTCTCAGAGGCTTTTCTCACTCACTTCTTGCCTCGCACATGGGAGGGCACGGCCGACAAATTTTTGTTCTTTGAGACAGAGGACGCACGCCAGTGAGTACAACGTTGAGTTCGATTCGTTGGCTCGATATGTCCCTGCGTTGGTAGCAGATATGGAGGATGTGGTTTATCGCTACGTCACCGCTAGATGATTATATGGCCGAGTCTTGCGCGTGTGGCTCTTCACCAGCATGGACATTACCCGCACGCAGCTCACACTTGACGCGATGCGAGCGTAGAGGCCGACGGGTTAACAGACAGCGGCGAAGAAGGCGGGGCGGCAGGTCTTTTAGTAGCTCTCGGGTGGACGGCCTCAAAGAAAGCCTAGATTTGCACCACGGCCACTGAGCACTCCTACACCATCCTCGGGGCCGGTATTCGAGGCGGACCGGGGCCCCGTGACTTGACGTCCGTGGTAGCAGAGTGCTAACCGACGGACCACCCGCCGTGTGGCCGTCGGTAGATCCCATTACGGAATTGTGGTACCGCTCCGGAGTTTGTTTCGATTCGCGCCAGCCGGTCACTTTGCGAGCTGTCCGACCAAGCGGCGCGCAGATGGTAGGGTCACCTACGAGTTCTTTCACGTCTTCTTCATCTCCTACGATTACTCGCCCGAGGCGTGGTACTCATAGCCGCCAGGTCGCGGCAGAGGTCGTGGCGGTCGATTCTAGCGGTCCTCGAATCGCGTATATGCCTTGTCCAAAGCGGGCAGACGGGAGGCCTCACTGATGTCGCCACGGTACTTTATCGATTTCATGTTGTGGCGTGTATGCCTTGATAGATCCGGTTCTACTGTCCCATATATCTCCCATATTGCTAGTAGGATAGGGATAAAGCACGAGTCCATAGACCCTTTCGAGGTAGCTACGCCAAATGGGTGATTCGGTGGTAGCTCGGCGGGTATATAGGGCTTGTCCGATGACCGTATACGCAATGCCGACTTGCCGACTTGGTAGAGTTGGATATGACTGATTTCGATGTGATCATGGGTATGGATTGGCTAGCTTCTTTCTACGCCAATGTAGACTACAGGGAGAGAGTGGTACGGTTCCAGTTTCCTGAGGAGTCGGTTGTTGAGTGGGAGGGGAACACTGTGTCGCCGAGGGGTAAGTTTATTTCTTACCTCAAGGCTAGGAAGATGGTGCAGAAGGGGTATATCTACCATCTCATTCGGGTGTTTGATACTGAGGCTGCGATACCAGATTTTCACTGGCCCAGAGTCGAGAGTTCCCAGATGTGTTTCCAGACGACCTCCCGGATATCCCTCCTGAGAGGGAGATAGAGTTTTGTATCGATGTGCTTCCAGACACTCGTCCTATTTCCATTCCGCCATACAGAATGGCACCTGCCGAGTTGAGAGAGTTGAAGGCCCAGCTGAGAGATTTTCTGGAGAAGGGCTTCATCAGGCCTAGTGTTTCTCCCTGGGGAGCGCCGGTATTGTTCGTGAAGAAGAAGGACGGGACGCTGCGCATGTGTGTTGATTACAGGCAGCTGAATAAGGTGACCATTAAGAACAGATACCCCCTTCCCAGGATTGATGATTTGTTCGACCAGTTGCAGGGCGCGAGATGTTTCTCCAAGATTGATCTGCGATCGGGCTATCATCAGGTGCGAGTCATAGAGGCGGATGTCCCTAGGACTGCATTCCGGACCCGGTACGGGCACTATGAGTTCAGGGTTATGTCTTTCGGGTTGACCAATGCTCCGGCGGTATTCATGGATTTGATGAACCGAGTGTTCAAGCCATTTTTGGACACGTTTGTGATAGTGTTCATTGATGACATCTTGGTTTATTCCCGCTCAGAGCAGGAGCATGCAGAGCATTTGAAGACTGTGCTGAGAGTTATCCAGGACCAGCAGTTATACGCCAAGTTTTCCAAATGTGAGTTTTGGTTGGCTTCGGTGGCTTTTCTTGGGCATATTGTCGGGGCCGATGGTATTCAGGTGGATACGGCCAAGATCGAGGCAGTCAGGAGTTGGCCTAGACCTACTACTCCGACAGAGGTGCGCAGCTTTCTGGGCCTCGCAGGTTATTATCGGCGGTTCGTGGAGAAGTTTGCTTCTATCTCTGCACCATTGACTAGGCTGACTCGTATGCGGCTAAGTTTGATGGGTGATGCTTGTGGCGTGGTTTCGCCATCGAAGGAGATCGACGACCGCCCCCGTTCTTACTCTTCCATAGGGTCCAGACGGTTATGTAGTGTATTGTGATGCGTCAGGCATCGGGCTCGGATGTGTGTTGATGCAGCTGGGTAAGGTTATAGCGTACGCATCCCGACAGCTTAAGAAACATGAGAGGAACTACCTCACCCATGATTTGGAGTTGGCAGCGGTGATTCACGCCTTGAAGATCTGGAGGCACTATTTGTATGGGGTTCATGTGGATATTTATACAGACCACAAGAGCCTCTAGTATATCTTCAGCCAGAGGGAGCTGAACTTGCGACAGAGACGGTGGTTAGAGTTACTCAAGGATTATGATGTTGATATCCTGTACCACCCGGGGAAGGCCAATATTGTGGCGGATGCTCTTAGCCGTAGGTCGATGGGGAGTCTATCAGATGTGCAGCCAGAGAAGAGGGGCATGGTCCGCGAGTTACATCAGCTAGCGAGCCTTGGAGTCCGATTGATTGGTTCTGATAGCAGTGGGGTTCGAGTTCGAGAGGTTGCCGAGTCTTCCATCGTCGAGGAGGTGAAGAGGCAACAGTTTGAGGATCCGGTTTTGACGCGGTACCGTGATACGGCTCTTCGTGAGGGGAAGGGTCCTTTTGAGGTAGCACCTGATGGGGTGCTAAGGTTCGAGGGCAGGTTGTGTGTTCCGGATATTGCAGGACTTCGGCAGCAGGTTCTAGGGGAAGCACACAGCGCGCGTTACTCTATCCATCCGGGGTCGACCAAGATGTACCACGACCTCAGATCTGTGTATTGGTGGGATGGCTTGAAGAGGGACGTTGCAGAGTTTGTGGCTCAGTGCCTGTTACACCCCGTATTTACAAGACATGTTTTAAGGTAGTACGTAAGAGCTCACAAGTGTTAAGATTTGAGACTTGTAAAAAAATTAGCGGAATTATGGAATTGTCGGAAAAACGTAATGTTGTGACGAATGGGAGGGAGACACGTGTCACCCCCCCTTATGTTGTCTTGGACGAATTGAAGCATGGACACAATGGTCATTTGACTCTTGTTAGGAAGACAAGTCTTGCTAGTAGTCAAGCTTGAGAAAGTTGACTAAGTCAAAGGGTCCAAAGTCTTGATATTTTATAAGATTTCATCCAAATCACCCATTTGTCCACACCTTGACCCTCCATGTCCCTTATAATACTACTAGTAGTGTGAGAGAGCCCAACACTTAGCAAAATTTACAAAAAATTGGATGAACATAGGCATAAGCTCTCGGGTTCACCTATAGGAAGAAGGAAAAATTTTCGTTTCTTGTTCATTCAACTCCACACTTTAAACCAAGGTTCTTGAGGGTAGTGTAAGCATATCTCAATAGAAAAATCCCGGAAAAAGAGAGTTTTCGTATTAGTCGCAAAGTGAAAACCTAGTGGCTTTCTAGGTTTTGGATTGGAAGTTGAAGGAAAGTTGTTGGTATGGTTCTAAGGATCTCAACAAGCGTATCGTGTCTTGGAGAGGTTCTAAACTACTACGAGCGACTTCGGATTGGAATTGGATTAAGATTCGTTGAGGTATAATCTTGTCCTTTAATGTGTTACAAGATTATATATTTATATTGTTGTTGTTAGCTTTACGTGTTGCTAGCATGAAGTTGATATGTAGAAGTTTATAAGGATTGTGGATTGATTGTAGCCTTGGAAATCCGGAATGTAATGTAAGCCATGTTAAGTTGGATTTCAATTTAGTCGTTATTAGAATCGTCGCATGTTATTGATTTGAAGATTGTGGTAGTTTTAATCAAATGCGACGTGATATCATGTTATGTTAACAATTTGGATTGAAATGGAAATTTGATAAGAATTGGTATGGTTGAACTCAAGGTGGCCGAATTTGGACTTTTAGTTTGTTATTCAATTGTATTGGACTACTTTCTAATTTGTGAGCCAATTGGGGCTGTTTAGTTATTCATTTGTATTGGACTACCTTCTATATTGTTGTGAGCCAATTGGGGTTGTTTGGTTATTGTATTTCGGCCTTGAAAAAGGTGGCAAAGTAAGTAGAAACAAAGGAGGTGTCTTCAGATTTTCCGTAGAATTTAGTGACTTAGCACTTAGAATATTCTACGTTTGAATTAAGAGGTTAATGGACGTATTGTGGCCATTATAGGTTGAAGTACTTTGGAGCCTTTTTGCAACTTGTCGCTAGTCGTCGCGAGGTATGTGAACCTCTTCTTTCTTTGGCATGATCCTACGTATGAAATCTCCATGTGATAGTATTTCAAGATTCCTTCTACTCTTAGAAGTTAAGAAGTATTTACATTGTTGAATCTAAGTTAAGAGTATGTTTAAATTGTCCTAAGTCCTTACTAGGTCTTATGGGAGACGTTGGTAAGAATGGTTAGGAAGTTATGAGATTTGATTTAAAGCTATGTGTCTTGATTTGTTTAAAGTAAGTAAGTGGATTTTATGTTCGAAAATGACTTGAATTTATATGTGAAAAGGGGATTGATTTTAAAAGTGGAAGTTATATGATTTTAAGGGAATAAATTACTTGGTTTTGGAAGGTATGGAACTTTATATGTTTTTGTATAAGTAATTGGGCTTTAAAGGAAGTATGTTATGAAGTTTGAAGACTAAGAACCTTGATTGTCTTTTAAGGATTATGAAGTTTTAAGCGATATGATTCTTTTTAAGTATGTATGTACGTAGTATCTTTGGATCCCGTTTTCCTAAATGTTGTAAGAATAAAAGTGTCTTAAGTTCTCTAAAATGAAAGGTTGTTATAACAGCTTTATGGGAAGTCGTTATGACGACTTAAGAAGAAGTAATAAGACGGTTTAAAATGTTACGTAAGCGAAATCACACCGAGCCTACAAATAGGCCAGATTACGTTATGAGATACACCGAGCCTACAAATAGGCCGGATTACGTTATGAAATCACACCGAGCCTACCCATAGGCCGGATTACGCCATATTACCCCGAGCCTACACATAGGCCGGGTTACGTCATCTTACACCGAGCCCCACAGGCGGGCCGGATTATGCTACATGATTCCACAAGATAATCGAGCCCCACAAAGCGGCCGGTTCTCACATGATTCATCAAGACACCGTGTCCCGCAAACGGGCCGGATTATGTTATGTAAGATATGTAAGTTATGTGAAAAATACTGGATTAAACTCTTAAGTATGTAGGTAAGAATATGTTGTTAAATCTTATTGAAAGGAGGAAAGGAATGGTTAATATATGATTGATTTCAGGAGTTAAAAGGACATTCTTTTATACATATATGATTTGGTTATTGCATTTTATTTCTGTTCCATACTGCACTGTTAGATCGACTTCTTCGGGCTGCGTTCATGCCCGCAGTGATAGGTACACAGTTGGTGATCCTTGCTCTAGGATCTCTGCTCGCTTTTTGGAAAGAAGCTCTTTCACACCGGAGGCTTATCTTTTAGTACGGTTTCCGATGTGGTAGACTTATGTACATTCAGGTATGGCGGGCCCTGTCCCGCCGCAGTTGTAATTCTTAGAGGTCTGTAGTCTCATGTTGTGGGTCGGTTTGTAAAAAGAAAGGGATGTAACTGCTGTTGTTATGTATATGTATATGTGTCCAGGAAGGTAGCCTTATCGGCTAAGCATGTGGTTTAATTTCTCGTTATTTATGTTATAAGTTTCATGTATGTTCCGCTGCTATTCTCTGATGTATACCTGAACAGGGTGCCCAAGTAGGGCATCAGTCGCGGGCCCGGGGTCGGGTCGTGACAGTGCCCGTGTTGTCAGCAGGTGAAGGTAGAGCACCAGAGGCCTGGTGGTTTGTTGCAGACGATAGAGATCCCGACCTGGAAGTGGGAGGTGATCAACATGGACTTTATCACAGGATTACCTCGCACTCATAGGAAGCATGATTCTATCTGGCTTATCGTCGACAGGCTGACGAAGTCAACCTACTTTCTTCCCGTCAGGACGACTTTTTCGGCTGAGGATTATGCCAGACTTTACATCCGAGAGATCGTCAGACTGCATGGAGTCCCTATTTCTATCATATCCGGCAGGAGCCCGGTTACGGCTAACTTCGGAGGTCTTTCCGTATGGTCTAGGGACGCAGTGAGCTCGAGTCGCATTCCATCCTCGCATGCAGACGAGCAGAGCGCACTATCCGCACTGCGAGGATATCTGCGAGCTTTGTGTTATTGACTTCGTGGTAGGGAGGATCATTTGCCTCTAGTTGAGTTTGCATATAATAATAGCTACCACTCCAGATTCGACGGGCGCTTATGAGGCCTTGTATGAGGAAGTGAAGATCGCCGATAGGCTAGTTTGATGTAGGCGAGGTGCGATTAGTAGGACCGCACGTCTGAGCGATGGATAAGGTGAAGCTTATCTAGAGCGGCATCGATACCGAGTCGGCGAAGTCATACGCAGATCATCGCCGTCGTGATCCGAGTTCGAGGTTGATGATTGGGTTTTCTGGTGTCACCATGGCGGTGTGATGAGATTCGGGAAGAAAGGGAAACTCAGCCCAAGGTACATTGGGCCGTATCAGATTGTCCGCAGGGTAGGCAAGGTTGCCTATGAGTTGGATCTGCCGTCCGATCTGGAGGCAGTGCATCCGGTTTTTCATGTTTCTATGCTGAGGAGATGTATCGGGGATCCATCTAGGGTGCACCCGATTGACGATGTCCAGGTGACCGAGGGGTTATCGTATGAGGAGATTCCCATAGCGATAATCGATCATCAGGTTAGGCGTCTGCGGACCAAGGACGTGGCTTCCGTCAAAGTCTTGTGGCGGAACGAGCTCAGGGAGGAGATGACGTGGGAAGCTGACGTGGGGAGCTCAGAAGTATCCTAACCTATTCCCCTCACCTCCAGGTAACTCACTTTCCTACTTGTAAATTTTCATTGTCATTTTTTTTTTGCTTAAGTGTTGTATTGGCCATGTGTGGCATTTGCAACTGTTTAAGTTATGAGGAACTTTATCGTTGTGTGTCTTGGGAAGGAACATTCGGGACGAATGTTTCTAAGGAGGGGAGAATGTTATACCCCATATTTCCAGAGTATGTACGTGAGGGCGTACGTACAAAAGTTCAAGCCTTAAGTTAAGGCATAGGACGAAAATTTGTGCACAACCCACGAAAAAATTGTTTTCCGACGAAACGTCTTCCAAAGCTTGCGAAGGGAAAATTACGGCTGCGACATTTATATTTTTTGCGGATTTTTCCGAGAGATGAAATATTTTGGACCAACGAGAGTGTCACCCTCAAGTGGACGGCAAAGAGGGCATGGCTTGGCACGATTTTAAGGCCTAAACCATGGGTCAATGTTTGTGAGTGATTTGTGGAGTAGGGATAGGGTGCACTTGTGCAAATCCACACCCTCCACTTGCCCTCCACTTGCCTTCATTTTGGCCCTTGAAAGCCCTATAAATACCCCCCTTGAGTTGAAGACTTCTTCATCCACAAATCATCTTCCAAGTCTCCAAATTCCCTTTAGAGAAGCTCTCGTCCAAAGCCCTCTTCCCCCCCCCCCCCCCTCTCTTGTGAAGAGCTTAGCCGAAACACCCTCCCCTTTCATAGTAGTCTCGCAAAGCCCCCTTGATAGAAAATACTCTCCAAGTATTGTTACTATCCCCAAAATACCCTAGCCGTATATCTTATAGTATTCCAAAGTCACCTCTATACTAAAAGCCCAGAAATACTATCTTATATCCATTAGTCACTAAACGAAACCCTGGGGAAATCTTCATAGTTGGTTGAAGTAGTATGTAGAAGTTGTGTAGAAACTTCTAAGGGTTTCTTGGAGCGGATTGGAGCGTACAAATTAGGAGCTAAACCTTGCTCAGGATCGACTTATAACTTGAATAATTTTTGGCTTACCGAGGTAAATATCTTATCCTTCTATTGTAATTAGAGATTACATACTGTAGAAGTATAGAACTAAGTATAAGACTTATAGAAGGATGGTATTAAAAGAAGAGAATTGAACTGTAGTTACATCAGAAGAATATTGAAGAAGATTGAACTGTACTTACATAGGACTGTATTTACAGTAGACTTGTATAGTTTACCGGGTAGGGAAGTGCTGCCCGATTTTCCGTAGAATAGAGGACCCTCTGCTTAGAATGTCCTACAGAGTAGTCTAGACATTGATAGACGTATTTGACTATTATAGGTTGATACTCTGCGCGCGACATATTCGACTTGGCAGGTGGATTTCGCCGAGAAGGTATGTGATTCTTCCTATCCTCTTGAGCATGATATTTTAAAATATATATATAGTACGGTAGACGTACGTGTGTTAACTGAACATGGTTTTACTTGACGTATTTTGACTTGAGTCGAAATAATAAGAATCTTGAAGTATTTCAAAAGAATTATGAATCATTTTTGAAAGAAGAGTAATACTTGGTTTTTAAACAAAAGCTTAAGAGTTATACTAGCTTTATGGGAAGTTAGGTATAACGACTTAAGAAAGATAAAAGGAACGGTTTAATTATGTGTTTATAAAAGACTTGTATTGATTTCTGGAAGGTATAGTAAGATGGTTTGTTGAGTAGACATATTGTGATGCTATGTGTGTTAGTATCTTGTAACGTTTGTGTAAAGAGGTTATTCTTATTGTGCTTATGTTGTTTAACGATAAGCCGTTATGTTAGTATTACATCACTCACCTCTTGACATGATATACCGGGGTTAAGTCGCCGACGCGGGTATACCTCGTGCGATGCGTGTGACTATGATTCGAGAATACCTACGCGGGTCCGGGGACCTATGCGAGCTACGAGTTCCGTGTTAGTGTGCGGTCCATGTGGCCATGCGGTCTATGTGGCCATGCGGACTACGAGTCGGGGCGATGCCGAGGAGTAGCTACCCTCGACGCGGGATTACCTCACGCGCCTAGGTGGCCTATGCGGACTACGGAGTCCGTGATTAGGCATGCATAATGATACTATGGGCGATCGTCCTTGCTTGATCATTCGCATCTAGAAAAGACATTACGCTTTACCTATTATTACTCTTGTTTGTGATGCGCACTATGCGCGTTACATTGGTTGTTTAAATGCATATTTGTAAAATTGGTTTTAAAATGATATGATTTCATTTAAGTACTTTACGATTTCACATACTTGGTACTGTTATCGACCTCCTTCGGGCCGCGTCATGCCGCAGGTGAAAGCAGTGCTAGATCCGCATCCTTAGGATCTTTTGCTTTGGTGTCAGGAGCTCCATCTTCTCCGGAGGCTCGACTTTTGGTATGGTTCTCCCTGTTGTTGTAGATATATGTACATTCAGGGTATGGAGAGGCCCTGTCCCGCCATAGTTATTCACTTTCTTAGGTGCAGAGTCCTATTGCAGAGTTGAGATGAATCGCCAGATTTTGGTTTATATATATATATGCTGAAAGGCGACTTTTCTCAGATAAACTGTGTCTCAATTTACATTTGTTTCATGACTTGTTTTTATATTCCGCTGATTTCTCTGATGTATGACTACTTGGGTGCCCGGGTAATGCACCAGTCACGGGCCCCGGAACGGGTCGTGACAAATAGTTTCATGATGATTGCTTGGTCCTTTCCAACTCCAATCAATTTATCGCAGTATGACCTTAGATGAGCGTGGGGATTCCGCTTTCCAGAACATGTCAAATTTGGGCACCGTGTACCCTACTGGCAATTCAACATCGGGGTGTATACATAAATCCTCATATCCTAGACCTTCATCACCTTTGTTTATCTGAATAATTTTAATGCCTCATTCAGGCTACGAATTTCTTTTGCCACATTTTCATCGGCTCTAGATCGGGTCTGCCTCTCTAATTTCTTGTATCCCTGGGGGTATTTCTTGGTTGGGTTGGTGATCACCCATCTATTCATTCATCTCATTATTATTCTGTCGATCCCCCATGGCTATTAAGTCCAAGATTCTTTTGTTTCGCCGGTTCTGCTTGCAAGTCTTCTCGATCTCAGGGGTGAAGGGCACAAGTGTATATTCTCCTCTTCTTCTTCGCATAAACTAGATACCTGAAATAGATCAAAATCGACAAACGGATCACGGTGCACGGTTCCACAAATAAAAGAAAATAAAAACCGAATTAGAAATTAAGAATAGATAGATTGTTATTGAACTACGCCAATCCCCGACAACGGCGCCAAAAACTTGTTAGCGATTTATCCACACGCTTAACGCAAGTGCACATATCGTGACAAGTAATATAGTCTGGGTAAGACCGAATATCGTCCTCAGAAATTAGTGTTCAATTACCAATTCCTATCCTATCGTATCTATTTGGTGATCGATATTTTGATGGTTGTTTGTATCTATGACTACTAAATAATTATAAAAAAAGCTAACTAAATTACTTTACTTAAATCAGATATGGTGAAAATAGGGCTTCCAATCTCCTCAACTGTCCGCTCGCTTTAATCTTTAATGATATGATAAAGGTTATTCTTCTATATTGAGATAGCAGGTTAACTAAGCCGTTTTATATTCTGGTTAGGATATATAAACACTCAACCCCGATGCAGAACCCTTCTATCTTTCGATGATAAGATTTACCACAAAGGAGGATTAAGAACAATAACCTATTAAACTACACAAGTATCGGGGTACTTTCGTCCACGATTTTAACCTATGTTTATTCAACTATAGCATATTCACAATATCCCCTTTCGGATCTCGATTAGAAATCATATATGTGATGATAATTAGTGATCAATTAATTACCAAGCAATCAAAGCAATTATTGAATAAATCTCAACTATATAAAGAAGAAACCAAAACCATGCATTAAATCATAGAACGAGGTTCAAGTGATTCGAATGGAAATCCATAATTAAAGTTTAGCTCTTAGCCATAGACATGCTAAGAACTAAAAGATTATCCAACATAAACTGAAAAATAAATAAAGTAAGAAAAAGAATTACTCAAGAACAAGCCTCCAATCTTGAAGCTTTCAAGAACTATGTGTTGTGTAGAGTTAGGGATTGTGGAACCCTTCAAAAATCTGTCCTAAGGCCTTTTTATATCCTCCAAAACCGTTCCCAACTTTTCCCTCTTGGTTTTGGCCCATTCCCATTCGGATTTGGCTGAAAACCCGCGTCGGCGCCACGGCCCTGAGACCGGCGCCGTGGCGCCAAAACTCCTGCAGCTGCCCAGCGATCTGGCCGCCGTAGCCCTGCTGCTCCTGATGGACTGGCTCCACGACGCCGCCCTGTATTTTTCCCGGGGTGCTAGCTTTTCCTCTCTTTGTGCTCTGGAACCTCTGTTTTTGCCCTATTTTTGCTTCTTTTCGTCAATGTTCCATTTTAAACCACTGTGACTCAAAAGAAAGAAAATGTATACTAACATGACACGTATTTGTACAAAAATGGGCCAAAGACTAACTAAAAATGACTCAAAAGGTGTATATAAAATATGCCTAACAAACACCCCCAAACTTAACATTTGCTCGCTCTCTAATAAAGATCAGAAATAGAGACAAAGACAAGAAAGAAAAGAAAATAAAAGGACTCAAAGACACTAATCAATCTGTTGCACAATTGCCACTAGAAAAGCATGAAGGTTAGTAGGATAATATGCAGGAATATATAACATGGATTTTTAGCATTCTAAAACTCTTAAGTCAGATATTTCGCAAATTCAATTCAATCATTCTCAATGGACGTAAGAACACTTAACCTATGCATGTCAATATCAAAATTATATGGTCTGTTTACTTGTTATTCTCCACTAATCATGGGTACACATACTAGAGATCTTCAGGACTTTTCAGGGTTATAATGTAGGCTTAGGCAGTGGTAGGTAAAACAAATAGGTATTTAGGCTCAACTTACGTAACATAAGATTTTTTTCTTTCAACTCTTCCCTTTTCTTTTGATTTTCTCTTTAATCTCGTATCTATCTTTCCCCTCTTTTTGTTTAGAGGGAATGAGGTGCATTGTGAATAACATGCACCCCCAAACTTAAGCTTTTGCATTTTTTTCATTGGGGTGCATCATTTTTTTTTTCTTCTCTTTTTGTTCTTTTTCAACACTTTTCATTCCAAACATCTTAATTTTCCACTTAAGGCACAATTATGGAATTATATGGTGTCAAATAAAGATCTTATTTTTGGCTCAAAGGGGCTGACTAGGGATACAATTTTAATGTCAGGGATAGGTAATGAATGGTAAGAAAGGGCTAACAAAAAAATGCCTGAGTCATATCCCTAACATGTATATCCTAACTATTTCGCCTCAAATAACAAGTAAGCAGACACAAAGGCTTAATCATTAACAAATGCATAAATCAAGCAAGATACCCCAAATAATTTGATTTCAAGAATTCTTGGCATATCTAACTTAAGCGTTCAGATTTTCTGCTTCTAATTCTATTACATTATCCCACTTTACATCATTAGGCGTTTCAAGTAACTACAACATGCATGATCATAAAAAAAAATTAGACTCATATAAGATATAAAAATAAACAATAACAAGACTCAAACACACAAAAATAGACTCAAAAATAAACTAATAACAAAAATAAACTAAGAACCCCCCCAAACTTAAATCACACATTGTCCCTAATGTGTGCAAGATTCAAAATAAAAGAAATACGGGACAACTTACACTTGTGGTTTAAAATGGTGGCGGTGGCGATGGATAATGCATGGCAGATAATTTCAGGGTGGCGCCACGGCTGTGCATGTCGGCGCCGTGGGGCCCAAAGTACTGCGAGGTCTGAGAACTCGGCGCCACGGCGCTTTGCTCCACGTTTTTGGCCTTGTACCTAGCATCATAACGTCAAAAACAATACCAGACGTGAGACTGTTCTAACTAAGCTAAAAATGCATAAATTTAAAACCTTGGGTTGCCTCCCAAGTAGCGCTGTCTTTAACGTCTTGTAGCCGGATGCAAGTTCCTTATCAAGAAGCCTGTGGTAATTTAACCCCACAGCCTATCCATTTCATGATCATCTTTCTTTTTAGCCTTCTATTTGTATTTTTCTTTTTTTTCTCAACAAGATGTTTAGAAATACTTACCTGTGTTGGCGGACTGATCTCCTTGGTTTTGGCTTGTGTTGACTCAAATGATGTGTCAGCGGTGCTGACTGTGAGACATTTGCTTATGATTGAGGATTCAATGGAGGGTTTAAATACTTTAAATATCATCTCATCGTCCTCAACTCTCAGTTTTAGTTCGCCTTTTTCCACATCAATCAATGCTCTCCCAGTGGCGAGGAATGACCGTCCCAAAATAATGGGAATTTCATCGTTTTCCTCCATGTCGAGGATGATAAAATCTGCTGGGAACAAGAACTTCCCCACTTTGATGAGCACATATTCAATGATGCCTAAAGGATGCACCACTGATCTGTCCGCTAGCTGTAGATTCACTGTAGTTGTCTTGATCACTCCCAATCCGAGCTTCTTGAATACAAATAGGGGTAATAAGTTTATGCTAGCCCCTAGATCACATAATGCCCTGTTGCAAGTCACATTCCATATCGTACAAGGTAGGGTGAAACTCCCCGGATCTTTCAACTTTGGGGGCAACTTCTTCTGCAAACACTACACTCATCAGTTAGTGCTATGGTCTCATATTTCACTAGTTTCCTCTTATTTCCAAGGATCTCCTTCATAAATTTGAAGTAGGTAGGCGATTGTTCCAACGCTTCAATGAAGGGGATATTGGTATGCAATTTCCTGAAAACCTCTAGAAACTTTGAGAACTGCTTATCTTGGGTCTTTCTCTTAAGCCTCTGAGGATAAGGGATCTTCTCTGTGTAATCCCTTACTAGAACTGGTGGAGCCTCCTCTAAAATAGGGCGGTCATCAGTAACCCCCTCCTTCTCAATCTCGGGCCTTTTCGCTACTACCGCAGTTCGTGAGCAATCGTTCTAACTTCTTTCCATTTCTCAAGCATCGCTCGACATCGCTCTCTCGATTTATCTTCAGACATCGGGAAGAGTGCCTTGTGGCCTGTTATTTGCCATTTTTGTCAGCTGTCCAACTTGGGTTTCCAAGTTCCTTATGGATGACATTGTCTCTGCCATGAACTGAGTCTGTGAATTTGTAAGTGTCAACAAGGCAGCTCGCAATTCATCTGGCTTTTCTTGTGGGGAAGGTGCACTGAACTGTTGTGAAGATGAGGCCTGATTAAATGGTTGTTGATTCTGGTATTGGCCTCTGTATTGATTCTGCTGCCCCTGGTCACCCCTCCATGAGAAATTTGGGTGATTCCTCCACCCCGGATTGTAAGTGTTTGAATAAGGGTTGTTCTGGGGCCTCTGGTAATTTCCCACTGCCTGACATTCTGCTTGCTCAATAAGGATGTTGTTGGGGTCTGCTGATGGGCACCTATCAAAAGTATGAGGACCCCAACAAATCTCATAATTCATTGGCATCTAAACTGCATTCACCGACACTATGTTCTGCTGAAGTTGCTTGGTCAAGAGAGCAACTTGTGCATTTAATGTTGTAAGGGTATCGATCTCATGAACTCCTATCGCTCTCCTTCCACTTACCCCTCTATCATCTGGCACATGGTTATTAGTGGCCATGTCTTCTAGCAAATCATGGGCCTCATGTGCTGTCTTCTTCATGAAAGTTCCACCTGCAGCTGTATCAATGATGGTTCTTGTTGTCCCACTTAGCCCATTGTAAAAAATATGGACCAAATTCCACAGTTCAATGCTATGATGCAGACACTTTCTCTGCAGATCTTTAAATCTCTCCCAAGCCTCATAGAGTGACTCCCCATCAGTCTGGTAGAAATTGTTCAGCTCTCCTCTCAGCTTGGCTGCTTTGGAAGGTGGAAAGAATTTTGTCAGGAACTTCTGTGCCATATCCTGCCATGTAAATATAGAATCTGTAGGCAGGAAATTCAACCAAACCTTTGCTCTATCCCTGAGTGAGAAAGGAAAAAGCCTCAACCGGATGGCATCATCAGTAACACCATTATATTTGAACGTTGCACACAGTTCCAAGAAATTTGCAACATGCATATGTGGGTCTTCAGATGGTAACCCTCCAAATTGAACTGTATGCTGCACCATGCTCAGGATCGCAGGCTTTATTTCAAAATTGTTCGCTCCTATTGTTGGGAGCCTTATGCATGTTTGTGCTCCATTCACTCTTGGTAGCACATAGTCTCCCAGACTCCTTTCTGCCAGGACCAGAACTCTTTCCTCTTCATCATGCAACCCTGGGGGTATTTCTTGGTTGGGTTGGTGATCACCCATCTCTTCATTCATCTCATTATTATTCTGTCGATCCCTCATGGCTATTAAGTCCAAGATTCTTTTGTTTCGTCGGTTCTGCTTGCAAGTCTTCTCGATCTCAGGGTTGAAGGGCACAATTGTATCTGCTCCTCTTCTTCTTCACATAAACTAGATACATGAAATAGATCAAAATCAACAAACGGATCACGGCGCACGGTTCCACAAATAAAAGAAAATAAAAATCGAATTAGAAATTAAGAATAGATAGATTGATATTGAACTACGCCAATCCCCGGCAACAGCTCCAAAAACTTGTTAGTGATTTATCCACACGCTTAACGCAAGTGCACGTATCGTGATAAGTAATATAGTCTGGGTAAGACCGTATATCGTCCTCAGAAATTAGTGTTCAATTACCAATTTCTATCCTATCGTATCTATTTGGTGATCGATATTTTGATGGATGTTTGTATCTATGACTACTAAATAATTATAAAAGTTAGTTAAATTACTTTACTTAAATCAGATATGGTGGAAATAGGGCTTCCAATCTCCTCAACTATCCGCTCGCTTTAATCTTTAATGCAATGATAAAGGTTCTTCTTCTATATTTAGATAACAGGTTAACTAGGTCGTTTTATATTCTGGTTAGGATATATAAACACTCAACCCCGATGCAGAACCCTTCTATCTTTCGATGATAAGATTTACCACAAAGGAGGATTAAGAACAATAACCTATTAAACTACACAAGTATCGAGGTACTTTCGTCCACGATTTTAACCTATGTTTATTCAACTATAGCATATTCACAATATCCCCTTTCGGATCTCGATTAGAAATCATATATGTGATGATAATTAGTGATCAATTAATTACCAAGCAATCAAAGCAATTATTGAATAAATCTCAACTATATAAAGAAGAAACCAAAAACATGCATTAAATCATAGAACGAGGTTCAAGTGATTCGAATGGAAAGCCCTAATTAAAGTTTAGCTCTTAGTCATAGACATGCTAAGAACTAAAAGATTATCCAACATAAACTGAAAAATAAATAAAGTAAGAAAAAGAATTACTCAAGAACAAGCCTCCAATCTTGAAGCTTTCAAGAACTATGTGTTGTGTAGAGTTAGGAATTGTGGAACCCTTCAAAAATCTGTCCTAAGGCCTTTTTATATCCTCCAAAAACGTTTCCAACTTTTCCCTCTTGGTCTTGGCCCATTCCCATTCGGATTTGGCTGAAAACCCGTATCGGTGCCACTGCCCTGAGACCGGCGCCGTGGAGCCGAAACTCCTGCAGTTGTCCAGTGATCTGGGCGTCGTGGCCCTGCTGCTCCTGATGGACTGGCGCCATGGCGCCGCCCTGTATTTTATACGGGGTGCCATCTTTTCGTCTCTTTGTGCTTTGGAACCTCTGTTTTTGCCCTCTTTTTGCTTCTTTTCGTCAATGTGCCATTTTAAACCACTGTGACTCAAAAGAAAGAAAATATATACTAACATGACACGTATTTGTACAAAAATGGGCCAAAGACTAACTAAAAATGACTCAAAAAGTGTATATAAAATACGCCTAACAGTAGTTCGGGGAGCTAATTTGTGAGGGGTGGTGGAGCTAAGATTGGGGTAGCACAGACAACCGGAAATTCGTAAGTGATCATAGAAAGGAGTCCTACGGTATAGAATGTCGGTAGGGGTCTTATTTTGTAGGGTGCTAGTGGGTAAAATATTAAGAACGTTTTCTATCATTTTAACATCATAGACCTAGAAAGAAGGTGGTAGACAAGCATGAAAGAGGAGGGTACGGGTCGTGTTATTGATGGTACAAATAATTCGTTCAGCTTTTTCATTTTGAGGGGAGGTGTGGGGACAAGAGATACGGAACACCATGCCATGTTAGGAGCAAAA
Organism: Przewalskia tangutica; assembly: GCA_029844215.1. Taxonomy (NCBI): domain Eukaryota; kingdom Viridiplantae; phylum Streptophyta; class Magnoliopsida; order Solanales; family Solanaceae; genus Przewalskia; species Przewalskia tangutica. The sequence goes on from CM056724.1 coordinate 51,167,349, forward strand.
ATTGTGGAATGCTGAATTATTAAATTCACGTCTGTTATCACACTGAAAATATTTTATGGATTTTCAAATTGAGTTTTAATAAATTTGTGAAACTCAAGAAATTTAGCAAACACCTCATACTTGAATTTGAGTGGATAAATCCATAAAAAAAGGTGAAAAATCATCTAATAGAACAACGTAAAATTTGTGACATAGTGAGCTAACAATAGGAGATGTCCACAAGTCAGCATGAACAATATCAAATGGTGAAACTATAATACTCAATGAAGACATAAACGGAAGACGAGTATGCTTGCCAAGCGGGCAAGAAAAATAGTTTTGGGCAAGTTTTCTATTATTACATTGAATACGCAAATTATTTCTAAGAAAAGAAAAGACATGGTCTCCTGGTTGTCCAAGCCTATTGTGCTAGGTGGATGGAGACTGTGCAGCAAGGGAGACATGTGGTTCTGACAGCGAAAAAGTGAGTGAAAGGGTAGAGGTCTCCCACACTATTGTAGCGCGTAAGAATTCTCCCCGTATTGAGATCTTTCACAGAGAAACCAAAAGGGTCAAAATTGACAGACACCCAATTATTGCGAGTGAATTTTCTAACAGATATCAAATTTTTAATGATTTGAGGTGTGTAAAGGACATGGTTAAGTGAGAAGGGTGGATGTGGATGTTTTATTTGTGTATTACCGTAACATGCAATTGGAATGCGGTGATCATAGCCTACAATAATATATTGAGGAAAATTTAACCGAAGCTGTTGGAAAAAATTACCTGAAGAGTTGGTCAGGTGTGATGTGGCTCCGGAGTCCATATATTAATTTTTGTCGGGCTGTTGAACATTGAGACTGTTGAATGTCTGGCCCAAATCAGTGGGGGCCAGATTTTGGGTCTGCGGAAGCTGCTGAGCTGACATCAGGTGTGCTTGCTGATTCAGTTGTTGGGCTTGCCTCTATTGTGGTGTTGGACCGAGGAGACCAGGCCTCTAATTCTGCTGGAACTGGGCCCCTATTGTCGGGTAGGGGCATGCAGGCGAGGCCCAGTTCGCGAAATTGGGCCAACCTTGCTGACCAGCCCACGGGTAATATGCATTATGAGGGGAAGGGCCTGCTTGTTGGGCCTTTTGGCCTTTGCTGCGGCCCTTGCCTTTTTTGCCATTCCCGCATCTCTTGCCGCCATGTCCTCCGTTGCGGTCCTGTTCCTGCTGGTGGTCCAATGGTGGTATAGCAGTGGTGTTGGCCGGCGATTGCATATTTTCAATGGCTAAGGCTTTTTTATTGTGTTCATCTTGTTTAGCCTGTCGTGTTTCTTCCAATAACAATTGTAAACGTGCCTTGTTAACAAGATCTCCCTTACCACCAAAATATTGACAACACAATTTCCCTTCGCAATAGTTAATGCATGTGCAGACAAGTGGATGAGGACACGTATCAACTTCTCATTGGCCGAAAAACCCTTCTTCAAGAAAACATCTAGATATTTATCCCAAAATATCCTAAAATCGAAGGGCCCTGCGAAATTGTAAAAATTTTGGCGGGCCCCATATTATTAATTCCTAAACCTTATAATCCAATAATAATCCCATAAATCCAATTAGAAGTATTAAACTCCACGTTAATAATTTTTTCGTCGTCACATTTTCGAAATTTTTCCTTAAGAAAATGTAATAATTCTTTCCTTCGAATATTCAAATCTTAATTTCTTACGTACATTCTCATATTAATGCCTTGGAAATACGGGGTGTAACATCATTTACCCCTTAGAAACATTCGTCCTCGAATGTTCATCAAAGGTCTTAAGTTATACAAACTTCGGCATAGTCTCCTTTAGCTATATCTACCAACCTATACTCGTTAGAGTCGATACCGCTTTGAATTATCTTACCCTCTAACGCTTCAGACCGATCCCGCACTTCGCACCGCTAGCCTAACTCCCGCAGCCTTCTCGAGTTTCAGCACCACGGTCTGCCGCTCGGGATCGCGGTCAGGCTCGAAATTCACAGCACGCACTTCGCTTAATATATTTTTATTCTACAAGTTCCAACCATACTCCACAAACCCAAAGATGCCTTATATGGCCATAATATAACACCTAGTCTCATTCAAGTTCTGAAATAAATCTTCCTCTTATTTTTCGTATCTTCTCACTACTCGTAATTATAAACAACTTCAACTCTTTTGACACTTATTCACTCCTTTTCTTACTTGTTGTACTCTTATTAATCCCAAAATATTCTAAGATCCTCAAATATTCCATGTCCCAAGCTTATATTATCTCTCCCCGTATACGGGTAGTATAGCTTCTCATAATCTCCAAATCATGTTGTCTTAACCACAACAACCCTATCTACTCCATACAAATATTATTCGTACATATCACTTAAGCATACATCACAACTTAATCTAACAACATGGTATGCCATTAAGTCAATTAAACATGATCTCTTAAGGGTTCATCACCCTCTTTGACAGCTCATCATCTCCTAATTATTCCAAATTAGCACATATATATCCTTGATGTGGATTCATTAAACTGTTTCATACCTTTCAAGTAATTTTAACGCTTACCCACATCATGATAACCCATAATCATTTTAGGCAACACACACACAACCCTAATAAATACGTTCGAATAGATGCATGTCATCAACATACCTACTATACAACAATTTTACTAACCTGTATATCAAGCCCATATACTCCCCTTCGGGCCGCTGTTGCATTCTCATAGCTGCAACACCACAATACGTTAGAGGGGATTATCCTAATCATAGCTCTATGGCACGATCTCAGAGTTAAGAAGAATAGAAACCAATCCTAAATATCTTGTAGCCTCCTGGGTATAAGTATGATGCACACATACCCATACCCAAGACTCTACAAGACACGGTCTATAGACATTCCGAGGACTAACTTCTCTGATGCCATCTTTGTCACGACCCGAACCCCGAGCCCGCGACTGGTGCCCTACCTGGGCACCCCTATACCCACACATCACATATAACCAGCGGAAGTTTTAAGAAAACTCAAAATCTCATAAAAATAAAAATAGGCGAGCCGACAAGGCCACCACTTTACATAGAATTGTCCAAACGGACTACCACTGTACATGACCAACCCACACATGACTACAGACCTCTAATAGTTGACAGTAACTATGACGGAATAAGGCCCCGCCGTACCTCTGAATATACATAAGACTGTAATACAAACTCCGTAACAAAATGACAAGACTCCGGAATAGTGGAGTTGTCTCAATAGAAGCTGAATGGAGATCCTAAGCTCACGGATCACCCAACCGAATACATATACCTGCGGGCTTAAACGCAGCCCCCCAGATAGAGGGTCAGTACAACAATGTACTAAGTATGTAAACATAAAGTACATTAAATAAGATCATAACTGCCAAAAGATGACAGAGACAAGTATGAAAATTATATCCAGATCCGACTGTGCCATATAAAATAGAGCCAACTATACCTTTCACAAGTATGAGAGTCATTTTAAAACCATAAATGCCTTTTCATATAATCATATACTGTTATGGGTATCTATACCTGCATCATAGCAACCTTGTGTAATTTAAGTCATCTTTTGACTCTCAAAGGAATAAAACCAGGGTACCAACATCTCATGTACCAATCACATATACAAACTTTCATTTCCGTTATGCCAAGGTACCAGAACATCATGTACCAAACACATATAAAATATTCCATTTAGCTATGCCAAGGTACCAGAACATCATGTACCAAACATATATAAAATCTTTCATTTAGCTATGCCAAGGTACCAAAACATCATGTACCAAATACATATAAAATATTCCATTTAGCGATGCCAAGGTACCAAAACATCATGTACCAAACACATAAAATCTTCCATTTAGCTATACCAAGGTACCAAAACATCATGTACCAACACATATAAAATCTTCCATTTTAGTTATGCCAAGGTACCAACATCTCGTGTACTGTACACATATAATGAACTTTCATTTTAGATAAACCTAGGTACCAACATCTCGTGTACCATACACATATAATGAACTTTCATTTTAGATAAACCTAGGTACCAACATCTCGTGTACCATACACATATAATGAACTTTCATTTTAGATAAACCTAGGTACCAACATCTCGTGTACCATACACATATAATGAACTTTCATATTAGATAAACCTAGGTACCAACATCTCGTGTACCATACACATATAATGAACTTTCATTTTAGAAAATCAAAGTACTATCAATAGGATAGGTAAACAACTTCCATTTTAGAAACTCAAAGTACTATCAATAGGATAGGTAAACAACTTCCATTTTAGAAACTCAAGTACTATCAATAGGATAGGTAAACAACTTCCATTTTAGAAACTCAAAGTACTATCAATAGGATAGGTAAAAAACTTCCATTTTAGAAACTCAAAGTACTATCAATAGGATATATCACTAAGGATTAGGTTCCAATAGAACTCTATAAAGATCGAGTCAAGTATCGTTATGGATTAGGATCCACTCACTTTCTAAAATCAAATCAAGTATCAATAAGGATTAAAATCCACTCACTTTATAAAATCAAATCAAGTATCAATAAGGATTAAAATCCACTCACTTTATAAAATCAAATCATGCCAAAGAAGAAATGATAGTTCACATACCTTATTGACGAGCTAACCAACTCTACAATCTAGGATACATCTCAAAGTAATTCAACCTATAATGACAATAACACTTCTATAAACTTCATACTCACTAGTATAGGATATATACCAAGTAATGGTCCTCTTATTCTACGAAAATTTGGGCAGCACTTCCCCCGATTATACATACTTTTCCACCTTTTCCAAGGCCCAAATTCAACAACAACCAAGCCCCATTTAAGGCGCAATCAAAACAGTAACCAAAGGGGATTACACGCCTACTTTACGTGTAAAATTCATCCCCTTAATCTATGTAAAACAATCCACAAAATCTGTCCAAAATCCGACAATAACAAGGGTGAAATGTGAGGCCTTTTAACACCTTTCTACACCCTTAATCTCTTAGGACATTCCTTAGCAATTACTACATTTAAACATGATTATAAGTGGCTGAATTTCCAGCATTCCAACGCCACAAAATAGTCCCTAAAACTGCACAATAATACCCCACAATTTTATACAATACACAGCCAAACAACCCCAATACAATTTCCCTTTCCATAATCCTTTTTAATCCAATTCAAGTTCCAATACTTTTATACAAATCATATCAACTTATCAACAATAATATTACTTCATTATATCATGCAATAGGTGACGTTAACAACAACAATTATAGCCAACAATTTCAATGCAGTTTCGGCCCCAACATCCAATTGCCCCAAACTCTTTTATCCTCCATTATTTTTAGCACAAGCTCATCCATACATTATAACAATAAGTAATATCCAATTACCTCAAGAGAAAGAAGATTTTTTACCTTTAAAATAGCCCAAAAATCGTCCAAACAGTCTGCAAGATATTGGCCCGTATTTTTCGTTTCGCTTCACTTCTTCAAGTTCCAATCATGCATATGTATCCTATAGAAGCTTATAACCAACTTTCCTTCGCGTTTCACTTCCAAAAAGTTGAAGAACAAACCTAGGATTTCAATACACCACTCTCGGCCAACTCACTCTTTGGCGGATCTTGGAGAGTTAAACTAGCTTAGGACTTGATTAGTGTCCTTAATCTTGGAAAATAATCCACTTTTGATCTTGGAATTTTTCCCTTGGATTTCGAAATTTAGGGCTAAAAGGAGAGAGAAGAGAGCTTGGAGAATGAAAATATCTTGTGAGATGAGAAAAATGGCTAAGTCTTCTATCACCTCCTCTATATGTAAAATATCTTCAAGACAAGTGGATGAGAACACGTGTCAACTTCTCATTGGCCGAAAAACCTGTCACGACCCGATCTCGGGCCCGCGACTGGTGTCTTACCCCGGGCACCCTAGTGATACAACATCAGAGAAAATCAGCAGAAATAAAAACTTAAACATGAAATAAGATAAAATAAGAAACAGGCTAACCAAAATGGTTACCTTTCTGCATATATATATACCTGAACAGTTAAAACCTTTTACAAACCCTGCCCACAACAGTACTACAAACCTCTATGAATTTTATAACAACTATGACGGGACAGGGCCCCGCCATACCCCTGAATGTAAGCACCTACAACGACAGGGGACTATACCAAAGATAAGCCTCCGGAGAAACGGAGCTTCCCAAATGCTGAACTGTGATCCTATGAGCGAGGATCAACAACCGGTGTACCTCTACCGCAGATGAACGCACTTCCGGGCGAGGTCAATACAACAGTACCAAGTATGTGAAATCAAAATATCAGAATGAAATCATAGTAGTCTATATAAAACAGGAGACATATATGATAACCAAACTACAATACATAATATGTAAGCAGTCATGTCAAGTCAGGGACTCACGCCCTCAAAGTCATCACTCAAATATAACAATGGGTCTCACGCCCACAACATCAATCATGCCCGTGGAATACCTTCCTCATCACGGCGATCATGATATAACAACACCAAGAAGTACACATGAACACCAGGTCCCACCTGTGTTATAAAAACCGCACGGGGCAAGTACGAAGGCTAACTACCAGATACCAAAGCCGCATCATCAACTGACCGGGGCAAGTACGAAGCCAACTACCAGATACCAAAGTCGTACCAACAATACTATACAACCAAACCACGGCCGAGCACGGCAAGTACGAAGCCAACTACCAGATACCAAAGCCGTGTCACGGCCGACCGGCAAGTACGAGGGCTAACTACCAGATACCGAGGTCGATTACACGAGACTTCGCCACGGCCGACACGGAAAGTACGAAAGCCAACTACCGGATACCAAAGCCGTGTCACGAGTCGACCGGCAAGTACGAGGGCTAACTACCGGATACCAAGGTCAGATCACGAGACCGCCACTAAACCGAACGGCAAGTGCGAAGGCTAACTACCAGTACTAAGGCCGAATCACCACGCAGACGGCAAGTACGAAAGCCAACCACCGGATACCAAGGCCGAATCGGAAAACCTCATGGAAAGCTAGTCCATGGAATAACGCTATCAACGAGCGCACCTGGAATCCTCTCACACGCCAGACGCCCAAGTAAGATCATAACAAATCAGCCGGCCCTCCATCGAGAGACGCGGTGGTATAAAAATACAATACTAGCACGACAAGGCTATCACACGCAAACATAGGCAAGTTACACACAACTCAAGGTACTTTCATTTTATGTCAACAATACGGGTTTCAAACCCAAAAATAATACCTACTTTCATTCTTTCAAAAAGACCTCTTTTTACGTAAAATATACTAATACTCGTAGTATCAAAAACACATTTCCTTTTCAAACCAAATTACTTTACTTTCGTAAAAACCTTTACAAGACTTTTAAAATCAAGTACTCTATACTTTTTAAACCAAGTGCCTTTCTTTTAAAACAACATCAAGTATACTCTTTAAAACTCAAATACTTACTCTTTTCAAAACAAGTAACCTATACTTAAATCAAGTTACCATTTTAAAACCAATGATAAAACCATTCTTTTGCTTTCATAAAGTCGTTATAACTAACTTCCCATAAAGCTGTTATAACACTTTATGTTTTAAACCAATTTAAGACAAAACCATGTCTCTCTTTTAAACCAAAAACTCTTCGATTCCTCAAGTCTCTTTTTAGAAATCAAATTCCTTTTAAAGACCAAATACGCATTACTCGCGAATGAGGTTTCACAACTTTCTACACAATTCGAGTTCTTCATATATCATATTAAGTCAAATATAAGTCAAGTCCTTTATCTTTTAAAATCAGTAAACCAACCAAATTCACTTAGAACACGACGCCTACCGCACTACATAGTTCACAACAATCATGCTAGAAAAGATAGGAAGAGGTTCACATACCGCGACGATTATCGACAATTAGCAAAACGCCCACGCATTTCTAACCTTGCTCGCCTTTTCCACCCTTCAAGTAGAATACGCTACTCGTAGTACTTCAACCTAAAAAGGCCACAAAACGTCTATCAACCTCTAGATCTCTTCGTAGAATAATTCTAGATACAAGATTCCTTATTCTACGGAAAATTCAAGACCTCCCCGCAACCACATAAATCTCCTCCTCTAACGAGGCCTGCTACCAAACCAACAATCCCAGGGGGGGTTACACGTCTAACCGGATGTGTACAATTCTACTCCACAATAATACTACAAGTCTACTATAAATACAGTCCTATGTAAATACAGTTCAATTCTTATCCATATTCATTCTACATATAGTATACTCAACTATACATTACTACAACATGTAATATCCAATTACAATAGGGGGACAAAGATCATTACCTCGATAAGCCCAAAATTATCCAAGTTTATAAGTCGATCCTGAGCAACGTTGTTACACCCCGTAAGTCCAGGACATGTATAAGAGAATGTACGTAAGGAAACAAGACTTGGAAAATTAGTACGAAAGGAAGAATTGTTTTTCCGACGGAAAATCTTTCGGACGTCGGAAAGGAAAAATGTTCGTTGTTGAGAATTTGATTCTCAAAAGGCATTATTTGAAGAGTATGGAACTTATTAATATTATGGAAATTTATTTTTACGGATTTGGTCATGTGGGGCCCACCCGAGGAAATTTTGCATTTTGTGGGCACGAGGTTACTGAATTTTATGGACGAATGAGAGGGAGACACGTGGCACCCCCTCATGTGGTCTTGGACGAAAATGCAAGGGGTAGAATGGTCATTTGACCTATGTAGATGATAAGTCTTGCAAGCTTGACATAATTGACTAGTCAACTTGCCACATAAGTTTAATCCTTGTGATAATCATCCTAACCTCACATTTGTGGACATCTAAACCCTCCAATATGTGTTATATACTAACTAGTAGCAAGACTTGGCATTTTCTACACTTAGAAAAAATTAGAACCCTTAGAGAGAGGAGAAGAGCTCTCGGGTTTGGCTAAGCTCTCACATGAAAAATTTGTAGTTTTGATCCATTAGCCACAAGACTTTAACCCAATGTCCCTTAGGGTATTGTGAGGATATCTCAATAGAAATATTTCGGAAAAAACGCATTTTCACGTTAGTCGCAAGGCGGAAACTAAGTGAGTTCTTCAACTTTGAAGATGGAACTTGAAGATGGGTTCTTCATAGGCCTCTAAGGAGTGCTTGGAGCGGATTGGAACCTAAGGAAAGGAGCTAAGAATTGCTAAGGCGCGACTTTGAATCTTGGAAATTTTAAGGGCTTTGAAAGGTATAAATTTTGTCGTTTTAGCAATTAAGCTTACTTATTGATTGTAGCTATGGTTTTAGCAAGCATGAGTTATATATTACGAAGTTTGATTATTATGTTGGCTATTGGAACCCTAATCCGAAAACTAGCATGTTTAGCTTTAAGATTGGAATTCAAGTTGATTATTAGTTTAAGTCGTCGCATGTTGAATAAAGAAGGAAATTGTAGTTGTTGAAGTAGTTATGACTAAATAACATGTTGACCTTAGAACTTGGAATTGGAAAAGGATTGGAAAAGACGTAGTGTTATTGGTTATATGTTGGCCGAGAATGGCTAGTAAAGTATTATACTTTTTGGTATGAATTGTGGGGCGGAATTTTGCACGTAGAGTAAGGCGTGTAATCCCCTTTGTTTGGATGTTGTTTGGAGCCTTAAATGTGGCTTGTTGGTTATTGTATTCGGCCTTGAAAAAGGTGGCAAAGTGAGTAGAAACAAAGGAAGTGCTGCCCGATTTTCCGTAGAATTAGAGACTAAATACTTAGTATTATTCTACATAGAGACTAGAAGTTGATAACCTTGTTGTGACCATTATAGGTTGACACTTCTACGTACGGTGTATTCAGCTTAGCTTGTGGATTTAGCCGAAAAGGTATGTGAACTATCTCCTCTTCTAGCATGATTCCTTAAGATTAAGAAAGTATGTTCTACTCCTTAAATGATCCATTCCTTGATTGTACTTTGATGTTAAATTGTAAGTTGTAAAATCCATTTTCTTAGTGAAGTTTGGATTCTTAAAGGTGAAGGTATTTTTTCTTAAAGTACATAGAGACTTGAAAAGGAAGTGGTTTCCAAATCTTTTGGCTAGTGCCTTAGTTCTAAAACCTAAAGGTCATTATAATGACTTTAGGGGAGTCAAAGGAGTGATTTACTTATTTGATTTAAAAGAGGAGAAATGACATGATTTAAGAGAAGTAACTTGCGTTAAGGGTGAAGTTACTTGAGGTTTAAAAAGTAGAAGAAAACTTGTTTTCTAACTATTAAGAGACTTGAAGTATTTTGAAAGTTGAGAACTTGATTTGTAAGTATGTGATACTTGGTTTTAATAGTATAAGTCTCTTGGTTATTAAATGAATGGATACGTCTAAAACCATAAAGGGTTATAACGGCTTTATGGGAAGTTGGTTATAACGGCTTTATGGAAGGTTTAGAAAGTTGTCTATTTTGATTAAATCGGCATAAGTTGCCTAGATTGTGAAAATTTGGAGTTACTTGATTTCAAGCTTTGAAATGAGTTTTCTAAAAGTGTAGTAACTTACTTTGAAAAATAGACACGCCTTGATACTACGGGTGTTAGTATCTTGGGGCTTTACATAGAAATGAGTCTTTTATAAAAGAATGTACGTACGTAGTACTTTGACTTGTTAAAAGAGAATTATTCTATGTATGCCTTGATTAGTACTTTGGCTTGATAAATTGAGAATTTGTCTAAGTGTGCCTTGATAAGTACTTTGACTTGTTAAAAGAGAATTATTCTATGTATGCCTTGATTAGTACTTTGGCTTGATAAATTGAGAATTTGTCTAAGTGTGCCTTGATAAGTACTTTGACTTGTTAAAAGGGAATTATTCTATGTATGCCTTGATAAGTACTTTGGCTTGATTAATTGAGAATTAGTCTAAGTGTGCCTTGATAAGTACTTTGGCTTGATTGATTGTGAATCATTCTAAGTGTGCATTGGTAAGGACTTTGGCTTGATTAATTGAGGATTTGCCTATGTGTGCTGGAAATAGCCGGTTGTGTGCTATTGGTATATCAGTCGTTTCGGGGTCATTCCCCGGGTTAGTGGCATTTGCAGATTCCGTGGAATTGCTACCCACGATGCGAGGAATACCTCACGCGGTCCGTAAGGACTTATGCGCGTGAAATAGTCTCACGCGGCGGGTCCACCTATGCGAGGAATACCTCACGCGAGTCCGCACGCTTACGCGGTGAAATAGTCCCATGCGAGGAATACCTCACGCGGTCCAAGCGGCCTATCGCGGGTGAAATAGTCCCGAGTAGGATGGTTAAATGATACCGCGCGGATGGTCCTGTTTGATCATGAGCTTCCTATTTTATATTGTAAGGATACTACTGTTTACTCTCATTGTTAGTAAGGCACAATGTGTTGTAATTTGATTATCATATATGTCCCCGGATTTGATTGTGTTACCCTATGGTCATGCTTTTACGATGTAGGATTCCGGGGCATGAGACCACGAGGCATTTAGGACACAGGGGGGGGACTGGGTGTTCATGTATCCTTATTGGTGTTACTACATCATGGACTGCCGGCAGTGAGGAAGGATTCCACGGGCATAATTGATATTATGGGCGTGAGACCCATAGTTATATTTCAGTAGTGACTTTGAGGGCTGCGTCCACGACTTGATATGACCGCTATGTGTTATGCATCGTAGGTTGGCTATCATACATGTCTCTGTTTTGTTTAGATCGTTATGATTTTATTACGCATTTCATCGCTCACATACTTGGTACATTCTTCGATCGACCTCCTTCGGCCGCGTTCACGCCGCAGTTTAGGTACGCTGTTTGGTGATCGGCGCAGTGTAGGATCCTCGCCAGATTTTGGATAGCTCCTCTGTCCGTAAGTTTATCTTTTGGTATATATCCTCAAAGAGCTTTGTACGCTTTTTAGATGGCGGGGCCTTGTCCCGTCATATTTCAGTTAACTCCTAGAGGTCTGTATTCATATGTGGGATTGGACTCATGTACGGTGTAGTGTCTTTTGTTTATGTATATATGGCAGCCTTGTCGGCTTTGCCCTTGCACGTACGTTGTTTTAAAAAAAAATGAGGTGTTATTTAATTTCCGCAGTTTACTTGCGTTGTTAAGGTAGAAGGGTGCCCAGGTAGGCACCATCACTGCCCGGTTCGGTGTGACAGAGTGGTATCGTGAGCGATCCCTGAATGTTTACGCACCGCGTGTCTAGTAGAGTCTTGATTATCGGTGTTACGCGCCACACCCATAAACAGGAGGCTACAGACATTTAGGAGTTGGTTTCTATTCTTCTCACTCTAAAATCGTGCCATGTAGCCGTGTTCGTAAGATAATTCCTCTCTCGACGTATTGTTGTTACGATTATGCCTCCAAGGAGGGCAACAGCCGCCCAGAAGGGCAAAGGAGTAGCAGGAGCTACTAGTCAGACTCAGAGAGTTGATAGGGCTTATGCCCAGGTTATACCGGATGTGGTTCCACAGTCGGCGAGTTCTTCTTCGCCAGGTTTTGAGAACACAGCACCAGAGCCTACAGTTTCTCAGTTAGGGGCAGACTTTAAGGTCATGAAGGAAGCCATTATGTTATTGACCAAGATAGCAATGCTACAGTTTCCTCAGCAGGAGGTTATTCGGCCAAGCATGCAGTGTACAGAGGGTAGAGGCCGCCATGAGATCTGCGTAAGAGGCTAGACCGGTTGGTTATTCCGTGAGTTTTTGGACGAGCCGCTCGAATGAGTGAGATATTCGTCCCAGCCTACCCAGTACATACCCCCGCAGCTCACAGGTGGGAGATTTGACCCCACAAGGTATTTAGGAGCCGGTCCAAGCTCCGGGGATCGAGGTTCTCAGAGGAGCAGAGGATTCTCTCAGTCGAGGCCACTTATTCCTCAGTGTTCCAGATGTGGTAAGCGTCATTCGGGGAAATGCCGTTATGGCACAGTGTTTGCTTTTATCAGGCCGTCCGCCATATTCAGGGTATGTCCTTTTAGAAAGAGCACCGGTGAGGTAGCTCACCATGAGGCCGATGGTTGATTCCTTCCTCCACAACGGTGCGTTCCCAGGCGGTGTACATGATGTTAGCCACCGCGGAGGTCGTGGAGTTTATGGTTCGCGGTCCTTCGAACCGCATAGATGACGTGACTCATCGGACAGATCGGGAGGCGACATCGCGGGGTTACAGGTATATGTCGATTCTTTTGAATCATACGTGCATTGATAGATTCAGATTTTACCCTAGCGTATATGTTTTCCCTTTATTGCTAGAGTTGTAAAGTGATAGTACCCCAGAGGTAGGGATACTTTGATTAGTAAAGTGAAAAGTTAAGAATGTTGACAAGAATGATAAGTGAACTGAGACTATAGTTGTGTAGAGTTCACATGTAGTAATTGCCCCGTAACAGTGTAAGACCGATAGGGAAGAATGTACAGTAGAAATACTTTGGCTTATGTGACAAACCTCTAGTGAATAAGGGATAGGGTAAGAAGTACCTTGAGATAAGAGAGAGATTTATTTCAAACTAAGAATGAGAAGTTAAGTGTGACGATGAGTCGAGTTATGGACTCATTTCGGGTCAGCCGATAGTATAGAATGGGGTAATGTCAGTTGGTAGTGGTCCCGCTATGTGATAGGGTCACGAGGATGCCAGGCCCAAGTTTAGTTAATCGTGGTACGAGTTTGTGGACGCGTTCCACCGGAACTAGGTCGTAAGGACCGAGAAGAGCCTTAAAGGGAATGTAAGTAACAATATGGCCAAGTTTGGTTAGTAACTCCAAGGATTGGAGAACAGAAACAAAATTAGAGATTTTGTACGTTTACTAAATGAGTTTAGAAGTACGAGAAAGAATGACAAGTAAGGAAAGAAAGGAACCTCTAAGGATCCCGTATTTTAGAAGACTGTAACCTTCGAGTTTGTGAGAAGGGGTAGCGGACGGAAGGTCCATTGATATGTTTACGTATGTTAGGCGATGGCCAGGTGTGGCGTCGTTAGTCTTGTGGAGTATTGATTGATAGGCATAGTATAGAGTTTATGCCGGAGTTTGTATAGCTTGGCAACCGACTAAGAACATTCAGGGACGAATGTTTCTAAGGGGGGAAGAATGTTACACCCCGTAAGTCCAGGACATGTATAAGAGAATGTACGTAAGGAAACAAGACTTGGAAAATTAGTACGAAAGGAAGAATTGTTTTTCCGACGGAAAATCTTCCGGACGTCGGAAAGGAAAAATGTTCGTTGTTGAGAATTTGATTCTCAAAAGGCATTATTTGAAGAGTATGGAACTTATTAATATTATGGAAATTTATTTTTACGATTTGGTCATGTGGGGCCCACCCGAGGAAATTTTGCATTTTGTGGGGCCCACGAGGTTACTGAATTTTATGGACGAATGAGAGGGCGACACGTGGCACATCATGTGGTCTTGGACGAAAATGCAAGGGGTAGAATGGTCATTTGACCTATGTAGATGATAAGTCTTGCAAGCTTGACATAATTGACTAGTCAACTTGCCACATAAGCTTAATCCTTGTGATAATCATCCTAACCTCACATTTGTGGACATCTAAACCCTCCAATATGTGTTATATACTAACTAGTAGCAAGACTTGGCATTTTCTACACTTAGAAAAAATTAGAACCCTTAGAGAGAGAGAAGAGCTCTGCTGGCTAAGCTCTCACATGAAAAATTTGTAGTTTTGATCCATTAGCCACAAGACTTTAACCCAATGTCCCTTAGGGTATTGTGAGGATATCTCAATAGAAAGATTTCGAAAACGCATTTTCACATTAGTCGCAAGGCGAAACTAAGTGAGTTCTTCAACTTGAAGATGGAACTTGAAGATGGGTTCTTCATAGGCCTCTAAGGAGTGCTTGGAGTGGATTGGAACCTAAGGAAAGGAGCTAAGAATTGCTAAGGTGCGACTTTGAATCTTGGAAATTTTAAGGGCTTTGAAAGGTATAAATTTTGTCGTTTTAGCAATTAAGCTTACTTATTGATTGTAGCTATGGTTTTAGCAAGCATGAGTTATATATTACGAAGTTTGATTATTATGTTGGCTATTGGAACCCTAATCCGAAAACTAGCATGTTTAGCTTTAAGATTGGAATTCAAGTTGATTATTAGTTTAAGTCGCCGTGTTGAATAAAGAAGGAAATTGTAGTTGTTGAAGTAGTTATGACTAAATAACATGTTGACCTTAGAACTTGGAATTGGAAAAGGATTGGAAAAGACGTAGTGTTATTGGTTATATGTTGGCCGAGAATGGCTAGTAAAGTATTATACTTTTTGGTATGAATTGTGGGGCGGAATTTTGCACGTAGAGTAAGGCGTGTAATCCCCTTTGTTTGGATGTTGTTTGGAGCCTTAAATGTGGCTTTTTGGTTATTGTATTCGCCCTGAAAAAGGTGGCAAAGTGAGTAGAAACAAAGGAAGTCGCCCGATTTTCCGTAGAATTAGAGACTAAATACTTAGTATTATTCTACATAGAGACTAGAAGTTGATAACCTTGTTGTGACCATTATAGGTTGACACTTCTACGCACGGTATTCAAATTAGCTTGTGGATTTAGCGAAAGGTATGTGAACTATCTCCTCTTCTAGCATGATTCCTTAAGATTAAGAAAGTATGTTCTACTCCTTAAATGATCCATTCCTTGATTGTACTTTGATGTTAAATTGTAAGTTGTAAAATCCATTTTCTTAGTGAAGTTTGGATTCTTAAAGGTGAAGGTATTTTTTCTTAAAGTACATAGAGACTTGAAAAGGAAGTGGTTTCCAAATCTTTTGGCTAGTGCCTTAGTTCTAAAACCTAAAGGTCATTATAATGACTTTAGGGGAGTCAAAGGAGTGATTTACTTATTTGTTTTAAAAGAGGAGAAATGACATGATTTAAGATAAGTGACTTGCGTTAAGGGTGAAGTTACTTGAGGTTTAAAAAGTAGAAGAAAACTTGTTTTCTAACTATTAAGAGACTTGAAGTATTTTGAAAGTTGAGAACTTGATTTGTAAGTATGTGATACTTGGTTTTAATAGTATAAGTCTCTTGGTTATTAAATGAATGGATACGTCTAAAACCATAAAGGGTTATAACGGCTTTATGGGAAGTTGGTTATAACGGCTTTATGGAAGGTTTAGAAAGTTGTCTATTTTGATTAAATCGGCATAAGTTGCCTAGATTGTGAAAATTTGGAGTTACTTGATTTCAAGCTTTGAAATGAGGTTTCTAAAAGTGTAGTAACTTACTTTGAAAAATAGACACGCCTTGATACTACGGGTGTTAGTATCTTGGGGCTTTACATAGAAAGGAGTCTTTTATAAAAGAATGTACGTACGTAGTACTTTGACTTGTTAAAATAGAATTATTCTATGTATGCCTTGATTAGTACTTTGGCTTGATAAATTGAGAATTTGTCTAAGTGTGCCTTGATAAGTACTTTGACTTGTTAAAATAGAATTATTCTATGTATGCCTTGATTAGTACTTTGGCTTGATAAATTGAGAATTTGTCTAAGTGTGCCTTGATAAGTACTTTGACTTGTTAAAAGAGAATTATTCTATGTATGCCTTGATTAGTACTTTGGCTTGATAAATTGAGAATTTGTCTAAGTGTTCCTTGATAAGTACTTTGACTTGTTAAAAGGGAATTATTCTATGTATGCCTTGATAAGTACTTTGGCTTGATTAATTGAGAATTAGTCTAAGTGTGCCTTGATAAGTACTTTGGCTTGATTGATTGTGAATCATTCTAAGTGTGCATTGGTAAGGACTTTGGCTTGATTAATTGAGGATTTGCCTATGTGTCGGAAATAGCCTTGTGTGCTATTGGTATATCGGTCGTTTCGGGTCATTCCCGTTAGTGGCATTTGCAGATTCCGTGGAATTGCTACCCACGACGCGAGGAATACCTCACGCGGTCCGTAAGGACTTATGCGGTGAAATAGTCCCACGCGGGCGGTCCGACCTATGCGAGGAATACCTCACGCGAGTCCGCACGGCTTACGCGGGTGAAATAGTCCCATGCGAGAATACCTCACGCGGGTCCAAGCGGCCTATGCGGGTGA
Organism: Przewalskia tangutica; assembly: GCA_029844215.1. Lineage (NCBI taxonomy): Eukaryota > Viridiplantae > Streptophyta > Magnoliopsida > Solanales > Solanaceae > Przewalskia > Przewalskia tangutica. The sequence goes on from CM056724.1 coordinate 51,184,468, forward strand.
AATAGTCCCAGGAGTAGGATGGTTAAATGATACTGCGGGCGGATGGTCATGTTTTGATCATGAGCTTCCTATTTTATATTATAAGGATACTACTGTTTACTCTCATTGTTAGTAAGGCACAATGTGTTGTAATTTGATTATCATATATGTCCCCGGATTTGATTGTGTTACCCTATGGTCATGCTTTTACGATGTAGGATTCCGGGGCATGAGACCACGAGGCATTTAGGACACAGGGGGGGGACTGGGTGTTCATGTATCCTTATTGGTGTTATTACATCATGGACTGCCGGCAGTGAGGAAGATTCCACGGGCATGATTGATATTATGGGCGTGAGACCCATAGTTATATTTGAGTAGTGACTTTGATGGCCTTCGTACCTGACTTGATATGACTGCTTATGTGTTATGTACTGTAGGTTGGATATCATACATTTCTCCTGTTTTGTTTAGATCGTTATGATTTTATTACGCATTTCATCGCTCACATACATGGTACATTCTTCGCATCGACCTCCTTCGGCCGCTCATGCCGCAGTTTAGGTACGCTGTTTGGTGATCGGCAGTGTAGGATCCTCGCCAGATTTTTGGATAGCTCCTCCGTCCGTGAGTTTATCTTTTGGTATATATCCTTCAGTACAGGCTTTGTACAGTTTTGGGTACGGCGGGGCCTTGTCCCGTCATATTTCAGTTTAACTCCTAGAGGTCTGTATTCATATGTGGGATTGGACTCATGTACGGTGTAGTGTCTTTTGTTTATGTATATTTGGCAGCCTTGTCGGCTTTGCCCTTGCACGTACGTTGTTTTAAAAAAAAATGAGGTGTTATTTAATTTCCGCAGTTTACTTGCGTTGTTAAGGTAGAAGGGTGCCCAGGTAGGGCACCAGTCACGGGCCCGGGGTTCGGGGTGTGACAAACGTTTAGCTCCAATTCCTTACGTTCCAACCCGCTCCAAGCAACCCTTAGAAGTTTCTAAACAACTTCTCTTAACACTTCAACCAAGCTTATGAAGATTTTTAGGTTTCATTTCATGACTATTGGAATAAAGTAGTATTTCCTGCTCCTAGTATTGAAATAACTTTGGAATACTACTAGGGATACTAGGCCAAGGTATTTGGGATTATACAATAATACCCAAAGTATTTTCTACTCAAGTGGGAAGGGGGACGAAACAACTACAAAGGGAGGAGTATTTTGCCTTGGAAGCTTAAGTGTGGGATGAAAATTGTCTTCAACCTAAGGGTATATATAGAAGAATCAAGGGTCAAGATTAATGCACGTGGGTGGTGAGGATGGGTACATGTGTGTGGGTAGTTGGCCAACCAAGTGTTCACCACAAAGTGGGACAAGTGGCCACCACAAAATGGGCCACTTGTCCACCTAAAAACGCCCACTTGCCTCTTCTCCACCGGTCAACATGCCACACGGGGTGACACGTGTCGCCCCTACTGGGCCCAAAATATTTCATCTTCCGAAAATATCCGTAATGCCAAAAATCCGAAAATAAAGTGGGCCCCACAAAATCGTAAATTTTCCCGTGGGCCCCACGTGACCAATTTCGGAAATAAAATTTCATAATACTCAAATATTCTAAAAAGTCCAAATACCAAATCTGGGAATCCAATTCCCATTAACGAACCTTTTTCCTTCACAAAAACCGGAAACTTTTCCGTCGAAAAATCACATCTTTCTTCCTTTCCAATTTTTGTGTCGTATTCTCGTACGTACGTCCTCATATACATACTCTGGAACTACGGGGTGTAACAAAACCCTTCTTCAAGAAAACATCAAGATATTTATCCCAAAATATCCTAAAATCAAAGGCCCCGCGAAATTGTGAAACTTTTGGCGGGCCCCATATTATTAATTCCAAAACCTTATAATCCAATATTAATCTCATAAGTCCAATTAGAAGTATTAAACTCCACGTTAATAATTTTTCCGTCGTCACATTTTTCCGAAATTTTTCCTTAAGAAAATGTAATAATTCTTTCATTCGAATATTTAAATCTTAATTCCTTACGTATGTTCTCATATTAATACCTTGGAAATACGGGGTGTAACTGTGATATTGCTGCATAAACTACTTTACTCTTAATAGTTAAGGAATGTTCATATTATTGATTCCTATGTTAAAAGCATGTCTAAATATTTTCCTAAGTACTTATTGAGGCATACAGAAAAGATGATGATATTCACAATGTTAGCCAAAGGTACAATGATATTATGTCACTCAGGATGTTTTATTGTCATTCATGCATTTGCATTGCATTAACGTTTTACCCGAGACCATATATTAGGAATGGAAACGGTGTACACAGATCACCTGATCAGCTGAGATATGATAATGATGAAGCATGTGTGGCTTAATGAAAAAGATGATGCCTAAAGAAGGGCCAATATATATATATATATATATATATATATATATATATATAAGAAGATGCCCTTGTGTGGCCATTATATATGTATTACCGCAATTGCATCATGCACGACCTTTAGACATATTATTCCCACAGAGGCCTATACGAAATGATGCCCACAGAGGTTGTTATGGTAAGAAAGATACCCGATAAGGCTGATGTATATGATACTGCATTGTGCATGATATTTAGGCATTTACTACTGATCAGTTATTTCTGTTTCAGTTATTGTTATACCCCTATTATACTATTATTCATACCTGACTGTCACGACTTAAATCGGAAGACCGCGACGGGCACCCGGACCCTACTTGTCAGACACCGCTAACCACACACTTCACACTTAATCATATTTAATTACGGACTTAACCGAGATAAATTATGTAAATTTCCAACCTGAAGCCCCACTATATGTATTTACATATCAAGGATGACAAGTCCATACATGACACTTAACCACATGACGCTCTACAAGCCTCTAAAGAGTATAACAAACCACGAGTAGACTACAGCTCTGAAATAAATAGAGTTCTCCAACACCAGCTGAACTAACAACCTACTAGTGCGACATGTCACCCTCTTAATATAAATTTGCGGGCATAAAAGGCAGCGTCTTCAGCAAAAGGGACGTTAGTACGACTGATGTACTGAGTATGTTTGACATAAAAAATAACATAGCAGAAATATATCATAATCTGAAACAAAAATAGCTAACCAACTGTAATTGCCTCTGGGGGGCCTAATGGATATGCCTAAATGGTATGCACAATACAGTATACTTATATATCAGCCTCGTCGGGCATCTTTCTTTCTATAACAGCCTCTATGGGCATCATGTCGTATAATAGTTAATGTATGTATGCATGATGTAAATATGGTATACATATATATTGGCCACACAAGGGCATCTTTCTTCCCATAACTGCCTCTGGGGCATCAGGTTATATCTCTACACAAGGGCATCACATCATATTGGTCTCTTCGGGCTCTTTTGTGATAGTCTGTACCAGCTGCAGGTGGTGTGCGTATATAACACCTTTCCCTTTTTTCCATATCCATAAATATATATAATATTTACCATATAGTAGTGTGCATAACACAAGTGGTCCATGGTAATATATAAATGCAATGCAAATAAAAATGCATAAATGGTAACACAATATCCCAACCTCTATGGATGACATATTACCTTTGTACATTTGACAACACCGGTGAATATCATCATTTTTTCCATATGCCTCAATAAGGACTTAGAAACATAATTAGACATGCCTTTAGTATAGGAATCAATAATATAATCGTTCTTAACTATTAAGAGTAGAGTAACTTATAAAGCAACATGATGGTTATGTTTTGTACATAAAGTATGCCAAAAGAAATAAAGAGCCTTGCATACGTTATTGTAGAATTATCTAAGGGTTGTGGTATTTGTAAGTTCTATAAGTGATTACTACAACATATGAATGATTTACATCATAATCGGATCATATACTAAAAAACATATTCATGGAGACATTCTAGCGAACATCTTATACGCATAGAATCTATATTTATTCTTTGTAGAAACTTATGCATGTAGAAAAACACCCAGCCCTTCTAATCCTCCTTTATACTACTACAATATCCAAAACAATTCAGTAATTCCATATGCAACCCCCATTTTGTACCGACATCCCCAACAATTCCGAACTAACTTAGTATTTCCAATAATCATCTTAGAACTAATAAGAAGCAGGTTCTAAAATTCATATAAACTTAGGAACAAGAATCCTTACCTGTGTCAGCCGCAGCGACGAGAATCATCGGAAAAACCTTTCACCCAAACCCGACTCCGACAAGCAGAAACAAGAACCGAAAATTGATTTCCAGAACTTCCTCGAAGCTCTGGGTTCTTCACTTAACTTCAGAGTGCTCAAGCTTACTTAAAGATTAATTTCGCTGAAACTGAGGTCCAAAACGCCATGAATTTCCCTTTTCTAGGTGAGCAACGATTTTTTGGAAACACCCCCAACTTGGTCGAGAATTTTAGAGAGCTTACCAATTGAGATTTACTCCCTTATGATTGGAGTGTAATAGTTATTCTTCAAAGAAGGATTTCTACAAATCTTACAGAGATGAAGAAGATTGAGGAGATGAAAATATTTAATGGCTAAGGGTGAGTGTCTTGAAGATGATGTGAAGTTTCCACTGTGCTTTGCCTTTTTAGGCTTAGTCACTGGTGGTTGTTTTAGCATTACACGTATAAATCCCACTATGTTTTTCCCCAAGTATAATTAATTAATCCATAATTAATTAATTATACACACAACTAAATTCTCGATCCTGATTCACTTAAATCCCGACGAATTATAAAACCTTGTTATACTCAATGTCATAATTCCTTTAATATAACACAAGTCTATAACCTCTTTAGGGATATAAAATTATTATTATTAATCTCCTTCGTCACACTTATTAAATCTAAAATTATTTCGGGATCACATCCATTTATATACTAATTTCCTTATTAGTATACGCAAGTATAACATAAACTTTCTGTAATTTGGGTCCACTTTCCTACGTTTATGCGCTCAAATCATTACCCGAATGTATGGGATGTTATACTGACACACTCAGTACATCAGTCATTCTGACATCTCTTTTGTGGGGGGACGCTTCGTTTCATGCCCGCATGTTCACGTAGGCAAGACGACGATCCACATTAGTAGGTTACTGACTCAGCGAATTTTGGAGCACTCTCATTGTTTCAGAGTGTTGGTTTTTCTCGTTATGGTAATTTTTGCATGTGTATACGGGTATGGCGGGGCTATGTCCCGACCTGTTGATGTCGTATACTCTTTAGAGGCTTGTAGATGGTGTCATGTGGGTGTAGTAGACTTGTACGGCCTTGTCGGCCTTGTTTATGGGTATGTATATATATAAGTTGGTTTTCTGAATAAATATTTCAGAACATGTTTGTCCTAGGGAGTCTACATGCCATGCCTGATAGAGTCTCTTTTATGAGTATTTTGTGCACATACTTATAAACAAGAAGCTATTTGACATGTAGGAATGATTTACATTCTTTCATCTTATAAATTATGCAGTAGAGCTGAGTTATAAGTATTTCATTCCTAATCCATCACGTATTTATGATTTCGATAATGCCTTCATCAAGGAAGAAGTTCAAGAGTGTGAGATCTAATATAGTGATGGATACCACCTTATATGACCATGAAAAAGGTAGTTGTATTCACTGGCTACGTAAAGGGGATTATATATGTCACCCCAACATTCGAGGATGAATGTTTCTAAGGGGAGAATGATGTAACATCCCGTAATTTTGGATGTAACAAGTGTGTAAACGGGGATCAGAAATAAATTTGGCATGTGCCTAAAGAGGTTATGGACAGACATCATAGCACACAAATTATGGCACTGAGTATATGAAGGTCTTATGGGTTATTAAGATTTAAGTGAATTGGGATCTCAAAATTAATTGTGTGTGTAATTGATTAATTATGGGAATTGAATAATAGTGGGGAGAACAAGATTTAGTGGGGTTTTGTATGTTTAGCATGGTGGTAATTAATCGTACTGACTAAGCCTAAGATACTAAATGGTGGAAGCAACTAGAAGAGTGTAAATAGGTTGGTGGGAGACAACATTATGAGGATCATTTAATTGCATTTAGTAACTAGTTAGGCGTGAATTTTAAAGGGCAGCTCATAGGTATTTGGTTAAGAATTAGTAGTCCACTTCTTACTTTTTTTGAGCTTTTAGGTTTCATATGAGGGAATAATTTGATTTCATACTTTACTGTCAAATATACTGATCAATGTCTTTTTGTCTTGGGAAAGAGATTGAAAAGGTTCCACTATTATCCGATGTGTTAAGCAACTTTAATGAAATAAGCAAGTGGCCAAAGAGATACTGACATTTCTGGAATACTGGAATTGGGATGCTGAACGTATATTAATGTCTTGTTGAGATACATAAGTTCTTGGATAGTGAACACTCATATTGGTGACCATATTTCACTCGTGTCTAGTATTGGAATTAAGGTATACTAAGACAAATTATTTCTTTTTTTGGCATGTCCATGTAACGAAACATAACTGTGATATTGCTGCATAAACTACTCTACTCTTAGTAGTTAAGGAATGTTCATATTATTGATTTCTATGTTAAAAGGATGTCTAAATATGTTCTTAAGTCCTTATTAAGTCATAGGAAAAAAATGTTGAATTTCGCAGTGTTAGTTAAAGGTATAAGGATATTATGTCACTCAGGATTTTTTATTGCACTACTACATTTCCGGCCTAATGCGACGGCTCATGCCTATCTAATGCAACGCCTTAGCCGTCGCATTAGATGTGGCTAATGCGACGGGTTCAAGTTATACCAAATCAGAAAATAGGCTAATGCGACGACATTTTGTGGTCGTTGCATTAGATAGGCTAATGCGACGACTTATATCGTCTAATGCAACGCCCACACACGACCGTCGCATTAGCCTATCTAATGCAATGGCTGTGTAAGGCTAATACAACGGCCCTTGATTTTTTTATTTTCCTTCATAAGTAAAATCACATTTTAAACCCCAAAAAAACCCAAAATCTGAAATGCTCTCATCTTCAGCGATTTCACCGAGTGAACAGTGAAACCGCCGGAGTTTTGCCATTTACGACAAATTCCGACATCCATCGGGGACGATACTTAGTCCAATAGCTTCGTCTCTTCAAGACCGTCATTTCCATACCAAGTACTCCCATCAATTCATCCTACATCTCCGTCAATTTTAGATCAAAAAACCCACTGCAATCCCGTCGATTCCAGTCGGTTTTTTGCAAATTTCGGCCGATTCCGGCGATTTCAAGGTTTGGCGTTGGTACCATCACACTCGGCATCACCTTCCCATCATTTTGACACCCTCACATTGTTCGATTCTCACCAAAATGCCACAACACCCAATCGAAAAATCTGAACACCCTAGCCGCCGTCATAGCATTTTTCGGCGACCTGAGACACAGTAGACGACTGAGGTTGGTACCATTAGTTGTGTCATCCTAACCCTGACATTTTGCAACCATACATTTTCGGTGACCCAATCGATTTCAGTGTTTTAATATCCCCAATCGATTGCAACCACACACTTCGCCCCAGCTCGTCGTCGCATCTCCTACCACATCTCACTGTCTCCTTACCCTTCCCCACTGCTCATTGTCGCCCTTTTCCACTTATCGTCGCATCCACTTCGTCAAACTGCTCTTCCCTCTTTTCCAAGGTTAGATTACATTTTACCGTCGTTTTACCTTCCCCCTTCGCTATTGTAAATGCGTTGAATTGCTAATGTTTTTTCATTTATCGATATTTGTAACTTAAGTTTTACCGTGGTTCTTCTAACATTCTCATGAAACTTCACCAAATGGAGCAGAATTGACTGTGAGGATTCATGTAGTCGAATTCAGCTAGTTTGAATTGAAGAATAATTGTTATTGTAAATGGCATTGAATTTCTAGTGTTTTTCCATTCTTGATTCTTCTAGCATTCCCATTAATCGATATTTAGAACTATACTTTTATAAGGTTGATTCCTTTAGTGAAAATGAAGCAGAAATGATGAATAGTCAATGAGAACTCATATAGAGGAATTCAGCTAGTTTATATTGAAGCATGGTTCTTGTTGTAATGTGTTGAATTCCCACTGGTTTTGCCTTTTTGGTTCTTCTAGCATTCCTATTTATCAACATTTGTAACTTTAGTTTTAGAAAGTTGATGCCTTTACTGAAATGTGTTGAATTATTGGAATGAAACTTGTCCAAATGGAGCAGAAATCTAGAATAGAATAGTGAGGATTCATGTGGCCAAATTCAGCAAGTTTAAATTGAAGCATAATTCTTATTGTAGATGAGTTGGATTCCCAGCTTTTTGCCTTCTTGATTCTTCTAGCATTCCCGTTTATTGAAATGTGTTGAATCATTAGAATGACACTTGTTCCAAATTGAGCAGAAATGCAAAATGGATAATGAGGATTCATGTAGCTGAATTTAGCTAGTTTAAATTGAAGCATAATTGTTGTTGTAAATGCGTTGAATTCCCACTGGTTTTTCCTTCTTGAATATTTTAGCATTCCCATTTATCCATGTTTGTAACATTAGTTTTGTAAAGTTAATGTGTTTAGGTGAAATGTGTTGAATTATTAGAATGAAATTTCAGCAGAAATGCAGAATTGACTATGAGGATTCATATAGTTGAATTTAGCAAATGCGTTGAATTCCCTTTTTTCCTTCTTGGTTATTATAGCATTCCCATTTATCGATATTTATGACTTTAGTATTATAAAGTTAATTCCTTTAGTGAAATGTGGCGCTGAAGTTGCTATATTAGCTATTTAATGTGCTTGCTAGTTATTTCATTGGCACTATATTGATGCTAGATTGTTTCCTTCTCAGTTGACAGAAAAGACTATTAATTCTATGTTAAGTGACCCGTGTTGGTTGAAGGAATGGACTGTTGTCTCGTTATACGACAGAAAAAACTATTAATTATATGTCCTTATTAAGCTTTCCTATTACATGCAGCATGTGAAGAGTTCAGAAGTAGCAGAATGTTCTTGAAGCTTTTGGAAGCGGTGCTGAAGACGGGGAACCGAATGAATGTTGGGACAAACAGGGGTGATGGTCATGCCTTCAAACTTGACACACTGCTAAAGCTTGTAGATGTAAAGGGAGCAGATGGCAAAACAACCCTTTTGTTTCTAGTAATATGTCCTATGAGAACAATTGTTTTGTAATGTCCCACGGGGTCTAATATTGTACATTTGTGAACAAATAGTAATACAATCCTTTTTATTATTATTTTTCTCTTTTTATTATTTATTTTGCAATATTGTGAGCTAATTCTTTTGTAATATTATACATTTTGTAATTTGTGAACAATCTAGCAATCAAACAGGTGCATGTCTAATGTGACGGCTGCCCTTGGCCGTCGCATTAGGGGTTCTGGCCGTCATATTAGGTGTCACAATAGGCCTCTCAACAGTTGGATATCTAATGCGACCGCTTCGCCGCGTTAGAAGTGGCACGGCGTTGCATTAGATATGCAGCTAATGCGATAATTAAGTATTGTCGTCGCATTAGGTGCACATCTTATGCAACAACTGTAACAGTCGTCACATTAGGGCCTTCTGGCCGTCGCATTAGACCTAACGCAACGACAGCGGATGCCACATCTCCACGCTGTTGCATTAGGTCTAATGCAACGGCCAGAAGGCCCTAATGCGATGGTTTTGAGGCGTCGCATTAGCCTAGAATATAGTAGTGTTGTCATTCATGCATTTGCATTGCATTCATGTTTTACCAGAGACCATATATTAGGGATGAGAAATAGGGTACGCACACCACCTGATCAACTTAGATATGATAATGATAAATTATGTGTGGCTTAATGAAAAGGAATATGCCTGAGAAAGGGCCAATATATATATATATATATATTACCGTATTTGCATCATGCACGACATTTAGACATATTATGCCCACAGAGGTCGATATGAAATGATTCCCACATAGGTTGTTACGATAAGAAAGATGCCCGATGAGGCTGATGTATATGTATACTGCATTGTGCATGACATTTAGGCATTTACTACTGGTCAGTTATTTCTGTTTCAGTAATTATTATACCTCTGTTATACTATTATTCATGTCTGACATACTTAATACATCAGTCGTATTGACGTCCCTTTTGTCGGGGGAAGTTGCGTTTCATTCCTGTAGGTTCACATAGGCAAGGCGATTATCCACATTAGTAGTTTGCTGACTCAGTAGATTTTGGAGCACTCTCCTTGTTTCGGAGTGTCGGTCTATCTTGTTATGGTAACTTTTACATGTGTATACGTGTATGGTGGAGCCCTGTCCTGACCTGTTGATGTCGTATACTCTTTAGAGGCTTGTAGATGGTATCTTGTGAGTGTAGTAGACTTTTATGGCCTTGTCGGCCTTGTTTATGGGTATGTATATATATAAGTTGGTTTTATGAATAAAGATTTCACATATTTTTCTTTCGGCTTAGTCCGTATTTAATTACTAGTAGGTGTTGAATAAACTATTGGCGGTACCCGGTGAGTGGGGTCCGGGTGCCCATCGCGACCCTCTGATTTGGGTCGTGACAAGGGGCTGCCACCTTGCGTATTCAAATTCCTTTTGGCCTAAGTCACATATATACATACATACACTTCAACGAAGTGGTGCGACATCATTTTTATTGTTTCAATTTCTATGGAATTCTCTCATGATTTCTAAGAAAGTCGGATATTACTTCATATTAAAGTAAGGTAGCGGGAAGTTGTTAAGAATGCAATTCAAACTCGATTCATAGTCTACAACCTTCTATGAGATTGTATAAGCATTTAAGGTATGTTAAGGCAAATTTGTTACACGTCGTAATTCCAGGGCATAAATGAGAACGTAATTTAGGAACTAAGACTTGAATGTGGGAAGGAAAGAATATTCACATTTTCTCTAAGAAATAATTTTGGATACAAATACGTGTGACGACGAGAAGTAGCACTAGTATTGAGTTCATTCCAATAGAGTGTGGGCAGAAAAGGTGAAAAAGGATCTCCCGAGGCAAATGACGAAAGTTGGCAAAATCAGGACAAAAGGGTGCAGCACCGCAGTGCCATAACATCAGAGAAGAACTTTCGGCACCGCGGTTCCAACGCGGGAATTTCCAAGTGCGGGATATTTTGTGACAAGTGGACTAGTGGGGTTCGTGGGTCCCCTTACACTTGTGTTACATACACCATATTAGGCAAGTCTTGCAAGACTTGGATCAAAAACACCTTCATCCAAACCCTCTTCTCCCTTCCCTTCTCTTGCAACTTTCGAGAATTCCCTAGCCAAGTGAAGAACAAGATCAAGTTATTTTCCAAGGTTAAGTTCCTTAACCAAGTTCTAAGCAAAGTTAACTCTCCAAAAACAGTGGTCACAGTTTTGGACCGAAAACTGTCTTGAAACCCTAAGCTTGGAATGAACTTTTTGGAAGAGAAACGAGAAAGTAAGATGGTTACAAGCTTGTAGAGGTTACGTGGGCGATATTGTAACTTAAAGAAGTAGAGCTAAAACGAAAACAGTGGCCGAAAGTTAGTGGACTGTTTTGAGCAAAATTTAAGGTAAGAGTCTTCTTCCTCTTGAAGTAATTGTATATTACATGTTGTTATAGTTAATAGATGAACTTGTGTTAAGTGAAATGGAGAATAAGAAATGCATGAGACTATTTTTGGGTGTTGGCCGAATCTTGGACAGTTTTGTTATAATTGGATTCGTTGGTTATTATTGTTATTATCGTCACTTGTTGCACGTTAAAATGTAGAAATCTTGTTATTGATAAGTTGAAATGATTATATTAAAGTGTTGAGACTTGAATTGGGTTATAAGGAATTATGGAAAGGGAAATGGTATTAGGTCTTGTTGGCCGAGATTGTATAAAGCTGTTGGAATATGGACTATTTTCGTGGACTGTTTTAGTAAGGATTAAGGGGTTGTTTTACATGAGAAATAGGTGTGTGAATCAACTTGGTTAACTGTTTTGGTTGTGTCGTTAATTAGTGATTGGTTATTGGTGTTATTGGCCTTATTTAGAAGGTGGAAACGTATGTATAAATGGGGGAAGTGCTGCCCAAATTTTTATAAGAAAGGAGATTCATTATGTGGTATAAGTGTATACTAGTATCATGCATGAAGATTGATAGACGTGTTATTGTCATTATAGGTTGAAGTACTGCTTGAGATGTATTCTACTTATCGAGTTGGTATAGCCGATAAGATATGCGACTATCCTTTCTTCTTTGGCGTGATTTATATGAAATGGGTGTACGGCGGACGCACGTAATTCCATTAAGTCCTTTATGATACATGACTTGATTTTATAAATATAAGTGACTTGAAATATAAGTGTAAGTGACTTGATTTTAAAAGTGTAAGTGTCTTGATTTTCCAAATGATGGTTTAAAAATGATACATGATGTATAGTGTCTTGACTTTCCAAAGGGTGGATTTTAAAGGATACATGATATGGTATTTCCGAAAATGAAAGGCATGGTATTGCCTTGGTTTTTCTAAAATGGAAGACGTGTTATTGCCTTGGTTTTTCTAAAATGAAAGACATGGTATTGCCTTGGTTTTTCTAAAATAAAACTTCATTTTAAAGATATTTTTATTGAGAGTCAAAAGATGATTTAAGTTGCACCTGGTTGCTCATGATAGCTATTCATGCAAGTGTTATTATTCTATTTCACCGCGCCCCAGGGAGGGCCGGGCAGACTATGAGTATAGGTGTTCACCACATCCCAAGGAGGGTCGGGCAGTATAGGGTTAAGTGTTACCACTTCCCAGAAAGGGCCGGGCAGTATATGACTATATGACTTTACCGCGTCCCAGAATGGGCCGGGCAGTATACCCTATATGAAACACCGCATCCCAGGATGGGCCGGGAAAATTTGTGTGCATCTTCCCATATGTTCACCGCGTCCTTCACTAGAGGGTCAGGCAGTATATGAATATGACTTTACATCACGTCCCAGGAAGGGTCGGGCAGTATACCCTATGTGTTTACCGCATTCCAGAAAGGGTCGGGCAGTACATGACTTTACACCGCGTCCCAAGAAGGGCCGGGCAGTATACATGTATAGGTTTATCGTGTCCTAGAAAGGGTCGGGCAGTTTATGTTTAGATGACTTTACACCGCGTCGCAGGAAGGGCCGAGCAGTTTATGTAGTTATGTTTATCGCGTCCTTCACTTCAGGGTCGGGAAGTAGATGACTAAGTGGTTACCGCATTCCAGAAAGGGTCGGGCAGTATATGTTCACCACGTCCTTCACTAGAGGGTCGGACAGTATATGTATATGATTCCATGGACATGTATCCATTATGCGGGTATAGATATCTATGACATATATGATTCCATGGATATGTATCCATGATGCGAGTATAGATACTCACGACAGTATATGATTCCGTGGACATGCATCCATGATGTGGGTATAGATACCTAAGACATTATAGGAGTATATGGACAGGTATCTATGATTTTGAGATGACCCTCTCACATTTTAAAAGGTAAGGTTGGCTCTATTTTATATGACACAGTTGGATCTGGTATTTGATTTTCATACTTGTCCCTGTCATCTTTTGGCCAGTTATGATCTTATTTATTGTACTTTATGTTGACATACTTGGTACCTTGTTGTACTGACCCCCTTCGGGGGGCTGCGTTTATGCCCGCAGGTATAGGTACACAGTTTGGTGATCCTCGAGCTTAGGATCCTTGCTCAGCGTTTAGGGATAGCTCCATTGTTTCGGAGCCTAGTCATTTTGGTATATCTCTTCCATTTTGACTTGTGCATATTCAAGGATATGACGGGGCCTTGTCCCGTCATAGTTACTGTAAACTCTTAGAGGTCTGTATTCATGTGTGAGTTGGACGGGTGTACAGTTATAGTCTGTTTGGACAATTCTATGAAAAGTGGCGGCCTTGTCGGCTTGCCTGTTTTTATTTTATGAGATTATGAGTTTTCTTAAAGCTTCCACTGGTTATATGTCATGTGTGGGTATAAGGGTGCCCAAGTAGGGCACCAGTCACAGGCCCGTCGGTTCGGGGCGTGACAAAATCATTCTTTCTTTTTGAATGTTCTAAGTACCAAACGTAAACGTAATATTCCTCGATAAAATTATTCTAATCCTAGTAGTTAAGAATATTCATGTTATTAATTACCATGTTAAAAAGCATGTCTAAATATGTTTCTAAATCCTACCTGAGGTATATGGAAAAGGTGATAATATTTCCAATGTTAGCCGAAAGTACAATGATATTATATCATCCGTGAAGTTCAGAATGTTTCATTGTCATTCGTGCATTTGCATTATATTCATGTATTACCCTAGACCTACATGTGTTATATACACTACTATATGGTATGATTTATATATACGTAGGGGATATGGAAAAGGTAATGACATTATATACGCACATCACCTGCAGTTGGTACAGACTATCACGAAAAGAAAGATGACCAATGAGGCCAATATGATAATGATTACGCCCACAAAGGTCGAAATGAAATGATGCCCACAGAGGCTACTATGGGAAGAAAGATTCCCAATGAGGCTAATATTGTTACACCCCGAAATTTCAGGACATGTATAAGAGAATAGACGGGAGAACACAAGACTTAAAAATTTGAACGAAACAAAGAATTGTTTTCCCAAGGAAAAATCTTCCGAACCTCGGGAAGGAAAATTGTTTGTTTAGGAGAATTAGATTCTCAAATTTGTTATTTAAAACTTTTAAGAGTTTATCGGAATTATGGAATTTTATTTTCAGAGTTGGATACGTGGGGCCCACGAGGTTTCCGATATTTTGACCAATTATGGAAATTTCGAGAAACGAAATATTATGGACCAATGGAAGGGCGACATGTGTCACCCTCCACATGGTCATCTTGGACGAAATGCTAAGAAAAGAATAGTCATTTAGCTTGATAAAATGGACCTAGTCAAAGGGCGAGTTGAAGCTTGATTTAATTGACCAATCTTAGCCATCCATTTGGTTTCATCCAAGCCCTTGGTGGTGTTATAAATACATACTACTACTAGTAGCAAGACAAGCTCTCAACACTTAGAAAAAAAATCACAATTGTTCTTGCTCTTAAAGAGCTCTCGACATTAGCACCTCCTCCACACAAAAATTTTGCAATTGTGAATCATAATTCACAATACTTAAACCTAAGATCCCTAGAGGTATTCTAAGGATATCCCAATACAAAAATCTCGGAAAAACTATGTTTTTACGTTAGTCGCAAGATGAAAACCTAAGGTGTTCTTCAACTTTGAAGTTGGAAATTGAAGAGAAGTTGGTTATGAACTTCTAAGGGTTGCTTGGAGTGGATTGGAACGTCAAGAAGAGGAACTAAAGTTGCTAAGGATCGACTTGGAATCTTGGATTAGATTTAGGCTTATTGAGGTAATAATCTTCGTCTTACTATTGTAATTGAAGATTACATGTTGTATTAGTTGATTGATGAGCATGTGATATATAGAATAAATATTGATAAGTGTTATGGAATTTTAGAAGCTCAAAACCGAAAATGGGCAAGTTAGCCATTTATGTTGTAAACAATTTGGTCGATAGTTACAATCATCGCATGTTAAGAAAGAAAGGATTTTTAGTTCTTATAATTGTTATAGGGTATATAACATATTAGAATAACAACTTGGATTGAAAAGGAATTGAAAGGAAATTGATATTGTTGCGGCATTGATTGTAGCCGAGAAAGGCTTAAGTTGTTGGATAGTTTTATATTAATTGTGGGGCAGAATTTTACACGTCATGTTAGGCGTGTAATCCCCTTGGAATTGTTGAATTGTTGAGCCTTAAATGTGGCATTTGGTTATTGATTTTCGGGCCTTGAAAAAGGTGGAAAGGTACGTAGAAACAAAGGAAGTGCTGCCCGATTTTCCGTAGAATTAAGAGTCCTTATACTTAGAAATATTCTACGTTGAAAACTAGTAGCTGATGGACGTATTATGGTCATTATAGGTTGACATTCTACGTGCGGCGTATTCAACTTGGCAAGTGGTTTAAGTCGAAAAGGTATGTGGAACCTTTCCTATCTTCTTGAGCATGAGTTTTATAAATGTATAGTACGGTGGATGTACATGTTTAAAATGAATTTGGTTTCATTTTGGTACCCTTGCCTTGATTTCGAAAAGTGAAGTAACTCGGCTTTTAAAAGTATATGTGACTTGAGGTTACATGGAAAGATTAATTGACTTGAAAAGTATAGAACACTTGATTTAGAAAAGTATTGATTACTTGATTTCTAAGGTTAAGAGACTTGAAGTATTTTGAAAGTATATGATAATTGGTTTTAAAAATATAAGTCTCTTGGTTTCAAAAAGAATGTAATTGTCTAAAACATAAAGAGTTATAATGACTTTATGGAAAGTTAGTTATAACGGCTTTATGAAAGGTTAAGAGAGTGTCTACTTGATTTATAGGCATGAGTTGCCTAGGTTGTGAATGTAGAAGTTACTTGGTTTCAAAGCCTTGAAATGAATTTCTAAAGGTGTAGTAACTTGTTTTGAAAAGTACATAAGCCTTGATACTACGGGTGTTAGTATCTTGGGATTTTTATATAAAAAGGGTTCTTTTTAAAGGAACGAAAGTACGTAGTACTTTGGGTTAAATTTCCGGATTTCTAATGACATGTTTGTGCCTTAAGTTAAAAAAAATTTAGAGTGCATGATAATTAAGGCTAATAAGAAGTTAGGAGATTTCTTAAAATAAGTCGGTAGTTCTTATGTTATGTATGATAAGCCGGTGGTGCTTATGTTATGTATGATAGCCGGTTGTGCTAGTGTTATGTTATTCTTGCGGGTTAAACCCCCGGGTTACTACTTATTCCATGGATTTGCTACCCATGATGCGAGTGCGGCGTTTGTACTCATTGCGGGCCCACCGGGCCTAAGCGGGTGAAATAGTCTCATGCGAGGCGGATGACCTCATTGCAGGTCCACCAGACCTATGCGGGTAAAATAGTACCAGGAGTAGGATTGCTTAATGATATTACGGGCGGGTGGCCCTAATTTGATCATGAGCCTCCTATTTTTATGCAGTAAAATATACTCTTGTTTACTCTCATTATGAGTAAGACACAGTTGTTACAACCCGTAATTCCAGGGCATGTTTATAAGAACGTATGTAAGAACTCAAAAATGTTAAGATTTGAGACTAGTAAAAATTTATCGAAATTTTGAAATTGTCGGAAAACGAAATATTAAGACGAATGGGAGGGCGACACGTGTCACCCTCCTCCTTATTGGTCTTAGACGATTTGGACATGGGTAAAAGGGTCATTTGACCATAAATAAGATGACCAAGTCTTGCTAAGTCTTGGAGCTTGATATAATTGACTTAGTCAAAGGGTCACTTGGATTGAGCTTTATTGAATTGTATCTAAACCACCTATTTGTTCTCATCTTGACCCTTCATAGTGTTATATATGTGTACTAGTAGCAATACAAGCTTCTACACTTAGAAACATTTCAAGAAAATTTGAAGACACTTAAGGGAGCTCTCGGGTTAGGGAAGGAGAAGAAGAAAAAAAAATTCGTTTGTTGTTCAATAAGCTCCACACTTTAAAACAAGGTTCCTAAGGGTATTGTAAGGGTATCTCAATAGAAAGATCCCGGAAAAATATCGTTTTCGTATTAGTCGCAAGGTGAAAACCTAGTTACTTTCCTAGGTTTGGATTGGATATTGAAGGAAAGTTGTTTGTGATCTTCTACGTGTCTCAAGTGGCGGATTGGAGTGTCAAGGAGAGGCTCTAAGTGTTATACCCCGTATTTCCAGAGTATGTACGTAGGGACATACGTAGAAAAGTTGAAGCTTAAAGTATGTAAGGGCCGAATTTCACTTTGTGCACAACACCCGATTAGAGTCGTTTTTCGACGAAACGTTTTACACAACTCGCGTAGGATAAATTACGGCTATGTCATTTCTAATTTTTGCGGATTTTTCCGAGAGACGAAACATTTTGGACCAACGAGAGGGCGACACTTGTCACCCTCTCATTGGGGCGTTAAGCGGTAAAGGGTGGCGATTGGGTTGGTTTTTGTCAAGGAGTTGGTAGGATATTTTGATGTAGTAGATAGAGTGGACACTTGCCTTAATCCTCACCCTACACTTGCCTTGCACTTGGCATCATCTTGGCCATTGGTTGGCCAATGCTTGACCTATAAATACCCCCCTTTAGATGAAGAGTTCTTCATCCACAACTCACTTTCCAAGTCTTGAAATTCCCTCCCCTCTCTTGTTATAGTTTCGTCCAAACACCTCCCTCCCCCTCTCGCCTTCGTGGCTTGGCGAGCCCCACTCTAAAGCAAGCCCTAGCCGAAACACTACCCCTCCTTGGTAAGAATGTTGTCTTCCAAGTATTGTTATAATTCCCAAAATACCCTAGCCCAAATCCCTTATAGTATTTAAGTAGAAGTGGTGTAGAACTTCTAAGGATTCTTGGGGCTATCGGAGCGTGCATTTAGGAGCTAAACCTTGCTCAGGAGCGACTTTTATCTAGGATATTATTGGGCTTATCGAGGTAAATAACCTTATCCTCCCTTTGTAATTAGAATATACATACTGTAGAAGTATAGGAATAAGTATTAAATACTTAGAAGGATATTACAGAATAGAAATGAACTGTTATCACCGTAGAAGGGTATAAAAGAAGAATGATTGAACTGTACTCACATAGGACTGTATTACCGTAGACTGTATAGTTTACCGGGTAGGGAAGTGCTGCCCAAATGTCCATAGAATAGCGAACCCTCTGCTTAGAGCTTTATGCGATCTGATCTGACGTTGATAGGCGTGTTGGTATTATAGGTCGATTCTCTGCGCGCGACATATTCAACTTGGCAGGTGGATTTCGCCGAGAAGGTATGTGATTCTTCCTATCCTCTTGAGCATGATATTTTAAAGAATATGTATATAGTACGGTAGACGTACGTGTGTTAACTGATTAATAATTACGGCAATTTCTTCGGACTTAAGCCTGAATAATAATTACGGCAATGTCTTTTGACTTAAGCCTGAATAAAAAGAATCTGAAGTAGTTCAAAAGAATTAAGAAACCTTTTTGAAAGAAGAGTAACACTTGGTTTTAAAAGCTTAAGAGTTATACTAGCTTTATGGGAAGTTAGGTATAACGGCTTAAGAGTGATAAAAAGAATGATTTATTGATTTAAGAAAATAAGAGACTTGACTTAATTATACTAATGTGAATTTTGTTAAAAAGTGTGAAACCTCATTCGTGAGTAATGAGTATTTTTGGTTTTCAAAAGGAATGATGTTTCTTGATCGTAATGAATGTCGAACAAACCACAAAGGCGCTAATAAAGAAATGTTTTGACTAATAAAGTATTATTAAAACCAGTAGAAACTTCCATCTGCATATGAGCTAAGATGAGACAAAATGATATTACATTTCCTAGATCATGGCTGCTGTAATAAGATTGTTATGAACAATAATAACCTACTCACACATAAGGTATATGTTTCTCAAATTGTTTTAAAGGATTAAAACTATGAACTACGAAACCTTTCGAAAATGAGAAACTTGAGTAATTGAAATTAGGCAAACTTGAACGTTGGGAAAAGAATGTTGTTACTTGATTTTACAAAGAGAAGTGTTTTGATTTACTTCAAGATGATCACTCTATTTTTTTATACTACGAGTATTGTGTGACTTTTGTGAAAGAAACGGATCTTTTAAAAGAGTAATACATGAAGTACTTTGGGGCTAAAAACCCGAACTTGTTAACATAATGTAGAAAGTACCTTGTGTGAATAACTTGATTGTATTGATTTGTGATAGTCTTGTAATACTTTCTTGTTGACTTGATAAGTAAACATGTTAGGATGCTACGTGAGTTAGTATCTTGTGATGTTTGTGTAAAGGGGTTTTCCCTTGTTGTGCTTAGGTTGTTTAACGATAAGTTGTTATGTTAGTATTATATCACTCATGATTAGGGGTTAAGCGCCTCCGTCTGGGGTAGACTTCGGTAGTGCTGTGTGACCTATGATTCGATAATACCTTATGCGGTGCAGATGGCCTATGCGGAAGCTGCGGGAGTTCGAGTTAGTGTGCGGCCGCTTGTGGTCATGCGGTCTTTGTGGCCGTGCGGACGGCGAGTCGGGGCGGCTGCGGGAGTAGCTACCCTCGATGCGGGAATACCTCATGCGGGCCATTGGGTGGCCCGTGCGGAGCTACGGGAAGTTCCAGGGCTAGACGCGCACATTAGATACTGCGGGCGAGTGGCCAGCTTTGATCATGTGACGGTCTAGACAGATCTCATGATACAGTTTACGGCTGTCACGACCCGAACCCGGGCCCGTGACTGGTGCCTTACCCCGGGCACCCTAGTGATACAACATCAGAGAAAATCAGCGGAACATAAAGCATAAATATGAAACAAGAGACATGATAAATAAAAGCAAATAGGCGACCAAAGCGGTTGCCTTCCAACATATATATATAAACATTTGAGCGATTTACAATCCTTACACCACGCTTGATTACATGCACCTCTAAGATTTATACAACAACTATGGCGGGACAGGCCCGCCATACCCTGAGCGTACAAGAACTTACGGACTCGGGTAACATACCAAAGATAAGCCTCGACGAAGCGGAGCTTCCCAAAACGCTGAAATGAGATCCTAAACGCGGGGATCGACGGTAGATGTACTTACTGCGGCGTGACGCGGCCCGAAGGAGTCGATCAACAGTACCAGTATGAAAGCGTAAAATCGTAAATGAAATCATAATAGTCTATAAAAGCGAGGAGCGGTATGATAACCAAACTACGATGCACACATGAGATATCAATTCGAGGTCTCACGCCCACAACATCAATCACGCGTGGAGTACCTTCGCCATTGCCGGCGATGCATGATATGATAACAACAAGACAGCAATCCAAATGGGAGCATACGTGCGCTACGCGTCGTGTCGGTATGTCCAAAGGAACAAATAAGACAACTTTCCAAATGGAAGCATACGTGCGCTACGTCGTGTCGATGAGTCGAAGGAAACAATAAGACAGCATTCCAAATGGAAGCATACCCGTGCGCTACGCATCGTGTCAGTATGTCCAAAGGGAAACAATAAGACAACAAGGCGGTAATCAAAGTGGAAGCATACCCGTGCGCTACGCATCGTGTCAGTATGTCCAAAGCGATTAACAAAAGTAACACTATCAGCGAGCGTGCGAGTGGAATTTATCGTCACTGCGATCACGTCAAGTAAGTTCTCAACAAGTCAACCGACCTCCATCGAGACGCGGTAGTATAGAAACACAATTCTTGCACAACAAAGGCTATCACAACAAGCATAGGCAAGTTTCACAACAACAAGCATAGGCAAGTTTCACAACAACAAGCATAGGCAAGTTTATACACAACTCGAAGTACTTTCATTTTATGCCCAAGTCCGGGTTTTAACCCTAAAGTACTACGTACGTTAAATTCCTTTTAAAGAGATCTATTCCTTTTATAAAAGTCACCCGATACCCGTAGTATAAAAATAGAGTGACTTATATTTTTAAGTAAACCAAAAACAACTTCCATACTTTCCTTTTTAAAACCAAATTAAGGCAACACCATGCCTTCTTTTTTTGACCAAAACACTTCTCTTTTTAAAGTCAAGTTACCACATTAAAACCAATGATAAAACCTTTCTTTTGTTTTCATAAAGCTGTTATAACACCTTATGTTTTAAACCATTTTAAGACAACACAATGCCTTTCTTTTCCCTAAAGTTCCAGTTTGCCTAATTTCAATTACACAAGTCTCTTTTTTGAAAAGTTTCATAGTTCAATGTCTTAATCTCTTTTAAAACAATTGAGTAACATATGCCATAGGCGAGTAGGTTATTCTTGTTCATAATCAATCTTATTAAGCAGCCATGATCTAGAAAATGTAATATCATTTTGTCTCATCTTAGCTTCATGCGGATGGAGGTTTCTCTTGGTTTTAATAATACTTAATTATTCAATACATTTTCCTTTATTAACGCTGCAGTGGTTTGTCGATACACATTCTGATTTCCGAAATCAGTAAAACATTATTCCTTTCAAAAACCAAGTACTCATTACTCACGAATGAGGTTTCACACAAACATCCATATTAAGTCAAGTCTCTTATCTTTTAAGAATAAGTCTCTTAACTTCTAAACCATTAAACCATTCTTTTTATCTTTCTTAAGACGTTACACCTAACTTCTCATAAAGCTGGTATAACTCTTATGTTTTCAAGCCAAGTATACACTTCTTTCAAAAAGGTTTCTTAATCTTTTAGAATACTTCAAGGTTCTTTATTATCACACATCAAGTCGGTTATAAGTCAAATCAATTATCTTTTTTAAAAAACCACAAAGCATTTCTCATTTACATGAAATTTGTTATAACCAACTTCCCATAAAGCCGTTATAACACTTTATGTTTAAAAACAATCAAATACATTTAACACGTATGCGTCTACCGTACTACATAGTTATACATATCATGCTAGAACAGATAAGAAGAGGTTCACATACCTCGCGACGATTATCGACTAATAGCAAACGCTCCCGACCTCAAAGCTCGGCTACACTCTGCCAAGCGGATCACTCCACACGTAGTACTACAACCTATAGAGGCCACAAGGCACCTATTAATATCTTTAGATCCCGACGTAGAATATTCTACGAAAATTCGACACCTCCCCATGCAGCGTAATTCTCTCTCTATCGAGTAGGCCACTAAGCCAACCAGGGGGGGTTTACACGTTTAACCGGACGTGTACAATTCTATTTCACAGTAATGCTATACAAGTCTACTGTAATACAGTCCTAAGTAATTACAGTTCAGTTCTCATCTTAAAGTTCAGGCTTAAGTCGCAAGACATTGTCGTAAGTATTATTCAGGCTTAAGTCAAAAGACATTGCCGCACAACTATGTTCAATTCTATATATAGTATACCTTAACTATATATTCCAACAACATGTAGTTTCCAATTACAACAGAAGGTTAAGAGTGCTTACCTCGATAAGCCCAAAATTATCCAAGTTATAAGTCGATCCTGAGCAAGGTTTAGCTCCTACTCCGTGCGCTCCACCACGCTCCAAACACCCCGTAGAAGTTCTTACCAACTTCTACTTAACACTTCAACCGACTCTGAAGGTTTTCCTTAGGGTTTCGTTTAGTGGCTAAAGGAAGTATAATAGTATTTGGGCTTTTGTATAAGTGTAACCTTGGGAATACTACAAGGTATTTGGGCAGTATTTGGGCATTATAACAATACTTGGAGAGTATTTCTATACCACAAAAAGGGGGGTATTTATACGAGACAACTAGGCTGGGGGGGTACCCCTCGGCCAAGGCTTCAAGGGGGAGGGTGTGGTGGCTCTCGGCCAAGCTCAACTAGGAGGGGAGAGGGACGAAAAGCTCACACTAAGAGGGGAGGATTTTTAACAGTTATAAAAATTTTGGATGAAGAAGTTCAGCAACTTGGAGGGGTATTTAAAGGACAAGCCATGGCGACCAATGGCAAGATCACTCCAAGTGTTAGGCAAGTGTAGGGCTAGGATTGAGCCATGTGCACCTTATCCATCTACCACACAACTTGCACAAAATATCCTACCTAACCATGCCACCTATTCGCCAAGCATTACATGCACTCATCCGATGTGAGGTGACACATATCACCCTCCCGTTGGTCCAACATGTTTCGTCTCTCGGAAAAATCCGCCAAAAATTAGAAATGACATAGCGGAATTTTCCCTTCGCAAGTTTAGTAAAGCGTTTAGAAAAACGACTCCTTTCGGCACTTGTGCCTAAATTTGAAACTTGTCAATTCTTAAGGCAAAAATTTATACGTGCGCCCTCACGTACATACTGCGGAAATACGGTATAACATTCTCCTCGCCGAAACATTCGTCGAATGTTCCTTCTCAGTGGATTACGAAGAAGATCTTCTAACAAGTTGCCAACGCCACGCTGGCCACGAACTAACACACGTTCTCTTCCTTCCTTACTCGTCGTGCCTCGCCGAACACTTGAACTCTTCTAGTATCGCACCATACTTCGATCATTGCTTGATTTCAATACTTTGGAGTCACAACCTCCAAACTTGGTCATCTTACTAGCTTTACTTTCCTCTAAGGCCATTTCCGGCCTTCACGAACCGATTCTGGTCGAACATATCCACAAACTCATACGATGGTCATCTAAACTTGGGCCTAGCACCCTCGTGACCCTACCACTGGCGGGACCACCGAGTGACCCAGCGCCGAAAGCCGCGGGTTGGCCTCAGCGTAGCTGACCCCGACTTAACGCGTCACGCTCTTGTTCCCGATCCGAACAATCTTACCTCTACAGTCATGAAAGCTACCACTTCCATTGCACTATCCGGGGACTTTATCACACAAAAGCGTTCTAGGCAAAAAAATGCACTCGACAAGGATCACTTGCAAAATCTGGTACTCAAGACGGCCTTACATCTAAGGTCTCAACGTAATATTCTAAGGTTCATCATTTTCTCACCCTCAAGCTTACCCTTCTCACTAACGGGTTCTACATCACGTTTTAGCACAAAGCTATCCGAACATAACACTAAACACATCATCACAACATCAATACATACAAAACTCTAGAGGTTAAGGATATACGAAAATAGGCGATTGAGGACCGCTAAAAGCGGGAACTTCCACCGCGACCTCTACCGTGGCCGGGTGTATGAACATCCTTCACGGCTATGGAAGGTGAAGAACCATAACCGATCCCGTGATGCGTGCTATCTACCAGCGCTACACAGTCGGACAATTTCTCCCAAAATGGCCTGTTGCGCATGTAAAACAAACTCCGGACTAGCACGACACTCCCACTGTGGAGTCTACCACGGCCACAAGGTAGGGGTGGCTTGGTGGTTAACACCCCGCTCTCCGAAAATCCCGAACCGCGAGCCACGACTGCTCACGAAAACTCTGGGCGCTCTGAAGATTGTAGAGGACCACTGCATCTGGCGGAGGCACATAACTAGTCTCATCTGGCGAGGCGATGCCTCGAAAATCACCAAGGACCTGCGATTCGCCTCTTCTGCGACTTTGGTCATTCCGTCGATTTCTCGCTCTCACCTCCAGTGCATAAGCTGCGTGCGGGCGATGTCCGTGCGGTGAAGAGCTACACCGAACAACTCTCGCTAGGTAATCATCGAGCCACCGTAACATATCGGTGGACTCGATCCTCCATACTAGCTACTAATGCGGGGGCGTCACAGGGCGATGAGTCGAACTCCACATTGTACTCCCGCGCGTGCGCTCGTTCTGTAGTAACACCAAAAATCATCGGCCCGAGCCCTCATCATCCGTGGCGGCGAAGTGTGCAAGAAATGCCTTTGAGAACTCGTCCCATAAAGCGGAAGTGCATTCTCTCCCGGGACGGCTCCACGAATCAAACCAATCATTGCGGTATCACGCGGCGATCTGAACCAGGACCATCGACTCGGTCTCGAGGCCTTGATCACTCTCATGATCGTGTAGCTGCCGGATGAACTCCTGCGGATCATCCTCGTGCCTCGACCCGTAAAACTCTGGCGGGTTACACCTCGAGAAAATCCGTAGTCTCGGCTATGCGCTCGGGGTTGAACTACGGTGCTCTGGGCTGGAAGCTGCTGCGTCGGCTTATCGCCAAGTCAGCCTGACCACGGCCATTAATCGGGCCCATCTCGCGTAACCCGTCTCTCTGCGCGGCTGTGGGTGAGGCTCAGTCTTGTGGTCTCTGTAGAGACTGTCGCTGCTCTACTCGTATCTCCTCTGCTGCCTTGCCCTTCTGGGCCCGGGTTGCCTTGCGGAGGCATAACTGGTAAAAAACGAGATACGTCAGAGGGGTCCAACTTACAACGACTCTAAGGCACGATCTCGGAATGAGAAGAATGGAAACTAATCCTAAATGTCCTATAGCTTCACGATTATAGATGTGGTGCCTGACACCGATAATCAAGACTACTGTAGACACGGTGCGTAGACACTTTCCGAGGATTAAGCGCTCACGATACCACTTTGTCACGACCGACGGGGCGTGGTGATGTCTTACCGGGCACCCTAGTGATCCACCATCAGAGAAAATCCGCGGAACATAAAGCATAAATATGAAAAAGAGACATGATAAATAAAGCAAATAGGCAACCAAAGCGGTTGCCTTCAACATATATATATAAACATTTGAGCGATTACAATCCTTACACCACACTTGTAGCGATGCTCTGGACCTCTAAGATTTATCTGACAACTATGACGGGACGGGGCCATACCCATACCACGAGCATGAGAACTTACGGACTCGGGTAACATACCAAAGATAAGCCTCCGACGAAGCGGAGCTTCCCAACTGAAATGAGATCCTAAACGCGAGGATCGGCGGTAGATGTACTTACTGCGGCATGAACGCGGCCCGAAGGAGGTCGATACAACGGTACAGTATGTGAAGCGTAAATCAGTAAATGAAATCATAATAGTCTATAAAAGCGAGAGCGGTATGATAACCAAACTACGATGCACATATGATTATATCAATTCAGGGTCTCACGCCCACAACATCAATCCTGCCCGTGGAGTACCTTCCTCACTGCCGGCAGTCTATGATATGATAACAACAAGACAACAATCCAAATGGGAGCATACCCGTGCGCTACGCATCGTGTCAGTATGTCCAAAGGGAACAAATAAGACAACTTTCCAAATGGAAGCATACCCGTGCGCTCCGCATCGTGTCGATGAGTCGAAGAAACAATAAGACAGCATTCCAAATGGAAGCATACCTGTGCGCTACGCATCGTGTCAGTATGTCCAAAGGGAAACAATAAGACAACAAGGCGGTAATCAAAGTGGAAGCATACCCGTGCGCTACGCATCGTGTCAGTATGTCCAAAGCGATTAACAAAAGTAACACTATCAACAGGAACGTACCCGTGGAATTTATCCGTCACTGCCGATCACGTCCAAGTAAGTTCTCAACAAGTCAACCGACCCTCCATCGAGAGACGCGGTAGTATAGAAACACAATTCTTGCACAACAAAGGCTATCACAACAAGCATAGGCAAGTTTCACAACAACAAGCATAGGCAAGTTTCACAACAACAAGCATAGCAAGTTTATACCTGACTCAAGTACTTTCATTTTATGCCCAAGTCCGGTTTTAACCTAAAGTACTACGTCGTTAAATTCCTTTTAAAGAGATCTATTCCTTTTATAAAAGTCACCGATACGTAGTATAAAAATAGAGTGACTTATATTTTTAAGTAAACCAAAACAACTTCCATACTTTCCTTTTTAAAACCAAATTAAGGCAACACCATGCCTTCTTTTTGACAAAACACTTCTCTTTTTAAAGTCAAGTTACCACATTAAAACCAATGATAAAACCTTTCTTTTGTTTTCATAAAGTCATTATAACACCTTATGTTTTAAACCATTTTAAGACAACACAATGCCTTTCTTTTCCTAAAGTTCCAGTTTGCCTAATTTCAATTACACAAGTCTCTTTTTTTGAAAAGTTTCATAGTTCAATGTCTTAATCTCTTTTAAAACAATTGAGTAACATATACCATAAAGTAGTAGATTATTCTTGTTCATAATCAATCTTATTAAGCAACCATGATCTAGAAAATGTAATATCATTTTGTCTCATCTTAGCTTCTATGCGGATGGAGGTTTCTCTGGTTTTAATAATACTTAATTATTCAATACATTTTCCTTTATTAACGCTGCGGTGGTTTGTCGATACATTCGATTTCAAATCGGTAAAACATTATTCCTTTCAAAACCAAGTACTCATTACTCGAATGAGGTTTCACACAAACATCCATATTAAGTCAAGTCTCTTATCTTTTAAGAATAAGTCTCTTAACTTCTAAACCATTAAACCATTCTTTTTATCTTTCTTAAGACGTTACACCTAACTTCTCATAAAGCTGGTATAACTCTTATGTTTTCAAGCCAAGTATACACTTCTTTCAAAAGGTTTCTTAATCTTTTAGAATACTTCAAGGTTCTTTATTATCACACATCAAGTCGGTTATAAGTCAAATCGATTATCTTTTTAAAAAACCACAAAGCATTTCTCATTTACATGTAGTGTTATAACAACTTCCCATAAAGCCGTTATAACACTTTATGTTTAAAAACAATCAAATACATTTAACACGTATGCGTCTGTACTACATAGTTATACACATATCATGCTAGAAAGATAAGAAGAGGTTCACATACCTCGCGACGATTATCGACTAATAGCAAAACGCTCGGTACCTCAAACCGTCGGCTACACTCTAAGCCAGCGGTCACTCCACGTAGTACTACAACCTATAGAGGCCACAAGGCACCTATTAATATCTTTAGATCGACGTAGAATATTCTCAGAAAATTCGGCGACACTCCCATGAGCGTAATTCTCCTCCTCTATCGAGGCTGCAAGCCAACCGGGGGTTACACGCTTAACCGGCGTGTACAATTCTATTTCACGAGAATGCTATACAAGTCTCATGTCTGATCCTAAGTAATTACGATTCGATTCTCATCTTAAAGTTAGGGCTTAAGTCGCAAGACATTGCCGTAAGTATTATTCGAGCTTAAGTCAAAAGACATTGCGCACAACTATGTTCAATTCTATATATAGTATACCTTAACTATATATTCCAACAACATGTAGTTTCCAATTACAATGAAGGTTAATAGTGCTTACCTCGATAAGCCCAAAACTATCAAGTTATAAGTCGATCTGAGCAAGGTTTAGCTCTCTACTCGTGCGCTCAACACGCTCCAAACAACCCTTAGAAGTTCTTACCAACTTCTACTTAACACTTCAACCGACTCAAGGTTTTCCTTAGGGTTTCGTTTAGTGGCTAAAGGAAGTATAATAGTATTTGAGCTTTTGTATAAGTGTAACCTTGGGAATACTACAAGGTATTTGGGCCAAGGTATTTGGGCATTATAACAATACTTGGAGAGTATTTCTATACCACAAAAAGGGGGGTATTTATACGAGACAACTAGGCTAGGGGGGGGTACCCCTCGGCCAAGGCTTCACAAGGGGGAGGGTGTGGTGGCTCTCGGCCAAGCTCAACTAGGAGGGGGGGAGAGGGACGAAAAGCTCACACTAAGAGGGGGGAGGATTTTTAACACTTAGAACAATTTAGGATGAAGAAGTTCATCAACTTAGAGGGGTATTTATAGGTCAAGCCATGGCCAACCAATGGCCAAGATCACTCCAAGTGTTAGGCAAGTGTAGGGCTAGGATTAAGCCATGTGCACCTTATCCATCTACCACACAACTTGCACAAAATATCCTACCTAACCATGCCACCTATTCGGCCAAGCATTACCGCCCACACTCATCCAATGTGAGGGTGACACATGTCACCCTCCCGTTGGTCCAACATGTTTCGTCTCTCGGAAAAAATCCGCAAAAATTAGAAATGACATAGCCGGAATTTTCCCTTCGCAAGTTTAGTAAAACGTTTCGTCGAAAAACGACTCCTTTCGGCACTTGTGCCTAAATTTCGAAACTTGTCAATTCTTAAGGCAAAAATTTAATACGTACGCCCTCACGTACATACTCTGGAAATACGGGGTATAACAGTACTGTGGGTTTTTAGTCGGCTATGCCTTCGTACTTACCCCGTACGGTTTTATGATGACATAGGTAGGACCTGGTGTTCATGTATATTCCTTGGTGTTTTTATATCATAGACTGCCGGCAATGAGGAAGGTATTCCACGGGCATGATTGATGTTGTGGGCTTGAGACCCATTGTTACATTTGAGTGATGACTTTTAGGGCGTGAGTCCCTGACTTGACATGACTGCTTAATTATTGTGAACTGTAGTTTTGGTTATCATACATGTCTCCTGCTTTATATAGACTACTATGATTTCATTTACAGTATTTTCAGTTTCACATACTTCGCACTGTTATCGACCTCCTTGAGTGCGTTCATCCCGCAGTAAAGGTACTCTACCGCTGATCCGTTCTTAGGATCACCGCTTCATCGTTGTAAAAGCTCCGGTTCTCCGGAGGCTTAGCATTTTGGTATGGTCCCCTGTCGTTGGAGATATTTGCATTCAGGTATGGCGGGGCCACTGTCCGCCATTGTTTTAAACTCGTAGAGTCTGTAGACTGTTGTAAGGTTGGGATATCGCTCATTTTGGGGTATTTATATACATATATGCCGAAAGGCAACTTTTTCCCAGAAATTGTGTCTTATTTATACTGTTTCATATCTTGGTTGTTTTATATTCCGCTGATTTCTCTGATGTATGACTACTTGGGTGCCCGGGTAAGGCACCAGTCACGGGCCCCGGAACGGGTCGTGACACTAAGTTGCTAGGGAGCGACTTCGGATCTTGAAGTGGATTAAGGCTCGTTAAGGTAACAATCTTGTTCTCTTAAGTGTTATAAGATTACATATTGTTGTAGCCTTACATTTTAACTAGCATGAAGTATATGTATTGAAGATTGATAAGTGATATGGATTGTAGAAGCCTAAATCCGAAATGACATTGTGAGTCTTTTGAAATTGAAATACAATTTGGTCGTTAATTAGAATCGTCGTATGTTACCTACTTGAGGATTTTAGTAGTTATAATCGATTGCGGCTTGATAACATATTATACTAAACAACTTGGATTGAAAAGGAATTGGAAAGATATTTGTATTGTTGTCCCTCAAATTGCTGAAAATGATATTGTATGTTGGACTAGTTTGTTATCAATTGTGGGGCGGAATTTTACACGTCTTGTAGGCGTGTAATCCCCTATTGTTAACTACATTGTTGAGCCTTAAATGTGGCGTGTTTGGTTATTGAATTCGGGCCTTGAAAAAGGTGAAAAAGTATGTAGAAACAAATGAAGTGTTGTCCGATTTTCCATAGAATTTAGTGACCTTACACTTAGAATATTCTACGTTTGAAGTTAGAAGTTAATAGACGTATTATGGTCATTATATGTTGACATACTACGTACGGCATATTGGACTTGGCAAGTGGATTGAACCGAAGAGGTATGTAGAACTTTCTTATCTCTTGAGCATGAATAGTTGTATATATATAGTACGGTAGACGTACGAGATTTTTGACAATCTAGTCCATTTGATATCCTTGGCTTATTTTAAGAATGTCCAAGTTGGTTGAGTCAGGGAATTAACTCACTTGTTTAAAAGCATTAAGGATATCTTAGTTTCTAAAAGTTAAGAGACTTAAAGTATTTTGAAAGATACTTGTTTTGTTTGGAAAGTTTAAGTCTCTTGGTTATAAAGAAGAATGTAAGTATCTAAGGTATAAAGCTAGTATAACGGCTTTATGGGAAGTTGGTTATAATAGCTTTATAGAAAGTTCAAAAGAGTGGTTTACTCTAAGTAATGTAAGTAATGATAAAGGACTTGAATTAAAGAAAGGCAAATTGATTTGAAGGCATCAATTGCTTAAGGTTTTAAAAGAAAGAAGTCACTTGATTTAGAAGTCTATAAATATATTTCTAAAAGGTATTGTGACTTGTCTTGAAAAGTAAATATGACTTGATATTACGGTTATTAGTGTCTTGGAAGTTTTATATGAAAAAGAGTCATTTTTAAAAGAGTAGAAGTACGTAGTACTTTGGGTTAAATTCCCGGATTTTATAATGACATGCTAGTGCCTTAAGTAAACTAAAATGAGAGTGTTTATGAACAAAGCTAATAAGAAGTTAGGAGATTTCTTAACTTGCTTGTGTTATGTATGATAAGCCGGTAGTGCTTGTGTTATGTATGATAAGCCGGTAGTGTTTATGTTATGTATGATAGCCGGTTGTGCTAGGTATATATATATTGTTCATTACGGGGTCATTCCCCAGGTTTGTGACATTTGCATATTCCGTGGATTTGCTACCCATGATGCGAGGAATACCTCATGCGAGTCCGTAGGGCTTATGCGGGTGAAATAGTCCTATGCGGGGCGGACCAGTCCTATGCGTGAAAGTTACCTCATGCGGTTCCACACGACCTATGCGAGCGGATACAGTCTATGCGAGGAAGTTACCTCATGCGGGTCCATACGGCCTATGTAGGTGAAATAGTCCCAGAAGTAGGATTGCTTAATGATACTACGGGCGGGTGACCCTACTTTGATCATGAGCCTCCTATTTTTATGCAGTAAAGTATATACTTGGTTACTCTCATTGTTAGTAAGGCACAGTGTACTGTAATTTGTTTATCATACATGTCTCCGGCTTTATTTTAGACTTATGATGTAAATTGCAGTATTTTCCAGTTTTACATACTTGGTACATATTGTGTACTGACCCCCTTTCCTCGGGGGCTGCGTTCATGCCGCAGGTAGGGGTAAGCAGGTGGTGGATCCTCATTCTTAGGATCACTGATCAGGTGTCAGAAGCTCTATTTCTCCGGAGGCTTGTCTTTTGGTATGGTTTTCCCTGATGTTGTAGATTTATGTACATTCAGGAGTATGGCGAACCTGTCCGCCACGATTGTTATTCTTAAGTGCAGTAGTCACATTTGTGGATTGGGTTTTAAGAACAGAGATGTACTGTTTTACTTTTGAGTTTATGTATATGTTATGGAATGTGGCCTTATCGACTAGCCTGTGATGTTTATTGTCTAAGTATGTATATGTGTTGTGTATGTTCCGCTGCTATTCTCTGATGTATACCTGAAAGGGGTGCCCAGGTAGGGCACCAGTCGCGGGCCCGGGGTCGGGTCGTGACAAAAGTGGTATCAGAGCAGTTAGTCCTCGGAAAGTGTCTACAGACCGTGTCTAGTAGAGTCTTGATTATCGGTGTGTTGTGCACTACATCTATAATCAGAAGGCTGCAAGACATTTAGGATTGGTTTCCATTCTTCTCTCATTGAGATCGTGCAGTAGAGCTGTCTTATTAGGTTGAATCCTCTCTGACCTATTCTTATGTATCAGTTATGCCTCCACGGAAGGCGACCGAGGCGAAGGAAGAAGCGGCGGGAGGCGCCAGTGGTACGCGAAGGGTTACTCGGACTCGAGCCCGCACTATGCCCGAGGTTGTGGCGGATCAATGAGTTCAAAACGCCGCGGTATTAGAGGCGAGAGCGGTAGCTCGAGGTTCCGATACGAGCCTCGATTCGCAGCCGGTGAGTATAGATTATGGAAGCGGTCGGGATATTGACTAGCATAGTGGCGAGCGGCAAGCGAGCGAATAGCTAACCCTAGAGCCGACAATTTGCGGATTCGGGATTTTCTGGGTTGTCATCTACCCGAGTTTTATGGTTCGAGATCTGTGGAGGATCCTCAGGAGTTTATTCGGCAGTTACAGCGGACTATGCAGGTGCTTAGGGTCTCGGAAATAGAGTCAGTTTTGTTAGCCTCTTACCGGTTACATGATATTGCGTTGAACTGGTTTGAGTCATGGGAGCTGTCTAGAGGTGAGGGTGCTCTTCCAGCTGTTTGGGATGAGTTCACAGAGTCCTTACTGGATCACTTTTTTCCTCCTGAGATGAGGAGAGCCCGCGTGGATAGATTCTTGACATTGAGACAGAATGGGAGGATTATCAGAGAGTACAACCTGGAGTTTGACTCATTGGCCAGGTATGCGCTCACCATTGTGGCCGACATGGAAGACAAAGTTCATCTCTATGTGATGGGGATAGACCGTCACATGATTACTGCATGCCTGGGGTGGCCCTTCAGCCAGGTATGGATATTGCCGAGATGCGAGCTTATGCGAGGAATCGAGGCGAGAGAGGAGGATCATCCAGACCAGGCGGCCAAGAGGGCGGGGCAATGGGATTCCACGGAAATTTTCGAGGCGGACAACCACAGCAGCAGACTAGGTCCACATTTCAGCCGGCACAGAGTGCCCCTTCTCGGTTTTCTGGCAGGAGGTTAGATCAACCGGCCATTCGAGCGGTCAAGGCTCGGGATTTGAGGTTTCGGCGAGGCGACCGTCATCGATCGAGACCACCCGTATCTCGGTGTGTTCGATGCGGTAGATCTCACTCGGGCGAGTGCCGTATGGCTTCGGGAGCTTATTTCTCTTGTGGCCAGCAGGGCCATATGAAGAGGGATTGTCCTACCAGAGACAGCGGGAGTGTTATGGTTCAGCCGACAGGGTCAGTTGCTGGATCTTCTTCTTCTGTGGTTATGCACCCCGGAGGGCAGGGTGTTCATGGACCGGCAGGACACGGCAGGGGTCGTGGTGGAGGTCCCAGCTCTAGCGGTCCACAGAACCGCATATATTCCTTATCCAGCCGCCAGGATCAGGAGGCTTCCCCGGACGTCGTCACAGGTACATTATTCATTTCATGCTATGACGTTGATGCTTTGATAGATCCAGGTTCTACCTTGTCCTATGTGTCCCCTCTTATTGCTGGTAGAATCGGGATAGAACCGGTGTCGATAGAGCTTTTTGAGGTAGCTACGCCAGTGGGTGATTCGGTGTTAGCTGAGCGGGTGTACAAAGGTTGCCCGGTGTTTATTTACAATCGTCAGACCCTAGCAGACTTGATAGAGTTGGAGATGTGATTTTGGCGTCATTATGGGTATGGGTGGTTGGCTTCTTGTTATGCCAATGTTGGTATGTAGGCGAGTTGGTCGATTCGATTTTCGGTGAGCACATTGTTATCGAGTGGAAGGGCAACACTGCCGTCGAGGGTAGGTTTATTTCTTACCTCAAGGCTAGGAAAATGGTGCGAAATGGTACATATATCATCCGGTTCGTATTCGATCTGAGTGAGTGCCGACTCTTGATGAGTTTGTGGTTAGAGAGTTTCGGATGTATTCTCGGGCGATCTCTCGTATCCTCCGAGAGGGAGATTGAGTTTTGTATTGATACGCTGCGGACACTCGGCTATATCTATTCCACCGCACGAGGATGTCACTGCGAGTTGAGGAGTTGAAGGACCGGTGAAAGATTTCTTTGGAAAAGGCTTTATTAGGCCTAGTGTTTCTCCCCGGGAGCGCGGTTCTGTTTGTGAAGAAGAAGGATGAGGCAGCTGCGTATGTGTTGATTACGAGCGGTGAATAAGGTAACCATCAAGAACAGATACCCTCTCCCCAGGATTGATGATTTGTTTGACCAGTTGCAGGGTGCGAGGTGTTTCTCCAAGATAGACATGCGGTCTGGTTATCATCATGTGCGAGTTAGAGAGGCAAATATCCCAAAGACTGCATTCAGGACCTGGTATGGGCACTATGAGTTCAGAGTGATGTCTTTCGGTTTGACCAACACTCCAGCGGTATTTATGGATTTGATGAACCGGGTTTCACGCCATTCTTGGATACGTTTGTTATAGTATTCATTGAT
Source organism: Przewalskia tangutica (assembly GCA_029844215.1). Classification (NCBI taxonomy): domain Eukaryota; kingdom Viridiplantae; phylum Streptophyta; class Magnoliopsida; order Solanales; family Solanaceae; genus Przewalskia; species Przewalskia tangutica. The sequence goes on from CM056724.1 coordinate 51,219,792, forward strand.
GACATTCTGGTTTATTCGCGCACAGAGCAAGAGCATGCAGATCACTTGAGGCGGTGCCAGGGTCCTCGGGCGACGATTGTTCGCCAAATTCTCCAAGTGTGAATTTTGGTTGGCCTCAGTGGCATTCTTGGGGCACATTATTGGGGTTGACGGTGTTCAGGTGGATACGGCAAAGATTGAGGCAGTCAAGTCATGGCCGAGACCTACTACTCCGACGGAGGTGCGCAGTTTCTTAAGGCTGGCAGGTTATTATCGTAGGTAGGTGGAGCAATTTGCGTCGATATCAGCACCATTGACTATGCTGACTCAGAAAGCAGCTAAGTTCCAGTGGACAGAAGCTTGTGAGAAGGGCTTCCAGTTACTGAAGAAAAAGTTGACTACGGCTCCAGTTCTTACTCATCCCGAGGGGTTAGAGGGCTACGTGATTTATTGTGATGCCTCATGTATCGGGCTAGGGTGCGTATTGATGCAGCACGACAAGGTAATAGCCTATACTTCTCGGCAGCTACGGAAGCATGAGAGGAATTACCCTACTCACGACTTAGAGTTGGCCGTAGTTATTCATGCCTTGAAGATTTGGAGACATTATTTATATGGGGTTCATGTGGATATTTATACAGACCACAAGAGCCTCCAGTACATCTTCAGGCAGAGGGAGCTGAACTTGCGGCAGAGACGGTGGTTAGAGTTGTTGAAGGATTATGATGTTGACATCATATACCATCCGGGGAAAGCCAACGTGGTTGCAGATGCTTTGAGTCGTAGATCGATGGGGAGTCTGTCAGAGGTACAACCAGAGAGACAGGACATGGTCCGTCAGATCCATCAGTTAGCGAGCCTTGGGGTTCGATTGGTCGATACCGATGATAGTGGGGTATGGGTTCGTGAGTTTGCCGAGTCTTCCATCATTGATGAGGTGAAGAGCGGCGATATGAGGACCCGATTATGATCTGATATCGAGATCGATCACAACCGAACCGGGCGTGGTCGTGCCTTACCCGCACCCCAAAGAGTCATACATCATAGAAAATCAGCGGAACATAAATCAATAACATAAAATAACGGAAGTATAAACAATAACCTGTGAAAACTTGCCTTTCGGCATATATATAAATAACAACTCCTTCAATCTGAACAGTTTAATCCTTTTTACAAACCCTGCCCACACCAGTACTACAGACCTCTACGAATGATATGACAACAACGACGGGCGGGGCCGCCATACCCTCGAATGTAAGCACCTCTGACAACGGGGACTATACGAATAAGCCTCGGAGGAACGAGCTTCCAACGCTGACTGTGACCCTAAGAGCGAGGATCAACGGCGGTGTACCTTTACCTGCGGCATGACGCGGCCCCGAAGAGGTCGATCAACAGTGCAAGTATGTGAAACCAAAATCACGTAAATGAAATCATAGTAGTCTATATAAAGCGGGAGACATGTATGATAACCAAACTACAATTCACAATAAATAGCGGTCATATCAAGTCGGACTCGCCTCGAAGTCATCACTCGATATAACAATGGGTCTCACGCCACAACATCAATCATGCGTGGAATACCTTCCTCACCGCTGATCAATGATAGAAAAGCACCAAGGAATACACATGAACAATGTGTCCACTGTGTCCAAATAAAGCGATGCGGGGGTAAATGCGAAGGCATAGCCGACTACTAACACCAGCGGTACTAACAAGGTCATAAAATGTATCATGATATCTGTCTGACCGTCGCATGATCAAAGGCGTCGCCGTCGCAATATCAAATGTGCGCGTCTAGCCTCGAACTCCCAGCACTCCGCATAGCCGCCTCATAGGCGCGTGAGGTATAACCCGCATCGAGGTAGCTACTCCCGTAAATCACCGACTTGCGATCGCGCATGGCCACATGCATCGCGTGACCATAAAGGCGCACACTAACCGGAACTCTCGTAGCTCCGCATAGGCCCCGGGACCGCATGAGGTATTCTCGAATCATGGTCCTGCATCACCGAGTCTACCGCGTCGGAGGCGCAACCCGGACACGGTGAGTGGTATAATACCAACATAACGGTTTATCGTTTAAACAACATAAGCACAATCGAGGAAAACCCCTTTACACAAACATCACAGAATACTAACACACGTAGCATCCTAATATGATTACTTATCAAAGCATCACGAAGGTATTACAAGGCTATCACAAACCAACGCAATCAAGTTATACACACAAGGTACTTTCTACTATATGTCAACATGTTCGGTTTCTATCCCCAAAATACTTCATACATTAACTTTTTAAAGATACGTTACTTTCACAAAAGTCACACAATACCGTAGTATATGAAAATAGAGTGATTATCTTTTGAAGTGAATCAAAACACTTATCTTTGTAAAATCAAGTAACAACATTATTATCCAAACGTCAAGTTTGCCTAATTTCAAATGTTCACGTTTCTTATTTTAGAAAGGTTTAGTTCATAGTCTTATTCATTTAAGAATATAATTCTCTTTTAAACTATCTCGAGAAACATAAGTCTTATATGTGAGTAGGATATTCTTGTTTATAACAATCTTATTACAATGACCATGATCTAGGAAATATCATTTTGTCTCATCTTAGCTTCTATGCGGATGGAAGTTTCTCTGGTTTTAATAATACTAAATCTGTCAAAACATTTCCTTTTATTAACGCGGCAGAGGTTTGTTGATACGCATTCTGATTTCCCAAATCAGTAAAACATTCTTAATCCGTTATTACCTAACTTCCCATAAAGCTAGTATAACTCTTAAGTTTTCAAAACCAAGTATTACTTCTTCTTTCAAATGATTCAAAAATCTTTTGAAATACTTCAAGTTCTTTATTAACACATAACAAGCCAGTTATAGTTCAAATCAGTTACCTTTTAAAAACCACAAGTATTTTCTTACCAACATAAAGCTGTTATAACCAACTTCCCATAAAGCCGTTATAACACTTTATGTGTTAAACCAATCAAATACATTTAGCACGTATGCGTCTCTGCGTACTACATAGTTCACATATATCATGCTAGAAGAGATAGGAAGAGGTTCACATACCTCGCGACGAGTATCGACTAATAGCAAAACGCTCCAAGTACTTCCAACCGTCGGCTACTCCTTAAGCCAAGTAGATCGCGCCACACGTAGTACTTCAACCTATAAGGCCACAAGGCGCATTAACATTTAGACCTCATCGTAGAACATTCTACCGAAAATTCGCAAGACCTCCCCACATGGCGTAAATCTCTCATTTATCGAGGACCACCAAGCCAACCGGGGGTTATACATCTAACCCGACGGGTACAATTCTACTCACGTAAAAGCTACACAAGTCTCATCGTAATATCCACATGTACATCTGATTCGATTACTCTTCTTTCAAAAGGTTTCTTATTATTCGGGCTTAAGTCCAAAGACATTGCCGATAACAACGTTCGATTCTATATATAGTATACTTCAACTATATAGCCTAACAATCATGTAATTTCCAATTACAATAGAGACAAGATAATACCTCGATAAGCCCATAATTATCCAAGTATAAAAGTCGATCTGGTAATCGTTTAGCTCCGACTCATGCGCTCAACCGCTCTAAACCACCCTTAGAAGTTCTAACCAACTTCTACACAATACTCCAACGGACTATGGAGATTTTCCTAGGGTTTTGGTTTTGTAGTGACGGAAAGTATAATAGTATAATGGGCTTTTGTATAGGTTTAACCTTAGAATACTACAAGGTATACTGGCTAAGGTAATTTGGGCATTATAACAATACTTTTGAGAGTATTTCTACCAAGAGGGGTATTATACGAAGACAACTAGGCTAGGGGGTACCCACGGCTAGCACCCCACGGGGAGAGGGGGAGGCTCTCGGCCACAAGGCCACCCAAGGGGGGAGAGGGGGAAGGCTCTTGGACGAGAACCACAAGAAGGGAGAGGGAGGGATTTTAACACTTAGAAGATTTGTGGAAAGGATGAAGAATTCATCAAAGGGAGAGGGTATTTATAGCACAAGCCAAGGCAACCAATGGCCAAGATCTAGCCAAGTGCATAGCAAGTGTAGGGCAAGATCCACCCATGTGTCCTTAACCAACTAACACACAAAATATCCTACCAACTCCCCTCTTCAATTCGTCCAAACCGACCCCTTACGCCCGCTTCAATGGGAGGTGCCAAGTGGCGCCTCTCGTTGGTCCAACACGCTCTCTCGGAAAAATCCAAAAATTAAAAAGACATAGCGAATTTTCCTACGAAAGTCGTGAAACGTTTCGCCCAAAACGACTCTAAACGGGTGTTGTGAACAAAATTAAATTCGGCCAAGCCTAACACAAGTTTCAAATTTCTCGCACGCCCCACGTACATACTAAGGAAAAATACGGTATAACATTCTCCTCGCCAGAAACATTCGTCGAATGTTCCTTCTAAGTCTCAAAACAAACGCGGCGGTATAGTCTTCCCTACTATACTTACGAGAACAATCCCGCCATCCCCGCCACGAAACATCCGCGCAAAATGCTTACATCCAAGTCCACAGGAAACACCTCTAACATCACAAACGCTCCCATCCAAGGGTCTAAAATATAATTCCTTCGCACTTTCTCCATACAAAAGAAATGATCACATCTACGCTCGCCATACATGCTCGCTTCTTCCCTTACGAGTCGTACCCTCCTCGTACACTCGAATTCTTACCACATGATACCACTTTTGTCACTTTGCCCGAGGCATAAACCTTCTCAGGCGACCCAACAATGGTACCGGATGCGTCGATCATCTGCGGTACAGCCGTGCACCCAAACTCTTGATCGCTTGATTTCAAACTTCGGTTACTATCTCTAACGTGGTCATCATTATCGAACACTCGATGGATTTCCGATACTTTCCGAACATAACAATACGAAGACCGGACGTCGCCTCCTAAGTCGGACGACAAATGCTAACGATAGGCAACTGGCCTATTCTTCACATGAACTCAAAGGGCCCAAAGTAACTCGAGCTAAGTTTCCTCTGTTTTCCAAAGCTCGCCACACCATCCGGTGGTACTTTCAAGAAGACCGGCCGTCAACACGAACTCTGGCGTCGTCGCCGATTATCCATACGATTTCTCCGAGCCGCGAACCTCTCTAGACAAGCTTTACCTATCCACATCTGCTGTGGAACAAGCTGAACCAACTATCTGAATCTTGCCAACATCGAACCAATCGGCCGACAACTTACACTTCCGCCTCTACAAGGCCTCATAAGGCGACATTCGAAACTGAAATGGTAGCTTAAACACTCCTCACGAGACAACAATCCCCACCACTACCTCAAATACACACTGCTGGCGAGGCGAATGCGGTCGAGACTCACTGAGTTCTTAACCACCTTGGTAAAACTTCCATAAACAAAAGCAGTAGTACCACTGGCTCCACTTCTGTCATAAGGTGAAGGTAGGCACCGTGCGACCTTACAACCTTTCTTATAAAATCAACAACTGCCGAGTAAGCTCTTTGCTGAAGAGAAGGCGGTGACCTCGCCGGCGACCAGCTGGTCGAGCAACGTCCACGAACTCGTCTGTTGGTTAACTAAACTTGGGCCTAACACCCTCACAACCCTAACACAAGGCGGGACCACCACGACCCGCGCCACTAAAACCTACGCGGGTTGACGCAGCGTGGCCTCAACCCGACCAGCGCGCAATACTAGCTCCCGATCCGGGACAATCTCACTAATCACGTTTGAAAACCTAGCGGTCTTCTAGCTCGACTACCTCTTTCAAATCACGCTACTCGGGACTTATCCCACAACCATAGCTCACGCGCGTGCATGCACTCCGATAAGGATCAAACATAACACTACACCTATACTCGAGATGGCGCACCTGCAAGGTCTCTGCGTATAAAACTCTAAGGCTCACACCTTCTATCCCCCAAAATCTTACTCGGTTAACCCACCATGATTTCTAATCACAACTAACACATTGCTATCGAACATAGCACTTAAGGTATACTCACCTTATCACATAAACAAAACTACAGAGGTTAAAGATATATCTATATCTCTTGCTTCCTCCTTAGTTGTTCTAATCAAACACCTTGCAGTGAGCGCATAGCTAAGGAAGGTGACGAACTACCCACCGATCTGAAGGTGAGTCCTCCTGCAGGACACTCTCTCAACATCGACCACGGCGGTCGCCGTACAACGGTACCAACTAAAAGACGACATTCCCGGGATGACGTCGGTCACATGACAGGAAGCCTTGGAGTTGACCAACTCCTGCATACGAACGTCGAACCTGTGGAGGACCTTTGCAGCGGTGGATGTGCATAATCTAATCTGTGGTGGCGACTCGCCTCAAAAGTTACTAAAGGACCTTCTTTGCTCGGCCTCTTACAGCGTCGCCCGTTAACGTCGATCTGTGTTTTTCGCTGCTGCGCATAAGCGTACGAGGCCATGCTCAAGCCCAATCAAGAATTACTCTTTCAAAACCCTCTCTTAGATAGTCATCAATACTCGCGGTAAATCGGTATACTCTCGGTAGTCAAATCCATAGTTAATGCGTCGCCTCCTTGAAATCTATATTCTATGTTCGGTCGTGGGCGAAGGTTCAAATATCATGGCGCGATGAGGCTGCTGCGCCGTGCTAAACTCTGTTGGGGCTAGTGGCGTCGCAGAACTCCCGAATGAAGTACCACCCAGGTGATAATTGGGCGTGCCCACGTAACCCTCTGAACTCTACTCGCGGCTCCGCCGCCGCGCCTCACAGGCTCGGATTGCCTTGCGGAGGCATAGCGGTAGGAAAGAAATACGTTAGAGGGTCCAACCTATCACACAGACTCTAAGGCACGATCTCGGAATGAGAAGAATAGAAACCAATCTAAATATCCTATAGCCTCACGATTATTGGCGTGGTGCACAACCGATAATCAAGACTGCGGATACGATGCGTAGACACTTTCCGAGGATTAACTGCTCTGATACCACTTTTGTCACGACCCGAACCCGGGCCCGTGACTGGTGCCTTACCCCGGGCACCCCAGTAGTCATACATCAGAGAAAATCAGCGGAACATAAATCAATAACATAAAATAACGGAAGTATAAACAATAACCTGTGAAAACTTGCCTTTCGGCATATATATAGAAACAACAACTCTTTCAATCTGAACAGTTTAATCCTTTTTACAAACCCTGCCCACACCAGTACTACAGACCTCTACGAATGATATGACAACAACGACGGGACAGGGCCCCGTCATACCCCTGAATGTAAGCACCTCTGACAACAAGGACTATACCAATAAGCCTCGAGGAACGGAGCTTCCCAACGCTGAATGTGACCAAGAGTGAGGATCAACGGCGGTGTACCTTTACTGCGGCATGAGCGCGGCCCAGAAGGAGGTCGATTACAAGTGCAGAGTATGTGAATCGAAAATCGTAAATGAAATCATAGTAGTCTATATAAAGCAGGAGACATGTATGATAACCAAACTACAGTTCACAATAAATAAGCAGTCATATCAAGTCAGGGACTCACGCCCTCGAAGTCATCACTCCAATATAACAATGGGTCTCACGCCCACAACATCAATCATGCGTGGAATACCTTCCCACCGCCGTGATCGATGATAGAAAAGCACCAGGAATACACATGAACAACGGGTCCACTGTGTCCAAATAAAACAGTACGGGGTAAGTACGAAGGCATAGCCGACAACTAACACCCACAGTACTAACAAGGTCATAAAATGTATCATGATATCTGTCTAGACCGTCACATGATCAAAGGCCGTCGCTCGTCCAATATCAAATATGCGCGTCTAGCCAGAACTCCCTGACTCCGCGTAGGCGGTCATAGGCGCGTGAGGTATGTCACGACCGTTCGGGGCGTGGTCGTGCCTTAGGGGCACCCAGTAGTCATACATCGAGTAACGGCGGAATATAAAACAAGACGAAGCGATTTATAAAGTAAGACACGGTTTATCGATGAAAAGCTTGCCTTTCGGCATAATATAAATAACTCAAGTTTTGCGATTCATCCAACTGTATAATAGTACTACAGACCTCTGAAGTAAACAACTATGGCGGGACGGGGCCCGCCATACCTGATCTGACAAAACTATCTCTGATACAGGGAGATCATACCCAAAAGTAGAGCCTCCTAGAAGATGGAGCTCCCGACACCAACGCAAAGATCCTAAGGATGTGGATCTAGCACTGCTGCCACCTGCGGCATGAGCGCGGCCCGAAGGAGGTCGATTACAACAGTACCAAGTATGTGAAACTATAAAGTACTTAAATGAAATCGAGTATTCAAAACCTTTTCACAAATACAATCGGTTCAATTGCACATAGTGCCACATCACAACAACAACAATGAATAGGAAAAGCGTAGCAGTCTATTCTAGGCGCGAATGATCGAAGCAAGGCCAATCGCCCATAGTATCATTCTGCGTGCCTAGTCTGAACTTCGCGACCGCATGGGTCACGCGAACCGCGTGAGATATTTCGCGCCGGGGCAGCCAACCCCGGCATCCGCCTAGGCTCCGCACCGCATAGCCTCAAAAGACCGCATAGTCTCAGCGGACGCGCCAGGAATCCCCGCGTCGGGCTAAGCGCCGGAATGATCAATCCTGAGCATACCGCTGCTCGCATAGTCTCGCGAACCCGCGTAGCCGTATAGACCGCATCGAGAGGCAAGCCGCGTATAACGATCAGGGTAGGTGATACAATAACGATTACAATGGACTTAGGTTAGCGTAAGCACGTGCAAGAATGACCCCTTTACGGCATTACAAGACACTAACAGTAGCATCATAACATGTCTACTTATCAAACAATCTTACTACACTGGAAATCAATACAAGGCTTTTATAAACAAACAAGTAAACAGTTCCTTTTTATCTTTCTTAAGTTGTTATACCTAACTTCCCATAAAGCTAGTATAACTCTTAAGCTTTGTTTTAAAAACTAAGTATTTATCTTACATTAAAAGTGATCGATATTCTTTGAAAATGTTTTGATTCTTTGTTATTCAGCTTAAGCGTGAGGCATTGCCATAAGTATTATTCGGGCTTAAGCGTGAGGCATTACCATAAGTATTATTCGATTAACACGTATGCGTCTACGTACTATATATTGTAAAATATCATGCTTTAGGAAGAATCACATACCTTACCGTGAAAACCACACTTGAGTTGAATATATGTCGCCAGAGAGTCGACTATAATAGTCACAGATATCTATCAAAGACTACTCGAGGTCATTCTAAACAGAGGGTTCATAATTCTACGGTAAGTCGGGCAGCACAACCCTACAGTGAGCTATGTAAGTCTCTTTGTGAAAACATTCTATGTAGTCTGGTGTGATTATTCTTCTTTTAAGACCTTCTACTGTGGTAATAGTTCAATTCTTTTCTGTGATATTCTTCTAAGTATCTAATACTTGTTCTAATACTACAACAGTAAGTATTCTCTAACTCAAAAGAGGGTTAGGATTATTACCTCGGTAAGCCCAATAATATCCTAGATAAAGTCGCGCTGAGCAAGGTTTAGCTCTAAGTTATGCATGGTAGCTCCATGAAACCTTAGAAGATCTTAACAAATTCTACCAAAGACTAATGGATTTGGGCTAGGGTATTTTGGGCATTATAACGATACTAGAAGACAACTTTTCTACCAAGGGAGGGTGTGTAGATTTCGGGAAGGATAGGGGTTAGGCCTCGGCCAAACTCATGAGGAGGGAAGGGGTGTTGGACGAAAAGCTCACAAAGGGAGAGGAGGATTTTTCAAGACTTGGAAGATTTGTGGATGAAGAACTCTTCATCTTAAGGGGGTATTTATAGGTCAAGTGGCCAACCAATGGCCAAGATTAAGACAAGTGCAAGGCAAGTGTAGGGTGAGGATTTAGGCAAGTGTCCTTGGCCAACTTGCACACAAAATATCCTACCACCTCCAAGACAAAAGAAGACAACCCAATCGTCCCTATTGCAGTGTCAAGTCCACAAATTGGAGGGTGACAAGTGTCGCCCTAACGTTGGTCCAAAATGTTTCGTCTCTCGGAAAAATCCATAAAAATACTTAATGACATAGCGGAATTTTCTCTCGAAAGCGTGGAAACGTTTCGTCGGAAAGCGATTCTTTTAGCGAGTTGTGTACAAATTTCGAACTTGGCCTATCTTTAAGGCTAAACTTTTATGCGTCGTATTCCCTTACGTACATACTGCAAATACGGTATAACATTCTCCTCCTTAGAAACATTCGTCGAATGTTCCTTCTCAAGACGATTATCGAAAAAGCTTAAGCAGTTAGCAAATGCCACACACGGCCACAAAACAACACTTAGGCATAAATGATAATGGAAATTTACAAGTAGGAAAGTGAATTACGGAGGTGTGGGAATAGGTGAGATACTTCTGTCTCATGTCCTCTCGGCTTCCCACGTCATCTCCTCCTCGAGCTCGTTCGCCACAAGACTTTGTGGAAGCCACGTCCTTCGTCAGACGCCTAACTCGACGATCGACTATCGCTATGGGAATCTCCTCATCGATAACCCTCGGTCACACGGACATCGTCAATCGGGTGTACCCTAGATGGATCCCGATACATCTCCTCAAAGTAGATCGTGAAACACGGATGTCGCCTCCGGTCGGACGGCGAGATCAACTCGTAGGCAACCTTGCCTACCTGCGGACAATCTGAAGCGGCCCGATGTACCTTGGCTGAGTTTCCCTTCCCGAATCTCATCACACCGCCGTGGGTGACACTAGGAAAACCCAATCATCTACTGCGAACTCGGATCTGAAGCGGCGATGATCTGCGCATCGACCATCGACTACGGTATCGATAGTCGCTCTCGGATAAGCTTCACCTTATCCACTGCTTTGCACCAAATCTGGTCCCACTTGCACCTCGCCCACATCGAACCAACCTATGGCGACCGCACTTCCTCCCATACAAGGCCTCATAAGGCGCCATCGAATCTTTGAGTGGTAGCTATTATTATCGCAAACTCAACTAGAGGCAAATGATCCTCCCAACTACCACGAAGTCAATAACACGGGCTCGCGACATATCCTCGAAGTGCGGATAGTGCGCTCTGCTGTCCGTGCATGCGTGGATGAAATGCGACTCGGGCTCACTGCGTCCTAAACCCTCTGGAAGGACCTCAGGAAGTTAGCGTAAATCGGGCTCTGCATGCGATATGATCGAACTAGGGACTCCATGCGATCGGCGATCTCTCGGATGTAAAGTGCGGCATAATCCTCGGTAGAAAAAGTCGTCGGACGGAAGAAAGTGGGCTGATTTTCGACCGTCGGCGATAACCCATATAGAATCATGTCTCCTCGAGTGCGAGGTAATCCCGTGATAAAGTCCATGTTGATTACCTCCACTTCCGGTCGGGATCTCGATAAATGCGTAACAAGCCACGGGCCTGCGGTGCTCTACCTTCACTGCCGACAACACGGGCGAGCTACGAACTCTGCAACGTCTCTCTTCAAGCCATCCCACCAATACGGATCTAAGGTCGTGGTACATCTTGGTCGACCCGGATGGATAGAGTAATGCTGTGTGCTTCCCCAAGAACCTGCTGCCAAGTCTGAAACATCTGGAACACATGCGCCCTCAAACCTTAGCACCCATCGGTGCTACCTCAAAGGACCCTTGCCCTCACGAAGAGGCGTATCGCGATATCGAATCAAAGTGGATCTCGAATGTTGCCTCTTCACCTCGCCGGCGATGGAAGACTCGGCAACCTCACGAACTCTAACCCCGCTATCGGAATCAATCAAGCGGACACAAGGCTCGCTAGCGATGCAAATCACGAACCATGTCCCTCCTCTCTAGTCGCGACATCCGATAGGCTCCCATCGACCTACGACTAAGGCATACGCCACAACATTGGCCTTCCCGGGTGGTACAGATATCAACATCGTAATCCTTAGCAACTCTAACCACCGCCTCTGCCGCAGTTCGGCTCCTGCGGATGAAGATATCTTGGAGGCTCTTGTGGTGCAGTATAAATATCCACGTGAACCCCATACAAATAGTGCCTCGGATCTTGGCGTGAATCACGGTGCGACTCCAAATCATGGGTGGGGTAGTTCCTCTCGTGTTTCTTGGTGTCGGGATGCATATGCTATAACCTGCCATGCCGCATCAACACATCCCAACCCGATGCACGACGCGTCACAATACACGACATAACCGTGCGGACCTGCGGAAGAGTAAGAGCGAGGCGGTCGTCAATCTCTCCTTCAAGAATGGAAACCACGCTCACAAGCATCGATCCCATGGAACTTGCGCCTTCGAGTCGGCTAGTCAATGGTGCGAAGATAAAGCAAACTTCTCCACGAACGCCGATAATATCTGCAAGGCCCGTAAAGCTGCGAACCTCTGTCGGAGTAGGTGCAGGCCAAGTCATTGCTTCGATCTTGGCGTATCCACTCGAATGCCATCGGCCAGACAATATGCCCAAGAAACGCCAGAAGTCAGCAAAACTCACATTTGGAAAACTTGGCGTATAATCACTGGTCTGGAGAAGCTATCGGCCATCGCCAAATGCTCGCGTACTCGCTCTGGCGAGAATAAACCAAGATATCATCAATGAACACTATCACAAATGTGTCCAAAAATGGTTTGAACACTCGGTTCATCAAATCCATGAATACTGCCGAGCATTGGTCACCCAAAAGACATGACCACGAACTCATAATGCGTCTGGGTCCGAATGCGATCCCAGGGACATCCACCTCTCGACACGAACGATGATAGCGACGCAGATCAATCTTGGAGAAACATCTCGCGCCACTGCGGTGGTCGAACAAATCATCAATCACAGGAAGGGTATCATTCTTAATGGTCACCTTGTTGTTGCACCGTCAGAATCAACACACATGCGCGTCGAGTCCGCCCTTCTTCACGAACAATACCGGCGCCCCCCAGGGAGAAACACTAGGTCTGATAAAACCCTTCTCCAGCAAATCTCTAAGCTGATCCTTCAACTCTCTCAACTCGGCAGGTGCCATTCTGTATGGCGGAATGGAAATAGGCCGAGTGTCTGGCAATATGTCAATACAAAACTCAATCTCCCTCTCAGGAGGGATACCCGGGAGGTCATCCGAAACACGTGCGGGAACTCGACTCACGGGCGATGAAAATCTGGTACCGCGACTTGATATCAAACACGAACGAGATGGTAGATATACCCTTCCCACCATCTTCCTAGCCTTGAGGTAGGAAATAAACCTACCCTCGGCGTCCGTGCTCCTCCCACTCAACAACCGGCTCGCAGAAAGCGGAACCGTACTACTCTCTCTCTGCAGTCTACATTGGCGTAGCAAGAAGCTAGCCAATCCATCCCCATAATCACGTCGAAGTCAATCATCTCCAACTCTATCAAGTCGGCTAGGGTCCGACGACTGCAGATGGTCACAGGACAAGCTCTATATACCCGCCGAGCTACCACCGAATCACCCACTGGCGTAGCTACCTCGAAAGGGTCTATGGACTCAGGCTCATCCTATCCTACTAGCAACAAGGGAGATATATGGGACAGTAGAACCGGATCTATCAAAGCATACACATCAAACCGAGCCCGATAAGGTACCTGTGACGACATCAGGTGAGGCCTCCTGATCCTGTCGGCTGGACAAAGCATATATGCGGTTCTGAGGACCGCTAGAACTGGGACCTGCGCCACGACCTCTGCCGCGACCCGCTGATCCATGTGTACCTTGCCCTCCGGGGCGAGTAACTGTCGGGGATGAAGAAGCGGCAGCAGAACCACGTGGTGAGCCTACCACCGCCGCCCGGTCGGACAAACCCTCGCAAAGTGACCCTGCTGGCCACAAGTATAGCAAGCTCCCGGAGTACAGCTCCCAGAATGGTATCTGCCACAACGGGCTGCGAAAGCGAACCTCGAGCAGTTAGCACCCTGCTACTCGAAATCCAAGTCCCGGCCACGACCGCCCCACCGCTCTGGTGGGCTGAAAATGAGGTAGAGCGCTCTGCGGCTGGTGTGGTGCAAATCTGGACTTCACGATGCCCACCACGAGGACCACCAAAAGAACGGCCGTCTTGGCCTTGCCTGCTGATATCGCTCTGCGGCGGTCTGCGCTCCTCGCATCTGAGTGCATGAGCTGCATGCGGGTAATGTCCATACGGTGAAGAGAAACACCCGCACATGACTCGGCCATATAATCATCTAGCCGGTGGCGTAGCGGTGTACCCTATCCTCCATATCTGCTACCAATCTTTGGGACATATCTAGCCAAAGAATCAAACTCGACATTGTATTCCACGGCAGTCGTCCCCACTGTCTCGGCCAGCAAGAATCTATCGGCTCGTGCCCTCCTCATCTGCGGAGGCAAGAAGTGTGTGAGAAAAGCCTCAAAACTCATCCCATCTTCTTTGGAGGTGCATGCTCTCCCGAAAGCTCCCATGAATCAAACCAATCGATTGCGGTGTCACGCGCGGCCGTCTGAACCGAATGTCACGACCTCGATCTCGAAGCCACGATCACCGCGTAATCCTCTGCGGTGACGGATGAACTCCTGCGGATCATCCTCCGCCTCGACCGTAAAACTCGGAGGCTACAACTCAAGAAATCTCGCACCTCAAACTATTCGCCTCGGGTGCACTACGGTGCGCTCGAGCTGGAGGCCATCGCATCTCTCCTCTCGTGTCGGGCCTGACTTTAGCCAATAGTCGGGCCATCTCCTTGTACCCTAACTCCTCCGCCCGGTGTGGGGCGGGGTGTGGGTACTGTGGTCTCTCTGGGCGGCGGCGTCATAGAACTCGCCGTCTGCAGTATAGGCGGGCACGAGCCCTCGTAACTCTGGGTGTCTGCTAGCGGCTCCTCATTTGCCTTGCCTTCGGGCGGGTTGCCTTACGTGGAGCATAATCATACAGAAAGGAATACGTTAGAGGTCCAACCTATAACACGACTCTAAAGCACGATCTCGTAATGAGAAGAATGGAAACCAATCCTAAATATCCTATAGCCTCACGATTATTGGCGTGGTGCACAACACACCGATAATCAAGACTACTAGATACGGTGCGTAGACACTTTCCGAGGATTAATCGCTCGATACCACTTTTGTCACGACCGTTCGGGGCGTGGATCGTGCCTCCGGGCACCCAAGTAGTCATACATCGAGTAACCCGGAATATAAAACAAGACAGAAGCGATTTATAAAGTAAGACACGCTTTATCGATGAAAAGCTTGCCTTTCGGCATAATATAAATAACTCAAGTTTTGCGATTACATCCCAACTGCATAATAGTACTCTGCACTTCTGAGTAAACAACTATGGCGGGACGGGGCCCGCCATACCTCGATCAGATAAAACTATCTACAATACGTGAGATCATACCCAAAGTAGAGCCTCCGAGAAGATGGAGCTCCCGACACCAACGCAAAGATCCTAAGGATGTGGATCTAGCACTGCTTGCCACCACTGCGGCATGAACGCGGCCCAAGGAGGTCGATAACAAGTACCAAGTATGTGAAACTATAAAGTACTTAAATGAAATCGAGTATTCAAAACCTTTTCACAAATACAATCGGTTCAATTGCACATAGTGCCACATCACAAACAACAACAATAGGAAAAGCGAATGTGTCTATTCTAGGCCGCGAATGATCGGGCAAGGCCAATCGCCCATAGTATCATTCTGCGTGCCTAGTCTCGACTTCCGCGGCCGCATGGTCACACACGGACCGCGTGAGATATTTCTCGCGTCGGGGCAGCCAACCCCGGCATCCGCCTAGGCTCCGCGGCCGCGTAGCCTCAAAAGACCGCGTAGTCTCAACAGCACGCGCAGGAATCCCCGCATCAAAGCTAAACGCCTGAATGATCAATCACGAGCATACCGCTGCTCGCATAGTCTCACGAATCGCGTAGCCGTATAGACCCGCGTCAAGGCAAGCCTCGTATAACGATCGAGGGTAGGTGATACAATAACAAGACAATGGACTTACGGTTAGCAACGTAAGCCGGCAAGAATGACCCTTTACGGCGATTACAAGACACTAACACAGTAGCATCATAACATGTCTACTTATCAAACAATCTTACTACATAGAAATCAATACAAGGCTTTTATAAACAAACAAGTAAGCAGTTCCTTTTTATCTTTCTTAAGTTGTTATACCTAACTTCCCATAAAGCTAGTATAACTCTTAAGCTTTGTTTTAAAAACTAAGTATTTATCTTCGTTAAAAGTGATTCAAGATTCTTTTGAAAATGTTTTGATTCTTTGTTATTCAGCTTAAGCGTGAGGCATTACCATAAGTATTATTCGAGCTTAAGCGTGAGGCATTGCCATAAGTATTATTCAGTTAACACGTATGCGTCTACCGTACTATATATTGTAAAATATCATGCTTTAGGAAGAATCACATACCTTCTCGTGAAAACCACCGCCAAGTTGAATATGTCGCGAGAGTCACCTATAATAGTCAGATATCTATCAAAGACTACTGAGGGTCATTCTAAACAGAGGTTCATAATTCTACGGTAAGTCGGGCAGCCTGACCTACAGTGAGCTATGTAAGTCTCATGTGAAAACAGTCCTATGTGAGTCTGATGTGATTATTCTTCTTTAAGACCTTACTGTGGTAATAGTTCAATTCTTTTACGTGATATTCTTCTAAGTATCTAATACTTGTTCTAATACTACAACAAGAAGTATTCTCTAACTCAAAAGAGGTTAGGATTATTACCTCGGTAAGCCCAATAATATCCTAGATAAAGTCGCTGAGCAAGGTTTAGCTCTAAGTTATGCGCCCAGTAGCTCCAAGAAACCTTAGAAGTTCTTCACAACTTCTACCAAAGACTAAGGGATTTGGGCTGGGGTATTTTGGGCATTATAACGATACTAGAAGACAACTTTTCTACCAAGGGAGGGGTAGATTTCGGCTAGGCTAGGGGTTGGGCCTCGGCCAAACTCACGAGGAGGGAAGGGGTGTTGGACTAAAAGCTCACAAAGGGAGAGGGAGGATTTTCAAGACTTGGAAGATTTGTGGATGAAGAACTCTTCATCTTAAGGGTATTTATAGGTCAGAAGTGGCCAACCAATGGCCAAGATTAAGACAAGTGCAAGGCAAGTGTAGGGTGAGGATTTAGGCAAGTGTCCTCGCCAACTTGCACACAAAATATCCTACCAACTCCAAGACAAAGAAGCCAACCCAATCGGCCCTATTGCGTGTCAAGTCCACCAATTGGAGGGTGACAAGTGTCGCCTCCGTTGATCAAAATGTTTCGTCTCTCGGAAAAATCCAAAAATACTTAATGACATAGCCGAATTTTCTCTCGAAAGTTGTGGAAAGCGTTTCGTCGGAAAGCGATTCTTTTAGCGAGTTGTGTACAAATTTCGAACTTGGCCTATCTTTAAGGCTAAACTTTTGTACGCACGTATTCCCTTACGCATACTGCTGAAATACGGTATAACAAGGTATAACCCGCATCGAGTAGCTACTCCGGCGTCGCCCCGACTCGCAATCCGCGTAGCCACATGATCGCGTGACCATAAAGGCCGCACACTAACTCGGAACTCTCGTAGCTCGCATAGGCCCCCGGGACCCGCATGAGGTATTCTCGAATCATGGTCCCAGACCGCCTGAGTCTACCCCGCATCGGAGGGCAGCTTAACCCCCGGAAACACGGTGAGTGGTATAATACCAACATAACAGTTTATCGTTTAAACAACATAAGCACAATCACGGGAAACCCCCTTTACACAAACATCACGTATCACTAACACACGTAGCATCCTAATATGATTACTTATCAAAGCATCACGAAGGTATTACAAGGCTATCACAAACCAACGCAATCAAGTTATACACACAAGGTACTTTCTACTATATGTCAACATGTTCGGGTTTCTATCCCCAAAGTACTTCATACATTAACTTTTTAAAAGATACGTTAATTTCACAAAAGTCACACAATACGTAGTATATGAAAATAGAGTGATTATCTTTTGAAGTGAATCAAAACACTTATCTTTGTAAAATCAAGTAACAACATTATTATCCAAACGCGTCAAGTTTGCCTAATTTCAAATGTTCACGTTTCTTATTTTAGAAAGGTTTCAGTAGTTCATAGTCTTATTCATTTAAGAATATAATTCTCTTTTAAACTATCTGAGAAACATAAGTCTTATATGTGAGTAGGATATTCTTGTTTATAACAATCTTATTACAGCAGCCATGATCTAGGAAATATCATTTTGTCTCATCTTAGCTTCTATGCGGATGGAAGTTTCTCCGGTTTTAATAATACTTAATCTGTCAAAACATTTCCTTTTATTAACGCCGCAGTGGTTTGTCGATACACATTCGATTTCAAATCAAGAAACATTCTTA
This sequence comes from Przewalskia tangutica, assembly GCA_029844215.1. Classification (NCBI taxonomy): domain Eukaryota; kingdom Viridiplantae; phylum Streptophyta; class Magnoliopsida; order Solanales; family Solanaceae; genus Przewalskia; species Przewalskia tangutica. Next base: position 51,238,155 of record CM056724.1, read on the forward strand.
AGCCGTTATTACCTAACTTCCCATAAAGCTAGTATAACTCTTAAGTTTTCAAAACCAAGTATTACTTCTTCTTTCGAAATGATTCAAAAATCTTTTGAAATACTTCAAGTTCTTTATTAACACATAACAAGCGCTTATAGTTCAAATCGCTTACCTTTTAAAAACCACAAGTATTTTCTTACCAACATAAAGTCATTATAACCAACTTCCCATAAAGCCGTTATAACACTTTACGTGTTAAACCAATCAAATACATTTAGCACGTATGCGTCTACCGTACTACATAGTTCACATATATCATGCTAGAAGAGATAGGAAGAGGTTCACATACCTCGCGACGAGTATCGACTAATAGCAAAACGCTCCAAGTACTTCCAACCGTCGGCTACTCCTTAAGCCAAGTAGATCGCGCCACACGTAGTACTTCAACCTATAAGGCCACAAGGCACTTATTAACATTTAGACCTCATCGTAGAACATTCTACCAAAAATTCGAAGACTCCCCGCATGACAGCGTAAATCTCCTCTCCTTTATCGAGGCCACCAAGCCAACCGGGGGTTATACATCTAACCCGACGGGTACAATTCTACTCACGGAAAATCTACACAAGTCTCATCATACATCCCTATGTACATACTGATTCGGACTCTTCTTTCGAAAAGGTTTCTTATTATTCAGGCTTAAGTCCAAAGACATTGCCGATAACAACGTTCAGTTCTATATATAGTATACTTCAACTATATAGCCTAACAATCATGTAATTTCCAATTACAATAGAGGGACAAGATAATACCTCGATAAGCCCATAATTATCCAAGTATAAAAGTCGATCCTGGGTAATCGTTTAGCTCCAATCGTGCGCTCCAACCGCTCTAAACCACCCTAGAAGTTCTAACCAACTTCTACACAATACTCCAACGGACTATGGAGATTTTCCTAGGGTTTTGGTTTTGTGACTGACGGGAAGTATAATAGTATAACTGGGCTTTTTGTATAGGTTTAACCTTAGAATACTACAAGGTATCTGACTAAGGTAATTTGGGCATTATAACAATACGTTTGCGAGTATTTCTACCACGAGGGGGGTATTATCCGAAGACAACTAGGCTAGGGGGGGGTACCCCACCGCTAGCACCCCAAGGGGAGAGGGGGAGGCTCTCTGCCACAAGGCCACCCGAGGGGAGGAAGGCTCTTGGGCGAGAACCACAAGAAGGGAGAGGAGGGATTTTAACACTTAGAAGATTTGTGGAAAGGATGAAGAATTCATCAAAGGGAGAGGGGTATTTATAGCACAAGCCAAGGCCAACCAATGGCCAAGATCTATCCAAGTGCATAGCAAGTGTAGGGCCAAGATCCACCCATGTGTCCTTAACCAACTAACACACAAAATATCCTACCAACTCCCCCCTCTTCAATTCGTCCAAACCGACCCCTTACGTCCGCCAATGGGAGGGTGCCAAGTGGCGCCCTCTCGTTGGTCCAACACTTTACTACTCACGCAAAAATCCGCAAAATTAAAAAAGACATAGCCGGAATTTTCCCTACGAAAGCTGTGAAAACGTTTCGTCGAAAAACGACTCTAAACGGGTGTTGTGAACAAAATTAAATTCGGCCAAGCCTAACACAAGTTTCAAATTTCTACGTACGTCCTTACGTACATACTCGGGAAAAATACGGGGTATAACAACGGCTCTTCGAGAGGAGAAGAGTCTATTTGAGGTAGCGCCTGATGGGGTGCTAAGGTTTGAGGGCAGATTGTGTGTTCCCGATGTTGCAGGACTTCGTCAGCAGATTCTGGAGGAGGCACACATTGCCCGTTGTTCTATTCATCCGGGGTCGACTAAGATGTACCATGACCTCAGATGTATGTATTGGTGGGATGGCCTGAAGAGGGACGTGGCAGGTTTTGTTGCTCAGTGTCCTAATTGTCAGCAGGTCATGGTTGAGCACCAGAAGCCCGGTGGGCTATTGCAGGCTATTGATATTCCGACATGGAAGTGGGAGGTGATCAACATGCACTTTGTTGCAGGGTTACCTCATACTCAGAGAAAGTATGATTCCATCTGGGTTATTGTAGACAGACTGGCGAAATCAGCCCACTTTCTTCCAGTCAGGACTACGTATTCGGCGGAGGATTATGCCAGATTATATATCAGGGAGATTGTGAGACTGCACGGAGTCCCTATATCGATTATATCAGACAGAGGAGCCCAGTTTACGGCTAACTTCTGGAGGTCTTTCCAGAAGGGATTAGGGACACAGGTGAGTCTCAGTACTGCGTTCCATCCTCAGACCGACGGGCAGGCAGAGCGTACTATCCAGACACTTGAGGATATGCTGCGAGCCTGTGTTATTGATTTCAGGGGTAGCTGGGAGGATCATTTGCCTCTTGTGGAGTTTGCTTATAACAACAGCTACCATTCTAGTATTTAGATGACGCCATATGAGGCTTTGCATGGGCGGAAGTGTAGGTCGCTGATTGGTTGGTTCGATGTGGGCGAGGTGCAGTTAGTTGGCCCAGACTTGATTCAGCAGACTGTGGATAAGGTGAAGCTTATCCAGGACAGACTGTTTGCAGCTCAGAGTCGGCAGAAGTCTTATGCAGATAATCGGCGTCGACATTTGGAGTTTCAGGTAGACGATTGGGTCTTCTTGAAGGTATCACCCATGAAGGGTGTGATGAGGTTCGGAAAGAAGGGGAAACTTAGCCCAAGGTACATTGGGCCCTACCAGATCATCCGTAGAGTAGGCAAGGTTGCCTATGAGTTGGATCTGCCATCAGAGTTAGAGGCGGTACATCCGGTCTTCCATGTTTCTATGTTGCGGAAGTGTATCGGAGATCCATCGAGAGTTTTCCCAGCTAGCGAGGTCCAGGTGACAGAGGGGTTATCGTATGAGGAGAGTCCCATAGCGATACTCGATCGCCAGGTCAGGCGACTGCGGACCAAGGATGTGGCTTCCGTCAAAGTCTTGTGGCGGAATGATAATAGGGAGGAGATGACTTGGGAAGCGGAGGAGGACATGTTGAGGAAGTATCCTCACTTATTCTCTACACCTTCAGGTAATTCATTTCCCTTACTTGTCAAGTTTTAATTGAAGTATTTTGCTTAAGTGCTATTATGTGGCCACGTGTGGCATTATTGGTATATGGGGGTTGTGAAAAGAGAATATGTCGATATCTATAAGTTTGACTCCGAAAGAACATTCGGGGAAGAATGTTTCTAAGGGGGGAAGAATGTTACAACCCGTAATTTCAGGGCATGTTTATAAGAACGTATGTAAGAACTCAAAAATGTTAAGATTTGAGACTAGTAAAAATTTATCGGAATTTTGAAATTGTCGGAAAACGAAATATTGCGACGAATGGGAGGGCGACACGTGTCACCCCCTTATTGGTCTTGGACGATTTGGACATGGGTAAAGGGTCATTTGACCATAAATAAGATGACCAACTCTTGCTAAGTCTTGGAGCCTGATATAATTGACTTAGTAAAAGGGCCACTTGGCTTGAGCTTTATTGAATTGTATCTAAACCACCCATTTGTTCTCATCTTGACCCTGCATAGTGTTATATATGTGTACTAGTAGCAATACAAGCTTCTACACTTAGAAAAATTTCAAGAAAATTTGAAGACACTTAAGGGAGCTCCCGGGTTAGGGAAGGAGAAGAAGAAAAAAAAATTCGTTTATTGTTCAATAAGCTCCACACTTTAAAACAAGGTTCCTAAGGGTATTGTAAGGGTATCTCAATAGAAAGATCCCGGAAAAATATCGTTTTCGTATTAGTCGCAAGGTGAAAACCTAGTTACTTTCCTAGGTTTGGATTGGATATTGAAGGAAAGTTGTTTGTGATCTTCTAAGGGTCTCATGTGTCGGATTGGAGTGTCAAGGAGAGGCTCTAAGTTTCTAGGGAGCGACTTCGGATCTTGAAGTGGATTAAGGCTCGTTAAGGTAACAATCTTGTTCTCTTAAGTGTTATAAGATTACATATTGCTGTATCCTTACATTTTAACTAGCATGAAGTATATGTATTGAAGATTGATAAGTGATATGGATTGTAGAAGCCTAAATCCGAAATGACATTGTGAGTCTTTTGAAATTGAAATACAATTTGGTCGTTAATTAGAATCGTCGTATGTTACCTACTTAAGGATTTTAGTAGTTATAATCGATTGCGGCTTGATAACATGTTATACTAAACAACTTGGATTGAAAAGGAATTGGAAAGAAATTTGTATTGTTGTCCCTCAAATTGCCGAAAATGATATTGTATGTAGGACTAGTTTGTTATCAATTGTGGGGCGGAATTTTACACGTCTTGTAGGCGCGTAATCCCCTATTGTTAACTACATTGTTGAGCCTTAAATGTGGCGTGTTTGGTTATTGAATTCGGGCCTTGAAAAAGGTGGAAAAGTATGTAGAAACAAAGGAAGTGTTGTCCGATTTTCCGTAGAATTTAGTGACCTTACACTTAGAATATTCTACGTTTGAAGTTAGAAGTTAATAGACGTATTATGGTCATTATAGGTTGACATACTACGTACGACATATTGGACTTGGCAAGTGGATTGAACCGAAGAGGTATGTAGAACTTTCTTATCTCTTGAGCATGAATAGTTGTATATATATAGTACGGTAGACGTACGAGATTTTTGACAATCTAGTCCATTTGATATCCTTGGCTTATTTTAAGAATGTCCAAGTTGGTTGAGTCAGGGAATTAACTCACTTGTTTAAAAGTATTAAGGATATCTTAGTTTCTAAAAGTTAAGAGACTTAAAGTATTTTGAAAGATACTTGTTTTGTTTGGAAAGTTTAAGTCTCTTGGTTATAAAGAAGAATGTAAGTATCTAAGGTATAAAGCTAGTATAACGGCTTTATGGGAAGTTGGTTATAATAGCTTTATAGAAAGTTCAAAAGAGTGGTTTACTCTAAGTAATGATAAAGGACTTGAATTAAAGAAAGGCAAACTGATTTGAAGGCATCAATTGCTTAAGGTTTTAAAAGAAAGAAGTCACTTGATTTAGAAGTCTATAAATATATTTCTAAAAGGTATTGTGACTTGTCTTGAAAAGTAAATATGACTTGATACTACGGTTATTAGTGTCTTGGAAGTTTTATATGAAAAAGAGTCATTTTTAAAAGAGTAGAAGTACGTAGTACTTTGTGTTAAATTCCCGGATTTTTATAATGACATGCTAGTGCATTAAGTAAACTAAAATGAGAGTGTTTATGAACAAAGCTAATAAGAAGTTAGGAGATTTCTTAACTTGCTTGTGTTATGTATGATAAGACGGTAGTGCTTGTGTTATGTATGATAAGCCGGTAGTGCTTATGTTATGTATGATAGCCGGTTGTGTTAGGGATATATATGTTATACCCCGTATTTTTTCCCGAGTATGTACGTAAGGACGTACGTAGAAATTTGAAACTTGTGTTAGGCTTGGCCGAATTTAATTTTGTTCACAACACCCGTTTAGAGTCGTTTTTCGGAAAGCGTTTTCCACGACTTCGTAGGAAAATTCGGCTATGTCTTTTTAATTTTTGCGGATTTTTCCGAGAGGCGGGCGTGTTGGACCAACGAGAGGCGCCACTTGGCACCTCCCATTGGCGGCGTAAGGGTCGGTTTGGACGAATTGAAGAGGAGTTGGTAGGATATTTTGTGTGTTAGTTGGTTAAGGACACATGGGTGGATCTTGGCCCTACACTTGCTATGCACTTGGCTAGATCTTGGCCATTGGTTGGCCTTGGCTTGTGCTATAAATACCCCTCTCCCTTTGATGAATTCTTCATCCTTTCCACAAATCTTCTAAGTGTTAAAATCCCTCCCTCTCCCTTCTTGTGGTTCTCGTCCAAGAGCCTTCCCCCTCCCCCCCCTTGGGTGGCCTTGTGGCCGAGAGCCTCCCCCTCTCCCCTTGGGGTGCTAGCCGTGGGGTACCCCACCCCCTAGCCTAGTTGTCTTCGTATAATACCCCCCCTCTTGGTAGAAATACTCTCAAAAGTATTGTTATAATGCCCAAATTACCTTAGCCGTATACCTTGTAGTATTCTAAGGTTAAACCTATACAAAAAGCCCAGTTGTACTATTATACTTCCCGTCAGTCACAAAACCAAAACCCTAGGAAAATCTCCATAGTCCGTTGGAGTATTGTGTAGAAGTTGGTTAGAACTTCTAAGGGTGGTTTAGAGCGGGTTGGAGCGCACGGAGTTGGAGCTAAACGATTACCCAGGATCGACTTTTATACTTGGATAATTATGGGCTTATCGAGGTATTATCTTGTCCCTCTATTGTAATTGGAAATTACATGATTGTTAGGCTATATAGTTGAAGTATACTATATATAGAACTGAACGTTGTTATCGGCAATGTCTTTGGACTTAAGCCTGAATAATAAGAAACCTTTTCGAAGAAGAATCTTCAGTATGTACATGGGATCAGTATTCTGATGAACTTGTGTAGCTTTTGTGTGGTGTCGAATTGTACCCGTTCGGGTTAGATGTATAACCCCCCCCCCCCCCCCCCATGGTTGGCCTGGTAGCCGGCCTCGATAAAGGAGGAGATTTACGCTGTTGCGGGAGGAATCTTTTTTTTTAGAATGTTCTACGATGAGGTCTAAATGTTAATAAGCGCCTTGTGGCCTTATAGGTTGAAGTACTACGTGTGGCGCGATCTACTTGGCTTAGGAGTAGCCGGCGGTTGGATGTACTTGGGCGTTTTGCTATTAGTCGATACTCGCCGCGAGGTATGTGAACCTCTTCCTATCTCTTCTAGCATGATATATGTGAACTATGTAGTACGGTGAGCGTATACGTGCTAAATGTATTTGATTGGTTTAACACGTAAAGTGTTATAACGGCTTTATGGGAAGTTGGTTATACGACTTTATGTTGGTAAGAAAATACTTGTGGTTTTAAAAGGTAATCGATTTGAACTATAAGCGGCTTGTTATGTGTTAATAAAGAACTTGAAGTATTTCAAAAGATTTTTGAATCATTTCAAAGAAGAAGTAATACTTGGTTTTGAAAACTTAAGAGTTATACTAGCTTTATGGGAAGTTAGGTAATAACGGCTTAAGAATGTTTCTTGATTTGAAATCGAATGTGTATCGACAAACCACTGCAGCGTTAATAAAAGGAAATGCTTTGTGATTAAGTATTATTAAAACCGGTGAAACTTCCATCTGCATGAAGCTAAGATGAGACAAAATGATATTTCCTAGATCATGTTCGTAATAAGATTGTTATAAACAAGAATATCCTACTCACATATAAGACTTATGTTTCTCGGATAGTTTAAAAGAGAATTATATTCTTAAATGAATAAGACTATGAACTACGAAACCTTTCTAAAATAAGAAACGTGAACATTTGAAATTAGGCAAACTTGGGCGTTTGGATAATAATGTTGTTACTGATTTTACAAAGATAAGTGTTTTGATTCACTTTAAAAGATAATCACTCTATTTTCATATACTACGTATTGTGTGACTTTTGTGAAAGTAACGATCTTTTAAAAGTTAATGTATGAAGTACTTTGGGGATAGAAACCCAACATGTTGACATATAGTAGAAAGTACCTTGTGTGTATAACTTGATTGCGTTGGTTTGTGATAGCCTTGTAATACCTTCCGTGATGCTTTGATAAGTAATCATATTAGGATCTACGTGGGTTAGTATTCGTGATGTTTGTGTAAAGGGTTTTCCCTTGATTGTGCTTATGTTGTTTAAGCGATAAACCGTTATGTTGGTATTATACCACTCACCGTGTTTCCGGGGTTAAGCCCCTCCGTCTGGGGTAGACTCAGCGATGCAGGACCGTGATTCGAGAATACCTCATGCGGGTCCCGGCCTATGCGGAGCTACGAGAGTTCCGTGTTAGTGTGCGGTCTATGTGGCCATGCGGATCGCGAGTCGGGGCGATGCCGGGAGTAGCTACCCTCGATGCGGGGTTATACCTCATGCGGGCCTATGAGGCGGCCTATGCGAGTCTGCGGGGATTCGTGGCTAGACGCGCACATTTGATATTGCGAGCGGCGACGGCTTTGATCATGTGGTCTAGAGCGGATATCATGATACATTTTATGACCTTGTTAGTAAATGCGTAGGTGTTAGTAGTCGGCTATGCCTTCGTACTTACCCGTCTTATTTTATTTGGACACAGTGGGACTTTGTTGTTCATGTATTCCTTGGTGCTTTTCTATCATTGATCACGCGGTGAGGAATGTATTCCACGCATGATTGATGTTGTGGCGTGAGACCCATTGTTATATTCGAGTGATGACCGAGGCGTAAGTCACGACTTGATATATCGCTTATTTGTGAATCGTAGTTTGGTTATCATACATGTCTCCGCTTTATATAGACTACTATGATTTCATTTCTGATTTTTCATTTCACATACTAAATTGTTGTTATGACCTCCGCCCGAAGTGCGTTCATCCGCGAGTAAAGGTACACCGATCGTTGATCCTCGCTCTTAGGAGTCACGATTCAGCGTTGAAGCTCCGTTCCTCCGAGGCTTATCTTAGTATAGTCCTGTTGTTGTAGGTGCTACATTCGTGGTATGGCGAACCCCGTCGTCGTTATTGTCATATCATTCGTAAGTGCAGTAATCTGGTGTGGCGGGGTTTGTAAAAAGGATTAAAGCTGTTGATTGAAAGAGTTGTTGTTTCTATATATATGCCAAAGGCAAGTTTTCCTGAGTTATTGTTTATACTTAGTTATTTTATGTTATTGATTTATGTTCGCTGATTTTCTACGATGTATGACTCTTTGGGGTGCGGGGTAAGGCACGATCCACGGGCAGGTTAGTCGTGACATAAAGTGGTATCGAGCGATTAATCCTCGGAAAGTGTCTACTGACCGTATCGATGAGTCTTGATTATCGGTGTGTTGTGCACCACGCCAATAATCAGGAGGCTATAGGATATTTAGGATTGATTTCTATTTTTCTCATTCTGAGATCGTGCCTTAGAGCTGTGTGATAAGTTGAACCCCTCTAACGTATTTCTTTCCCTTACCGATATGCCTCCGTGTAAGGCAATCCGAGCCGGGAGGCAAGCGGCGGAGGCTGCAGTAAGTTCGAGGGTTACGTGGGCACGGGCCCAATTATCACCTTGGGTGGTACTTCATTCGGGGAGTTCTGCGACGTCACTAGCCCCAGCAGAGTTTAGCACGGCGGCAGCAGTTCCTACTGCGGCCATGATATTTGAACCTTCAGTTCCACGACCGGGAACAGAGAATATAGATTTCAAGGAGGCGACCCTGTTACTAACTATGGATTTGACTACCAGAGAGTATACCGATGTACCGCGAGTCTTGATGACTATCTAAGAGAGGGTTGTGCAAGAGTAATTCTTGATTATGCTTGAGCATGGCACGTATGCGGGCTTATGCGCGTGGCCAGCAGCGGTCGGCGGGTTAACGAAGGGCGAGAAGAGGGCGAGCGGCAAGGTCCTTTAGTAACTTTTGAGGCGTAGTCGCCTCACGCGTGAATTAGATTATGCACATCCACCAGTGCAGAAAGGTCCTCCACAGGGTTCGGGACGTTCAGGTATGCAGGAGTTGGTCAGAACTCCAAGGCTTCCGGTTCGCAGTGTGACCGACGTCATCCCGGGGAATGTCGTCTTTTAGTTGGTACTGGTTGTACCTATGGTATCGAGTCGATGTTGAGAGAGTGTCTGGTAGGAGGCTCGGCCTTGATCGGTGGGTAGTTCGTCACCTTCCTTAGCTATGCGCCTCTAGGCGTGTTTGATTAGAACGACTAAGAGTGAAGCGATGAATATAGATATATCTTTAACCTCTAGAGTTTTGTTTATGTGATAAGGTGAGTATACCTTAAGTGTTATGTTCGATAGCGATTGTGTTAGTTGTGATTAGAAATCATGGTGGGTTAACAGAGTAAGATTTGGGGGATAGAGAAGGTGTGAGCCTTAGAGTTTTATACGTAGAGACCTTAGAGGTAAGGCCATCTCGAGTATAGGTGTAGTGTTATGTTTGCTCCTTATCGGAGTGCATAGTGCACGTGAGCTATGGTTGTGGGATAAGTCCCTGAGTAGCGTGATTTGAAAGAGGGTAGTCGAGCTAGAAGGCCAGGTTTTCGAAACGTGATTAGTGAGATTGTTCCGGATCGGGGAGCTAGTATTGTGCGCGTTGCCGGGTCGGGTTGAGGCCACGTTGCGGGTCAACCCGCGGTAGGTTTGGTGGTGGGGTCAGGTTGTGGTGGTCCCGCCTTGTGTTAGGGTTGTGAGGGTGTTAGGCCCAAGTTTAGTTAACCAGCGTACGAGTTCGTGGATGCGTTCGACCAGTGGTCGGGCCGAGGAGGTCAGCCGTCTTCTCTTCTAGCAAAGACAGTTTACTCGGCAGTGTTGATTTTATCAGAAAGGTTGTAAGGCTGCACGGGGTGCCTACCTTCACCTTATGACAGGAAGTGGAGCCCAGGGTACGGCTGTTTTTGTTTCTGGAAGTTTTACCAAGCAGGGTTAAGAACTCAGGTGAGTCTCAGAATCGCATTCGCCCTCGGGCCAGTGTGTGTATTTCAGAGGTAGTGGTGGGGATTGTTGTCTCCTGTGGAGGGAGTGTTTAAGCTACCATTTCAGTTTTCGAATGTCGCCTTATGAGGCCTTGTAGGGGCGGAAGTGTAAGTTGCCGGTCGATTGGTTCGATGTTGGCAAGATTCAGATAGTTGGTTCAGGCTTGTTCCAGCAGACAGTGGATAGGGTAAAGCTTGTCTAGAGGAGGTTCTGGCAGCTCAGAGAAATCGTGCGGATAATCGGCGACGACGCTTAGAGTTCAGGTTGACGGTCGGTCTTCTTGAAAGTACCACCCCGGATGGGGTGTGGCGAGCTTTGGAAAAACAGAGGAAACTTAGCTCGAGTTACTTTGGGCCCTTTTGAGTTCATGTGAAGAATAGGCGGGTTGCCTATCGTTAGCATTTGCCGTCCGACTTAGGAGCAAGACGTCCGATCTTTCGTATTGTTATGTTCGGAAAATATCGAAATCCATCCAGTGTTCCCGATTAATGATGACCACGTTAGAGATAGTAACCCGAGTTTGAAGCGAAGCGATATCGAGAGTTTGGGTGTCTGACAGTAGCGATGATCGCGACGATGCCGTACCATTTGTTGGGTCGCCTGAGAAGGTTTATACCTCGGGCAAAGTGACAAAAGTGGTATCATGTGGTAAGAATTCGAGTGTACGAGGAGGGTACGACTCGTAAGGGAAGAAGCGAGCATGTATGGCGAGCGTAGATGTGATCATTTCTTTTGTATGGAGAAAGTGCGAAGGAATTATATTTTAGACCCTTGGATGGGAGCGTTTGTGATGTTAGAGGTGTTTCCTCGTGGACTTGGATGTAAGCATTTTGCGCGGATGTTTCTGTGGCCAGGTATGGCAGGATTGTTCTCGTAAGTATAGTAGGGAAGACTATACCGGCGCGCGTTTGAGACTTAGAAGGAACATTCGGGACGAATGTTTCTAAGGAGGGGAGAATGTTATACCGTATTTTTCCGAGTATATGCGTGGGGCGTGCGTAGAAATTTGAAACTTGTGTTAGGCTTGGCGAATTTAATTTTGTTCACAACACGTTTAGAGTCGTTTTTTTCGAAAGCGTTTTCCACACTTTCGTAGGGAAAATTCCGGCTATGTCTTTTTAATTTTTGCGAATTTTTCGAGAGGCGGGCGTGTTGGACCAACGAGAGCGCCACTTGGCACCTCCCATTAGCGGGCGTAAGGGGTCGGTTTGGGACGAATTGAAGAGGGGAGTTGGTAGGATATTTGTGTGTTAGTTGGTTAAGGACACGTGGGTGGATCTTGGCCCTACACTTGCTATGCACTTGCTAGATCTTGGCCATTGGTTGGCCTTGGCTTGTGCTATAAATACCCTCTCCCTTTGATGAATTCTTCATCCTTTCCACAAATCTTCTAGGTCTTAAAATCCTCCCTCTCCCTTCTTGTGGTTCGTCCAAGAGCCTTCCCCTCCCCCTTGGGTGGCCTTGTGGCCGAGCCTCCCTCTCCCCTGGTGCTAGCCGTGGGTACCCCAGCCTAGTTGTCTTCGTATAATACCCCCTCTTGGTAGAAATACTCTCAAAAGTATTGTTATAATGCCCAAATTACCTTAGCCGTATACCTTGTAGTATTCTAAGGTTAAACCTATACAAAAGCCAGTTGTACTATTATACTTCCCGTCGGTCACAAAACCAAAACCCTAGGAAAATCTCCATAGTCAGTTGGAGTATTGTGTAGAAGTTGGTTAGAACTTCTAAGGGTGGTTTAGAGCGGGTTGGAGCGCACTGAGTTGGAGCTAAACGATTACCAGATCGACTTTTATACTTGGATAATTATGGGCTTATCGAGGTATTATCTTGTCCTCTATTGTAATTGGAAATTACATGATTGTTAGGCTATATAGTTGAAGTATACTATATATAGAATCGAACGTTGTTATCGGCAATGTCTTTGGACTTAAGCTGAATAATAAGAAACCTTTTCGAAGAAGAATCTTGAAGTATGTACATAGGGGTATTACATGAGACTTGTGTAGCTTTTCTGCGGTAGAATTGTACCGTTCGGGTTAGATGTATAACCCCGGTTGGCTTGGGTAGCGGCCTCGATAAAGGAGGAGATTTACTGTTTGTTGCGGGAGAGTCTTTGCCGAATTTTCGGTAGAATGTTCTACGATGAGGTCTAAATGTTAATAAGCGCCTTGTGGCCTTATAGGTTGAAGTACTACGTGTGGCGCGATCTACTTGGCTTAAGGGTAATGACGGTTGGATGTACTTGGAGCGTTTTGCTATTAGTCGATACTCGTCGCGAGGTATGTGAACCTCTTCCTATCTCTTCTAGCATGATATATGTGAACTATGTAGTACGGTAGACGTACATGTGCTAAATGTATTTGATTGGTTTAACACATAAAGTGTTATAACGGCTTTATGGGAAGTTGGTTATAACAGCTTTATGTTGGTAAGAAAATACTTGTGGTTTTAAAAGGTAACCGATTTGAACTATAAGCGGCTTGTTATGTGTTAATAAAGAACTTGAAGTATTTCAAAAGATTTTTGAATCATTTCGAAGAAGTAATACTTGGTTTTGAAAACTTAAGAGTTATACTAGCTTTATGGGAAGTTAGGTAATAACGGCTTAAGAATGTTTCTTGATTTGAAATCGAATGTGTATCGACAAACCACCGCAACGTTAATAAAAGAAATGCTTTGTGATTAAGTATTATTAAAACCAGAAACTTCCATCCGCATGAAGCTAAGATGAGACAAAATGATATTTCCTAGATCATGGCTGCTGTAATAAGATTGTTATAAACAAGAATATCCTACTCACATATAAGACTTATGTTTCTCAGATAGTTTAAAAGAGAATTATATTCTTAAATGAATAAGACTATGAACTTCAAAACCTTTCTAAAATAAGAAACGTGAACATTTGAAATTAGGCAAACTTGGACGTTTGGATAATAATGTTGTTACTTGATTTTACAAAGATAAGTGTTTTGATTCACTTCAAAAGATAATCACTCTATTTTCATATACTACGGGTATTGTGTGACTTTTGTGAAAGTAACGTATCTTTAAAAAGTTAATGTATGAAGTACTTTGGGGATAGAAACCCGAACATGTTGACATATAGTAGAAAGTACCTTGTGTGTATAACTTGATTGCGTTGGTTTGTGATAGCCTTGTAATACCTTCGTGATGCTTTGATAAGTAATCATATTAGGATGCTACGTGGGTTAGTATTCTGTGATGTTTGTGTAAAGGGGTTTTCCCTTGATTGTGCTTATGTTGTTTAAACGATAAATTGTTATGTTGGTATTATACCACTCACCGTGTTTCCGGGGGTTAAGCTTCCCTCCGATGCGGGGTAGACTCAGGCGGTCTGGGACCATGATTCGAGAATACCTCATGCGGGTCTCGGGGGCCTATGCGGAGCTACGAGAGTTCCAGGTTAGTGTGCGGCCTTTATGGTCATGCGGTCTATGTGGCCATGCGGACTGCGAGTCCAGGACGATGCCGGGGAGTAGCTACCCTCGATGCGGGGTTATACCTCATGCGGGCCTAGGTGGCCTATGCGGAGCTGCGAGAGTTCGAGGCTAGACGCGCACATTTGATATTGCGGCGGCGACCGGCTTTGATCATGTGACGGTCTGCAGCGGATATCATGATACATTTTATGACCTTGTTAGTGCGTAGGTGTTAGTAGTCGGCTATGCCTTCGTACTTACCCGTCTTCGCTTTATTTGGACACAATTGGGACCATTGTTCATGTGTATTCCTTGGTGCTTTTCTATCATTGGCTAAGCGGTGAGGAAGGTATTCCACGGGCATGATTGATGTTGTGGCGTGAGACCCATTGTTATATCGAGTGATGACTTCGAGGCGTGAGTCACGACTTGATATGATCGCTATTTATCGTGAATCGTAGTTTGGTTATCATACATGTCTCTGCTTTATATAGACTACTATGATTTCATTTCTGATTTTCGATTTCACATACTCGGACTGTTATCGACCTCCTTGGGCTGCGTTCATGCCGCGTAAAGGTACACGATCGTTGATCCTCGCCTTAGTGGTCACGATTCGGCGTTGGAAACTCCGTTCCTCCGAGGCTTATCTTCGTATAGTCCCTGTTGTTGTAGGTGCTTACATTGTGGGTATGGCGAACCTCGTCCGTCGTTGTTGTCATATCATTCGTAGAGTGCAGAATCGTGGGCAGGGTTTATAAAAAGGATTAAACTGTTCAGATTGAAAGAGTTGTTGTTTCTATATATATGCCGAAAGGCAAGTTTTCACAAGTTATTGTTTATACTTCCGTTATTTTATGTTATTGATTTATGTTCCGCTGATTTTCTCTGATGTATGACTACTGGGGTGCCCGGGGTAAGGCACCAGTCACGGGCCCGGGTTCGGGTCGTGACAATATATATTGTTCATTACTGGGTCATTCCCCGGGTTTGTGGCATTTGCATATTCCGTGGATTTGCTACCCATGATGCGAGGAATACCTCATGCGAGTCCGTAGGGCTTATGCGGGTGAAATAGTACTATGCGGGGCGGACCAGTCCTATGTGAGGAAGTTACCTCATGCGGGTCCACGCGACCTATGCGGGCGTATACAGTCTATGCGAGGAAGTTACCTCATGCGGGTCCATACGGCCTATGCGGGTGGTTATAGTCCCAGGAGTAGGATTGCTTAATGATACTACGGGCGGGTGACCCTACTTTGATCATGAGCCTCCTATTTTTATGCAGTAAAGTATATATGTTACACCCCGGAATTTCAGGATATGTTTCTAAGAACGTACGTAAGAACTCAAATGTTAAGATTCGAGACGAGTAAGAATTTATCGGAATTATGGAAATGTCGGAAAACAAAATATTGCGATGAACGGGAGGGCGACACGTGTCACCCCCCCTTACTTGGTCTTGGACGAAAATACATGGTTAGGATGGTCATTTGACCATAATTTAAATGACCAAGTCTTGCAAGACAAATAGCTTGACATTGTTGACTAAGTCAAATGCCACTTGGCTTGATCCTTGTGAA
Source organism: Przewalskia tangutica (assembly GCA_029844215.1). Taxonomy (NCBI): domain Eukaryota; kingdom Viridiplantae; phylum Streptophyta; class Magnoliopsida; order Solanales; family Solanaceae; genus Przewalskia; species Przewalskia tangutica. Next base: position 51,253,714 of record CM056724.1, read on the forward strand.
ATGCATCCAAACCACACAAGTGTTCTAATCTTAACCCTCCATTTGGTTATATATTCATCCTACTAGTGCAAGATGACTTCTACACTTAGAAAAATTTAGAGAAAATTGTGTGTTCTTGAGAGGAGCTCTCGGGTTTGCCATCCTTTGCAAGACATAAAATTTCATTTGTTGTCCAATAATCTCCGCACTTTCAACCAAGGTACCTATTGGTATTGTAAGTTTATCTCAATAGAAAAATCCCGGAAAAATGGTGTTTTCAGATTAGTCGCAAGGCGAAAACCTAAGGAGTTCTTCAACTTTGGAGTTGGAACTTGAAGAGAAGTTCTTAAGCTTCTAAGGGTTTCTTGGTGGATTGGAACGTCAAAGAGGAGCTAAAGTTGCTAAGGATCGACTTGTAGTCTTGGATCATATTTGGGCTAAATGAGGTATAATCTTCGTCTTACTTTTGTAATTGAAGATTCCATGTTATTATAAGTTAGAAATGATCATGTGATATGTGTTATGAAGTTTGATAAGTGTTATGGAATTTTAGGAGCTCAAAACCGAAATGACATGTTTAGCCTTTTGAATTTGAAATACAATTTTGGTCGTTAATTAGAATCGTCGCATGTTACTTACTTGAAGATTATAGTAGTATAATCGATTGCGACTTGATATCATGTTATGCTAACAACTTGGATTGAAATGGAAATTGGATTAGAATTGATGTTATAGAACTTCAAGTTGCCGAATTGGCCTAGTAGTTGTATTAGTTTGATATCGTTTGTGGGGCGGAATTTTACACGTCTAGTAGGCGTGTAATCCCCTATTGTTGATTTCATTGATTGGGCCTTAAATGTGGCGTGTTTGGTTATTGTATTCGGCCTTGAAAAAGGTGGCAAAGTAAGTAGAAACAAAGGAGGTGTTGTCCGATTTTCCGTAGAATTTAGAGACTTTACACTTATAATGTTCTACGTTTGAAGTAAGGCATTAATAGACGTACTATGGTCATTATAGGTTGACATACTACGTACGGCGAATTGGACTTAGCAAGTGGATTAAACCGAAGAGGTATGTGGAACTTTCTTATCTCTTGAGCATGAATAGGTTGTAAATGTATAGTACGGTAGACGTACAAGATTTTGACAATCTAGGTCCATTGGATATCCTTGGCTTATTTTAAGAATGTCCAAGTTGATTGGGTTAGGGAATTAACTCACTTGTTAAATATTAAGGATATCTTGGCTTTCAAAAGTTAAGAGACTTTAAGTATGTTGAAAGTATTATTGATACTTGTTTTGTTGGAAAGTTTAAGTCTCTTGGTTATAAAGAAGTATGTAAGTTGCTAATGTATAAAGCTAGTATAACGGCTTTATGGGAAGTTGGTTATAATAGCTTTATGGAAAGTTAAAAAGAGTGGTTTACTCTAAGTAATTTAAGTATGATAAACGACTTGTTTTAATGAAAGACAATTTGATTTTAAGGCATCAAATGCCTAGGGTTTTATAAGAAAAGGAGTCACTTGATTTAGAAACCTAACTTTATTTCTAAAGGTATTGTGACTTGTCTTGAAACGTAATTGCGACTTGATACTATGGTTAATAGTATCTTGGAAGTGTTATACTAAAAAGAGTCATTTGTTTTAAAGTAGAAGTATGTAGTACTTGGGTTAAATTCCTGATCTTTATAAAAGACATGTTAGTGCCTTAAGTAAACTAAAATGAGAGTGTATGTGAACAAGAATAATAAAGTTAGGATTCTTAACTTGCTTATATATTGTGTGATAAGCGGTAGTGCTTATGTTATGTGTGATAGCGGTTTGTGCTAGTGGTATATTATTCATTTCGGTCATTACCGGGTTGGTGGCATTTGCATATTCCGTGGATTTGCTACCCACGATGCGAGGAATACCTCATGCGAGTCCGCAGGGCTTATGCGGGTGAAATAGTCCCACGCGGCGGATCTGACCTATGCGAGGAATACCTCTCACGCGAGTCCGTAAGGGCTTATGCGGGTGAAATAGTCCCATGCGAGAATACCTCATGCGGATCCACGCGACCTATGCGGGTGAAATAGTCCCAGGTGTAGGATTGCTTAATGATACTGCGGGCGGGTGGTCCTGCTTTGATCGTGAGCTTCCTATTTTATATTGTAAGTATACTACTATTTACTCTCATTGTTAGTAAGGCATGTATCGTTAATTGAGTTATCATACATCTCCGATTTTATTTTAAACTTATGATTTCATTCTGATGCTTTCGGATTACATATTTGGTACATGTTATCGACCTCCTTGAAGTGCGTTCATGCCGCAGTAGAGTGCAGTTCTTGATCCTCGCTCTTAGGATCACTGCGTCACCGTTGAGAAGCTCCTTTATTCGGAGGCTTATCCTCGGTATTGTCGGTCGTTGTACATTCGGGGTATGTCGGGGCCCTGTCACTTGAGTTGATATTCTTAAGTGCAGTAGTCACATTTGTGGATTGGGTTGTAAAGAAAAAAAAAAGGGTGTCTTGTTATTACGTATATTTTACGGAAGGTGGCCTTATCGGCTAACTTTGTGGTTATTTTTATGTTTAAGCATTTTATCTATTGTGTATGTTCCATTGCTATTCTCGATGTATACGAAAGCGGTGCCTGTAGGGCACCATCGCGAGCCGGGTCGGTCGTGACAAAAGTGGTATCAGGCGCTAGTCCTCGGAAAGTGTCTACAGACCGTGTCTAGTAGAGTCTTGATTATCGGTGTGTTGTGCACCACATCTATAATCAGGAGGCTGCAGGACATTTAGGATTGGTTTCCATTCTTCTCACTCTAAGATCGTGCGATAGAGCTGTGTGGTTAGGGTCGTCTCTCCCTAACAAGTTATGTTGCTTGCAACTACGAGAAAGGCAGGAGTGACCCATAAAAGATTATGTGGATTGCTGTTATACCCCGTATTTCCAGAGTATGTACGTAAGAACGTACGTAGAAAAGTTTGGGCTTTAAAGTTAGGCATAGGTTCGATTTTTGTGCACAACACCCGATTAGAATCGTTTTTCGACGAAACGTTTTACACAACTCGCGTAGGGTAAATTACGGCTATGCCATTTCTAATTTTTGCGGATTTTTCCGAGAGACGAAATATTTTGGACCAACGGGAGGGTGACATGTGTCACCCTCAAAGAGTGGACGGCAATGGGCAACCTTGCACGTTTTTTTTGTGTGTTGTTGTAGTCAAGGTTAGGTAGGATATTTGTGAGATATTTTGTGTAGTTGATGAAAAAGTGGGACCCACTTACACATGTCCAAATCCCCACCCTACACTTGCCTAACACTTGTCTTGATCTTGGTCATTGGTTTGCCTATAAATACCCCCTTAGTTGAAGACTTATTCTTCATCCTCACTTGATAAATTCCAAGGCAAAAACCCCTCCCTCCCTTCTAGTGTTTCGTCCGCCACACCCTCCCCCCTTTGTGAGGCCTTTTGGCCGAGGGTACCCCTCCCAGCGAAACTACCCCCCCTAGCCTAGTTGTCTGCCGAAAATACCCCATGGTTGAGAAATACTTCTCCAAGTATTGTTGTAATGCCCAAAATACTCTAGCCCAAAACCTTTGTAGTATTTCCAAGTACCCTCTATCTAAAAATCCGGAAAATACTATTATACTTTCCTTTAGCCACTAAACGAAACCCTAAGGAAATCTTCATTGATAGTTGAAGTATTTGAGTAGAAGTTGGTTAGAACTTCTAAGGGTTGTTTGGAGCGGGTTGGAGCGCACGGAGTAGAGCTAAACCTTGCTCGGGATCGACATATAAACTTGGATAATTTTGGGCTTATCGAGGTAAACACTCTTGACCTTCTTGTAATTGGAAATTACATGTTGTAGGAATATATAGTTGAAGTATACTATATATAGAACTGAACTTAGCTTTGCGGCAATGTCTTTGGACTTAAGCTGAATTTAAAGAAGAGAATTGGATCAGACTTACATGGACCGTATTCAGACATGAGACTTGTGTAGTTGTGGGTAGGAAGGGTGGCCAAATTTCCGTAGAATCTTGTATCTAGATTTACTATTCCAGATAGTCTGACTTTGATAGACTGTATAACCTTTATAGGTTGAATATTCGTGAGTAGCATGTGCTACTTGAAAGGTGGACAAGGCTAGCGGGTTATAGCCGTGGAGCGTTTTGCTAATAGTCGATAATCGTCGCGAGGTATGTGATTCTTCCTATCCTCTTGAGCATGATATTTTAAAGAATATATATATAGTACGGTAGACGTACGTGTGTTAACTGAATAATAATTACGACAATGTCTCCGGACTTAAGCCTGAATAATCTTGAAGTATTTCAAAAGAATACTGAATCATTTTTAACAGAAGAGTAATACTTGGTTTTAAAAGCTTAAGAGTTGTACTAGCTTTATGGGAAGTTAGGTATAACGACTTAAGAGAGATAAAAAGAATGATTTATTGATTTAAGAAGATAAGAGACTTGACTTAATTGAATTTTGTAAAAAAGTGTGAAACCTCATTCGTGAGTAATGAGTACTTGGTTTTCAAAAGGAATAATGTTTTCTTGATTTGAAATCGAATAAGTATCGAACAAACCACAAAGCTAATAAAGGGAAATGTTTTGACTAATAAAGTATTATTAAAACCAGTAGAAACTACCATCGCATAGAAGCTAAGATGAGACAAAATGATATTACATTTCCTAGATCATGGTCATTGTATCAAGATTGTTATAAACAAGAATAACCTACTCACACATAAGGTATATGTTTCTCAAATTGTTTTAAAGGATTAAAACTATGAACTACAAACCTTTCGAAAATGAGAAACTTGAGTAATTGAAATTAGGCAAACTTGGAACGTTTGGAAAAGAATGTTGTTACTTGATTTTACAAAGAGAAGTGTTTTGATTTACTTCAAAAGATAATCACTCTATTTTTCATATACTACGGGTATTGTGTGACTTTTGTGAAAGTAACGTATCTTTTAAAGAGTTAATGTATGAAGTACTTTGGGGATAAAAATCCGATCTTGTTAATCATATAGTAGAAAGTACCTTGTGTGTATAACTTGATTGTGTTGGTTTGTGATAGCCTTGTAATACTTTCTTGTTGATTTGTTAAGTAAACATGCTAGGATGCTACGTGTGTTAGTATCTTGTGATGTTTGTGTAAAGGGGTTTCCCTTGATTGTGCTTATGTTGTTTAAACGATAAGCTGTTATGTTAGTATTGTATCACTCATGATTCCGGGGGTTAAGCTGCCCTCCGATGCGGGGTAGACTCAGGCGGGTCTGTGTGACCTATGATTCGAGAATACCTTATGCGGGTCTGTGTGGCCTATGCGGAACTGCGGGAGTTCCAGGTTAGTGTGCGGCCTTTGTGGTCATGCGGTCTATGTGGCCATGCGGACGGCGAGTCCAGGACGCTGCCGGGGAGTAGCTACCCTCGATGCGGGGAATACCTCATGCGGGCCATCGGAGTGGCTTATGCGGAGCTGCGGGAAGTTCCAGGGCTAGACGCGCACATTAGATACTGCGGGCGAGTGGCCAGCTTTGATCATGTGACGGTCTAGACAGATCATGATACAGTTTATGACCTTGTTGTACTGTGGGTTTTAGTAGTCGGCTATGCCTTCGTACTTACCCCGTACGGTTTTATGATGACACAGGTGGGACCTGGTGTTCATGTGTATTCCTTGGTGCTTTTATATCATAGACTGCCGGCAGTGAGGAAGGTATTCCACGGGCATGATTGATGTTGTGGGCGTGAGACCCATTGTTATATTTGAGTGATGACTTTGAGGGCGTGAGTCCCTGACTTGACATGACTGCTTATGTCACGACCCGACCCCGGGCCCGCGACTGGTGCCCTACCTGGGCACCCCTGTCAGGTATACATCAGAGAATAGCAGCGGAACATACACAAAAACTTAGACAGTAAACAACAACAGGCTAGCCGATAAGGCCACCTTCCGTAAAAATATACTCAATCCAGAAATAGAACAGTACATTTTTTTTCTTTACAACCCAAACCACAATGTGACTACAGACCTCTAAGAATAACAACTCTGGCGGGACAGGGCCCCGCCATACCCCTGAATGTACAACAACCGACAATACCAGGGATAACCCTCTGAAATGAAGGGGCTTCTCAACAGCTGAACAGTGATCCTAAGAGCGAATATCAAGAATCAGACTACTCTGCGGCGTGACGCGGCCCCGAAGGAGGTCGATTACAACATGTACCAAATATGTGGAACTGAAAATCAGAATGAAATCATGAGTCTATAATAAAGCGGAGACATGTATGATAGCTCAATAAACGATGCATCGTGCCTTGCTAACAATGAGAGTAAATAGGAGTATACTTACAATATAAAGTAGGAAGCTCACGATCAAGCAGGACCACCCGCCCGCAGTATCATTAAGCAACCCTACTACTGGGACTATCTCACCCGCATAGATCACGTGGACCCGTGTGAGGTATTCCTCGCATGGGACTATTTCACCCGCATAAGCCCTTACGGACTCGCATGAGGTATTCCTCGCATATTTGGACCGCGCATGGGACTATTTCACCCGCATAAGCCCTACGGACTCGCATGAGGTATTCCTCGCATCGTGGGTAGCAAATCCACGGAAAATGCAATGCCACAAACCCGGGGAATGACCCCGCAACGAATAATATATGACTAGCACAAATCTGGCTACCACACATAACATAAGCACTACCGGCTTATCATACAATACATAAGCAAGTTAAGAAATCCCTAACTTATTATTCTTGTTTATATACACTCTCATTTTAGTTTACCTAAGGCACTAACATGTCTTTTATAAAAATCCGAATTTAACCTAAAGTACTACGACTTCTATTCTTTTAAAATGACTCATTTCATTATAAAGCTTCCAAGACACTAATAATCGTAGTATCAAGTTACAATTTCTTTTCAAGACAAGTCACAATACTTTTAGAAATAAAATTGGGCTTCTAAATCAAGTGACTTCTTTTCGTAAAAACCTTTGGCGATTGATGCCTTTAAATCAAATTGCCTTTCAATAAATCAAGCCATTTATCTTTCCATAAAGCCAATATAACCAACTCCCCATAAAGTCGTTATATTCACTTTATACCTTAGTCAAGTACAATTTCCTATCCAAGGGACTTATACGTTTAAAACGAAACAAGTATTACATACTTTAAAACTCTTCAAGTCCCTTAACATACTTAAATTACTTAGAGTAAACCACTCTTTAAACTTTCCATAAAGCTATTATAACCAACTTCCCATAAAGCCGTTATACTAGCCTTATACATTAGCAACTTACATTTTTCCTTATAACCAAGAGACTTAAACTTTCCAACAAAACAAGTATCAAAATACTTTCAAGATACTTAAAGTCTCTTAACTTTTGAAAACCAAGATATCCTTAATATTTAAACAAGTGAGTTAATTCCCTAACTCAAACAACTTGGACATTCTCAAAATAAGCCAAGGATATCAAATAGACTAGATTGTCAAAATCTTGTACGTCTACCGTACTATACATTTACAACTTAATCATGCTCAAGAGATAAGAAAGTTCCACATACCTCTTCGGTTTAATCCACTTGCTAAGTCCAATCGCCGTACGTAGTATGCCAACCTATAATGACCATAGTACGTCTATTAACTTCTAGTTTCGAACGTAGAATATTCCAAGTGCAAGTCAACAATGTCAAGCTAAGCCATTTGCAAGACTTGGTCATCTCACTAATGGTCAAATGACCCTTTTGCCCATGGTAAATTTTGTCCAAGACTCTAAGGGGGGTGACACGTGTCTCCCTCCCGTTCGTCGCAATATTTCGTTTCCCGACAATTTCCAAAATTCCGCTAATTTATAACACGTCTCAAATCTTAACATTTCTGAGTTCTTACGTATGTTCTTATAAACATATCCTGAAATTCCGGGGTGTAACATTCTTCCCCCCTTAGAAACATTCGTCCCCGAATGTTCTTTCGGGAGTCAAACTTAAAGATAGCGACATAGTCTTCCTTACAACCCCTACGTACCAATAATGCCACACGTGGCCACATAACAATACTCATACCAAAATGTCAAACCGAACCCCACGTGTCAACATCGGTTATCTGCATAAAGCTTCGGCTGACTCTAAGCTTACTAATAATCTTTCCCGGATAAGCTTTGCCTTATCCACAGCCCGCTGAATCAAGTCTGGACCAAATAACTGAACCTCGCCTATGTCGAACCATCCAACCGACGAGCTACACTTACTTACAAACAAGGCCTCATACAGGGCCATCCGAAAACTGGAAGGGTATCTGTTATCGTACGCAACACGATAAGAGGCAATCAACCTTCCCGGCTATTCCTGGAATAAAAAAACACAGGCCCGCAACCTATCCTCAAGTGCCTGGATAGTACGCTCTGCCTGACCGTCGGTCTGAGGGTGTAATGCATCACTGAGACTCACCTGTGTCCCTAATCCCTTCTGAAAAGCCTCCAGAAGTTATCCGTAACCGAGCTCATCTGTCTGTCATCATAAACGTAGGAACCCTGTGCAGTCTCACAATCTCTCTGCTATACAAGCTAGTATAAACCTCAACCGAGTAAGTGGTCCCAACAGGAAGAACACGGCTGGTTTCGCCAGCACATTTACCATGACCCCCAGGGAGTCGCACTTCCTCCGAGTACGATGCCATCCTGTAACAAGATCCATATTAAATATCGCCCATGCCTAAGTCGGGGTCTAAATCGCCTGTAATAGCCCACTGGCTCCTGATGTTCAACCATGACCTGCTACTAATTCGGATATTAAGCAACAACTCTGCTACGTCCCTTTTTCCGGTCATCTTACCCATACATACATCTGAGGTCACAACACAACTTAGTCGACCTCGAACAGTGCGAGCAATAAGCCGTATGCCTCACTAAACCTGCGACTAGTCCGTGAGCGGGTACACGCAATCTATCCTCATCTCACAAAGACTCATCCGACGCTACTCAAAGCTCTTCTCTTCCCGAGAGCCGTATCTGATCTGCGTATCATAACTGGATCCTCATACTGTCGCCTTTTTTCCTCCTCAACGACGAAAGACTCGGCAACCTCTTGGATCTAAACTTCGTTAACCTTGGAAACAAATAATCGAACCCCTAGGCTCGGTAACTGAAGGATCTCACGGACCATATCCTGTCTATCTGGCTGCCCATCTGGCAGACTACCCTTAGGTCCACGACAAAGAGTATCTGTAACTGTCTTGGCTTTCCCCGGATGGTATAAGATATCAATATCACAATCCTTGAATAACTCTAACTACCATCGCTGTCGCAAATTCTACTGCCTCAGTCTGCAGGTATACCGGAGGCTTTTGTGGTCTGCACAAATATCCATATGAAGTCTAATATACGTCATGCCACCAAATCTTCAAGGCATGATTTAACTGCCGCCAGCTCTAAATCGTGAGTGGCGTAATTTCCTTTCCTGATTCCCTAACTACCGGGAAAACATAGGCTCTATCCTTATCGGGTTGCGTCAGCACACAACCTAGCCCAACACCCAACGTGTTATCATAATAACCTAACCCTCTAGTCTCACAGGAGGGGTTATAACTGTAGTCGTGATCAACTTATCTTTCAATAACTGAAAGCCTTTCTCATTCCTGCGAAATATTCGGGTATCCTTACTCTCACTTATGGTTCCTGTTTCCCTTTCTCTGTTGCAACCAAACTTGGTCACTAAACTTAGATTTGATTCCTTTGCTTGCCTCACGGCTAAGACTTACTGTCAATCACATTTTAGGGGTGGGGGGATTTCCTTGATCTCGTCAAGTAGTAACCTGATTTTTCCTTCCCCAGTTGCAGAGCCTATAGCTAGGTGTTACCACATTTCCTCGAAATGTTCTTACTTCCCATTATTTACTACCGGTCTTTACACTAGTCTGGGGTAATCATATCTCGTGCAACCTATATTTATATCTTTACGATACTTCCTCGACCAATTCGTACGTCGTTCTTAATTACCCCAACACAACACTTTTCCCACGGTTATCTACAACTGTAACCTATGGCATGACGATACCGAATACCTTACCAGTCTTATATCCTTCGTCTAATAACATGGGTACACGCAACCCCATGTCATAAAGCGTCCTTTTACGTGGGGAAAAGAACTTATCTCCCTTTCTTAAACTTTCCTTGGAGTCACAACCCTAATCACAGGGTCCTCTTGCGGTCCAGTAATTAGCTAATCATCACGCACCGCCCTTAAGTTCGTGTAGATTTTTCCAACCTACCAAAGATGCCTCGACTTTCACGTGACACCGTACTTATTTTATCCTAGCCTTGCACATTTTCCTGAAATTATCCGGAAGGTCGTGGCCCTGACCGCCACACCAAACCAACCCCAAGTACCTGCTAGGGCACTTAACATAAATTCCTTCAAATTCATTTATTACTTACTTTCTGCATTAGTTTTACCTCAAATGAACAAGTCACACAGACTTATTAAAATCAACAATGTCAAAGAAGGAAGGATAATTCACTGGTTACCACCACTTCTCTTCCTTTCTACTCGATAACCGACTTACCAGAAAACTGGAATCGAGCCAATCTCTCTCTGCCGTCAACGTTGGCATAACAAGAGGCCAACTAGTCCGAACTCATAATGACCTCAATGTCTGTCATAATAGCTCTGCTAGGTCTGCTAGGGTCCAACAACTGTATCGTTACCGGTAATTATTATCTACCCGCTCAGCTACCACCCAACACCCACGGTGTAGTCTCCTCGAAAGGTTCTCATGGATTCAGACTTTATTTCTTTACACTTGGTTGCTCTCTTTTTCACTGGTCGTACTCTTACCGTACTCCCAAACTTATTTTAGCGTACGTACATAGCCTTCATACTGATCCGGGTCTCCAATCTTTGGAGTTACTAGATTAAACAATACAAGGCCCATTCCGGCTCTCACAACCTGGTTCCGGTGGAACACGTCCACGAACCCGTAAAATGGTTAACTAAACTTGGGCCCTGCACCCTCGTGACCCTGTCACGTAGCGGGACTACTACCAACTAATCCCATTTCATTTCAAGCTATGGGGCGACCCTTAATAGATCCCCAACCCGACTCGGCGTCATATTTAACTCTTTCCTTGGTCCGTCTTAACCCTTTACTACCCGAGAAGGCCTTATATATCTAAGGTCTCGGTGGTTATCAACATTCTTAGGCTCGCAATTTCCATGCTCCAAGCCTATCTTATCAGCCCCCCGTAACCGGGTACAAAAACTTCTCGTAATACCATAATCGTGTTGTCTTGACCACAACAACCATACTTTCTTCGTCCGGATCTCGCCCGTACAATTCCCTTAAGCATACCACGTAGCTTAAGTTACTAACATAGTCTTCCAATTAGTCTCTTAATAATAACTTCTTAAGGGTCCACTACCTTTTCCCATAACTCATCATTTCCTAATTATCTCAAATTAGCACGTAAAACTTTGATGAGAATTCATTAAACTATTTCATACCTTCCCGGTATTTATTTAGTCCTTACCAAATCCTGGTAATCTAAAATCATCCTAGGAAACACGCGTCTGACCCTCATACATAAATCCGCATAGTTGTATGTCACAATACCAACTACAACCATTACCAACCTGGATACGCACTCCACGTAATCCCTCCTGGGTCACTGCTGCCTTTCTCGTAGCTGCAAACAATCATAACTTGTTAGGGAGAGACGACCCTAACCATACAGCTCTATCGCACGATCTTAGAGTGAGAAGAATGGAAACCAATCCTAAATGTCCTGCAGCCTCCTGATTATAGATGTGGTGCACAACACACTGATAATCAAGACTCTACTAAACACGGTCTGTAGACACTTTCCGAGGACTAACTGCTCTGATACCACTTTTGTCACGACCCGACCGGGCGGCCCGGTGCCCTACACAGGCACCGCATCGGTATACATCAGAGAATAGCAGCGGAACATACACAAAAACTTAGACAGTAAACAACAACAGGCTAGCCGATAAGGCCACCTTCCGTAAAAATATACTCAATCCAGAAATAGAACAGTACATTTTTTTTTTCTTTACAACCCAAACCACAATGTGACTACAGACCTCTAAGAATAACAACTCTGGCGGGCGGGGCCGCCATACCCTGAATGTACAACAACCGACAATACCGGGGATAACCCTCAAATGAAGGGGCTTCTCAACGGTGAGCGGTGATCCTAAGAGCGAGGATCAACAACGTACTCTACTGCGGCGTGAACGGCCCCAGAGGTCGATCTAACATGTACCAAATATGTGGAACCGAAATCGTAATGAAATCATGAGTCTATAATAAAGCGGAGACATGTATGATAGCTCAATAAGCGATCGTGCCTTGCTAACAATGAGAGTAAATAGGAGTATACTTACAATATAAAGTAGGAAGCTCACGATCAGCGGGACCACCGCGCGATGTCATTAAGCAACCCTACTCGGGACTATCTCACGCATAGATCACGTGGACCGCGTGAGGTATTCTCGCATGGGACTATTTCACCCGCATAAGCCCTTACGGACTCGCGTGAGGTATTCCTCGCATAGGTGGACCCGCATGGGACTATTTCACCCGCATAAGCCCTACGGACTCGCATGAGGTATTCCTCGCATCGTGGGTAGCAAATCCACGGAAAATGCAATGCCACAAACCCGGGGAATTACCCCGCAACGAATAATATATGACTAGCACAAATTTGGCTACCACACATAACATAAGCACTACCGGCTTATCATACAATACATAAGCAAGTTAAGAAATCCCCTAACTTCTTATTATTCTTGTTTATATACACTCTCATTTTAGTTTACCTAAGGCACTAACATGTCTTTTATAAAAATCCGGGAATTTAACCCAAAGTACTACGTACTTCTATTCTTTTAAAATGACTCATTTCATTATAAAGCTTCCAAGACACTAATAACCGTAGTATCAAGTTACAATTTCTTTTCAAGACAAGTCACAATACTTTTAGAAATAAAATTGGGCTTCTAAATCAAGTGACTTCTTTTCTCGTAAAAACCTTTGGCGATTGATGCCTTTAAATCAAATTGCCTTTCAATAAATCAAGCCATTTATCTTTCCATAAAGCCAATATAACCAACTCCCCATAAAGTCGTTATATTCACTTTATACCTTAGTCAAGTACAATTTCCTATCCAAGGGACTTATACGTTTAAAATGAAACAAGTATTACATACTTTAAAACTCTTCAAGTCCCTTAACATACTTAAATTACTTAGAGTAAACCACTCTTTAAACTTTCCATAAAGCTATTATAACCAACTTCCCATAAAGCCGTTATACTAGCCTTATACATTAGCAACTTACATTTTTCCTTATAACCAAGAGACTTAAACTTTCCAACAAAACAAGTATCAAAATACTTTCAAGATACTTAAAGTCTCTTAACTTTTGAAAACCAAGATATCCTTAATATTTAAACAAGTGAGTTAATTCCCTAACTCAAACAACTTGGACATTCTCAAAATAAGCCAAGGATATCAAATAGACTAGATTGTCAAAATCTTGTACGTCTACCGTACTATACATTTACAACTTAATCATGCTCAAGAGATAAGAAAGTTCCACATACCTCTTCGGTTTAATCCACTTGCTAAGTCCAATCGCCGTACGTAGTATGCCAACCTATAATGACCATAGTACGTCTATTAACTTCTAGTTTCGAACGTAGAATATTCCAAGTGCAAGTCACTAAATTCTACGGAAAATCGGACAGCACTTCCTTTGTTTCTACTCACTTTGCCACCTTTTTCAAGGTCGAATTCAATAACCAAACACGCCACATTTAAGGCCCAACAAAGTAGTTAACAATAGGGGATTACATGCTTAAACAAGACATGTAAAATTCCGCCCCACAATGTAAAACAACTAGTCAAAACTACAATGTCCATTCGGCTAAACATAGGGACAACAATACAAATCGTTTCCAATCCCTTTTCAATCCAAGTGGTTTAGTATAACATGATATCAAGCCGCAATCGATTACAACTACTACAATCCTCAAGTAGGTAAACATGCGACTATTCTAATAACGACCAAAATTGTATTTCAATTTCAAAAGGCTAATCATGCCATTTCGGTTTTGGGCTCCTAAAATTCCATAACACTTATCAAACTTCATAATACATATCACATGATCATTTCTAACTTATAATAACATGGAATCTTCAATTACAAAAGTAAGACGAAGATTATACCTCATTTAGCCCAAATATGATCCAAGATTACAAGTAGATCCTTAGCAACTTTAGCTCCTCCTTTCGACATTCCAATCCACTCCAAGCAACCCTTAGAAGCTTATGAATCACTCATCTTCAAGTTCCAACTTCAAAGTTGAATAACCCCTTAGGTTTTCGCCTTGCGACTAATACGAAAACACCATTTTTCCGGGGTCTTTCTATAGAGATACACTTACAATACCCTTAGGAACCTTGGTTTAAAGTGGGGAGATTATTGGACAAGAATTGAAAATTTTCATCTTGAAAATCCCCTCAAAGCCGAGAGCTTCATAGTGCTCTTCAAGGTTTTCTTTGAAAATTTAACTAAGTGTTAAAAAGTCTTGTCTTGCTACTTGCACACATATATAATACTATGGAGGGTCAATATCTACACAAATGGTTGGCCTAGATGAGTTTCACATGGATCCTAGCCAAGTGGCCCTTGGACTTTTAGTCAACAATGTCAAGCTAAGCCATTTGCAAGACTTGGTCATCTCACTAATGGTCAAATGACCCTTTTGCCCATGGTAAATTTTGTCCAAGACTCTAAGGGGGGGTGACACGTGTCTCCCTCCCGTTCGTCGCAATATTTCGTTTCCCGACAATTTCCAAAATTCCGCTAATTTATAACACGTCTCAAATCTTAACATTTCTGAGTTCTTACGTACGTTCTTATAAACATATCCTGAAATTCCGGGGTGTAACAGCTTATTTATTATGAACTGTAGTTTGGTTATCATACATGTCTCCTGCTTTATATAGACTACTATGATTTCATTTACAGTATTTTCAGTTTCACATACTTGGTACTGTTATCGACCTCCGGGCTGCGTTAAATCCGCAGTAAAGGTACACGATCGTTGATTCTCGCTCTTGGGTCACGATTCGGCGTTTGGGAAAGCTCCGTTTCTCCGAGGCTTATCTTCGTATAGTCCTGTTGTTGTAGGTGCTTACATTCGTGGTATGGCGAACCTGTCCGTCGTTGTTGTCATATCATTCGTAGAGGTGCAGTAATCTTGTTGTGGCGGGGTTGTAATGGGATATGCTGTTCAAATTGTTATTTATATATCTTGAAAGGTAACCGTTTTTGGTTGCTTTGTCTTCTTATTTCACCGTCTTATTGCATTGGCTTCATGTTATTGTTTTATGTTCGCTGATTTTCTCGATGTATGACTACTTGGGTGCGGGTAAGGCACGATCCACGGACCGGGCAGTCGTGACAAAAGTGGTATCGAAGCGATTAATCCTCGGAAAGTGTCTCTGCATCGTATCCGATGAGTCTTGATTATCGGTGTGTTGTGCACCACACCAATAATCAGGAGGCTATAGGATATTTAGGATTGGTTTCCATTCTTCTCACTCTGAGATCGTGCTTAGAGCTGTGTTATAAGTTGGACCCTCTAACGTATTTCTTTCCCTTACCGTTATGCCTCCGCGTAAGGCAACCCGAGCCCAGGAGGGCAAGGCAGCCGAGGGAGCTGCGAGTAGAGTACAGAGGGTTACGTGGGCACGGGCCCAATCATTACCTAGGGTAGTGCTTCATTCGGGGAGTTCTGCGACGTCACTAGCCCCAGCAGAGTTTAGCACGGCGGCGACAGTTCCTACTGCGGCCATGATATTTGAACCTTGATTCCACGGCCAGGGGCGAGAATATGGATTGCAAAGGCGACCACATTACTAACTATGGATTTGGCTACCGCAGAGTATACGATGTCGCAAGTCTTGATGACTATCCAAGAGAGAGTTGCACAAGAGTAATTTTTCAGTTAGGCTTGAGCATGGCCTGTGTACGGGCTTATGCGCAGCAGGCCGAGAAACGTAGAGATCGACGGGTTAACCAAGGACAGCAGGAGAGGGCCAGAACAGCAAGGTCCTTTAGTAACTTTCGAGGCGAATCACCTCACCAGCAGATTGATTATGCACATCCACCAGTGCAGAGAGGTCCTCCACAGGGTTCAGGACGTTCGGGGTAGGCAGGAGTTGGTCAGAGCTCCAGAGCTTCCGGTTCACAGCTACACGTAGGTTTCACCACCGATTCGCTTTTTCCCGGTGTTCACAGGCGTGATTGTC
Organism: Przewalskia tangutica; assembly: GCA_029844215.1. Classification (NCBI taxonomy): domain Eukaryota; kingdom Viridiplantae; phylum Streptophyta; class Magnoliopsida; order Solanales; family Solanaceae; genus Przewalskia; species Przewalskia tangutica. Next base: position 51,270,052 of record CM056724.1, read on the forward strand.
ATCCCGGGGAATGTCGTCTTTTGTTGGTGCTCGTTTTACCGACGGCCGTCAGGGCCATGTGTCGAAAGAATGTCCTAGTAGGAGGGATGTAAGTAGGAGGACTCAGCCTTCATGATCAGTGACCAGTTCATCATCTTCCCTAGCTATGCGCCCTACGGGGCAGGTTTGATTAGAACGATTACGGGGAGTGAAGCAGTAGATACAGGTATATCCTTAACCCTCTAGAGATTAGTACGTGTAAGATGAGTATATCTTAAGTATTATGTTCAGATAACATAAGTGGAAATTATGATTAGATATCATGGTTAGTTAACCGAGTAAGATTTGGGGGATAGAGGAAGTGTGAACCTTAGAGTCTTATACGTAGAGACCTTAGAGGTAAGGCCATCTCGAGAAAAAGATGTATTTTATGTTGACCCTTATCGGAGTGCATAGTGCACGTGAGATATGTTTGTGTGATAAGTCCCTGAGTTGTGGGAAAATGAAAGAGGGTAGTTGAGCTAAGAAGACCGCTAGGTTTTCGTAACGTGATTAGTAAGATTGTTCCGGATCGGGGAGCAAGTGTTTATGCGAGAGTCGGGTTGAGGCGTACGCCGAGTCAACCCGCGACTGTTTTATGGTGGGTCGGTTGTGGTGGCCCGCCAGTGGTAGGGTCACGAGGGTGTTAGGCCCAAGTCTAGTTAATCATCGTACGAGTTAGTGGATGCGTTCGACGATGGCGGGCGATGGGTCAGCCATCGTGTCTTTCGGGCCAGACCGTTACTTGGCAGTGATGTTATATCAGAAAGGTTGTAAGGCTGCACGGGGTGCCTACCTTCACCTTATGACGATGTGGAGCCAGTGGTACGTCTGCTTTTTGTGGAAGTTTTACCAGCGGTTAGGAACTCGGTGAGTCTCAGATCGGATTCGCCTCGGGCGGTGTTTGATTTCGGGGTAGTTGTAGGGATTGTTGTCTCCTGTTGGGGAAGTGTTTAAGCTACCATTTCAGTGTTCGGATGTCGCCTTATGAAGCCTTGTAGGGGCGGAAGTGTAAGTTGCCGGTCGATTGGTTCGATGTTGGCAAGGTTCAGATAGTTGGTTCAGGCTTGTTCCAGCAGACTGTGGTTAGGGTGAAGCTTGTCTAGAAGAGGTTTTGGCAGCTCAGAGAAATTGTACGGATAATCGGCGACGACGCTTAGAGTTCAGGATGACGGTGGGTTTTCTTGAAGGTACCACCCCGGAAGGGTGTGACGAGATTCGGAAATCAGAGGAAACTTAGCCCGAGTTACTTTGGGCCTTTTCCAGATCATATGAAGAATAGGCCAGGTTGCCTATATGTTAGCTTTTGCCGTCCGACATAGGAGGCAGTATGTCCGGTCCTTCATGTTGTTAGGTTCGGAAAAGTATCGGAGATCCATCCAGAGTGTTCCCAGTTAATGATGACCAAGTTGGGGATAGTAAACCCGAGAATTGGAACCTGAAGCTGTAACAGAAATGTGGTAGGTTATGAGAAAGAGTTCGAGTGTACGAGAAAGGTACGACGAGTAAGAGAAGAAGCGAGCATGTATGGCGAGCATAGATGTGATCATTTCTTTTGTAAGGAGGAGGTGCGATGGAAGTATATTTTAAACCTCGGGTAAGGGGTTTTGTGATGTTAGAGGTGTTTCCCTCGTGGACTTGGATGTAAGTATTTTTTTGCGCAGGTGTTTCTGTGGCCAGGTGTGGCAGGATTGTTCTCGTAAGTATAGTAGTGAAGACTATACTGGCGCACGTATGTTTTGAGACTTAGAAGGAACATTCGGGACGAATGTTTCTAAGGAGGGGAGAATGTTATACCCCGTATTTCCAGAGTATGTACGTAAGAACGTACGTAGAAAAGTTTGGGCTTTAAAGTTAGGCATAGGTTCGATTTTTGTGCACAACACCCGATTAGAATCGTTTTTCGACGAAACGTTTTACACAACTCGCGTAGGGTAAATTATGGCTATGCCATTTCTAATTTTTGCGGATTTTTCCGAGAGAAGAAATATTTTGGACCAACGGGAGGGTGACATGTGTCACCCTCAAAGAGTGGACGGCAATGGGCAACCTTGCACGTTTTTTTTGTGTGTTGTTATAGTCAAGGTTAGGTAGGATATTTGTGAGATATTTTGTGTAGTTGATGAAAAAGTGGGACCCACTTACACATGTCCAAATCCCCACCCTACACTTGCCTAACACTTGTCTTGATCTTGGCCATTGGTTGGCCTATAAACACCCCCTTAGTTGAAGACTTATTCTTCATCCTCACTTGATAAATTCCAAGGCAAAAACCCCTCCCTCCCTTCTAGTGTTTCGTCCGCCACACCCTCCCCCCTTTGTGAGGCCTTTTGGCCGAGGGTACCCCCTCCCCCTTGGCCGAAACTACCCCCCCCCCTAGCCTAGTTGTGCTAGCCGAAAAGACCCCCATTGGTTGAGAAATCTGCTCCAAGTATTGTTGTAATGCCCAAAATACTCTAGCCCAAAACCTTTGTAGTATTTCCAAGTACCCTCTATACGAAAAGCCCGGAAAATACTATTATACTTTCCTTTAGCCACTAAACGAAACCCTAAGGAAATCTTCATTGATAGTTGAAGTATTTGAGTAGAAGTTGGTTAGAACTTCTAAGGGTTGTTTGGAGCGGGTTGGAGCGCACAGAGTAGGAGCTAAACCTTGCTCAGGATCGACATATAAACTTGGATAATTTTGGGCTTATCGAGGTAAACACTCTTGACCTTCTATTGTAATTGGAAATTACATGTTGTAGGAATATATAGTTGAAGTATACTATATATAGAACTGAACTTAGCTTTGCGGCAATGTCTTGGACTTAAGCCTGAATTTAAAGAAGAGAATTGGACTGTACTTACATAGGACTGTATTACAGTAGAATTGTGTAGTTTGACGGGTAGGGAAGGGCTGCCCAAATTTCCGTAGAATCTTGTATCTAGATTTACTCTTCCAGATAGTCTGGACTTTGATAGACTGTATAACCTTTATAGGTTGAATATTCTGTGAGTAGCATGTGCTACTTGAAAGGTGGACAAGGCTAGCCGGGTTATAGCCGTGGAGCGTTTTGCTAATAGTCGATAATCGTCGCGAGGTATGTGATTCTTCCTATCCTCTTGAGCATGATATTTTAAAGAATATATATATAGTACGGTAGACGTACGTGTGTTAACTGAATAATAATTACGGCAATGTCTCCGGACTTAAGCCTGAATAATCTTGAAGTATTTCAAAAGAATACTGAATCATTTTTAACAGAAGAGTAATACTTGGTTTTAAAAGCTTAAGAGTTGTACTAGCTTTATGGGAAGTTAGGTATAACGGCTTAAGAGAGATAAATAGAATGATTTATTGATTTAAGAAGATAAGAGACTTGACTTAATTGAATTTTGTAAAAAAGTGTGAAACCTCATTCGTGAGTAATGAGTACTTGGTTTTCAAAAGGAATAATGTTTTACTGATTTCGGAAATCAGAATAAGTATCGAACAAACCACAGCAGCGCTAATAAAGGGAAATGTTTTGACTAATAAAGTATTATTAAAACCAGTAGAAACTACCATCTGCATAGAAGCTAAGATGAGACAAAATGATATTACATTTCCTAGATCATGGCTGTTGTATCAAGATTGTTATAAACAAGAATAACCTACTCACACATAAGGTATATGTTTCTCAAATTGTTTTAAAGGATTAAAACTATGAACTACAAACCTTTCGAAAATGAGAAACTTGAGTAATTGAAATTAGGCAAACTTGGAACGTTTGGAAAAGAATGTTGTTACTTGATTTTACAAAGAGAAGTGTTTTGATTTACTTCAAAAGATAATCACTCTATTTTTCATATACTACGGGTATTGTGTGACTTTTGTGAAAGTAACGTATCTTTTAAAGAGTTAATGTATGAAGTACTTTGGGGATAAAAACCCGATCTTGTTAATCATATAGTAGAAAGTACCTTGTGTGTATAACTTGATTGTGTTGGTTTGTGATAGCCTTGTAATACTTTCTTGTTGATTTGTTAAGTAAACATGCTAGGATGCTACGTGTGTTAGTATCTTGTGATGTTTGTGTAAAGGGGTTTCCCTTGATTGTGCTTATGTAGTTTAAACGATAAGATGTTATGTTAGTATTGTATCACTCATGATTCAGGGGGTTAAGCTGCCCTCCGATGCGGGGTAGACTCAGGCGGGTCTGTGTGACCTATGATTCGAGAATACCTTATGCGGTGCAGCCTATGCGGAACTGCGGGAGTTCCAGGTTAGTGTGCGGCCTTTGTGGTCATGCGGTCTATGTGGCCATGCGGACGGCTAGTCCAGGACGCTGCCGGGGAGTAGCTACCCTCGATGCGGGGAATACCTCATGCGGGCCATCGGAGTGTCTTATGCGGAGCTACGGGAAGTTCCAGGGCTAGACGCGCACATTAGATAATGCGGGCGAGTGGCCAGCTTTGATCATGTGACGGTCTAGACAGATCATGATACAGTTTATGACCTTGTCGTACTGTGGGTTTTAGTAGTCGGCTATGCCTTCGTACTTACCCCGTACGGTTTTATGATGACACAGGTGGGACATGGTGTTCACGTGTATTCCACGGGCATGATTGATATTGTGGGCGTGAGACCCATTGTTATATTTGAGTGATGACTTTGAGGGCGTGAGTCCCTGACTTGACATGACTGCTTATTTATTGTGAACTGTAGTTTGGTTATCATACATGTCTCCTGCTTTATATAGACTACTATGATTTCATTTACTGATTTTCGCCACATACTTGGTACTGTTATCTTGACCTCCTTGGGCTGCGTTCATGCCGCAGTAAAGGTACACCGCCGTTGATCCTCGCTCTTAGGGTCACGATTCAGCGTTTGGGAAAGCTCCGTTTCTCGGAGGCTTATCTTGGTATAGTCCTGTTGTTGTAGGTGCTTACATTCGGGGTATGGCGGCCCCTGTCCGTCGTTGTTGTCATATCATTCGTAGAGTCTGTAGTACCGCGGGTGGTTGTAATGGGATGTAACTGTTCAAATTATTATTTATATATACTGAAGGTAACCGTTTTTGGTTAGCCTGTCTTCTTATTTCACTGTCTTATTGCATTGGCTTCATGTTATTGTTTTATGTTTCGCTGATTTTCTCTGATGTATGACTACTTGGGTGTCCGGGTAAGGCACCAGTCACGGACCCCGGAACGGGTCGTGACAATTGCGTATCCAGGTTGGTAATATTTGTAGTATAGTTGGTATTGTGACATACAACTATACAGATTTATGTATAAGGGTCAGACGCGTGTTGCATAGAATGATTTTAGATTACCAGGACTTGGTAAGGACTAAAAATACCGGGAAGGTATGAACAGTTAAGGAACTCTCATCAAAGTTTTACGTGCTAATTTGAGATAATTAGGTGATGATGAGTTGTGTGAGAATGTAATGGACCCTTAAGAGGTTATAATTAAGGGACTTAAGGGAAGACTGTGTTAATAGGTTAAGCTACGTGGTATGAGTAAGAGAATGGTACGGGTGAGATCCGTATGGAGTAAGTATGGTTGTTGTGGACAAGACAACACGATTATAGTTTATTGAGAAGTTTTTGTACCCGTTTACGGGGGGACTGATAAGTTAGGCTTGGAGCATGGAAATTGTGAGCCTAGGAATGTGGATAACCACCGAGACCTTAGATATATAAGGCCTTCTCGGGTAGTAAAAGGTTAAGTCAGACCAAGGGTAAGAGTTAAGTACGACGCCGAGTCGGGTTGAGGACCTATTAAGGGTCGCCCCGTAGCTTGAAATGGAATGGGATCAGTTGGTAGTAGTCCCGCTACGTGACAGGGTCACGAGGGTGCAAGGCCCAAGTCTAGTTAATCATTTTACGGGTTCGTGGACGCATTCCACCGGAACCAGGTTGTCAGAGCCGGAACTGGCCTTATGTTGTTTAGAATAGTAACTCCAAAAATTAGAGGCCCAAATCAGTATGAAGGCTATGTACGTATGCTAGTATAAGTTTGGAAGTACGGAAGGAGTACGACCAGTGAAGAAAGAGAACAACCAAGTGTAAAGAAATGAAGCCTGAATCCATGAGGACCTTTCATGGTGACTACACCCGTGAGTGTTGGGTGGTAGCTGAGCGGTTAGATAATAATTGCCGGTAACGATACAGTCGTTGGACCCTAGCAGACCTAACAGAGCTGTTATGACAGACATCGAGGTCATTATGAGTACGGGCTAGTTGGCCTCTTGTTATGCCAACGTGGACTACAGAGAGAGATTGATTCGGTACCAGTTTCCCGGTAAGCCGGTTATCGAGTGGAAAGGAAGAGAAGTGGTAGTAACCAGTGAATTATCCTTCCTTCTTTGGCACCATTGTTTTTTTTATAGGTCTGTGTGACTTGTTCATTTGAGGTAAATTGACACAGGAAGTAAGTAATAATTGAATTTGAAGGAATTCATGTTAAGTGCCCTTGGAGGTACTTGGAGTTGGTTTGGTGTGGAGGTCAAGGCCACGACCTTCCGGATAATTTCAGAAAAATGTACAAGGCAAGAATAAATAAAATGCAGTCTTTGTGAAAGCTGAGGGCATCTTTGGTAGGTTTTGAAAATCTACATGACTTTAAGGAGGTGCGTGATGATTAGATATTTACTGGACCGCGAGAGGACCCTGTGATTAGGGTTGTGACTCCAAGGAAAGTTTAAGTAAGGGAGATAAGTTCTCTCCCCTACGTAAAAGGACAGATTTACGTATTATGGGGTTTCGTGTACCCATGTTGTTAGACGAAGGATATGAGACTGGTAAAGTCTTCAGTATCGTCATGCCATAGGTTACAATTGTGGATAACCGTGGGAAAGTGTTGTGTCGGGGAAATTAAGAACGACGTACGAATTGGTCAGGGGAATATCATAAAGATATAAATGCAGGTTGTACGCATGAATGAAACTGTACGATTATGAATCGACATAGAAATACTTTTGCTAATAGTAAGCCTAAGGTAAGGTTCTGACCAGATTTATAAAAGAGAATACGACTATTGTTATGTATGTTGCACGAGATATGATGACCCCAGACTAGTGTAAGACCATTAGTAAATAATGGGCAGTAAGAACACCTTGAGGAAAGGTGGTAGCATCGGGTTACTACTTGACGAGATCAAGGAAAACCTCCCCCCACTAAATTGTGATTGACAGGAAGTCTTAGCCAGGAGGCAAGCAAAGGAATCAAATCTAAGTTTAGTGACCAAGTTAGGTTGCAACAGAGAAAGAGAAACATGAATCATAGGTGAGATTAAGGATACCTGAATATTTCACAGGAATGAGAAATGCTTCCAGTTATTGGAAGATAAGTTGACTCGACTACAGTTCTAACTCCTCCTGAAAGACTAGAGGGTTAGGTTATTATGATAGCACGTTGGGTGTTGGGCTAGGTTGTGTGCTGACGCAACCCGATCAGGATAGAGCCTATGTTTTCCCGGTAGTTAGGGAAGCAGGAAAGGAAATTACGCCACTCACGATTTAGAGCTGGCGGCAGTTAAACATGCCTTGAAGATTTGGGGGGCATGACGTATATATAGACTTCATGTGGATATTTGGTGCAGACCACAAAAGCCTCTGGTATATCTGCAGACTGAGGCAGTAGAATTTGCGACAGAAATGGTGGTTAGAGTTACTCAAGGATTGTGATTTGATATCCTATACCATCCGGGGAAAGCCAAGACAGTTACAGATACTCCTTGTCGTGGATCTAAGGGTAGTCTGCCAGATGGGCAGCCAGATAGACAGGACGTGGTCCGTAAGATTCATCAGCTCCCGAGCCGAGGGGGTTCGATTATTTGTTTCCAAGGTTAATGAAGGTTAGTTCCGAGAGGTTACTGAGTCTTCCGTCGTTGAGGAGGTAAAGAGGCGACAATATGAGGATCTAGTTATGATACGGTATCGAGATACGACTCTCCGAGAAGGGAAGAGCCTGTTTGAGTAGCACCGGATGGGGTGCTGTGAGATGAGGATAGATTGTGTGTACCCGGTACTGCAGGACTAGTCAGCAGGTTTTAGGGGAGGCACGCAGTTATTATTGCTCTAATTGTTCGGGGCCAACTAAGTTGTGTCGTGACCTCAGATGTATGTATGGGTAAGATGACTGGGAAAGGGACATAACGGGGTTTACTGCTTAGTGTCCGAGTTAGTAGCAGGTCATGGTTGAGCACCAGAAACCCAGTAGACTATTGCAAGCGATTTAGATCCCGACTTAGTTATGGAAGGTAATTAATATGGATTTTGTTACAGGGTGGCATCGTACTCGGAGGAAGTGCGACTCCCTGGGGGTCATGGTAATTAGGCTGGCGAAACCAGCCGTGTTCTTCCGGTTAGGACCACTTACTCGGCTGAGGATTATGCTAGCTTGTATAGCAGAGAGATTATGAGACTGCACGGGGTTCCTACGTTTATAATGACAGACAGATGAGCTCGGTTACGGATAACTTTTGGAGGTTTTTTTTTTCCAGAAGGGATTAGGGACACGGGTAAGTCTCAGTGTTGCATTACACCCTCAGACCGACGGACGGGCAGAGCATACCATCCAGGCACTTGAGGATAGGTTGCAGGCCGATGTTATTGATTTCAGAGTCAGCTGAAAGGATTATTTGCCTCTTGTTGAGTTACGTACGATAACAGATACCCTTCTGGTATTCGGATGGCCCTGTATGAGGCCTTGTATGCAAGAAAGTGTAGGTCGTCGATTGGTTGGTTCGACGTGGACGAGGTACAGTTAGTTGACCTGCATCGAATTCGGGTGTGGATAAGCGAAGCTTATCCAGAAAGATCGAGTAAGCTTCGAGTCGCAGGCTTTTGCAGATAACCGACGTCGACACTTGGAGTTCAGGTTGACGTTCTGGTATAAGTATTGTTATGTGGCCATGTGTGGCATTATTGGTATGTGGGGGTTGTAAAAGCAGACTATGTCGCTACTTATAAGATTGACTCCGAAAGAACATTCGGGGACGAATGTTTTTAAGGGGGGAAGAATGTTACACCCCGGAATTTCAGGATATGTTTCTAAGAACGTACGTAAGAACTCAAATGTTAAGATTCGAGACGAGTAAAAATTTATCGGAATTATGGAAATGTCGGAAAATGAAATATTGCGACGAACGGGAGGGCGACACGTGTCACCCCCTCCCCCCCCTTACTTGGTCTTGGACGAAAATACATGGTTAGGATGGTCATTTGACCATAATTTAAATGACCAAGTCTTGCAAGACAAATAGCTTGACATTGTTGACTAAGTCAAATGCCACTTGGCTTGATCCTTGTGAAATGCATCCAAACCACACAAGTGTTCTAATCTTAACCCTCCATTTGGTTATATATTCATCCTACTAGTGCAAGATGACTTCTACACTTAGAACAATTTAGAGAAAATTGTGTGTTCTTGAGAGGAGCTCTCGGGTTTGCCCTCCTTTGCAAGACAAAAATTTTCAATTGTTGTCCAATAATCTCCCCACTTTAAACCAAGGTACCTAAGGGTATTGTAAGTGTATCTCAATAGAAAAATCCCGGAAAAATGGTGTTTTCGTATTAGTCGCAAGGCGAAAACCTAAGGAGTTCTTCAACTTTGGAGTTGGAACTTGAAGAGAAGTTCTTCATAAGCTTCTAAGGGTTGCTTGGAGTGGATTGGAACGTCAAAAAGAGGAGCTAAAGTTGCTAAGGATCGACTTGTAGTCTTGGATCATATTTGGGCTAAATGAGGTATAATCTTCGTCTTACTTTTGTAATTGAAGATTCCATGTTATTATAAGTTAGAAATGATCATGTGATATGTGTTATGAAGTTTGATAAGTGTTATGGAATTTTAGGAGCTCAAAACCGAAATGACATGTTTAGCCTTTTGAAATTGAAATACAATTTTGGTCGTTAATTAGAATCGTCGCATGTTACTTACTTGAAGATTATAGTAGTATAATCGATTGCGACTTGATATCATGTTATGCTAACAACTTGGATTGAAATGGAAATTGGATTAGAATTGATGTTATAGTACTTCAAGTTGCCGAATTGGCCTAGTAGTTGTATTAGTTTGATATCTTTTGTGGGGCGGAATTTTACACGTCTAGTAGGCGTGTAATCCCCTATTGTTGATTTCATTGATTGGGCCTTAAATGTGGCGTGTTTGGTTATTGTGTTCGGCCTTGAAAAAGGTGGCAAAGTAAGTAGAAACAAAGGAGGTGATGTCCGATTTTCCGTAGAATTTAGAGACTTTACACTTATAATGTTCTACGTTTGAAGTAAGGCATTAATAGACGTACTATGGTCATTATAGGTTGACATACTACGTATGGTGAATTGGACTTAGCAAGTGGATTAAACCGAAGAGGTATGTGGAACTTTCTTATCTCTTGAGCATGAATAGGTTGTAAATTTATAGTACGGTAGACGTACAAGATTTTGACAATCTAGGTCCATTGGATATCCTTGGCTTATTTTAAGAATGTCCAAGTTGATTGGGTTAGGGAATTAACTCACTTGTTAAATATTAAGGATATCTTGGCTTTCAAAAGTTAAGAGACTTTAAGTATGTTGAAAGTATTATTGATACTTGTTTTGTTGGAAAGTTTAAGTCTCTTGGTTATAAAGAAGTATGTAAGTTGCTAATGTATAAAGCCAGTATAACGACTTTATGGGAAGTTGGTTATAATAGCTTTATGGAAAGTTAAAAAGAGTGGTTTACTCTAAGTAATTTAAGTATGATAAACGACTTGTTTTAATGAAAGGCAATTTGATTTTAAGGCATCAAATGCCTAGGGTTTTATAAGAAAAGGAGTCACTTGATTTAGAAACCTAACTTTATTTCTAAAGGTATTGTGACTTGTCTTGAAACGTAATTGCGACTTGATACTATGGTTAATAGTATCTTGGAAGTGTTATACTAAAAAGAGTCATTTGTTTTAAAGAGTAGAAGTATGTAGTACTTGGGTTAAATTCCCGGATCTTTATAAAAGACATGTTAGTGCCTTAAGTAAACTAAAATGAGAGTGTATGTGAACAAGAATAATAAGAAGTTAGGGGATTCTTAACTTGCTTATATATTGTGTGATAAGCCGGTAGTGCTTATGTTATGTGTGATAGCCGGTTTTGTGCTAGTGGTATATTATTCATTTCGGGGTCATTCCCCGGGTTTGTGGCATTTGCATATTCCGTGGATTTGCTACCCACGATGCGAGGAATACCTCATGCGAGTCCGCAAGGGCTTATGCGGGTGAAATAGTCCCATGCGAGCGGATACAGCCTATGCGAGGAATACCTCATGCGAGTCCGTAAGGGCTTATGCGGGTGAAATAGTCCCATGCGAGGAATACCTCATGCGGGTCCACGCGACCTACGCGGTGAAATAGTCCCGTGTAGGATTTCTTAATGACATCGCGGCGGGTGGTCCCGCTGATCGTGAGCTTCCTATTTTATATTGTAAGTATACTACTATTTACTCTCATTGTTAGTAAGGCACCTTGTAATCGTTAATTGAGTTATCATACTGTCTCCGCTTTATTTTAGACTTATGATTTCATTACTGATTTCGGGCCACATATTTGGTACATGTTGTATTGACCTCCTTCGAGGCCGTTCATGTCGTAGGTAGAGTACAGGTTACTGATCCTCGCTCTTAGGATCACTGTTCAGCTGTTGAGAAGCTCCTTTATTCCGGAGGCTTATCCCTGGTATTGTCGGTCGTTGTACATTCAGGGGTATGGCGGGGCCCTGTCCCGCCAGAGTTGATATTCTTACAGGTCTGTAGTCACATTTGTGGATTGGGTTGTAAAGAAAAAAAAAGGGTGTCTTGTTCTATTACGTATATTTTACTAAGGTGGCCTTATCGGCTTCTTTGTGGTTATTTTTATGTTTAAGCATTTTATCTATTGTGTATGTTCATTGCTATTCTCTCGATGTATAAGAAAGGGTGCCCAAGTAGGGCACCGCCGCAGCCTTGGTCGGGTCGTGACAATATACTTGGTTACTCCTATCATAGTAAGGCACGCAGATCAGTAATTTGTTTATTATACATGTCTCCGGCTTTATTTTAGACTTATGATGTAAATTGCAGTATTTTCCAGTTTTACATACTTGGTACATATTGTGTAATCGACCCCTTTCTGGGCTGCGTTCATGCCGCAGGTAGGGGTAAGCAGGTGGTGGATCCTCATTCTTAGGATCACTGATCAGGTGTCAGAAGCTCTATTTCTCCGGAGGCTTGTCTTTTGGTACGGTTTTCCCTGATGTTGTAGATTTATGTACATTCAGGGGTATGGCGGGGCCCTGTCCCGCCATAGTTGTTATTCTTAGAGGTCTGTAGTCACATTTGTGGATTGGGTTATAAGAACAGAGATGTACTGTTTTACTTTTGGGTTTATGTATATGTTATGGAAGGTGGCCTTATCGCTAGCCTGTGATGTTTATTGTCTAAGTATGTATATGTGTTGTGTATGTTCCGCTGCTATTCTCTGATGTATACCTGAAAGGGGTGCCCAGGTAGGGCACCAGTCGCTGGCCCGGGGTCGGGTCGTGACAACAGTGTACTGTTATTTTGGTCATCATACTTGTCTCCAGCTTTATTTTAGACTATATCATTTCATTTAATTACTTTCAGTTTCACATACTTGGTACATAGTTTGTACTGACCCCCTTCCTCGGGGGCTGCATTCATGCCACAGGTAGAGTTATACAGGTTGCTGATCCTCACTCTTAGGATCACTGTTCAGCTGTTGAGAAGCTCCATTACTCTGGAGGCTTATCTTTGGTTCAGATCCCTGGTATTGTCGGTTGTTGTACATTCAGAGGTATGGGGGGCCCTGTCCCGTCACAGTTGTTATGTCAAAATTCTTAGAGGTATGTAGTCATGTATGCGGGTCGGTTTGTAAAGAAAAATGATGTAACTGCTTTTGACTATTTATATATGTATACCCAGGAAGGCATCCTCATCGGCTAGCCTGTTGTTTACTTCTTACTGATTTAAGTTGTGTGTTCTATGTATGTTCCGCTGACTTTCTCTGATGGTTACCTGTAAGGGTGCTCAGGTAGGGCACCAGTCGCGGGCCCGAGGTTGGGTCGTGACAAATATATATATATATATATAATTCACATTTTTATTGTGCATGCTATTTAGGCCTATTAGGGCCCCCAGAGGCATGCCTTACTGGTCAGCTCTTTCTATCGGTTGTTTCTATCTCAGTTATTCTTATATTCCTGTTATGCTTTTGTTCATGCCTAACATACTCGGTACATTAGTCGTACTGACGTCCATTTTGTTGAGGGATACCACGTTTCATGCTCGTAGGTTTGCGTAGGCAAGGCGACGATCAATGTTAGTAGGTTGCCGACTCAGCGGATTTTGGAGCACTCCCCTTGTTTCGAAGTGTCATTCTAATCGCTATAAATATATTTTTGCATATACATATAGGTATGGCGGGGCCCTATCCCGACCTTATGATGTTGTGTACTCTTCTAGAGGCTTGTAGATAGTGTTTTCTGTGTAGTAATCATGTATGACCTTGTCCGCCTGGGTATGTATATATATATATAAGTTGGGTTTTCTGGTTAAGATTTTTCATAGCTTTTCCAGTCTACTGTTTTCATATGCTAGTAGGATACTGGGTGACGACCCTTGTGGCCCGTGTTTAGTTATGCTTAGAAGTTGATTGTATAATTAGTGGAGTGGCACTCAACGGGTAAGGTCCGGGTGCCCGACATGACCCTCCAATTTGAGTCGTGACATAAGGCAATGATAGAAACCAACGTGGACGAGGCCGAGACAGAGGTAAAAGCCATAGACGAGGTTGGAATAAAAATCAATCCGAACTCAAGGTATGACAAATATCAAGTTCGATGCTATAATTTTCAGAAGTTTGGGCATTATGCTTCAGAATGTAGGGCTCCCAACAACAAAATTGAGGAGAAGGCCAACTACATGGAGGAGAAGACGGATAGCAAATAAACTCTTCTTCTAGCACGAAAGGAAATCGATGGTGGCTAAGCAAATTCCTGGTATCTTGATAGTGGTGCAAGCAATCACATGTGTGGAAAGAAAGACATGTTTGTGGAGCTAGAATCCAGTATTCCATGATCGAAGCAAGCACATCGATATTCGCTACCAATATATATGGTAGTGTGTTGCAAGAAAGGATGTGTAAGTTGAATATGTGAAGTCACAAAACCAAGTTGTCGATATTGTTACCAAGCCACTGACAAGCGAAGACTTCATAAGATTAAGGAACTTACTAGGGTTCACAAGATCAAGTTTAAGGGGGGTTGTTGGATCATAAACTTGATTCATTATGGGAGGTCAAATCCAAACCTAATCAAATTGGAGTCCAAGTCCATAATCAAGGTCCAAAACCACAAGTCTTCTACCTAGAATCTTCTAGGGTGTGGTAATTATGCATGTGAATCATTTGGGAATTTAAAATATTGTTAGAAGGATGGAGAAGAATGAGGTGTATGGTTATTATAATTTTTTATTAGTTTATTTGTGTGGTGTATGATTGTTCTTAAGTAGTATAAATACCCCTCCTCATTTTAGTTTAGGTATCAAGAAAAATTAAGAGCTTGTAAGTGAGTGAAGAAGTAAAGTCTTATAAGAGTGAGTTATAATATCTTGTTGTTGAGTGAGAGTGTTCTTGTAATATTTGTTTGATTTTAAATAAAAGTTATTTGTGAGAGTGTTTCATTTTCAACAGATATGTCTATACGGGTCCTCTCAACTAAAGATCAATGTGTTAATTTCTTACAAAACCTCCATCCACAACTAGATTTGAGTTTTTACTCTCCAAGTTGAGTGTTGTTTCACCACCTTCAACTTGTAAGGAGAGTAGTAAAACATGTTTTACTCATCCGAGTTTTACTAATTAAGCCTAGTTCAAATAGTATTCATCACGATAAGGGATAATCTAGATTAACAAGACTAGCTATTTCAATTAATGTATGCTATTAATGTACTTAGAACTAGGGATGACAAATGGGGTAGGATAGGGCGGGGTAGGACATGTTAAATGTTAAACGGGGCAGGGCAGGGCAGGGCGGGACAGGTCAAAACACATTTTTAGAAAATTCTAAATAGGGCAGGACAGTTAATAAGTTATAATTTTTAGAAAATTCTAACTAGTTTGGATTGTGAAATTATAATTTGTTACGATGGGTTGTACTTGTTAGAATTGGATAAAATTTTATAGAGTCGTACATATTTCTGTTACGGTCATATTGAGACTTTACAGGGATTAATCCGACTTATGATTTGAAAGTTATCATTGTTTAAAATTTTTGTCTCAGATCAACCGAAATCTGGAAGGGCAGAATGTATAACGTAAAAACTGTATAGGTAAAGAATCTGAAAGTTTATGCTGAATAAAAGTTCTATATTACTCCGTTATCGACAGTTTGAGACTTTACGGGGATAAATCCGACTTACGGTTTGAAAGTT
Source organism: Przewalskia tangutica (assembly GCA_029844215.1). NCBI lineage: Eukaryota > Viridiplantae > Streptophyta > Magnoliopsida > Solanales > Solanaceae > Przewalskia > Przewalskia tangutica. The sequence continues at coordinate 51,285,504 of CM056724.1, forward strand.
ATCACTGTTTTAAGTTTTTGCCTCGGATCAACCGAAATCTGGAAGGGCAGAATGTATAACGTAAAAAATGTACAAATAGGTAGAGAATATGAAAGTGTGTGTTGAATAAAAGTTTTAGTTTTCTTTGTTCTCGACAGTTTGATACTTTATGGGGATTAATCCGATTTATGGATAAGAAGTTATGACTGTTTTAAGTTTGTGTCTTGTTTCATAAACATAAACAGAGAAGGGCTTAAAATGGGGTAGGGCAGGACGGATTAACATCTTAGCAGCTCAAAGTTTGCCCTGTCCTAACCCGCTCTAACCTGCCCATTGACCCCCTACTTAGAACTCCTTTGTCCTCTGCTATCTTATCTGTGTATATAAGTATCCATTGTATAGAGTGGAATTGAATAACCACTGGTTCATGAATAAAGAAAATCATTTACCAGCAGTGTAGTTCAATTGGGTATTCTAGACCACAAAGCGATAACTTCCGACATAATAAGTATAGTTTCAATTCATATTGTCCTTTCTATGTGTAGCCGGAGTGCACTAAGCTCCCGCTACGTGCGGAGTTCGGGAAAGGACCGGATCTTTTTTTATGTGTAGTCTTTGTATAAAAAAAATTAGATTAACTTTTTCAAAAATGTCGATTATTTAACGTTATTTTTTTTATTATAGTACAATTTAATGTGTATTTAATATTTTTGTTTGGGATATCGTAATAGATAATACATAGGTTTATTTGAATTCAAAGTTTATGGATTGGGGTATTTCATATCTTGTAGTTGTGATTGGATAGATATTTATCTCTTTGTATTTCTATCCTCTAGTCTTATATATAGCAATTACAAGTGGAAACTCTAGAGTATCTATAACTTGTATATATTGAGGGCTTCCTCACAGAATGAATACACCATATTTGAGTATTCCAGAACTGCATCCATTCGGAAAATTCCTGGCGATTTCTTGGTATATACTATATATCAATGAGTTTGTGCGGAGTCTCCAACTGATAAGAAATCTATGAATTCTGCATTGACTGCTTTGCTCGGATGAAGATCAACAGATTCATGTTCAACTTCCTCATCATATCTTAGTCTACCATGGTCTATCACTTCACTTCTGTTAGAGTCAGTATTCACTTGTAAAAAGTCGTAGAACTCGGTTGGCTGATTTTCATCTGTACATAAAACTAAGGAAAAAGAAAATAGACGTAAAGGAAAATCATTACCAGTAAAGAGAAAAAGAATCTTTAGAAGACACGACACAAATTCTTATTCTGTATCATTTAGAGATAACGTAACTGTTGATAGAACATGTCTTTCTGTATCATTTTAATGTTTTATTGTAAATATTATCGAGGTCTTCAGTTCAAGAAAATGAAAATCACATGAGAATTAATATGGTTTATAAAATAAAAAATAGGGTGGTAGTAATTAATCCTATGTTCTCCAAGGGACAAAATCAGAAAGTAGAGTAAAATTTAAGAAAATCCCAGCAGACTAATTTACTAGATTCACATGAATCAAGAGAGTTAAACAAATAAGAAAATAAATGTTTAGAAGTTGGATTATCAGTATTACCTTTATCCATCTTGGCATGATGAAAACTACCATAGTGATTGTGAAGCAGCTTTGGGTGAAAGGAATAATTGTATGTCAAATTAGGGTAAGCAAATCTTTGTCGCTGATGATTAAAACTCGTAATTATCTCATTATTTATTTGCATATAATTATCTTGCTGTCTTGACGACGATGAATGTTGTTCATAATCGCTCATTGATTTTTGATGAGCAGCAGCAAGGGCAGCTTTCTTTGCAAAACTCTTGGACCGTTCTCTGTATTTTCGTGCCATGATAACGTGCCAGTGATTTTTGACAGCATTATCAGTGCGACCAGGGAAAAGACGAGCTATTATAGCCCATCGGTTGCCATGAATCCGATGAGTAGAAAGAAGTCTTTCTTCTTCCTCTTCCGTGAAAGGGTTTCGGTTGATTCTTGGATCCAATTGATTGAACCATCTCAGCCTACAACTCTTCCCTACCAGATATACAGTAACGATTATGACTTAGTTTGAGCTTCAATATATATATATCATCTTAATATCTCCTTACTATATGACTAATTAAGTTGTTTCATGAGTAATGAAAATGGAATAAAATTACGTATCATTTTGCATTTTCATGTATGTGTATAACCAAATTTATGACATATTAATATAGAAGAATATATGTATCTTTACATATATTTTTTCACTATATAATCAATTAATACACATTCATCTAACTTTATTTAATTACTTAATCATGATAAACTAATATAATTTGGTTTAATCACCCAATGTAAATCAATTTTACCTGAATACCGATGTATTGAAAAATAGACTCCCCATAAAATTATTGCAGTCAAAACCTAAATATATACATCCTAAACAAACAATGAAAAATAAATAAAGAACAAAAGAAAAGCAGAATAAATACTTATTAAAAAATTCAAGTGGAACTTAATTTATACCACTCTGAAAGAGTACTCTAATAAATAAAAGGAAAATAAAGAGGAACAAGGAAAGATGACCATCTTCTTGACGATCGAACAACCACTGTCCCTAAAAAAAAAAGAACAAAATTAAACTGTCCTCATCAAACCATAGTTGCTGGTGAACATACACTCATAAAGAACCAAACCTGATAACCTAGTTCAAACTAATAATTGACAAAACACGTACTCTTTTTTTTTTACCTTTATTTCATAATGGAAAGATGAAGCAAATTACAAAACTCTTTCAATTTTGAGCTGAATAATTAAAAGACTACAAACAAGTAAAAAAAACAATATACTCAATTTTTAAGGATCTATTATTATTATTATTGTTGTTGTTTTCACTAGACACCATAAAACTATTAGCAGTAAATATAAAAGAATAAAAACAATTTGAAGAAGAAATATGATCAGGGATGAATTTCACTTTCTTTTACCTGATCTTCCTTGAAGCTTTTCTGCTATAGCATTCCAATTATGAGGTCCATATTTTTCAACCAACTCCCTGAGCCTCTGGTCTTCATGAGGCCTCCAATGGCCCCTGCTGCACATCTGCTTGTTTTGCTATGAATTATCAAGCTATAAACCAAATATATTAAAAAAAGGTGTCTATATATACAAACCTAAATGAAACCCTCAACTCATATGTGAAGTAATAAGATCAAAGCAACTACGGAGAAGGTCCAAGAAGAATATTAGATCGTTGAGAAGATTTAAAGCAAAAAAAAGAATTAATTGTTTTAGGGTAAGTGAAAAGTAAAGAAGATTACAGAGCTAATATTTGTATATTGAGTACTTATAAGGTAAAGAAAGCAAGGGGAGAAACCAGATCTTATAAACAGAATTATGTGGACTGAAGAATAAGGAAGAAATAAGAATAGGAATAAGAGTAAAGGAGATCAGAAAGTGTTTTCCGTTTGTACAAACTTTAGCTTTTTATCGGTGATTGATGCCAACATCTTGGCTAACAAACACCCCTCAATATATATATTGAAAATCTATGGATTCTACATCTAATATTGTACTCAGCATGCATGTATCCATGTATTCTTTTAATTATTTATATTGTTTTGCTTCACATGTATCTGCTTTTTATTAATAATATTTATTTTTTTCTTCATCAGTGAGTAAATCCTCATCATCATCCTTCCTTTTTTTTTTATTTGTTTGACGAGGGAAGACCTTAAGTACTGAATTAATGAAATTACTGAGCTTGCTTTCCAATCTATCTTCAAAGGTAGAGAAGGTTTAGCGATCAGTAAGAAACTCTAGTTTCTTGCCTCTTCCCAAAGCCGGAAGACAGTATTTACAAGCATCAGCGAGCAAGCCAGGCAAAAAGCCCCTGTTCCTCTTCCATGGACCTACAAAAAAAGTATTTGTTCGAGAAACCCTCTTTAACGTAATGTATTTACCTTCGCTTCGAGGGACAAGCACCGCATCTAGGTAAGCGGCATCTATCTTGCTTAGGACAGGAAGCAATGGGAGTTTCATCACTCCCATTGGAAAGACTGCCAGAACAGACCCAACCTTTGCTCCGATTGGAGCCCCGAGAAAAGGGACCTGCGGCGACTGCCGAAAGGAGGAATCTCAATGCCCCGAGCTCCGTAGTAAGTTCGAAAAAGGTGACATGTCGAGAAAGAGCCATAGGCATGATCGGATATCGTTTGTCCACAAACAAAACAAAAAAAAAAGTAGGTTTTTAGTAGGACGTTAGATCTGGAGGAAGCATCTGGTCACATATCCCAAAACCCATACGCATGGATGAAAGAGCGCACTTTGAGGGAAGAGGGGAAGAAAGACTATAGAAAGGCTAAGTGAAGTACTTGTAGGGACTTCTTTAACATTCTTCTTTCCTCTTCTTGCTTATCACCTTCTTTCCCCTTCCTCGCATCCTAATCTAATAAAGATCAAGACGAGTAGCTCCAGGTCCAGATATCTCCCTTCGAGATCGCCAGCATCAGTCTAAGTAGCTTAAATTTTTGAAGAAAAAGGTAGAGAAGGAAGGGTGGTTGAAGCAGGACCATAAGAAGTACCTTTAGCATTTCAAGTACCCGGTTCAGAGCCAGGACATCTTTGGCATATCCACCAGCAGCGCCTTTGGCATGATAGGCAGACAACATATCTTGATCCATCGGTAGCAGAGCCACCGAGGGAATCGAGTAATAGAGATCTATATCTTTCTATCGATAAATAGATCTATTGAGAAATGGATATTGATCTGATTTCAAGATCTATGAACAAGAGATCCCTAAATATTCATTTGATAAAATAGATTTCTCCTATTCTCATTTCACTATGGAACAAGGAGCTAAAAGCAAAAAGAAGAACTTGTTAATTATATACCATATTTTGATGGTTGAGTGTGAAAAGAGAGATTCGGGGAAGTTGCTTGATTGGGTGAATTTTGTTCTGCTTTCAACAACTTTAGCATATTTTCTAACCTTCAAACCTACCTAAGTTGCGCATAAATTCCATTTGATCTGTAACCATACATTAATAAATAAAAAAAAAAGGATATGGTAAGATGGATTAAACTTCATAACGCTTAAAAAAATTAATTTACACATAAATTGAACTTCATAAGTTGGTTATAAAAGTAAATGACATTTAATAGTTGTTGACGAAGGAACCCGCAGCCGCTACTCACTCGAGTGCGCACAGGGTAAACCCCGGGCTGACGCAATAGCCTGCAAAACACGTCAGCCGATTAACCACACTTGGCAAACCGTGTGTGACAGGCTCAACCAAGAAGGTTTATGCAGGGAATCGAACTCGTGACCTTGCGGTCCCGCGCTCTACTGCTACACCCATCTAATAGTGATCCTTGGCCGTGAGGTCTTAACGTCCATTAACCATTTTCTTAAAACGGATAGAATCTTGCTTCCTCCATACCCCCTTTAACCAGAATTAGTAAATGTTTGAAATAGAATATATTTTTTAAAATATGTTAAGACATTCAAAAAGGTTGGTATTGTATGTTAGTATGGTGATGGATTTAGGCCATCTTAGGCTTTCTAAACCTAAGTACCTAACTAACAAATTGTCTTAACAATCTTGTAGCACGTGGAAACTCGGAGCAACATGTATAATTGGAGGAATAACTGTTGTATCAGTCTAACCATCTTTTCTTATATGTAAGTTTGATCATGCAGTTTAACTATCTTAAGAAAGTTAGTTTGCCACAAATCTAATTTACAGGTACCATGAAGCTTTTTTTATTTTTAATCTTTTCCTTTGTGTCTTTCTCTTAACTACCTTCATGGTTTTCTCTTTAGGTCATATTTCATGGTTGAAAGACGAGTCTGACCAACTAATATGACCAAATTGAGATAACTTGATCTGATGCTTTATTCATCCCTCTTCCTTGCACGCACCTCCTTTCCTGTACTGATCGCTTCATGTTTCATAAGAATCTGAATTGTTCTTAGATTTAAAACCACAAGACTAGTACGGAGAGAAAAAGCAATACTATAGTAGCAAAAAAAAACGTTGTGAAAGTACAATTTAAGGGTTAACATACTAGTAATTTTTAATAGTTGTATTAACATTTGTGGGCTAAATCAGTCCAAAGATACTCTTAATATTGTAGTGATATTTCTCACTATAGGCCAAATAGGCTCGGCTTTTCCAAAAGAACAAATATATTAAGAGTATCACTACACCCTAAATATAACATCTTTTTCTTACCAACTTGTAAAGTGAACCTTATCTCACACATCCAACAATCTCGTTTAGAACTAAGTACCTTATCGCTATCACCATGATGTATGAGCTTATATGAAGATTATTGTGTGCTTTCCACATTATCTGAGTATTATAGCTACCAACGCCCACATCTTTCTTCTACTATATGTATCGCCAAATAATAAAGTAAAAGCGGTAAATCGGCCTGCTGCACGCCATGACTTCATTGAGCTTGACTTTTTAGCTCTTCATGGCACAACATTAGGCCTACTTTATGCTATTTCCATACTCGTCCACCGAGCCATCAACTTTAGTACCACAGTCAAATATATTTATAATTGTCATTCGTTATAACAACATTTCACTATTATTTTTCGAAACCGATTTATCATGTTATATTTTACTTACCTATAACAACATTCTATCTATAACAACAGTGATATTCATTATAACGATACACTTTGTAATATTACATCTCTATAACAACCATACTCAAATATTATGTAACAATATTTTGTAAGAAATATATTATGTGTATAAATAAAATATTAAAATATTTATGGTAATCATCATTTGATGTCATGCACATAATAAATTTCAAGTACAAATATCTAAAATGGTATCTAGTGACAACAAGTTAAACTTACGACAAACAATTAACACTCATGTCGAAGCATGTAATGATGTTAAGACCTCTACAATTTTTCATTATTAGAGAAATACCAGAATTCTACCTACAGATAACAACTCCAATATGTTAACAGTGAAAATTTAGAATTTGTTAATGATGTTGGTAGTGAATCATCACTTATAGCCCAAATCTCATCTCATAACCAATCAAGCAATGAATGCTGCCATTTATATGGAGTTTGACGCAACACTTCCAATTCCTGAAACTTACAATAATCAAGAGACTATTGCACTAGTGATTGGAGTGGAAGAACAAGAGACAATGGATGCAGAAGGTGACTAAGAAAGTATTGATGAAAAGTGTCACACCCAAAACTGGGGGTGTGGCCGGCACATGGTGCCCTGCTGGCCCAAATGTACTCTGATGACTAGTCTTATGAACAAGTAGAACTTTCGACTGATAAGGTTGTACTGATATATATCACAACAACAACTCTGAATGAAAGAGATTAACCCAACACACATATATAAAATGGGACCAACAAGGTCACAACCTGGTTTAATACAATATAACTTAGCCGACAAGGATATACACCCATACTATACATACCAAAATAAATTTGTGAGTCTCTACGAGTAACTGAACTGACATATGGTTGGGACATGGGACCTACCCATACTGTACATAACTCTACAAAATACTCCATATAAGACCAAGAAGCTCCAGAAAGACGGAGCTTACTTACTGACGAGTAGACTTGACAACTCCTACTAAGGTAGCCTAGCAGAGTGTCTATCAAAACCTGCGGCATGAACACACAGCACCCACGACAAAAGGGATGTCAGTACGAAATAATATACCGAGTATTAAAGCATGAATAACAATATGAATAAGTAAGCTATAAATAAAACATATCAGTAATGTGAAGCAATAGTTGTAAGGGAAAGCATAAGCAACCTGGGGGCCACATGGGGCGAATAATGAAACTCTAAAACTTAATATAACCTGGATAGACTTTTACTGTATATACTATCATCGTCTTATTGATCCTAGGTGTATGTATAAACATGCAATGCAATATGCACCCTAGTTCATATATGTATTGCATAACGTGAAACCCGTTCCATCATATGTATATATTTCAAAATGTGCAAGCCGATCTAATATATGTATTTGTTGCAAAATGTGCAACCCGATCCTCTATATGTATATATTGCGAAACATGCAACCCGATCCTCTATATGTATTATTTCGGAAAGTGTAACCCGATTCTCTATATGATCATAATTGTATGCATGATATCAATTCAAATTAAAGTTATATCAATACAAAATGGGACTCGGGGTGTGAACGTGTCACGACCCGATCCCGGGCCCGTGACTGGTGCCTTACCCCGGGCACCCTAGTGATACTACATCAGAGAAAACCAGCGGAAATAAAAACTTAAACATGAACATGAGACAAGATAATAAAACAGGCCAACCAAACGGTTACCTTCCAATAAAATATATATAAACAACTCTTTCAAAACGAACAGTTTAATCCTTTTTACAAAACCACCTTTGCGGTGCTCTGCACCTCTAAGATTTACAACAACTATGACGGGACGGGGCCGCCATACCCACGAATGTACAAGAACCTACAACTCGGGGAACACATACCAAAAGATAAGCCTCGAAGGAACGAGCTTCCAATCTGTTGAAAGGTGATCCTAGGCGGGGATCGGCGACGATGTACTTACTGCGGCGTGAGCGGCCCGAGGAGTCGATGCAATTACAGTATGTGGCGTAAATCAGTAAATGAAATCATAATAGTCTATATAAAGCGGGAGACATGTATGATGACCAAGCTACGATGCATAACATATAACTAGTTACATCAAGTCGGGGACTCGCCTCCAAATTATCACTGCGTGCGTGGAATTTCTTCCTCATCGCTGGCGGTTTATGATATGTGATACCAAGGGTATACATGAACACGAGTCCCACTGTGTCATAAAAACCGTATAGGACAAGTATAACTACCAGATCCGACCGTACCAATAATATAATGCAACCAAACACGGCCGTCACGGGGCAAGTGCGAGCCGACTCTAGGATACCAAGGCGGTCACGTAGGTGGCGGGGCAAGTCTGGTGACCACGAGGACGAGGCGTATCACGAGACCGTCACTACTGCTGAGCAGGGCAAGTCACGGTGACTCACAGGGTACAGGCCGAATCGATCGTGAGGCAGGGCAAGTCTGAGCGACCACGGGGACAGGCGAGCAAGAAGAAACCTCATGGAAAGCTAGTCCATAAAAATAACAATTCTTGCACAACCAAGGCTATCATCACAAGCATAAGCAAGCTACGCAACAACAATCATAGGCAAGTTACACAACACAAGCATAGGCAAGTTACACAACAACCAGTATAGGCAAGTTACACAACACAAGCTACTTTCATTTTATGCCAAAGTCCGGGTTTTAACACTAAAGTACTACGTACGTTAAATTCCTTTTAAAGAGATCCATTCCTTTTATAAAAGTCACCCGATGTCCGTAGTATAAAAATAGAGTGACGAACATTGTTAAGTAAACAAAAATGCTTTCCTTTGTAAAAATCAAGTAACAACCTTATTTTCCAAACGTTCAAGTTTGCCTAATTTCAAATGCTCAAGTTTCTCATTTTTAGAAAAGGTCTCTTAGTTCATAGTTTTAATCCTTTAAAACATAATTCTCCTTTAATGATTTGAGAAACATATGCCTTATATGTGAGTAGGTTATTCTTGTTTATAATCGATCTTATTAAGCAGCCATGATCTAGGATATGTAATATCATTTTGTCTCATCTTAGCTTATATGCAGATGGAGGTTTCTCGGTTTTTAATACGATACATCATTATTCAATACATTTTCCTTTATTACGCCGCGGTGGTGCAGTCGATACACATTCTCGATTTCCAAATCAGTAAAACATTATCCCTTTAAATAAAACCAAGTACTCATTACTCACGAATGAGGTTTCACACAAACATTCACATTAAACAAATAAGTTAAGTCTCTTATCTTATAAGATCAAGTATCTTAACTTCTAACATCAGTAAACCATTTTCTTTACCTCTCTTAAGACATTATACCTAACTCCCCATAAAGCTAGTATAACTCTTTTTAAAACCTTTAAAACCAAGTGTTACTCTCCTTCAAAAGCGATTTATAAATCTTTTGAAATACATCAAGTTCTTTATTATAACTAGCGATTTATAATTCACATCGATTACCTTTTAAAACCACAAAGTATTTTCTTACCTACATAAAGTCGTTATAACCAACTTCCCATAAAGCGTTATAACACTTTATGTTTTAAAACAATCAAACACAGTTAACACGTATGCGTCACCGTACTACATAGTTCACACATATCATGCTATAAGAGATAGGAAGAGGTTCACATACCTCGCGACGAGTCTTGACTAATAGCAAAACGCTCCAAGTACTTCAAACGTCGGCTACTCCTTAAGCCACGTAGATCGCGCACACGTAGTACTTCAACCTATAAGGCCACAAGCGCTTATTAACATCGTTCCATATTCTCTGAAAATTCGGCACCTCCCCGCAACAAGCGTTAATCTCTCTTTCTGCGAGGGCTACCAAGCCAACGGGGGTTTGCACGCCTAACCGGGCGTGTACAATTTACTCACTGAATACTACACAAGTCTCTTTATGTCTGATCCTATGTAATTACGATTCGTTCTCTTATTTAAATTCGGGCTTAAGTCGCGAGCATTGCGTAAGTATTATTCGAGCTTAAGTCAAAGACATTGCCTTACGGTATGTTCAATTCTATATATAGTATACTTTAACTATATACTCTCTGACATGTAATTTCCAATTACAATGTAAGGTCAAGAATGTTTACCTCGATAAGCCCAAAATTATCCGAAGTTTATATGTCGATCTGAGCAAGGTTTAGCTCTACTCCGAGTGCTCCAATCCGCTCCAAACAACCCTTAGAAGTTCTAACCAACTTCTACTTATAACTTCAACTACGGTGAAGATTTACTTAGGGTTTCGTTTTGCTCGAGGAAAGTATAATGGTATTTTTAGGCTAGTATAAGTGTAACCTTGGGAATACTACAAGGTATTTGGGGCCAAGGTATTTGGACATTATAACAATACTAGGAGAGTATTTCTATACCACTACAAGGGGTATTTATACGAGACAACTAGGCTGGGGGTACCCGGCTAACCACTACAAAGGGGAGGAAACTCTCGGCCAAAGGCCACTAGGAGGGGAGGGGAGGCTTTGGGCGAGAACTACAAGAGGAGGAGTATTTTGAGACTTAGGTAGATTGCTCAATTTTTGGATGAAGAAAGTTCATCAACTAAGGGGGTATTTATAGGTCAAGTGAAGGCCAACCAATGGCCAAGATGGTGCCAAGTGCAAGGCAAGTGTAAGGCCAAGATTAAGCCATGTGCAACCTTATCCATCTACACAAAAATATCCTACCTAACCCTTGACCAAAATTGGGCAACAAAAACGTGCCAAGAATGGCCAATTGCGTCAACCTCTTCCCGATGTGAGGTGACACATGTCACCCTCCGTTTGGTCAAAATTGTTACGTCTCTCGTAAAAATCCGAAAAAATTATAATTGAAAAAGCGGTAATTTTCCCTACTAATGTTGTGTAAAGTTTTCTTATAAAAACGACTCTAACCGGGTGTTGTGTACAAATTTCGAATCTATGCCTACTTTAAGGCTCAAATTGTATCGTCGCCTCACGTATACTCTGGAAATACGGTATAACATTCTCCCCTCGCCAGAAACATTCGTCCCGAATGTTCCTTCTCGAGACGGATAACGATAGAGTTCTTCTAAAAAGTTTCCAACGCCACAACCGCCACGAAACACCCGTAAATACTTACATCCAAGTCCACGAGGAAACACCTCTAACATCACAAACTTTTGTCACCTTGCGCGAGGTTCTAGTGTCACTCGGCGACCCAACAAATGGTGCCGGATCGTGCGATTCTGAGGTCTAAAATATACATCCTTCGCACCTTCTCCCGTCGCAAGAAATGATCATATCTATGCTCGCAATACATGCTCGCCTTTACCCTTACTCGTCGTACTCTTCTCGAACACTTGAACTCTTCTAGTATCGTACCACACTTTAGTCAACGCTCGTTTCCAACCCTTGGAGCCACTACCTCCAAACTTGGTCATCTTACTAGCTTCACTTCTTTACTAAGGCCATTCCGGCCTTCACGACCCGATTCTGGTCGAACATACCCACGAACTCATCGATGGTCATCTAAACTGGGCCTAGCACCCTCGTGACCCTACCACCGGAGGACCACCCAGAGCTGACCCCACTTTGAAAGCCGGCGGGTTGGCCTCAACATGGCCCCAACCCGATCCACTAACGCATCACGCCCTTGTTCCCCGACCTGGAACAATCTGACCTCAACAGGTCATGAAAGCTACCACTTCCATTTAACTCTACTCACGGAAGTGCTCACACAACACATTCTAGGCATAAAATGTATTCGACAAGGATCACTTGCAAAATCACGGTACTCAAGAATACCTTACATCTAACGTCTCAACATGAAATATTCTAAAGTTAACACTTTCAATTCCACCATACAAAAACTTTCAACTAGCCAAGCTTTCTAACTCATAACCATCATAACGCTATCCGAACGTAGCACACAATAATAAGGTCATCATATCATGCATACAAATCTTTAAAGGGTTAAGGATATACCTGAAAATAGGCGGTTCAAAGGACCGCTAAAACTGGGAACTTCCACCGCGACCTCTACCGGGGCCTGCCGGTGTACGAACATCCTGCCTGGCTATGGAAGGTGAAGAACCATAATCGCTCTAGTAGTCCATGCTATCCTGCCCGGTGCTACCCACAGTCGGACAGTCTCTTGCCAGATGGCCCTGTTGGCCGCAAAAATAACAATCTCCCGAGTTAGTACGACACTCTCCTTTATGAAGCTTTCCACAACGGCCACACTGAGACAAGGGCAACCTCATCCGGCGAGCACTCCTGCTCCCCTGAAAATCTGAAACCTGGGAGCCCTGACCTGCTCCTGAATATCTCGAAGGTCCCGAAGGCTGTGGAGGACCACTCTGTACTGGTGGAGGCGCATAACTGGCCTGCTGCTGAGGCGGTCCGCCTCGAAAGTCACCAAAGGACCTCAGCCTCGCCTCTTACGACCAGTCATTCCGTCGATTTATCCTCTCCTCACATCCCAGTGCATAAGCCTGCATGCGGGCAATGTCCATGCCCGGCTGAAGAGCTACACCAGAACAACTCTCGGCTAGGTGATCATCGAGCCCTGTAACATATCGGTGCACTCGATCCTCCATACTAGCTACCAACGCGGGCGTCGCCAATGAGTCGAACTCACATTGTACTCGATCATGCGCGGATTACGTAACACCAAAAATCATGCCCGAGCCCTCCTCATCAGTGGAGGCAAGAAATGTGCAAGAAAGGCCTCTGAGAACTCGTCCCATAAAGCTGGAAGTGCATGCTCTCCCCGGGACAGCTCCCACGAATCAAACCAGTCGACTGCGGTATCACGCAGCTGATGCGAACCTAGGACCACCGACTCGGTCTCCGATGCCTTGATCACTCTCATGATCCATTGTCGCTTCGGATAAACTCCTGCGGATCATCCTCGTGCCTCGACCCATAAAACTCGCGGCCTACAACTCGGAAAATCCGTAGCCTCGAACTATCGATCTAGGGTGAACCACGTGCTCTTTGGGCTGCTGCGTCCGGCTATCCTCAAGTCCGCCACAACCACGGCCATTAATCGGGCCACTTCTTGTAACTCATCTCTGCTCCGGTGCGGGGATGGAGGCTCAGTCTTGTGGTCTCTGCCGCTCTACTCGCGACTCCTCTGCTTTGCCTTGCCACGGGCCGGGTTGCCTTACGGAGGCATAATCGGTAAAAGCGGCACGTCGGAGGGTCAATCTTATCACACGGCTTTAAGGCACGATCTCGTAATGAGAAGAATGGAAACCAATCCTAAATGTCCTGCGACCTCACGATTATAGATGTGGTGCACAACACATCGATAATCAAGACTCTACTGAACCACGGTGCGTAGACACTTTCCGAGGACTAATCGCTCGATACCACTTTTGTCACGACCGATCCGGGCGTGGTCGTGCCTACCGGGCACCCTAGTGATACTACATCGAGAAAACCAGTGAAATAAAAACTTAAACATGAACATGAGACAAGATAATAAAGCAGGCCAACCAAACGGTTACCTTCCAATAAAATATATATAAACAACTCTTTCAAAGCGAGCAGTTTAATCCTTTTTACAAAACCACCTTGCGCGATCTACGGACCTCTAAGATTTACAACAACTATGACGGACGGGGCCCGCCATACCCACTGAATGTACAAGAACCTACAACTCGGGAACACATACCAAAGATAAGCCTCCAAGGAAGCAGAGCTTCCTAATGCGCGAAAGGTGATCCTAAGCGAGGATCGACGACACCGATGTACTTCTACTGCGGCGTGAACGGCCCCGAAGGAGGTCGATCAACAGTACCAAGTATGTGAATCAGAAAATCGTAAATGAAATCATAATAGTCTATATAAAGCGGGAGACATGTATGATGACCAAGCTACGATGCATAACATATAACTAGTTACATCAAGTCGAGGACTCACCTCCAAATTATCACTCGTGCGTGGAATTTCTTCCTCATCGCCGGTTTATGATATGTGATGCCAAGGAGTATACATGAACACGAGTCCCACCTGTGTCATAAAAACCGTATAGGACAAGTATAACTACCGATCCGACCGTACCAATAATATAATGCAACCAAAACACGGCCGATACGGCAAGTGCGAGAGCCGACCACGGATACCAAGGCCACGAGGCGATCGTGGCAAGTACGAGGGCTGACCACTGGGACCAAGGTCAGACACGAGACTTCGTCACTACACCGAACGGGGCAAGTCGAGGGTGACCACGGTACCAAGGCCGAATCATGAGACGGCAAGTACGAGACGACCACCGGGGACCAAGGCCAACAAGAAGAAACCTCATGGAAAGCTAGTCCATAAAAATAACAATTCTTGCACAACCAAGGCTATCATCACAAGCATAAGCAAGCTACGCAACAACAAGCATAGGCAAGTTACACAACACAAGCATAGGCAAGTTACACAACAACCAGTATAGGCAAGTTACACAACACAAGCTACTTTCATTTTATGCCAAAGTCCGGGTTTTAACCCTAAAGTACTACGTACGTTAAATTCCTTTTAAAGAGATCCATTCCTTTTATAAAAGTCACCCGATGTCCGTAGTATAAAAATAGAGTGACGAACATTGTTAAGTAAACAAAAATGCTTTCCTTTGTAAAAATCAAGTAACAACCTTATTTTCCAAACGTTCAAGTTTGCCTAATTTCAAATGCTCAAGTTTCTCATTTTTAGAAAAGGTCTCTTAGTTCATAGTTTTAATCCTTTAAAACATAATTCTCCTTTAATGATTTGAGAAACATATGCATTATATGTGAGTAGGTTATTCTTGTTTATAATCGATCTTATTAAGCGACCATGATCTAGGATATGTAATATCATTTTGTCTCATCTTAGCTTCTATGCGGATGGAGGTTTCTACCGGTTTTAATACGATACATCATTATTCAATACATTTTCCTTTATTATTACGCCGTGCTGTCGATACACATTCGATTTCGAAATCAAAAACATTATCCCTTTAAATAAAACCAAGTACTCATTACTCACGAATGAGGTTTCACACAAACATTCACATTAAACAAATAAGTTAAGTCTCTTATCTTATAAGATCAAGTCTCTTAACTTCTAACATCAGTAAACCATTTTCTTTACCTCTCTTAAGACATTATACCTAACTCCCCATAAAGCTAGTATAACTCTTTTTAAAACCTTTAAAACCAAGTGTTACTCTCCCTTCAAAACGATTTATAAATCTTTTGAAATACATCAAGTTCTTTATTATAACTAGCCAGTTATAATTCACATCAGTTACCTTTTAAAACCACAAAGTATTTTCTTACCTACATAAAGTTGTTATAACCAACTTCCCATAAAGCCGTTATAACACTTTATGTTTTAAAAACAATCAAACACGCTTAACATACACGTACGCCTACCGCATACATAGTGCACACATCTCAGGCTATAAGAGATAGGAAGAGGTTCACATACCTCGCGACGAGTGCCGACTAATAGCAAAACGCTCCAAGTACTTCAAACCGCTTCTACTCCTTAAGCCACGTAGATCGCACCACACGTAGTACTCCAACCTATAAGGCCATAAGGCGCTTATTAACATCGCTCCATATTCTACGTAAAATTGAAGACCTCCCCCGCAACGTTAATTTCCTCCTTTACCGAGGCCGCTACCAAGCCAACCGAGGGGTTTGCACGCCTAACCGGGCGTGTACAATTTACTCACGAATACTACACAAGTCTCATCTGATCCCATGTAATTACGATTCGATTCTCTTATTTAAATTCAGCTTAAGTCGCAAGACATTGCCGTAAGTATTATTCGAGCTTAAGTCAAAGACATTGCCGCATACTATGTTCAATTCTATATATAGTATACTTTAACTATATACTCCTACAACATGTAATTTCCAATTACAACAGAAGGTCAAGAATGTTTACCTCGATAAGCCCAAAATTATCCGAGTTTATATGTCGATCCTGAGCAAGGTTTAGCTCCTACTCCGAGTGCTCCAATCCGCTCCAAACAACCCTTAGAAGTTCTAACCAACTTCTACTTATAACTTCAACTACGGGTGAAGATTTACTTAGGGTTTCGTTTTAGCGACTGAGGGAAAGTATAATGGTATTTTCTGGGCTAGTATAAGTGTAACCTTGGGAATACTACAAGGTATTTGGGGCCAAGGTATTTGGACATTATAACAATACTAGGAGAGTATTTCTATACCACTACAAGGGGTATTTATACGAGACAACTAGGCTAGGGGTACCCACTGGCTAACCACTACAAATGAGGGGACACTCTCGGCCAAAGGCCACTAGGAGGGGGAGAGGCTTTGGACGAGAACTACAAGAGGGAGGGAGTATTTTGAGACTTAGGTAGATTGCTCAATTTTTGGATGAAGAAAGTTCATCAACTAAGGGGGTATTTATAGGTCAAGTGAAGGCCAACCAATGGCCAAGATGGTGCCAAGTGCAAGGCAAGTGTAAGGCCAAGATTAAGCCATGTGCAACCTTATCCATCTACACAAAAATATCCTACCTAACCCTTGACCAAAATTGGGCCACAAAAACGTGCCAAGAATGGCCAATTGCCGTCAACCTCTTCCAATGTGAGGTGACACATGTCACCCTCCCGTTGATCCAAAATGTTACGCCTCTCGGAAAAATCCGCAAAAATTATAAATGACAAAGCCGAATTTTCCCTACGAAAGTGTGGAAACGCGTTCGCCTAAAACGACTCTAACCGGGTGTTGTGTACAAATTTCGAATCTATGCCTACTTTAAGGCTCAAATTGTATACGTACGCCCTCACGTACATACTCTGGAAATACGGGGTATAACAGAACGACATACTATGATGGCGATGGCTCTTTGGCCCTCTTAAAGACTCATAAACCATTTAACTCTACTCTTAGAACGATTCTTTGGTAGACTTAATGACTATATTTTAGAAGCTTCCTTTCGAAGACTTATGATATAACCAATAACCAACAACGAGGATCATAAGAACTGGAATAATAATGAATACTTCTTAATATAAAATTTTGATAGACAATAGAATTGAGTTCTTAGAGTTTCTTTTTAAAACGATAATCTTGTAGATTTCATGCTTTTGAAATAAAGGTATAACCTTACATACCTTATCCACGAAGCTATATGTCATGTTATAAGCTCTTGTATCCTTCACGGCCGATTATCTATGACAAACAGAGGATTGATATCAACACCTAATCCATATTCAGTGGTATCTTAGCGATCACCTTAACTTACAATGTTCTTAGACTTGTTAGAAAAAGGGGTATTAGTGTAATTTGACTCCACGATTCTCCGAAATATATCTTCTTAGGTTTACAATACCAACAATCAATATAATACCAATATAAACTTAAAATTCCAACAAAACATACCACAACACAACATATCTTAATTTCATAAGTCTACGGGTTTCAGTTACGAAAATCCTTTCACAACTTACTCCAAATCATCAATTGACCATAATTATAGATAAAGGAGGTTAGATCTTACCTTTTCACATCAAAACCTTCCTCAAATAGCAAGTTTCCCCGATTCCAAGGGTTACTAAAGTTGTTTAAACACGGGGAAGATTATTTCTTCGATTACCATGTGAATTATTATTCAATTCTTGCATATTTGGGATAAGGATCTATCTATAAATGATTTGACATATTTTGTGAGGGTTTGGAGAGAGTTTATGAACTGAATATTGGGAAGAAATGAGGGTTATATCGACTGACCCGCTTTTAAACCTGGATAAATTTTCCACTACCATAATTTGACAGTATACTCGACGGACCGTCAAACATCCGACGATCCGTCAATATTCCCCGTCAACTTCCTAGATGATTGACGGCTCAGTCAGGGTATTTGGTGGTCTGTCAAATTATTTTACGGTCCATCATCTGTCCTGTCAAGTTGCCTAGTTCCCCATTTTTGTCAAAACGTACTTCCTTCGATCCATTTAACTCCAAACGCTCTGATACCTTCATAACCAAGTTGTAAACCTTCATTATGATACCATAGGGTTGTATCTCTTCTCGGGGCTTCGATATCTATTGAAGACACGACGGGATGCAAAACTACGGGGTGCAATATCCTTTCCCCCTTAGAAACATTCATCCGTGAATGTTAAACATATTCTTAACTTCTAAGGGTTCTAAAAATTCCAGCAGAGTTTACTTCTTAAACATGAATATCCAAAACCTTTTAAAATAGCCCAAACATATATGCAATGTCACACAGGAAAACATAACAATAAAACAATATAAACTAGGCCTCACACGACCATCTATATATCTCAAATGCACCTGTCACATATGACTCAACATTAATACCTAAATAAGACATATGACTTAGAATTGTTTAATAAAATCGAAAATATAGAATCGTACCACACAAATATGGGTATAAACCTTAAGACTAAAATAAGTAGGGATATTTGGACTTCATATCTTCTTCTGCCACCCAAGTCATTTCTTCAGTATTGCCATTACTCTGTAACACTTTAACGAAGGAAAATTCTTTAGTCCTTAGCTTTTCAACATGGAAATCTAGGATAGCTACCAAAATTTCTTAATAGGCAAGATTCTCGGTGATCTTTACATCCTCTATGGGAGTAATACGAGAGGGATCTCCTACGTACTTATGAAACATTGACACATGGAATACCGGGTGAAGTGTTTCCAACTTTGAAGGTAACTTAAGCTCATAAGCCACTCAGCCTATCTTGTGGATGATCTTATATGATCTGATGTATCTGAGGATAAGTTTTCCTTTATTGCCAAACCTCATAACTCTTTCATAGGAGAGACCTTTAAAAATACCCAATCACCAACCGCGAATTATAAGTCGTGGTTTCTAACATCAGAATATGATTTCTGTCGACTCTGTGCTATCAATAAGAATTTTTGAATTAGCTTCACCTTCTCTGCTACCTGCTGAACCAAATATGGATCTATTAATGCAGCTTCTCCGACTTCAAACTAGCCAACTGGGGACCTACACTTTTGCCCATATAATTCCTCATACTTATCTTCATAAGGCAACCCCCAAAACTGAACTGTGCCCGGGAACATATGAAGCATTGGTGGATTAAGCTCAAAATTGTTGGCTTCCATAGCTGGTAGCCTTATATATGTCTGCACACCAGTAACAATTGGATATATGTAATCCCGTAAGCTTTTTGCAGCGGGATTCTAAGCTTATGCCTGCACGAATTTTGGCACTTCTCCATTCAATCAATTATCATTCTGTTGATTTTCCATCGCGGTTGAATCAATAGTTATTTTGTTCCTTCTATTCTGTTTGAACACTTTCTCAATCTCTAGATTCAGAGGAACAAGGTTATATGCTTCTCTTCTGCTTCACATAAAGCAAAGCTACCTGAAATTAATAAAAAACAATACACACAGATCAAAACAAACAATGTGTTCTAAAAAAACAAATTATAAATAAGATTAGTTACTTTGATATTGATAAGAATTTAGTCCTCGACAACGACGCCAAAAACATGTTGTGAATTTTCTATATGTTACGCAAGTGAACGTATCACAATTTGTAATAATCTCGGTAAGACCGAATATCGTCCACAGAGACTGAATTATCAAGTACTAATTAACTAACCTTTCGTTTCTATTTGGAAAACGTTTATGAGTTTTGATTTCTAAACTAGGAATTAACAACTAAAGTAATAAGCAGAAATAAACTAAGAATGAAAATACTTGGAGTTAAATTTAGTGATGAAGGTAATTAGGATTTCCAATATCATCAACTATCCTCTCTATTATTCGTTAATGCAAGACTAGCAATTCTTCTTCTTATCAAGATAACAGGTTAACTGAGGTGTTCTATATTCCGGTTAGGACATATAAAAACTCAACCGAAGTGGGAATTTTCTACATTTCTATGATAAATTCTACCACATAGAAGGATTAAGATCAATAACCTACACGATACACAAGTAATTTAGTTCAAGATTAAACATATGTCTAATCAACTATAGCATATTCAAATCTCCATTTTCAGATCTTGATTTGAAATCATGTAAGTAATGAAAACTAATGGCCAGTAAATTCTCAATCAATAAACACACGTTGATTAGATAATGATAGATGAAGAAGAAATATTAATAATGCATTAAGTCATAATAGAGGTTCAAGCGATTCAACAGAAAATCCTAGTAGAGTACTTAGCTCATAGACATGCTAAGAACGTTAATTAACTCAATATCCAACATGAACTGAATTAAAGAAAAGAAAAAGAAAAGAACTTGAACAATATGTGTCTCTAATTGCATCTTGCCCTATTGTTTCTTGCCTCAAAAAGTATGATCATCCCTAAAATCAGCCTCTCACATCTTATATATCGAAAAACCCTTGTTGGACCTTTCTACCCTTGCAAAAAATTGAAGTTTTTTGCTTATTTCTGTCGTCGGCGCTTCATCCAAGCACAGCGATGCTAAATCACTCAAATGTTACTGCCGGTCAGGCTTGTAGACCCCGAGGGTTTACTGTATAATTTCAGAGCTTTTTGACTTTAACCATTAACCACGTGCGGATTAAGAGGTCTACAACATTCTTCGCTAGGAATTTGTTTAAACTGCTTACCGAACTTCCCAAGACTTCTTTGACTCATCTCTTGTGACCAGCTATGCATTTTTGTCCTCAATAACCGCCTAATTTGTTTTAATTCGCCTTATTCCTTTCTGAATAGATTAAAATATGAAAATACGAAACAACACGCATAATACTATACACAACAATTAAAAGACAATAAAAGACTCCCTAAAATACACTCTAAAACAGTACTAAAATAGACTCAACAATATGTCAACATGAACCTCATATAAATTATGACGCCACATCTTCAGGGCAAAGAATACTGTTGCCAACTCAAGATCGTGAGTTGGATAATTTACCTAATGCTTGTTTAATTGTCTTGAAGCGTATGCTATAACTTTCCCATGCCGCATCAGAACATCTTCTAGGCATACTCTGGAGGCATCATAATAAACCATGTACCCATCGGTGCCTTCGAGAAGAGCTAATACAGGTGCATATGTCAACCTGTCTTTCAATTCTTAAAAGATGCACTCAAAAACATCCGTCCACTGAAACCTAGCTGCCTTGTGAGTGATCTTGGTCATGGGTGCATAGATAGAAGAAAAACCTTCCACAAATCTCCAATAATACCCTGCTACCTAAAAAGCTAGGTACCTCGATAAGAGTCATAAACCTCGACCAATTCCTTACGGCCTCAATCATCTGAGTGTCCACCTTAATACCTTCTAATGAGATAATATGGTCCAAAAAGGTAATAGAGTTTATCCAGAACTCACATTTAGAAAATTTGGCGTACAACTTACGGTCTTGGAACATCTGTAACACCACTCGTAGATGATCTACCTCAGTCCGTAAGCATACCAAATATCATCGATAAACACAATCACGGATATATCAAAGAATGGCTTGCAGACTCAATTAATTAGGTTCATTAAGGTTGCTGGTGCATTAGTGAGTCCAAACGACCACTTGTAACTCAAAATATACATACATAGTCTGAAAGGCAGTCTTCGGAATATCTTTCTCTTTTACCCTTAACCGGTGGTATCCCGACCTTAATTCAATCTTCGAGAAATATCTAGCACCATGCAACGGGTTGAATAAATTATCGATTCTCGAAAGTAGATACTTATTCTTGATGGTGACCTTATTTCAGTTTCCTATAGTCAATACACATCCTTAGGAAACCATATTTCTTATAAACAAACAATAGTGGTCCTTCAGTTCCCTCATCTCAATTGATGTCATTTGATAAGGAGGGATATATATCGACTGTGTATCTAGGAGTACATCGATAGAAAACTCGATCTCCTGCTTTGAAGGAATGCCCTGAAGCTCATCCGAAAATATATCAAAAACTCATTAACTACTGGAACAGACTGAAGGATTAGGGGATATAAACTACTCCAAGGTAGGGCAATTTCAAACTATTACGGTACAATTCCTACAAATTTGTCTTGCTACAATCATCTCACCCACCGGTGTAGCCACTTCATATGGCATAGATAACAATTCTGGTTCAAAACTAAATTTGCTCACAATAAAGGGCGTAATATATGATAGATTGGAGCCTGGATCTAACAATGCATACAAATCATAGGTTAAGATAGATAGTATACCTATAACAACATCCGGGGATGACTTCAAATCTTGATGACATGATAAGGCATAAATGCGGATCTGAGTGTCGCCTGAACTAGAGGATCATCCTCGGCCTCTACCTCTACCTTCTGAGGTCTGGGGTCCAGCACTCTACCGATGGACACTTAATGAGGATGCTTCTATTGATCCTGTCGGCTGGGCTGCATTATCTCTTCCCATGTTTGGACATTGGCGCATGTAATGACCAGGTTCACCACACGTATAACACACATTTCCACCCTGATGAAACTATCTTGGATGTCACCTATCACACTAGCTAGGAGGCAACAATGGTGGTTTCATCTATCCTAAACTTCTTTACTCTTGAAAACTTGAAGCTTTCAAACTCTGCCCCTGCCCAAACTGAGTACGCCTATCATATCTAGGCCCTAGAAACTTGTTACACCCCGTAATTCCAGGACATGTTTAAGAGAATGTACGTAAGAACGTATGACTTTAAAATTTTTGAACGAAAGAAGAATTCGTTATTCTTAAGGAAGTCTTCCGAACCTCGGGAAGAAAAATTGTTCGTTAATGAGAATTGGGTTCTCAAATTTGTTATTTGAGACTTTTAAGAGTTTATCGGAATTATGAAATTTTATTTTTTCAGAGTTGGATATGTGGGGCCCACCCGAGAGATTTTACGTTTTTGTGGGACCCACGAGGTTTCCGATATTTTGACCAATTATGAAAATTTTGGGAAATGAAATATTATGAACCAATAGGAGGGAGACACGTGTCACCCTCCACATGGTCATCTTGGGCGAAATGGATGATCAAAGAATAGCCATATTGGCTTGAGAAAAATGGACCAAGTCAAAGGGTCAATGGAGCTTGATATAATTGACCACATCTTGACCACACATTTGTTTTGATCTAAGCCCTTGGTTGTTGTATATATCACTTACTAGTACAAGACCAATTCTCAACACTTAGAAAAAATCTCACTACTTGATGGTTGCTCTAGGAGCTCTCGGCTTTGAGCCTCAATTGGAAGAACAATTTTTTCATTTGTGGTTCAATAATCCCAATACTTTAAACCAAGGTTCCTAAGGATATTGTAAGGATATCTCAATAGAAAGATTCCGGAAAAACTACGTTTTCACGTTAGTCGCAAGGTGAAAACCTAAGGTGTTCTTCAACTTTGAAGTTGGAAATTGAAGAGAAGTTGGTTATGAGCTTCTAAGGAGTGCTTGGAGCGGATTGGAACGTAAGAAGAGGAGCTAAAAGTTGCTAAGGATCGACTTTGACGCTTGAATATTATTAGGGCTTATTGAGGTAAAATCTTCATCCTCTTAAGTGATTAAAGATTTCATGTTATAGTAGTTGATAAATGAGCATATGATATATAGATTGAAGTTTGAAAAGATTTGGATCATGTCGACATGTTAAAAACCGAAAATGGGCAAGTTAGTTGTTTATGTTGTAATTCAATTTAATTGTTAGATACAATCGTCGCATGTTAAGGAAGAAAGGATTTATAGTTGTTGTAATTGTTATTATGTATATAACATGTTGGAATAACAACTTGGATTAAAAAGTAATTGAACGAAAATTGACATTGTTGTTTATATTGATGGTAGCCGAGAATGACTTAAGTTGTTGGACAGTTTTATATTAATTGTGGGGCAAAATTTTATACGTCCTGTTAGGCGTGTAATTCCCTTTGAATTTTTGAATTGTTGAGCCTTAAATATGGCATTTGTTTATTGATTTTCGGGCCTTGAAAAAGGTGGAAAAGTACGTAGAAACAAAGGATGTGCTGCTCGATTTTCCGTAGAATTAAGAGTCCTTATACTTAGAAATATTCTACGTTGAAATCTAGAAGTTGATAGGCGTATTATGGTCATTATAGGTTGACATTCTACGCGCGGTGTATTCAACTTGGCAAGTGGATTGAGTCGAAGAGGTATGTGGAACTTTTCTTATCTCTTGAGCATGAGTAGCTATAAATGTATAGTACGGTGGATGTACGAGATTTAAATGAATTTAATTTCATTTGGTATCCTTGACTTGTTTAAGAATGTCCAAGTTGGTTGAGTTAGAGAATTAACTCACTTGTTTTAAAGGTTAAAGATGTCTTAGCTTTTAAAGCATAAAGTTAGTATAACGACTTTATGGGAGATTGGTTATAACAATGTTACACCCCGTAGTTTCAGAGTACGTATGTGAGGACGTACGTACGAATGTATAACCCTAAATACGTAAGGGATGAAAATTTTGAATTTCCGACGGAAAATATTCCGAACCTACTAAAGGAAAAAAGTTTACTATTGAGAATTGGATTCTCAACTTTGGTATTTAAGACTTTAAGAATTTATAAGAATTATGGATTTTATTTTCCGGAATTGGTCATGTGGGGCCCACGAGAGAAATTTACGGTTTTGTGGGGCCCACATTATTTTCGAGATTTTTGACATTATGGATATTTTCGGAAGATGAAATATTTTGGACGAGTAGGAGGGCGACACATGTCACCCCCATGTGGCCCTATGGCCGAAATAGGTGTGACACTTGGCTTGTGGCCGTTTTTGTGCCACATGTCTCAAGTTTGTGTGGGAAATGTGTATTGTGGGGCCCACACACACATGTACCCAATATACACCACACACTTGCTCACATCCTAGCCATTGATTGTCCTATAAATACCCCCCCTTAAGCTTGCAAGACTTCATCAAACACTTAAAGATTTCCAAGTCACAAAATACTTCTTCCCTTTGTAGTGCTCTCGGCAACCCCCCCACTTTGTGAAGAACAACTCTTCAATTGTTGTTGTATAATCCCAAATACCTTAGCCAAGTGTCCCTAGTAGTGTTCTAAAGTAATCCCAACACAAATATCCAAGAAATACTACATTTTCCAATAGTCGCAAAATGAAACCCTAGGGTAATCTTAATAGTTTGGATGAAGTGTTAAGAGAAGTTGTTTAGGAACTTCTAAGGGTTGCTTGGAGTGGATTGGAGCATAAGGAATAGGAGCTAACGTTGCTAAGGATCTACTTATTAATCTTGGATAATTTTGGGCTTATCGAGGTAATGATCTTTGTCCTTCTATTGTAATTGGAGATTACATATTGTAGTAGTTTATAATTGAGTATATGATATTGATATGTGGAAGGAAAATTGAAAAGAAATAGATTGTTGGTATATTGTGGGGCAGAATTGTACACGTTCGGTTAGGCGTGTAAACCCTTTTTAGTTGTTGGCTATTGGTAGCGGGCCTTGATAAAAGTGGAAATATATGTGGATACAGGGGGGGGGGGGGGGAGGTGCTGCCCAATTTTACGTAGAATAAGGAACTGTATACTTAGAATATTCTACGAAGAAGTCTAGACGTTGATAGACGTATTTGATTATTATAGGTTGATACTCTACGTGCGGCATATTCGACTTGGCAAGTGGATTTAGCCGAGGAGGTATGTGATTCTTTCTATCCTCTTGAGCATGATTGTTGTGAAATATATAGTACGGTAGACGTACGTGTGTTAAATAAATTTGGTTTCACTTTGATGTCCTTGACTTGAGTTCTAAATGATAAAAACCATGAAATATTTTAAAAAGAGTTATGAAGCATTATTCGGAAGGAAATTGGTCCTTGGTTCTAAAAAGAATAGGTTCTCTTAGTTTTCCAAACGAATATGGTTGTTTTGAATTATTAAAAAGTATAAGTGTTATGATAACTTTATGAGAAGTTAGTTATAACGACTTAAGGAAGATAAAAAGAACGATTTACTTGTTTATAAAAGCCTTATTGTGATTTCTGAAGGTGTGGTAAGTTGGTTTGATAAGTAAACATGCTATGATACTACGGGCGTTAGTGCCTTGAGAATTTCGTGTTAAGGGGGTTTTCTTGTTGGGCTTATGTTGTTTACGATAAGCGGCCAGGTTACATTATATCACTTACCCCCCTGACTTGTTCATGTGCCGCGGGTTAGCTACCCCCGATGCGAGGAATACCTCATGCGGGTCCATGTGACCTATGCAGGCTACGGTAGTCCAGGAATCACTCCAGGTGTGTTACGCCGATGCGAGGAATACCTCATGCGGGTCCATGTGGCCAATGCGGATTGCGGGAGTCCAGGAAATGTCGCGGGTTAGCTACCCCCGATGCGAGGAATACCTCATGCGGGTCCACAACCTATGCGGACTATGATAGTCCAGGATTAGACTCGCACAGTGATACTAGGGGCGAATGGCCCTACTTCGATCATTGGCGGTCTAGAAAATACCGGTTGGGTTACACCTATTTGCTCTTATATATATTGTGGCACTATGTACTGTTAATTGGTTTGTTTCGTACATGTTTGTGGATTGGTTTTTAAAATGTTATGATTTTATTTCGATTTCAGCCACATACTTGGTACTGTTAGATCGACTCTCCTTCGGGATTGGGTTCATGCCGCAGTAGAGGTACATCGGTTGTTGATCCTCGCCATAGGATCACCGCTCGCTGGGAAGCTCCGTTTCTTCGGAGGCTTATCTTTTGGTATGATTCCCTGTCATTGTAGGTTCATGTACATTCAGGGGTATGGAGGGGCCCTGTCCCGTCATAGTTGTTGCAAACTCTTAGAGGTCTGTAGTCCTGTTGTAAATTGGGTTTGTAAATGATGTAACTGTTCATGCTTTGTTAGATATATACAGAAAGGTGACCGTTTTGGTTAGCCTGTTTCTTATTTTATATTGTTCCATGTCTATGAGTTTATTTTCGCTGGTTTTTCTCTGATGTAGTATCACTAATGTGCCCGGAGTAAGGCACCAGTCGCGGGCCCGAGGTCGGGTCGTGACAAAAGTGGTATCAGAGCAATTAATCATCGGAAAATGTCTACAAACCGTATCTAGTAGAGTCTTGATTATCGACGTGTTGTGCACCACACCTATAATCAGGAGGCTACAGGATATTTAGGATTGGTTTCCATTCTTCTCACTCTGAGATCGTGCAATAGAGCTGTGTTATATGTTGAACTCCCTATGACATATTCTTATGTACCAGTTATGCCTCCACGCAAGGCAACCGCGGCCCAGAAGGGCAAGGCAGCTAAGGGAGCTACTAGTAGGACGCAGAGGGTTACGAGGGCACAGGCCCAGTCTTTACCTGAGGTAATGCTTCAGACGACGAGTTCCACAACGCCGCCAAATTTCAAAGAGAGTTTAGAGCAAAGGTGGCTCACGAGACCACTACACTGAGCCTCCACTCACAAACAGAGCGCAGGATATGGGTTACAAGGAGATGACCCAGTTATTAGCCAGGATCGTGGCAAGGCATGAGGATAGACGGGAGACAGTGGTTCCGGTTGTACCCGTAGTTCACCCCAGATCTGATAGTTTGAGACTTGGGACTTTTTGAGTTGCAGCCCACCGGAGTTCTATGGGTCGAGGACTGAGGATGATCCTTATGAGTTTATCCGACAGTTGCAGCGATCATGAGAGTGATCAAGGCCTCAGAGACAGAGTCGATAGTATTGGGTTCACATCGGCTGCGTGATACTGCAGTCGACTGGTTTGATTCATGGGAACTGTCCCGGGGGGAGCATGCACTTCCAGCTGTTTGGGACGAGTTCTCAGAGGCATTTCTTAGCCATTTCTTGCCTCCGCAGATGAGGAGAGCTCGGGCCAATAGATTTCTGATGTTGAGACTGAGCGTGTCACGACCCGAACCCGGGCCCGTGACTGGAGCCTTACCCCGGGCACCCTAGTGATACAACATCAGAGTAATCAGCGGAACATAAAACAAGACATGAAAATATTATGAAGTAAGAAACAGTAATCGGAGAAAACTTGCCTTACGGCATATATATATAGATCAATTTAAAACCGAGCTACATCCCATTACAACTCGCCACAACAAAGATTACTGCACTTAAGAAAGATATGACAACAATGGCGATGGCCCCGCCATACCTGAATGTAAATACCTACAACGACAGGGACTATACCACCGATAAGCCTCCGAGAAACGGAGCTTCCCATACGCCGAATCATGACCCCGAGGACTAGGATCAACGATCGTGTACTCAACTGCGGCATGAACGCACTTCAAGGAGGTCAAGATAACAGGTACCAAGTATGTGAAACTGTAAAGTACTTAAATGAAAACATATCATTTTAAAATCGGTTTTGCAAGTATGTGTGAAACAACCAAGGTAACCGCACATAGTGCCACATCATAAACAAGAGCAACAATAGTTAAAGCAGAATGTGTCTTTTCTAGGTGCGAATGATCGCAGGCCAATTTCCCGTAGTATCACCATGCAAGCCTAATCTCGACTCTCGTAGTCCGCATAGGCCACCACATAGGCCCGCATAGGGTACATAACCCCGCATCGAGGTAGCTACTCGGCATCGCCCCGACCCGCACCGCATGGCCACAGAGACCGCATGACCACAAGCGGCCGCAAACTAACACCGAACTCCGTAGTTCCGCATGGATCCTTGACCCGCATGAGGTATTCTCGAATCATGGTCCTGCATCACCGAGTCTACCCCGACGGAGGCGACAACCTCCGGAAATATGTCAAGAGGTGAGTGATATTATACTAACATAACAGCTTATAGTTACACAACATAAGCACAACAAGAATAATCTCTTTCGCAAACGTTACAAGACACTAACACACATAGCATCATATCACGTCTACTTATCAAATTAACAAGAAAGTATTACAAGGCTATCACAAACCAACACAATCAAGTTATACACACAAGGTACATTCTATTATATGATTAACAAGATCGAGTATCTATTCCCAAAGTACTTCATACATTATCTTTTAAAAGATACGTTACGTTTACAAAAGTCACACAATACCCGTAGTATATGAAAATAGAGTGATTATCCTTTGAAGTAAATCAAAACACTTCTCTTCGTAAATCAAGTAACAACATTCTTTTCCAAATGTTTTAAGTTTGCCTAATTACAATTACTCAAGTTTCTCGTTTTCGAAAGGTTTCGTAGTTCATAATTTTAATCACTTAATGATATAATTCTCCTTTAAAAGCAATTTGAGAAACATATGTCTGATACGTGAGTAGGTTATTCTTGTTTATAACAATCTTATTTAAGCAGCCATGATCTAGGAAATGTAACATCATTTTGTCTCATCTTAGTTTCTATGCAGATGGAAGTTTCTACCGTTTTACTAATACATTATTAGTCAAAACATTTCCCTTTATTAGCGCTGCTGTGGTTTGTTCGATACTTATTCTGATTTCCGAAATCAGTAAAACATTATTGCTTTTAAAATCAAGTACTCATTACTCGCGAATGAGGTTTTACAACATTTTTTTAACAAAATGTTAATTACCAAGTAAAACAAGTTAAGTCTCTTATCTTTTAAGATCAATAAACCATTCATTTTACCATTCTTAAGACGTTATACCTAACTTCCCATAAAGCTAGTATAACTCTTATGTTTTCAAAACCAAGTGTTATTCTTCATAAAAATGATTCAAGATTCTTTGAAGTACTTAAAGATTCTTTATTATTACACATCAAGTCAATTATAAGTCAAATCAGTTACCTTTTAAAACCATAAAGCATTTTCTTACTTACATAAAGCTGTTATAACCAACTTCCCATAAAGCCGTTATAACACTTTTATGTTTCAAACCAATCAAATACGCTTAACACATGTACGTCTACCATACTACATAGTTATACACATATCATGCTAGAAAAGGTAGGAAGAGGTTCACATACCTCGCGACGATTATCGACTAATAACAAAACGCTTCAAGTACCTCAAACCGTCGGCTACTCCTTAAGC
Source organism: Przewalskia tangutica (assembly GCA_029844215.1). Taxonomy (NCBI): domain Eukaryota; kingdom Viridiplantae; phylum Streptophyta; class Magnoliopsida; order Solanales; family Solanaceae; genus Przewalskia; species Przewalskia tangutica. The sequence goes on from CM056724.1 coordinate 51,316,078, forward strand.
CAAGTAGATCGCGCCACGCATGGTACTTCAACCTATAAGGCCACAAGGCGCTTATTATCATCTAGGGCTCATCGTAGAACATTCTACGTAAAAATTCGCAAGACTCGCTATCGGGGCCGGCTACCAAGCCAACCAGGGGGGGGGGGGGGGTTGTACGTCTAAACCGGACGTGCACAATTCTATCACACAGAAAAGCTACACAAGTCTACTGTAATACGGTCCTATGTAATTACAGTTCAGCCCTCTTCTTTCGAAAAGGTTTCTTATAATTCAGGCTTAAGTCAAAAGACATTGCCGATAACTACGTTCATTTCTATATATAGTATACTTCAACTATATATTCTAACAACATGTAAACTCCAATTACAATAGGGGGACAAGATAATTACCTCGATAAGCCCATAATTATCCAAGTATAAATGTCGATCCTGGGCAACGTTTAGCTCCAACTCCGAGCGCTCCAACCCGCTCTAAACCACCCTTAGAAGTTCTAACCAACTTCTACATAATACTCCAACTGACTATGGAGATTTCCCTAGGGTTTCGGTTTTGTGACGGAAGGGAAGTATAATAGTATTTCTGGGCTTTTCGTATAAGTATAACCTTAGAATACTACAAGGTATACGGCTAAGGTAATTTGGGTATAGTAACAATACTTTTGAGAGTATTTCTACCAAGAGGAGGGTATTTATACGAAAACTACTAGGCTAGTGGGTACCCCACTTAGACCACAAGGAGGGTGTATACCCTCTACCTACCCCACTGTGGGGAACTCTCGGCCAAGGGGGGGAGAGGGACTCTCGGCTAAGGCCTCACAAGGGGGAGAAAGAGAGCTTTCAAGACTTAGGCAAATTTATGGATGAATTAGTCTTCCAAAGGGGTGGGTATTTATAGGACAAGCCAAGGCCAACCAATGGCCAAGATCTTGCCAAGTGCATAGCAAGTGTAGGGCCAAGATCTTGCCAAGTGCACACTAGCCAACTAACACAAAATATCCTACCAACCTCGACCACAATGGCCATACTTTCTACCACCACTATTACCGCCTAAGGTGTTCCAATGAGAGGTGACAAGTGTCGCCTCTTGTTGGTCCAAAATGTTTCGTCTCTAAAAATCCGCAAAATTAAAAATGACATAGCCGGAATTTTCCCTACGAAAAGTGGGAAACGCTTTCACAAAAACGACTCTAATCGGGTGTTGTGAACAAAGTTAATTCGGCCAAGCCTATGTAAAAGTTCAAATTTTTCTACGTACGTCCTTACGTACATACTCTGGAAATACGGGGTATAACAGAGCGGGCGGACGGTCCAGGAGTACAACGTAGAGTTTGACTCGTTGACTCGGTACGTCCCCGCTTTAGTGGCATACATGAAGGACAGAGTACATCGCTATGTCACAGGGCTCGATGATTACTTAGCAGAGGGTTTCTCGGGTGTAGCTCTTCAGTCGGGCATGTACATTGCCCGCATGCAGGCTTATGCACTTGGGTGTGAGGAATGTAGAGGCCGACAGATTGACAGATATCAGCAGAAGAGGGCCAGGACAGCAGGGTCCTTTGGTGGCGTTCGAGGCGGACGGCCTCAACAGCAGACTAGATTTGCATCTCACCCGCCAGAGCGCCATTCACCGCCTTCGGATGTCCAGTATTCGGGGCAAGTCGTGGCCCAGTGGCTTCTTTCCAGGAAGCAGGGAACCTAACTGATCGAGAGCACCCTCCTCTCGGTGTGGCCGATATGGTAGATCCCATTACGGGAGTTGTGGTAATACTATGGGAGCTTGTTACACTTGCGGCCAACAGGGTCATATTTCGAGGGACTGTCCGACCAGAGGCAGCGCAGATGGTAGGGTTCATCCTACAGGGTCATTCGTCGGGTCTTCATCTCCTACGGTTACTCACCCCGGAGGGCAGGGTGCTCATGGGCCAGCATGTCGCGGCAGAGGTCGTGGCAAGGGTCCTAGTTCCAGCGGTCCTCAGAACCGCATTTATGCCGTGTCCAGCCGCCAGGACCAGGAGGCGTCACCGGATGTCATCACATGTACATTATTGGTTTCATGTTGTGACGTATATGCTTTGATAGATCCGGGTTCTACCTTGTCCTATATATCTCATCATATTGCTGGTAGAATAGGGATATAGCCTGAGTCCATATAACCTTTTTGAGGTAGCTACGTCAGTAGGTGATTCGGTAGTAGCTGAGCGGGTATATAAGGCTTGCCCAGTGAGGCAGTGACTATATACAGTCGTCAGACCCTAGCCGACTTGATAGAGTTGGATATGACAGAATTTGATGTGATTATGGGTATGGATTGGTTGGCTTCTTGCTACGCCAATGTGGACTGTAGAGAGAGATTGGTACAGTTCCATTTTCCTGGGGAGCCGGTTATCGAGTGGGAGGGGAATACCGTGTCGCCGAGGGGTAGGTTTATTTCTTACCTCAAGGCTAGGAAGATGGTGCAGAAGGGGTACATCTATCATCCGTTCGTATTCGACATGAGGGCTGAGGTGCCATCTATTCAGTCAGTTCCAGTGGTTAGAGAGTTTCCAGATATATTCCCAGTCGATCTCCCGGGTATCCCTCCGGAGAGGGAGATTGAGTTTTGTATTGATATGTCGCTAGACACTCGGCCTATATCTATTCCGCCATACAGGATGACACCGCCGAGTTGAGGAGTCAAGGACCACCAAAGATTTCCGGAAAAGGCTTTATCAGGCCTAGTGTTTCTCCCTGGGGAGCGCCGGTTTTATTTGTAAAGAAGAAGGATGGGACGCTGCGTATGTGTTTTGATTACAGACAGCTGAATAAGGCAACCATCAAGAACAGATACCCCCTCCCCAGGATTGATGATTTGTTTGACCAGTTGCAGGGTGCGAGGTGTTTCTCCATGATAGACATGCGGTCTGGTTATCATCAGGTGCGAGTTAGAGAGACAGATATCCCAAAGAATGCATTCAGGACCCGGTATGGGCACTATGAGTTCAGGGTGATGTCTTTCGGTTTGACCAACGCTCCAGCGGTATTCATGGATTTGATGAACCGGGTGTTCAAGCCATTTTTGGATACGTTTGTTATAGTATTCATTGATGAAATCCTGGTTTATTCGCGCACAGAGCAGGAGCATGCAGATCACTTGAGGACGGTACTTGGGGTCCTCCGGAGCCGATAGTTGTTCGCCAAGTTCTCCAAGTGTGAGTTTTGGTTGGCCTCGGTGGTATTCCTGGGGCAAATTATTGGGGCTGATGGTGTTCAGGTGGATACGACAAAGATAGAGACAGTCAAGTCTTGGCCGAGACCTACTACTCCGACGGAGGTGTGCAGTTTCTTAGGGCTGGCAGGTTATTATCGTAGGTTTGTGGAGCAGTTTGCTTCGATATCAGCACCATTGACTAGGCTGACTCAGAAAACAGCTAAGTTCCAGTGGACAGAAGCTTGTGAGAAGGGCTTCCAGTTACTGAAGGAAAAGTTGACGACGGCTCCAGTTCTTACTCTTCCTGAGGGGTTAGAGGGATACGTGATTTATTGTGATGCCTCGGGTATCGGGCTAGGGTGCGTTTTGATGCAGCACGGCAAGGTTATAGCCTATGCTTCCCGGCAGTTACGAAAGCATGAGAGGAATTACCCTACCCACGACTTAGAGTTGGCCGCAGTTATTCATGCCTTGAAGATTTGGAGACATTATTTATATGGGGTTCATGTGGATATTTATACAGACCACAAGAGCCTCTAGTACATCTTCAGGGAGAGGGAACTGAACTTGCGACAGAGGCAGTGGTTAGAGTTGTTGAAGGATTATGATGTTGACATCCTATACCATCCGGGAAAGGCCAACGTGGTTGCAGATGCTTTGAGTCGTAGATCGATGGGGAGTCTGTCAGAGGTACAACCAGAGAGACAGGACATGGTCCGTCAGATCCATCAGCTAGCGAGCCTTGGGGTTCGTTTGATCGAGACCGATGATAGTGGGGTACAGGTTCGTGAGTTTGCCGAGTCTTATATCGTTGATGAGGTGAAGAGGCGACAGTATGAGGACCGCTTTTAGGTGGGGATAGGTTCATAGGAGGACTTGGTTACATAGGAAGGAAAGGCTTAAACCTGTAGGTCGAGCTTCCTTTTCTCTCTCACTTCGTTCAGTTATGATACGGTATCGAGATACGGCTCTTCGAGAAGAGAAGAGTCTATTTGAGGTAGCGCCTGATGGGGTGCTAAGATTTGAGGGCAGGTTGTGCGTTCCCGATGTAGCATGATTTCGTCAGCAGATTCTTGGGGAGGCACACAGTGCTCGTTACTCTATTCATCCGGGGTCGACTAAGATGTACCATGACCTCAGATGTATGTATTGGTGGGATGGCCTGAAGAGGGACGTGGCAGGTTTTGTTGCTTATTGTCCTAATTATCAGCAGGTCAAGGTTGAGCACTAGAAGCCCGGTGGGCTATTGCAGACTATTGATATTACGACATGGAAGTGGGAGTTGATCAACATGGACTTTATTACAGGGTTACCTCGCACTCAAAGGAAGCATGATTCCATCTGGGTTATTGTCGACAGGCTGACTAAATCAACCCACTTTCTTCCAGTCAGGACTACGTACTCGGCTGAGGATTATGGTAGATTGTATATCAGAGAGATTGTGAGACTGCACGGAGTTCCTATATCGATTATATCATACAGAAGAGCCCAGTTTACGGCTAACTTCTGGAGGTCTTTCCAGAAGGGATTAGGTACACATGTGAGTCTCAGTACTGCGTTTCATTCTCAGACCGACGGACAGGCAGAGCTTACTATCCAGATACTTGAGGATATGCTGCGGGCCTGTGTTATTGATTTCAGGGGTAGCTGGGAGGATCATTTACCTCTTGTGGAGTTTGCGTATAACAACAACTACCATTCTATTATCCAGATGGCGCCTTCTGAGGCCTTATATGAAAGGAAGTGCAGGTCACCGATAGGCTGGTTTGATGTGGGCGAAGTTCAGTTTGTCGGGCCGGACTTAATTCAGCAGACGATGGATAAGGTGAAGCTTATCCAGGAGCGGTTATTGTCAGCTCAGAGTCGACATAAGTCGTATGCAGATAATCGGCGTCGACACTTGGAGTTTGAGATGAACGATTGGGTCTTCCTGAAGGTATCACCCATGAAGGGTGTGATGAGGTTTGGGAAGAAGGGGAAACTTAGCCCAAGGTACATTGGGCCTTATCAGATTGTCCGTAGGGTAGGCAAGGTTGCCTATGAGTTGGATCTGCCGTCCGATCTGGAGGCAGTACATCCATTTTTCAAGTATCTATATTGCGGAGGTGTATCAGAAATCCATCTAGAGTGCACCCGATTTGTGACGTCCAGGTGACAGAAGGGTTATCGTATGAGGAGAGTCCCATAGCGATACTCGATCGTCAGGTTGCTACACCCCGTAGTTCCAGGGTATGTATGTGAGGACGTACGTACGAGAATACGACACGAAAATTTGAAAGGAAGAAAGATGTGATTTTTCGACGGAAAAGTTTCCGGCTTTTGTGAAGGAAAAAGGTTCGTAATGGGAATTGGATTCCCGGATTCGGTATTCGGACTTTTTGGAATATTTGAGAATTATGGAATTTGTTTCTTTCCGGAATTGGTCACGTGGGGCCCACGGGAGAATTTACGGTTTTGTGGGGCCCACTTTATTTTCGGATTTTTGGCATTACGGATATTTTCGGAAAATGAAATATTTTGGACCAATAGGAGGGCGACATGTGTCACCCCTAGGTGACACTTGGTGGACGATTTGATGGACATGTTTCACACGTTTTTGGCATGGAAAATGCCATAAACATTTGGTCAAAGTCTTGAAGATATTTTGTGTAGTAGATGGATAAGTGGGACCCACACACACATGGCTCAATCTAGACCTCACACTTGCTTTGATATTGGCCATTGATTGGCCTATAAATACCCCCTTAGTGCAAGACTAAAATTCATCCACACTTAGAGTTTTCCAAGTTTGAAAAACTCCCTCCCTTTCCTTTGTAGTTCTCGGCTTTAGCCTTGTTTCTTGAGCAAATATTGTCCAAAAATTCTTAAAGTTTTAAGTGTTCTTCCTTAGTGTATTAGGAAGATTATTAACCAAAAGTTAGAAATGATTTCACACCCTAGCCACTAAAGTACCCCTTGGCCGAGAGTTGCCACAATCAAAGCCTAAGTGTTCTTCACTTTTTGGAGTTGAAGTGTTAAGAGAAGTTGTTTAGAAACTTCTAAGGGTTGCTTGGAGCGGGTTGGAGCGTAAGGAATTGGAGCTAAACGTTGCTCAGGATCGACATATAATCTTGGATAATTTTGGGCTTATCAAGGTAATGATCTTTTATCCCCCTATTGTAATTGGATATTACATGTTGTAGTAATGTATAGTTGAGTATACTATATGTAGAATGAATATTGAAAAGGATTGAACTGTATTTACATTGGACTGTATTTACAGTAGACTTGTGTAGTATATCTGTGAAGTAGAATTGAACACGTCCGGTTAGACGTGTAATCCCCTGGGAGTTGTTGGCCTGGTAGCGGGCCTGAGTAGAGGAGGAGATTTATGTGGTTACGGGGGGGAGGTGCTGCCGAATTTTCTGTAGAATAAGGAATCTTGTATTTAGAATATTCTACGAAGAGATCTAGAAGTTGATAGACGTTTTATGGCCATTATAGGTTGAAGTACTACGAGTAGCGTATTCTACTTGAAGCGTGGAAAGGGCTAGCAAGGTTATAGTACTTGGAGCGTTTTGCTAATTGTCGATAACCGTCGCGAGGTATGTGAACCTCTTCCTATCTTTTCTAGCATGATTGTTGTGAACTATGTAGTACGGTAGACGTACATGTGCTAAATGAATTTGGTTGGTTAAAAACATAAAGTGTTATAACGGCTTTATGGGAAGTTTGCTATAACAACTTTATGTAGGTAAAGAAATGGTTTGTGGTTTTTAAAAAAAATAAGAGACTTGACTTATAAATGACTTGATGTGAAGTATTAAGGACTTGGTTTGTGTTAAACAGTTGTGAAACCGCTTTTATGAGAAATGGGTACTTGGGTTTTAAAAGGAATAATATTATATTGATTTCGGAAATGAGAATAAGTATCGAACAAACCACTGCATCGTGAATAAAGGAAAATGTATTGACCGTGTCTAGTAGAGTCTTGATTATCGGTGTGTTGTGCACCACATCTATAATCAGGAGGCTGCATGACATTTAGGATTGGTTTCCATTCTTCTCACTCTGAGATCGTGCCTTAGAGCTGTGTTGTAAGTTGGACTCCCTCTGACGTATTCTTTTATATCAGTTATGCCTCCACGCAAGGCAACCAGAGCCCAGAAGGGCAAGGCAGCAGAGGGAGCTGCGAGTAGAGCACGGAGGGTTACCAGGACAGAGGCCCAGTCTTTACCCGAGGTGGTGCTACAGACGGCGGATTCTACGATGCCGCCAGCCCCAGCAGAGTTTAGAGCAGCAGCAGTAGCTACTGAGGCCACGATATCTGAGCCTCCAGTCCCACGGCCAGGGACAGAGGATATGGGTTACAAGGAGATGGCCCAGTTACTAGTTAGGTTTATGGCGAGACTTGAGGACAGACGGGAGCCGGTGGTACCAGTAGTGCACCCCAGGGCCGATAGTTGGAGACTTCGGGACTTCTGCGATCCACCGATTCTATGGATCGAGCCGAGGATGACCTCGTGAGTTTATCAAGCGATTCTGCGGATCATGAGAGTGATCAAGGCCTCGAGGCGAGTCGGTGGTATTGTTCGATCGGTGCGTGATCTGCAATGATCGGGTTTGATTCATGGGAACTGTCCCGGGGGGAGCATGCGCTTCCAGCTGTATGGGACGAGTTCTCAGGGGCATTTCTTGCACATTTCTTGCCCCCACAGATGAGGAGGGCTCGGGCCGACAGATTTTTGATGTTGAGGCAGGACGGGCGTACGGTTCGGGAGTACAACGTGGAGTTCGACTCGTTGGCCCGATATGTCCCGGCGTTAGTGGCAAATATGGAGGACAGAGTGCACCGCTACGTCACGGGGCTCGATGACTACTTGGTAGAGGCTTGCTCGGGTGTAGCTCTTCAGCCGGGCATGGACATTACCCGCATGCAGGCTTATGCACTTGGGTGTGAGGAGCGGAGAGATCGACGGAATGACCGGATCGTGAAGAGGCGAACAGCGGGGTCTTTTGGCGACTTTCGAGGCGGACCGCCTCAGCAGCAGACTAGTTATGCGCCTCCGCCAGTACAGAGCGGTCCTCCACAGTCTTCAGGGCATCCAGAGTATTCAGGAGCAGGTCAGGGCTCCAAGGGTTCAGGTTTTCGGGGGAGTAGTGGTGTTGACCAGATGAGGCCACCCTTACCTCAGTGTGGCCGTTGCGGTAAAATCCATAAGGGGGAGTGTCGTTCTGGTTCGGGAGGTTGTTTTACATGTGGCCAGCAGGGCCATTTTGCGAGGAATTGTCCGACCAGAGGTAGCGCGGGTGTTGAGACTCGGCCTTCAGGATCTATGGCTGGTTCATCACCTTCTACAGCTATGCGCCCTGCAGGACAGGCCTATGATTAGAGTGAAGCGGTAGATACATGTATATCCTTAACCCTATAGAGATTAGTATGCTTGATATGATGATCTTATTATTGTGTGCTATGTACGGATAGCGTTGGGTTATTGGTGAGTTAGAAAACATGGGTAGTTGAAAAGGTAAGTATGGGGGTATGGAAGGTGTGAACCTTAGAATATTACACGTCGAGACCTTAGGTGTAAGGTCGTCTCGAGTAGAAGATTTTTGCGGGTGATCCTTGTCGGAGAGCATTATATACATAGGGTGTACCAGTGGGATAATTCCTTGGGTTGTGTAAGATGAAAGTGGTAGCTTTCAGGACTTGAATAGGTAAGATTGTTCCGGATCGGGGAATAAGAGTTTGGCGCGATTATGGGTCGGGTTGAGGACCATTCGCGGGTCGACCCGCAGCCCGGTTTGGGGTGGGGTCAGTTCGAGGTGGTCCCGCCAGGTGGTAGGGTCACGAGGGTGCTAAGCCCAGGTTTAGGTAACCATCGTAAGAGTTCGTGGATACGTTCGACCAGAATTGGACCATGAAGACCGGGAATGGCCTTAAAGGAATTTGAGGCTAGTAAGATGACCAAGTTTGGAGGTAGTGACTCCAACGTTTTGGAAACTGAAGTAATGACTGAAGTGGGGTAAGTATACTAGAAAGAGTTCGGGTGTACGAGAAGGGTACGACGAGTAAGGAAGGAAGCGAACATGTGTTAAGATGATGGAAGTGATCTTTTTGTGAAGTGAAGGTGCGAAGGAAGTAGCCTTTAGACCATGGGTGGAAGCTTTTGTGATCTTAGAGGTGATTCCTCGTTGGCTTGGATTTGGGTTTTCGCGTGTGTTATATTATGGCCAATGGTGGCATAATTGGTTTCGTAAGTATAGTAGTGGAGACTATACCGGCGCGTGTACTTTGGAGACTTAGAAGGAACATTCTGGACGAATGTTTCTAAGGGGGGAAGAATGTTACACCTCGTAGTTCCAGGGTATGTATGTGAGGACGTACGTACGAGAATACGACACGAAAATTTGAAAGGAAGAAAGATGTGATTTTTCGGCGGAAAAGTTTCCGGCTTTTGTGAAGGAAAAAGGTTCGTAATGGGAATTGGATTCTGATTCGATTCGGACTTTTGGAATATTTGAGAATTATGGAATTTGTTTCTTTCCGAATTGGTCACGTGGGCCCACGAGAATTTACGATTTTGTGGGCCCACTTTATTTTCGGATTTTTGGCATTACGGATATTTTCGGAAAATGAAATATTTTGGACCAATAGGAGGGCGACATGTGTCACCCCTAGGTGACACTTGGTGGACGATTTGATGGACATGTTTCACACGTTTTTGGCATGGAAAATGCCATAAACATTTGGTCAAAGTCTTGAAGATATTTTGTGTAGTAGATGGATAAGTGGGACCCACACACACATGGCTCAATCTAGACCTCACACTTGCTTTGATCTTGGCCATTGATTGGACTATAAATACTCCCTTAGTGCAAGACTAAAATTCATCCACACTTAGAGTTTTCCAAGTTTGAAAAACTCCCTCCCTTTCCTTTGTAGTTCTCGGCTTTAGCCTTGTTTCTTGAGCAAAAATTGTCCAAAAATTCTTAAAGTTTTAAGTGTTCTTCCTTAGTGTATTAGGAAGATTATTAACCAAAAGTTAGAAAAGATTTCACACCCTAGCCACTAAAGTACCCCTTGGCCGAGAGTTGCCACAATCAAAGCCTAAGTGTTCTTCACTTTTTGGAGTTGAAGTGTTAAGAGAAGTTGTTTAGAAACTTCTAAGGGTTGCTTGGAGCGGGTTGGAGCGTAAGGAATTGGAGCTAAACGTTGCTCAGGATCGACATATAATCTTGGATAATTTTGGGCTTATCAAGGTAATGATCTTTTATCCCCCTATTGTAATTGGATATTACATGTCAGTAGTAATGTATAGTTGAGTATACTAATGTAGAATGAATATTGAAAAGGATTGGACTGTATTTACAGTAGACTTGTGTAGTATATCTGTGAAGTAGAATTGAACACGTCCGGTTAGACGTGTAATCCCCTGGGAGTTGTTGGCCTGGTAGCGGGCCTGAGTAGAGGAGGAGATTTATGTGGTTACGGGGGGGGAGGTGCTGCCGAATTTTCTGTAGAATAAGGAATCTTGTATTTGGAATATTCTACGAAGAGATCTAGAACTTGATAGACGTTTTATGGCCATTATAGGTTGAAGTACTACGAGTAGCGTATTCTACTTGAAGGGTGGAAAGGGCTAGCAAGGTTATGGTACTTGGAGCGTTTTGCTAATTGTCGATAACCGTCGCGAGGTATGTGAACCTCTTCCTATCTTTTCTAGCATGATTGTTGTGAACTATGTAGTACGGTAAACGTACATGTATTAAATGAATTTGGTTGGTTAAAAACATAAATATTTATAACGGCTTTATGGGAAGTTTGCTATAACAACTTTATGTAGGTAAAGAAATGGGTTGTGGTTTTTAAAAAAAATAAGAGACTTGACTTATAAATGACTTGATGTGAAATATTAAGGACTTGGTTTGTGTTAAACAGTTGTGAAACCGCTTTTATGAGAAATGGGTACTTGGGTTTTAAAAGGAATAATATTATATTGATTTCGGAAATGAGAATAAGTATCGAACAAACCACTGCAGCGTGAATAAAGGAAAATGTATTGACTAATTAATTACTATTAAAACCAGTAGAAACCTCCATCTGCATAGAAGCTAATATAAGACAAAATTGTATTACATTTCCTAGATCATGGCTGCTTTAATAAGAATCATTATAAACAAGCATTAATTTTCTTAAATCTCCAAAGTAAGGAACTTGATTTCTAAAAGAAAAGAGACTTGAGGAATTGAAGAGTTTTTGGTTTAAAAGAAAGACATGGTTTTGTCTTAAATTGGTTTAAAACATAAAGTGTTATAACAACTTTATGGGAAGTTAGTTATAACGACTTTATGAAACAAGAGAATGGTTTTATCATTAGTTTTAAAATGGTAACTTGACTTTAAAAGGAGAAGTGTTTTGGTCTAAAAAGAAGGCATGGTATTGTCTTAATTTGGTTTAAAAAGGAAAGTATGGAAGTTGTTTTGGTTTACTTAAAATGATAGTCACTCTATTTTGATAATACGGGCATCGGGTGACCTTTGTAAAAGAAATGGATCTTTTAAAAAGAATTTAACGTAAGTAGTACTTGGGGTTAAAACCTGGACTTTGGCATAAAATTAAAGTACCTTGAGTTGTGTGTAACTTGCCTATGTTTGCGTGTGATAGCCTTGTCGTGTTAGTATTGTATTTCTATACCACCGCGTCTCTCGATGGAGGGCCGGCTGATTTGTTATGATCTTACTTGGACGCATTCACGGCGACGGAGCATTCCACTGCACGCTTCGTGATTATTATTCCATGGACTAGCTCCAGCGAGGTTTTACTAATTCGTCTTGGTATCTGGTAGTTGGCTCTCGTACTTGCCCCGGTCGTGGCTGATTCGTCTTGGTATCTGGTAGTTATCCTTCGTACTTGCCCCTTTCAGTTTTGTGACGAAGTCTCGTGATTACGGCTTGGTATCCGTAGTTAGTTCGTATTTGCCCCGCCACCACGTGGCGCAGTGGTATCCGTAGTTGGCTTTCACTTGCCTCGGGTCACCGTGGTATGGTTATGTAGATTTGTTGGTACGGCTTTGGTATCCGTAGTTGGCTTCGTGCCCGCCATCGATTGAGGACGCGACTTTGGTATCCGGTAGTTAGCCTTCTTGCCCAGACGATTGTTATGACACAGTGGGACTCGTGTTCATGTACTCCTTGGTGTTACATCATGCATCGCGGTGAGGAAGGTATTCCACGGGCACGAATGATGAGGTGGGCGTGAGACCCATATTTATATTTGAGTGATGACTTTGAGGGCGTGAGTCCCTGACTTGACATGACTGCTTATGTCACGACCCGAACCCCGGGACTGGTGCCTTACCCGGGCACCCAAGTAGACATACATCAGAGTAATCAGCGGAATATAAAAACACAACATGAAACAATGTAAAAGAGACATAGTTTATCTGAGGAAAAGTTGCCTTTCGGCATAATATATATAAATACCCAAAGTGAACAGTTACATCCCAACTTTACAACGGGACTACGCACTTAAGGAAGTAAAACAACTATGGCGGGACAGGGCCCCACCATACCCTGAATGAACATAAATATCTACAATCATCAGGGACTATACCAAAGATAAGCCTCCGGAGAAACGGAGCTTCCCAAAACGCTGAACTGTGATCCTAAGAGCGGGGATCAACAACTGGTGTACTTCTACCTGCGGCATGAACGCAGCGGGCGAGGTCGATAACAGTAAAGTATGTGAAACTGAAAATACTGTAAATGAAATCATAGTAGTCTATATAAAGCAGGAGACATGTATGATTGTTACACCCCGGAATTTCAGGATATGTTTATAAGAACGTTCGTGAGAACAAAAAGATGTTAAGATTTGAGTCGAGTAAAAATTTATCGGAATTATGAAATTGACGGAAAACGAAATATTGCGACGAATGAGAGGGCGACATGTGTCACCCCCCCTTAGTGTCTTGGATGAAATTTACCATGGGCAAAAGGGTCATTTGACCATTAGTGAGATGACCAAGTCTTGCAAATGGCTTAGCTTGACATAGTTGACTAAAAGTCCAAGGGCCACTTGGGCAAGATCCATGTGAAACTCATCCGAACCACCCATTTGTTCTAATCTAGACCCTCCAATTGGTTATATATATGTACTAGTGTAAGACAAGCTTCAACACTTAGTCAAATTTTTACAAAAATCTTGAAGAACCTAAAGGGGTGCTCTCGGTTTTGCTTGAGGGTTTCAAGAATTTTTTTTGTTTGTTGTCCTATAATCTCCCAACTTTAAACCAAGGTACCTAAGGGTATTGTAAGTGTTTCTCAATAGAAAGATCCCGGAAAAATGGTGTTTTCGTATTAGTCGCAAGGCGGCAAGTTAATGAGTTCTTCAACTTTGAAGTTTGAACTTGAAGATGAGTTATTCATAAGCTTCTAAGGGTTGCTTGGAGTGGATTGGAACGTCGAAAGGAGGAGCTAAAGTTGCTAAGGAGCAACTTGTGATCTTGGATCATATTTGGGCAAATGAGGTATAATCTTCGTCTTACTTTTGTAATTGAAGATTCCATGTTGTTATAAGTTAGAAATGATCATGTGATATGTGTTATGAAGTTTGATAAGTATTATGGAATTTTAGGAGTCCAAAACCGAAATGGCATGATTAGCCTTTTGAAATTGAAATACAATTTTGGTCGTTAATTAGAATCGTCGCATGTTTACCTACTTGAGGATTGTAGTAGTTGTAATCGATTGCGGCTTGATATCATGTTATACTAACCACTTGGATTGAAAAGGGATTTGGAAACGATTTGTATTGTTGTCCCTATGTTTAGCCGAATGGACATTGTAGTTTTGACTAGTTGTTTTACATTGTGGGGCGGAATTTTACATGTCTTGTTCAAGCGTGTAATCCCCTATTGTTAACTACTTTGTTGGGCCTTAAATGTGGCTTGTTTGGTTATTGAATTCGACCTTGAAAAAGGTGGCAAAGTGAGTAGAAACAAAGGAAGTGCTGTCCGATTTTCCGCAGAATTTAGTGACTTGCACTTGGAATATTCTACGTATGAAACTAGAAGTTAATAGACGTACTATGGTCATTATAGGTTGGCATACTACGTACGGCGATTGGACTTAGCAAGTGGATTAAACCGAAGAGGTATGTGGAACTTTCTTATCTCTTGAGCATGATTAAGTTGTAAATGTATAGTACGGTAGACGTACAAGATTTTGACAATCTAGTCTATTTGTTATCCTTGGCTTATTTTAAGAATGCCAAGTTGTTTGAGTTAGGGAATTAACTCACTTGTTTAATATTTAAGGATATCTTGGTTTTCAAAAGTTAAGAGACTTTAAAAATGTTGAAAGTATTTTGATACTTGTTGTTATGGAAAGTTTAAAGAGTGGTTTACTCTAAGTAATTTAAGTATGTTAAGGGACTTGAAGAGTTTTAAAGTATGTGATACTTGTTTCGTTTTAAACGTATAAGTTCCTTGGATAGGAAATTGTACTTGACTAAGGCATAAAGTGAATATAACGACTTTATGGGGAGTTGGTTATATTGGCTTTATGGAAAGATAAATGGCTTGATTTATTGAAAGACAATTTGATTTAAAGGCATCAATTGCCTAAGGTTTTTACGAGAGAAGAAGTCACTTGATTTAGAAGCCTAATTTTTTATTTCTAAAAGTATTGTGACTTGTCTTGAAAAGAAATTGTAACTTGATACTACGGTTATTAGTATCTTGGAAGTTTTATAATGAAATGAGTCATTTTAAAAGAATAGAAGTACGTAGTACTTTGGGTTAAATTCCCGGATTTTTTATATATATGATAGTGCCTTAGGTAAACTAAAATGAGAGTATATATAAACAAGAATAATAAGAAGTTAGGGGATTTCTTAACTTGCTTATGTATTGTATGATAAGCCGGTAGTGCTTATGTTATGTGTAGTAGCCGGGTTTGTGCTAGTGATATATTATTCGTTGCGGGGTCATTCCCCGGGTTTGTGGCATTGCATATTTCCGTGGATTTGCTACCCACGATGCGAGGAATACCTCATGCGAGTCCGTAAGGGCTTATGCGGGTGAAATAGTCCCATGCGGGCGGGTCCAGCCTATGCGAGGAATACCTCATGCGAGTCCGTAAGGTCTTATGCGGGTGAAATAGTCCCATGCGAGGAATGCCTCATGCGGGTCCACGCGATCTATGCGGGTGAAATAGTCCCAGGAATAGGATTGCTTAATGATACTGCGGGCGGATTGTCCTGCTTTGATCGTGAGCTTTCCTACTTTATATTGTAAGTATACTCCTATTTACTCTCATTGTTAGTAAGACACATTGTACTGTTAATTGAGTTATCATACATGTCTCCAGTTTTATTTTAGACTTATGATTTCGTTCTGATGCTTCTGTTCACATATTTGGTACATGTTGTGTCGACCTCCTTGGGCTGCGTTCATACCGCAGTAGAGTGCAGGTCGATCCTCGCTCTTAGGGTCACTTTGTTACTTGTTGAGAAACTCCTTTATTCCGGAGGCTTATCCCTGGTATTGTCGGTTATTGTACATTCAGGGGTATGGCGGGGCCCTGTCCCGCCAGAGTTGTTATTCTTAGAGGTCTGTAGTCACATTGTGGATTGGGTTGAAGAAGAAAAATGTACTATTTTATTGATATAGTTTTCAGAAGGTGGCCTTATCGGCTAGTCTGCTGTTATTTTATGTTTAAGTACTTTTTCAGTTGTGTATGTTCCGCTGCTATTCTCTGATGTTTACCGAAAGGGGTGCCCAGGTAGGGCACGATCAGCGAGCGGTGGTCATGACAAAAGTGGTATCAGGCGATTAGTCCTCTGAAAGTGTCTGAGCACGTGTCTAGTAGAGTCTTGATTATCGATGTGTTGTGCACATCTATAATCGTGAGGCTGAGACATTTAGGATTAGTTTCCATTCTCACTCTAAGATCGTGCGATGAAAGTGTATGGTTAGGGTCGTCTCTCCCTAACAAGTTTTGTTGTTTGCAGCTACGAGAAAGGCAGCAGTGACCCAGGAAAGATTATGCGGATTGCGTATCCAGGTTGGTAATGTTTGTAGTATAGTTGGTATTGGGACATACAACTATACGGATTTATGTATGGGGGTCACATATGTGTTGCCTAGGATGATTTTAGATTACCAGGATTTGGTAAAGACTAAAAAAATACCGGGAAGGTATGAAACAGTTTAATGAACTCTCATCAAGGTTTTACGTGCTAATTTGAGATAATTAGGTGATGATGAGTTATGTGAGAATGAAATGGACCCTTAAGAAGTTGTTATTAAGGAACTTAATGGAAGACTATGTTAGTAACTTAAGCTACATGGTATGCTTAAGGGAATGGTACGGGTGAGATCCGTATGGAGTAAGTATGGTTGTTGTGGACAAGACAACCCTGTTATACCCCGTAGTTCTGACCCTACGTATGGAAACGTACGAAAGTATGTAAGACTTAAAATTTCCGAAGGACAGGTTGACGGGTCGTTCCGGACGGTTTTTAGTCAACTTTGAGGCGGGTTATGACCCGATTCGTTGAGAGTTCCTAAGTATTTTAAAGGCCTAGGACGTAGTTCGTTGAGTCTTGATTCCAACGCAACCAACCGCTAAATCGATAGGCGTCGGGTAGAAAGTTATGAGAGTTACAAGTTCGGGCGCATCGGGCGAAATGCGTTCGAGCAAAGCGGCGAGCGCGGCGCCAGATGCGAGGCGGCGCCTAAATCGAGAGGTCGCGAAGTTGCAGCGCCGCGGCTCAGGACAAGCGGGCGCGCGAAAGTTCGTAGAGCTGCGGAAGTTTTAGCGCCGCTTGGCCAAGGCAGAGGCGGCGAAATTTGGGCGAAAAACTTAGAAAGTCTGATTTTTGTTTTAAAAGAAACCATGGGAGGGTGACAAGTGTCCCCCCCCCCCATCTGATTTTCTGGTACATGCAATATATTGACCCAGGCTTGGTCATTCGTCCCCTCGTTCATCTTCCCACGCTCTCTCCCTCGCTCTAAAATCTGCTCCTCCCTCTCTAAGAAAACTCAAGAAAAATCTGAAAGTTAAGAGCAAGAAAAGGAAGCTTGTGGTTAGCTTGTTGGCATTGTTGTGGTGGTGTTCTTGGCAAGGAAGCTAGCAATAGTTGGAATAAGTTTTGGCTAAAACTTTAAGGTAACATTTCTTCCTTTAGAATTAGTTCTAAGTGTTGCATGTTTAGAAGAAAGAACTTGTGGTAGTAAATAATGCTTCTAGAATCTTTGCATGTTAGAAATGTGGTTTGGGTATGAAAGAAATGGCTAAGAAGTGATTATGAGCATGTTGTAGCCTAAAAACTACCTTAGAAGTGATAAGTGAATTGTTGTAACTAGTGGGGCGAATTTTACACACCCAAGTATGGATGTTTAATACAATTTAAAATGTTGGTTTGTTTATGATTAATTGTTGTTTTTGGATGATTAATTCGGCCTTGAGAAAAGGTTGCAAAGTTAGTAGAAACAAGGGAAATGCTGCCCAATTTTCCATAGAATTTAGTGACTTAGAACTTGGATTGTTCTACTTTGAGATTAGAGGTTAACAAGCGTATCATGATTATTTTAGGTTGAATATTACTTGCGGTAGTTTGGACTTGGCAAGAGGATTGACCAAAGAGGTATGTGGAGCCTTCCTATCTCTTGAGCATGAATAGATGTAACTATGTAGTACGGTAGACGTACAAGATTTGGTATTCTTACTTGTTTTACGTATATAAAGACTTGTTTCGTTTTAAGAATGTATAAGACCCTTGGTTAGGGGAAAAGTATAACTTTACTAAAGTATAAGGTTAATAAGACAACTTTATGGGAAGTTGGTTTATTAACTTGATAAAAGGTTAATGAGGAGAGATTTACTCTAAGTAAGATAAGTAAGGGCAAATGACATGAGTTATGAAAGGCAAATTGGTTTAAAGGCACCAATTGCCAAAAGGTTTTATGTATAAGAAAGGGTCACTTTTAAAAGAGTTGAAGTATGTAGTGCTTGGGTTAAATGCCCGGTTTTCTTGTTATTAAAGATATGATTAAGTGCCTTAACTAAAATGAGAGGGTATATGAACAAGACTAACAAGAAGTTATGAGTTTTCTTAACTTAACTATGACTATGATATGATGATTATTTGAGCTAGGGTAAGAGTATAAATGAGGGGCAAGCCCCAAGACGTTATACCACCTTCTCCAGGGTAAGAGTATGAATGAGGCAAGTCCCAAGGCGTCATACCACCTTCTTCGATGTAAGAGTATAAATGAGGAGAAACCCAAGACGTTATACCACCGCTTGATGTAAGAGTATAAATGAGGCAAGCCCAGGCGTTATACCATCCGCGGGTAAGAGTATAAATGAGGAAAACCCCAAGACGTTATACCACCTGTTCGTGGATTTGCTACCCACGATCGAGGAATACCTCATGCGAGTCCTTGTGAGGCTTATGCGGGTGAAATAGTCCCGAGTAGGAGTGCTTATTGATACTACTGTGCGGTATCCGGTTGTGATCATGAGACCCTATTTTATGCAGATTTTATATATATATACTTGTCACTCATTGTTAGTAAGACCACGAAAAGGTATTTCGACTATCTTCCATGACTACGATTTACTTTTAAACTATGTTGTTATCATTCTGATATTTTCGGCTTTACATACTTGGTACATATGTGTCTTGACCCCCTTCCTGGCCGCGTTAAATCTGCGCAGTAAGGGTAAGAAGATTGTGGATCCTCGTTCCTAGGATCATTGTTCCGGTGTCAGAAGCTCCATCCCTCCGGAAGCTTATTTTGTTGGTACGGTCTTTCCCTGATGTTATAGACATTGTGTATATTCAGGGGTATGGCGGGGCCCTGTCCCGCCACAGTTGTTATCTTTAGAGGTGCAGGCCTTTATATATTTTGGGCTATAAGAACGGTTGTATTACAAATACTTTGTTTAAGTATGTTTATGGAAGCGACACTTATCGGTGGCGATTATGACTTACCCTTTTTTTATGAAGTTATGTGTTGTGTTATGTTCATTGCTATTCTCGACATATACGGCGAGGTACCCAGTAGGTACTAGTCGCGGCCGAGTCGTCGTGACAAAAGTGGTATCAGAGCAGTTAGTCCTCGGAAAGTGTCCACAGACCGTGTCTAGTAGAGTCTTGATTATCGGTGTGTCGTGCACCACATCTATAATCAGGAGGCTGCAGGATATTTAGGATTGGTTTCCATTCTTTCACTCGAGATCGTGCAATAAGTGAGTTATAGGTTGAATCTCCCTTGATGTTTTCCTTTATGTATCGATTATGCCTCGCAAGGCAACCGCGGCCCGAGAAGGGCAAAGCGGTGAGAGTCTTTGCTAGTGGGACGCGGAGAATCACGAGGGCAGGCCCAATCCTTACGAGAGATGATGTTTAGGCGGCGAGTTCCACGTCGTCGCCCGACCTCAACGAGTTCGAGGCAGCGGGGCGGCCTCACGAGACGCGGTGCGAGCCTCGGCTCGCGATCGAGCGAGTCACGAGAGATTATAGGAACGGTTGATTCTTGGCAGCGTAAAGTGGCGGCGGCCCAGCGGGAAGCGGCGGCAACCCCAGAAGCGGATTTTACGGATTGGGATTTCTTGGGTTGTCACCCACGAAGTTCTATGGTTCGAGATTTGATGAGATCGCGAGAATTTGTCCGAAGCGATTCTGACGGACCATGCAGTTCTTAGGGCATCGGTAGATGCATTATACTAAACTGCTTCACTTCTGCGATATTGCGTTGAACTGGTTTGAGTCGTGGTGCTGTCGAGGCGAGATGCTCTTCCAGTGATTGGGAGGAGTTCACAGAGGCGTTCTAGACCATTTCTTGCCCGGAGGTGAGGAGAGCCCGTGTAGATAGGTTCTTGACCTTGAGACGGGGCGGGAGGACTATCGGTCTGACACAGTTTGACTCCTTGGCGGATATCGCACACCATTGTAGGCGATATGGCGACGGGGTTCATAGATACGTGATGGGGCTAGACCGTCACATGACTCTGCATGCTTGGGGTGGCTCTTCACCGAGATGGATATTTCGGGATGCAGCGCATCTGCGAGGATTGAGGACAGAGAGAGGCAAGATCAGCTAGATATGGGTCAGCCCAAGAGGGCCAGGACAGCAGGGTCTCAGGGCGGTTCTCGAGGCGGGCAGCCTCAGCAGCAGAATAGGTCCACATTCCAGCCCGGCCAGAGTGCTCCTTCTCGATTTTCGGCGGAGATCGTCAGCGAGGTTATTCGGGAAGCGGTCAGCGCTCCAGACTTGAGTTTTCGAGGCGAGACCAACACCAATCGAGACCACCCTCATCTTGGTGCGCTCGATGTGGTAGGTCTCATCCAGGCGAGTGTCGTAGGGGTTCGGAGCTTGTTATTCTTGTGGCAGCGGGGCCATCCCGAAGAAGGATTGTCGTCCTTAGGCGGCGGAACGTCACGCAGTTGGCCAGCGAAGTGCATTCTTTGAATCTTCATCTTCTATGGTTAGACGCCGGAGGCGAGGTGCTTATGGGCAGCGAGCGCGGCGAAGGTCGTGGTAGGGGTTCGATTCTAGCGGTCCTCGAGCGCATATATGCTATGTCGGTCAGCGGGACCGAGGCGTCACGGATGTCGTCCGCAGTACATTATTGGTTTCTTCTTTGTGATGTATATGCTTTGATAGATCCGAGTTCTACCTTGTCCTACATATCTCCTCATATTGCCATTAGAATAGGGATAGAGCCCGAGTACATAAGACCTTTCGAGGTGGCTACGCCGATGGCGGTCGATGGTAGCCGAGCGAGTGTATAAGGCTTGCCCGTGACTATAGATAGTCGTCAGACCCTAGCCGACTTGATAGAGTTGGATATGACAGACTTTGATGTGATTATGGGTATGGATTGGCTAGCATCTTGCTACGCCAATATGGACTGTAGAGAGAGACTAGTTCGGTTCGGTTTCCGTGGCCGTTATCGAGTGGAAGGAATACAGCGTCGTAGGGTAAGTTTATTTCTTACCTCAAGGCTAGGAAGATGGTGCGGAAGGGTATATCTACCATATGGTTCGGTATTCGACGAGGCGAAATCTGGACCTTCATCGATTCGGTCGTTAGAGAGTTTCGGATGTATTCCCGGATGAGCTTGGGTATCCCTCCGAAAGGAGATTGAGTTTTGCATTGATTTGGCGCGGATACTCGGCCGATATCTATTCCGCCATATAGGATGGCACTGCGAGTTGAAGGAATTGAAGGACCGGTGAAAGACTTATTGGAGAAAGGCTTTATTAGGCCAAGTGTTTCTCCCAGGGAGCACGGTGTTATTTGTAAAAAGAAGGATGGGGCCAGCTGCGTATGTGTATTGATTCTGAGCGGTGAACAAGGTAACTATCAAGAATAGATATCCTCCCGGGATTGACGATTTGTTTGACCAGTTGCGGTGCAAAGTGTTTTCAAGATAGACCTACGGTGCAGTTATCATCAGTGCGAGTTAGAGGTAGATATCCCAGACGCATTCGGGACCGGTATGGGCACTATGAGTTCGAGGTGATGTCTTTCGGGTTGACAACGCCCAGCGATATTCATGGATTTGATGAATAGGGTGTTCGTGCCATTCTTGGATATGTTCGTTATAGTTTTCATTGATGATATCTTGGTGTATTCGCGCCAGAAGCGAGCATCTGGTCATTTGAGGGCGGTATTAGAGTCCTCCGAGACCGGCGATTGTATGCCAAGTTCGAAATGCGAGTTAGCTAACCGGTGGCTTTCTTAGGGCATGTTATCGGGGCGATGGTATTCGGGTTGTCTGACAAAGATTGAAGCGATCAAGACTTGGCGGACCAGCTACACCGGAGAGTGCGCGGCTTTGGGCCTTGCGAGGTTATTATCGGAGGTTTGTGGAAGTTTGCTTCTATTTCAAAGACTTTGACTAAAGTGACTCGGAGCGGCTATGTTCGATGGACGGATACTTGTGAGAAAGTTTTGATTGCTAAAAGAAGTTGACAACCGCCGATTCTTACTCTTCCGAGGGCTTAGATGGATATGTGGTTTATTGTGGCGCGTCAGTGTCGGGCTTGGAGTGCGTCTTGATGCAAGACGGCAAGGTTATAACTTATGCATCCCGGCTTAGGAAACATGAGAAGAACTATCCCACACATGACTTGGAGTGGCGTGATGATTCATGCCTTAAAGATCCGGAGACATTATCTATATGGAGTTCATGGACATTTACGGACGCAAGAGTCTCGGCACATCTTCACCGGAGGAGCCGAACTTGCGGCGAGAGGCGGTGGTTGGAACTACTCAAGGATTACGATGTTGATATTCTATACCACCGGGGAAGGCCAATGTGGTTGCGGATGCCGCCAGTCGCGGTCTATGGGTAGTCCGTCGATGTCGGCCGAGAAGAGGATATGGTCGAGAGTTACATCGGTGGCGAGCCTTGGGGTTCGTTTGGTTGATTCGATAGTGATGGAGTTCGGATTCGAGAGGTTGCGAGTCTTCTATCGTTGAGAGGTGAAGGCGGCGATTTGAGGATCCGATTCTGGTTCGATGCAGTGCGGCTCTCGAAGGAGAAGAGTCTATTTGAGTAGCGCGATGGGGTGCTAAGATTCGAGGCGGTTGTGTGTTCCCGATGTAGCGAGACCGTCGGCAGATTTTGGGGGAGGCACACAGTGCTCGTTATTCTATTCATCCGGGGTCGACTAAGATGTACCATGACCTCAGATGCGTGTATTGGTGGGATGGCCTAAAGAGGGACGTTGCGGAGTTCGTGGCACAGTGCCCGAATTGTCAGCAGGTTAAGATTGAGCACCAGAAGCCCGGTGGGCTGTTGCAGGCCATTGATATTCCAACTTGGAAGTGGGAGGTGATAAATATGGATTTTATTACAGGACTACCCACGCTCGGAGGAAGCATGATTCCATTTGGGTGATTGTCGGCGAGTTGTGAAATCGGCCACTTTCTTCCGATCGAGCAGCGTTCTCGGTGAGACTATGCGGATTATATATTAGAGGTTGTGAGGCGCACGGGTCGGTGTCGATTATATCGAATAGAGAGCGGTTCTCGGCTAACCGGAGGTCTTTTCGTAAGGGTTAGGGACACGAGTGAGTCTCGATGCGGCGTTTCATCCTCGGAGCAGACGGGCGGTAGCGCACTATCCGGACAACGAGGATATCTTTGCGGGCTTGTGTTATTGACCGAGGGTAGGGAGGATCACTTGCCTCTCGTGGAGTTTGCATATAATAATAGCTACCATTCCGGTATTCGGATGGCGCCTTATGAGGCCTTATGGGAGGAAGTGCAGTCACCGATAGGCTGGTTCGAGGTGGGAGAAGTTCGATTAGTCGGGCGGACTTAGTCCGAGACGATGGATAAGGTGAAGCTTATCCAGGAGCGTTTGTTGGCTGCTCTGAGTCGGCAAAATTAGTATTCAGATCATCGACTTAGAAACTTGTAATTTGATATAGATGATTGTTTTTTCCTAAAGGTATCGCCCATGAATGGCGTGATGAGATTTGGAAAGAAAGGAAGCTTAGCCCAAGGTACATTGGGCGTATCGGTGTCCGTAGGGTAGGCAAGGTTGCTATGAGTTAAATCTTCCGTCCGATTTGGAGCGGTGCATCGATTTTCATGTGTCCATGTTGCGGAAATGTATTGGAGATCCATCTAGAGTGCACGGTTCGGGATGTCCAAGTATGAGAGGAGTTATCGTATGAGAGAGTCCCATAGCGATACTCGATCGTCGAGTTAGACGACTTGGACGAAGAGCGTGGCTTCCGTCAAGGTCTATGGCGGAGCAACGGGGAGGAAATGGCGTGGGAAGCGAGAGGATGACATGATGAAGAAGTATCCTCACTTATTCCCTATACCTCGGGTAACCTACTTTCTGCTTGTTAGTTTTGATTTAGCATTTACGCTTACGTATGTTGTGGCTCGTGGAGCTTCTTTTACGAATGAATAGTTAAGAGGGTCTATGTCGATGTTGTGATTTGAGTAAGCCTAGAAGGAACATTCGGGACGAATGTTTCTAAGAGAGAATGTTATACCCGTAGTTCTGACCTACGTATGGAAGCGTCTGAAAGTATGTAAGACTTAAAATTTCCGAAGGACGGGTTGTGAGTCGTTCGGACGGTTTTAGTCAACTTTGAGGCGGGTTATGACCCGATTCGTTGAAGTTCCTAAGTATTTTAAAGGCCTAGGACGTAGTTCGTTGAGTCTTGATTCCAACGCAACCAACCGTTAAATCGATAGGCGTCGGGGTAGAAAGTTATGAGAGTTACAAGTTGGCGCGCGATCGGGCGTAAATGCGTTCGAGCAAAGCGGCGAGGCCGCGGCGCGTATGCGAACGCGGCGCCTAAAAATCGAGAGGTCGCGAGTTGCAGCGCCGCGGCTCCCGGGACAGCGGTAGCGCCGCGAAAGTTCAGAGAGCTGCGGAGTTTCAGCCATGGCTGAAGCGGGCACGCGCCGAGGCGGGAAATTTGGGCGGAAAAACTTAGAAAGTCTGATTTTTGTTTTAAAAGAAACCATGGGAGGGTGACAAGTGTCCCCCCCCATCTGATTTTCTGCTACATGCAATATATTGACCAAGACTTGGTCATTCTTCCCATCTTTCATCTTCCCACTCTCTCTCCCTCTCTCTAAAATCTGCTCCTCCTTCTCTCTAAGAAAACTCAAGAAAAATCTGAAAGTTAAGAGCAAGAAAAGGAAGCTTGTGGTTAGCTTGTTGGCATTGTTGTGGTGGTGTTCTTGGCAAGGAAGCTAGCAATAGTTGGAATAAGTTTTGGCTAAAACTTTAAGGTAACATTTCTTCCTTTAGAATTAGTTCTAAGTGTTGCATGTTTAGAAGAAAGAACTTGTGGTAGTAAATAATGCTTCTAGAATCTTTGCATGTTAGAAATGTGGTTTGGGTATGAAAGAAATGGCTAAGAAGTGATTATGAGCATGTTGTAGCCTAAAACTACCTTAGAAGTGATAAGTGAATTGTTGTAACTAGTGGGGCAGAATTTTACACACCCAGTATGGATGTGTAATCCCTTTAAAATGTTGGATTGTTGAGCCTTAATTGTGGTGTTTGGATGATAAATTCGGCCTTGAGAAAAGGTGGCAAAGTGAGTAGAAACAAGGAAATGCTGATTTTCCATAGAATTTAGTGACTTAGAACTTGGATTGTTCTACTTTGAGATTAGAGGTTAACAAGCGTATCATGATTATTTTAGGTTGAATATTACTTGCGGTAGTTTGGACTTGGCAGAGGATTGACCAAAGAGGTATGTGGAGCCTTCCTATCTCTTGAGCATGAATAGATGTAACTATGTAGTACGGTAGACGTCAAGATTTGGTATTCTTACTTGTTTTACGTATATAAAGACTTGTTTCGTTTTAAGAATGTATAAGACCTTGGTTAGGGGAAAAGTATAATTTTACTAAAGTATAAGGTTAATAAGACAACTTTATGGGAAGTTGGTTTATTAACTTGATAAAAGGTTAATGAGGAGAGATTTACTCTAAGTAAGATAAGTAAGGGCAAATGACATGAGTTATGAAAGGCAAATTGGTTTAAAGGCACCAATTGCCAAAAGGTTTTATGTATAAGAAAGGGTCACTTTTAAAAGAGTTGAAGTATGTAGTGCTTGGGTTAAATGCCCGGTTTTCTTGTTATTAAAGATATGATTAAGTGCCTTAACTAAAATGAGAGGGTATATGAACAAGACTAACAAGAAGTTATGAGTTTTCTTAACTTAACTATGACTATGATATGATGATTATTTGAGCTAGGGTAAGAGTATAAATGAGGGGCAAGCCCAGGCGTTATACCACCTTCTCCGGTAAGAGTATGAATGAGGCAAGTCCCAAGACGTCATACCACCTTCTTCATGTAAGAGTATAAATGAGGAGAAACCCAAGACGTTATACCAATTTGCTTGATGTAAGAGTATAAATGAGGCAAGCCCCAGGCGTTATACCATCCGCCGGGGTAAGAGTATAAATGAGAAAACCCCCAAGGCGTTATACCACCTGTTAGTGGATTTGCTACCCACGATGCGAGAATACCTCACGCGAGTCCTTGTGAGGCTTATGCGGGTGAAATAGTCCCGGGAGTAGGAGTGCTTATTGATACTACGGTGCGGTATCGGTTGTGATCATGAGACCCTATTTTATGCGAGATTTTATATATATATACTTGTCACTCTCATTGTTAGTAAGACACGATAAAAGGTATTTCGACTATCTTCCATGACTACGATTTACTTTTAAACTATGTTGTTATCATTCTGATATTTTCGACTTTACATACTTGGTACATATTGTGTCGACCCCCTTCGGGGGCTGCGTTAAATCTGCGAGTAAGGGTAAGAAGATTGTGGATCCTCGTTCTTAGGATCATTGTTCCGTTGTCAGAAGCTCCATCCTTCCGGAAGCTTATTTTGTTGGTACGGTCTTTCCCTGATGTTATAGACATTGTGTATATTCAGGGGTATGGCGGGGCCACTGTCCACGATTGTTATCTTTAGAGTGCATGGCCTATATATTTTGGGCTATAAGAACCAGTTGTATTACAAATACTTTGGTTAAGTATGTTTATGGAAGGCAGCCTTATCGGCTGGCCAGTTATGACTTACCCTTTTTTTATGAAGTTATGTGTTGTGTTATGTTCCGCTGCTATTCTCTGACATATACCTGACAGGGTACCCCAGTAGGGTACTAGTCGCGGCCCCGGGGTCGGGTCGTGACAAACCCGATTATAGTATATTGAGAAGTGTTGTACCCGTTTTCAGGGGGACTGATAAGTTAGGCTTGGAGCCTGGAAATTGCGAGCCTGAGAATGTGATTACCACCGAGACCTTAGATATATAAGGCCTTCTCGGGTAGTAAAGAGTTAAGACAGACCAAGGAAAAGAGTTAAATACGACGCCGAGTCGGGTTGGGGATCTATTAAGGGTCGCCCCATAACTTGAAGGGAATGGGATCAGTTGGTAGTAGTCCGTATGTAGCGAGTCACGAGGTGCAAACCCAAGTTTAGTTAATCATTTACGGGTTCGTGGACGTGTTCCACCGGAACCAGGTTGTGAGAGCCGGAATGGGCCTTGTATTGTTTAATTTAGAAACTCCAAAGAGTGGAGGCCAGAACTAGTATGGAATTTATGTGTGTATGCTAATACAAATTTGGAAGTACAGAAAGAGTGCGACCAGTAAAAAAGAGAGCAACCAAGTGTAAATAGATAAAACCTGAATCCATGAGAACCTTTCGAGGTGACTACACCCGTAAGTGTTGGGTGGTAGCTGAGCGGGTAGATAATTGCGTAGCAGTGCAGTCGTTGGACCACTAGCGGACCTAGCGAGTAGTTATGACGAGCATTGAGGTCATTATGAGTTCGGACTAGTTGGCCTCTTGTTATGCCAACGTTATTTGCAGAGAGAGATTGGCTCGATTCCAGTTTTCTGGTAAGTCGGTTATCGAGTAGAAAGGAAGAGAAGTGGTGGTAACCAGTGAATTATCCTTCCTTCTTTGACATTGTTGATTTTATAAGTCTGTGTGACTTGTTCATTTGAGGTAAAAACTAATGCAGAAAGTAAGTAATAAATGAATTTGAAGGAATTTATGTTAAGTGCCCTTGGAAGTACTTGGAGTTGGTGTAGGGTGGCGGTCAGGGCCACGACCCTCCGGATAATTTCAGGAAAATGTACAAGGCAAGAATAAAATAAGTCTGAATCTTTGCCGGAAAGGTGAGGCAACTACAGTAGGTTTTGAAAATCTACATGACTTTAAGGCGGTGCGTGATGATTAGCTAATTCTTGGACCGCAAGAGGACCTGTGATTAGGGTTGTGACTCGAGAAAGTTTAAGAAAGGAGATAAGTTCTCTTACGAAAAAACGATTTGCGTATTATGGGGTTGCGTGTACCCATGTTGTTTAGATGAAGGATATAAGACTGGTAAGGTCTTTGGTATCGCCATGCCATAGGTTACAGTTGTAGATAACCGTGGGAAAAGTGTTGTGTTGGGGTAATTAAGAACGGCGTCACAATTGGTCGGAAGTATCGTAATGATATAAATGTAAGTTGCACGAGTCATGATTACCCAGGGCAGTGTAAAGACCATTAGTAGATAATGGGCGATAAGAACCGAGGAAATGTGGTAACACCTGTACTGACAAGAAAGATAGTAAGAAGTTACGGGGGGGATAAGGGATCCCAGGACAACGTGAAATAACTTACAGGAGAGACGAGTAAACACTCGAACGATAAGAGATCTTGACAAGTCATTGGAGTATGCAATTCCGTGAATTGAGGTTGAATACCTGACTATAAGCTCTGCGAGCTGGGAGAAAATAATCGGGTTATTACTTGACGAAATCAAGGAAAACCTCCCCCCCTAAATTGTGATTGACAGTAAGTCTTGGCCATGAGGCAAGCAAAGGAATTAAGTCTAAGTTTAGTGACCAAGTTTGGTTGCAATAGATAAAAGGAAATAGGAGTCATGATTGAGGATAAGGATACCCGAATATTTTCGCAAAAATGAAAAAGATTTCCAGTTTTTGGAAGATAAGTTGACTCGACTACAGTTCTAACTCCTCCTGAAAGACTAGAGGGTTAGGTTTTTATGATAACACGTTGGGTGTTGGGCTGGGTTGTGTCTTGGCGCAACCCGATAAGAGATAGAACCTATGTTTTCCCGGTAGTTAGGGAAGCGAGGAAAGAAGTGCGCCACTCACGATTTAGAAGTGTGGCGGTTAAATCATGCCTTGAAGATTTGGGGCATAGCGTATATCTGAGACTTCATGTGGATACTTATGCGAACCACAAAGCCCGGTATATCTGCGGTGAAGCGATAGAAGTTGCGGCAATGATGGTGGTTAGAAGTTACTCAAGGATTGTGATATTTATATCTATACCATCGGAGAAAGCGAGCGATTCTGAGATACTCTTTGTGGTGGACTGGGGTAGTGCGCGGATAGGCAGCGGATAGGCGAGGATGTAGTCCGTAAGATTCTTGATTCACGAGCCTAGGGGTTCGATTATTTGTTTCAAGGTTAATGAAGTTCAGATCAGAGAGGTTGCAGTCTTCCATTGTTGAGGAAGTAAAGAGGCGTGATATGAGATCGATTATGATCTGATATCGAGATACGGCTCTCAGAGGAGAAGAGCACATTTGAGTAGCACGGATGGGTCTTTGTGAGATGAGGATAGATTGCGTGTACCGGTCTTTGCGAGGACTAGTCGCGAGTTTTAGGAGGCACGCAGTGCTTATTGCTCTAATTGTTTGGGGCCGACTAAGTCGTGTCGTGACCTCAGATGTATGTATGGGTAAGATGACCGGAAAGGGACATAGCGGAGTTCTTGCTTAGTGTCAGGAGTTTGTAGCAGGTCATGGTTGTGCACCAGAAGCCCAGTGGGCTATTGCAGGCGATTGAAATCCCAACCTAGATATGAGAGGTAATTAATATGGATCTTGTTACAGAGTGGCATCGTACTCGGAGGAAGTGCGACTCCCTGGGGGTCATGGTAATTAGGCTGGCGAAACCAGCTGTGTTCTTTCGGATTGGGACCACTTACTCGGCTGAGGTTTATACTAGCTTGTATAGCAGAGAGATTGTTAGACTACACGGGGTTCCTACGCTTATGATTACATATAGATGAGCTCGGTTGCGGATAACTTCTGGAGGTTTTTCAGAAGGGATTAAGGACACATGTAAGTCTCAGTGTTACATTACACCATCAGACCGACGGTCAGGCAGAGCGTACTATCCAGACACTTGAGGATAGGTTGCGGGCCTGTGTTTTTGATTTCAGGAATAGCCGGGAAGGTTGATTGCCTCTTGTCGTGTTACGTACGATAACAGATATCCTTCCAGTTTTCGGATGGCCCTGTTTGAGGCCTTGTTTGTAAGGAAGTGTAGCTCGCCGGTTGGTGAGTTCGACATAGGCGAGGTTCAGTTATTTGTCCCAGACTGGATTCAACGGGCTGTGGATAAGGCAAAGCTTATCCAGGAAAGATTACTAGTAAGCTCAGAGTCAGCGGAAGCTTTATGCTGATAACCGATGTTGACACGTGGGGTTCAGTTTGACATTTTGGTATGAGTATTGTTATGTGGCCTCGTGTGGTATTATTGGTATGTAGGGGTTGTAAAAGAAGACTATGTCGCTATCTTTAAGTTTGACTCCCAAAAGAACATTCGGGGACGAATGTTTCTAAGGGGGGAATAATGTTACACCCCGGAATTTCAGGATATGTTTATAAGAACGTTCGTGAGAACAAAAAGATGTTAAGATTTGAGGCGAGTAAAAATTTATCGGAATTATGAAATTGACGGAAAACGAAATATTGCGACGAATGAGATGGCGACACGTGTCACCCCCCCCTTAGTGTCTTGGACGAAATTTACCATGGGCAAAAGGGTCATTTGACCATTAGTGAGATGACCAAGTCTTGCAAATGGCTTAGCTTGACATAGTTGACTAAAAGTCCAAGGGCCACTTGGGCAAGATCCATGTGAAACTCATCTGAACCACCCATTTGTTCTAATCTAGACCCTCCAATTTGTTATATATGTGTACTAGTGCAAGACAAGCTTCAACACTTAGTCAAATTTTTACAAAAATCTTGAAGAACCTAAAGGGGTGCTCTCGGTTTTGCTTGAGGGTTTCAAGAATTTTTTTTGTTTGTTGTCCTATAATCTCCCAACTTTAAACCAAGGTACCTAAGGGTATTGTAAGTGTTTCTCAATAGAAAGATCCCGGAAAAATGGTGTTTTCGTATTAGTCGCAAGGCGGCAAGTTAATGAGTTCTTCAACTTTGAAGTTGGAACTTGAAGATGAGTTATTCATAAGCTTCTAAGGGTTGCTTGGAGTGGATTGGAACGTCGAAAGGAGGAGCTAAAGTTGCTAAGGAGCGACTTGTGATCTTGGATCATATTTGGGCAAATGAGGTATAATCTTCGTCTTACTTTTGTAATTGAAGATTCCATGTTGTTATAAGTTAGAAATGATCATGTGATATGTGTTATGGAGTTTGATAAGTATTATGGAATTTTAGGAGTCCAAAACCGAAATGGCATGATTAGCCTTTTGAAATTGAAATACAATTTTGGTCGTTAATTAGAATCGTCGCATGTTTACCTACTTGAGGATTGTAGTAGTTGTAATCGATTGCGGCTTGATATCATGTTATACTAACCACTTGGATTGAAAAGGGATTTGGAAACGATTTGTATTGTTGTCCCTATGTTTAGCCGAATGGACATTGTAGTTTTGACTAGTTGTTTTACATTGTGGGGCGGAATTTTACATGTCTTGTTTAAGCGTGTAATCCCCTATTGTTAACTACTTTGTTGGGCCTTAAATGTGGCGTGTTTGGTTATTGAATTCGACCTTGAAAAAGGTGGCAAAGTGAGTAGAAACAAAGGAAGTCTTTGTCCGATTTTTCCGTAGAATTTAGTGACTTGCACTTGGAATATTCTACGTTTGAAACTATAAGTTAATAGACGTAATATGGTCATTATAGGTTGGCATACTACGTACGTCGATTGGACTTAGCAAGTGGATTAAACCAAGAGGTATGTGGAACTTTCTTATCTCTTGAGCATGATTAAGTTGTAAATGTATAGTACGGTGAGCGTCTGAGATTTTGACAATCTAGTCTATTTGTTATCCTTGGCTTATTTTAAGAATGTCAAGTTGTTTGAGTTAGGGAATTAACTCACTTGTTTAATATTTAAGGATATCTTGGTTTTCAAAAGTTAAGAGACTTTAAAAATGTTGAAAGTATTTTGATACTTGTTGTTATGGAAAGTTTAAAGAGTGGTTTACTCTAAGTAATTTAAGTATGTTAAGGGACTTGAAGAGTTTTAAAGTATGTGATACTTGTTTCGTTTTAAACGTATAAGTCCCTTGGATAGGAAATTGTACTTGACTAAGGCATAAAGTGAATATAACGACTTTATAGGGAGTTGGTTATATTGGCTTTATGGAAAGATAAATGGCTTGATTTATTGAAAGGCAATTTGATTTAAAGGCATCAATTGCCTAAGGTTTTTACGAGAGAAGAAGTCACTTGATTTAGAAGCCTAATTTTTTATTTCTAAAAGTATTGTGACTTGTCTTGAAAAGAAATTGTAACTTGATACTACGGTTATTAGTATCTTGGAAGTTTTATAATGAAATGAGTCATTTTAAAAGAATAGAAGTACGTAGTACTTTGGGTTAAATTCCCGGATTTTTTTATATATATGATAGTGCCTTAGGTAAACTAAAATGAGAGTGTATATAAACAAGAATAATAAGAAGTTAGGGGATTTCTTAACTTGCTTATGTATTGTATGATAAGCTGGTAGTGCTTATGTTATGTGTAGTAGCCGGGTTTGTGCTAGTGATATATTATTCGTTGCGGGGTCATTCCCCGGGTTTGTGGCATTGCATATTTCCGTGGATTTGCTACCCACGATGCGAGGAATACCTCATGCGAGTCCGTAAGGGCTTATGCGGGTGAAATAGTCCCATGCGGGCGGGTCCAGCCTATGCGAGGAATACCTCATGCGAGTCCGTAAGGGCTTATGCGGGTGAAATAGTCCCATGCGGGTCCACGCGATCTATGCGGGTGAAATAGTCCCAGGAATAGGATTGCTTAATGATACTGCGGGCGGATGGTCCTGCTTTGATCGTGAGCTTTCCTACTTTATATTGTAAGTATACTCCTATTTACTCTCATTGTTAGTAAGGCACGATTATCGTTAATTGAGTTATCATACATGTCTCGATTTTATTTTAGACTTATGATTTCGTTCTGATGCTTTCAGTTTCACATATTTGGTACATGTTGTCTCGACCTCCTTGAGTGCGTTCATGCCGCAGTAGAGTACTGAGTTCTTGATCCTCGCTCTTAGGGTCACTGTTCAGCTGTTGAGAAGCTCCTTTATTCCGGAGGCTTATCCTTGGTATTGTCGGTTATTGTACATTCAGGGGTATGGCGGGGCCCCACCGTAGTTGTTATTCTTAAGTGCAGTAGTCACATTGTGGATTGGGTTGAAGAAGAAAAATGTCTTGCTTTATTGATATAGTTTTGAAGGTGGCCTTATCGGCTAGCTGTTGTTATTTTATGTTTAAGTACTTTTTGATTGTGTATGTTCATTGCTATTCTATGATGTTTCTGAAAGGGTGCGGGTAGGGCACGATCGCGAGCCCGGTGGTCGTGACAATGATAACCAAACTACGATTCCTGATAAATAAGCGATCATGTCAAGTCGTGACTCGCGCCGCCAAAGTCATCACTCAATATAAATATGGGTCTCACGCCCACAATATCAATCATGCGTGGAATACCTTCCCCACCGCCGTGATCTATGATATAAAAGCACCAAGAATACACATGAACACGAGTCCCACGTGTCATAATAAAACCGTGCAGGGTAAGTGCGAAGGCATAGCCGACTACTAACACCAGCATAACAAGGTCATAAAGCGTATCATGAGGTGCTGTCTAGACCGCCATGATCGGCGCCACTCGCCCGCGATATCAAATGTGCGCGTCTAGTCCGGAACTTCCGCAGCTCCGCATAGGCCACTCACATAGGCCCGCTGAGGTATTCCCGCATCGAGGTAGCTACTCCCGTGGCGTCACGGGCCGCGATCGCGTAGCGCATAGACCGCGTGACCACAAAGGCGCGCTAACACGGAACTCTCGTAGCTCGCATAGGTCCCTGGACCGCGTGAGGTATCCTCGAATCATAGTCACACAGTTGCTGAGTATTACCGCTTCGTGGAGGCGACAACCCGGTATCATGTCAAGAGGTGAGTGATATAATACTAACATAACGAACATCGTTAAACAACATAAGCACAACAAGGGAAACCCCTTTTCACAAACATCACAAGATACTAACACACGTAGCATCCTAACATGTTTACTTATCAAATCAACAAGAAAGTATTACAAGGCTATCACAAACCAACACAATCAAGTTATTCACACAAGGTACTTTCTACTTTATGTTAACAAGTTCGGGTTTTTATCCCCAAAGTACTTCATACATTAACTCTTTAAAAGATCCGTTTATTTCACAAAAGTCACACAATACCCGTAGTATAAAAATAGAGTGACTATCTTTTTAAGTAAACCAAAACACTTCCCTTTGTAAAATCAAGTAACAACATTATTTTCCAAACGTTCAAGTTTGCCTAATTTCAAATGCTCAAGTTTCTCATTTTCGAAAGGTTTCGTAGTTCATAGTTTTAATCACTTGATGATATAATTCTCCTTTAAAACAATTTGAGAAACATATGTCTTATATGTGAGTAGGTTATTCTTGTTTATAACAATCTTATTAAAGCAGCCATGATCTAGGAAAATGTAATATCATTTTGTCTCATCTTAGCTTCTATGCAGATGGAGGTTTCTACTGGTTTTAATAATACTTAATTAGTCAATACATTTCCCTTTATTAACGCTGCAGTGGTTTGTTCGATACTTATTCTGATTTCCGAAATCAGTAAAATATTATTCCAAGTACTCATTACTCACGAATGAGGTTTCACACTTTTTATCAAAATTCATATTAATATAATTAAGTCAAGTCTCTTATCTTTTAAGATCAAGTCTCTTATCTTTTAAGATCAGTAAACCATTCTTTTTACCTCTCTTAAGTCGTTATACCTAACTTCCCATAAAGCTAGTATAACTCTTAAGCTTTTAAAACCAAGTGTTACTCTTCTTTCAAAAACGATTCTTAATTCTTTTGAAATACTTCAAGATTCTTATTATTAGACTCAAGTCAAAAGACATCGCAGTAAAACCACGTTCAGTTAACACACGTACGTCTACCGTACTATATATATTCTTTTAAAAATATCATGCTCAAGAGGATAGGAAGAATCACATACCTCGTGACGATTTATCGACTATTAGCAAATAGCTCCAAAGTACTGTAATCCTGCTAGCCTTTTCCACCCTTCGAGTAGAATACGCTACTCGCAGTACTTCAACCTATAACGGTTATACAAGTCTATCAACGTCCAGACTACTTTGTAGAATATTCTAAGCAGGGGGGGTTCTCTTTTCTACGGAAAATCGGGCGTGACTTCCTGCAGTTAAACTACACAAGTCTCTCAGTAAATACGATCTATGTAAATCTGATTTAATCTTCTTCTTTAATATTCTTCTGATGTGATTTCAGTTCAAGTCTTTTCTGTAATATCCTTCTATTACAGTTCAATTCTCTTCTGTAATATCCTTCTATGAATCTTATATTCATTTCTATACTACTACCGTATGTAATTTCCAATTACAATATAAGGACAAGAGTATTTACCTCGATAAGCCCAAAATTATCCAAGTTAAATGTCGATCCTGAGCAACGTTTAGCTCCTACTGCAGGTGCTCAACCCGCTCCAAACAACCCTTAGAAGTTCTACACAACTTCTTCTTAATATGACCGGCTATGAAGATTTTCCTTAGGGTTTCGTTTTGTATGGTGAAGGGAAGTATAATAGTATTTACGGGCTTTTAGTATAGAGGTAACCTTGGAATACTACAAGGTATTTGGGCGAGTATTTTGGAATAGTAACAATACTTGGAGAATACTTTTCTACCAAGGGGGTGTATTTACGAGACCAACTCTCGAGGTAGGGGGTTTCGGCCAAGGCTCATGAGGGGAGGAAGACTTGGGCGAGAACTACACTGAAGGGGAGGATTTCAAGACTTAGAAAACATTTTGTGGATGAAGAAGTCTTCAACCAAGGGGGGGTATTTATAGGACAACCAAGGGCCAAGATCAAGACAAGTGGTGGGCAAGTGTAGGGTGAGGATTTGGGCAAGTGTACCTTATCCATCTACCACACAAAATATCACAAATATCCTACCAACTCCTTGACCCTCAAATCGTCCAAGAACCGCCCACAATAACGTCCACTTTGAGGGTGACACATGTCACCCTCCCGTTGGTCCAAAATATTTCATCTCTCGGAAAAATCCGCAAAAATAATCAACGTTACAACCGTAATTTTCCCT
The DNA here is from genome assembly GCA_029844215.1 of Przewalskia tangutica. NCBI lineage: Eukaryota > Viridiplantae > Streptophyta > Magnoliopsida > Solanales > Solanaceae > Przewalskia > Przewalskia tangutica. The sequence goes on from CM056724.1 coordinate 51,352,238, forward strand.
TCGCAAAGTTTGGAAAACTTTTCGTCGGAAAACAATTCTTTTTGGTAGTTGTGCACAAATATTTTCGTTCCTAGCCTAACTTAAGGCCTAAACTTTTGTACGTACGTCCTCACGTACATACTCTGGAAATACGGGGTATAACATTCTCCCCTCCTTAGAAACATTCGTCCCGAATGTTCCTTCTCAAGGCAGATAACGATAACGTTCCACTTAACATATGTTCACTTCTTCCCTTACTCGTCGTACCCTCCTCGTACACTCGAACTCTTTCTCATAACTTACCACATTTCTGCTACTGCTTCAGTTCCCAAAATCTCGGGGTTACTATCTCCAACTTGGTCATCATTAACTGGGAACACTCTGGATGGATCTCCGATACTTTTCCGAACATAACAACCTGAAAGACCGGACGTACTGCTTCCTACGTCGGACGGTAATGCCAACTTATAGGCAACCTGGCCTATTCTTCACATGATCTGAAAACGCTCCAAGTATCTCAGGCTAAGTTCCCTCTGTTTTCCAAAACTCGTCACACCCTTTCCGGGGTGGTACCTTCAAGAGTACCGACCGTCAACCTGAACTTCAAGTGTCGACGTCGATTATCCGCATGACTTCTGTTGACCCTGAGCTGCCAATAACCTTTCTTGGATAAGCTTCACCCTACCAGCGTCTGCTGAACAAGTATGAACCTACTAGCTGAACCGTGCCAACACCGAACCAATCGATCGGCAACCTACACTTCCGCCCAAACGAGGCCTCACAAGGCACCCTACGAATATTGATATGGTAGCTATTAAACACTCCCGCAACAGGAGGCAACAATCCTTACAGCTACCCAGATCAAACACCGGCGAGGCGAATGCGACATCGAGACTCACCTGAGTTCCTAACCCTGCCTGGTAAAACTTCCAGAAAAAGAAATAGTCGTAACCTGGGCTCCACTGCCTGTCATAAGGTTAAAGTAGGCACCTCGTGCAGCCTTACAACCTTCCCGATATAACATCTCGCATAAACCTCTGCCGAGTATACGGTCCTGACTGAAAGACAAGATGGGCTGACCTCATCGGCCCGACTACTGGTCGAACGCATCCACGAACTCGTACGCTGGTTAACTAAACATGGGCCTAAAACCCTCATGACCCTACCACAAAGCGGAACCACCACAACCGCCCCACCTGATATAGGCCGCGTGTTGACCCGCAATTGGTCCGCAACCCGACCCGCTATCACGCAAAACTCTTGTTCCCCGATCCGGAACAATCTCATAATCAAGTCACGAAAACCTAGTGGTCTTCTTAGATCAACTAACCTCTTTCCTTTCACAATATACAGGGACTTATCACACAAACATATCTCACATGAACTATGCACTCCGATAAGGGTCAAACATAAAATAAATCTTTTACTCAAGATGACCTCACATCTAAGGTCTCTACGTATAATATTCTACGGCTCATAATTAACACAATGCTATCTGAACATAACACTTAAAATATACTCATCTTATCACACATACTAATCTCTAGAGGGTTAAGGATATACATGTATCTACTGCTTCACTCCCCTTTTGTCGTTCTAGTCAATCCTGCCCTGTTGGGCGCATAGCTAGGGAAGGTGATGAACTAGCCACTGATCCTGAAGGCTGAGTCTCTACATCCGCGCCACCTGCAGTGGACAAATTCTCGCAAAATGGCCTGCTGGCCAAGCATAACAAGTCGTTGAAGAAGCACGACACTCCCAAAATGACATCTACCACAACGGCCACACCGGGTGGGGTGGCCTCCTGCAGCTAACACCCTTCCTCTCCGAACCACGACTCATGGCCCGATCCGTAGACCGAGTACTCCTACTAGGACATCTTTTCGACACATGGCCCCCGACGCCACGTAAAACAAGTACCCAACAAAAGACGACATTCCCGGGATGACGTTTGCCTGTGTGAACACCGAGGGAAATCAATCCGGGGGTGAAACCTACGTGTTCTGCGAACTAGCGACCACAGAGCTCGACCAACTCCTACATACCGAACGTCACGAACCACGGAGAACCACTCTGCACTGGCGGAGGCGCATAACCAATCTGCTGCTGAGAAGGTCCGCCTCGAAAGTTACCAAAGGACCCTGCTGTTCTGGCCCTCTTCTGCCGATCTTGGTTAACCCATCGATCCCTATGTTTCTCGGCCTGCTGTGCATAAGCCTGTACGCAGGCCATGCTCATGCCTGCCTGAAGAGCTACTCTTGCACAACCCTTTCTTAGATATTCATCAAGGCCCGCGATAAATCGATACATAAAATACTCTCTGGTTGCTAAATCCATAGCTAGAAACAGGGTCGTCTCTTTGCAATCCATACCTCACTCTTTGGTCGTGGGCGAAGGTTCAAATATCATGGCGCGATGAGCTATCGCCGTGCTAGACTCTCTTTGGGGTGCAACGTCGCAGAACTCCCGAATGAAGCACCAACTCGGGTGATGGTTGGGCTGTGCCTCGTAACCCTCGTGCTCTGCTCGCGGCTCCGCCTTGCCTTGCCATCTGGGCGGGTTGCCTTACGGAGGCATAAGCGGTAAGGAAAGAAATACGTTAGAGGTCCAACTTATAACACGCCTCTAAGGCACGATCTCGAGTGAGAAGAATGGAAACCAATCCTAAATATCCTATAGCCTCACGATTATTGGTGTGGTGCACAACACCGATAATCAAGACTTCTACTAGATGATGCGTAGACACTTTCCGAGGATTAATCGCTCGATACCACTTTTGTCACGACCGAACCGGGCGTGGTGGTGCCTTACCCGCACCCAGTAGACATACATCGAGTAATCAACGGAATATAAAAACCTGACATGAAACAATGTAAAGAGACATAGTTTATCGAGAAAAAGTTGCCTTTCGGCATAATATATATAAATACCCAAAGTGAACAGTTACATCCCAACTTTACAACGGGACTACAGACCTCTAAGGAAGTAGAACAACTATGGCGGGACAGGGCCCCACCATACCCTGAATGAACATAAATATCTACAATCATCGTGACTATACCAAAGATAAGCCTCCGAGAAACGGAGCTTCCCAAAACGCTGTGATCCTAAGCGGGGATCAACAATCGGTGTATACACTGCGGCATGAGCGGCCCGAAGGAGGTTAGTACAACAGTGCAGTATGTGGCGAAAATCACGTAAATGAAATCATAATAGTCTATATAAAGCGGGAGACATGTATGATAACCAAACTACGATTCCTGATAAATAGCGATCATGTCAAGTCGTGGACTCGCCTCAAAGTCATCACTCAATATAAATATGGGTCTCACGCCCACAACATCAATCATGCGTGGAATACCTTCCGCCACTGCCGCGATCTATGATATAAAAGCACCAAGGAATACACATGAACACGTGTCCACTGTGTCATAATAAAACCGTCTGGGGTAGAATCGAAGGCATAGCCGACTACTAACACCTACGTACCAACAAGGTCATAAAGCGTATCATGAGGTTGCATCTAGGCGCCACATGATCGGCCGCCACTCGCGCGATATCAAATGTGCGCGTCTAGTCCCGAACTTCCGCGACTCGCGCATAGGCCACTCGCATAGGCGCGTGAGGTATTCCCGCATCGAGGGTAGCTACTCCCGAAACGTCACGGGCCGCGATCCGCATGGGCACATAGACCGCATGACCACAAAGGCGCGCTAACACGGAACTCTCGTAGCTCGCATAGGTCCCTGGACCCACGTGAGGTATCCTCGAATCATAGTCACCTGATCGCTGAATATTACCCGCATCGGAGGCGGCTTAACCCCGGTATCATGTCAAGAGGTGAGTGATATAATACTAACATAAACTTATCGTTAAACAACATAAGCACAACAAGGGAAACCCCTTTACACAAACATCACAAGATACTAACACACGTAGCATCCTAACATGTTTACTTATCAAATCAACAAGAAAGTATTACAAGGCTATCACAAACCAACACAATCAAGTTATTCACACAAGGTACTTTCTACTTTATGTTAACAAGTTCGGGTTTTTATCCCCAAAGTACTTCATACATTAACTCTTTAAAAGATCTGTTTCTTTCACAAAAGTCACACAATACCCGTAGTATAAAAATAGAGTGACTATCTTTTTAAGTAAACCAAAACACTTCCCTTTGTAAAATCAAGTAACAACATTATTTTCCAAACGTTCAAGTTTGCCTAATTTCAAATGCTCAAGTTTCTCATTTTCGAAAGGTTTCGTAGTTCATAGTTTTAATCACTTGATGATATAATTCTCCTTTAAAACAATTTGAGAAACATATGCCTTATATGTGAGTAGGTTATTCTTGTTTATAACAATCTTATTAAAGCAGCCATGATCTAGGAAAATGTAATATCATTTTGTCTCATCTTAGCTTCTATGGAGATGTAGGTTTCTACTGGTTTTAATAATACTTAATTAGTCAATACATTTCCCTTTATTAATGCTGCAGTGGTTTGTTCGATACTTATTCTGATTTCCGAAATCAGTAAAACATTATTCCAAGTACTCATTACTCACGAATGAGGTTTCACACTTTTTATCAAAATTCATATTAATATAATTAAGTCAAGTCTCTTATCTTTTAAGATCAAGTCTCTTATCTTTTAAGATCAGTAAACCATTCTTTTTACCTCTCTTAAGTCGTTATACCTAACTTCCCATAAAGCTAGTATAACTCTTAAGCTTTTAAAACCAAGTGTTACTCTTCTTTCAAAAACGTTTCTTAAGTCTTTTGAAATACTTCAAGATTCTTATTATTAGACTCAAGTCAAAAGACATCGCAGTAAAACCACGTTCAGTTAACACACGTACGTCTACCGTACTATATATATTCTTTTAAAAATATCATGCCCAAGAGGATAGGAAGAATCACATACCTCGCGACGATTTATCGACTATTAGCAAATAGCTCCAAAGTACTGTAATCCTGCTAGCCTTTTCCACCCTTCGAGTAGAATACGCTACTCGCAGTACTTCAACCTATAACGGTTATACAAGTCTATCAACGTCCAGACTACTTTGTAGAATATTCTAAGCAGGGGGGGTTCTCTTTTCTACGGAAAATCGGGCAGCACTTCCCTACCCGTTAAACTACACAAGTCTACTGTAAATACAGTCCTATGTAAGTACAGTTTAATCTTCTTCTTTAATATTCTTCTGATGTGATTTCAGTTCAAGTCTTTTCTGTAATATCCTTCTATTACAGTTCAATTCTCTTCAGAATATCCTTACATGAATCTTATATTCATTTCTATACTACTACCGTATGTAATTTCCAATTACAATATAAGGACAAGAGTATTTACCTCGATAAGCCCAAAATTATCCAAGTTAAATGTCGATCTGAGCAACGTTTAGCTCTACTCTGCAGGTGCTCCACCGCTCCAAACAACCCTTAGAAGTTCTACGCAACTTCTTCTTAATACTTCAACCGCTATGAAGATTTTCCTTAGGGTTTCGTTTTTGTGAAGGAAGTATAATAGTATTTGGGCTTTTAGTATAGAGGTAACCTTGGAATACTACAAGGTATTTGGGCCAGGTATTTTGGAATAGTAACAATACTTGGAGAATACTTTTCTACCAAGGGGGTGTATTCTGAGAACAACTCTCAAGGTAGGGGGTTTGGCCAAGGCTCATGAGGGAGGAAGACTTGGACGAGAACTACACAAGGGGAGGATTTCAAGACTTAGAAAACATTTTGTGGATGAAGAAGTCTTGACCAAGGGGTATTTATAGGACAACCAAGGGCCAAGATCAAGACAAGTGGTGGGCAAGTGTAGGGTGAGGATTTGGGCAAGTGTACCTTATCCATCTACCACACAAAATATCACAAATATCCTACCAACTCCTTGACCCTCAAATCGTCCAAGAACCGCCCACAATAACGTCCACTTTGAGGGTGACACATGTCACCCTCCCGTTGGTCCAAAATATTTTATCTCTCGGAAAAATCCGCAAAAATAATCAACGTTACAACCGTAATTTTCCCTTCGCAAAGTTTGGAAAACGTTTCGTCGGAAAATAATTCTTTTTGGTAGTTGTGCACAAATATTTTCGTTCCTAGCCTAACTTAAGGCCTAAACTTTTGTACGTACGTCCTCACGTACATACTCTGGAAATATGGGGTATAACAGCTTACATATTATGTACTGTAGTTTGGTTATCATATATGTCTCCTGTTTCATATAGACTACTATGATTTCATTTACAGTATTTTCAGTTTCACATACTTGGTACCTGTTGTACTGACCTCCTTCGGGGGGCTGCGTTCATGCCGCAAGTAGAGGTACATCGGTTGTTGATCCTCGCTCATAGGATCACAGTTCAGCGTATTGGGAAGCTCCGTTTCTCCGGAGGCTTATCTTTTGGTATGTTTCCCTGAGTTGTAGGTTCTTGTACATTCAGGGGTATGGCGGGGCCCTGTCCCGTCATAGTTGTGGTCACATTCTTAGAGGTCTGTAGTACTGTTGTGGGCAGGGTTGTAAAGGATGTAACTGTTCAATTTCTGTATATATGCAAGAAGGCAACTGTTTTGGTTGGCCTGTTTTTTTATCATATCTCTTGTTCATGTTTAAGTTTTTATTTCCGCTGATTTTCTCTGATGTTGTATCACTAGGGTTCCTGGGGTAAGGCACCAGTCACGGGCCCGGGATCGGGTCGTGACACAGGTTAGGCGACTGCGGACAAAGGATGTGGCTTCCGTCAAGGTCTTATGGCGGAACGAGAAAAGAGAGGAAATGACATGGGAAGCAGAGGAGGACATGATGAAGAAGTATCCTCACTTATTCCCTACACCTCCAAGTAACTCACTTTCCTACTTGTTGATTTTAATTGACATATATGCTTAAGTGTTGTTATGACTATGTATGGCATTCTTGTTTATGTGGGATATAGTAAGAGGGACTATGTCGATATCTGTTTTGATTGAACGTAGAAGGAACATTCGGGACGAATGTTTCTAAGGGGGAGAGAATGTTACACCCCGTAGTTCCAGAGTACGTATGTGAGGACGTACGTACGAATGTATAACCCTAAATACGTAAGGGATGAAAATTTTGAATTTCCGACGGAAAATATTCCGAACCTCGTAAAGGAAAAAGGTTTATTATTGAGAATTGGATTCTCAACTTTGGTATTTAAGACTTTAAGAATTTATAAGAATTATGGATTTTATTTTCCGGAATTGGTCACGTGGGGGCCCACGGGAGAAATTCTGATTTTGTAGAACCAGCATTATTTTGAGATTTTGACATTATGGATATTTTTGGAAGATGAAATATTTTGGACGAGTATGAGGGCGACACATGTCACCCCCATGTGGCCCTATGGCCGAAATAGGTGTGACATTTGGCTTGTGGCCGTTTTTGTGTGACATGTGGCAAGCCACATGTCTCATGTTTGTGTGGGACATGTGTATTGTGGGGCCCACACACACATGTCCCCAATCTACACCACACACTTTCTCACATCCTAGCCATTGATTGTCCTATAAATACCCCCCCCCCCCCTTAAGCTTGCAAGACTTCATCAAACACTTAAAGATTTCCAAGTCACAAAATACTCCCTCCCTTTGTAGTGCTCTCGGCAACCCCCCCACTTTGTGAAGAACAACTCTTCAATTGTTGTTGTATAATCCCAAATACCTTAGCCAAGTGTCCCTAGTAGTGTTCTAAAATAATCCCAACACAAAGATCCAAGAAATACTACATTTTTCCAATAGTCGCAAAATGAAACCCTAGGGTAATCTTTATAGTTTGGATGAAGTATTAAGAGAACTTGTTTAGGAACTTCTAAGGGTTGCTTGGAGTGAATTGGAGCGTAAGGAATAAGAGCTAACGTTGCTAAGGATCGACTTATTAATCTTGGATAATTTTGGGCTTATCGAGGTAATGATCTTTGTCCTTCTATTGTAATTGGAGATTACATATTGTAGTAGTTTATAATTGAGTATATGATATGTGGAAGTAAAATTGAAAAGAAATAGACTGTTGGTATATTGTGGGGCAGAATTGTACACGTCTGGTTAGGCGTGTAAACCCTTTTTAGTTGTTGGCTATTGGTAGAGGACCTTGATGAAAGTGGAAATATATGTGGATACAGGGGGGGGGGGGGAGGTGCTGCCCAATTTTCCGTAGAATAAGGAACTGTATACTTAGAATATTCTACGAAGAAGTCTAGACGTTGATAAACGTATTTGATTATTATAGGTTGATACTCTACGCGCGGCATATTCGACTTGGCAAGTGGATTTAGCCGAGGAGGTATGTGATCCTTCCTATCCTCTTGAGCATGATTGTTGTGAAATATATAGTATAGTAGACGTACGTGTGTTAAATAAATTTGGTTTCACTTTGATGTCCTTGACTTGAGTTCTAAATGATAAAAACCATGAAATATTTTAAAAAGAGTTATGAAGCATTATTCGGAAGAAAATTGATCATTGGTTCTAAAAAGAATAGGTTCTCTTGGTTTTCCAAACGAATATGGTTGTTTTGAATTATTAAAAAGTATAAGTGTTATGATAACTTTATGGGAAGTTAGTTATAACGACTTAAGGAAGATAAAAAGAACGATTTACTTATTTATAAAAGCCTTATTGTGATTTCTGAAGGTGTGGTAAGTTGGTTTGATAAGTAAACATGCTATGATACTACGGGCGTTAGTGCCTTGAGAATTTCGTGTTAAGGGGGTTTTCTTGTTGGGCTTATGTTGTTTACGATAAGCCGGTTGTGCTTACATTATATCACTTACCCCCCTGACTTGTTCATGTGCCGCGGGTTAGCTACCCCCGATGCGAGGAATACCTCATGCGGGTCCATGTGACCTGTGCGGGCTACGGTAGTCCAGGAATCACTCCGGGTGTGTTACACCGATGCGAGGAATACCTCATGCGGGTCCATGTGGCCTATGCGGATTGCGAGAGTCCAGGAAATGCCACGGGTTAGCTACCCCCGATGCGAGGAATACCTCATGCGGGTCCACGTGACCTATGCGGACTACGGTAGTCCAGGATTAGACTCACACAATGATACTAGGGGCGGATGGCCCTACTCCGATCATTGGCGGTCTAGAAAAGTCGGGTTGAGTTACACCTATTTGCTCTTATATATACTGTGGCACTATGTACTGTTAATTGATTTGTTTCGTACATGTTTGTGGATTGGTTTTAAAATGTTATGATTTCATTTCAGTACTTTCAGTTTCACATACTTGGTACTGTTATCGACCTCCTTGAAGTGCGTTAAATCTGCGGTAGAGGTACATCGGTTGTTGATCCTCGCTCATAGGATCACCGTTCTGCTTTTGGGAAGCTCCGTTTCTCCGGAGGCTTATCTTTTGTTATGATTCCATGTCATTGTAGGTTCATGTACATTCAGGGGTATGGCGGGGCCCTGTCTCGTCATAGTTGTTGCAAACTCTTAGAGGTCTGTAGTGCTGTTGTAAATTGGTTTTGTAAAGGATGTAACTGTTCATGCTTTGTTATATATATACAGAAAGGTGACCGTTTTGGTTAGCCTGTTTCTTATTTTATATTGTTCCATATCTATGAGTTTATTTCCGCTGGTTTTTCTCTGATGTAGTATCACTAGTGTTATACCCCGTATTTCCAGAGTATGTACGTGAGGACGTACGTAGAGAAATTTGAACTTTAAAGTGGCTTGACCGATTTTATTTGTGCGCAACACCCGGTTAGAGTCGTTTTTCGACGAAACGTTTTACACAACTTGCGAAGGGAAAATTCCGGCTATGTCATTTCTAATTTTTGCGGATTTTTCCGAGAGACGAAACGTGTTGGACCAACGAGAGGGCGCCACTTGGCACCCTCTCATTGGCGGAAAAGTGGGGAGGATTTGGGACGATTTTCTTGACATTTTTGTCAAGTAGTAGGTAGGATATTTTGTGGTAGATGGATAAGGTGCACTTGACATGATCATGGCCCTACACTTGCCTTGCACTTGGCATGATCTTGGCCATTGGTTGGCCTTTGCTAGACCTATAAATACCCTCGCTGGAAGACTTCTTCATCCATTCCTAAATTTCCTAAGTGTTAAAATCCTCTCTCCGGAGTAGTGTTCTCGTCCTCCCCTTTGTGAGGCCTTGTGGCCGAGAGTTCCTCCCACATGGCGAGAGTACCCACTCTAGTGGGGGTAGGCCGAGGTATACACCCCTTTGTGGTGTTGTCTCGTATATATACCCACTCTTGGTAGAAATACTCTCAAAAGTATTGTTGTTATACCCAAATTACCTTAGCCGTATACCTTGTAGTATTCCAAAGATACCTCTATACGTAGAGCAGGAAATACTACCTAAATGTCCTTTTTGTCTCAACCAAACCCAAGGAAAATCTCCATAGTTGGTTGGAGTTTAAGTAGAAGTTGGTTAGAACTTCTAAGGGTTGTTTGGAGCGGGTCGGAGCGCACGGAGTAGGAGCTAAACCTTGCTCATGATCGACATTTAAACTCGGATAATTTTGGGCTTATCGAGGTAAACACTCTTGACCTTATTGTAATTGGAAATTACATGTTGTAGGAATGTATAGTTGAAGTATACTATATATAGAACTGAACATAATTGTGCGGCAATGTCTTTTGACTTAAGCTGAATTTTAAGAAGTGGTGATCAGTAATTACATAGGGCGTATTCTGATGAGACTTGTGTAGTAATGCGTGAGTAGAATTGTACACGTCCAGGTTAGGCGTGCAAACCCCCACCGGTTGGCTTGGTAGCCGGCCTCGATAGAGGAGGAGATTTACGCTGTTGTGGCGGGGAAAATGTTGAATTTTACGTAGAATGTTCTACGATTAGACCTAGATGTTAATAAAGCGCCTTGTGGCCTTATAGGTTGAAGTACTATGCGTGGCGCGATCTACTTGGCTTAAGGAGTAGCCGCGGTTTGAGGTACTTGGGCGTTTTGCTATTAGTCGATAATCGTCGCGAGGTATGTGAACCTCTTCCTATCTGTTCTAGCATGATATGTGTATAACTATGTAGTACGGTAGACGTACCTGTGTTTAATGTATTTGACTGGTTTAAAACATAAAGTGTTATAACGGCTTTATGGGAAGTTGGTTATAACAGCTTTATGTAGGTAAGAAAATGATTTGTGGTTTCAAAGGGTAACCGATTTGACTTATAACGGATTTGATGTGTAGTAATAAAGAACTTGAAGTGTTTCAAAAGACCTTTTGAAAGAAGAGTAATACTTGGCTTTGAAAACATAAGAGTTGTACTAGCTTTATGGGAAGTTAGGTATAACGTCTTAAGAGTGATAAAAGAATGGTTTCTTGATTTTTGAAGATAAGAGACTTGACTTAATGGTATTGATATGAATTTTGTTAAAAGTGTGAAACCTCATTCGTGAGTAATGAGTACTTGGTTTTAAAAGGAATAATGTTTCTTGATTTGAAATCAGAATGAGTATCGACAAACCACTGCAGCGTTAATAAAGGAAAATGTATTGAATAATGAAGTATGGTATTAAAACCAGTAGAACCCTGCATAGAAGCTAAGATGAGACAAAATGATATTACATTTCCTAGATCATGGCTGCTTAATAAGATTGATTATAAACAAGAATAACCTACTCACATATAAGACATATGTTTCTCAAAACGTTTAAAGGAGAATTATGTTTTAAAGGATTAAAACTATGAACTACGAAACCTTTTCTAAAATGAGAAACTTGAGCATTTGAAATTAGGCAAACTTGAACGTTTGGAAAATAAGGTTGTTACTTGATTTTACAAAGGAAAGCATTTTGGTTTACTTAACAATGTTAGTCACTCTATTTTTTTATACTACGGGTATCGGGTGACCTTTGTAAAAGAAATGGATCTTTAAAAGGAATTTAACGTACGTAGTACTTTAGGGTTAAAACCCGGACTTTGGCATAAAATGAAAGTACTTTGAGTTGTGTATAACTTGCCTATGCTTGTTGTTGTGAAACTTGCCTATGCTTGTTGTGATAGCCTTTGTTGTATTTCTGTACCCCCGCGTCTCTCGATGGAGGGCCGGTTGATTTGTTATGAACGATTCTACACCGAGTCCCACGAGATGGCGAGGACACGTATTCCATCGATTATACACGAGTCACGAGATGGGCGAGCACGTATTCCATCCGATTATACAGAGTCACGAGATGGGCGAGGACACGCATTTCATCCGATTATACACCGAGTCCCGGGATGGGCGGGACACGTATTTCATTTGGTTATCATACATGTCTCGCTTTATAGACTATTATGATTTCATTTCTGATATTTTGATTTCACATACTTGGTACTGTTATCGACCTCCTTGAAGTGCGTTCATCTGCATGAGTTGAGGTACACCAGTCGTTGATCCTAGTTCTCGGGGTCACAGTTCAGCGTATGGGAAGCTCCGTTTCTCCGGAGGCTTATCAGTGGTATAGTCCCCTGTCGTTGTAGGTATTTACATTCAGGGGTATGGCGGGGCCCTGTCCCGCCATTGTTGTCGTATCATTCTTAGAGGTCTGTAGTACTGTTGTGGGCAAAGTTGTAATGGGATGTAACTGTTCGGTTTTAAATTGATTTATATATATGCCGTAAGGCAAGTTTTCTCAGACGATTGTTTCATACTTCTTGTTATTTCATGTTATCGTCTTATGTTCCGCTGATTACTCTGATGTTGTATCACTAGGGTGCCCGGGGTAAGGCACCAGTCACGGGCCCGGGTTCGGGTCGTGACAAAAGTGGTATCAGAGCAGTTAATCCTCGAAAAGTGTCTACAGACCGTATCTAGTAGAGTCTTGATTATCGGTGTGTTGTGCACCACACCAATAATCAGGAGGCTATAGGATATTTAGGATTGGTTTCTATTCTTCTCACTCTGAGATCGTGCCTTGGAGCTGTGTTGCAAGTTGGACCCTCTAAACGTATTTCTTTCCCTTGCCGTTATACCTCCGCGTAGGGCAACCGGGCAGGGAGGCAAGCGGCCGAGGCTGCGAGTAGAGTTCGAGGAGGTTACGAGGCACAGCCCAACCATCACTGAGTTAGGTGCTTGATCGGGGAGTTATGCTACGTCACGGCCCAGAGTTTAGCTGCAGCGGCAGTTCCTCTGCGGCCATGATATATGAACCATCGATCCGCGGCCAGGAATAGAGAATATAGATTGCAAAGAGACAACCACATTACTAGCTATGGATTTGGCTACGGAGAGTATACCGATGTCTGCGAGTCTTGATGAAAATCTTAGAAAGGGTTGTGTGAGTAATTCTTGATTAGGCTTGAGCATGGCACGTATGCGGTCTTATGCGCGGCGGCGAAAGCGTAGAGATCGGCGGGTTAACGAAGGGCGGCGAGAAGAGGGCGAGCGTGAGTCCTTTGGTAACTTTAGTCGAGTCACCTCGCGGCCATTAGATTATGCACATCCACGGTCACGAAAGGTCCTCGCGAGGTTCGGGGCGTTCGGGTATGCGAGAGTTGGTCGAGCTCGAGCTTAGGTTCCTGACTACTGCGTAGGTTCGGCCAGGATTCAGATTTTCCCAGTGTTCACGATGTGTGACGTCATCCGGGAATGTCATCTTTTAGTTGGTACTTGTTTTACTGCGGTCGTCGAGGCCGTGTGTCGAAAGGATGTCTAGTAGGAGGACTCAACCTTCGGGATCGGTGGGTAGTTAAATCATCTCCACTGCTATGTGCCTACGGGGTAGGTTTGATTAGAACGACTAAGGAATGAAGCGATAGATATAGATATATCCTTAACCCTCTGAGATCGGTATATGTGATCGGTGAGTATACCTTAAGTGTTATGTTCGGATAGCATGGTGTAAATTGTGATTAGGAAATCATGGTTAGTATGAGGTAAGATTGGACATAAGGGAAAGTGTGAGCCTTAGAGCTTTATACGTAGAGACCTTAGAGGCAAGGCCATCTTGGGTAAAAGATTTATATTTTTATGTTTAACCGCTTGACGGAGTGCATTGTGCAGGAGATATGTTTTTAGGATAAGTCCGAGTAGCGTGATATGAAAGAGGGTAGTTGAGCTAGGAAGACCGCTAGGTTTTAAAACGTGATTTGTGAAATTGTTCGGATCGGGAGCTAGTGTTTTTGCGATGTCGGGTAGGGTTGAGGCCATGTTGCGGGTCAACCCGCGGCTGTATGGTGGTGGGGTCGGTTGTGGTAGTCCGCCTTATGATAGGAATAACGAGGTGTTAGGCCCATGTTTAGTTAACCAGTCTGAGTTCGTGGATGCGTTGACGATGAGTCGGGCGATGGGGCGGCCGTCGTGTTTTTGGTCGGGGCCGTGTACTCGTGATGTTGATATATCGAAAGGTTGTAAAGTGCGCAGGTGCCTACCTTCACCTTATGGCGACGATGGGTCCCGTGTTCTGCTTTGTTTCTTTCTTTACGAAAGTTTTACGAGCGAGGTTAGGAACTCGGTGAGTCTCGAGAATCACATTCGCCCTCGGGCGGTGTTTGAATTTGAGGGTAGTTGCAAGGATTGTTGTCTCTGTTGAAGGGTGTTTAAGCTACCATTTTAGTGTTCGGATGTCGCCTTATGAAGCCTTGTAGGGCGGAAGTGTAAGTTCTTGGTCGATTGGTTCGATGTTGGCAAGGTTGGATAGTTAGTTGAGCTTGTTCCAATGATTGTGGATAAGTGAAAGCTTATCTAGAGGAAGTTTTTGGCGGCTCGGAGGAATCGTGCGGGTTATCTAAGAACAACGCTTAGAGTTGAGTTGGAGTCGGTCTTCTTGAAGGTACCACCGGATAAGTGTAAGAGAAACTTAGCGAGTTACTTTGGGCACTGAGTTCAGTGAGGATAGGCCAGGTTGCCTATATGTTAGCATTTGCCGTCCGACTTAGGAGGCAGTGCGTCCAGTCTTTCGTGTTATGTTCGAGAAGGAAATCGGAGATCCATCCAGAGTGTTCCCAGTTAATGATGACCAAGTTGAAGATAATAACCCCGAGATTTGGAACCGAAGCGATGTGAAGTGTGGTAAGAGTTCGAGTGTACAAGAAGTGTCTGACATCCTCAGGGATCGCATGCAGCCCGGTACCATTTGTTGGGTCGCCGGAGTGACACTAGAACCTCGCGGCAAAGTGACAAAAGTGGGAAGAAGCGAGCATGTATGGCGAGCATTGATGTGATCATTACTTTGGTGATGTTAGAGGTGTTTCCTCGTGGGCTTGGATGTAAGAATTGTGCGCAGGTGTTTCTGTGGCCAGGTGTGGCAGGATTTGTTCTGGTAAGTATAGTAGTGAAGACTATACTGGCGCACGTTTGCTTTGAGACTTAGAAGGAACATTCGGGACGAATGTTTCTAAGGAGGGGAGAATGTTATACCCCGTATTTCCAGAGTATGTACGTGAGGACGTACGTAGAGAAATTTGAACTTTAAAGTGGCTTGACCGATTTTATTTGTGCACAACACCCGGTTAGAGTCGTTTTTCGACGAAACGTTTTACACAACTTGCGAAGGGAAAATTCCGGCTATGTCATTTCTAATTTTTGCGGATTTTTCCGAGAGACGAAACGTGTTGGACCAACGAGAGGGCGCTTGGCACCCTCGTTGTCGGAAAAAGTGGGGAGGATTTGGGACGATTTTCTTGACATTTTTGTCAAGTAGTAGGTAGGATATTTTGTGGTAGATGGATAAGGTGCACTTGACATGATCATGGCCCTACACTTGCCTTGCACTTGGCATGATCTTGGCCATTGGTTGGCCTTTGCTAGACCTATAAATACCCCCCTTTGGAAGACTTCTTCATCCATTCCTAAATTTCCTAAGTGTTAAAATCCTCTCTCCCCTTGAGTAGTGTTCTCGTCCTCCCCCTTTGTGAGGCCTTGTGGCCGAGAGTTTGTTACACCCCGTAAGTCCAGGACATGTAAAGGAGAATGTACGAAAGGAAACAAGACTTGGAAATCGGTACGAAAGGAAGAATTGTTTTTTTCCGACGGAAAATCTTCCGAACGTCGGTAAGGAAAAATGTTCGTTGTTGAGAATTGGATTCTCAAAAGGCATTATTTGTAAAGTATGGAACTTATTAACACAATGGAAATTTATTTTCTGGATTTGGTCACGTGGGGCCCACCCGAGGAATTTTACATTTTTGTGGGGCCCACGAGGGTTACGGAATTTTATGGACGAATGAGAGGGCGACACGTGGCACCCCAACTAGTGGTCTTGGACGAAAATGTTAAGGGTAAAATGGTCATTTGACCTATGTAGATGATAAGTCTTGCAAGCTTGACATAATTGACTAGTCAACTTGCCACATAAGCTTGATCCTTGTGATAATCATCCTAGCCTCACATTTGTTAATATCTAAGCCTTCCAATATGTGTTATATACTAACTAGTAGCAAGACTAGCTCATTTTAACACTTAGAAAAATTAGAAACATTGTTGTTCTAGCAACATTGCTCTCGGAGTTCAAGCCTCTCCCACACAAAAATTTTGTGATTTTGATCCATTATCCACAAGACTTTAACCCAATGTCCCCAAGGGTATTATAAGGTTATCTCAATAGAAAGATTTGGAAAAAGCGGAGTTTTCACGTTAGTCATGGCGGAAACTATTGGAGTTCTTCAACTTTGAAGTTGGAACTTGAAGATGGGTTCTTCATAGGCCTCTAGGAGTGCTTGGGCGGATTGGAACCTAAGGAAAGGAGCTAAGAATTGCTAAGGCGCGACTTTGGATCTTGGAAATTTTAAGGGCTTGAAGGTATAAATTTTGTCGTTTTAGCAATTAAGCTTACTTATTGATTGTAGCTATGGTTATTAGCAAGCATGAGTTATATATTACGAAGTTTGATTATTATGTTGGCTATTGGAACCTAATCCGAAAACTAGCATGTTAGCCTTAAGAGTACATTTCAAGTTGATTATTCGTTTAAGTCGTCACATGTTGTATAAAGAAGGAAATTGTAGTTGTTGAAGTTGTTTACGACTAAATAACATGTTGACCTTAGAACTTGGAATTAGGAAGAATTGGAAAAGACCTTAGTATTGTTGGTTATAAGATTGTAGAGAATGGCTTGGATTTTGTACTACTTCGTATGAATTGTGGGCGGAATTTTACACGTATTGTAGGCGTGTAATCCCCCTTTGTTTGGTTGTTGTTTGGAGCCTTAAATGTGGCTTGTTGGTTATTGTATTCGGCCTTGAAAAGGTGGCAAAGTGAGTAGAAACAAAGGAAGTCTTTGCCCGATTTTTCGTAGAATTAGTAGTATACTTAGTATTATTCTCGTTAGAGACTAGAAGTTGATAGTCTTGTTGTGACCATTATAGGTTGACACTTCTACGTCGGCGTATTCGAAGCAGCTTGTGGATTTAGCGAAAGGTATGTGAACTATCTCTCTTCTAGCATGATTCCTTAAGATTAAGAAAGTATGTTCTCTCTTAAATGATCCATTCCTTGGTTGTATTTGGATTTCCTAGAATAGAATTTGTTCTATGTACTCCTTGATTGTACTTTGATGTTTAAATTGTAAGTTGTAAAATCCATTTTCTTAGTGAAGTTTGGATTCTTAAAAGTGAAAGTATTTTACTTAAAGTACATAGAGTCTTGAAAAGGAAGTAGTTTCCAAATCTTTTGGCTAGTGCCTTAGTTCCAAAACCTAAAGGTCATTATAATGACTTTAGGGGAGTCAAATGAGTGGTTTACTTATTTGATTTAAAAGAGGAGAAAGTACATGGTTTAAGAGAAGTAACTTGTCTTAAAGGTGTGAGTTACTTGAAGTTTAAAAGTAGAAGAAACTCGTTTTCTTTATATTAAGAGACTTGAAGTAATTTGAAAGTTAAGAACTTGTTTTGCAAGTATGTGATACTTGGTTTTAAAGTATAAGTCTCTTGGTTATAAAAGGAATGGATATGTCAAAAACCATAAAGGGTTATAACGGCTTTATGGGAAGTTGGTTATAACGACTTTATGGAAGGTTAAGAAAGTTGTCTATTTTGATTAATGGGCATAAGTTGCCTAGATTGTAAAAATTTGATGTTACTTGATTTCAAGCTTTGAAATGAGTTTTCTAAAAGTGTAGTAACTTACTTTGAAAAATAGACATGCCTTGATACTACGGGTGTTAGTATCTTGGGGTTTTACATAAAAGGAGTTTTTATAAAAGAATGTGCGTCGTAGTACTTTGGCTTGATAAATTGAGAATTTGTCTAAGTGTGCCTTGATAAGTACTTTGACTTGTTAAAAGAGAATTATTCTATGTATGCCTTGATTAGTACTTTGGCTTGATAAATTGAGAATTATTCTATTTGTGCCCTGATAAGTACTTTGGCTTGTTAAATGAGAATTTATTCTAATTGTGCCCTGATAAGTACTTTGGCTTGTTAAATGAGAATTTATCCTATGTGTGCCTTGATAAGTGCTTTGGCTTGGTTAATTGAGAACTTGCCTATATGCGGGTAATAGCCTTTGAGTGCAAGTATTATGTTTTATTAAGTTTTGCGCGACTCTCGGTTGAAGGGTCAATTTGTCTTGTTGTAAGTTCTTGGGACGTCAAGCGGTGATGTGGGATTCCACGGGTATGCTTCCGTTACTTGTTGTACTTGGGTTAAATTCCCGGATTTTTATAGAAGACATGGTAGTGCTTATGTCTTGTTTGATGGTCGGTCGAGATAGGGTAAGAGTATAAGTGAGGGGTAAACCCCAGACGCCTGCACCATACTCGAGGGTAAGAGTATAAGTGAGGGTAAACCCCCGACGCCATACCACCGCTTTATGTGTTGTTTGTGGCCGGTTGAGATAGGGTAAGAGTATAAATGAGGGCAAGCCCCAAGACGTTATACCACCTTCTCGGGTAAGAGTATAAATGAGGCAAGCCCAGGCGTTATACCCTGCTTTACCACCTCGCCCGTGGTCGAGTATAAATGAGGTAAACCCCAAGACGTTATACCACATTCGTTTTCCTACTTAGCGTCTGATTTTAGAACAGGTGGGACTTGGTGTTCATGCACGCCTATTGGTGCTATGTTATATCATGGATCGCCAGGTGAGGAAGGATTCCACGGGCATGATTGATATTATGGGCGTGAGACCCATAGTTATAATTGAATAGTGACTTTGAGGGCTGCGTCCACGACTTGATATATTTGCTCATGTATTGTATCGTAGGTTGGCTATCATACATGTCTCTGCTTTGTTTAGATGTTATGATTTCATTCTGATGCTACTGTTCACATACTTGGTACATTCTTCGTCTTGACCTCGCCCGAGGCTGCGTTCATCCGCGAGTTTAGGTCTGTTGTTTGGTGATCGGCAGTGTAGGACCGCCTTTCGAGTTTTGGATAGCTCCTTCATTAGAGTTATCTTTTTGGTATAAGTTCTTTCGATGCAGTGCTTTTGCGATTATGGGTACAGCGGGGCCTTGTCCGTCATAGTTCGATATAACTCTTAAGTGTATTCATATGTAGGATTGGACTCGTATGCGGTGTAGTGTCTTTTGTTATGTATTGTATATGGCAGCCTTGTCGGCTTTGCCGCTTGCACGTCACGATTGGTTTTCAAGAAAAAAAAGGGTGTTATTTAAATTCGCGATTTTACTTAGTTGTTAAGGTAGAAGGTGCCCGGGTAGGGCACCGATCCCGGGTTGAGGCGTGACGTAGTTAGATCGAGCGATCGATCCTCGGGCGTTTCTGACCGTGTCTAGTAGAGTCTTGATTACCGGTGTGTTGCGCGCCACACCCATAAACAGGAGGCTACCGGACATTTAGGAGTTGGTTTCTATTCTTCTCACTCGAGATCGTGCCACTAGAGGCATGTTAGTAAGATAATTCCTCTCGACGTATTCATTTCTGATTATGCCTCGAGGAGAGACAGCGCCCGAAGGGCAAAGGAGTAGCGAGAGCTACTAGTCGGACTCGAGAGAGTTGATAGGGCTTATGCCGTGGCATACCGGATGTGGTTCCGCGATGCGAGTTCTTCTTCGCGAGTTTTGAGGCCCGGCACGAGCCTCCAGTTTCGATTAAGGGAAGACTTTAGGTCATAAAGGAAGCCATTATGTTATTAACCAAGATAAGCGGTCTTTGCGGTTTTCGTGGGAGGTTATTCGGCGATCTGAGCAGTGTACAGAGGTAGAGGGCGGTAGCGGAGATCTACGTAAGAGGCTAGACCGGTTGGTTGTTCGGTGAGTTTTGGACGAGCCGCCTCGGCGGCGAGTGAGATATTCGTCCCCGCATACACAGTACATACCCCGCAGCTCACGGTGGGAGATTTGACCCAAGGTATTTAGGAGTCGGTCCAAGCTCCAGGATCGAGGTTCTCGGAGGAGCGAGGATTTTCTCGATCGAGGCCACTTATTCCTCGGTGTTCAGATGTGGTAAGCGTCATTCGGAAATGCCGTTATGGCACAGTGTTTGTTTTATTGTGGCCGTCGAGCCATTCGAGAGGTATGTCCTTTTAGAAGGAGCACCGTGAGGTGGCTCGACCTATGGGGCGATAGTTGGTTCCCTTCCTCCCGGTATGCGTTCCCGGACAGGTGTTGGATGTCGGTAGGTCATGGTAGAGGTCAGTGGAGTTTATAGTTGACGGTCCTTCGAACCGCATAGATGACGCGACTCTTTGGGCAGATCGAGAGCAACGTCGCTAGGAGTTCTGGTATATCTCGGTTCTTTTGAATCATACGTGCATTGTTAGATTCAGATTTTGCCCTAGCGTATATGTTTTCCCTTTATTGCAAGAGTTGTAAAGTGATAGTACCCGCAGGTAGGGATCCGTGATTAGTAAAGTGAAAAGTTAAGAATATTGACAAGAATGATAAGTGGTCGAGACTATAGTTGTGTAGAGTTCACAAGTTGTAATTACCTGCAGTGATGTTAGACCGATAGGGAAGATTGTATAGTAGAAATACTTTGGCTTATGTGATGAACCTCTAGTGAATAGGGGATAGGGTAAGAAGTACCTTGAGATAAGAGAGATGTATTTCAGACTAAGAACGAGAAGTTAAGGGTGACGATGAGTCGGGTTGTGGACTCATTTCGTCCGCGATAGTATGGAATGGGGTGATGTCGGTTAGAAATGGTCGTTATGTGATAGGGTCACGAGGATGCCAGCCCAAGTTTAGTTAATCGTGAGTGCGAGTTCGTGGATCGTTCCACCGAACTAGGTCGTAAGGACCGAGAAGAGCCTTAGCGGAAATTCAAGTAGCTTAATGGCGAGTTTGATTAGTAACTCCAGTTGGGAACAGAAACAAAATTTGAGATTTTGTACATGTACTAGATGAGTTTGAAAGTATGAGAAAGTATGACAAGTAAGGAAAGAAAGGAACCTCTAAGGATCCCGTGTTTGGAAAGACTGTAACCTTCGAGTTTTGTGAGAAGGGACCACGGACGGAAGGTCCATTATTATGTTTACGTATGTTATGTGGTGGTCATGTGTGGCATCGTTGGTCTTGTGCATTTGATTGATAGGCATAGTATAGAGATTGTGCCGGAGTTTGTATAGCGTGACAACCGACTAAGAACATTCGAGGACGAATGTTTCTAAGGGGGGAAGAATGTTACACCCCGTAAGTCCAGGACATGTAAAGGAGAATGTACGAAAGGAAACAAGACTTGGAAATCGGTACGAAAGGAAGAATTGTTTTTTTCCGACGGAAAATCTTCCGAACGTCGGTAAGGAAAAATGTTCGTTGTTGAGAATTGGATTCTCAAAAGGCATTATTTGTAAAGTATGGAACTTATTAACACAATGGAAATTTATTTTTACGGATTTGGTCACGTGGGGCCCACCCGAGGAATTTTACATTTTTGTGGGGCCATGAGGTTCTGAATTTTATGGACGAATGAGAGGGCGACACGTGGCACCCCAACTAGTGGTCTTGGACGAAAATGTTAAGGGTAAAATGGTCATTTGACCTATATAGATGATAAGTCTTGCAAGCTTGACATAATTGACTAGTCAACTTGCCACATAAGCTTGATCCTTGTGATAATCATCCTAGCCTCACATTTGTTAATATCTAAGCCTTCCAATATGTGTTATATACTAACTAGTAGCAAGACTAGCTCATTTTAACACTTAGAAAAATTAGAAACATTGTTGTTCTATCAACATTGCTCTCGAGTTCAAGCCTCTCCCACAAAAATTTTGTGATTTTGATCCATTAGCCACAAGACTTTAACCCAATGTCCCCAAGGGTATTATAAGGTTATCTCAATAGAAAGATTTGGAAAAGCGGAGTTTTCACGTTAGTCATGGCGGAAACTATTGGAGTTCTTGACTTTGAAGTTGGAACTTGAAGATGGGTTCTTCATAGGCCTCTAGGAGTGCTTGGGCGGATTGGAACCTAAGGAAAGGAGCTAAGAATTGCTAAGGCGACTTTGGATCTTGGAAATTTTAAGGGCTTGAAGGTATAAATTTTGTCGTTTTAGCAATTAAGCTTACTTATTGATTGTAGCTATGGTTATTAGCAAGCATGAGTTATATATTACGAAGTTTGATTATTATGTTGGCTATTGGAACCCTAATCCAAAACTAGCATGTTAGCCTTAAGAGTACATTTCAAGTTGATTATTCGTTTAAGTCGTCATGTTGTATAAAGAAGGAAATTGTAGTTGTTGAAGTTGTTTACGACTAAATAACATGTTGACCTTAGAACTTGGAATTAGGAAGAATTGGAAAAGACCTTAGTATTGTTGGTTATAAGATTGGTGAGAATGGCTTGGATTTTTGTACTACTTCGTTTGAATTGTGGGCGGAATTTTACGTATTGTAAGGCGTGTAATCCCCTGTTTGGTTGTTGTTTGGAGCCTTAAATGTGGCTTGTTGGTTATTGTATTCGGCCTTGAAAAGGTGGCAAAGTGAGTAGAAACAAAGGAAGTCTTTGCCCGATTTTTCGTAGAATTAGAGTCGTATACTTAGTATTATTCTACGTTAGAGACTAGAAGTTGATAGTCTTGTTGTGACCATTATAGGTTGACACTTCTACGTACGGCGTATTCGGCTTAGCTTGTGGATTTAGCCGAAAAGGTATGTGAACTATCTCTCTTCTAGCATGATTCCTTAAGATTAAGAAAGTATGTTCTACTCTTAAATGATCCATTCCTTGGTTGTATTTGGATTGCCTAGAATAGAATTTGTTCTATGTACTTGATTGTACTTTGATGTTTAAATTGTAAGTTGTAAAATCCATTTTCTTAGTGAAGTTTGGATTCTTAAAAGTGAAAGTATTTTACTTAAAGTACATAGAGTCTTGAAAAGGAAGTAGTTTCCAAATCTTTTGGCTAGTGCCTTAGTTCCAAAACCTAAAGGTCATTATAATGACTTTAGAAGTCAAAGAGTGGTTTACTTATTTGATTTAAAGAGGAGAAAGTACATGGTTTAAGAGAAGTAACTTGTCTTAAAGGTGTGAGTTACTTGAAGTTTAAAAGTAGAAGAAACTCGTTTTCTTTATATTAAGAGACTTGAAGTAATTTGAAAGTTAAGAACTTGTTTTGCAAGTATGTGATACTTGGTTTTTAAAGTATAAGTCTCTTGGTTATAAAAGGAATGGATATGTCAAAAACCATAAAGGGTTATAACGGCTTTATGGGAAGTTGGTTATAACGACTTTATGGAAGGTTAAGAAAGTTGTCTATTTTGATTAATGGGCATAAGTTGCCTAGATTGTAAAAATTTGATGTTACTTGATTTCAAGCTTTGAAATGAGTTTTCTAAAAGTGTAGTAACTTACTTTGAAAAATAGACATGCCTTGATACTACGGGTGTTAGTATCTTGGGGTTTTACATAAAAGGAGTCTGTTATAAAAGAATGTCGTCGTAGTACTTTGGCTTGATAAATTGAGAATTTGTCTAAGTGTGCCTTGATAAGTACTTTGACTTGTTAAAAGAGAATTATTCTATGTATGCCTTGATTAGTACTTTGGCTTGATAAATTGAGAATTATTCTATTTGTGCCCGGATAAGTACTTTGGCTTGTTAAATGAGAATTTATTCTAATTGTGCCCTGATAAGTACTTTGGCTTGTTAAATGAGAATTTATCCTATGTGTGCCTTGATAAGTACTTTGGCTTGGTTAATTGAGAACTTGCCTATATGTGCTGGTAATAGCCTTTGAGTGCAAGTATTATGTTTTATTAAGTTGCCGCGACTCTCGGTTGAAGGTCACTGTCTTGTTGTAAGTTTCTTGGGACGTCTGAAGCGGTGATGTGGGATTCCACGGGTATGCTTCCGTTACTTGTAGTACTTGGGTTAAATTCCCGGATTTTTATAGAAGACATGGTAGTGCTTATGTCTTGTTTGATGGTCGGTCGAGATAGGGTAAGAGTATAAGTGAGGGGTAAACCCCCAAGACGCTGTACCACCTTCTCCAGGGTAAGAGTATAAGTGAGGGGTAAACCCCCAAGACGCTGTACCACCTGGGTTCTGTGTTGTTTTACGGCCGGTTGAGATAGGGTCAGAGGATAAATGAGGCAAGCCCAGACGTTATACCACCTTCTCGGGTAAGAGTATAAATGAGGGCAAGCCCAGGCGTTATACCCACTGTTTACCACCTCCCCGTGGTCGAGTATAAATGAGTGGTAAACCCCAAGACGTTATACCACTGCTCGTTTGCCTACTTGGCGTCTGATTTTAGAACACAGTGGGACTTGGTGTTCATGTACGCCTATTGGTGCTATGTTATATCATGGACTGCCGGCAGTGAGGAAGGATTCCACGGGCATGATTGATATTATGGGCGTGAGACCCATAGTTATAATTGAATAGTGACTTTGAGGGCCTGCGTCCCTGACTTGATATGACTGCCCATGTATTGTATCGTAGGTTGGCTATCATACATGTCTCTGCTTTGTTTAGACATTATGATTTCATTACTGATTTCATCGCTCACATACTTGGTACATTCTTCTTGACCTCCTTGAGTGCGTTCATCCGCAGTTTAGGTACGCTGTTTGGTGATCGGCAGTGTAGGACCGCTCGAGTTTTGGATAGCTCCTTCATTCGGAGTTATCTTTTAGTATAAGTTCTTTCAATGCTGTGCTTTTGTACGATTATGGGTGCAGCGGGGCCTTGTCCGTCATAGTTCAAAGATAACTCTTAGAGTGCGTATTCATATGTGGATTGGACTCGTATGCGGTGTAGTGTCTTTTGTTATGTATTGTATATGGCAGCCTTGTCGGCTTTGCCTTGCACCGCGTCGATTGGTTTTCAAGAAAAAAAGGGTGTTATTTAAATTCGCAGCTTTACTTAGTTGTTAAGGTAGAAGGGTGCCTGTAGGCACCGCCACGCCCGGTTCGGGCGTGACAGAGTTCCTCCCTTGGCGAGAGTACCCCACCCTGGGGTAGGTGAGGGTATACACCCCCTTTGTGGTGTTGTCTCGTATATATACCCCCTCTTGGTAGAAATACTCAAAAGTATTGTTGTTATACCCAAATTACCTTAGCCAGATACCTTGTAGTATTCCAAAGATACCTCTATACGTAGAGCCCGGAAATACTACCTAAATGTCCCTTTTTGTCTCAACCGAAACCCTAAGGAAAATCTCCATAGTTGGTTGGAGTTTAAGTAGAAGTTGGTTAGAACTTCTAAGGGTTGGTTGGAGCGGGCCTGAGCGCACTGAGTAGAGCTAAACCTTGCTCGGGATCGACATTTAAACTCGGATAATTTTGGGCTTATCGAGGTAAACACTCTTGACCTTCTATTGTAATTGGAAATTACATGTTGTAGGAATGTATAGTTGAAGTATACTATATATAGAACTGAACATAATTGTGCGGCAATGTCTTTTGACTTAAGCCTGAATTTTAAGAAGTGAATCGAATCAGAATTACATAGATTCAGACATGAGACTTGTGTAGTATTATCGTGAGTAGAATTGTACACGTCAGGTTAGGCGTGAAACCCCACTGGTTGGCTTGGTAGCCTACTCGATAGAGGAGAGATTTACGCTGTGTGGCGGGAGAGGTCTTTGCGAATTTTCTGTAGAATGTTCTACGATTAGACCTAGATGTTAATAAGCGCCTTGTGGCCTTATAGGTTGAAGTACTATGCGTGGCGCGATCTACTTGGCTTAGGAGTAGGCGGTTTGAGGTACTGAGCGTTTTGCTATTAGTCGATAATCGTCGCGAGGTATGTGAACCTCTTCCTATCTGTTCTAGCATGATATGTGTATAACTATGTAGTACTGAGACGATACGTGTTTAATGTATTTGATTGGTTTGAAACATAAAGTGTTATAACGACTTTATGGGAAGTTAGTTATATGACTTTATGTAGGTAAGAAAATGCTTTGTGGTTTCAAAGGGTAATCGATTTGACTTATAACGGATTTGATGTGTAGTAATAAAGAACTTGAAGTGTTTCAAAAGGACCTTTTTGAAAGAAGAGTAATACTTGGCTTTGAAAACATAAGAGTTGTACTAGCTTTACGGGAAGTTAGGTATAACGTCTTAAGAGTGATAAAAAGAATGGTTTCTTGATTTTTGAAGATAAGAGACTTGACTTAATGGTATTGATATGAATTTTGTTAAAAGTGTGAAACCTCATTCGTGAGTAATGAGTACTTGGTTTTAAAAGGAATAATGTTTTACTGATTTCGGAAATCGGAATGAGTATCGACAAACCACTGCAGCGTTAATAAAGGAAAATGTATTGAATAATGAAGTATGGTATTAAAACCAGTAGAAACCTCCATCTGCATAGAAGCTAAGATGAGACAAAATGATATTACATTTCCTAGATCATGGCTGCTTAATAAGATTGATTATAAACAAGAATAACCTACTCACATATAAGACATATGTTTCTCAAAACGTTTAAAGGAGAATTATGTTTTAAAGGATTAAAACTATGAACTACGAAACCTTTTCTAAAATGAGAAACTTGAGCATTTGAAATTAGGCAAACTTGAACGTTTGGAAAATAAGGTTGTTACTTGATTTTACAAAGGAAAGCATTTTGGTTTACTTAACAATGTTAGTCACTCTATTTTTTTATACTACGGTATCGGGTGACCTTTGTAAAAGAAATGGATCTTTAAAAGGAATTTAACGACGTAGTACTTTA
Organism: Przewalskia tangutica; assembly: GCA_029844215.1. NCBI lineage: Eukaryota > Viridiplantae > Streptophyta > Magnoliopsida > Solanales > Solanaceae > Przewalskia > Przewalskia tangutica. Next base: position 51,379,247 of record CM056724.1, read on the forward strand.
GTGGTTAAAACCCGACTTTGGCATAAAATGAAAGTACTTTGAGTTGTGTATAACTTGCCTATGCTTGTTGTTGTGAAACTTGCCTATGCTTGTTGTGATAGCCTTTGTTGTATTTACGCACTCGCGTCTCGATGGAGGCGGTTGATTTGTTATGAACGATTCTACACCGAGTCCCACGATGGGCAAGGACACGTATTCCATCCGATTATACACCGAGTCCCACGAGACGGGCGGGCACGTATTCCATCCGATTATACACCGAGTCCCACGAGATGGGCAGGCACGATTCCATCCGATTATACACCGAGTCCCACGAGATGGGCAGGACACGATTTCATCCGACATACACCGAGTCCCACGGGACGGGCCGACACGATTTCATTTGGTTATCATACATGTCTCCCGCTTTATAGACTATTATGATTTCATTTACGTGATTTTCGTTTCACATACTTGGTACTGTTGTGATCGACCTCCTTCGGGCCGCGTTCATGCCGCAGTTGAGGTACACCGCCGATCGTTGATCCTAGTTCTCGGGTCACGCGGCAGATGGGAAGCTCCGTTTCTCCGAGGCTTATCAGGTATAGTCCCCGTCGTTGTAGGTATTTACATTCGTGGGTATGGCGGGCCCCTGTCCCGCCATTGTTGTCGTATCATTCTTAGAGGTCCAGAGTAATCGCCAGGCGAGTTGTAATGGGATGAATCGTTTCGGTTTTAAATTGATTTATATATATATGCCGTAAGGCAAGTTTTCTCAGACGATTGTTTCATACTTCTTGTTATTTCATGTTATCGTCTTATGTTCCGCTGATTACTCTGATGTTGTATCACTAGGGTGCCCGAGGTAAGGCACCAGTCACGGGCCCGGGTTCGGGTCGTGACAACTAGGGTGCCCGGGGTAAGGCACCAATCACGGGCCCGAGGTCGGGTCGTGACAAACAACTTTATGGGAAGATAAAAGAATGGTTTATTCTAATAAGGTAAACAAATATTTCTTGACTTGAAAATGTATAGAATACTTGATTCGGAAAGTATTGATTACTTGAACTATTCTAAAGTTAAGAAACTTGATTTCTAAAGTTAAGAGACTTGAAGTATTCTGAAAGTTATGTAACTTGATTTGAAAGTATATGATACTTGGTTTTAAAAGTATAAGTCTCTTGGTTATAAAAAGAATGAATTTGTCTAAAACATAAAGAGTTATAAGGGCTTTATGGAAAGTTAGTTATAACGGCTTTATGGAAGGTTAAGAGAGTGGTCTATTTTATAGGCACGAGTTGCCTAGGCTGTGAAAGTAGAAGTTACTTGGTTTTAAAGCCTTGAAATGAATTTCTAAAGATGTAGTAACTTGATTTGAAAAGTAGACAAGCCTTGATACTACGGGTGTTAGTATCTTGGGGTTGTTATATAAAAAGGGTTCTTTTTAAAGGAACGGAAGTACGTAGTGCTTTGGGTTAAATTTCCGGATTTCTAATAATATGTTAGTGCATTAAGTTAATTAAAATGAGAGTGCATGATAATTAAGGCTAATAAGAAGTTAGGGGAATTCTTAACTTGCTTATGATAATTATGATAAGCCGGTGGTGCTTATGTTATGTATGATAAGATGGTGGTGCTTATGTTCTGTATGATAGCCGGTTGAGCTAGTGTTATGTTATTCTTGCGGGGTAAACCCCCGGGTTACTACTTATTCCATAGATTTGCTACGCATGATGCGAGTGCGGCGTTTGTACTCATTGCGGGCCCACCGGGCCTAAGCGGGTGAAATAGTCCTATGCGAGTAAAATAGTCCCATGCGAGGCGGATGACCTCATTGCGGGTCCACAGGACCTATGCGGGTGAAATAGTCCCAGGAGTAGGACTGCTTAATGATACTACGGGAGGGTGGCCCTAATTTGATCGTGAGCCTCCTATTTTTATGCAGTAAAGTATACTCTTGTTTACTCTCATTGTTAGTAAGACACAGTGTACTGTTAATGTGGTTATCATACATGCCCCCAACTTTATTTTAGACTATTATGATTTCATTATAGTACTTTCAGTTTCACATACTTGATACCTGTTGTACTGACCTCATTCGGGGGGCTACGTTCATGCCGCAGGTAGAGTTATACAGGTTGTTGATCCTCACTCTTAGGATCACTGTTCAGTTGTTGAGAAGCTTCATTACTCCGAAGGCTTATCTTTGGTTCAGATCCCTGGTATTGTCGGTTGTTGTACATTCAGGGGTATGGCGGGGCCCTGTCCCATCACAATTATTATGTAAAAATTCTTAGAGGTCTGTAGTCATATCTGGTGGATTGAGTTGTAAATAAATAAAGAGGTAACTGCTTTTTGGGTTATGTGTATACTTTTGGAAGGTGGCCTTATCGGCTAACCTGTTATTTATTTCTTTTGAGTTGTATGTATGTTCCGCTACTATTCTCTGATGTATACCTGTAAGGGGTGCCCAGGTAGGGCACCAGTCGCGGGCCCGGGGTCGGGTCGTGACAAAACTGAGATGGAAAACTATTAACAAACTGAGGTGGAAACCTAGGAAATTGTCGCCTGGAGCAACCTGATGCTTCCGAATGTTCCAACTAACCTAGTTGTAACACCTCATATTTTCTGACTAGGAATTGAATCGTCCAAAATGAGAAACTTTACCCGAACCCGCAAGAATAAGGTCATGTTCAAGTATTTAGGCCAAGAAGATGGAGTCCCAAAATGATTTAGGACTTAAAAATGTGACGACAATGATTAGAAATAATATTTGGTGTTTGTAAAATTAGGCTTATAGACTAGTGAATTGAAATTAAAAAAATAGTTATGTTGATAATTCGTTAAATGTTGATTATTGTGGGTGAAAAGTAAATGCTTAAAGTGATTATTTTGGATAAGTGTTTAAATTGATAAACATTTACGTGGCAGCCACTAGTGACTAATTCATATTACTACTTTATGTGGCATACCTGGGAGTTAAATGATTTTTACAAATAATCTCTAAAGATACCCATGATCCACTAAGTTATGATGAATTCAATTCAATATCTCATCAAAAGTGAGATATTTTACGATAACAGAGTTAGAGAAAAGTTTCTCTCACTAGGCGAAAATGCTCTCAACATTTTTTCCTAGTCGCTCTTCGCAATCCGCCTCATTCCTATGATGTCATCTCCGATTTCATACCTTCTAAATCTGATTTCATCTTTAATTTTCATAAGATTGTCTTAAGAAGATTCTTCATCTTGTTTAAAGATTGTTCAAGACTTACATTAAAAGTCAGATTTAATCTTCTTAGTTCTTCATCTTTAACGTTCAAGATTGCAAAGTATTTGTGTAGTTGCATTTGGATTTCTATTGGGTACACCACTAGTGGAATCAAAGAGATTTGAGTCACTTAGATATCATGGGGATGATTAAGAAGAGCTCCAAGTTCAGCAAGAAAAGCAAAAAGGTTAGTACTTCCCCGGAGCAACCACCGGTAGTGTTTGCTCAATGTTTTGCTTCGGCAATAGCCATGGAAGCTGAGAATGTTCATGGTATGAACGTTCAAAGTATGAAGGTTAAGCATATGAATGATAATAGTGTAATGAGTAATATTAACAATGACTCTTCCAATTCTCCGACTTTAATTCCGACGGTTGTGGCTTCTAGTGATTTTCCGGCTGGCAACATAGAGGTCATAGAGAAGACGGGTCAAGAGGGGGTTCCCGGGTCGATGGCGGGTCAGTATGGTGGTCACGGCCTGTTGAAGTCCATGAGTCATCATCCAAGGGTTGGAGAAGGTGATGGGTCTTCATTTCGCCACGACCGACCGGGGCCGCGATCGTGCCCTACCCAGGCACCCTGCCTGTATACATCGAGAGAATAGCGGAACATACACAACATAAACACATGTGTAAACAATAAACAACACAGGCTAGCCGATAAGGCCGCCTTCCATAATATAAACATCATCAAAAGTACAACAGATAACTCGGCTTCTACAGCCCAACCACAATATGTGAATACGCACTTAGGAATAACAACTGTGGCGGGACAGGGCCCCGCCATACCCCTGAATGTACATAAATCTACAACATCAGGGAAAGACTGTACCAAAAGAGACAAGCCTCCAGAGAAATGGAGCTTCTGACGTCTGATAAGTGATCCTAAGAATGAGGATCCACCACCTGTTTACCCCTACCTGCGGCATGAACGCAAATTCGAGGAAGGGGTCGATTACAATATGTACTAAGTATGTAAAACTGGAAAATACTGAAATTACATCATAAGTTTAAAACAAAGCCGGAGACATGTATGATAATCAAATTACAGTACACTGTGCCTTACTAACAATGAGAGTAAATAGGAGTATACTTACCACATAAAATAGGAAGCTCACGATCAAAGCAGGACCGCCCGCCCGCAGTATCATTAAGCAATCCTACTCCTGGGACTATTTCACCCGCATAGGTCGCGTGGACCCGCGTGAGGTATTCCTCGCATGGGACTATTTCACCCGCATAAGCTCTTACGGACTCGCATGAGGTATTCCTCGCATAGGCTGTATCCGCCCGCATGGGACTATTTCACCCGCATAAGCCCTTGCGGACTCGCATGAGGTATTCCTCGCATCGTGGGTAGCAAATCCACGGAATATGCAAATGCCACAAACCCGGGGAATGACCCCGTAATGAATAATATACCACTAGCACAAAACCGGCTATCATACAATATATAAGCAAGTTAAGAATCCCCTAACTTCTTATTATTCTTGTTCACATACACTCTCATTTTAGTTTACTTAAGGCACTAACATGTCTTTTATAAAGATCCGGGAATTTAACCCAAAGTACTATATACTTCCACTCTTTTTAAAAATGACTCTCTTTCATATAAAACTTCCAAGATACTATTAACCGTAGTATCAAGTCAACATTACTTTTCAAGACAAGTCACAATACCTTTAGAAATAAAGTTAGGTTTCTAAATCAAGTGACTCATTTTCTTATAAAACCTTAGGCAATTGATGCCTTAAAATCAAATTGCCTTTTCATTAAAAACCAAGTCATTTATCTTTCCATAAAGCTAATATAACCAACTCCCCATAAAGTCGTTATATTTACTTTATACCTTAGCCAAATACAATTTTCTATCCAAGGGACTTATACGTTTAAAACGAAACAAGTATCTCATACTTTAAAATTCTTCAAGTCCCTTAACTTTAATAAAACTTAAGACATCCTTAATCCTTTCAAAGAAGTGAGTTAATCTCCTAACTCACCCGACTTGGCTATTCATAAAACTAGTAAAATATATCAAGGTGTTGTACGTCTACCGTACTACATACGTGCAACTAGTCATGCTCAAAAGATAGGAAAAGTTCTACATACCTCTTCGGGCCAATCCACTTGCCAAGTACAATATCCCGCCCGTAGTATATCAACCTATAATATCCACAATACGTCTATTAACGCCTTTCTTCAAACGTAGAATATTATAAGTGTAAATTCTCTAAATTCTACGGAAAATCGGACAGCACCTCCTTTGTTTCTACTTACTTTGCCACCTTTTTCAAGGCCGAATACAATAACCAAACACGCCACATTTAAGGCCCAAACAATGCAATCAACAATAGGGGATTACACGCCTACTAGACGTGTAAAATTCCGTCCCACAATAGATATCAAACTAATACAACTACTAGTCCAATTTCGGCCATATTGAATACAACAATACCAATTCTTATCCAATTTCCATTTCAATCCAAATTGTTAGCATAACATGATATCAAGTCGCAATCGATTATACTACTATAATCTTCAAGTACGTAACATGCGACGATTCTAGTAAACGACCAAATTGTAATCCAACTTCACATGGCTTACATTACACTTCGGATTTTAAGGCTAAAAGCAATCCATAATACTTATAAACTTCAACATATCAACTTCATGCTAGCAACATGTAAAGCTAACAACAACGATATATATATATATATGATCTTGTAACACTTTTAAGAGACAAGATTATACCTTAACGAATCTTAATCCAACTCCAAATCCGAAGTCGCTCCTTAGAAACTTAGAGCCTCTTCAAGAAACTTTAATCCGCCACTTGATACCCTTAGAACAACACCAACAACTTTCCTTCAAACTTCCAAACAAAACCTAGAAAGACAACTAGGTTTTCGCTTTGCGACTAACCCGAAAACTATCTTTTTCCGAGATTTTTCTATTGAGATATGCTTACAATACACTCAAGAACCTTGGTTTAAAGTGTGGAGCTTAAAGAACAAGAAACAAATTTTTTTTCTTTTGAGAGTGAGTGAACCCGAGAGCAACTATTGCTCTTCTTCAAATTTCATGAAAAATTTTCTAAGTGTTGGACTCACTCTTGCTACTGTAGTATTATATAGTGCAATGAAGGGTCAAGATGCAACCAAATGGGTGGTTTGGATGAGCTCTTATCAAATATCAAGCCTTGTGGGTCCTTTGACTTAGTCAAGAATCTCAAGCTTACTACTTGCAAGACTTAATCATCCAAGACTATGATCAATGACCATTTTGGCCATGACATAAATCGTCCAAGGCAACTATAAGGGGGGTGACACGTGTCGCCCTCCCATTCGTCACAATAATACGTTTTCCGACAAATATTTTTACAAGTCTCAAATCTTAACATTTGAAATTCTCACGTACGTTCTTAAAACATGTCCTATAAATACGGGGTGTAACAATTTCCCACGAACATGGGGAATGCAAGTTTTGCGGTTTCCGAAACGTCACCCTTTCTCGAGGGGAAGACGGGTCACATGGGTGGGTACGGGTCGAAGGCGGGACAGGATGGTGGTCACGGCTCGGTGTTGAAGTCTATGAGTCATCAGCCTAGGGATGGAGAAGGTGAGGGGTTTTCATTTCCCACGATCTTTGGGAATACAAGTTTTGCGGTTTCCGAAATGTCACCCCTTCTCGAGGGGAAGACGGGTCACATAGGTGGGTTCGGGTTGACAGCGGGTCAGGTGGGTGACCATGGGTCAAGGATGAAGTCCAAGAGCCATCAGTCAAGACTCCAAGAATTCAATGGAACATCATTTCCCATGAACATTGGGCATTCAAGAGGGGCGGATCCCGAAAGGTCACACCTTGGACCGATGCATGGGTACTCGACCAGTGCGGGTCTCAATGGAACCCCTTTCCCCATGAGCCTTGGAATTTCAAATGCTGATAATACCAAAGGGTCTACTCTTCAAACGAGCCTTGGAAGATCAACCATTGTGGAAACCGAAGGGTCATTTTCTCCCAAGACACCTAGGAAGTCTGTTTTTGCCTCGACCGATGGTGCATTTAATGCCGAGAGACATGAGCCATTTATGGCAACCATTCCCAATAGTGCACAAGTCTTGACTTCCCCCACGAATGCAACTAATGCACCTACTGAGCGTGCAAAGGATACTCGGGTACCACAACAAAATAATGAGTCTAATCCAACAAAGAAATCTTATGCGGGAATCTTTACAAGTTCTCGTCTAGAATCAAAAGGACTTAAACTACAATTTGTCGAACAAGAAGGGGATGATGTGGAATTGGACGCAAAGGACGAGGTTCCCTTTGTTGAAACTTGGGGTTATTGTCTTATTGGGTGCTTCACGGGTCCTTTCCCGGGACGTGAGACATTAAATTCTATTATTAAAAAATGGGGAGTTAAGTGTAGAATCATCCCATACGGACGTCGATGGACTATTTTCCGATTTATGACTGAACAAGATCGCATCACGGTATTTCATGGTGGCCCTTATACGACTTTTGGGAAAAATTTGATGTTAAAATCAGTTGATAAGGACACTTTGCTCACGGATGATCTTTTCATGAACATCCCGGTTTGGGTGGTGCTTCGTGATGTTCCTTTGTCGGTATGGAGCGCATCCGGGTTAAGTAAGATCGCCTCACGTGTGGGGAAGCCCTTGTATACGGACCAATTCACGAAGGAGAGGTCCAAAATGAATTATGCACGAGTATTAATTGAAGTCAATGTTAGCAAGGAGCCGGTCACGGAATTTAATGTTAAATTACCAAGCAATATCAAGTATGTTCAAAAGGTGGAATATGAGAATTATCCCGATTTTTGTTTTCATTGCAAAGTATTCGGGCATAATCATTCCAAGTGTAAAAAATTGGAGGAACATGTAACGCCTATGGAGACAATGAGCACTCATAAGCCAATGGTTGTTCCGGACAAAGGAATAGATCCGGAAATAGTTGGTGTTAATAAACCTACACGCTCACTTCAAACCAACCCCCTCTTTGTTCGACTACCAGTCGGTGGATCATTGAACAATGTAGTGGACATGAATGTGAGGACTAAGGGGGTTCCTAATACGCCTTTGATTCCGGATACTTTTAGAGGTACTCCGGTGTCAAGGCAAGAAGATAAGGATGGATGGCATGAGGTAACTCCAAGAAAGAATTTCCAAAAAAACAATGATAAAGTTGCAAGTATGAAGATTGAAGGAGCATTCCATTACCCCCCGATTTCCAAAGATACGGGTTCATCTCCCGGTTGATGTTATTATGAACAAAGCCAAGCAGCAAGTTTGAGAAGTGGAAGAGTATTTATGATGTAATCCCCTCTTGTAACGTCACCTATGAGTGAACGTCCCATCCCTCCTTCATTTCTTGTTTTGTGTTACGTTGAGGATTGAGAACCCTTAATGAGTGATTGTAGTTCCCAGTTTCTTTTTTAATAATATTTTCATTTACCCGGAAAAAAAAAGTGAGATATCTTTAAAGGAATATGGAGCAGCAAAACATATATGTGTAGGAATGTGTACTTGTTATAAGAAGTGAACATTAAGTACTTTTCTAAATTATGAATCATCATGGCCACACAAGGCATTAGTAGATTGACATGAAAACATGAACGTGGACACTTGTGAATCATTTAGTAGGACGTATTCAATGTTTAACTGACCTAAAACATATGGATATCTTCTCTTCATTACTATATATATATATATATATATATATATATATATATATATATATATATTATTTGTATCATCCTCTATGAAGGAGAACATGTCACGATCCAATCCGGAGGGCCATGACGGGCACCCGAACCTTATATGTCGAGTACCCCCACAGTCCAATCTGGAGGGCCATGATGCGCACCCGAATGTTACCTGCCGAGTACTCACTCAATCATACAGTCAATATCTAATCATAATTAAGCATGGGCCATAGGGACCGATGTAAAATCTTAACCAGAACGCCCAACTTATATATATATATATATATATATATATATATATACTACGACCGACAAGTCCATATTTGACTGCTACACATAGGACACTGTCTACGAGCCTCTAAAATAATACGCAACATCATAAGGTCGGGACAGGGCCCTACCATACCCATATGTATATGCAAAAATAATGTACCAAGATTAGACCAACACTCCGGAAAAATGAGAGTGCTCCAATATCCGCTGAGTCAACAACCTACTAATGCGGATCGTCGCATTGCCTACGTGAACCTGCGGGCATGAAACGCAGCTTCTCTCGACAAAAGGGACATTAGTATGACTAATGTACCGAGTATTTCATGCATGAATAATAGCATAACAAAAATACAAGAATAAACTGAGATAGAAACAGCTAACAGAAATAGCCGACCAATACTGAATGCCTAAATGTCATGCACAATGCGGTATACATATATATTGACCTCATTGGGAATCTTCCTTATCATAACAGTCTCTGCGGACATAATCATCATCATATACCAGCTGATCATGTGGTTGCGTATACAACGTCGTACCCTTTTTTCCATCCCCAATATATGGTTCAGGGTAATACATGAATAACAATAAAACATTCTAAGTTTATTTGAATGACATAATATCCTTGTACCTTCGCCTAACATTGTGAATATTAACATTTTTCCCATGTACCTCAATAAGGATTTCAGAACATATTTAGACATGTTTTTAACATAGGAATCAATAACAGGTACATCCTGAACTACTATGAATAGAATCATTTATAGAATAATATTATGTTTACGTTTCGTACATAGAACATCTCAAAATAAATAAATGATTTGTCTTAACATACCTTCATCGATCCGTTGATAATACAACCAAAGTAGTATGTATGACACCTAACCTTAAACATGAATGAACCAACTCAAAAAATGGAATTCAATATGACTTAGGAATCGTGTTTTGCTTGTTGTTGCTATCTATAATTTTCATGAACTGCTACCAATTTATTTCTCAATTTTTGCTAACATTTTTTTGCCTATATTAACTAATGAAGGTGTTATACCTATGTAATTTTACAATGAAGATGGTGTCACATGCAAAGATCTTCAGAGGAATCTTATATACTGGACCACGATTTGATTTGCCACCTCCCTTATTAATTACCCACGTTACAAAGTTACCTATTAATCCCAAATGTTGCCACCAATTAATCACATTGCCTTAGTCACTTAGGTAATGCATCTAAATGCTACACGTAAATATTTCCACTTAACCTTGTCAGTCATTATATTTTAACAATCAGCCGATCATTGCAGTCAATTAGTCAATTATTGTGGTCCCACTTGGTAAGTCCTAAATTTGTTTGGGACCACATTATTTTATATACTGAGCTCTTTATTTGCATACATGAATATGAAGTAAATTCTCCAAAGCTCGGGTCTATTTGCATACATCAAGATATTCACACCATCGCCCGAAAGTATGTGATGTTACATTATTTCCCCCTTAGAAACATTTGTCCTCGAATATTGGGGTGACATATCTGATTCCCGTCATGTAACCGGAAAATACAACTATCTCCTCATGGGGCCATATAATACAACATACATCATTATACCAGACCTCACATGATCACCAAGTAGTAATTATAATAATATGAAATAAAACTCACCTTATGCTTCTATTGGAACCTCGACGTTGGTACAAAATATGTATGTATATTTGTGCATCATATCCTCTTCCACCTCCCATGTCATTTTTTCTACGTTTTTATTCCACCAAAAAACATTCATAGAGGCTACTTATTTAGTCCTCAGCTTGCAGACTTATCGATCTAAAATAGCAATAGGAACCTCTTCATATGATAAGTCCCCTGTAATCTTCACATCATCAATCGGTACAATCCGGGAAAGATCTCCAATTCATGCTCTAAACATAGAAACATGGAAAACTGGATGAACAAACTCTAACTCCGAAGGCAAGTCTAATTCATAAGCCACTTGGACAATTTTTGAATTATGCGATATGGCCCAATATACCTTGGGCTAAGCTTTCCTTCTTTCCCAAATCTCATTACACCTTTCATAGGAGAGATCTTCAAAAATACCCAATAATTCAGTTGGAACTCTAGATCCCGGCGTCACACATCTGAATACTACTTCTGACGACTCTGAGTGGTTAGCAACCGTTCCTGGATAAACTTTACCTTCTCTATGGCTTGGCGTACTAAATCAGGACCAAGTAGTTTTGATTCTCCTACCTCAAACCATACGATAAAAGATCTATATTTATGTCCATATAACACCTCGTATGGAGCCATTTTTAATGTTGGCATGATAACAGTTATTGTATGCAAATGCAACAAGGGGTAGTAGTAAGGAGTTAGAGAGAAGTTTCTCTCACTAAGTGAAAACGCACTCAACGTTTTCCTTGGTTGCTCATTTCGGTTTGTCCCTCTCCTTCTAAACTCATAATTGATTCTTCATTAATCAAAGCTTAGTGTTCATGACATGAAAAAGACAAAGCGTTTTACTCGCTCTAGCAATGATTCCGGTGGATCCGAAGGCTCTACGAAGTCTAGATCCAAGAAAAAGAAAAAGAATGGTGGAAGCCCAATCATTGTTAAGGAAAATTTAATCCCGGCAATTTCGGATCCCACGGTGTTAGTGCATGTTCCACCTGATATGCGCATTCCACTTGAACATGTGGTAGATAATAATACGATGAAAAGGATACATGAATGGGGAAAAAGTATAGAAGTTGATAGCTTGGATAGAAGTATGCTTGAAGGTGAAGTGGCTACGAAGGTTGCTTGTAACTCTGTCCACAAGCTTAATGGAAAAGCCCCTTCCGAATCTCCCGGCAATGCTATGGAAGTTCGGATAGCTAAAGACACTCCATTCTCTCCTAGAGATGGCGAATCAAACACGGGTCAATTGGTAAGCTCTGGGACTACAACGGAAGAACATGGCAATCACGGGGCCAAAACAATCTCTTCACTACAAGGTAATTTGCTCAAGCAAGAAGGAAAAGTGAGAAATTCTGGGACAGGAATTACAAACGGCAAAACAATGCATGAAGGTATTCTCGGGTCATAACCGGGTCAGGTTGCGGGTCAAATAGCTGAGGCGGGTCAGGAGGGAGTCCATGGGTCTATGGTTATTCCTGGAACTCGGGGTACTATGTAGGTTGGGAGAACCGAAGGGTCATCTACTCCCAAGGAGCCTTGTAACTCTCCTAACTTAATTAGCGCGGGAGCCAAAGAGTCACTTCCTTTAATGGGGCAGCATTCATCCGCGGGAACCAAAGGGTCACTTCACTTTATGGGGCAGCATTCTTCAAATTCATTGAGAGTCACTAATCAATCATTCCCCACTTTAACCGGCTTACTTAGCGGACTTCAACAAAAGAATCTCAATAGCTCATTTTCCTTTACTTCTTCCTTGGACATTGGAAACGTTATTAACAATCCACATCTCTCCTCGTCTAATTCTTCAATACTTCCCGGAATCCAAGATGACACACCCCCACCTCCCTCCAAATCATCACTTCCACCCGAAATGCCTGAAAATTTCCCAACCCTTCCAAATGGCACACGCATACTATCTCTAGATGCGGGTCCGAGCTCTATCCCCTCTAATCCTATCCCTCAGTCAACACTACACGGGAGGCTAGCTGACAATTTGTCCACAGACAATTCTAGAGATCATCAAGCCCATCCACCTGGGGATGCAACAAATAGAGAATTACCCCCTTATCAACATAATGGTTCCAATCCGCCAAAGAAGACCTATGCGGGAGTCTTTGCGGGTACCAGACTTGAAGCTAAGGGAATGAAGCTACAATTTATTGAACAACAAGGAGAAGATGTAGAACTTGAAGCTACGGATGAAGTTCCCTTCATTGAAACCTGGGGATATTGTCTAATTGGTTGCTTCACGGGTCCTTTCCCGGGAAGAGAAGCATTGAATTATATTGTTAAGGGATGGAGAGTGATGTGTCGTATCATCCCGTATGGCAAATGATGGATAATCTTCAAATTCATGACAGAAGAAGAACACACGAATGTACTTCATGGAGGCCTATATATGGTCTTTGGAAAAACTATGATGTTAAAACCTATTGATAAAAGAGTATTATTAACGGATGACTTATTCATGGACATCCCAATCTGAGTCACTTTCCATGACATCCCCCTCTCGGTTTGGAGTGCAACAGGCCTTAGCAAGATTGCTTCGCGTGTGGGGAAGCTCCTCTACACGGATCAATTTACTAAGGAGATGTCTAAAATAAACTATGCAAGAGTCTTGGTGGAAGTAGATGTTAGTAAAGAACCGGTTATGGAGTTTGGGGTTAAACTTCCCGACAATAGAAGATATATCCAAAAAGTGAAATATGAGAATTACCCAGATTTTTGCTATCATTGTGCGTCTTTTGGCCACAACCATTTGAAGTGTAGAAAATTGATGCAAGACATCGACGCTCAAGAAGCCCAGAAAACTCATAATCCATTGGTATCACCTAGCAATGGTGGCATTTCTACAAGCTCGGGTACTGCTACGGCTACGGGTCAAACCAGTCCTTATAACACTGATCCAATACACCCTCAACATACCATGGGTAGTGATAACTTGATGGATATTGAGAACAATGAGCAAATACTGCCTCATATTCCCGGAAGTGTGGGAGAAGCTCTGAATTTTGGAATCCCTCCGGTTGCGGGTCAACTTGACTCATCGTGCTTGCGGATAGAACAAGAGGGGTCCTCAAACCTTCAACCCAATGTTGGTCTTGTGCATCACGAGAGGCTGAGAAATGTGGCAATGCTTACTGAAAAGAGCACACCAATTGACCCGCAAACTTTACTAGATGGGGGAACTTGTAAGGGTACTACAGATGAGTTTAATCATGCAATACGTTGCATAAACTTTGAACGCGGAGAACATAGCCTAGTTGGGACCTCTGCCTTGACTTCTAACAACAAGGACGAGGGATGGAAGGAAGTAATTTCAAGGAAGAATATTAGTATGGTGAAGAATGCGAAGCGCGGAGGTGCTACTAAAACCTCCTTTGTTTCTTAATGAAAGTTCTTTGTTGGAATGTCTGAGGTCTTTGCGGACAAAGGGATAGGGCAGCCACACAAACTCTAGTGTGTAGGCTCGCAAAAAAACATGATGTTGCATTGGTTTGTCTAATAGAAACTAAATTCACCCGTGCACGGATGGACTCTTTTACATCTCAAAGATTCCTTGCTTGGAAATTTTGCTCCAACATAGATTTCATTGATGGCGGAAGAATGTTAGTACTTTGGGACCCCTCCAGAATTAGTTGTGATGTGCTCGGAATGGACTCTCAACATATTCATGTCCAAGCACGATGTAATATAACTCAAGTATCCTTTCTTGCTACATTTGTGTATCCGGTTTATAGCATTCCAGAAAGAAGGAAGCTTTGGCATCATCTTACCCACTTGGGTACTAGCATTGTCAAGCCTTGGATGATTATTGGAGATTTTAATACTTATTGCTACCCTCATGATAAGGTCGGTGGCCCCCCTCTCACGCCTTATGCACTTAGGTACCTTGGAGAATTCAGAATAGCTCACGGACTTGATGACACTCCTTCTTCCGGTTCCTTCTACACTTTGACAAATGGTTCAATATGGTCCAAGCTAGATAGAGTGTTGATGAATCAGCATTGGAGTGATTTGAATCTAGAATACTCGGCCAACTACTTGCCTATGGAACCAGTCTCGGACCATTGTCCTGTGATAGCTTCGGTAATTGCATCTTCTAATATTGGAAAATGACCTTTCAAGTTTATGAACATGTGGCTCTCACATCCCGCTTTTGAGAACATCCTAACTTCATGCTGGAGGCAGCATGTATTAGGATCTGCCCAATTTAGATTGGTCACAAAATTGAAGTCTTTGAAGAAGCCTTTGCGAGATTTGAACACTAGTGAATTCGGGAGCATCGCACAAAGAGCAAATGCGGCAAACATGGAATTTAAGGAGGCTATAAATACGCATATGGATGATCCCTTTGATGAAGAATTAAAAACTAATGTCAAGTCCCTAAGAGCTAGAGAAAATCACATGCTTGAATCCGAGAGACTTCATAAGACAAAAATCGAGACAAAAACACTTGATTGGGAGTGATAGGTGCTCCAAATACTTCCACAGCTTGATCAAGAGGAGCAATGTTAAGAACTCTATTACCTATCTTGTTAAGGATAACGGAACTACCACAACATTTCCCGGGGAAGTAATAGAAATGCTTGTTGAGTTTTATAAAGGACTTCTAGGCTCATCTCGGCCCTCAACCAACATTGATCCCGCGGTACTTGATTGTGGTTCGAAGCTAGGGGAGGAGGATGGCCTATTCCTTTTGCATCCTATCTCCCCGAATGAGGTTTGGGATGCTCTCTCTGATATTGGCAATGCAAAAGCACCTGGCCCGGATGGATTTTCAGCCGCCTTCTTCAAGAAAAGATGGAGGGATGTGGGACATGATGTAGTAAGGAGTATACAAGAATTCTTCTCTTCCGGAGTTCTATTGAAGCAAGTGAACCATACCATACTTACCCTCCTGCCCAAAACTGATTGATACCCCAAGGTAAGTGACTTTAGACCTATTGGATTGACCAATGTGGTCTACAAGATCATAACAAAGATCTTAGCTAACCGGATGGCAATGTTTCTTCCTACACTTGTTGATAAATGCCAAGGAGCTTTTGTAAAAGAAAGGAACATGATGGATAATGTCTTCATTGCCCAAGAACTTATGAGAGGATATAATAGAACTAGAGTCTCACCGAGGTGTATGCTTATGGTGGATCTTCGGAAAGCATTTGATACGGTCTCCTGGAATTTCCTTGAGTCAGTGCTAAAAGGTCTCAAGTTTCCGGACAGATTTGTTAGATGGATTATGGAGTGTGTAAGTTCAACCTCTTTCTTTCTTTCCATCAATGGAGAGTTACATGGTTACTTTGCGGGTAAACGTGGCTTAAGGCAAGGTGATCCTATTTCTCCTATGCTCTTTATCCTATGCATTGAATACCTTTCAAGGATGCTAAAGCTCAAGACTTCGGACAAAGCTTTTTCTTATCACCCAAAGTGCAAGAGACTAGGCATCTCTCATCTTGCCTTTGCGGATGACCTCATGCTCTTTGCCAAAGGGGATGTATCTTCGGTTGGGGTTCTTATGGAGTGTCTGTTGACACCCAATTTTGACCCTCCCGTCCAGTCATTAACTATAAAATTACACTAATTTTGCAAAATAATTTTTTATGATTTTTATAATAAAATGCAGCGATAAAACATTAATACATGCATAAATAAATAATTTAATAATGGCACCGCGTCTTACGTAGAAAATTAAACACTTAGAATCTTGCGCCCGCATTTATTAATTTTAAGCCCTGTCATAGTTCTTAAATGATAATAAAATAAATAAATACATAAAATAAATAATTTAACAATGACGTCGTGTTAAATAGCATAGTCGCATTTACTAATACGCAAAGCAATTTCATAATTATTGTAGCGCCTAAAGTTATATTAAGATAATTTAATCTTAGCTTAAATAATACGCATAAGTTTTAATAACGACATCACATTAAAATATTAAGCACTAATTAAATAGCACGCCCGTCTTTATTCTTTATAATAATTTTTAATCTCAAACATAGACTAATAAAGCACCTAGATAATTTAATCACAATTTAAATAATAATTTACCACTAATTAAATACCTAATACACTTAAAACTCTACCCCTAATTAAAATAACTACCCAGTGACATGACCAGTGCTCTTGCCCAATACCGCATTCCTTGCCACCATGACCCATTTTTCCCTTATCAGCCCATCACCCTTACCCCAGCCCTTACTTTCCATTTCGCCTCATCCCTGTCGATAAAACCTAAAAAAAAAACAAAAGAAACAAAAACGCAGCAAGAACCCAAGCAACCTAAATCGCCGCCTCTCCTCGCGTCCCCGTCGCTGACACCGATTCTCGTCGGAGAATCCGGGGTTTCCCTTTACCCACACATACCCAACCGATTTCTTACCATAACCAGCACCCAAATCTTGCTTCAAAATCAGTAACAAATCGCACAAAATATCCTTCAAATCGAAAACTTACCATAACCAAGATCGAATCGCACCAAATCAGTCAGCATATTCGACCCAAAGCTATATCAAAACCTACCAAACTTGGGGCCCAGATTATTAGCTATAAATACAGAACGTTAAGGCATGCAATAGGCATTCGAAGGGCAGCAGTCCGATCGAGGGCTTGGAGGGAAGAGCAAAAGCAGCGAGCTCGAGAGAACATCGAGCGAAGGCTCAGCGAACATCCAAGATCGATTGGACACCTTAGCGATGATCAACAACTCGAGCTCGAGGAGAACATCGAGAACAGAGCTCGATTGGGAGAAGCGATCTAATAGCAATAATCGACGAGCGTAAGAAGTTAGGAAAGCGATCGCGGACCATTAGCATCGCGAGAATAGGAAGTTGAAACCGCCCTTTCAATTCGGCCAGAAATCAGCAAACAAATCTTGCCCTTTTATTCGCATCACAAAGCCAAAACCCGTCGAGTGGACCGACGACTTGATACGCTGCCTCGGTTCGCTGTCCGGAAGGTAAACTCATCTCCCTTTCAGATTTCGTTTCTTTACAGGAATTTATGTGCTTTATGTTATATACTTCATGATAAATTTGGCAACATTGTTATATGAGTGTTCGGCATGTCTTAGTTTATTTTAGCAAGATTCTGATTTTCTAAGTTATCTGTTAGGATCGATGTTTAATATACTAAGCTTATCATGTTGCCTAAACATGTGTTTGCAAAGGGACTGATGATAACCAGTTGGTTCGGTACAGTTTATATGTTTGATTACCTGGTGTTAATTCCTGACTAAATCTAAAATCAGTTTCTTTTTAACATCTGGTTGTGTTCCTGTGTCTGTTGTAATCTTATTTTGCGGGCCGAAATGGTTTATCAGTGCTTCCTCATGTTATCGACTTGTACTATTTGCCATGTTTTGCAACCTGTTTCCTCTTGATGCTGAGCGGTGTCTTGGTATATTAACACAATCATCTGATCTGCAAGATTATAGTATGTCTGTGCATATAAGTTAAATACAATAGTCTGCCTTGCTTCTGTGGCTATATCTATTTGCACTTGGAATGGTAAGGGCTACCAGTGTAATATATGGAGTTGGAATCTCGACTGTTAACCCATGTTCAGGCATTTTCACATGAATGGTCTTGTTTCTGAACTTGCTGCTTAGTTTGATCGCATGTAAGAAATACGACTCACACAGGATCCTTCCATTTTAGAAGAACTTGATTTCACCAATGGTATATCTTCAGTAGGTATATATCCCTTTTCCTTAGAACCTGAACCTGTTTAAAAGATAAGTTATGGCTAGGACAATCGTCATGCTCATAGTAATTGGAACTAGATCAGCCTAGTCGTAAAATTACATAGAATCTCGCATATATTAGTTCTTTGTTTGCTCTTGGATAATTAAAGAATTTGTATTAGTTTGCCTTTGAATCTTTAGCATGTTCATGCAACTCTAAATACCCCTGCCTTGGTATTTGCATTTGTGAATTTGTGTTGAATGTGTTCATCATAAATTGAGCATATCTCCATGATGTTCATATCTGGATGCTATCCTGAATGTTGCCTCCTGCTTGCCCATTCCTGTATCCTTTTCTGCCCTGTCCTTGCATGCCTGCTAGTTGGTTAAATGTTGTGTCTGTACATCTTGAATCATGCCATAATTGACCATATATTGTCTCTTTTCTCTTTAGCATATGAATCTATATTTATAGACTGTAATCAGATCTGCTTCGTAGTGAACATGTGTTTGGACCTGCCTATTATTTTTCTCTCCTCTGTTTGTTCTTTGCGTCTTTGCCACTGTTTGCTTGAGGAGATGGCTTCAAGAATAGGGAATCACCAAATCCTGTTTACTTGTCTTCACTTGGAACTGCTGGGTGTTGCATATGATATTAGAAGTCGGCCTGTACTGTCGGCATACCTGCCCATCCCTATTTCTTTTACCATCTGCTGGCTGTTTATTCCATCTTATATTGTCACATGTTGGTCTTTATGTGCATACTTGCTCCAATACAAACTATGTGTCAAGTGCTTGTTTGTCATTTAAATTTTTTGGGCTCGTACTAATCCTTATCTTTTCCTATTGTTACATGAAATGCACCGGAGCAAAAATGAAGAGTCTCCCGGCGAGACTCATCACGAGCTACTTCAAATGGCAACCCGCGTCTATGTGCATCCGCATTCGCATTCCTGCTTCAGAAATTCCTAAGACAAAATAGGATAAGATGATGTCGCCACACATCTAGAAAGCCGCGATCATATCCACCTTTTATCTTATTTGTTTAAATTGTTGCCTAATTATTTAACTTTGTAATTAATAGGTTGTCTAGAACAATTAATCCTTGAATTGGGGTGGTTAGCTTTAAAACTTGAAACACACTTCTAATTTATCTATTTTAGGCCTGTCATTCATATTTAATCTTTTTTTTTCCTAATCATTAAAATTGCATATCTAAAACTAACGCACCACTTCTTTGATTTCGCAGATAAATGCATATCTATAGTCCATAAATCGACTTTGCACCATAAACAATATAAATGCACACTTTAAAACTTTATAGCATTTTTATTAACATGCCTCCTTTTATAAAATATTTTGAAGCATCCTTTATATTTTCAAAACAAGCATTTTTTAGCATAATAATTAACCCTAGGTTTGACAGGACAACCGCAAGTTAGCGGATCTTAGAGGGTGCCTAACCCCTTCCCTCTAGATTAATAAAGAACCCTTACCCAGAATCTCATTAAGTTTAGCAGACCATAAAAATGGAGTTAGTGTTGACTTTAACCTAAGTTGACATTTAGGTGTCCTAATTCACCCAATTAATTAGGTGGCGACTCCGCGAACCCTTAGCACTTTTAAGCACCCCTTAACATTTTAGCATTTAGCACCCTTTTTAAATATTTAACATTTTAGCACTACTTTTTAGCACTTTAGCATTTAGCCCCTTTTAAGCACCATTTAACATTTTAACACCTTTTCCACTTTAAGCACCTTTCTAAACATTTAGCATTTTTAACTCTTTTAATATTTTTAGCATTTCTTTTGCACATTTAGCATTTTATTATTTATTTTCTAACATTTTATTTAAGCAGGGTTCGCTAGAATAATGTCGCGGTCGAAAAAGGGCGTGACAGAAATGACGACTCCACTGGGGATTTTAGGTTCTTAACCACGACAGACCTAGGGTTATTATTTGGCATTACTTTTTGCATTTAATTTTGTGTGCTGTATTTTTGTTTTATTTATTTTAATTGCTACATGCTTTACTGCTTTCCTTAAACTGGCATTCCGCTCATATTTCTTCCATTCTGGAAAATTCACACTATCACACACTCACGTATTTGGTGTGCTTGGCGCGCAAATTTCTTTCAAAAATATCCAAATTTTAGGAGAGTTGGCGCTGTGAGTTAGATCGGTTACGTCGATCGTAGCGTAGCCTTCTCACTCGAGTTGTCGCTCGGGAACCTGCGTCTAGTAAAGCCAAATCTTAAAAACTTCGGGATAGAGCTATACCACCCTTTATTTTAGGGCATGCGTGCATTTACCTAGGTGGGTCAATCGCGGCATTGGCACCAATTAGGAAGACACCAAACTTGTCGACGGGTTTCTCAACCCAACGACCAACGAGATATTATGTGTAGCGTGGTAATGACGGACAAATCCAAGCCTAATCATGACATGCTGAAATTGGAAAAAGTGCACCGTCATTTGGTCGCCATTTCCAACAAAGGCATTATAGTTGGACGACTTGGAAAAATCCATCATGACCTCGCGTATGTGGCGTTTAGGCTACCTGCGGCATAAAGGGTCCCCGTGCATGTTAGGACACGCTTGCGATGTGACATTTTATGTGCAACATGTACTTGCTAAATGTTTTTACACTTGCAAAATCACATGCTTTACACTAACGCGATTTCTTTGCATTTTGTCTAAAAAGGATTTATCATCTTCCCAAAAGTCGATTTGTATTTGACTAAGAAATGGCGAGCATCGATATCTCACAAGATCAAAGGCACGGTCGTGATATGGTGATTCAAGGGCATTTGAAGCGAGCAGTCGGAACTGTCTTGGTTCCTATAGGCAAAGCAGGGTCTCGTAAAAGAAAAGCGATATAGATCCGTCGAACACCTCGCCCAATTACCACGAGAAATGGCAACCTTGCGGTAAAATCAAAAGGCTCGAAGCATCATCAAGTACTGTCACTGCAAATAACCAAAGCGGTCAAAATCCCCCAAACTATTACGATGCCGCACTACATATCCCGTTCAGCGATATACAATGCACCCATCGTCCGCACAAAACCAAATGCCTATTATGCTCGATAAACACAAACCAAAGGCCACAACGAACTATTTTCGCAATACATATGACAACCCTTGCGATACCCACGTGTGTATCGCCCACGGCGAGCGTCCACTAAACATCTTGAACCCGCATGAATCTTTGAGAAAGCCAACCAAAACATATACACCTTTAGCGAACCCATAACCCAGTGTATGAGGTGAAAGCGCGTGAATACTCGGCCGATTCGGAAATATCCCGGGCCTACTTCCCGAGGGCACGATAAAACCAAACATTGTGCATACCACTCCGGTGTCGAGGAGCACGACATCGAAAATTGCTATACACTCAAGGACAAAATAGAGGAGTTAATCAAAGAGGGAGTCATTCAGGTGGAGGAGGCCTCCCCCAATGAGTACAACGAACCCCAAAGGAAGAGAGGTGTTCCATGGCCAGAACCCGCTCCGCCTGAATCAGTCATTTATCCAAGCATGCACCGCGCAAGAAGGAGGTACTGATAGCAGAGCATGAAGACCCAACCAGTTATGATGCAGAGCAAGAAGGCGTATTGGTTGGATTTGCACCCTTGTTCTGGTCCGCCTAGAGCCCGGATAAGAAAAAGCAATTTAGTTTAGCAGATTAATAAAAAGAAAAACTCGTATTTAAGCTTTAATAATGTTTTCTTTTGTTTTGCTTGCATTGGAACTACGTTCGACCTGATTCCCTTGGCGGATACGTAGGCGGACATATCGGCCTCGATCCTACCTTTAGAATTTTACCCAATATTTGCTTGTAATGAACTACGTCATGACCTGATTCCCTCATGGGGATACGTAGGCGGCCTAAATCGGCTTCGGTCACACCATTAGGAAACTTTCCCTTTGTTTTGAAAACAACGAGAATACACACAACATACAAGCAACTCCATTGAGACCCACTTTAAGGCCAAACGCCGCTGCGTATTCAAAGCGGGACAAGGTAGGAAACTGCAGAGGTTGCAAGTCCAAACAGGCGAACGCGCGGATGTCGAGCAAGCGGCGAAGTCAAATCTGAATCGACCGCCCCAAACTCACAAGTTTCTTTGGCGCGAGTTTTCATATTAATGAAGCGAGAAAGTGCAATAGCGGCGAGAAAATCGGCAAAAAGTTTCTTGAAGCGAGAAAAAAGCGGCGAGAGAGGATATGACAACAATCAAAGTTCAAAGTCGCGCGAAGCAGCGAAGCGAAGGGCCGTGACAATCGTGATCAAAATTCAAAGTTCAACAAAACCTAAGCGCGTCGGCTCGGGCACAAAGTCAAATTTGCAACCCAACAAAGGCGTCACGACAATTAATCGATTCTGGCGTTTACCGTATCGTGCGAGGACAACGTCGATATTCATCGGCGTATCATGGGCGACATCTCTACCCGTAAAATTGCACTTCTCATATGTATTTATCATTTCGTTTAAGCGGTATACACTAATGTTTTCTCAAGCTTAGCTTGCGGGAGCATTTATTCTCGAGCGGCGGCAATCGTCGAACAGCGGCGTCGCCGGCGTGCGTCTCTGGCAGCGCCCGGCGACACGTCCGAACAGCGGCGTCGTCAAAAACACGTCCGAACGCGGCGTGATCATCGTTATGTCGAGCGGCGACATCGTGACGTGCGTCTGCGCGATGGCGCCCGGCAATCGTGCAGGTAGCGACGTCATGGCGTGCGTCTGCGCGGCGACATTATCGGCGTTATGTCGAGGAAGCGACATCGTCGGCGTGCGTCTGCGCAGCGATGCCCGGCGGCAATCGTCTGAGCAGCGGCGTCGCCGGCGTGCGTCATGCAGCGGCGCTAGCGGCCAATCGTCTAAGCGGCGGCGTCGTCGGCGTGCGTCTGCAGCGGCGCCCGGCGGCAATCGTCCGGACAGCGGCGTTATCGGCGTATGTCGAGCGGCGACATCGCCGGCGTGCGTCTACGCAGCGGCGCCATCAACAATACGTCCGAACGGCGGCGTTATCGGCGTATGTCGGCGGCGACATCGCCGGCATTGCGTCTCGGCAGCGTCGGCGATACGTCCGAACGGCGGCGTTATCGGCGTATGTCGGACAGCGACATCATCAACATTGCGTCTGCGCGCGGCCCGGCAACAATCGTCCGAGCGGCGTTATCAGCATTATGTCTGCGGCGACGCCGGCGTGCGTCTGCGCAGCAGCGCCGCAATAATACGTCGAGCGATGGCGTTATCGGCGTATGTCGAGCGGCGACATCGCCGGCGTGCGTCTGCAGCGGCGCGCCCGTCAATATGTCCGTGCAGCGGCGTTATCGGCGTATGTCGACAGCGACATCATCGGCGTGCGTCTGCGCAGCGGCGCCCGGCCAATCGTCTGGCGGCGACATCGTGGCGTGCGTCTGCGCAGCGACATTATCGGCGTATGTCGAACGGCGACATCGTCGGCATTGCGTCGTCTGCGCAGCGGCGCCGTGTCGGCGATCGTCGGACAAGGGCGTTATCGGCGTATGTCGGCGGCGACATCGCCGACGTGCGTCTGCAGCGGCGCCCGGCGATGTCGTCTGGCAGCGATATCGCCGGCGTGCGTCTGCCGGCGCCCGTCAACAAAGCGTCGAACGGCGGCGTTATCGTGACGGCGACATCGGCGTGCGTCTGCGCGTGGCGCCCGGCGGCAATCGTCCGAACGGCGGCGTCATGGCGTGCGTCTGCGCAATGGCGCCAGCAACAATACGTCTAAGCAATGGCGTCGGCGTCAACACGTCGAGCGGCGGCGTCGCCGGCGTGCGTCTGCACGGCGGCGTCGTCGGCAATCGTCCGAGCGGCGGCGTTATCGGCGTTATGTCGAGCGGCGACATCGCCGGCGTGCGTCTGCGCAGCGGCGCCCGGCGGCGATACGTTCGAACGCGGCGTTATCGGCGTATGTCGACAGCGACATCGCCGGCGTGCGTCTGCAGCGGCGCCCGGCAGCAATCGTCGAGCGGCGGCGTCGTGGCATTTCGTGCATGCGGCGGCCTTCGCGGTAATCGTCTGCAGCGATGTCGGCTCAGCGTGTCGAACAGCGGCGTCGCCGGCATTGCATCTATGCGGCGCGCGGCAACACGTCGAACGCGACATTGCTCGGCCTGCAAAGTCCAGCGGCGCCAAATCCGGCGGCGCCGAGTCGGCAGCGCCAACAACAATCGTCCGAGAAGCGGCGTCATCGGCGTGCGTCTGGCAGCGCCCGGCGCAACCGTCGGCGAACAGCGGTATCAACGCCACATCCAAAACGACATCATCGGCATATCACATCTACGCGAGGACGATTTCTATACACTCAAACTGCATTTCTTATTCATGCTTTATTATTTTGTCTTAGCAGTTATGCACTAACTCTTTTTGAGCTTTAGTCTACAGGGGCAGTTGCAGCAAGGACGATATATCCGCATTCACTGTCGCAACACGTGCATGCAGGGCGAAATCCGCAGCGTTAGCGGCGTCGCATCAACACAACAGACATCGCATTTTTGCAGGATAACATTTTCTACTCACAGTTACATTACTTTTAAAATTATGCATCATCATTTTGCCTTAACAGTTATGCACTAACCGTTTGTTTAAGTCTTAGCATGCAGGAGCGAGAGCCTGGCGTGGATTTTCTCTTCTGACGGGGTAATTTGTTGGGGCCAACGCTGATGAATGGTAGAAGCGGCCTCAAGCGTCGGTCCACTTGTTCCACATCACCATAAAACCCAACCTCATAAGTCGATAGCGGTACACCCCAGGTTCAAGCCAGTTATTTTTATTTTTACTTTTAACACCACAGCCCAGTGTCGTCATAACTCGACACTGGGACAAGCTTTGAGTCCGCGTTAGCCCGCCTTGGTGTTTCGGCTATGGTGACCCAGTGTCATCATAACTCGACACTGGGACAAATTTTGAGTCTGCGTTAGCCCACCTTGGTGTTTGACCATGGTAGCCCAGTTTCGTCATAACTCGACACTGAGACAAATTTTGAGTCCGCATTAGCCCGCCTTGGTATTTGACCCTGGCAGCCCAGTGTCGTCATAACTCGACACTGGGACAAATTTTGATTTTGCGTCAGCCTTGTCTACACCTTGACATTTTTGCAATTTTGAAGATCGAGACAAAATTGGCTATGAGTCAACGTCTTTGTCCGAAGATTCTTCCATCATCTCCATACAAAGAGGGACAAGTTGTTGACACCCAATTTTGACCCTCCCGTCCAGTCATTAACTATAAAATTACACTAATTTTGCAAAATAATTTTTTATGATTTTTATAATAAAATGCAGCGATAAAACATTAATACAGGCATAAATAAATAATTTAATAATGACACCGCGTCTTACGTAGAAAATTAAACACTTAGAATCTTGCGCCCGCATTTATTAATTTTAAGCCCTGTCATAGTTCTTAAATGATAATAAAATAAATAAATACATAAAATAAATAATTTGACAATGACGTCGTGTTAAATAGCATAGTCGCATTTACTAATACGCAAAGCAATTTCATAATTATTGTAGCGCCTAAAGTTATATTAAGATAATTTAATCTTAGCTTAAATAATACGCATACGTTTTAATAACGGCATCACATTAAAATATTAAGCACTAATTAAATAGCACGCCCGTATTTATTCTTTATAATAATTTTTAATCTCAAACATAGACTAATAAAGCACCTAGATAATTTAATCACAATTTAAATAATAATTTACCACTAATTAAATACCTAATACACTTAAAACTCTACCACAATTAAAATAACTACCATGACATGACCAGTGCTCTTGGACAATCTGATTCCTTGCCACCGACCATGACCCATTTTTCCCTTATCAGCCCATCACCCTTACCCCAGCCCTTACTTTCCATTTCGCCTCATCCCTGTCGATAAAACCTAAAAAAAAACAAAAGAAACAAAAGCGCAAGAACCTAGCAACCTAAATCGCGCGCCTCTCCTCGCGTCCCCGTCGCCCCAGCCTGGATTCTCGCCGGAGAATCCGGGGTTTCCCTTTACCCACGCACACCCAGCCGATTTCTTACCATAACCAGCACCCAAATCTTGCTTCAAAATTAGTAACAAATCGCACAAAATATCCTTCAAATCGAAAACTTACCATAACCAAGATCGAATCGCACCGTCGGTCGGCGTATTCGACCCAGCTATATCAAAACCTACCAAACTTGGGGCCCAGTTATTAGCTATAAATCTGAGCGTTTAGGCATGCAATAGGCATTCGAAGAGCGCGATCCGATCGAGGCTTGGAGGAAGAGCAAAAAGCAGCGAGCTCGAGAAGAACATCGAGCGAGAGAGCTCGAGCGGGAACATCCAAGATCGATTGGACACCCCTTAGCAGCAGTCAACAACTCAGAGCTCAGATGAGAACGCCGAGCGAGAGCTCGATTGGGAAGCGATCTAATAGCAATGTCGGAGCGTAAGAAGTTAGGAAAGCGATCGCGGACCATTAGCATCGCAAGAATAGGAAGTTTGAAACCCTTCCTTTCAATTCCAGCCAGGAAATCAGCAAACAAATCTTACCATTTTATTCGCATCACAAAGCCAAAACTCGTCGAGTGGACCGACGACTTGATACGCTGCCTCGGTTCGCTGTCCGGAGAAGGTAAACTCATCTCCCTTTCAGATTTCGTTTCTTTACGGGAATTTATGTGCTTTCTGTTATATACTTCATGATAAATTTGGCAACATTGTTATATGAGTGTTCAGCATGTCTTAGTTTATTTTAGCAAGATTCTGATTTTCTAAGTTATCTGTTAGGATCGATGCTTAATATACTAAGCTTATCATTTTGCCTAAACATGTGTTTACAAAGGGACTGATGATAACCAGTTGGTTCGGTACAGTTTATATGTTTGATTACCTGGTGTTAATTCCTGACTAAATCTAAAATCAGTTTCTTTTTAACATCTGGTTGTGTTCCCGTGTCTGTTGTAATCTTATTTTGCGGGCCGAAATGGTTTATCAGTTCTTCCTCATGTTATCGACTTGTACTATTTTCCATGTTTTGCAACCTGTTTCCTCTTCAGTATCCAGGCCAGTGTATTGGTATATTAACCTGAATCATCTGATCTGCAAGATTATAGTATGTATGTGCATATAAGTTAAATACAATAGTCTGCCTTGCTTCTGTGGCTATATCTATTTGCACTTGGAATGGTAAGGGCTACCAGTGTAATATATGGAGTTGGAATCTCGACTGTTAACCCATGTTTAGGCATTTTCACATGAATGGTCTTGTTTCTGAACTTGCTGCTTAGTTTGATCGCATGTAAGAAATAAGACTCGCACAGGATCCTTCCATTTTAGAAGAACTTGATTTCACCAATGGTATATCTTCAGTAGGTATATATCCCTTTTCCTTAGCACATGAACCTGTTTAAAAGATAAGTTATGGCTAGGACAATCGTCATGCTCATAGTAATTGGAACTACATCAGCCCAGTCGTAAAATTACATAGAATCTCGCATATATTAGTTCTTTGTTTGCTCTTGGATAATTAAAGAATTTGTATTAGTTTGCTTTTGAATCTTTAGCATGTTCATGCAACTCTAAATACCCCTGCCTTGGTATTTGCATTTGTTAATTTGTGTTGAATGTGTTCATCATAAATTGAGCATATCTCCGCAGTGTTCATATCTGGGACTGCCTATCTGAATGTTGCCTCCTGCTTGCCCATTCCTGTATCCTTTTACGCCTTTGTCCTTGCATCCCTGCTAGTTGGTTAAATTTTGTGTCTGTACATCTTGAATCATGCCATAATTGGCCATATATTGTCTCTTTTCTCTTTAGCATATGAATCTATATTTATAGACTGTAATCAGATCTGCTTCGTAGTGAACATGTGTTTGGACCTGCCTATTATTTTTCTCTCCTCTGTTTGTTCTTTGCATCTTTGCCACATGCATTTTCTTGAGAGATGGCTTGAGAATAGGAATCACTAAAGCTTTGTTTACTTGTCTTCACTTAGGCTTGGGTGTTGCATATGATATTAGAAGTCGGCTGTGTATTGTCGGCATACGCCCGTCCTATTTCTTTTACCATCTGTGTTTGTTTATTCCATCTTATATTGTCACATGTTGGTCTTTATGTGCATACTTGCTCCAATACAAACTATGTGTCAAGTGCTTGTTTGTCATTTAAATTTTTTGGGCTCGTACTAATCCTTATCTTTTCCTATTGTTACATGAAATGCACCGGAGCAAAAATGAAGAGTCTCCCGGCGAGACTCATCACGAGCTACTTCAAATGGCAACCCGCGTCTATGTGCATCCGTATTCGCATTCCTGCTTCAGAAATTCCTAAGACAAAATAGGATAAGATGATGTCGCCACACATCTAGAAAGTCGCGATCATATCCACCTTTTATCTTATTTGTTTAAATTGTTGCCTAATTATTTAACTTTGTAATTAATAGGTTGTCTAGAACAATTAATCCTTGAATACATGAACTGGGGTGGTTAACTTTAAAACTTGAAACACACTTCTAATTTATCTATTTTAGGCCTGTCATTCATATTTAATTTTTTTTTTCCTAATCATTAAAATTGCATATCTAAAACTAACGCACCACTTCTTTGATTTCGCAGATAAATGCATATCTATAGTCCATAAATCGACTTTGCACCATAAACAATATAAATGCACACTTTAAAACTTTATAGCATTTTTATTAACATGCCTCCTTTTATAAAATATTTTGAAGCATCCTTTATATTTTCAAAACAAGCATTTTTTAGCATAATAATTAACCCTAGGTTTGACATGACAACCGCAAGTTAGCGGATCTTAGAGGGTGCCTAACCTCTTCCCTCTAGATTAATAAAGAACCCTTACCCAGAATCTCATTAAGTTTAGCAGACCATAAAAATGGAGTTAGTGTTGACTTTAACCTAAGTTGACATTTAGGTGTCCTAATTCACCCAATTAATTAGGTGGCGACTCCGCGAACCCTTAGCACTTTTAAGCACCCCTTAGCATTTTAGCATTTAGCACCCTTTTTAAATATTTAACATTTTAGCACTACTCTTTAGCACTTTAGCATTTAGCCCCTTTTAAGCACCCTTTAACATTTTAGCACCTTTTCCACTTTAAGCACCTTTTTAAACATTTAGCATTTTTAACTCTTTTAATATTTTTAGCATTTCTTTTGCACATTTAGCATTTTATTATTTATTTTCTAACATTTTATTTAAGCAGGGTTCGCTAGAATAATGTCGCGGTCGAAAAAGGGCGTGACAGTGTCTTGAAGGATTGGAGGCGGCTTCTGGGCTTACGCTTAACCCGTCAAAATCTTCCATCTACATTGCGGGAGTGCAAGGTTCAATTCGGGACTTGATCTTGGCAAGAGTTGGATTCTCGTTAGGAGTCTTTCCCGTGCGGTACTTGGGGGTCTCTTTGACCCTAATTTCTGTCTCGGTAGATCAGTTTGCCCCATTCACTAATGCAATCTCGGGATACATTCAGAAATGGGGACTGTTATACCCCGTATTTCCAGAGTATGTATGTGAGGACGTACGTACATTTGTACAAACCCTAATTAGGTTAAGGATGAACATATGAACTTTCGACGGAAAAGATTCCGAACCTTGTGAAGGAAATTCTACGTTTTTAATATTTTAACCGATTGCGGATTTTTTCGAGAGACGAAATATTTTGGACCAATAGGAGGGCGACATGTGTCACCCTTAATTGGCATGGGTTGGACGAAAATGTTGGTCAAGTGGACAAGGTCAAATGGTCAAGTCTTGGAAGATATTTCTTTGGGTGAGTGGGGGTAGGTAGGGAAGGCCTTGTTGGGCATTTTTTTGTGCCTAGTGGAAGGCCACATGGCTCTTTGTTGTGGGGGACTTATGTCCCAATGTTGTGGTGGACATATGTCCTAAGGTTATGGTGGACACTTGGTTGGAAGACCTCTTTCTTCACATGGATCCAAATCTACACCATCCATTTGTTTTAATCTAGACCATTGGTGGTTCTATAAATACCCCTCAAGTGCAAGACTAAATCTTTATCCCTTAAACATTTTCCAAGTCTCAAAATCCCTCTCCCCCTCTTGAAAGCTCTCGTCCAAACTCTCCCTCCCCCTTTGTGAAGCCTCTCAGAAACCCCACTTTCTAGTTGTTCGTTGAAATACCCCACTTGGTTGAAAAATATTCTCCAATTATTGTTATTATTCCAAAATACCATAGCCCAAATCCCTTGTAGTATTCCAAAGTTACCTCTATACTAAAAGCCCGGAAAATACTACTATACTTCCTTTAGTCACTAAACGAAACCCTAGGGAAAATCTTCATAGTTGGTTGAAGTATTAAGTAGAAGTTGTGTAAAACTTCTAAGGGTTTCTTGGAGCGAATTGGAGCGTACATCATAGGAGCTAAACGTTGTTCAGGATCGACATTATAACTTGGATAATTTTGGGCTTATCGAGGTAAATAATCTTGTCCTTCTATTGTAATTGGAAATTACATATAATAGTAGTTTAGATTTGAGTAGAAGATACTAGAAGAATATTAAAGAAGAGAATTGAACTGTAATTACATAAGACTGTATTTACAGTGATGACTTGTGAGACAAATTGTACACGTCAGGTTAGGCGTGTAATCCCTGAGTTGTTGGCACAGTAGCGGGCCCGAGTAGAGGAGGAGATTTATGTGGTTACGGGGAGGTCTTTGCGAATTTTTACGTAGAATATTCTACGAAGAGATCTATGAGTTGATAGACGTTTTATGACCATGATAGGTGGAAGTACTACGAGTAGCGTATTCTACTTGAAGGGTGGAAAAGGCTATCAAGGTTGTAGTACTTGGAGCATTTTGCTAATTGTCGATAATCGTCGCGAGGTATGTGAACCTCTTCCTATCCTTTCTAGCATGATGTTTTGTAAACTATGTAGTACGGTAGACGTACATGTGCTAAATGAA
Organism: Przewalskia tangutica; assembly: GCA_029844215.1. Lineage (NCBI taxonomy): Eukaryota > Viridiplantae > Streptophyta > Magnoliopsida > Solanales > Solanaceae > Przewalskia > Przewalskia tangutica. The sequence continues at coordinate 51,410,823 of CM056724.1, forward strand.
TTTGGTTGGTTTAAAACATAAGGTGTTATAATAGCTTTATGGGAAGTTATTTATAACGACTTTATGTAGATAAAAGAATGGTTTATTGATTTTAGAAGTTAAGAGACTTGATCTTAAAAGATAAGAGACTTGACTTAATTGAATTGATATGAATTTTGTTAAAAAGTGTGAAACCTCATTCGTGAGTAATGAGTACTTGGTTTTTAAAGAATAATGTTTCTTGATTTGAAATGAGAATAAGTATCGAACGAACCACTGCAGCGTTAATAAAGGAAAAATGTATTGACAAATAATTAATTATATTAAAACCAGTAGAAACCTCCATCTGCATAGAAGCTAAGATAAGACAAAATTGTATTACATTTCCTAGATCATGGCTGCTTTAATAAGATTGTTATAAACAAGAATAACCTACTCACACATAAGGCATATGTTACTCAAATTGTTTTAAAAGAGAATTATGTTATTAAGTGATTAAGACTATGAACTACGAAACCTTTCGAAAATGAGAGACTTGAGTATTTGAAATTAGGCAAACTTGAACTTTTGGAAAAGAATGTTGTTACTTGACTTTAAAAAGGAAAGTGTTTTGGTTTAAAAAGGAGGGCATAATATTGCCTTAGTTGATTTAAAAGGAAAGCATGGTATTATCTTAATCTGTCTTAAAATAACGTTTAAATGTTATGGCCGATTCTATATCGAGTCCATGGGATGGACCGGGAATGTATTCCACACGACACCAAGTCCATGGGATGGACCGGGAATGTATTTCACACGATACCGAGTCCATGGGATGGACCGGGAATGCATTCCACACGACACCGAGTCCATGGGATGGACCGGGAATGTATTCCACACGACACCGAGTCCATGGGATGGACCGGGAATGTATTCCACATGACACCGAGTCCATGGGATGGACCGGGAATGTATTTCACACGATACCGAGTCCATGGGTGGACCGGGAATGTATTCCACACGACACCGAGTCCATGGGATGGACCGGGAATGTATTTCACCCGATTCTATACCGAGTCCATGAGATGGGCCGGGAATGTATTCCATACGATCCGACACCGAATCCATGAGATGGGCCGAGACATGTTATACGTATCACACGATTTATACCTAGACTGCCGGCAGTGAAGAAGAAGTTCCACGGGCATGGGGGATGACTTTGAGGGCGTGAGTCCCTGACTTGACATGACTGCTTTTATGTTGTGAACTGTAGTTTTGTTATCATACATGTCTCCTGTTTTATTTTTAGACTGTTATGATTTCGTTCTGATATTTCGATTTCACATACTTGGTACTGTTATCGACCTCCCGAAGCTGCGTTCATGCCGCAGTAAGTACATCGGTTGTTGATCCTCGCTCATAGGATCACAGTTCAGCGTATTGGTAAGCTCCGTTTCTCCGGAGGCTTATCTTTTGGTATGTTTCCCTGAGTTGTAGGTTCTTGTACATTCAGGGGTATGGCGGGGCCCTATCCCGCCATTGTTGTTGTTACATTCTTAGAGTGCAGTAATCTTTGTTGTGGCGGGGTTTGTAAAGGGATATGCTGTTCAAGTTTTTATATATATATGCCGAAAGGCAACTTTTCTCAGATAAACTGTTTCTCACGTCATATTGTTCATGTCTTGTTTTATATTCCGCTGGTTACTCTGATGTATGTCTACTTGGGTGCCCGGGTAAGGCACCAGTCACGGGCCCAGGTTCGGGTCGTGACAAAAGTGGTATCAGAGCAGTTAATCCTCGGAAAGTTTCTACAGACCGTGTCTAGTAGAGTCTTGATTATCGGTGTGTTGTGCACCACATCTATAATCAGGAGGGAGTGCGAGACATTTAGGATTAGTTTCCATTCTTCTCATTACGAGATCGTGCCTTAGAGCTGTGTTATAAGTTGGACCCTCCGACGTATTTCGTTTTTACGATTATGCCTCGCGCAAACAGCAGGCCCAGATGGACAAGGCATCCGAGGAGCTGCTAGTAGGATACTGAGAGAACGCAGCGCGAGCCTGGTCATTACGAGATAGTGCTTGACGGCGAGTTTTGCGCGCCGCCAACCCCAGCGAGTTTAGAAGCGCGGCGATGCTGCTGAGACCACGATACACGAGCCTCCAGTCCCCGATGCAGGCGAGAGTGAAGTACAAAGAGATAGCCCGATTACTAGCGGGATCGTGGCGGACATGAGATAAATTTGGATCGGCGATTCGATTCGATAGTACCCATGGTTCACCCGAGATCGAGATAGTTTGAGGCTACGGGACTTTCGAGTTGTAGCCCGCAGTTCTACGGTCGAGGCACGAGGATGATCGCAGGAGTTCATCAAGCGATTCTGATGGATCGTGAGTGATCAAGGCTTCGAGACCGAGTCGGTGGTCTTAGGTTCGCATCGGTGCGTGATCTGCGATCGTGGTTTGATTCGTGGAAGCTGTCGGGAGAGTATGCACTTCCGGTAGTATGAGGCGAGTTCTCGGGGCATTTCTTGCACATTTATTGCCTCACGGATGAGAAGGGCTCGGGCGACATATTTTTAGCGTTGAGCGGGCCGGGCGTCTGATTGGAGTACAATGTGAGTTTGACTCATTAGCTCGATGCGTCCCGCATTAGTAGCGACATGGAGGGCCAGTGCCGCTACGTCACCGGGCTCGATGACTACTTGGCGAGCTTGTTGGTGTAGCTCTTGGCCGGGCATGGACATTGCCCGCATGCGAGCTTATGCGCGGATGTGAGAGCGGAGAATTCGACGGAATGGCCGAGATCGTGAAGAGGACCGGAAGCGAGGTCCTTTGGTAACTTCGAGGCGGACCGCCTCGGCCAGCTAGTTATGTACCTCCGGATGCAGTGGTCCTCGCGATCTTGGGGCGTTCGGTATTCGGGAGGCTGGTCGAGCTCGGGGCTTAGTTTCTGAGATATACATGGGTTCTAGCAGGATTCATGTCCCCTCGGTGTGCGATGTGGCGGCGTCGTCGGGAATGTCGTCTTTTTGCGGTGCTTGTTTCACTGCGGCCGTCGAGCCATGTGACGAGGCGTGCTTATAGGAGAAGTGCAGGCGAATGGCCAGCGACCTCGGGTCGATGGCGGGTTCATCGCCTCTGACTATACGCCTGCCAGCGGGCCTATGATTAGAGTGAAGCGGTAGATACAGGTATATCTTTAACCCTCTAGAGAATTTGTATGCGTGATATGATGATCTTATTATTGTGTGCTATGTACGAATAGCATTGTGTTGATTGTGATTAGAAAACATGGTTGGTTAAAAGGGTAAGATTGGGGACATGGAAATTGTGAGCCTTGGAATATTATACGTGGGGACCTTAGAGGCGAGGCCATCTTGGGTAAAAGATTTATTTTATGCTTGACCTTTATCGGAGTGCATAGTATACGTGTGATATATTTGTGTGATAAGTCCCTGAGTAGTGGAAAATGAAAGAGGGTAGTTGAGCTAAGAATGACCACTAGGTTTTCGTGACTTGATTAGTGAGATTGTTCCGGATCGGGGAACAAGAGCTTGGCGCGATAAATGGGTCGGGTAGAGGCGGTTAACAGTCAACCCGCAGCCCGGTTTGAAGTAAGGAAAAATTGTGGTGGTCCCACTTTGTGATAGGGTCACGAGGGTGTTAGGCCCAAGTTTAGGTAACCATCGTACGAGTTCGTAGATGCGTTCGACCAGTAGTCGGGCCGGTGTTTTGATTTCAGGGGTAGCTGTGAGGATTAATTGCCTCTTGTTGAGCGAGTATTATAATAGCTACCATTTCAGTATTCAGATATCGCCTTATGAAGCCTTGTATGGGCGGAAGTGTAGGTTGCCGGTCAATTGGTTCGATGTGGCAAGGTTCAGATAGTTGGTTCGTACTTGATCCAGCAGGATGTGGATATGTTCGGAAAAGTATCGGAGATTCATCCAGAGTGTTCCCAGTTAATGATGACCAAGTTGGAGGTAGTAACCCCGAGATTTTGGAAACTGAAGCAATAACAGGAAGGTGGTAAGTTTATTTAGGAAGTGTTCGAGTGTACGAGGAGGGTACGACGAGTAAGAGAATAGGAGTGATCATAGCTTTTGTAATGCTAGAGGTGATTCCTTGTGGACTTGGATTTAAGTATTTGCGCGTGTTGTATTGTGGCCATGTGTGGCATTTGCAAACTGTTTAAGTTATGAGGAACTTTATCGTTATCTGTCTTGAGAAGGAACATTCGGGACGAATGTTTCTAAGGTGGGGAGAATGTTATACCCCGTATTTCCAGAGTATGTATGTGAGGACGTACGTACATTTGTACAAACCCTAATTAGGTTAAGGATGAAATTATGAACTTTCGACGGAAAAGATTCCGAACCTTGTGAAGGAAATTCTACGTTTTTAATATTTTAACCGATTGCGGATTTTTCCGAGAGACGAAATATTTTGGACCAATAGGAGGGCGACATGTGTCACCCTTAATTGGCATGGGTTGGACGAAAATGTTGGCCAAGTGGACAAGGTAAAATGGTCAAGTCTTGGAAGATATTTCTTTGGGTGAGTGGGGGTAGGTAGGGAAGGCCTTGTTGGACATTTTTTTGGGCCTAGTGGAAGGCCACATGGCTCTTTGTTGTGGGGGACATATGTCCCAATGTTGTGGTGGACATATGTCCCAAGGTTATGGTGGACACTTGGTTGGAAGACCTCTTTCTTCACATGGATCCAAATCTACACCATCCATTTGTTTTAATCTAGACCATTGGTGGTTCTATAAATACCCCTCAAGTGCAAGACTAAATCTTCATCCCTTAAACATTTTCCAAGTCTCAAAATCCCTCTCCCCCTCTTGAAAGCTCTCGTCAAACTCCACTCCCCTTTGTGAAGCCCTCGTGAAACCCCTTTCCTAGTTGTTCTCGTTGAAATACCCCCCCCCCCCGTGGTTGAAAAATATTCTCCAAGTATTGTTATTATTCCAAAATACCTTAGCCCAAATCCCTTGTAGTATTCCAAAGTTACCTCTATACTAAAAGCCCGGAAAATACTACTATACTTCCTTTAGTCACTAAACGAAACCCTAGGGAAAATCTTCATAGTTGGTTGAAGTATTAAGTAGAAGTTGTGTAGAACTTCTAAGGGTTTCTTGGAGCGAATTGGAGCGTACATCATAGGAGCTAAACGTTGTTCAGGATCGACATTATAACTTGGATAATTTTGGGCTTATCGAGGTAAATAATCTTGTCCTTCTATTGTAATTGGAAATTACATATAATAGTAGTTTAGATTTGAGTAGAAGATACTAGAAGAATATTAAAGAAGAGAATTGAACTGTATTTACAGTAGACTTGTAGCGTTGTGAGACAAATTGTACACGTCCGGTTAGACGTGTAATCCCCTGGGAGTTATTGGCCTGGTAGCGGTCCTGAGTAGAGGAGGAGATTTATGTGGTTCCGGGGGAGGTCTTTGCGAATTTTTACGTAGATTATTCTACGAAGAGATCTATGAGTTGATAGACGTTTTATGACCATGATAGGTGGAAGTACTACGAGTAGCGTATTCTACTTGAAGGGTGGAAAAGGCTAGCAATGTTGTAGTACTTGGAGCATTTTGCTAATTGTCGATAATCGTCGCGAGGTATGTGAACCTCTTCCTATCCTTTCTAGCATGATGTTTTGTAAACTATGTAGTACGGTAGACGTACATGTGCTAAATGAATTTGGTTGGTTTAAAACATAAGGTGTTATAATAGCTTTATGGGAAGTTAGTTATAACGACTTTATGTAGGTAAAAGAATGGTTTATTGATTTTAGAAGTTAAGAGACTTGATCTTAAAAGATAAGAGACTTGACTTAATTGAATTGATATGAATTTTGTTAAAAAGTGTGAAACCTCATTCGTGAGTAATGAGTACTTGGTTTTTAAATAATAATGTTTTACTGATTTCGGAAATGAGAATAAGTATCGAACGAACCACTGCAGCGTTAATAAAGGAAAAATGTATTGACAAATAATTAATTATATTAAAACCAGTAGAAACCTCCATCTGCATAGAAGCTAAGATAAGACAAAATTGTATTACATTTCCTAGATCATGGCTGCTTTAATAAGATTGTTATAAACAAGAATAACCTACTCACACATAAGGCATATGTTACTCAAATTGTTTTAAAAGAGAATTATGTTATTAAGTGATTAAGACTATGAACTACGAAACCTTTCGAAAATAAGAGACTTGAGTATTTGAAATTAGGCAAACTTGAACTTTTGGAAAAGAATGTTGTTATTTGACTTTAAAAAGGAAAGTGTTTTGGTTTAAAAAGGAGGGCATAATATTGCCTTAGTTGATTTAAAAGGAAAGCATGATATTATCTTAATCTGTCTTAAAATAACGTTTAAATGTTATGGCCGATTCTATACCGAGTCCATGGGATGGACCGGGAATGTATTCCACACGACACCGAGTCCATGGGATGGACCGGGAATGTATTTCACACGATACCGAGTTCATGGGATGGACCGGGAATGTATTCCACACGACAGGAGTCCATGGGATGGGCCAGAATGTATTCCACGACAGGAGTCCATGGGATGGGCCGAATGTATTCCACGACACGAGTCCATGGGATGGACCGGGAATGTATTCCACATGACACCGAGTCCATGGGATGGACCGGGAATGTATTTCACACGATACCGAGTCCATGAGATGGACCGGGAATGTATTCCACACGATACCGAGTCCATGGATGGACCGAATGTATTTCACCCGATTCTATACCGAGTCCATGAGATGGGCGGGAATGTATTCCATACGATCCGACACCGAGTCCATGAGATGGCCGAGACATGTTATACGTATCACACGATTTATACCTAGATCGCCAAGAATGGCGGCGAGTTCCACGCGTGAGGATGACTTTGAGGCGTGAGTCCACGACTTGCATGATCGCTTTATGTTGTGAATCGTAGTTTTGTTATCATACATGTCTCTGCTTTATTTTTAGATCGTTATGATTTCGTTCTCTGATTTCCGCCACATACTTGGTACTGTTATCGACCTCCTCGGCTGCGTTCACGCCGCAGGTAGAGGTACATCGGTTGTTGATCCTCGCTCATAGGATCACAGTTCAGCGTATTGGGAAGCTCCGTTTCTCCGGAGGCTTATCTTTTGGTATGTTTCCCTGAGTTGTAGGTTCTTGTACATTCAGGGGTATGGCGGGGCCCTGTCCCGCCATTGTTGTTGTTACATTCTTAGAGGTCTGTAGTACTGTTGTGGGCAGGGTTTGTAAAAGAGATGTAACTGTTCAAGTTTTTATATATATATGCCGAAAGGCAACTTTTCTCAGATAAACTGTTTCTCACTTCATATTGTTCATGTCTTGTTTTATATTCCGCTGGTTACTCTGATGTATGTCTACTTGGGTGCCCGGGTAAGGCACCAGTCACGGGCCCGGGTTCGGGTCGTGACAGGGACATCACTCACTTTCTTATGCGGGAAAATTGGAACTAATCAGATCGGTTATTCAGGGTGTCGAGAGCTTTTGGTTTCGGGCACTTCCTATTAGCTCTTCAGTTCTCAACAAGGTACGCTCATCTTGCATCCAATTCTTATGGGGTGGAAAGCCACCAAGAGTCTTTTGGGATGAGATTTGTGTGCCTCAATCTGAAGGAGGCTTGGGCCTTATGAACATCAAAATTTGGAATCATGCCTTACTCTCCCGGACCATCTGGCAAGCTCACACTAAGGCGGATACCTTATGGGTTCAATGGATTAATAGCTACTACTTGAGAGGTCAATCCATTTGGGATTATGAGGTTCGTGCTAGGGATTTCCCTTTATTCAAGAAACTTTGTAGCATTCGCGACACTTTCATAAGCATCTTTGGGAATCAAGGAAACACAATTGCCGGCTTGGAGAAGTGTTGCACCAATGGGAGATTTGATTCTAACCTTGTGTATGAAGTCCTGCGCACCCCGTGGGAACATAATCTTTGGATGTCTCAAATTTGGAAAGGCTACATTTCTCGTAAATTCTCATTCACAGTCTGGCTCACTTGTAGGAAGCGTCTTGCTACCAAAGACACTCTCTCCTACCTAAACTTGGAAGACAAGACTTGCGGGTTCTGCAAGCGTGCCAATGAGACAAGGGCTCACCTCTTCTTTTCTTGCCCCTTCACCCACAATATTTGGAAGCATACAAAAGAATGGTTGGGAATTAGAAGAGAAATGACAACAATTGAAAGCGCACTCAAGTGGATCAAGAAAGAACATTGCGGGACTAGCATCCGATGCAAAGCCATCTTACTTGCTTTTTGCATAGTGGTATACGAGATTTGGAAAACAAGAAATGAATTGCTATTTGCGGGCACTAACTCAACAACAGATGAGGTTGTGGCAAAAGTTAAAACAACAACCTATAGAGTTCTTTATGATTTAATCTCCTCTTGTAACGTCACCTCTGAGTGAACGCCCCATCCCTCCTTTATTTCTTGCCTTGTGTTACGTTGAAGATTGAGAACCCTCAATGATTGATTGTAGTTCCCAGTTTCTTTTTAGTAATAATATTTTCATTTACCCGGAAAAAAATGCAATAAGGGGTAAATGATCATTCTAACTTCCCTTAAAGGCCAATACACGAGCTCATAACACGTCCTCGGGCGTCTGAATCGTACGCTCGGCCTATCCGTCTTTCTGAGGATAGAAAGTTGTACTAAGATTAACTTAGGTGTCTAAACCTTTTTTAAATTATTTCCAGAAGTTAGATGTATATTTTGCACCTCGGTCAGATATAATAGAAATAGGCACACCATGAAGGAGAACAATCTCTTTAACGTACAACTTCACGTAGTCCTCGGCTATGTAGGTAGTTTTGACTGGCAGGAAATGAGCTAATTTGGCCAGTCTGTCAACAATTATCTCAATAGAATCAAACTTATGATAAGAGTGAGGTAAACCTGTAACAAAATTCATATTAAGCATTTCCCGTTTCTACATCGGAATCTCAATATTCCGAGTCAAGCCACCAGACTTTTGGTGCTCTATTTTTACTTGCTTACAATTAGAACACTGAGCTACAAACTCTGTAATGCTCCTCTCCATGTCATACCACCAATAAATAACTTTGAGATCATGACACATCCTAGTAGATCCATGGTGGATGGGATATCGTATGTAATGGACCTCCATCATAATCTTGTCTTACAATCCTGCTACACTGGGAATACACAAATTGACCTTCCACCTTGGGTCCCTCCCCAAATTATGCTCGAAATTTGTGATTCTCTTTTTATTAAATATCTTTCCTGATTTCCCCTAAAAATGGGATCTTCATCATGACGTTCCTTTTTTTTGGTATCCCACAATAAATATTTTGCTCTCTAGGATTGCATTATCTCTTCCGTATATGAGTGATACAATTGCTCACAATCTTAAAAATTTTAACTTAATATCGCCCTTATGGCGTATCAATCGTCTGGTAGAAGTCACTCATTTACTGGCTATGAATATGAACTAACCAAAGTTTTTTTGGTAACTGGCATTACTGAAAACAATATCAAGCACTAATTAAACTTGAATTCTTAATTCCCAGCTCTACTGCACGATCTATGATATGAAAGAATGGAAACCATCCCTAAATGCCTTGCAGCCTCCGTAACATTTTAACGGAGGAAACTTCTTTAGTCCTTAACTTTTCAACATGGAAATATTGAATAGCTACTGGAGTTTCTTCATAAGCTAGATTCTCGGTGATTTGTATATCATATATGGGTGTAATAGCCTTCTTTTGTTCGTCCACGAGGCTGTAAAAATAGAGAAAGGGGCGGCTATCTAGCGAGAGTCGTTTCGGTTGTACGAGAGAGACCTCCTGTAACGACCCGTTCCGGGGCCCGTTACTGGTGCCTTATCCCGGGCACCCTAGTGATACAACATCAGAGAAAACCAGCGGAAAATAAAACATGAGTCATGAAACAAGAGATATAATAATAAACAGGCCAACCAAAACGGTTGCCTTCAGTATATACATAAAACCCGAACAGTTTAATCCTTTACAACCCTGCCCACAACAGTACTACAGACCTCTAAGATTTACAACGACTATGACGGGACAGGGCCCCGCCATACCCCTGAATGTACAAGAACCTACAACTCAGGGAACACATACCAAAAGATAAGCCTCCGAAGAAACGGAGCTTCCCAATACGCTGAACTGTGATCCTAAGAGCGGGGATCCACGACCGATGTACCTCTACCTGCGGCATGAACGCAGCCCCCCGAAGGAGGTCAGTACAACAGGTACCAAGTATGTGAAACTGTAAAAATACTGTAATGAAATCATACTAGTCTATATAAAGCAGGAGACATGTATGATAACCAAACTACAGTTCACAACATAAAAGCAGTCATGTCCAGTCAGGGACTCACGCCCTCAAGTCATCACTCAAATATAACTATGGGTCTCACGCCCACAACATCAATCATGTTCGCATCATGGCCGCATGCCCCCGGAATTCTGCATCGGTGTAGACATGTCCATGATGCAACAATAATACCAATGCCCCATGGCCACATGCCCCCGGAATTCTACCTCAGTGTAGACACGTCCATGTGACATCAACAATAATATACTGGGTGATCAACCCTGCCGCATGGCCACATGCCCCCGGAATTCTACCTCGGTGTAGACATGTCCATGTAACCACAATAACAATATATCGGGTAATCAACCCGACCGCATGGCCGCATGCCCCCGGAATTCTGCATCGGTGTAGACATGTCCATGTGACATCAACAACAAGACAGTAATCAAAATGGAAACATACCCGTGGAATTCTCCATCACTGCCAGCACGTCCAAGTAAGTTCTCAACAAGTCGACCGGCCCTCTATCGAGAGACGCGGTAACACAGAAATACCACACTTTCACAACAAAGGCTATCATCACAAGCATAGGAAAGTTTCACAACAACAAGCATAGGCAAGTTTCACAACAACAAGCATAGGCAAGTTTCACACAACTCAAAGTACTTTCATTTTATGCCAAAGTCCGGGTTTTTAACCCCAAAGTACTACATACGTTAAGTTCTTTTAAAAGAGATCCATTTCTTTTATAAAAGTCACCCGATACCCGTAGTATTAGAATGACCAACCCACCTTCCTTTTCAAAACCAAGTAACAACATTCTTTTCCTAAGTTCCAGTTTGCCTAGTTTCAATTACTCAAGCTTCTCATTCTCAAATGGTTTCATAGTTCCCAAACTTAATCACTTGATTCCTTTTTAGAACAATTGAGTAACATATGTCATATATGTGAGTAGTTTATTCTTGTTTATCACGATCTTATTACAGCAGCCATGATCTAGAAAATGTAATATCATTTTGTCTTATCTTAGCTTCTATGCAGATGGAGGTTTCTACTGGTTTTAATACAACACATCATTATTCAATACATTTTCCTTTTATTAACGCCGCAGTTGGTCCTGTCGATACACATTACGATTCCGAAATCAAGAAACATTATCCCTTTAAAAACCAAGTACTCATTACTCACGAATGAGGTTTCACACAAACATCCACATTAAAACAAATAAGTTAAGTCTCTTATCTTATAAGATCAAGTCTCTTAACTTCTAACATCAGTAAACCATTTTCACTTACATAAGGTCGTTATAACTAACTTCCCATAAAGCTATTGTTATACCCCGTATTTCCAGAGTATGTACGTGAGCGCGTACGTATTATAATGTGCGGCAATGTCTATTGACTTAGGCCTGAATAATACTTACGGCAATGTCTTGCGACTTAAGCCTGAATTTAAAGAAGAGAACTGAACTGTAATTACATAGGATCAGACATGAGACTTGTGTAACTTTACCGTAGTAGAATTGTACACGTCCGGTTAGACGTTTTAACCCCCGGTTGGCTTGGCAGCCTCGATAGAGGAGAGATTTACGCCGTTGCGGGGGGAGTCGCCAATTTTCTCAGAATATTCTACGCCGGGATCTAAAGATATTAATAGCGCCATGGCCTCTATAGGTTGTATTACTACGTGTGGAGTGATCTGCTTGACTGAGAGTGTAGCCGACGGTTTGAGGTACTTGGAGCGTTTTGCTATTAGTCGATAATCATCGCGAGGTATGTGAACCTCTTCCTATCTCTTCTAGCATGATATGTGTGAACTATGTAGTACGGTGACGCATACGTGCTAAATGTATTTGATTGATTTAAAACATAAAGTGTTATAACGGCTTTATGGGAAGTTGGTTATAATAGCTTTATGTGGATAAGCACATACTTTGTGGTTTTTAAAAGGTAATCGATTTGAATAATAATCGCTTGATATGTGTTAATAAAGAACTTGAAGCATTTCAAAAGATTTATGAATCGTTTTGAAAGAATGAGTATTACTTGGTTTTGAAAGCTTAAGAGTTATACTAGCTTTATGGGAAGTTAGGTATAACGGCTTAAGAATGTTTTCTTGATTTCTAAATCGGAATGTGTATCGACAAACCACTGCGGATTAATAAAAGGAAAATGTATTGACTAAAGAAGTATTATTAAAACCAAGAGAAACCTCCATCTGCATAGAAGCTAAGATGAGACAAAATGATATTACATTTCCTAGATCATGGTCGCTTAATAAGATTGATTATAAACAAGAATAACCTACTTACTTATAAGACATAGGTTTCTCAAAACGTTTAAAGGAGAATTATGTTTTAAAGGATTTAAAACTATGAACTACGAAACCTTTTTCTAAAATGAGAAACTTGAGCATTCAAATTAGGCAAACTTGAACGCTTGGAAAATAAGGTTGTCACTGATCTTACAAAGGAAAGCATTTTGGTTTACTTAACAATGGTAGTCACTCAAATTTTATACTACGGTATCGGGTGACCTTTGTAAAAGAAATGGATCTTAAAAGGAATTTAACGGACGTAGTACTTTAAGGTTAAAATCCGGACTTTGATATAAAATGAAAGTACCTTGAGTCGTGTGTAACTTGCTTATACTTGTTGTTATGAAACTTGACCATGTTACGTGTGATAGCCTTGTTGTGTAAGCATCGTGTCCTACTCGACTACCGGGTCATCCGGGAATGTATTTCACTCGACTACCGGTTCATCCGGGAATGTGTTTCACTTGATTACCGGTTCATCCGGGAATGTATTTCACTTGAGGACCGGTTCATCCGGGAATGTATTTCACTTGAGGACCGGTTCATCCGGGAATGTATTTCACTTGAGGACCGGTTCATCCGGGAATGTATTTCACTTGACTACCGGTTCATCCGGGAATGTGTTCCACCCTTTTTCTATATTGGGTCCATAAGATGGGCCGAGACCTGTTATACGTATCACATGATTTATACCTAGACTGCCGGCAGTGAGGAAGGAGTTCCACGCATGAGGATGACTTTAGGCGTGAGTCCCCGACTTGACATGATCGCTCTTATGTTGTGGAATCAGAGTTTGGTTATCATATATGTCTCTGCTTTATAGACTATTATGATTTCATTTACTGATTTTACGCCACATACTTGGTACTGTTAGATCGACCTCCTTGGGGTGCGTTCATGCCGCAGTAAAAGGTACATCATTGTCGATCCCCGCTTTAGGATCACCTTTCAGTATTGAGAAGCTCCGTTCCTTCTGAGGCTTATCTTTTGGTATGTTACCACGAGTCAGAGATTCTTATACATTCGTGGTATGGCGGCCCCGTCCGTCATAGCCGTTGTAAAATCTTAGAGGTCCAGTAATCCTTGTAAGCGTGGTTTGTAAAAAGGATAACTGCTCGTATTTATGTATATATGATGAAGGCAATCGCTTTGGTTGGCCTGCTTATTTATCTTTTCTCTTAATTCATGTTCATGTTTTTATTTCCGCTGATTTTCTCTCGATGTTGTATCACTAGGGTGCCCGGTAGGCACGACCACGCCCGGTTCGGTCGTGACAAAAGTGGTATCGAGCGATTAATCCTCGGAAAGTGTCTACGCATCGTGTCTAGTAGAGTCTTGATTATCGGTGTGTTGTGCACCACATCTATAATCGTGAGGCTATAGGACATTTAGGATTGGTTTCCATTCTTCTCATTCCGAGATCGTGCCCTGTAGCCGTGTGATAAGTCAGCCCTCCGACGTATTTCTTTCCTTTACCGCTTATGCCTCCAGAAGGCAACCTGCACCCAGATGGGCAAGGCATGAGGGAGTCATTAGTGAGATACAGAGGAGCACGAGGGCACAGCCCGCCAAGACTGAGACAAGATTCGACGGCGGGTTTCGCGACGCCGCCAAAGACCAGAGTTTAGAGCCGCAGAAGTGGTCACGAGACTACAATACTGAGCCTCCACCCCACACTGAGCCGATGAGATGGGTACAAGGAGATGGCGCCATCGCCGTGGTCGTGGCCGATATGAGATAGGCCGATGCAGCAGCCTGCACCCCAAGAGCACCCGTAGTACACCCCGAGCGCATTTGAGGCTACGTGACTTTCTGAGTTGTAGCCCGCCAGTGTTCCATGGATCAAGAGCTGAGGACGACCCTCAGGAGTTTATCCGACAGCTACAGCGGATTATGAGGGTGATCAGAGCCTCAGAGGCAGAGTCGGTGGTATTGGTTCGCATCACCGCGTGATACTGCAGCTGATCGGTTTGATTCGCGAGCTGTCCCGGGAAGAGCATGCACTTCCAGCAGCTTTGGGACGAGTTCTCGAGGCATTTCTTGCACATTTCTTGCCCCACAGATGAGAGGGCTCGGCCGACGATTTTTGACGTTGAGACAGACGCGGACGGTTAGAGAGTACAATGTGAGTTCGACTCATTAGCTCGGTATGTTCCCGCTGTGGTAGCCGATATGGAGGATGAGTACACCGCTACGCCACCGGGCCGACGATTACTGGCGAGGCTTGTACGGTGTAGCTCTTCACCGGACATGGACATTGCCCGCATGCAAGCTCATGCACCAGGATGTGAGGCACGAGAGGTCGACGGAATGACCGAGATCGCAGAAGAGGCGAAAGCAGGTCCTTTGGTAACTTTCGAGGCGGACCGCCTCGAAGAGCCTAGTTATGTACCTCCACCAGTACAGAGTGGTCCCCCTCAGTCTTCGGGACGTTCAGGGTATTCGGGAGCTGGTCAGAGCTCCAGGGCTTCTGGTTCACAGGTATACGTGAGTGCTAGCCAGCGGGATTCATGTCCCCCTCAGTGTGCACGATGTGGCAAACATCATCCCGGGGAATGTCGTCTTTCTACTGGTGCTTGTTTCACCGCCGCCGTGGCCATGTGACGAGATCGTGCTTATAGAGAGGTACGGCAGCAGCGCAGACTCCGGATCGATGGCGTGTTCATCGCCTTTCATACGCATACTGCAGTGCACTTATGATTAGAGTGGAGCGGTAGCTTGTGTATATCCTTAACCCTCAGAGGCTTGTATGTTTTGATGTTATGTTAATGTGTTAAGTGTTATGTTCGGATAGCTTTGTGCTAAAATGTGATTTAGGTACCTGGTCAGGGAAAAAGGGTAAGCTGGGGTGAGGAAATGATGAACCTTAGAATATTACGTTGAGACCTTAGATGTAAGGCCGTTTGAGTACAATATTTCGCGAGTGATCCTTGTCGAGTGCATTTTATGCCTAGAATGTGTTGTGTGATTAGTCCTGGTTGGGTAAATGAAAGTGGTATCTTTCATGATGTGATTTAGCAAGATTGTTCCGTGTCGGCGAGCAAGAGTTGGCGCGACAGGGTCGGGTTGGGGCTATGCGCGGGCCAACCCGCACTGCTTGGCGCTGGTCACTCAGGTGGTCCCGCCAGGTGGTAGGGTCACGAAGGTGCTAGTCCCAAGTTTAGATGACCGTCGTATGAGTTCGTGGTTATGTTCGACCAGAAGCGGATCATGAAGGCCGGGAATGGCCTTAAGGGAGATTGCGGTTAGTAAGATGACCAAGTTGGAGGTAGTGACTCCAAAGTTTTGAAGACACAGGCGATGGCAAGTGTGGTACGTATACTGGAAGAGTTCAAGATGTTCGAGAAGAGTACGACGAGTGAGGGTAGAGGCGAGCATGTATTTCGAGCATAGATATGATCATTTCTTGTAAAGGGAGAAGGTGCGAAGGATGTATATTTTAGACCTCAGGAATCGCATGCAGTCCGGTACCATTGGTTGGGTCGCCGGAGTGACACTAGAACCTCGCGGCAAGGTGACAAAAGTTTGTGATGTTAGAGGTGTTTCCTCGTGGACTTGGATGTAAGTATTTGCGTGCATGTGTTGTTTCGTGGCCAGTTGTGGCGTTGGCAACTTATTAGAAGAACTTTATCGTTATCCGTCTTGAGAAGGAACATTCGGGACGAATGTTTCTAAGGAGGGGAGAATGTTATACCCCGTATTTCCAGAGTATGTACGTGAGCGCGTACGTATTATAATTTGAGCCTTAAAGTTGGCTAGTTTCGAAATTTGTACACAACACCCGATTAGAGTCGTTTTTTAAACGTTTCCACAGCTTTCGTAGGGAAAATTCCGGCTATGTCATTTATAATTTTTGCGGATTTTTCCGAGAGACGAAACATTTTGGACCAACGAGAGGGCGACACTTGTCACCCTCTAATTGGAAGGAGTGGACGGCAAAAGCTTGCCATTTGCACGTTTTTGGTGTTGTTTTTTTGGTCAAGGGTTAGGTAGGATATTTTGTGTAGATGGATAAGGTTGCACATGGCTTAATCTTGACCTTACACTTGCCTAACACTTGGATGGATCTTGGCCATTGGTTGGCCTTCACTTGACCTATAAATACCCCTCTAGTTGAAGACTTTCTTCATCCAACACTAGAGCAATCTAGCTAAGTCTCAAAATACTCCCTCTCCTCGAGCTTTCGTCCGCCACACTACCCTCGAGAAGCCTTGGCCGAGGTCTACCCCCTAGCCTAGTTGTTTTCGTATGATACCCCTTTTGTGGTATAGAAATACTCTCCAAGTATTGTTATAATGCCCAAAATACTTTAGCCAAATACCTTGTAGTACTTTCCCAAGTACCCTTTTACAAAGCCGTAAAATACTATTATACTTCCTCACTACAAAAACGAAACCCTAAGTAAATCTTCACCCGTAGTTGAAGTCATAAGTAAGTTGGTTAGAACTTCTAAGGGTTGGTTGGAACGGATTGAGCGCCCGAGTAGAGCTAAACGTTGTTCAGATCGACATATAAACTCGGATAATTTTGGGCTTATCGAGGTAAACATTCTTGACCTTCTGTAATTGGAAATTACATGTTGTAGGAGTATATAGTTAAGTATACTATATATAACTGAACATAGTTGTGCGGCAATGTGCATTGACTTAGGCTGAATAATACTTACGCAATGTCTTGCGACTTAAGCCCGAATTTAAAGAAGAGAACGAATCAGTAATTACATAGATCAGACATTAAGAGACTTGTGTAACTTTACTGTGTAGTAGAATTGTACACGTCCTGTTAGACGTGTTAACCCCCGGTTGTCTTCGTAGCCGCCTCGATAGAGGAGAGATTTACGCTGCATGTGGGAGGTGTCCGAATTTTCTGTAGAATATTCTACGCCGATCTAAAGATATTAATAGCGCCAGGGCCTCTATAGGTTGTAGTACTACGTGTGGAGTGATCTGCTTGACTGAGAGTGTAGCCGACGGTTTGAGGTACTTGGAGCGTTTTGCTATTAGTCGATAATCATCGCGAGGTATGTGAACCTCTTCCTATCTCTTCTAGCATGATATGTGTGAACTATGTAGTGCGGTGACGCGTACGTGCTAAATGTATTTGATTGATTTAAAACATAAAGTGTTATAACGGCTTTATGGGAAGTTGGTTATAATAGCTTTATGTGGATAAGCACATACTTTGTGGTTTTTAAAAGGTAATCGATTTGAATAATAAGCGGCTTGATATGTGTTAATAAAGAACTTGAAGCATTTCAAAAGATTTATGAATCGCTTTGAAAGAATGAGTATTACTGGTTTTGAAAGCTTAAGAGTTATACTAGCTTTATGGGAAGTTAGGTATAACGGCTTAAGAATGTTTTATCGATTTCGAAATCGAATGTGTATCGACAAACCATCGCGGATTAATAAAAGGAAAATGTATTGACTAAAGAAGTATTATTAAAACCAAGTAGAAACCTCCATCCGCATGTAAGCTAAGATGAGACAAAATGATATTACATTTCCTAGATCATGGCTGCTTAATAAGATTGATTATAAACAAGAATAACCTACTCACTTATAAGACATAGGTTTCTCAAAACGTTTAAAGGAGAATTATGTTTTAAAGGATTTAAAACTATGAACTACGAAACCTTTTTCTAAAATGAGAAACTTGAGCATTCGAAATTAGGCAAACTTGAACGTTTGGAAAATAAGGTTGTCACTTGATCTTACAAAGGAAAGCATTTTGGTTTACTTAACAATGGTAGTCACTCAAATTTTATACTACGGGTATCGGGTGACCTTTGTAAAAGAAATGGATCTTAAAAGGAATTTAACGGACGTAGTACTTTAAGGTTAAAATCCGGACTTTGATATAAAATGAAAGTACCTTGAGTCGTGTGTAACTTGCTTATACTTGTTGTTATGAAACTTGACCATGTTACGTGTGATAGCCTTGTTGTGTAAGTACTGTGTCCTACTCGACTACCGGTTCATCCGGGAATGTATTTCACTCGACTACCGGTTCATCCGGGAATGTGTTTCACTTGATTACCGGTTCATCCGGGAATGTATTTCACTTGAGGACCGGTTCATCCGGGAATGTATTTCACTTGAGGACCGGTTCATCCGGGAATGTATTTCACTTGAGGACCGGTTCATCCGGGAATGTATTTCACTTGACTACCGGTTCATCCGGGAATGTATTCCACCCTTTTCTATATTGGGTCCATAAGATGGGCCGAGACCTGTTATACGTATCACATGATTTATACCTAGACTGCCGGCAGTGAGGAAGGAGTTCCACGGGCATGAGGGATGACTTTTAGGGCGTGAGTCCCTGACTTGACATGACTGCTCTTATGTTGTGAACTGTAGTTTGGTTATCATATATGTCTCCTGCTTTATAGACTATTATGATTTCATTTACAGTATTTTACAGTTTCACATACTTGGTACCTGTTGTACTGACCTCCTTCGGGGGGCTGCGTTCATGCCGCAGGTAAAAGGTACATCGGCTGTCGATCCCCGCTTTTAGGATCACCTTTCAGACAGAGAAGCTCCGTTCCTTCGAGGCTTATCTTTTGTATGTTACCACGAGTCCGTAGATTCTTATACATTCGTGGTATGGCGGGCCCCGTCCCGTCATAGCGGTTGTAACATCTTAGAGGTCCAGAGTAATCACTGTGGGCGTGGTTTGTAAAAAGGATAACTGCTCGTATTTATGTATATATGATGAAGGCAACGCTTTGGTTGGCCTGTTTATTTATCTTTTCTTAATTCATGTTCATGTTTTTATTTCCACTGATTTTCTCGATGTTGTATCACTAGGGTGCCCGGTAGGCACGATCACGCCCGGTTCGGTCGTGACAAAAGTGGTATCGAAGCGCTTAATCCTGAAAGTGTCTACTGCATCGTGTCTAGTAGAGTCTTGATTATCTGTGTTGTGCACCACATCTATAATCGTGAGGCTATAGGACATTTAGGATTGGTTTCCATTCTTCTCATTCCGAGATCGTGCCCTGTAGCCAGGTGATAAGTCGGGCCCTCTCGACGATTTCTTTCCTTTACCGCTATGCCTCCGCAGAAGGCAACCTGCACTGGATGGGCAAGGCGGTTGAGGAGTCGTAGTGAGATACAGAGGAGTACGAGGCACAGCCCTGGCCAAGACTGAGACAAGATTCGACGGCGGTTTCGCGACGCCACAAAGACCAAAGAGAGTTTAGAGCCGCAGAAGGGTCGCCGAGACTACACACCGAGCCTCCACCCCACACCGAGCCGATGAGACGGGTACAAGGAGATGGCGCCATCGCCGTGGTCGTGGCTGATATGAGGATAGGCCGGATGCAGCAGCCCAAATTTCAAGAGAGCACCCGTAGTACACCCCGAGCGCATTGAGGCTACGTGACTTTCTCGAGTCAGAGCCCGCCGATGTTCCATGGATCAAGAGCCGAGGACGACCTCGTGAGTTTATCCGACAGCCTGACGGATTATGAGGTGATCGAGCCTCGAGGCGTAGTCGGTGGTATTGGGTTCGCATCACCGCGTGATCTGCAGCTGATCGTTTGATTCGCGAGCTGCCCCGGAAGAGCATGCACTTCCAGCAGCTGGGGACGAAGTTCTCGAGGGCATTTCTTGCACATTTCTTGCCCCCACGATGGCGAGGGCTCGGGCCGCGATTTTTGACGCTGAGACAGACGCGGACGGTTAGAGAGTACAATGTGAGTTCGACTCATTAGCTCGGTATGTTCCTCAGGTAGCCGATATGGAGGACAGAGTACACCGCTACGCCACCGGCCGACGACACTTGGCAGAGGCTTGTACGGTGTAGCTCTTCACCGACATGGACATTGCCCGCACGCAAGCTCATGCACTAGGATGTGAGGCACGGAGAGGTCGACGGAATGACCGAGATCACAGAAGAGGCCGTAACAGGTCCTTTGGTAACTTTCGAGGCGGACCGCCAAGAAGCTAGCCTAGTTATGTACTCCACCAAGACAGAGTGGTCCCCGCCGGGACGCTCAGGTATTCGAGCTGGTCGAGCTCCGTGGCTTCGTTCAGTATACGTGAAGTGCTAGCCGGATTCATGTCCTCGCCGTGCACGATGTGGCAAACATCATCCCGGAATGTCGTCTTTTATCGGTGCTTGTTTCACTGCGCCGTCGGCCATGTGACGAGAGATCGCTTATAGAGAGGTACCGGAAGCTTGGCGCAGCTCACCGGACGCGCGTGTTCATCGCTTTCTACGCATGCCTGCAGGCGCATTTATGATTAGAGTGAGCGGTAGCCGAGTATATCCTTAACCTCTGAGGCTTGTATGTTTTGATGTTATGTTAATGTGTTAAGTGTTATGTTCGATAGCTTTGTGCTAAAATGTGATTTAGGAACCTGGTCAGGGAAAAGGGTAAGCTGGGGTGAGGAAATGATGAACCTTAGAATATTACAATGAGACCTTAGATGTAAGGCCGTTTGAGTACAATATTTTGCGAGTGATCCTTGTCGAGTGCATTTTATGCCTAGAATGTGTTGTGTGATTAGTCCTGGTTGGGTAAATGAAAGTGGTATCTTTCATGATGTGATTTAGCAAGATTGTTCCGTGTCGGCGAGCAAGAGTTGGCGCGACGATGGGTCGGGTTGGGGCTATGTTGCGGGCCAACCCGCACTGCTTCGAGGTGGTCAGCTCGGGTGGTCCCGCCAGTGGTAGGTCACGAGGGTGCTAGTCCCAAGTTTAGATGACCGTCGTATGAGTTCGTGGTTATGTTCGACCGTAGCGGATCATGAAGGCCGGAATGGCCTTAAGGAGATCGGTTAGTAAGATGACCAAGTTGAGGTAGTGACTCCAAAGTTTTGAAGACCAGGCGATGATCAAGTGTGGTACGATATCTTGGAAGAGTTCAAGATGTTCGGAAGAGTACGACGAGCGAGGTAGAGGCGAGCATGTATTTCGAGCATAGATATGATCATTTCTTGTAAAGGGAAGGTGCGAAGGATGTATATTTTAGACCTCGTGAATCGCATGCGATCCGGTACCATTGGTTGGGTCGCCGGAGTGACACTAGAACCTCGCGGCAAGGTGACAAAAGTTTGTGATGTTAGAGGTGTTTCCTCGTGGACTTGGATGTAAGTATTTGCGTGCATGTGTTGTTTCGTGGCCAGTTGTGGCGTTGGCAACTTATTAGAAGAACTTTATCGTTATCCGCTTGAGAAGGAACATTCGACGAATGTTTCTAAGGAGGGGAGAATGTTATACCCCGTATTTCCGCAGTATGTACGAGCGCAGACGTATTATAATTTGAGCCTTAAAGTTGGCTAGTTTCGAAATTTGTACACAACACCCGATTAGAGTCGTTTTTCGACGAAACGTTTCCACAGCTTTCGTAGGGAAAATTACGGCTATGTCATTTATAATTTTTGCGGATTTTTCCGAGAGACGAAACATTTTGGACCAACGAGAGGGCGACACTTGTCACCCTCTAATCGAAGGAGTGACGGCAAAGCTTGCCATTTGCACGTTTTTGGTGTTGTTTTTTTTGGTCAAGGGTTAGGTAGGATATTTTGTGTAGATGGATAAGGTTGCACATGGCTTAATCTTGACCTTACACTTGCCTAACACTTGGATGGATCTTGGCCATTGGTTGGCCTTCACTTGACCTATAAATACCCTTCTAGTTGAAGACTTTCTTCATCCAAAACTTGAGCAATCTAACTAAGTCTCAAAATACTCCCTCTCCTCGAGCTTCCGCCACACTACCCCCTCGAGAAGCCTTGGCCGAGAGGTCTACCCCTAGCCTAGTTGTTTTCGTATGATACCCCTTTGTGGTATAGAAATACTCCAAGTATTGTTATAATGCCCAAAATACTTTAGCCAAATACCTTGTAGTACTTTCCAAAGTACCCTTTACAAAGCCGTAAAATACTATTATACTTCCTCACCACAAAAACGAAACCCTAAGTAAATCTTCACCCGTAGTTGAAGTCATAAGTAGAAGTTGGTTAGAACTTCTGGGTTGGTTGGAACGGATTGAGCGCCGAGTAGAGCTAAACGTTGTTCAGATCGGCATATAAACTCGGATAATTTTGGGCTTATCGAGGTAAACATTCTTGACCTTCGTTGTAATTGGAAATTACATGTTGTAGGAGTATATAGTTAAGTATACTATATATAGAATGAACATAGTTGTGCGGCAATGTCGCTGACTTAGGCTCGAATAATACTTACGGCAATGTCTTGCGACTTAAGCCCGAATTTAAAGAAGAGAATCGAATCAGAATTACATAGGATCAGACATGAGACTTGTGTAACTTTACCGTAGTAGAATTGTACACGTCCGTTAGACGTGTTAACCCCCTGGTTGGCTTGGTAGCAGGCCTCGATAGAGAGAGGAGATTTACGCTGCCATGGGGAGAGTCTGCGAATTTTCTCAGAGAATATTCTACGCCGGGATCTAAAGATATTAATAGGCGCTTTGTGGCCTCTATAGGTTGTAGTACTACGTGGAGTGATCCGCTTGACCGAGAGTGTAGCCGACGGTTTGAGGTACTTGAGCGTTTTGCTATTAGTCGATAATCATCGCGAGGTATGTGAACCTCTTCCTATCTCTTCTAGCATGATATGTGTGAACTATGTAGTACGTAGACGTCATGTGCTAAATGTATTTGATTGATTTAAAACATAAAGTGTTATAACGGCT
The DNA here is from genome assembly GCA_029844215.1 of Przewalskia tangutica. NCBI lineage: Eukaryota > Viridiplantae > Streptophyta > Magnoliopsida > Solanales > Solanaceae > Przewalskia > Przewalskia tangutica. The sequence continues at coordinate 51,434,129 of CM056724.1, forward strand.
TTATGGGAAGTTGGTTATAATAGCTTTATGTGGATAAGCACATACTTTGTGGTTTTTAAAAGGTAATCGATTTGAATAATAACCGCTTGATATGTGTTAATAAAGAACTTGAAGCATTTCAAAAGATTTATGAATCGCTTTGAAAGAATGAGTATTACTGGTTTTGAAAGCTTAAGAGTTATACTAGCTTTATGGGAAGTTAGGTATAACGGCTTAAGAATGTTTTATCGATTTCGAAATCGAATGTGTATCGACAAACCACTGCGGCATTAATAAAAGGAAAATGTATTGACTAAAGAAGTATTATTAAAACCGGAGAAACCTCCATCCGCATAAGCTAAGATGAGACAAAATGATATTACATTTCCTAGATCATGGTCGCTTAATAAGATTGATTATAAACAAGAATAACCTACTCACTTATAAGACATAGGTTTCTCAAAACGTTTAAAGGAGAATTATGTTTTAAAGGATTTAAAACTATGAACTACGAAACCTTTTCTAAAATGAGAAACTTGAGCATTCAAATTAGGCAAACTTGAACGCTTGGAAAATAAGGTTGTCACTTGATCTTACAAAGGAAAGCATTTTGGTTTACTTAACAATGGTAGTCACTCAAATTTTATACTACGTATCGGTGACCTTTGTAAAAGAAATGGATCTTAAAAGGAATTTAACGGACGTAGTACTTTAAGGTTAAAATCCGACTTTGATATAAAATGAAAGTACCTTGAGTCGTGTGTAACTTGCTTATACTTGTTGTTATGAAACTTGACCATGTTACGTGTGATAGCCTTGTTGTGTAAGTATCGTGTCCTACTCGACTACCGGTTCATCCGAATGTATTTCACTCGACTCCGGTTCATCCGAATGTGTTTCACTTGATTACCGGTTCATCCGGAATGTATTTCACTTGAGGACCGGTTCATCCGGAATGTATTTCACTTGAGGACCGGTTCATCCGAATGTATTTCACTTGAGGACCGGTTCATCCGAATGTATTTCACTTGACTACCGGTTCATCCGAATGTATTCCACCTTTTCTATATTGGGTCCATAAGATGGGCCGAGACCATTATACGTATCACATGATTTATACCTAGATCGCTGGCGGTGAGGAAGGAGTTCCACGGGCATGAGGATGACTTTTAGGCGTGAGTCACGACTTGACATATCGCTCTTATGTTGTGATCAGTAGTTTGGTTATCATATATGTCTCTGCTTTATAGACTATTATGATTTCATTTCTGATATTTCTGATTTCACATACTTGGTACTGTTATCGACCTCCTTCGGGGCTGCGTTCAATCCGCAGTAAAAGGTACATCATTTATCGATCCGCTTTTAGGATCACCTTTCAGCGTATTGAAGCTCCGTTCCTTCGAGGCTTATCTTTTGGTATGTTACCACAGTCTGTAGATTCTTATACATTCGTGGTATGGCGGCCTGTCCGTCATATTGTTATAAAATCTTAGAGTGCATGCTTGTTGTGGCGGTGGTTTGTAAAAGGATAATCGCTCGTATTTATGTATATATGATGAAGGCAACTGCTTTGGTTGCTGTTTATTTATCTTTTCTCTTAATTCATGTTCATGTTTTTATTTCCGCTGATTTTCTCGATGTTGTATCACTAGGGTGCGGGGTAAGGCACGATCACGGCCGGTTCGGTCGTGGCGACTATTATAACACCCTATGTTTTAAACCAACCAAATCACTTAGCACGTATCGTCACCGTACTACATAGTTCACAACAATCATGCTAGAAAAGATAGGAAGAGGTTCACATACCTCGCGACGATTTATCGACAATAAGCAAAATGCTCCAAGTACTACAACCTTGCTAGCCTTTCCACTCCTTGAGTAGAATACGCTACTCTTGTACTTTCACCTCGACAAGCCCAAAATTATCCAAGTTATAATGTCGATCCGAGCAAGGTTTAGCTCACTCCGCGCGCTCAAACCACTCCAAACAACCCTTAGAAGTTCTAACTAACTTCTACTCAAATACTTCAACCAACTATGAAGATTTCCTTAGGGTTTCGGTTTGAGACTAAAAGGACAAAAGGTAGTATTTAGGACTCTACGTAAGAGGTATCTTTGGAATACTACAAGGTCTGAGCTAAGGTATTTTGGGCATTATAACAATACTAGGGAGTATTTCAATACCACAAGGGAGGTATTATACTAAAACAACTAGGCTAGGGGTACCCACGGCTAGCACCACAAAAGGGGGAGGGACTCTCGGCCAAAGGCCTTAACTAGGAGGGGGCTCTTGGACGAGAGTCAAACAAGAGGAGAGGGAAGGATAGCAAGACTTGGAACATTTTGGATGAATGAAGTCTTGAGCCAAGGGTATTTATAGCAAAACCAAAGCCAACCAATGGCCAAGATCAAGCCATGTGCAAGGCAAGTGTAAGGCAAGATCAAGCCAAGTGCACCCTAGACCTACTCCTTAAAACCCTCACAAATATCTACACAAATATCTACCACAACTTGCCCCTCAATTCGGCCAGTGCCCACATGCTTTCCATTGTGAGGTGACACATGTCACCCTCGTTGGTCGAATGTTTCGTCTCTGGTAAAAATCCGAAAAAAATACAAACCGACATCGCCGGAATTTTCCCTGCGCAAGTAACGCAAAACGTTTCGTCGAAAAACGACTCCAACCGGGTGTTGTGCACAAATGTAAAATCGGCCAAGGGTGCCACATGGGGGTGACACGTGTCGCCCCGGTCGCCTGAATATTTCGTCTTCGAAAATATCCAAAATACCGAAATCTCAAAACAAAGCGGGCCTACAAAATCAGTAAATTTCTCCGTGGGCCCACGTGACCATTTCCAAAATAAAATCTCAAAATTCTAATATAATCTATGAAGTCCAAATACCAAATACTGGGAATCCAATTCCCATTAACGAACCTTTTTCTTCACAAATAACAGGAAACTTTTCCACTAAAACTCACATCTTTCTTTCTTTCAAAATTTCTGCGTACTCGTGCGTGCGTCCTCACATACATACCCTGCAACTACGGGTATAACATTCTCCTCGCCGAAACATTCGTCCGAATGTTCCTTCTCAAGACGGATATCGATGAAGTTCCTCTAACAAGTTGCGAACGCCACATCTTGGCCACGAGATACCACCCGTTATCTTCCTCCCGTACTCGTTGTACACTTCGCGAACACTCGAACTCTCCCAAGACGTACCATACTTCGTCATTACTTCCGCTTCCGAAAATCTGGAGTCACTACCTCCAAACTTGGTCATCTTACTAACCTCAAACTTCCTTAAGGCCATTCCGGCCTTTACGAATAACTTCGGTCGAACGTCCACGAACTCATCGTTGGTCACACAAACTTGGGCCTAGCATCCTCGTGACCCTACCACTGGCGGGACCACCGAACTGACCCACCCCAAACCGGGTTCTGGGTTGACCCGCAAATGGTCCTCAACCCGACCCCAATCACGCTAAACTCTTGTTCCCGATCCGAACAATCTTACTAATTCACATCATGAAAGCTACCACTTCCATCTCACACTACCCACGGACTTATCACACAAATAAATCCCACGTATACTACTACTCGATAAGGGTCAAAAATAAATCTTTAACTCAAGACGACCTTACCTAAGGTCTCGATTCGTGACATAGTCTAAGGTTCACACTTACCATGCCCCATACGTATCCTCCCAACTAAGCATGTTTCTAACTCACAATTAACACAACGCTATTCGTACATAGCACATAATAATGAGACCATCATAACAAGCATACCAAAACTCTAGAGGTTAAGGATAAACACGGCTACCGCTCCACTCTAATCATAGGCACGCCTGCAGTGCATAATGTAGAAAGCGATGAACCAGCGATCCGTGGTGAGTCGTAACATCCGTGCTACCCAGTGGACAGTTCCTCGCAAAATGGCCTGCTGGCGCCAAAATAACAAGCTCCCTGGCACCACGACACTCCCGAAATGCGGTCTACCACATCGACCACCGAGGTAGGGGTGACCGCATCCGCCAACACCTTACTTCCTCGAAACTCAACCCTTCGAGCCACGACTGCTCCGAATACTCAAGGTTGTGGAGGACCACTCTGCGGCGGAGGTACAAAACTAGTATCTTCTTGGCGGTCCGCCTCGAAAGTCACCAAAGGACCTGTTGTTACGGCCTCTTCGCGATCTTGGTCATTCCGCCGACCTCTCGTGCCTCACATCCGGTCGTGAGCTGCGTGCGGGCAATGTCCATGCGGTGAAGGGCTACTCTGAACATGCCTCGACATGTAATCATCGAGCCAGAACATATCGGTGCACTCGATCCTCCATACTAGCTACCAGCTGGGACGTCGCCAATGAGTCGAACTCACATTGTACTCCCGAACCGTCGCGCTCTGTCTAAGCATCAAAATATGTCGGCGTGCCCTCCTCATCTGCGGAGGCAAGAAGTGCGTGAGAAAGCCCGAAAACTCATCCCATCTTGCTGGAGTGCATGCTCTCCCGGAAAGCTCCATGAATCAAACCAATCGATCGCGGTATCACGCGGCCGATCGAACTAAAGGTCACGACTTCGGTCTCAAGCCTTGATCACCGCGTGATCCGGAATCGCGGATGAACTCCTGCGGATCATCCTCGTGCCTCGACCCATAAAACTCGCGGGCTACAACTCGTAAAGTCCGTAGCCTCAAACTATCGCTCGGGGTGAACCACGGTGCTCTTTGGGCTGGGCTGCTGCATCCAGCCTATCTCATATCGGCCACGACCACGGCGGCCAAAGGCCATCTCGCTTGTAACCCATCTCCTCTGCCCCTGCATGGGGACCGGAGGCTCGTGTCAGAGTCTCATCGCCCACGGCCGCGCTCTAAACTTCTTTGGGGTGGCGGCGTCACAAAACCCGCCGTCAAGCCTGACCTCGGTCTTGTCAGGGCTGCGCCTCGTACTCCTCAGATCTCACTAGCGGCACCCTCGGCTGCCTTGCCCAGGCTCTGGTTGCCTTGCGGAGGCATAATCGGTAAAAGCGAGATACGTCGGAGGGTCCAACTTACAACACGCCTCTAAGGCACGATCTCGTAATGAGAAGAATGGAAACCAATCCTAAATGTCCTGCAACCTCTCGATTATAGATGTGGTGCACAACACATCGATAATCAAGACTCTACTGACACGGTCGTAGACACTTTCAGGATTAATCGCTCGATACCACTTTTGTAACGACCGTTCGGGGCGTTCATCGTGCCTTATCGGGCACCCTAGTGATACAACATCAGAGAAAACCAGCGGAAAATAAAACATGAGTCATGAAACAAGAGATATAATAATAAACAGGCAACCAAAGCGGTTGCCTTCGATATACATAAAACACGAGCAGTTTAATCCTTTACAACCACACTTGCGGTACTACAGACCTCTAAGATTTACAACGACTATGACGGGACGGGGCCCGCCATACCACGAATGTACAAGAACCTACAACTCGTGGAACACATACTAAAAGATAAGCCTCCAAGAAAGCGGAGCTTCCCAATCTGTTGGCGTGATCCTAGGCGGGGATCCACGACCGATGTACCTCTACTGCGGCATGAACGCGGCCCGAAGAGGTCAAGATCTGCAGTACCAAGTATGTGAAATCAGAAAAGATATTGTAATGAAATCATACTAGTCTATATAAAGCGGGAGACATGTATGATAACAAACTCTGATTCACAACATAAAAACAGTCATGTCCAGTCAGGGACTCACGCCTCAAGTCATCACTCAAATATAACTATGGGTCTTACGCCCACAACATCAATCATGTTCGCATCATGGCCGCATGCCCCCGGAATTCTGCATCGGTGTAGACATGTCCATGATGCAACAATAATACCAATGCCCGTGGCACGTACCGGAATTCTACCTCGGTGTGACACGCCCATGTGACATCAACAATAATATCTTGGGTGATCAACCCGCGCGTAGCCACATGCCCCCGGAATTCTACCTCGGTGTAGACATGTCCATGTAACCACAATAACAATATATCGGGTAATCAACCCGACCGCATGGCCGCATGCCCCCGGAATACTGCATCGGTGTAGACATGTCCATGTGACATCAACAACAAGACAGTAATCAAAATGGAAACATACCCGTGGAATTCTCCATCACTGCCAGCACGTCCAAGTAAGTTCTCAACAAGTCGACCGGCCCTCTATCGAGAGACGCGGTAACACAGAAATACCACACTTGCACAACAAAGGCTATCATCACAAGCATAGGCAAGTTTCACAACAACAAGCATAGGCAAGTTTCACAACAACAAGCATAGGCAAGTTTCACACAACTCAAAGTACTTTCATTTTATGCCAAAGTCCGAGTTTTTAACCCCAAAGTACTACATACGTTAAGTTCTTTTAAAAGAGATCCATTTCTTTTATAAAAGTCACCCGATACCCGTAGTATTAGAATGACCAACCCACCTTCCTTTTCAAAACCAAGTAACAACATTCTTTTCCTAAGTTCCGGTTGCCTAGTTTGATTACTCAAGCTTCTCATTCTCAAATGGTTTCATAGTTCCCAAACTTAATCACTTGATTCCTTTTTAGAACAATTGAGTAACATATGTCATATATGTGAGTAGTTTATTCTTGTTTATCACGATCTTATTACAATGACCATGATCTAGAAAATGTAATATCATTTTGTCTTATCTTAGCTTCTATGCGGATGGAGGTTTCTACGGTTTTAATACAACACATCATTATTCAATACATTTTCCTTTTATTAACGCCTGCGTTGGTGCTGTCGATACATTCGATTCCAAATCGGAAACATTATCCCTTTAAAACCAAGTACTCATTACTCACGAATGAGGTTTCACACAAACATCCACATTAAAACAAATAAGTTAAGTCTCTTATCTTATAAGATCAAGTCTCTTAACTTCTAACATCGATAAACCATTTTCACTTACATAAGGTCGTTATAACTAACTTCCCATAAAGCTATTATAACACCCTATGTTTTAAACCAACCAAATCACTTAGCACGTATGCGTCTACGTACTACATAGTTCACAACAATCATGCTAGAAAAGATAGGAAGAGGTTCACATACCTCATGACGATTTATCGACAATAAGCAAAATGCTCCAAGTACTACAACGCATGGCCCTTTCCACTCCTTGAGTAGAATACGCTACTCTTAGTACTTTCACCTCGACAAGCCCAAAATTATCCAAGTTATAATGTCGATCTGAGCAAGGTTTAGCTCACTCGTGCGCTCCAAACCACTCCAAACAACCCTTAGAAGTTCTAACCAACTTCTACTCAAATACTTCAACCACTATGAAGATTTCCTTAGGGTTTCGGTTTGAGACTAAAAGGACAAAAGGTAGTATTTAGGACTCTACGTAAAGAGGTATCTTTGGAATACTACAAGGTACAAGGATAAGGTATTTTGGGCATTATAACAATACTAGGAGTATTTCAATACCACAAGGTAGGGGTATTATACGAAAACAACTAGGCTAGGGGGGGTACCCCACGGCTAGCACCACAAAAGGGGGGGGGGAGGGGGACTCCTCGGCCAAAGGCCTTAACTAGGGAGGGGGGGGCTCTTGGACGAGAGTTAAACAAGAGGAGAGGGGAAGGATAGCAAGACTTGGAACATTTTTGGATGAATGAAGTCTTGAGCCAGGGGTATTTATAGCAAAACCAAAAGCCAACCAATGGCCAAGATCAAGCCATGTGCAAGGCAAGTGTAAGGCCAAGATCAAGCCAAGTGCACCCTAGACCCTACTCCTTAAAACCCTCACAAATATCTACACAAATATCTACCACAACTTGCCCGCCAATTCGGCCAAGTCGCCCCGTCTTCCATTGTGAGGTGACACATGTCACCCTCCCGTTGGTCCGAATGTTTCGCCTCTCGGAAAAATCGCAAAAATACAAAACGACATAGCGGAATTTTCCTTCGCAGTTCTGAAAACGTTTAGTCGAAACGACTCTGGCGGGTGTTGTGCACAAATGTAAAATCGGCCGAGGGTGCCACATGGGGTGACACGTGTCGCCCGATTCGCCAGAATATTTCGTCTTGAAAATATCCAAAATACGAAATCTCAAAAACAAAGCGGGCCCACAAAACCGTAAATTTCTCCGTGGGCCCACGTGACCATTCAGAAAATAAAATCTCAAAATTCTAATATAATCTATGAAGTCCAAATACCAAATCTGGGAATCCAATTCCCATTAACGAACCTTTTTCTTCACAAATAACCGGAAACTTTTCCGCCGAAAACTCACATCTTTCTTTCTTTCAAAATTTCTGCCGTACTCTCGTACGTACGTCCTCACATACATACCCTGCAACTACGGGGTATAACACCTCCTATGCACTTATGAAACATTAACACATGGAATACCGGGTGAAGTGCTTCTAACTTTGAGGGTAACGTAAGCTCATAAAGCACTCAACCTATCCTGTGAATAATCTTATATGGTTTAATGTATATGGGGATAAGTTTCCTTTATTGTTAAACCTCATAACCCTTTCATAGGAGAGACCTTTAAAAATACCCAATCACTAACTGTGAATTCTAAGTCATGGTGTCTAACATCATAATCTGATTTATGTCGACTCTAGGCAGTCAATAAGCATTTTTGGATTAACTTCACCTTCTCTACTACCTGCTGAACCAAATATGGATCTATTAAATCGGCTTCTCCCACTTCAATCAGCCAACTGGGGACCTACACTTCTGCCTATACAATGCCTCATACGGAGCCATCTTGATGTTGGAATGATAATTATTATTGTAAGCGAACTCGATGTGGGAAAAATGATCATCCCAACTACCTTTAAAATCCAATACACAAGCTCGTAGCATGTCCTCGAGCATCTAGATTGTGCGGTCATCTTGATCGTCATTATGTGGATGAAAAGATATACTAAGTTTCACTTGGGTGCCTAGACCATTCTGAAATGACTTCCAAAAGTGAGCCATAAACTGAGCACCTCTATCGGATATGATAGCTATTGGAACACCATGGAATCAAACTTTTCCTTTATATTAGTGTAATCCTCTCCCTAGAAAGTTGTACAAACTAGTAGAAAATAGGATGACTTTATGAGCTTGTCGACGATAACTCAAATGGAATCAAACTTCTAATAAGAACGGGATAAATAAATAATAAAGTCCATATTAATCATTTCCCACTTCCAAGTACGAGTTTCAATTTGCCGCAACAAACCTCCAAGTTTCTGATGTTCAACCTTAACTTACCGACAATTTGGGAATTGAGCCATAAATACTGTGATGTATTTCTTCATGTCATTTACCAATAAACTCGTCGAAGGTAATGATACATCTTTGTCAATCCCGAATGAATGGAATATATGGACTGGTGGATTTCTTCCATAATATACTCTCGGAGTTTTCTAATATTTAGTACACATAGTAGACCCTGATACCTAAGGACTCTGTCTCCAGTAATTTCCAATATTGGTTCTTCTATAGAGGAATTCCTGCTTTTATTCTGACCAACTCTGGGTCCTCAAACTATCTTACCTTTACCTCAACTATTAAAGACCATTATGTGGTATTCTGCACCACCGTTCCTCCGTCATCTGTATCCACAAGTCTCACATTTAAACGGGCTAAGTGATGTAATTCTTTGGTCATTTCTAGTTTGTCAGCTTTAATACCATCCAAACTTCCCTTACATTTGCGACTTAAGTCATTATCTACGACATTTGACTTTACGGGATTGTACAAAATATCTATGTCGTTGTCATTTAATAACTCAAACCATCTTCGTTGCCTTAAATTCAGCTCTTTCTAGCAAAATATATATTGGAGACTCTTGTGGTACATTAATATGTCAACATGAACCCCATATAAATAATGATGCCACATCTTCAGGGCAAAGACTACTGTTGCCAACTCGAGATTGTGAGTTGGATAATTTACCTCATGCTTGATTAATTGTCTTGAAACGTATGCTATAACTTTTCCATACCACATCAGAACACCTCCTAGACTGACTCTTGAGGCATCACAATAAACCACGTACCCATAGGTTCCTTCGGGAAGAGCTAACACAGGTGTGGATGTCAACATGTCTTTAGATTATTAAAAGTTGCGCTCAAAAACATCCGTCCACTGAAACCTATCTGCCTTGTGAGTGATCTTTGTCATAGGGGTAGAGATAGAAGAAAAAACTTCCATAAATCTCCAATAATACCATTCTAAACCTAAAATCTAGGTACCTCGATAGGAGTCATAGGCCTCGACCAATTCTTTACGGCCTCAATCATCTGAGTGTCCACCTTAATACCTTCTAATGAGATAATATGGCCCAAAAAGGTAATAGAGTTTAACCAGAACTAACATTTAGAAAATTTAGCGTACAACTTAAGGTCTTGGAGCGTCTGTAACACCACTCGGAGATGATCTACATGATCTATCTCAGTCCGTAAGCATACCAAAATATCATCGATAAACACAACCACAAAGATATCCAAGAATGACTTGAAGAATCAATTCATTAGGTTCATAAAGGTTTATGGTGCATTAATGAGTCCAAAAGACCACTCGAAACTCAAAATAGACATACCTAGTCTGAAAGGTAGTCTTCGGAATATCTTTTTCTTTTACCCTTAACTGGTGGTATCCCGACCTTAATTCAATCTTCGAGAAACAACTAACATGTTGCAACTGGTTGCATAAATCATCAATTCTGAAAAGTAGATACTTATTCTTGATGGTGACCTTATTTCAGTTGCCTATAGTCAATACACATCCCTAGGAAACCATCTTTCTTGTGAATAAATAATATTGATCCTTCAATTCCCTCAGCTCAACTGGAGCCATTTGATAAGGAGGGATAGTTATCGACTACTTATCTAGGAGTACATTGATAGTGATGTCATGACCCGACCCCGGGCCCGCGACTGGTGCCCTACCTGGGCACCCCTTACAGGTATACATCAGAGAATAGCAGCGGAACATACACAACACATATAAAAACTTAGACAATAAACATCAACAGGCTAGCCGATAAGGCCACATTCCATAAAATGTACATACACAAAAAATAAATCAGTACCTCTCTGTTCTTAAAACCCAATCCATAAATATGACTACAGACCTCTAAGAATAACAACTGTGGCGGGACAGGGCCCCGTCATACCCCTGAATGTACAACAACCGACAATACAGGGGATAAGCCTCCGGAGTAATGAAGCTTCTCAACAACTGAACATTGATCCTAAGAGTGAGGATCAACAACCTGTATACTCTACCTGCGGCATGAGCGGCCCGAAGGAGGTCGATAACATGTACCAAATATGTGGCCTGAAATCTTGTAATGAAATCATAAGTCTAAAATAAAACCGGAGACAGGTATGATAACTCAATTAACAGTACACCGTGTCTTACTAAAAATGAGAGTAAACGAGAGTATACTTTACTGCATAAAAATAGGAGGCTCATGATCAAAGTAGGACCACCCGCCCGTAGTATCATTAAGTAATCCTACTCCTGGAACTATTTCACCCGCAAGGGCAGTATGGACTCGCATGAGGTAACTTCCTCGCATTGACTGTATCCGCCTGCATAGGTCGTATAGACCCGCATGAGGTATTCCCCGCACAGGACTATTTCGCCCGCATAGGACTATTTCACCCGCTTAGGCCCGGTGGGCCCGCAATGAGTACAAACGCCGCACTCGCATCATGAGTAGCAAATCCATGGAATTAGTAGTAACTCGGGGCTTTACCCCGTAAGAATAATATAAACTAGCACAACCGGCTATCATACATAACATAAGCACTACCGGTTTATCATACATAACATAAGCAAGTTAAGGAATCCCCCGAACTTCTTATTAGTCTTATTCATATACACTCTCATTTTAGTTTACTTAAGGCACTAACATGTCATTATAAAATCCGAGAATTTAACCCAAAGTACTACGTACTTCTATTCTTTTAAAATGACTCTTTTCTTTCATATAAAACTTTCAAGATACTAATAACCGTAGTATCAAGTCATATCTATTTTTCAAGACAAGTCACAATACCTTTTTAGAAATACATTTAGGCTTCTAAATCAAGTGACTTCTTTCTTTTAAAACCTTAAGCAATTGATGCCTTAAATTCAATTTGCCTTTCATTATTTCAAGTCATTTATCATACTTACATTACTTAGAGTAAATCACTCTTTTTAACTTTCCATAAAGCTATTATAACCAACTTCCCATAAAGCCGTTATACTAGCTTTATACTTTAGACAATTACATTCTTCCTTATATCCAAGGGACTTATACTTTTAAAACGAAACAAGTATCATATACTTTTAAAATACTTCAAGTCCCTTAACTTTTAGAAACTAAGATATCCTTAATATTTTAAACAAGTGAGTTAATTCCCTAACTCAACCAACTTGGACATTCTTAAAATAAGCCAAGGATATCAAATGAACTAGATTCGTCAAAACCTCGTACGTCTATCGTACTATATATTTACATCTATTCATGCTCAAGAGATAGGAAAGTCCCACATACCTTTTCGGTTCAATCCACTTGCCAAGTACAATATGCCGTACGTAGTATGTCAACCTATAATGACCATAATACGTCTATTAACTTCTTACTTCAAACGTAGAATATTTTAAGTGCAAAGTCACTAAATTCTACGGAAAATCGGACAACACTTCCTTTGTTTCTACATACTTTTCCACCCTTTTCAAGTCCCAAATTCAATAACCAAACACGCCATATTTAAGGCTCAACAATTCAGCAATATAAAGGGGATTACACACCTTAACAGGATGTGTAAAATTCTGCCCCACAATTGATATCAAACTAGTCCAAACGACGATGCCATTCTCGGCCAAAAGGTGTCACAACATATCTTTCCTTTCCAATTCCTTTTCAATACAAGTTGTTTAGTATAACATGTTATGAAGCCGCAATCGATTATAACAACAATAATCTTCAAGTAGATAACATGCGACGATTCTAGTTAGCGACCAAATTGTATTTCAATTTCCAATGGCTCAACATGTCATTTCGGATTTTAGGCTTCAAATATTCATAACACTTATCAATATTTAATACATATACTTCATGCTAGTCAAAATGTAAGGCTACAATAATATGTAATCTTATAACACTTAAGAAAACTAGATTGTTACCTTAGTGATCATTAATCCACTTCAAGATCCGAAGTCGCTCCCTAGCACTTAGAGCCTCTCCTTGACACTCCAATCCGCCACTTGAAGCCCTTTAGAAGCTCACAAAAAACTTTCCTTCAATTCCAAATCCAAACCTAGGAAAGTGACTAGGTTTTCACCTTGCGACTAATACGAAAATGCCACTTTTCCGGGATCTTTCTATTGATATACCCTTACAATACCCTTAGGAACCTTGGTTTAAAGTGTGGAGCTTATTGGACAACAAACAAATTTTTTTCTTCTTGAAACCATTGTAAAGCCGAGAGCTCCCTTTTGTGTTCATCAAGATTTCTTGAAATTTGACTAAGTGTGGGAGCTTGTCTTGCTAGTAGTGTTACTACATAGAAACATGGAGGGTCAAGATTAAAACAAATGGGTGGCTTGGATGCATTTCACAAGGATCAAGCCAAGTGGCTCTTGACTAAGTCAACAATATCAAGCTCTAGCCCTTAGCAAGACTTGGTCATCTTAATATTGGTCAAATGACCATTCTATCCATGTCCATTTCGTCCAAGACCACTAAGGGGGTGACACGTGTCGCCCTCCCATTCGTCGCAATATTTTATTTTTCCGACAATTCCAAAATTCCGATAAATTTTTACTAGTCTCAAATCTTAACACTTTTGAGTTCTTACGTACGTTCTTATAAACATGTCCTGCAATTTACGGGGTGTAACATTCTTTCCCCTTAGAAACATTCGTCCCCGAATGTTCTTTTGGGGTCTATCTTATGGATAGCGACGTAGTCTCCTTTTACAACACCTATTTACCAATAATGCCACACGTGGCCACATAACAATACTTATACCAGAACGTCAACCTGAACTCCAAGTGTCGACGTCGGTTATCTGCATAAAGCTTTTGTCGACTCTGAGCTTGCTAATAATCTTTCCTGGATAAGATTCACCTTATCCACAGCCTGCTGAATCAAGTCTGGGCCAACTAACTGCACCTCGCCCACGTCGAACCAACCAATCGACGACCTACACTTCCGCCCACACAAAACCTCATATGGCGTCATCTAAATGCAAGAATGGTAGTTGTTGTTATAAATAAACCCAACAAGAGGGAAATGATCCTCCCAGCTACCCCTGAAATCAATTACACCGGCCCGCGACCTATCCTCAAGTGCCTGGATAGTACGCTCTGCCTGTCCGTCGGTCTGAGGGTGTAATGCAACACTGAGACTCACATGTGTCCCTAACCCCTTCTGGAACACCTCCGGAAGTTATCCGTAAACTGAGCTCATCTGCCTGACATTATAAATGTAGGAACCTCATGCAGTCTCAAAATCTCCCTACTATATAATCTAGCATAATCCTCAGCCGAGTAAGTGGTCCTAACCGGAAGAACACAGCTGGTTTCGTCAGCCTGCTTACTATGACTCCCAGGGAGTCGCACTTCCTCTGAGTACGATGCCACCCTGTAACAAGATCCATATTAATTACCTCCCATACCTAAGTCGGGATCTAAATTGCCTGTAATAGCCCACTGGGCTTCTGGTGTTCAACCTTGACCTGCTACTAATTCGGACATTAAGCAACAACTCTGCTACGTCCCTTTCCAGGCCATCTTACCAATACATACATCTGAGGTTACGACACAACTTAGTCGACCCTGAACGATTAGAGCAATAAGCACTGCGTGCCTCCCCTAAAACCTGCTGATAAGTCCTGTAGCACCGGGTACACACAATCTATCCTCATATCACAGCACCCCATCCGGTGCTACTCAAACAGTCTCTTCTCTTCTCGGAGAGCGGTATCTCGATCACATAATAACGCTGAATCCTCATATTGTCGCCTCTTCACCTTCTCGACGAAGGAAGACTCGGCAACCTCTCGGATCCAAACTTCATTCACCTCGAAAACAAATAATCGAACCCCTCGGCTCGGTAGCTGATGAATCTCATGGATCACGTCCTGTCCATCTAGCTGCCCATCTGGCAGACTACCCATAGATCCACGACTAAGAGCATCTTGTAACCGTCTCGGCTTTCTCCCGGGTGGTATAGAATATCAATATCACAACCCTTGAGTAACTCTAACCACCGTCTCTGTCGTAAATTCAGCTGCCTCTATCTGAAGACCTACCAGAGGCTCTTGTGGTCTGCACAAATATCCACATGAATTCTATATAAGGAATGCCTCCAAATTTTTAAGGTACGATTAACTGCCTCCGACTCTAAATCGTGAGTAGCGTAATTCCTTTCATGCTTCCCTAACTGCCGGGAAACATAGGCGCTAACCTTATCGTGTTGCGTCAGCACACAACCTTGCCCAACACCCAAAGTGTTACAATAATAACCTAACCCTCTAGTCTCTCAAGAGGGGTTAGAACTGTAGTCGTGGTCAACTTATCTTCCAACAACTGGAAGCCTTTCTCAGACTTGCGAAATATTCGGGCATCTTTAATCTCAATTATGGTTCCTGTCTCCCTTTCTCTGTTGCAACCAAACTTGGTCACCATACTTAGATTTGATTCCTTTGCTTGCCTCATGGCTAATACTTCCTGTCAATCACAATTTAGAGGGGGGGGGGAGATTTCTTTGATCTCGTCAAGTAGTAGCCCGATTATTCTCTCCCAGCTCGTAGAGCTTATAGTCAGGTGTTCAACCTCAATTCACGGTATTACATAATCCAATGACTTGTCAAGATTTCTTATCGTTCGAGTGTCTACTCGTATTTCCTTTATAAGTTGTTTCGAGTTGTCCTGGGGTCCCTTACCCCTCCGTAATTTCTTACTATTTTTCTCGTCAGTACAGACGATACCACCTTCCCTCGAGGTGTTCTTACTGCCCATCATCTACTAATGGTCTTTACACTAGTCTGGGGTAATCATATCTCGTGCAACTTACATAACCATAGTTGTATTCTCTTTTATCATTATGGTCATAACCCTTCCTCATGCTAATTATTAGCAAAAGTATTTATATCTTGATTCAATATCGTACAGTTTCATACATGCGTACTACCTGCATTTACATCCTTACGACACTTCCTCGACCATTTCCTAACGTCGTTCTCAATTACCCCAACACAATAATTTTCCCACGGTTATCTAAAACTGTAACCTATGGAATGACGATACTGAAGACCTTACCAGTCTCCTATCCTTCGTCTAACAACCTGGGTACACATATCCCCATAATACGTAAAACTATCCTTTTACGTGAGGGAGAGAACTTATCTCCCTTAAATAAACTTTCCTTGGAGTCACAACCCTAATCACAGGGTCCCCTTGCGGTCCTGTAAATATCTAATCATCACGCACCGCCTTAAAATCGTGTAGATTTTCAAAACCTACCAAAGATGCCTTCAGCTTTCCACAGGCAGCACTCGTACTTATTTTATTCTTGCCTTGCGCATTTTCCTGAAATTATCCGGAAGGTCGTGGCCCTGACTGCCACCAAACCAACTCCAAGTACCTCCAAGGGCACTTAACATAAACTCCTTCAAATTCGAGTATTACTTACTCTCTGCATTAAATCACCTCAAATGAACAAGTCACACAGACTTATTAAAATCAACTATGTCAAAGAAGGAAGGATAATTCACTGGTTACAACCACTTCCCTTCCTTTCCACTCGATAACCGGCTTACTGGAAAACTGGTACTGAACCAATCTCTCTCTGTAGTCGACGTTGGCATAACAAGAGGCCAACTAACTCGTACTCAAAATGACCTCAAGGTCTGCCATGTCAGCTCTACTAGGTCTGCTAGGGTCCGACGACTGTATCGTCACCGGGCAATTATTATACACCCGCTCAGCTACCACCCATCACTCACGGGTGTAGTTACCTCGGAAGGTCCTCATGGATTCCGGCTCTATTCCTTCACACTTGGTTGCTCTCTTTCTTACTGGTCGTACTCTTTCCGTACTCCCAAACCTATACTAGCATACGCACATAACTTCCATACTAAAGTTGGCCTTCAATCTTTGGAGTTACTAAATTAAACAATTTAAGGCCATTTCCGGCTATCACAACCTGGTTCCGGTGGAATGCGTCCACGAACCCGTAAAACGATTTACTAGACTTGGGCTTTGCACCCTCGTGACCCTGTCACGTAGCGGGAGTACTACCAGCTGATCCCATTCCATTACAGGCTATGGGGAGACCCTTAATAGGTCCTCAACCCGACTCGGCATCGTACTTAACTCTTATCCTTGGTCTGACTTAACTTTTTACTACCCGAGAAGGCCTTATATACCTAAGGTCTCGGCGGTTATCAACATTCTTAGGCTCGCAATTTCCATGCTCCAAGCCTACCTTATCAGTCCCCCCATAAACGGGTACAATAACTTCTCATAATACCATAATCGCGTTGTCTTGATCACAACAACCATACTTACTCCATACGGGTCTCATCCGTACTATTCTCTTAAATCATGCCACGTAGCTGAATCTATTAACATAGTCTTCCATTAAGTCCCTTAATTATGACTTCTTAAGGGTTCATTACCTTATCAGACAACTCATCGTCTCCTAATTATCTCAAATTAGTACGTAAAACCCTGATGAGAGTTCATTAAATTGTTTCATACCTTTCCGATATTTATTTAGTCCTTACCAATTCCTGGTAATCTAAAATCATTCTAGGAAACACATATGTGACCCTCATACATAAATCTGTATAGATGTATGTTAATATACTAACTATACTACAAATATTACCAACCTGGATACGCAATCCACATAATCTTTCCTGGGTCACTGCTGCCGTCCTCGTAGCTGCAATCAACATAACTTGTTAGGGAGAGACGACCCTAACCACACAGCTCTATCGCACGATCTCAGAATGAGAAGAATGGAAACCAATCCTAAATGTCCTGCAGTCTCCTAGTTATAGATGTGGTGCACAACACACCGATAACCAAGACTCTACTAGACACGGTCTGTAGACACTTTCCGAGGACTAACTGCTCTGATACCACTTTTTTCACGACCCGACCCTGGGCCCGCGACTGGTGCCCTACCTGGGCACCCCTAACATGTATACATCAGAGAATAGCAGCGGAACATACACAACACATAGAAAAACTTAGACAATAAACATCAACAGGCTAGCCGATAAGGCCACCTTCCGTAAAATGTACATACACCAAAAATAAATCAGTACCTCTCTGTTCTTAAAACCCAATCCACAAATATGACTACAGACCTCTAAGAATAACAACTGTGGTGGGACAGGGCCCCGTCATACCCCTGAATGTACAACAACCGACAATACCAGGGATAAGCCTCCGGAGTAATGAAGCTTCTCAACAGCTGAACATTGATCCTAAGAGTGAGGATCAGCAACCTGTATACTCTATCTGCGGTATGAACGCATCCCCCCGAATGAGGTCAGTACAACATGTACCAAATATGTGAAACTGAAAGTACTGTAATAAAATCATAAGTCTAAAATAAAACTGGAGACAGGTATGATAACTCAATTAACAGTACACTGTGCCTTACTAAAAATGAGAGTAAACGAGAGTATACTTGACTGTATAAAAATAGGAGGCTCATGATCAAAGTAGGGCCACCCGCCCGTAGTATCATTAAGCAATCCTACTCCTGGGACTATTTCACCCGCAAGGGTCGTATGGACCCGCATGAGGTAACTTCCTCGCATAGACTGTATCCGCCCGCATAGTTCGTATGGACCCGCATGAGGTATTCCTCGCATAGGACTATTTCACCCGCTTAGGCCGGTGGGCCCGCAATGAGTACAAACGTCAAACTCGCATCATGGGTAGCAAATCCATGAAATTAGTAGTAACTCGGGGCTTTACCCCGTAAGAATAATATAAACTAGCACAACCGGCTAGCATACATAACATAAGCACTACCGACTTATCATACATAACACAAGCAAGTTATGGAATCCCCCGAACTTCTTATTAGTCTTATTCATATACACTCTCATTTTAGTTTACTTAAGGCACTAACATGTCATTATAAAATCCGGGAATTTAACCCAAAGTACTACATACTTCTATTCTTTTAAAATGACTATTTTCTTTCATATAAAACTTCCAAGATACTAATAACCGTAGTATCAAGTCATATATATTTTTCAAGACAAGTCACAATACCTTTTTAGAAATACATTTAGGCTTCTAAATCAAGTGACTTCTTTCTTTTAAAACCTTAAGCAATTGATGCCTTAAAATCAATTTTCCTTTCATTATTTCAAGTCATTTATCATACTTACATTACTTAGAGCAAACCACTCTTTTTAACTTTCCATAAAGCTATTATAACCAACTTCCCATAAAGCCGTTATACTAGCTTTATACTTTAGACAATTACATTCTTCCTTATATCCAAGGGACTTATACTTTTAAAACGAAACAAGTATCATATACTTTTAAAATACTTCAAGTCCCTTAACTTTTAGAAACTAAGATATCCTTAATATTTTAAACAAGTGAGTTAATTCCCTAACTCAACCAACTTGGACATTCTTAAAATAAGCCAAGGATATCAAATGAACTAGATTCGTCAAAACCTCGTACGTCTACCGTACTATATATTTACATCTATTCATGCTCAAGAGATAGGAAAGTCCCACATACCTCTTCGGTTCAATCCACTTGCCAAGTCGAATATGCCGTACGTAGTATGTTAACCTATAATGACCATAATACGTCTATTAACTTCTTACTTCAAATGTAGAATATTTTAAGTGCAAAGTCACTAAATTCTACGAAAAATCGGACAATACTTCCTTTGTTTCTACATACTTTTCCACCTTTTTCAAGGCCCAAATTCAATAACCAAACACACCATATTTAAGGCTCAACAATTCAGCAATATAAAGGGGATTACACGCCTTAACAGGACGTGTAAAATTCTGCCCCACAATTGATATCAAACTAGTCCAAACGACAATGCCATTCTCGGCCAAAAGGTGTCACAACATATCTTTCCTTTCCAATTCCTTTTCAATACAAGTTGTTTAGTATAACATGTTATGAAGCCGCAATCGATTATAACAACAATAATCTTCAAGTAGATAACATGCGACGATTCTAGTTAGCGACCGAATTGTATTTCAATTTCCAATGTCTCAACATGTCATTTCGGATTTTAGGCTTCAAATATTCATAACACTTATAAATATTTAATACATATACTTCATTCTAGTCAAAATGTAAGGCTACAACAATATGTAATCTTATAACACTTAAGAAAACTAGATTATTACCTTAGTGAGCCTTAATCCACTTCAAGATCCGAAGTCGCTCCCTAGCACTTAGAGCCTCTCCTTGACACTCCAATCCGCCACTTGAAGCCCTTTAGAAGATCACAAACAACTTTCCTTCAATTCCAAATCCAAACCTAGGAAAGTGACTAGGTTTTCACCTTGCGACTAATACGAAAATGCCACTTTTCTGGGATCTTTCTATTGAGATACCCTTACAATACCCTTAGGAACCTTGGTTTAAAGTGTGGAGCTTATTGGACAACAAACACATTTTTTTCTTCTTGAAACCCTTGTAAAGCCGAGAGCTCCCTTTTGTGTGTTCATCAAGATTTCTTGAAATTTGACTAAGTGTGGGAGCTTGTCTTGCTAGTAGTGTTACTATATAGAAAAATGGAGGGTCAAGATTAAAACAAATGGGTGGCTTGGATGCATTTCACAAGGATCAAGCCAAGTGGCTCTTGACTAAGTCAACAATATCAAGCTCTAGCCCTTAGCAAGACTTGGTCATCTTAATATTGGTCAAATGACCATTCTATCCATGTCCATTTCGTCCAAGACCACTAAGGAGGGGTGACACTTGTCGCCCTCCCATTCGTCGCAATATTTCGTTTTTCCGACAATTCCAAAATTTTGATAAATTTTTTCTAGTCTCAAATCTTAACACTTTTGAGTTCTTACATACGTTCTTATAAACATGTCCTGCAATTTACGGGGTGTAACAAGTGAACTCGATCTCCTTCTTTGAAGGAATGCCCTGAAGCTCATCCGAAAATACATCAGAAAACTCATTAACTATTGAAACATACTGAAGGATTAGGGGATATGTATATGCGTACCTGACTCAAACCAAATGATATATATAGCCTTTGTAAATCATATTTCTTGCCTTTAGGTAGGAAATAAACATGCCCTTATATGTAGCAGCATTGCATTTCCATTCAAGGGTCGGTTCAATAGAAAAACTAAACTTGACAACATTTTTCAAATAGTCGACATTTGCATAGCAAGAAGTCAACCAATCCATGTCCATAATAACATCAAACTCTACCATAGGCAACTTAGCTAAATCAGCTAAGGTAGGGCGATTGAAAACTATTACGGTATAATTTCTATAAATTTGTCTTACTACAATCATCTCACCCACCTGTGTAGCCACTTCATATGGCATAGATAACAACTCTGGTTCAAAACTAAATTTGATCACAATAAAGGGCCTAATATAGGATAGATTGGAGCATGGATCTAACAATGCATAGACATCATAGGTCAAGATAGATAGTATACCTATAACAACATCTGGGGATGACTCCAAATCTTGACGACATGATAAGGCATAAATGCAGATCTGAGTGCTGCCTGAACTAGAGGATCATCCTCGGCCTATCTCGCCACCCTGATGAAATTATCTCGGATGCCTCCTATCATATTGGCCAGAAGGCGGCAATGGTGGTTTCATCTATCCTGAACTTCTTTGCTCTTGAAAAGTTGAATCTTTCAAACTCTGCCTCGGCCCAAACTGAGTACGCCTATCATATCTAGTCCCTTGAAAATAAAATGGATAACTATTAACAAACTGAGGTGAACACCTAGGAAATTGTCGCCTGGAGCTACCTGATGCTTCTCCTAATGACCCAACTAACCTAGCTGTAACACCCCATATTTTTAGAATAGGAATTGAACCGTCCAATGAGAAACTTTACCCGAACCCGCAAAAATAAGGTCATGTTCAAGTATTTAGACCAAGAATATGGTGTCCCAAAATGATTTAGGACTTAAACGTGTGATGACAATGATTAGAAATAATATTTGGTGTTTGTAAAATTAGCCTATAGACTAGTGAATTGAAATAAAAAAATTAGTTATGTTGATAATTCGTTAAATGTTGATTATAATGGGTGAAAAGTAATTGCTTAATGTTCTTATTTTGGATAAGTGTTTAAATTGATAACATTTATGTGACAATATATCACTAGTGACTAATTCACATTACTAGTTTAGGTGGCATCCCTGAGAGTTGAATGATTTTTACAAGTAATCTGTAAAGGTACCCACAATCCACTAAGTTATGATCAATTCAATTCGAGGATGCCATTTTTAGTGGTAGTGGGATTGTTATGGATTTTGTTGTTGGGTTTCCCAAGACTTTGGGAAAGTTTGATGCTATTTGGGTTATTATTGATAGGTTGATCAAGTCCGCACATTTCATTCTGGTCCAGACAACTTACAATTCTTAGAAGTTGGCTAAGATTTATATTCATGAGATTGTTCGTCTACATGGGGTACCTATTTCTATCATTTTAGATTGAGGTACTCAATTTACTTCTTATTTCTGGAGGACTTTGCAAAAGGATTTGGGTACTTGCTTGGATCTCAGTACAACATTTCACCCTCAGATGAACGCGCAGTCTGAGCGGACTATTCATGTTTTGGAGGATATGTTATGAGCCAACGTGACAGATTTTGGTGGTCATTTTATTGGGACCAGTTCTTACCTTTGGCAAAGTTTGCATACAACAATAGTTATCACTTTAGCATTGATATGACACATTTTAAGACTTTATATGGTTGGCGATGTCGGTCTCCGATTGGGTATTTTGATGTGTTTGAGGTTAGGCTATTGACTACCAAATTGTTGAGTGATTTCTTAAAGAATGTAAAAGTTATTCAGGACAATCTATTAGTAGCTCAGAGTAGACAGAAGGAGTATGCGCACCCGTAGGTCCAAAATATGGATTTTATGGTTGGTGATTGGGTTCTATTGAAGGTCTCACCTATGAGGGCGTGATGGAATTCAGCAAGAGAGGGAAGTTGAGTCTAAGGTATATCAGACCTTTTGAGGTTCTTCGGCGAGTTGGGGATGGGGCATATGAGTTGACTCTGTCACTAGGTCTTTCAGGAATCCATCCAGTTTTCTATGTATCCATGTTGAAGAAGTACCATGTCGATGGTTCTTATATCATTCAGTGGGACTTCGTATTGCTAGATCAAAATTTGCAGTTTGAGGAAGAGCATGTACCTATCTTGGATAGGCAGGTGAGAAAGTTGAGGTCGAAGTAAATAACTTATGTGCAGGTGCAATGAAATCTTTGTCATGTTGAGGAGGAAACTTGGGAGACAAAAGTTCATATGCGAAGCTGATAATCCCACTTGTTTACTACTTATAGTATGTTTCCCCTTTTTGTTTCTCTCCATTTGAGGATGAATATTTGCTTAATTTGTATCTAATGTAATGACTCATCTGGTCATTTTAGCTAAAGACCCTTATTTAACTAAATTACCCTTTACATAGACTCCGTGTGGGGTATGTGCTGAGCGGGAATGGGGAGCAAAGATCTCGAGGTACCTTTATGTGACTTTTGGAAGGAAACCACAAAATAGAGGTTTTAAAATTGATATGTTTGACCCAAAGTTGAACTTCAAGTACACGGGTTCATTTCTGCGTTTCGTTGATATTTTGGAGGGTCATTTATGACTTAGAAGAGTCATTGGTTCACATCCCGAGGCAATCGGATATATTGTATGGCCTTATTTATAAAATTGTGATAATTGGATGTTCTGGGTAATTTCATATAAAAGTATGTCTTAGCTCTATCGTGTGAGAAATTCGAGGGTGCGAGCGAGTTTGTAGCGTTGTTTACCTTGGGGTAGCATGTCTGGTTTCTATCTGTGGGGTCTCGAGAGGATTTTAGATTTTTCGTGGAGAATTGATTAGTTTCCATGTTGCTAGTGTTTGGTGTCCAAACCAGTAGCAGTCTGGCCACTTTTTATTGTGTCCACCTCTGCGTAGTTTGGCTCACAGATGCGAGTTTTGTGCATTGTTGAGTTTTTTCTCTTCTTCAGATGTTTTTCTCGCAGTGTCTCTAACATTGGGCTCATCGACCACTCCACTTAAACTATATCGATCGATCTGACACTTAACCAAATCAACCATATTTCACTCGAGCTTGCATTTGCAACTCGTGTTCAATCCTCACCAAATCCACTATATACTGACCACCCTTACCTCCCACAGAACATCACAAATATCCATCCCAATGGTTGACAACCGAGACCACACGTACACCACCGTCCGAAAATGACAACCCCAAACAGTCCACTTAAATAACCTTCATCAGAACCACATTGTTTCAGTTCATTTATGAGGCCGTGACACCACCCGACCCCCAAGTCCCTATTGCGATGTTTCTAGATGCTTACGCAAGTGTACGTATCGTTCAAGTAATAAAGATCTGTAAGACCGAATTTATTGTCTACAGAGAATGGTTTATTAAGTACCAGTTATCTATTCCATGGTATCTATTTGGTTGACATTCTTTAGTTTGAGAATTATCACTACGAATTATGACTAAGTACATAAAATAAACTAAAGATATAATACTTTGGGTTTATAACAGTTATGAAGAAAATAGGGCTTTCAATCTCCTCAACTATCCACTCTTTCACGTGTTAATGCAATGCTGATGATTCTTCTTCTTATTAAGATAACATGTTAACTAATCTGTCATTATATTCCGGTTAGGACATACAAGATCTCAACCTTGTGCAGAAACCTTCTATATTTCTATGATAAATTTTACCACACAGGAGGATTAAGAACAATAACCTTTAAATACTACACAAGTATCGAAGTACTTTCGTCCACGATTTTAACCTACATCTAGACAATTACATCATATTCAAATCTCACCTTTCAGACTTTTGATTCGAAATCATATACGTGATGATAATTACTAGCTAGTTAATTATCAAGCAATCATAACAATATTGAATAGATCTTAATACGCTGAAGAAGAAATCAATAATCAATGCATTAACTATATGAAAGGGTTTCAAGAAGATTCGATGGAAACCCTACTAAAGTATTTAGCTCATAAACATTGTCATGTCAAGAACTAAATTACAATCCAACATAAACTGAAATAAAATAAGGGAAAGAAAATAACTTGAACAAGAAGATGTCTCTAATCATGCTTCCAGCCGTCGTTCTCCTCTCGAGAGTATTTTCAAAGTCCTCAAAGGTATGCTCAGGGTGTAGGGATTTATTGCTGGGAAAAGTTGCCCTTTCGGACCCTGAAAACGTGTCAAATTCGGCCCAAAAAATCAGATTTTCCGCCTCGGCGCCGTGGCCCTGCAGGCTGGCGCCACGGCGCCGAAAATACTGGGGGGAAATCAGACCACGCATGTGTTTTGGCGCTGCCGACGTCTTTTCCCAGTTTTTCTGTTTCTGTGTCCTTTTTTCGTCCGGACTTCGTCAGATTTTTTCTATGCTTCCCGGGACTTCTTAGGCTTCATTTCTTGGCCTTTTAAATGTGCAATTCCATTTCAATTAAGCTCATTTCATCCTCGATTATGTACTTCCTCCTTTATAAACGTTGTGACACAAAATGAAAGAAAAACACACCTAACACTATACTAAACGCGAAATAAAAGAGTAAAATACTAACTAAAAAGGACTCAAAAGTGTATACAAAATGCACTTAACAAACACCCCCAAACTTATACTGTTACACCCCGTAGTTCCAAGACATGTATACGAGAGCGTACGTGGGAAAACAAGACTTTAAGTGTGGAACGAATGAAAGATTTCTTTTCCTAAGGAAAATTATCTGAACCTCGCGAAGGAAAAAGGTTTATTAATTGAAATTGGGTTCTCAAAATTTGTAAGCAAGACTTATGGAATTTATTGGAATTATGAAATTTTATTTTTGGATTTGGTCAAGTGGGGCCCACCCGGAAAATTTTACAGTTTTGTGGGGCCCACAAGGTTTTCGACATTTTGACCAATTATGGATATTTTGGAGGATGAAATATTTTGTACCAATAGGAGGACGACACGTGTCACCCCCACATGGGCCCATGTTGGGCGAGAAAAGGGTAGCCAAATGGCTAAATGTGGGCTTGATATTTGTTGGACAAGTGGACAAGTGGGACCCACACAAACTTGTCAACAATCTCAACCTTACACTTGTTTTAATCCTCTCCCTAGGTTGCATATTATATACACATAGAGGTGAAAGACTTCATCACACTTAGAATATTTCAAGAACTTGTTGTGCACTCCTCAGGAGCTCTCGGCCAAGGCACATTTCAAGACAAAAAAATTCTTCAATCTTTGTTGATAAATCCCCATATTCAAACCTAAGATCCCTAGTGGTATACTAAGCATAACCAACCCTTTAAACCTCGAAAATACTATGATGAACCGTTAGTCGCACATTGAAACCCTAAAGTGTTCTTCATATTTTGAGTTGGAACTTGAAGAGGAGTTCTTCATAAGCTTAGGGTGGTTGAATATTTCAGATTGGGACGTAAAGAATGGGAGCAAGGAATATGCTAAGTATCGACTTTTAAACTTGGATTATTTTGGGCATATTGAGGTAAGGATCATTGTCTTATTAAGGTGATTGAAGATTTCATGTTATAGTAGTATATGAGTAAACATGTGATTTAAAGAATGAAGTTTTAAAAAGGTTTGGACCATGTTGGAGGGTTGAAACCGAGACATGGCATGTTAGCCATTGAAGTTGTTAATCATTCTTATTAGTATTATCACTTGTTACATGTTATATAATAAAGAAAATATGGTTGTTGATAGTTAGTATAACTTATATAACATGTTGGAATGACAATTGAATTAAAAGGAATTAAGGAGAAGGACTTAGGATTTGTTGTTGTTGTGGCCGAATGCCCTTAAAAGTATTGGACTGTTTTATATGAATTGTGGGGCAGAATTTTACACGTCCTGTTAGGCGTGTAATCCCCTTTGGTTAGCTGTTGGTTGTGCCTCAAATGTGGCGATTTGGTTGTTGATTTCGGGCCTTGGAAAAAGGGGGAAAAGTACGTAGAAACAAAGGAAGTGCTGCCCAATTTTCCGTAGAATAAGAGACCTTATACTTAGTATCATTCTATGTTAGAAACTAGAAGTTGATAGTCGTGTTGTGGTCATTATAGGTTGACAATTCTACGTGCGGCGTATTCTACTTAGCGTGTGGATTAAGCCGAAAAGGTATGTGAACTATCTCCTCTTCTTCTAGCATGATTCCTTATTGTAAAGTGAGTAAATCCCACTCCTTAGATGATCTATCCCGTGATTGTACTCGGATTGCCTAATATAGAAGTTGTTCTATATACTTCCTTGATTGTACTTGAATTTCCTAATATAGAAGTTGTTCTATATACTTCCTTGATTGTACTTGGATTGCCTAATATAGAAGTTGTTCTATATACTTCCTTGATTGCACTTTAGATGTTTAAATTAAAAGTTGTTATAATCCATTTCCTTGATAATATTTGAATTTTCAAAAGTGAAAGTTGCTTTACTTGAAGTACTTAGAGTCTTAAAAAGGAATTGGTTCCTAATCTCTTAGATAGTTCCTTAGTCCCAAAACCTAAAGGTTATTATAATGGCTTTATCGGAAGTTAGTTATAACGACTTTAGGGGAGTCAAAAGAGTGATTTACTTGATTTATTTAAAAGAGGATAAATGACATGATTTAAAGAGAAGTAACTTGTTTTAAAGGTGTGAGTTACTTAGGATTTAAAAGTAGAAGCTACTTGATTTCAAAACCTTGAATTGAATTTCTAAAAGTGTAATTTGATTTGAAAAATAGAAGTGGCTTGATACTACGAGTGTTAGTGTATTGGGGGTCATAAATGAATTCGGTTTCATTGTAGTACATAAAAGAAGTGAGTAGAGTATAAAGAGTGTAAGCCACTTAACTTGAAGAATATGTAACTTGATGTTGCAAGGCTAGGGCCTTGGGATTTTATGAAAAAGGTAAAGAACGTATGGCGGACGTACGTAGTACTTTGGCTTGATTAAATGAGAATTACTCTAATTGTGCCTTGATAGTACTTTGGCTTGCTTAAATGAGAATTACTCTAATTGTGCCTTGATAGTACTTTGGCTTGCTTAAATGAGAATTACTCTAATTGCGCCTTGATAGTACTTTGGCTTGCTTAAATGAGAATTACTCTAATTGTGCCTTGTTAGTACTTTGTCTTGCTTAAATGAGAATTACTCAAATTGTGCCTTGATAGTACTTTGACTTGCTTAAATGAGAATTACTCAAATTGTTCCTTGATAGTACTTTGACTTGCTTAAATGAGAATTACTCTAATTGTGCCTTGATAGTACTTTGGCTTGCTTAAATGGTAATCGTCTTAGTTTGTTAAAAAGGAAGGCATGGTATTGTCTTGGTTTGTGTAAAAAAGCAAAGGCATGGTATTGTCTTGGTTTGCTAAAATGATGGTTTATTCATTTTTTTAAATAAGGGTCAAGTGTCACGACCCGTTCCGGGGCCCGTGACCGGTGCCTTACCCCGGGCACCCAAGTAGACATACATCAGAGTAATCAGCGGAACATAAAGACAATACATGAAACCAGTGTAATAAAACAGTGAAATAAGAAGACAGGCTAACCAAAAACGGTTACCTTCAGTATATATATAAATAGCAACTTTTTCAACATGAACAGTTTAATCCTTTTTTACAAACCCCGCCCACAACAAGATTTCATGCACTCTAAGAATGATACGACAACAATGGCGGGACAGGCCCCGCCAAACCCCTGAATGTAAACACTTACGACGCACGAGGACTATACCACCGATAAGCCTCCGAGAAACGAGCTTCCCAAACGCTAAATCGGACTGAGAGCAAGGATCAACGACTGTTGTACCTCAACCTTCGGCATGAACGCAGCCCGGGCGAGGTCAAGACAACAGTACCGAGTATGTGAAATCAAAATACATATCAGAAATGAAATCATAGCGGTATATAAAGCAGGAGACATGTATGATAACCAAACTACAGTTTACAACAAAGCAGTCATGTCAAGTCAGGGACTCACGCCCTCAAGTCATCACTCAAGTATAACAATGGGTCTCAGGCCCACAACATCAATCATGCCCGTGGGATACCTTCCTCACTGCCGGCAGTCTATGATATAAAAGCACCAAGGAACACACCTGAACACCAGGTCCCACCTGTGTCATAATAAAACTGTACGGGGTAAGTACGAAGGCATAGCCGACTACTAAAAACCCACAGTACCAACAAGGTCATGAACTGTATCATAAGATCTGTCTAGACCGTCACATGATCAAAGCTGGCCACTTGCCCGCAGTATCAATGTACGCGTCTAACCCTGGAACTCCCGCAGCTCCGCATAGGCCAATCTCATCGGCCCGCATGAGGCATTCCCCGCATCGAGGGTAGCTACTCCCCGGCATCGTCCTGGACTTCGCAGTCCGCATGGCCACAAGGACCGCATGCCCATAAAGGACGTACACTAACCTGGAACTCTCGTAGTTCCGCATAGGCCCCCGGGACCTGCATGAGGTATTCTCGAATCATAGGTCCATCGACCCGCCTGAGTCTACCCCGCATCGGAGGGCAGCTTAACCCCCGGAATCATCTCAAGAGATGAATGCCACAATACTATCATAACGACTGATAGTTAATAAGCACAATCAAGGGAAACCCCTTCACACAAACATCACAAGATACTAACACACGTAGCATCCCAACACGTTTACTTATCAACGCAATCAAGAAAGTATTACAAGGCTATCACAAACCAATACAATCAAGTTGTTCACACAAGGTACCTTCTACTATATGATTAACAAAATCGGGTTTTTATCCCCAAAGTACTTCATACATCAACTCTTTAAAAGATACGTTACTTTCACAATGTCACACAATACCCGTAGTATAAAATAGAGTGACTATCCTTTTAAAGTAAATCAATTACTTCTCTTTGTAAAATCAAGTAGCAACATTCTTTTCCAATGATCAAGTTTGCCTAATTTCCAATGTTCAAGTTTCTCATTTTAGAAAGTTTTCGTAGTTCATAGTCTTAATCATTTGAGAATATAATTCTCCTTAAAACTATCTGAGAAACATAAGTCTTATATGTGAGTAGGATATTCTTGTTTATAACAATCTTATTACGTTGACCATGATCTAGAAATATCATTTTGTCTCATCTTAGCTTCTATGCGGATGGAAGTTTCTCTGGTTTTAATAATACTTAATTAGTCAAAACATTTCCTTTTATTAACGCTGCGTGGTTTGTCGATACACATTCTCGATTTCAAATCAAGAAACATTCTTAAGCCGTTATACCTAACTTCCCATAAAGCTAGTATAACTCTTAAGTTTTTCAAAAACCAAGTATTACTTCTTCTTTCAAAATGATTCAAAAATCTTTTAAAATACTTCAAGTTCTTTATTAACACATAACAAGCCAGTTATAGTTCAAATCAAGACTTTTAAAACCACATGTATTTTCTTACCAACATAAAGTCGTTATAACCAACTTCCCATAAAGTCGTTATAACACTTTATGTTTTAAACCAATCACATACATTTAGCACGTATGCGTCACCGCACTACATAGTTCACACATATCATGCTAGAAGAGATAGGAAGAGGTTCACATACCTCGCGACGATTATCGACTAATAGCAAAACGCTCAAGTACTTCAAACCGTCGGCTACTCCCTAAGCCAAGTAGATCGCGCCACGCATAGTACTTCCACCTATAAGGCCACAAGGCGCTTATTAACATAAGGTCTCTTCGTAGAACATTCTACAGAAAATTCGGCAGCACCTCCCCCCCCGCAACAGCGTAAATCTCCTCCTCTATCGAGGCCGGCTACCAAGCCAACCAGGGGGGGTTATACATCTAACCCTAACGGGTACAATTCTACTCCACGGTACTACTTCACAAGTCTACTGTAATACAGCCCTAAGTAATTACAGTTCAGTAATCTTCTTTAAATTCAGGCTTAAGTCGCAAGACATTGCCGTAAGTATTATTCAGGCTTAAGTCAAAAGACATTGCCAATAACTACGTTCAGTTCTATATATAGTATACTTCAACTATATATTCTAACAATATGTAATTTCCAATTACAATAGAGGGACAAGATATTTACCTCAATAAGCCCATAATTATCCAAGTAAAAAGTCGATCCTGGGCAATCGTTTAGCTCCAACTCAGCGCCCAACCCGCTCCAAACTACCCTTAGAAGTTCTAACCAATTTCTACAAACTACTCCAACTAACCATGGAGATTTTCCTTAGGGTTTCGGTTTGGTGACTGACGGTAAGTATAATAGTATTTCTGGGTTTTTCGTATAGGTATAACCTTAGAATACAACAAGGTATAAGGCTAAGGTAATTTGGGCATTATAACAATACTTTTGAGAGTATTTCTACCAAGAGGGGGTATATATACGAGACAACACCACAAGGGGGGGTGTATACCCTCTACCTACCCCACTGGGGGTACTCTCGACGAGGGTGGGGCAAGGGAACTCTCGGCTAAGCCTCACAAGGGGGAGAGGACGAGAACAACATGAAGGGAGGGGAGGTTTCTAAGACTTAGAACATTTTAGGATGAATAAGTCTTCCAAAGGGGTATTTATAGGTCAAGTGAAGGCCAACCAATGGCCAAGATCTTGCCAAGTGCTATGCAAGTGTAGGGCCAAGATCTTGCCAAGTGCACACTAGCCAACTAACACAAAAAATATCCTACCAACCCTTGACCACAATGGCCAACTTTCGCCACTACATTACCTTAAGGTGTCCCAATGAGAGGGTGACAAGTGTCGCCTCTTGTTGGTCAATAATGTTGCGTCTCTCGTAAAAATCCGAAAAAATTAAAAATGACATAGCCGAAATTCCCTACGAAGTCGTGAAAACGCTTTGTCGAAAACGACTCTAAACGGGTGTTGTGCACAAAAAAATTTTCGGCCAAGCCAATATTAAAAGTTTCAAATTTTCTACGTACGTCCTTACGTACATACTTTGGAAATACGGGGTATAACATCAAGGATGGTTTGCTTGCATATGGGTTGCTCATATAGACATTCGTGCAAGTGTCGTATTTACACATCTCCGCGTCCCTCCATAAAGGGTCGGCAACATGGTTCAAGAGATATCATAGAGTAGCTCCTATGGTGTGAGTGGTACACACTCACGGCGGGTCGGAAAGACTCGGGCGGGTACAAATCCCGGATATAATCCATGGACTAGCTATCCGTGATGCGAGTATCGTGTACCGATGCTCAATGCAGGTCCACATGACCTATGCGGGTGAAATAGGCCCTTGCGGGTGAAATAGTCCTATGATAGGTTGCATAATAATTCTGAGGGTGGATGACCCTGGCACTGGCATGGCCTTCATGTTTTGAAACGGTAGTGATTTCATTAATGAAAGGGTGCAGTGTGTTCATGACTTAAAGTGGAACAATTAGTCTCATTGTTAAAAACATAACTTAAAAGGTAAAGATGATTGCATTACTCTCATGTTTGCAAGGTTCAGTGTGTTGTTGTTTTGAGTTATCATACTTGCTTCCTGTTATATTTGGACTGTGTGATCTCTTTTACAGTACTTATTGTTTCATATACTTGGTACATTCTTCGTACTGACCCCCCTTTCTCCGGGGGCTGCGTTCATGCCGCAGGTTTAGGTACGCACTTTGGTGATCTGCAAGTGTAGGACCCTTTCTCAGAGTTTTTGGACAACTCTATTTGTTCGGGAGCTTATCATTTTGGTATAGATCCTTCATTACAGGATTTTGTACAGTTATGGGTACGGCGGGGCCTTGTCCCGTCATAGTTCAGTAAAAATCTTAGAGGTCTGTATTCATATGTGGGATTGGACTCGTGTACAATGTAGTGTTTTTTTATTATATATATTATACGGCAGCCTCGTCGGCTTTGCCTTTGCATGTTCGTTGGTTTAAAAAAAGAAGAAGAAGAGATGAGGTGTTATTTAGCATGATTCCTTATTGTAAAGTGAGTAAATCCCATGATTCCTTATTGTAAAGTGAGTAAATCCCACTCCTTAGATGATCAATCCCGTGATTGTACTCGGATTGCCTAATATAGAAGTTGTTCTATATACTTCCTTGATTGTACTTGGATTTCCTAATATAGAAGTTGTTCTATATACTTCCTTGATTGTACTTGGATTGCCTAATATAGAGGTTGTTCTATATACTTCCTTGATTGCACTTTGCATGTTTAAATTAGAAGTTGTTATAATCCATTCCCTTGATAATATTTGGATTTTCAAAAGTGAAATTTGCTTTACTTGAAGTACTTAGAGTCTTAAAAAGGAAGTGGTTCCTAATCTCTTAGATAGTGCCTTAGTGTCACGACCCGAACCCCGGGCCCGTGACTGGTGCCCTACCTGGGCACCCTTCTACCTTAACAACTAAGTAAACTGCGGAAATTAAATAACACCTCTCTTTTTTTTCTTATAAAACCAATCGTACGTGCAAGGGCAAAGCCGACCAGGCTGCCATATAATATACATAACGAAATACACTACACCGTACATGAGTCCAATCCCACACATGAGTACAGACCTCTAAGAGTTATACTGAACTATGACGGGACAAGGCCCCGCCGTACCCACGACTGTACAAAAGCCTGTACTGAAAGAACTCATACCAAAAAGATAAACTCCGAATGTAAGGAGCTATCCAAAACTCGAGCGGTCCTACACCGCCGATCACCAATCGTGTACCTAAACTGCGGCGTGAACGCAGCCTCAAGGAGGTCAAGACGAAGAATGTACCAAGTATGTGAAACGATGAAATCAGTAATGAAATCATAATAGTCTAAACAAAACAGAGACATGTATGATAGCAACCTACAAGCACAACACATAAGCAGTCATAACAAGTCAGGGACGCGTGCCCTCAAGTCATTTCTAAAATATAACCATGGGTCTCACGCCCATAATATCAATCATACCCGTGGAATCCTTCCTCACTGCCGGCAGTCCGTGATATAATATAACACCAATAGACATACATGAACACCAAGTCCCACCGGTGGTATAGCGTCTTGGGGGTTTACCCCTCACTTATACTCTTACCCTGGAGAAGGAGGTAAAGCAGGTGGTATAGCATCTTGGGGGTTTACCCCTCACTTATACTCTTACCCTGGAGAAGGTGGTAAAGCATCTTGGGGGTTTACCCCTCACTTATACTATTACCCTATCTCAACCGACCATCAAACAAAACAAGCAGGGGGTATAATGTCTTGGGGTTTTACCCCTCACTTATACTCTTACCCTATCTCGACCGGCCGTCAAACAAAACAGAAGCACTACCATGTCTTCTATAAAATTCCGGGAATTTAACCCAAGTACTACAAATAACGGAAGCATACCCGTGGAATCCCACATCACTGTCGGTACGTCCAAGTAACTTATAACAAGACAGCCGACCCTCCAACCGAGAGTCGCGGCAACTTAATAAAACATAATCCTTGCACTCAAAGGCTATCGCCAGCACACATAGGAAATTCTCAATTAATCAAGCCAAGGTACTTATCAAGGCACACATAGAATAATTCTCATTTAACAAGCCAAAGTACTTACCAAGGCACAAATGGACAAATTCTCAATTTATCAAGCCAAAGTACTAATCAAGGCACACTTAGACAAATTCTCAATTTATCAAGCCAAAGTACTAATCAAGGCATCACATAGAATTATTCTCATTTAACAAGCCAACGTACTTATCAAGGCACAATTAGAATAATTCTCATTTAACAAGCCAAAGTACTTATCAAGGCACAATTAGACAAATTCTCAATTTATCAAGCCAAAGTACTAATCAAGGCATCACATAGAATTATTCTCATTTAACAAGCCAAAGTACTTATCAAGGCACAATTAGAATAATTCTCATTTAACAAGCCAAAGTACTTATCAAGGCACAATTAGACAAATTCTCAATTTATCAAGCCAAAGTACTAATCAAGGCACACTTAGACAAATTCTCAATTTATCAAGCCAAAGTACTAATCAAGGCATCACATAGAATTATTCTCAATTAAACAGCCAAAGTACTACGTCGACATTCTTTTCAAGAGACTCCTTTTTGTGTAATACCCCAAGATACTAACACCCGTAGTATCAAGGTGTGTCTATTTTTCAAAGTAAGTTACTATACTTTTAGAAACTCATTTCAAAGCTTGAAACCAAGTAACTTCAAATTTTTACAATCTAGGAAACTTATGCACATTAATCAAAATAGACAACTTTCTAAACCTTCCATAAAGTCGTTATAACCAACTTCCCATAAAGCCGTTATAACCCTTTATGGTTTTTAGACAATTTCATTCTTTTTATAACTAAGAGACTTATACTTAAAACCAAGTATCACAAACTTTCAAATCGAGTCTCTTAACTTTCAAAATACTTCAAGTCTCTTAATATTTAGAAAACAAGTTTCTTCTACTTTTAAACGTCAAGTAACTCACACCTTTAAAACAAGTTACTTCTCTTAAATCATGTCATTTCTCCTCTCTTAAAACAATTAAGTAAATCACTCCTTTAACTCCCCTAAAGTCATTACAACAACCCTTAGGTTTTGGAACTAAGGCACTAGCCAAAAGGTTTGGGAACCACTTCCTTTTCAAGACTACATGCACTTTAAGTAAAATACTTTCACTTTTTAAGAATCCAAACTTCACTAAGGAAATGGATTATACAACTTACAATTTAAACATCAAAGTACAATCAAGGGGGTACATAGAACGAATTCTATTTTAGGCAATCCAAATACAACCAAGGAATGGATCATTTAAGGAGTAGAACTTACTTTCTTTATCTTAATGAATCATGCTAGAAGGTGATAGTTCACATACCTTTTCGGCTAAATCCACACGCGCAGCCGAATACGCCGTACGTAGAAGTGTCAACCTATAATGTTCACAACAAGACTATCAACTTCTAGTCTCTAACGTAGAATAATACTAAGTATACGGTCTCTAATTCTACGGAAAATCGGGCAGCACCTCCTTTGTTTCTACTCACTTTGCCACCTTTTTCAAGGTCGAATACAATAACCAACACGCCACCTTTAAGGCTCCAAAAAAACAACCAAACAAAGGGGATTACACGCCTTACAATACGTAAAATTCGCCCATAATTCATACGAAATAGCCCCATAAGCTAGCCATTCTCGGCCAACATGAATAATAACACTAAGTCCTTTACAATCCTTTTCCAAATCCAAGTTCTAAGGTCTAACATGTTATATAGTTATAAACCACTTCAACAACTACAATTTCCTTCTTTTTTTACAACATGCGACGACTTTACTAATAATCGACTTGAATTGAAATCTTAGGGCTAACATGCTAGTTTTCGGATTTAGGGTTCCAATAGCCAAAACACAAATCCAACTACATAATATATAACTCATGCTTGCTAATAACCATAGCTACAATCAATAAGTAAACTTAATTGCTAAAACGACAAAATTTATACCTTTCCAAGCCTTTAAAATTTCCAAGATTCAAAGTCGCGCCTTAGCAATTCTTAGCTCCTTTCCTTAGGTTCCAATCCGCTCCAAGCACTCCTTAGAGGCCTATGAAGAACCCATCTTCAAGTTTCAACTTCAAAGTTGAAGAACTCCTTCGGTTTCCGCCTTGCGACTAACGTGAAAATGCTTTTTTTCCTAAATATTTCTATTGAGATATCCTTACAACACTCTTAGGAACCTTGGTTTAAAGTCTTGTGGACAAAGGAACAAAACTACAAATTTTTGTGTGCAAAGTGCTTGAACTGAGAGCACACTTGAAGAACAAAGTGGTGTGAAATTTTTCTAAGTGTTTAAGACTAGTCTTGCACTAGTGTAGTGAATATATAACACATTGGATGGCTTAGATAATAACACTTGTTAAAATTGGAGGGAAGAGATCAAGCCAGTGTCCTTCGACTTAGTCAACAATATCAAGCTCTATTATTAGCAAGACTTGGTCATCCTAACATTGGCCAAATGACCATAATACCCTTACTAATTTCGTCCAACACCACATGTGGGAGTGCCACGTGTCGCCTCTCATTCGCCCACAAAATTCAGAACCCTCGTGGGCCGCAAAATGTAAAATTCCTCGTGGGCCCACGTGACCAAATCCGTAAAAAGATTTCCATAATATTAATAAGTTCCATATTCTTCAAATAATACATTTTGAGAATCCAATTCTCAACAACGAACATTTTTCCTTTCCGACGTTCGGAAGATTTTCCGTCGGAAAAACAATTCTTCCTTTCGGACTAATTCCAAGTCTTGATTCCTTACGTACATTATCTTATACATGTCCTGGACATACGGGGTGTAACATTCTTCCCCCCTTAGAAACATTCGTCCTCGAATGTTCTTAGTCGGTTGCCAAGCTATACAAACTCCGGTATAAACTCTATACTATAACTATCAATCAAAACATGCACAAGACTAACGATGTCACACATGGACACCACAAAACATATGTGAACATAATAATGGACCTTCCGTACGTGGTCCCTTCTGTTATACCCCGTATTTTCAGAGTATGTACGTAAGGACGTACGTAGAAAAATTTGAAACTTGTACTAAGGCTTGGCCGAATTAATTTTGTTCACAACACCCGTTTAGAGTCGTTTTTCGACGAAACGTTTTCACAGCTTTCGTAGGGGAATTTCCGGCTATGTCATTTTTAATTTTTGCGGATTTTTCCGAGAGACGAAACGTGTTGGGCCCACAAGAGGGCGCCACTTGGCACCCTCCATCGGACGTAAGGGCTCGGATTGGACGAAATGGAGAGGTGTAGTTGGTAGGATATTTTGTGTGTTAGTTGGTCAAGGACACATGGGTGAATCTTGGCCCTACACTTGCCTTGCACTTGGCAAGATCTTGGCCATTGGTTGGCCTTCACTTGACCTATAAATACCCCTTCCCTTTGAAGACTTCTTCATCCAAAAAAATCTCTAAGTCTTGAGAGCTCCCCCTCCCCTTTTCGTGAGGCCCCCTTGGCCGAGAGTAGCGCCCCCCCTCCTAGTAGTGTGGCCGTGGGGTACCCCCCCTAGCCTAGTTGCTTTCGTATAATACCCCCCTTTGTGGTGTAGAAATACTCTCAAAAGTATTGTTATAATGCCCAAATTACCTTAGCCGTATACCTTGTTGTATTCTAAGGTTATACCTATACGAAATGCCCAGAAATACTATTATACTTCCGTCAGTCACAAAACCGAAACCCTAGGAAAATCTCCATAGTCCGTTGGAGTATTGTGTAGAAGTTGGTTAGAACTTCTAAGGGTGGTTTAGAGCGGGTTGGAGCGCTCGGAGTTGGAGCTAAACGATTGCCCAGGATCGACTTTAACTAGGATAATTATGGGCTTATCGAGGTAATTATCTTGTCCCTCTATTGTAATTGGAAATTACATATTGTTAGAATATATAGTTGAAGTATACTATATATAGAACTGAACGTAGTTATCGGCAATGTCTTTTGACTTAAGCTGAATAATACTTACAGAATGTCTTGCGACTTAAGCCCAATTTAAAGAAGAATCCGAACCGTAATTACATAGGGCAGTATTCAGAGACTTGTGTAGTAGTACCGTGGAGTAGAATTGTACCGTTAGGGTTAGGCGATAACCCCCGGTTGGCTTGGTAGCAGCCTCGATAGAGGAGGAGATTTCTGTTGTTGCGGGGAGGTCTTTGCCGAATTTTCGGTAGAATGTTCTACGATGAGATCTAAATGTTAATAAGCGCCTTGTGGCCTTATAGGTTGAAGTACTACGTGTGGCGCGATCTACTTGGCTTAAGGAGTGGCCGACGGTTGGAAGTACTTGGAGCGTTTTGCTATTAGTCGATACTCGTCGCGAGGTATGTGAACCTCTTCCTATCTCTTCTAGCATGATATGTGTGAACTATGTAGTACGGTAGACGTACATGTGCTAAACGTATTTGATTGGTTTAAAACATAAAGTGTTATAACGGCTTTATGGGAAGTTGGTTATAACAGCTTTATGTTGGTAAGAAAATACTTGTGGTCTTTAAAAGGTAACTGATTTGAACTATAACTGGCTTGTTATGTGTTAATAAAGAACTTGAAGTATTTCAAAAGATTTTTAAATCATTTTGAAAGAAGAAGTAATACTTGGTTTTTGAAAAACTTAAGAGTTATACTAGCTTTATGGGAAGTTAGGTATAACGGCTTAAGAATGTTTTACTGATTTCGGAAATCAGAATGTGTATCGACAAACCACTGCAGCGTTAATAAAGGAAAATGTATTGAATAATGATGTATCGTATTAAAACCAGTAGAAACCTCCATCTGCATAGAAACTAAGATGAGACAAAATGATATTACATTTTCTAGATCATGGTCATTGTAATAAGAATGTTGTAAACAAGAATAACCTACTCTCACGTGAGACATATATTACTCAATTGTTCTAAAAAGGAATCAAGTGATTAAGTTTGGGAACTATGAAACCATTTGAAAATGAGAAGCTTGAGTAATTGAAACTAGGCAAACGGGAACTTAGGAAAAGAATGTTGTTACTTGATTTTACAAAGGTAAGTGTTTTGGTTTATTTAAAAGAACAGTCACTCTATTTTATACTACGGGTATTGTGTGACTTATGTGAAAGCAACGGATCTTTTAAAAGATTTAATGTATGAAAGTACTTTGAGTTGTGTGAAACTTGCCTATGCTTGTGATGATAGCCTTTGTTGTGCAAGTGTGGTATTTCTGTGTTACCGCGTCTCTCGATAGTGGGCCGGTTGACTTGTTGAGAACTTACTTGGACGTCTTTGGCGGTGATGGAGAATTCCACTGTATGTTTCCATTTTGATTATCGTCTTGTTGTTGATGTCACATGGATATGTCTACACCGTCGCGATATTCGGCATGCGGCCCGTGCGGCGTTGATTACCCGATATATGGTTATTACTGCAACATGGACGTGTCTACACCGACGAGATTCGGCATGTGGCTACGCGGCGTGGTTGACCACCCAGATATTGTTATTGAGGTTACATGGGCATGTCTACACCGTCAAGATTCCGGGGCACGTGGCCACGCGGCCTTGTTATTATTGTTGCATCATGGACATGTCTACACCGATGCAGTATTCCGGGGGCATGTGGCCATGATGCGAACATGATGGGTGTGGTGGGCGTGAGACCCATAGTTATAGTTGAGTGATGACTTGAGGGCGTGAGTCCCTGACTTGATATGACTGCTTGTTTATTGTGAACTGTAGTTTTGTTATCATACATGTCTCCTGCTTTATATAGACTGCTATGATTTCATTTACTGATTTTCGCCATACTTGCACTGTCAGATCGACTCCTCGGGGCTGCGTTCATGCCGCAGGTAAAGGTACACCAGTCGTTGATCTTCGCTCTTAGGGTCACACTTCAGCGCTTGGGAAAGCTCCGTTTCTCCGGAGGCTTGTCTTGGTATAGTCCTCTGTTGTTGTAGGTGCTACATTCGTGGTATGACGGCCTCGCCCCGTTGTTGTCACATCATTCGTAGAGGTCAGTAATCGCTGTGGCGTGGTTTGTAAAAAGGATTAAACTGCTCATGTTGAAAAAGTTGTTATTTACATATATGCCAAAGGCAAGTTTTTCTCGATTATTGTTTCATATTTCATAATATGTCTTGTATCGCTTTATGTTCCACTGATTACTCGATGTTGTATCACTAGGGTGCCCGGTAGGCACTACCACGCCCTAATCGGGTCGTGACAAAAGTGGTATCGAGCGCTTAATCCTCGGAAAGTGTCTACAGCATCGTATCCAAGAAGTCTTGATTATCGGTGTGTTGTGCACCACACCAATAATCAGGAGGCTATAGGGTATTTAGGATTGGTTTCTATTCTTCTCACTCTGAGATCGTGCCTTAGAGCTGTGTTGTAAGTTGGACCCTCTGACGTATTTCTTTCCCTTACCGTTATGCCTCCGCGTAGGGCAACCCGGGCCCAGGAGGGCAAGGCAGCCGAGGGAGCTGCGAGTAGAGTTCAGAGGGTGGCGAGGGCACAGGCCCAATCATTACCTAGGGTAGTGCTTCATTCGGGGAGTTTTGCGACGTCACTAGCCCCAGCAGAGTTTGGCACGGCAGCGGCAGTTCCCACTGCGGCCATGATATTTGAACCTTCAGTTCCACGACCGGGAACAGTGAATATAGAGTGCAAAGAAGACGACCCTGTTACTAGCTATGGATGTGGCTACCAGAGAGTATACCGATGTACCACGGGTCTTGATGACTATCTAAGAGAGGGTTGTGCAAGAGTAATTCTTCAGTTAGGCTTGAGCATGGCCTGTGTACGGGCTTATGCGCAGCAGGCCAAGAAACGTAGAGATTTACGGGTTAACAAAGGACAGCAGGAGAGGGCCAGAGCAGCAAGGTCCTTTAGTAACTTTCGAGGCGAGTCGCCTCACCAGCAGATTAGATATGCACCTCCGCCAGTGCAGAGTGGTCTTCCACAGATTTCAGGACGTTCGGGGTGTGCAGGAGTCGCGTAACTCCGTGGCTTCCGCTCATTACAGGATGCACGCCATTCCGGAATGTCGCTTTAGTTGGTACTTGTTGTACCTACGACCGTCCGGGTCTGATGTCGATGGGGTGTCCTTGTAGGAGACTTAGCCTTTCAGATCGGTGGGTAGTTCGTCATCTTCCTTAGCTATGAGCCCTACGTGGCAGGTTTGATTAGAACGACTAAGGGGAGTGAAGCAGTAGATATAGATATATCTTTAACCCTCTAGAGATCAGTATGTGTGATAAGGTGAGTATACCTTAAGTGCTATTTTCTGATAGCAGTGTGTTAGTCGTGATTAGATCATGGTTGTTTAACCGAGTAAGATTTTGGGGGATAGAGAAGGTGTGAGCCTTAGAGCTTTTACGTAAAGACCTTAGAGGTGAGGCCATCTCGAGAAAAGGTGTAGTG
The DNA here is from genome assembly GCA_029844215.1 of Przewalskia tangutica. Lineage (NCBI taxonomy): Eukaryota > Viridiplantae > Streptophyta > Magnoliopsida > Solanales > Solanaceae > Przewalskia > Przewalskia tangutica. Next base: position 51,476,300 of record CM056724.1, read on the forward strand.
TTATGTTTGACCTTATCTAAGTGCATAGTGCACGTGAGTTATGTTGGGATAGGTCCCTAGTAGTGTGGAATGAAAGGGGGTAGTTGAGCTAAGAAGACCGCTAGGTTTTCGAAACGTGATTAGTGAGATTGTTCCGGATCGGGGAGCTAGTATTGTGCGCGTTGCCGGGTCGGGTTGAGGCCACGTTGCGGGTCAACAAGCGGTAGGTTTTGTGGTTGTGTCAGGTTGTGGTGGTCCCGCCTTGTTTTAGGGTTGTGAGGTTGTTAGGCCCAAGTTTAGTTAACCAGCGAACGAGTTCGTGGATGCGTTCGACCAGTGGTCGGCCGATGGGGGCAGCCCATCGTGTTCTTCGGTCAGGACCATTTACTCTACTGTGTTGAGTTATCGAAGGTTGTAGGTTGCACGAGGTGCCTACCTACACCTTAAGACAGATGCGGAGCCCGTGTTACTACCGCTTTTTCTCGAGGTTTTGCCGTGCAAGGTTGTGGACTCGTAAGTCTCGACCGCATTCGCCTCTGCCATGTGTGTATTTGCAGGTAGTCGTGGGGATTGTTGTCTCCTATGGAGGAAGTGTTTAAGCTACCATTTCGTGTTCTGATATCGCCTTGAAGCCTTGTAAGGGCGGAAGTGTAAGTTGCGGCCGATTGTTTCGATGTTGGCAAGGTTCGCATACTGGTTCAGCTTGTTCCAGCAGATCGTGGTTAGGTGTGACGAGTTTTGGTATGACAGAGGAACTTAGCCCGTGTTACTTTGGGCCCTTTGAGTTCATGTGAAGGATAGGCCGTTGCCTATATGATAGCTTTTGCCGTCCGACTTGTGAGGCAAGACGTCCGGCCTTTCAGATTGTTATCGGAAAGTATCGGAGAATCCATCCGCAGTGTTCCCGCTAATGATGACCCCGTTAGAGATAGTAACCCCGATTCTTGAACAAGCCGACGTAATGTGGAAAGAGTTCGAGTGTACGACAGCCTCAGGGGTCGCAAGCAGCCCGGTACCATTTGATTGGGTCGTCGGAGCAAGGCTCGCGACAAAGTGACAAAAGTGGTACCATTTGTTAGGTCGCCTGAGAAGGTTAATGCCTCAGGCAAAGTGACAAAGTGGTATCTACAACGAGTAAAGAGAGAAGCGATCATGTATGGCGGGCATAGATGTGATCATTTCTTTTGTAAAGAGAAGGTGCGAAGGAAGTATATTTTAGACCCCGGTGAGGAGTGTTTTGTGGTGATGATTAGAGGTGTTTCCTCGTGGACTTTGATGTAAGTATTTACGCAGGTGCTTCTGTGGCCAGCTGTGGCAGGATTGTTCTCGTAAGTATAGTAGTGAAGACTATACTGGCGCGCGTTGTTTTGAGACTTAGAAGGAACATTCGGGACGAATGTTTCTGGCGAGGGAGAATGTTATACCTCGTATTTTCAGAGTATGTACGTGGGACGCACGAGAAAAATTTGAAACTTGTACTAAGGCTTGGCCGAATTAATTTTGTTCACAACACCCGTTTAGAGTCGTTTTTCGACGAAACGTTTTCACAGCTTTCGTAGGGGAATTTCCGGCTATGTCATTTTTAATTTTTGCGGATTTTTCCGAGAGACGAAACGTGTTGGGCCAACAAGAGGGCGCCACTTGGCACCCTCCCATTGGCGGACGTAAGGGCTCGGATTGGACGAAATGGAGAGGTGTAGTTGGTAGGATATTTTGTGTGTTAGTTGGTCAAGGACACATGGGTGAATCTTGGCCCTACACTTGCCTTGCACTTGGCAAGATCTTGGCCATTGGTTGGCCTTCACTTGACCTATAAATACCCCTTCCCTTTGAAGACTTCTTCATCCAAAAAAATCTCTAAGTCTTGAGAGCTCCCCCTCCCCTTTTCGTGAGGCCCCCTTGGCCGAGAGTAGCGCCCCCCCTCCTAGTAGTGTGGCCGTGGGGTACCCCCCCCCTAGCCTAGTTGCTTTCGTATAATACCCCCCTTTGTGGTGTAGAAATACTCTCAAAAGTATTGTTATAATGCCCAAATTACCTTAGCCGTATACCTTGTTGTATTCTAAGGTTATACCTATACGAAATGCCCGTAAATACTATTATACTTCCGCTACCACAAAACCGAAACCCTAGGAAAATCTCCATAGTCCGTTTGAGTCTTGTGTAGAAGTTGGTTAGAACTTCTCAGGGTGGTTTAGAGCGGTTGGAGCGCTGAGTTGAGCTAAACGATTGCCCAGATCGACTTTAAATAGGATAATTATGGGCTTATCGAGGTAATTATCTTGTCCCTCTATTGTAATTGGAAATTACATATTGTTAGAATATATAGTTGAAGTATACTATATATAGAACTGAACGTAGTTATCGGCAATGTCTTTTGACTTAAGCCTGAATAATCCTTACGGAATGTCTTGCGACTTAAGCCCGAATTTAAAGAAGAATCGAATCGTAATTACATAGTGTATTACAGTAGACTTGTGTAGTAGTACCGTGGAGTAGAATTGTACCGTTAGGGTTAGACGTATAACCCCCCCCGGTTGGCTTGGTAGCCACCTCGATAGAGAGGAGATTTACGCCATGTTGGGGAGGTCGCCAATTTTCGGTAGAATGTTCTACGATGAGATCTAAATGTTAATAAGCGCCTTGTGGCCTTATAGGTTGAAGTACTACGTGTGGCGCGATCTACTTGGCTTAAGGAGTAGCCGACGGTTGGAAGTACTTGAGCGTTTTGCTATTAGTCGATACTGTCGCGAGGTATGTGAACCTCTTCCTATCTCTTCTAGCATGATATGTGTGAACTATGTAGTACGGTAGACATACATGTGCTAAACGTATTTGATTGGTTTAAAACATAAAGTGTTATAACGGCTTTATGGGAAGTTGATTATAACAGCTTTATGTTGGTAAGAAAATACTTGTGGTCTGTAAAAGGTAACTGATGAGAACTATAACTGGCTTGTTATGTGTTAATAAAGAACTTGAAGTATTTCAAAAGATTTTAAAATCATTTTGAAAGAAGAAGAAATACATGTTTTTTGCAAAACTTAAGAGTTATACTAGCTTTATGGGAAGTTAGGTATAACGGCTTAAGAATGTTTTATCGATTTCGAAATCGTAATGTATCGACAAACCACTGCAGCGTTAATAAAGGAAAATGTATTGAATAATGATGTATCGTATTAAAACCAGTAGAAACCTCCATCTGCATAGAAACTAAGATGAGACAAAATGATATTACATTTTCTAGATCATGGCTGCTGTAATAAGAATGTTGTAAACAAGAATAACCTACTCTCACGTGAGACATATATTACTCAATTGTTCTAAAAAGGAATCAAGTGATTAAGTTTGGGAACTATGAAACCATTTAAAAATGAGAAGCTTGAGTAATTGAAACTAGGCAAACGGGAACTTAGGAAAAGAATGTTGTTACTTGATTTTACAAAGGTAAGTGTTTTGGTTTATTTAAAAAGACAGTCACTCTATTTTATACTACGGGTATTGTGTGACTTATGTGAAAGCAACGGATCTTTTAAAAGATTTAATGTATGAAAGTACTTTGAGTTGTGTGAAACTTGCCTATGCTTGTGATGATAGCCTTTGTTGTGCAAGTGTGGTATTTCTGTGTTACCGCGTCTCTCGATAGAGGGCCGGTTGACTTGTTGAGAACTTACTTGGACGTGCTGGCAGTGATGGAGAATTCCACGGGTATGTTTCCATTTTGATTATTGTCTTGTTGTTGATGTCACATGGACATGTCTACACCGATGCAGTATTCCGAGGGCATGCGGCCATGCGGCCGGGTTGATTACCCGATATATGGTTATTACTGCAACATGGACGTGTCTACACCGATGCAGTATTCCGGGGGCATGTGGCCATGCGCGGTTGACCACCCAAGATATTGTTATTGAGGTTACATGGGCATGTCTACACCGGCGCAGATTCCGGTACGTGGCCATGCGGCCTTGTTATTATTGTTGCATCATGGACATGTCTACACCGATGCAGTATTCCGGGGGCATGTGGCCATGATGCGAACATGATGGGTGTGGTGGGCGTGAGACCCATAGTTATAGTTGAGTGATGACTTGAGGGCGTGAGTCCCTGACTTGATATGACTGCTTGTTTATTGTGAACTGTAGTTTTGTTATCATACATGTCTCCTGCTTTATATAGACTGCTATGATTTCATTTACGATTTTCGTTTCACATACTCTGCACTGCCAGATCGACCTCCTTCGGGGGGCTGCGTTCATGCCGCAGGTAAAGGTACACCAGTCGTTGATCCTCGCTCTTAGGGTCACAGTTCAGCGCTTGGGAAAGCTCCGTTTCTCCGGAGGCTTGTCTTGGTATAGTCCCCTGTTGTTGTAGGTGCTTACATTCAGGGGTATGACGGGGCCCTGTCCCGTCGTTGTTGTCATATCATTCGTAGAGGTCTCAGAGTACTGCAGGGCATGGTTTGTAAAAAGGATTAAACTGTTCATGTTGAAAAAGTTGTTATTTACATATATGCCGAAAGGCAAGTTTTTCTCAGATTATTGTTTCATATTTCATAATATGTCTTGTATCGTTTTATGTTCCGCTGATTACTCTGATGTTGTATCACTAGGGTGCCCGGTAAGGCACTACCACGGCCCGAATCGGGTCGTGACACCTTCTCACAAATCTCAAGGTTATCGTTTTCCCAAACACGGATCCTTAGAGGTTCCTTTCTTTCCTTACTTGTCATACTTTCTCGTGACTTTCAAACTCATCTAGTACACGACAAAATCTCAAATTTTGTTTCTCTTCTCCAATCCTCGAGTCACTACCCAAACTTGGCCATATAGTTACTTACATTCCCGTTAAGGTTCTTCTCGATCCTTACGATCTAGTTCCAGTGGAACACATCCACGAACTTGTACAACGATCAACTAGACTGGGCCTAGCACCTCGTGACCCTATCACATACGGGACCATTTCTAACCGACATCACCCGATTCCACACTACCAATGACCGAAATGAGTCCATAACCCGACTCATCGTCACCCTTAACTTCTCATTCTTAGTCCAAATAAATCTCTCTTATCTCAAGGTACTTCTCACCTTATCCTTCCATTCACTAGAGGTTCACACATAAGCCAAAGTATTTCTCAGACATCCTTCCCTATCGGTCTCACATCGTTACGGGGTAATTACTACTGTGAACTCTACACAACTATAGTCTCGTTCACTTATCATTCCCACAACATTCTTAACTTTTCACTTTACTAATCAAAGTATCTCTACCTGGGTACTATCACTTTACAACTCTAGCAACAAAGGGAAAACATATACGCTAGGGTAAAACCTGAATCTATCAACACACGTATGATTCAAAAGAATCGAAATATACCAGAACCCCGCGATGTCACCTCCCGATCCCGCCCAAGAGTCGCGTCATCTATGCGGTTCAAGGACCGCAAGAACTATAAACTCCACCTCGACTCTACCACTACCGACTAACATCCAACACCGCTCGGGAACGCACACCGCGAGGAAAGGGAACCAACCATCGCCTCATAGCCGAGCCACCTCACCGGTGCTCTTCTAAAGGACATACCCTCAGTATATGGCCCGGACGACCACAATAATAACAAACACCTGTGCCAAGACGGCATTTCCCTAAATGACGCTTACTCCAATGGAAACACTGAGGAATAAGTGGCCTCGATCGAGAAAATCCTCGCCCTTTGAGCACTCGACCGGAGCTCGGACCGCTCTAAATACCTTGTGGGATCAAATCTCCCACCGTGAGCTGCGGGGTATGTACCGGGTAGGTGGGACGAATATCTCACTGGCCGAGGCAGCTCGTCCAAAACTCACCGATAACCAACCGGTCTAGCCTCTCTACGCAGATCTCCGCTGGCCTCTACCCTCTGTACACCGCTCAGATCGCCGAATAACCTCTCGCCGAGGAAATCGTAGCACCGCTATCTTGGTCAATAACATAATGGCTTCCTTCATGACCCTAAAGTCTTCCCTAATCGAGAAATCAGAGGCTCGTGTTGTGGTCTCAAAACTCGCGCAAGAACTCGCCGATCGTGGTACAACATCTCGTATACCTCGCGCACAAGCCCTATCAACTCTTCGAGTCCGACTAGTAGCTCTCGCTACTCCTTTGCCCTTCTCGGGCGGCCGCTTCTCCCGGGAGGCATAATCAGAACACAAAATTACGCCGAGAGGAATTATCTTACTAACACAAACTCTAGGGCACGATCTAGAGTGAGAAGAATAGAACCCAACTCCTAAATGTCATGTAGCCTCTGTTTATGGGTGTGGCGCGCAACACACCGATAATCTAGACTCTACTAGACACGGCCTCAGACATTCCGAGGATCGATCGCTTTGATACCACTGTCACGACCCGAACCTCGCTCGTGGATCGGTGCCCTACCCAGGCACCCTTCTACCTTAACAACTAAGTAAATCATGGAAATTAAATAACACCTTTTTTTTCTTATAAAACCAATCGACGCGTGGGCAAAGCCACTGTGCCGCCATATAATATACATAAAGAAATACACTACACCTTACATGAGTCCAATCCCACACATGAATACAGACCTCTAAGAGTTATACTGAACTATGACGGGACAAGGCCCCGCCGTACCCACGACTGTACAAAAGCCTGTACTGAAAGAACTCATACCAAAAAGATAAACTCCGAATGTATGAGCTATCCAAAAACTCGGCAGGTCCTACACTGCCGATCACCAAATCACGTACCTAAACTCGCGCAGATGAACGCAGCCCCCCGAAGGAGGTCAGTACGAAGAATGTACCAAGTATGTGAAACAGTAAGTACTGTAATGAAATCATAATAGTCTAAACAAAACAGGAGACATGTATGATAGCCAACCTACAGTGCACAACACATAAGGCCATAATAAGTCGTGGACGTGCCTCAAGTCATTTCTAAAATATAACCATGGGTCTCACGCCCATAATATCAATCATGCCCGTGGAATCCTTCCTCACTGCCGGCAGTCCGTGATATAATATAACACCAATAGGCATACATGAACACCAAGTCCCACCGGTGGTATAGCGTCTTGGGGGTTTACCCCTCACTTATACTCTTACCCTGGAGAAGGAGGTAAAGCGGTGGTATAGATCTTGGGGTTTACCCTCACTTATACTCTTATACTGGAGAAGGTGGTAAAGCATCTTGGGGGTTTACCCCTCACTTATACTCTTACCCTATCTCAACCGACCATCAAACAAAACAAGTAGGGGGTATAATGTCTTGGGGTTTTACCCCTCACTTATACTCTTACCCTATCTCGACCGGCCGTCAAACAAAGCAGAAGCACTACCATGTCTTCTATAAAAATCCGGGAATTTAACCCAAGTACTACAAATAACGGAAGCATACCCGTGGAATCCCACATCACTGTCGGTACGTCCAAGTAACTTATAACAAGACAGCCGACCCTCCAACCGAGAGTCGCGACAACTTAATAAAACATAATCCTTGCACTCAAAGGCTATCGCCAGCACACATAGGAAATTCTCAATTAATCAAGCCAAGGTACTTATCAAGGCACACATAGAATAATTCTCATTTAACAAGCCAAAGTACTTACCAAGGCACAAATGGACAAATTCTCAATTTATCAAGCCAAAGTACTAATCAAGGCACACTTAGACAAATTCTCAATTTATCAAGCCAAAGTACTAATCAAGGCATCACATAGAATTATTCTCATTTAACAAGCCAAAGTACTTATCAAGGCACAATTAGAATAATTCTCATTTAACAAGCCAAAGTACTTATCAAGGCACAATTAGACAAATTCTCAATTTATCAAGCCAAAGTACTAATCAAGGCATCACATAGAATTATTCTCATTTAACAAGCCAAAGTACTTATCAAGGCACAATTAGAATAATTCTCATTTAACAAGCCAAAGTACTTATCAAGGCACAATTAGACAAATTCTCAATTTATCAAGCCAAAGTACTAATCAAGGCACACTTAGACAAATTCTCAATTTATCAAGCCAAAGTACTAATCAAGGCATCACATAGAATTATTCTCAATTAAACAGGCCAAAGTACTACGTACGTACATTCTTTTCAAGAGACTCCTTTTTGTGTAATACCCCAAGATACTAACACTCGTAGTATCAAGGTGTGTCTATTTTTCAAAGTAAGTTACTATACTTTTAGAAACTCATTTCAAAGCTTGAAACCAAGTAACTTCAAATTTTTACAATCTAGGAAACTTATGCACATTAATCAAAATAGACAACTTTCTAAACCTTCCATAAAGCCGTTATAACCAACTTCCCATAAAGCCGTTATAACCCTTTATGGTTTTTAGACAATTTCATTCTTTTTATAACTAAGAGACTTATACTTAAAACCAAGTATCACAAACTTTCAAATCGATTCTCTTAACTTTCAAAATACTTCGAGTCTCTTAATATTTAGAAAACAAGTTTCTTCTACTTTTAAACCTCAAGTAACTCACACCTTTAAAACAAGTTACTTCTCTTAAATCATGTCATTTCTCCTCTCTTAAAACAATTAAGTAAATCACTCCTTTAACTCCCCTAAAGTCGTTACAACAATCCTTAGGTTTTGGAACTAAGGCACTAGCCAAAAGGTTTGGGAACCACTTCCTTTTCAAGACTACATGCACTTTAAGTAAAATACTTTCACTTTTTAAGAATCCAAACTTCACTAAGGAAATGGATTATACAACTTACAATTTAAACATCAAAGTACAATCAAGGGGGTACATAGAACGAATTCTATTTTAGGCAATCCAAATACAACCAAGGAATGGATCATTTAAGGAGTAGAACTTACTTTCTTTATCTTAAGGAATCATGCTAGAAGAGGAGATAGTTCACATACCCTTTCGGCTAAATCCACAAGCTAAGCCGAATACGCCGTACGTAGAAGTGTCAACCTATAATGTTCACAACAAGTCTATCAACTTCTAGTCTCTAACGTAGAATAATACTAAGTATACGGTCTCTAATTCTACGGAAAATCGGGCAGCACCTCCTTTGTTTCTACTCACTTTGCCACCTTTTTCAAGGTTGAATACAATAACCAACACGCCACCTTTAAGGCTCCAAAAAAACAACCAAACAAAGGGGATTACACGCCTTACAATACGTGTAAAATTCCGCCCCATAATTCATACGAAATAGCCCCATAAGCTAGCCATTCTCGGCCAACATGAATAATAACACTAAGTCCTTTACAATCCTTTTCCAAATCCAAGTTCTAAGGTCTAACATGTTATATAGTTATAAACCACTGCAACAACTACAATTTCCTTCTTTTTTACAACATGCGACGACTTTACTAATAATCGACTTGAATTGAAATCTTAAGGCTAACATGCTAGTTTTCGGATTTAGGGTTCCAATAGCCAAAACACAAATCCAACTACATAATATATAACTCATGCTTGCTAATAACCATAGCTACAATCAATAAGTAAACTTAATTGCTAAAACGACAAAATTTATACCTTTCCAAGCCTTTAAAATTTCCAAGATTCAAAGTCGCGCCTTAGCAATTCTTAGCTCCTTTCCTTAGTTTCCAATCCGCTCCAAGCACTCCTTAGAGTCCTATGAAGAACCCATCTTCAAGTTTCAACTTCAAAGTTGAAGAACTCCTTCGGTTTCCGCCTTGCGACTAACGTGAAAATGCGTTTTTTCCGAAATCTTTCTATTGAGATATCCTTACAACACTCTTAGGAACCTTGGTTTAAAGTCTTGTGGACAAAGGAACAAAACTACAAATTTTTTTGTGTGCAAAGTGCTTGAACCCGAGAGCACACTTGAAGAACAAAGTGGTGTGAAATTTTTCTAAGTGTTTAAGACTAGTCTTGCACTAGTGTAGTGAATATATAACACATTGGATGGCTTAGATAATAACACTTGTTAAAATTGGAGGAAGAGATCGCCAAGTGTCCCTCGACTTAGTCAACAATATCAAGCTCTATTATTAGCAAGACTTGGTCATCCTAACATTGGCCAAATGACCATAATACCCCTTACTAATTTCGTCCAACACCACATGTGGGAGTGCCACGTGTCGCCCTCTCATTCGTCCACAAAATTCCGTAACCCTCGTGGGCCCCGCAAAACGTAAAATTCCTCGGGTGGGCCCCACGTGACCAAATCCGTAAAAAAAAGATTTCCATAATATTAATAAGTTCCATATTCTTCAAATAATACATTTTGAGAATCCAATTCTCAACAACGAACATTTTTCCTTTCCGACGTTCGGAAGATTTTCCGTCGGAAAAACAATTCTTCCTTTCGGACTAATTCCAAGTCTTGATTCCTTACGTACATTATCTTATACATGTCCTGGACATACGGGGTGTAACACTTAGTCCCAAAACTTAAAGGTTGTTATAATGGCTTTATGGGAAGTTAGTTATAACGGATTTAGGGGAGTCAAATGAGTGATTTACTTGATTGATTTAAAAGAGGATAAATGACATGATTTAAAGAGAAGTAACTTGTTTTAAAGGTGTGAGTTACTTGGGATTTAAAAGTAGAAGATACTTGATTTCAAAACCTTGAATTGAATTTCTAAAAGTGTAATTTGATTTGAAAAATAGAAGTGGCTTGATACTACGAGTGTTAGTGTATTGGAGGTCATAAATGAATTCGGTTTCATTGTAGTACATAAAAGAAGTGAGTAGAGTATAAAGAGTGTAAGCCACTTAACTTGAAGAATATGTAACTTGATGTTGCAAGGCTAGGGCCTTGGGATTTTATGAAAAAGGTAAAGAACGTACGGCGGACGTACTTAGTACTTTGGCTTGCTTAAATGAGAATTACTCTAATTGTGCCTTGATAGTACTTTGTCTTGCTTAAATGAGAATTACTCTAATTTTGCCTTGATAGTACTTTGGCTTGCTTAAATGAGAATTACTCTAATTGTACCTTGATAGTACTTTGGCTTGCTTAAATGAGAATTACTCTAATTGTGCATTGATAGTACTTTGGCTTGCTTAAATGAGAATTACTCTAATTGTGCCTTGATAGTACTTTGGCTTGCTTAAATGAGAGTTACTCAAATTGTTCCTTGATAGTACTTTGGCTTGCTTAAATGAGAATTACTCAAATTGTTCCTTGATAGTATTTTGTCTTGCTTAAATGAGAATTACTCTAATTGTGCCTTGATAGTACTTTGGCTTGCTTAAATGGTAATCGTCTTAGTTTGTTAAAAAGGACGGCATGGTATTGTCTTGGTTTGTGTAAAAAAGGAAAGGCATGATATTGTCTCGGTTTGCTAAAATGATGGTTTATTCATTTTTTTAAATAAGGGTCAAGGATGGTTTGCTTCCATATGGGTTGCTCATATAGGCATTCGTGCAAGTGTCGTATTTCCACATCTCTGTGTCCCTCCATAAAGGGTCGGCAACATGGTTCAAGAGATATCATGGAGTAGCTCCCATGGTGTGAGTGGTAAACACTCACGGCGGGTTGGAAAGACTCGGGCGGGTTCAAATCCCGGAATATAATCCATGGACTAGCTATCCGTGATGCGAGTATCGTGTACCGATGCTCAATGCGGGTCCACATGACCTATGCGAGTGAAATAGTCCTATGATAGGTTGCATAATAATTCTGAGGGTGGATGACCCTGGCACTGGCACGACCTTCATGTTTTGAAACGGTAGTAGTTTCATTAATGAAATGATACAGTGTGTTCATGACTTAAAGTGGAACAGTTAGTCTCATTGTTAAAAACATAACTTAAAAGGTAAAGATGATTGCATTACTCTCATGTTTGCAAGGTTCAGTGTGCTGTTGTTTTGAGTTATCATACTTGCTTCCTATTATATTTGGACTGTGTGATCTCCTTTACAGTACTTATTGTTTCATATACTTGGTACATTCTTCGTACTTACTCCCTTTCTCCGGGGGGCTGCGTTAATGCCGCAAGTTTAGGTATGCATTTTGATGATCTGCAAGTGTAGGACCCTTGCTCAGAGTTTTTAGACAACTCCATTTGTTCGGGAGCTTATCATTTTGGTATTGATCCTTTATTACAGGCTTTTGTACAGTTATGGGTACGGCGGGGCCTTGTCCTGTCATAGTTCAGTAAAACTCTTAGAGGTCTGTATTCATATGTGGGATTGGAATCGTGTACAGTGTAGTGCTTTTTTATTATATATATTATATGGCAGCCTCGTCGGCTTTGCCTTTGCATGTTCGTTGTTTTTAAAAAAAAATAAAAAATGAGGTGTTATTTAGTTTCGCGGATTACTTGTGTCATTTAGGTAGAAGGGTACCCAGGTAGGGCACCAGTCACGGGCCCGTGGTTCGGGTCGTGACATACACTTTACTCGCCCTCGAGTAAAGCATTAAACAAAAACAAAAATAAAATCAATTAAAAGACTCAATGAAATTGATCAAGTAGCTATAGCAATGCTTCTTCAAAATCATAGATGAAAATTGGGATAATATGTTAGAACATACATAGCATGAATATTTAGCAATCTAGAATTTCAAGTTAGATATTTCGCAAATTCACTTCGATCATGATCAATTGGAAATACAAACATCTAACCTATGCATGTCAATTTCATTCTATCTTTCCCAAATGCTATAGACCTGTTTACTTGATATTTTCCACTAATCATAAACACACACATTTAAAGATCATCAGGACTTTCAAGGGTTGTAATGTAGGCTTAGGCAGGGGTATGTAAAAGTAGACATTTAGGCTCAAATTACGTACCATAAACATTTTTCATTCAACTATTTTCTTCCTTCTTTCTAATTTTATTTCTAATCTCATACCTACTTTCCCCTCTTTTCTTTTGAGAGAATGAGATATATTATAAATAGCAAGCACCCCCAAACTTAGGCTTTTGCATATTCTTCATTGGGGTGCATCAAGTTTTCATTATCTTTTTATTTCTTTTTCAACATTTTTCATCCCAATATTTTCAATTATCACTTATAGCACAAACAGGGAATCATAGGGTGTCAAAGAAAGGTATTATATTAGGCTCAAAGAGGCTGACTAGTGATACAATTTATATCAGGATAGATAATGAATGGTCAGAAGGGCTAACAAAGAAATGTCTGAATCATCTCCCTAAACATGTCTATCTTAACTCTTTCGCCTCAAATAACAAGCAAACACATTTCTAGACATTTTTCAACCATTCTTTCCAAAACTGCCACACATAGGCTAAGCACAAATATCCCAAATAATTAGATGTCATAAATTTTTGGCATATCTAACTTAAGCACACAGATTGTCGCTTCTAATTCCATTACATTATCCCACTTTATCCACTCAATATCTTTAGCAACTACAACATGCATGATCCATAAAAAGAATTATGACTAAAAAACACATAAAACAATACAAGGACAATAAAAAAGACCCAAAAACAAAACAATAAAACAAAATAAGACACCCCCCAAACTTAATCGACACATTGTCCCCAATGTGAGAAGACTAAAAGTAAAGGGACAACTTACTGACACAACACAGCGGTCATAACGGAGGTTTGGGAGGAAAAATTCTAGAAATTGCACGACATCTGGCTCTCTGAAGTTTCAGTGTCGCTGCCCTGCATTTTGGCGCCACGGCGCTGCTGCCAATTTTCTCAGTTTTCAACATTTTTCGCCCTTTTCTCCTCGGAGTCAGTTACTGCTTTTATCTATCATCCAAAAACACTAACATACCAGATCATGAGACTGTTTAAGACAAAATAAAATAAACTAAAACAAAATTTAAATAACATAATTAAAACCATTGGGTTGCCTCCCAAGTAGCGATGTCTTTAACGTATTTTAGCCGGACGCAGGTTACTTACTAGATCAAGGGGGTAGTATGTCCTCTCCACATATCCACTTTAGCACCATTTTCCTCCTCCTTCTCTTTTTCTTTTTCACATGGCTCATTTCAGGAGGGTTCATTCCCTTGTTCTCATCCACAACATCATTTACGGGTGCATAATTCTTACCATCAAGGGCATCAGTACCCTTGGAACTTTTATGAGGAGCCTTTTTATCAACTACGCCAACAGCAAAGCATCTATCAGTTTCTTGAGGTTCAGGCGATGACTTGAACACTTTGAAGGTCATATCTTTATCTTGCACTCTAAGCTTCAACTCTCCCTTTTCAACATCAATAAGTGCCCTCCATGTGGCTAGAAATGGTCTCCCAAGGATGATGGGCATATTTTCATCTTCATCCATGTCTAAAAAGGAAATCAGCAGGAAGGATGAATTTACCTACTTGTACCAACATATCTTCAATTATTCCTTCGGGATGCACAACTGAGCGATCAGCTAGTTGCAAGGTGAATGTGGTTGGCCTTGCTTCTTCTAATCCAAGTCTTTTGAACACATAGAGGGGCATCAGATTGATACTTGCCCCCAAATCACATAACGCCCTTTTACATGTAACATTCCCTATGGTTCAAGGTAAGGTGAAACTCTCTGGATCATTCAACTTTGGGGGAAGTTTTTTTTACAATATAGCACTGCACTCCTCTGTCAACACCACTGTCTCATAATCTGTCAGTTTCCTCTTCTTAAAAAGGATATCTTTCATGAACTTCACATACGCTAGCATTTTCTCCAAGGCTTCAATGAAAGGAATGTTAATGTGCAGTTTTTTAAATACCTCCAAAAATTTCGAAAATTGCTTATCCACAGCCTTCTTTTGTAGTCTTTGAGGGTAAGGAATTTTGTTTGTGTACTCCCTCATCACTGCAGGTGGAGCCTTCTCTAAAGTAGGGCGGTCATTAGTAACCCTCTCATTTTCTACCTCAACTGTCTTCCCCACATTCTTCTCCTTTTCAACCTCTGGTTGGTGCCCTCTGCTCTAACTGCTTCCCACTTCTCAAACTGATTGTTTGACATTGCTCCCTTGGATTCATCACAGTATTTCTAGGGAGGTTTTCTTGTGGTCTACTGTTCATTGTATGTGCCAGCTGTCCCACCTGTGTTTCTAAATTTCTGATAGAAGACCTAGTCTCTATCATGAACTGCTGGGTCTCTGTCATACATTTTGTCTAGGTATTGGCCAAGGATGAAATTGAGGACCTGGTTTCTGCCATGAATTGAGTCTGAGAGTTGTCCAAGGTCAACAGTGCTGCTTTTATGTCATATGTCTTCTCTTGTGGGTCTGGTAGGCTGAACTGCTGTGAGGATGATGCCTGAAATTGTGGTTGCTGCCTTTGTTCATTCTTCCATGAAAAATTTGGGTGATTTCTCCACCCGGATTGTATATGTTAGAGTAGGGGTTGTTGTAGGGCCTCTGAAAATTTTCCACTGCTTGAACCTGCTCCATGGGGACATTATTCGAGTCCATTGTTGTATACCTATCAAAAGTATAGGGACCCCCACAAATTTTGCAACTCACAGGTGTCTGAACCGCTTTAACTGACATGGTATTCTGCTGCATCTGCTTTCTCAAAGTGGCTACCTGTGCAGTCAATGCTGTGATAGCATCCAACTCATGAATCCCTGCCACTTTTCTGCTATTCAATGCTCTCTCATATGCCCCCTGATGGTTTTTTGCGACCATATCTTCCAACAGGTCATGTGCCTCATTGACACACTTTCTCATGAATGTTCCTCTTGCTGCAGCATCAATGATGGTACGAGTTGTACCACACAGCCCATTGTAAAATATGTGGACTAGCATCCACTTCTCAATCCCATGATGTGGGCACTTCCTCTACAAATATTTGAACCGCTCCCATGCATCATAGAGTGAATCTCCATCTATCTAATAGTAATTATTAGGCTCTTCTCTGAGCTTTGCTGCTTTGGATGGAGGGAAGAACTTGACAAGGAACTTCTGGGCTAAGTCTTGCCATGTAGTGATGGAGTTCACCTGTAATGAGTTCAGCCAACACTTTGCTCTATCCCTGAGTGAGAATGGGAAGAGTCTCAACTGAATGACATCATCAGTGACACCATTGTATTTAAAGGTTGCACACAGCTCCAGAAAGTTTGCTAGATGCAAATGAGGATCTTTAGATGGTAATCCCCCAAACTGAACTGAGCTTTGAACCATGTGCAATATGGATGGTTTGATTTCAAAATTGTTGGCTTTAACAACTGAAAGCTTGATGCAAGTCTGCACCCCTGTAATGGTTGGCATCACATAGTCCCCCAAGATCCTTTCTGCAGGGACTTGTCTTAAAACAGGCGGTAACTCATCATTCTCCAAATTATTGTTTCGCTGATCTCCCATTGCTAACAAATCAGCTGCTCTCTTTTCTTTCCTGTTCTGTCTGCACAATCTCTCAATCTCAGGGTTCAGAGGGGTAGGAATGTCAGCTCCTCTCCTACTTCGCATAAACTAAGAACCTAAGACTAATCAAAAACATCAAACAGATCACGACAAACAGCACTAAAGCAAAAATAAAAATAAAAACTGAAAATAAAAACCAAATTAGAAATAAGAATAGATAAATCGATATTTACAGTACGCCAGTCCCCGACAACGGTGCCAAAAACTTAATGCGATATTTCTAGATGCTTACACAAGTGTATGTATCGTTCAAGTAAAAAAGATATGTAACACCGAGTTTATCGTCCATAGAGACTGGTTTATTAAGTACCGATTATGTATTCCATGGTATCTATTTGGTTGACATTCTTTAGTTTGAGAATTATCACTACGAATTATGACTAAGTGCAAAAAATAAACTAAAGATTATAATACTTTGGGTTTATAACAGTTATGAAGGGAATAGGGCTTCCAATCTCCTCAACTATCCACTCTTTTACGTGTTAATGCAATGCTAATGATTATTCTTCTTATTAAGATAGAAGGTTAACTAATCTGTCAATATATTCCGGTTAGGACATACAAGAGCTCAACCTTGTGCAGAAACCTTCTATATTTCTATGATAAATTTTACCATACAGGAGGATTAAGAACAATAACCTTTAATTACTACACAAGTATCGGGGTACTTTCGTCCATGATTTTAACCTATGTCTAGATAATTACAACATATTCAAATCTCACCTTTCAGACTTTTGATTCGAAATCATCTAAGTGATGACAATTACTAGCTAGTTAATTATCAAGAAATCATAACAATATTGAATAGATCTTAATACGCTGAAGAAGAAATCAATAATCAATGCATTAACTATATGAAAGGGTTTCAAGAAAATTCGATGGAAACCTTACTAAAGTATTTACCTCCTAAACATTGTCATGTCAAGAACTAAATTACAATCCAACATAAACTGAAATAAAATAAGGGAAAGAAAATAACTTGAACAAGAAGATGTCTCTAATCTTGTTTCTAGCCGTCGTTCTCTTCTCCAAAGTATTTTCAAAGTCCTCTAAGGTAAGATCAGGGTTTAGGGATTTATTGCTGGGAAAAGTTGCCCTTTCGGACACTGAAAAAGTGTCAAATTCGGCCGAAAAAATCAGATTTTTCGCCTCGGCGTCGTGGCCCTACAGGCTGGCGCCACGGCACCTAAAATGCTAGGGGGAAATCAGACCACGGAGGTGTTTTTGTGCCGCGGCGCTGCTGCCAGGAGACGCGGCGCTACCGACGTCTATTTCCGGTTTTTCTGTTTCTGTGTCCTTTTTTGTCCGGACTTCGTCAGATTTCTTCTATGCTTCCCGGGACTTCTTAGGCTTTATTTCATGGCCTTTTAGTGTGCAATTCCATTTCAATTAATATCATTTCATCCTCGATTATGTACTTCCTCCTTTATAACCGTTGTGACACAAAATGAAAGAAAAACACACCTAACACTATACTAAACGCGAAATAAAAGAGTAAAATATTAACTAAAAATGACTCAAAAGTGTATAAAAAATACACTTAACAGTCCCGACCACCAACACCACCATCAACCTTACCAGAACACTCCGACAAAATTCCTTGAGCTGAATCCATCCATAACTACTCGTTCAACCCCGACAACCCCATACTGTTCACCCATCCTAGAAATGTAGAACCTCAATGTTTTAGGTTTTATTCCATGGCCTTTCCACCATCTACTCATGGAACCCCGACCAACATAATAACCCTCAAAACACCCTCAACGACCCCACAAAGTTTCTAAATCCGACTCCTTACCAAACTACCAAAAATAATCCCAAAACACCACCTACCCGGCAGTAACACCTAACCCGAGAACCCTATTTCATATCCATTATGGGGCCAACTATGATAAGTTAACAGTATGGATGGGTCATTATCATGCCGCCGGATGAAGTAATATAACCCATAGATGGTTGTACAAACTTGGTGGCCCAAATGGCTTACCTCAATCTATCCAAAGATGGTCTGAGCCTCCGAGGGCCATAGCGATAAAAAGTTTCTTTTGTTCGGTTTTTTCTTTCGTCGTGGCATGCAGAATTTTTATACCCTTGCCACATATATCCATGAACTAATAAAGAAATATGATTATGAATGTTTCTGTGTAACAACGAGAGTCTTTGAACCCTTGAAGAGGAGGATTTTTGAAGCTCCGATGCGAACCATGCCATGTCGTGAAAGGCCATTAGGGAGCAAACGTGAAACTAATGTGAGTGCCTTATTTTTCTCAATATTGAATGGTGTATGTCACTATTATCCTAACTATAGCAAGACATTGTATATTATTTGGCAAATATCAAGGAAGACGACTACAAGATAAAATTCTCTGACTTATCTAATGGTGGAAGTAAGGGATCAACACTTGTGGTTGAAAGATTATTACCACATTTAAACATTGCGAATATGAGGGAAAATTCCTTCAGAAAAGGGAATTTCTTGTGGATTTCACTCTGGTTCATGATTGGATGTATAATTTCACACTTTTTTATTATTGTTTATCATTTAAGTCTTCTTGATGCAAGAAAACCCGCAGACTTCAACTCTCAAACTAAGCCGAGAGATGTTTTGCTATGAGTGCCAATAGTGGCATGTCATTCTACACTTAGATGCCTAACATGGCATGGAAAATGGAGTTGGAGTTGTGATGTGATGATCTAAGAAGTCTTATATTTTCGGCCTTCTTGTTTGGTCTTGGCCGAGACCATGTACTTCTTTTAGCTTATCTTTATTTACTAACTTAGCTATTCTCTTAGGACATAGTATGCCATGTAATAATATTAGGACACAATTAATAAGCCATAAAGATGACTAGGCCGAGAGTACACAATGACAAGGACATGAGACATCAAGAAGATGTGGCTTTCAAGGAACAATTTATGAACTATCAAGTTCATGAATTGGATATATTGAAGACTTAAAGGTCGTCCAAAGTAAGAGGAAAAGTTGGCCAAAATGGTTCATCAAACAAGTGCAAGGAATGTAAGCTTCTAAACACATTATAAGAAGATGAGATTGTTGAAAGAATCAAGTTCATGCATTTTTCCACTTGGAATATATAAAGGGATGTGAAAGAGATTAAGTTCACTCTTGTCTCCATGTAAAGACCTTTCCCATTGCCTTGGTTTGGACAAAACATCTTTGGTCACTAGTTAAACCCAAACCCGTCCACACTTGGCTGAAATTGTACTTTTAGTTTGTGTCTCTTTATTTGTCTTCTAGAATGGTCCATTCTCTACTAAAAATATGACCTTTAGGACTTGGAAATATGCAGAGAGTTTGAAGACAAAAAAGTTGAGTGTTTCTCAAAAGCTAAGTTATTCAACTTGTGTGTTGTTTATCTTAGTTGGTTCTTATGTGAGCCAAACCCCTTAGTGCAAGTTGAAGCTAGGACGGTGTGACCTAGTTAAACTTAACCTAAGGTTTCCCAGTGGTATAAGTCTTGATTAGGGTTGTGTGACCTAATCAATACGCAAGTTGGAGTAACCCCTTTAGTGATAAGAGAACGTTGGAACTCGGTGGACCAACCTAGCCTAAGCCTCGGGTTACTAAAAGTTCTTCCGACCACCCTCACTTGGCTAGTTCATGGGCTTGTACTTAGAAACTGTCACGACCCGAACCCGGACCCGTGACCGGTGCCTTAACCCGGGCACCCTAGTGACACAACATCAGAGAAAACCAGCGGAATATAAACTCAAGATAAACAACCATTACGATATAGAATAGTCTAGCCCAAAATGGCTAACCCAAAAGTACCTAAACCGAACAGTTACATCCTTAACAAACCAAGTTCTGACAAGACTACAGGCCTCTAAGAATGAATAACACTATGACGGGACAGGGCCCCGTCATGCCCCTGAATGTACAAAATATCAACGATTCCAGGGAGAACCATACCAAAAGTCGAGCCTCCGAAGAAATGGAGCTCCTGACACCTGAGTACAAGATCCTAGGAATGAGGATCTACCACCTGCTTTCCCTTACCTGCGGCATGAACGCAGCCCCCGAGGAAGGGGGTCAGTACACAACGTACCAAGTATGTAAAACTGGAAAATACTGTAGTAATATCATAAGTCCAAAAATGTACTGAAGTTATAGATAAAATCAAATTATGTTGCACTGTGCCTTACTAATAATGAGAGTAACAAGTATAAGTTTTATAGCATAAAAATAGGAGGCTCACGATCAAAACAGGGTACCTCGCCCGTAGTATCATTAAGCAATCCTACTCCTGGGACTATTTCACCCGCATAGGTCCTGTGGACCCGCATGAGGTCATCCGCCTCGTCATAGGACTATTTCACCCGCATGGGACTATTTCACCCGCATGGATCCTGTGGATCCGCATGAGTACCATCGCGTACTCGCATGGGACTATTTCACCCGCATGGATCCTATGGTCCAGATCCGCATGAGTACAAGCGCCGCACTCGCATCATGGGTAGCAAATCCATGGCATAAATAATAACCCGGGGTTTACCCGTAACAATATAAACATATATAACATAGCTCATCCGGCTAATAAAACATAACATAAGCACTACCGGCCTATCACATCACAACATAAGCACTACCGGCCTATCGTAACTCAAGCAAGTTAAGAATCACCTAACTTCTTATTAATAGTATTAATACATCCTCTCATTTTAGTATACCTAAGGCACGATCATGTCTTTTAGTAAAAATCCGGGAATTTAACCCAAGTATCATGTACCTCTAACCTTTTAAGAAATAACTCTTTTTATACAAAATTTCCAAGATACTAATCACCATAGCATCAAGTTACAATTCCTTTTCAAAACAAGTCACATTACCTTTTAAAACTATCTCAAGCTTCTAAATTAAGTGACTTCATTTCTTGCAAAACCGTAGGCAATTCATGCCTTAGAACCATTTTCCTTCCACAAGTTCAAATCATCAAAACCTTTCTCCATTAAACTTTCACAAGCTAATATAACCAACTCACCATAAAGCCGTTATATTAGAGTTAAACAATAGTAAAACACATTCCCTTAAGTCCAAGGGATTTTTTATACTTTTCTTTTAAAACGAAGCAAATATCAAATACTTATAACAAACGAAGATTTCCAAATCTTGTACGTCTACCGTACTACATAGGTACAACTAATCATGCTCAAGAGATAGGAAAGCTCCACATACCTCTTCGGTCAATCCACAAGCTAAGTCCAATTTACCGCACGTAGTATGTCAACCTAAAATGACCACAATACGTTTATCAAGCTCTAATACAAATGCAGAATTTCCAAGTTAAAGTCACCAATTTCCTACGGAAAATTGGGCAGCGTTTCCTTTGTTTCTACATACATTGCCACCTTTTCCAAGGTCGATTTTTAATGCTCAAATGCCATGTTTAAGGCTCAACAACCAACCAACACCAAGGGGATTACACACCTAAACTTTGGTGTGTAAAATTCAGCCCCACAAGTTACAACAACTAACCCAACAAGTCTAATGTAGTATTTAGGCAACAACACACTCATAATATCCCCCTAACCAATTCTTTCATAATCAACCCCATTTCTTACATGCAACTACTCTAAGTGCATTTTTCCAACTACAAGTTCTTCCTATTAAACATGCAACACCCCATACCAACTACAAGAGAAGAAATGTTACCTTAAGTTTTTGCCAAACTTATTCCAACACCTTGCTAGCCTTTTCTCCAAGAACACCACCACAATAGTCTTCACAAGCTTGTAATAACCTTTCCTTCCTATTACACTTTTCAGATTTTTCCCTTAGGCTAGAATTCCTCTTGGGAATTTAGAGAGAAGGATGAGCTTTTTAACTTAGAGAGAGATGGAGTGTAGAGATGAAATGTTGAAAGAAATGACCAAGTCTTGGTCAATATAATACATGTAGCAGAAATCAGATGGGGGGGGACACTTGTCACCCTCCCATGGTCTCTTTTAAAACAAAAATCAGACTTTCTAAGTTTTTCCGCCCAAATTTCCCGCCTTGCCGCTTCAAGCCGCAATCTCGCGACTCGGATCTTTCGACGCCATGCTCGCTTTCCGGCGCGCGCTGGAACTTCAGCGCCACCGCGCTTCCCGCCTTGGCGCGTTCGCCTCCGGCGCGGCTCGAGGCTCGAACGTGTTTTCTAATTTTCGCCACGGCCGAACCACGGTATAACATTATCCCTTTAGAAACATTCGTCCCGAATGTTCCTTCTAGCCTTACACAAAACACAATATAAACATATCTTCTTAACTATTCCTTTGCAAAAGAATGCTCCCAGCCACAACATTACTCAAGCATAATCAACTAAATCAAAACTAACAAGCGGAAAGTGGGTTACGGAGGTGTAGGGAATAAGTGAGGATACTTCTTCATCATGTCATCCTCTCGCTTCCCACGCCATTTCCTCCTCGCTCGTTCCGCCATAAGACTTGACGAAGCCACGCCCTTCGTCCAAGTCGTCTAACTCGACGATCGAGTATCGCTGGGACTCTCCTCAAACGATAACTTCTCACACCGGACATCCTGAATCGGGTGTACTCTGACGGATCTCCAACGCATTCCGTAACATAGACACGTGAAAATCGGATGTACCGCCAAGATCGGACGGCAGATCCAACTCATAGGCAACCTTGCCCACTCTTCGGACAATCAGATACGGCCCAATGTACCTTGGGCTGAGTTTCCCTTTCCTCCCAAATCTCATCACACCCTTCACGGGTGACACTTTCACAAAGACCCAATCATTAACCTCAAACTCTAAGTGTCGACGCCGATGATCTGCATATGATTTACGCCGACTGCGGGCTGCCAATAACCGCCTCTGGATAAGCTTCACCTTATCCATCGCTGAACCAAATCTGGCCCGATTAACTGCACTTCTCCCACTTCAAACCAACCTATGGGTGACCTGCACTTTCTCCCGTATAAGGCCTCATAAGGCGCCATCTGAACACTAGAATGGTAGCTGTTGTTATAAGCAAACTCCATAAGAGGTAAATGATCCTCCCAGCTACCCGAAATCAATAACACAAGCCCGCAGATATCCTCGAGTGTCGGATAGTGCGCTCGCCCGTCCGTCCGTCACGAGGATGAAACGCCGTCTTGAGACTCACTGTGTCCCTAATCTTTCTCGAAAGACCTCCGAGTTAGCCGTGAATCGGCTCCTCTATCTGATATGATCGACACCGGGACTCCGTGCAGTCTCACAATCTCTAATATATAATCTGGCATAGTCCTCGAAAACGCTGCCCCGATCGGAAGGAAGTGGGCTGATTTCGTCAGCCTGTCAACAATAACCCAAATGGAATCATGTCTCCTCTGGGTGCGAGGTAACCCTGTAATAAAGTCCATGTTGACCACCTCCCACTTCCACATCGGAATATCAATAACCTGTAATAGCCCACCGGGCTTCTGGTGCTCAACCTTAACCTGCTGACAATTAGGACACTGGGCAACAAAACCGGCCACGTCCCTCTTCAAACCATCCCACCAATATATGCACCTGAGGTCATGGTACATCTTAGTCGACCCCGGATGAATAGAATAACGAGCACTGTGTGCCTCCCCCAGAATCTGCTGACGAAGTCCTGTCACATCGGGAACACACAACCGGCCCTCGAATCTTAGCACCCCATCAGGTGCTACCTCAAATAGACTCCTCTTCCTGGAGAGCTGCATCTCGATCGCACCAAAATCGGATCCTCATCGCCGCCTCTTCACCTCCTCGGCGATGGAAGACTCGGCGACCTCTCGGACCCGAATTCCGTTACTAACGGAATCAACCAAACGAACCCCAAGGCTTGCTAACTGGTGTAGCTCTCGGACCATATCCCTTTTCTCTGTCTGAACATCAGATAGACTACCCATCGATCTGCGACTGAGGGCATCTGCCACTACATTGGCCTTCCCTGGGTGGTACAGAATATCAACATCGTAATCCTTAAGTAGCTCCAACCACCGTCTCTGCCGCATGTTCACTCCTCTGGTGAAGATGTCCGAGACTCTTGTGGTGCTGTAAATGTCCACATGAACTCCATATAAATAATGTCTCCAGATCTTCAAGGCATGAATCACTGCTGCCAGCTCCAAGTCATGTGTGGGATAGTTCTTCTCATGTTTCCTAAGCTGTCGGGATGCATAAGCTATAACCTTGCCGTCGCATCAAGACGCACTCCAAGCCCGACACTGACGTCACAATAAACCACATATCCATCTAAACCTCCGGAAGAGTAAGAACGGGGCGGTCGTCAACTTCTCCTTTAGCAATCGAAAACTTTCCTCACAAGTATCCGTCCACGGAACATAGCCGCTTCCGAGTCGACTTAGTCAAAGGTCTTTGAAATAGAAGTAAACTTCTCCACAAACCTCCGATAATAACTCGCAAGGCCCAAGAAGTGCGCACTGCGCCGGTGTAGTGGGTCTAGGCCAAGTCTGATCGCTCACCTTTGTCAGACAACCCGAATACCATCGGCTCGATAACATGTCCTAAGAAAGCCATCAAGCCCCCAAAACTCGCATTTCGAGAACTTGGCATACAATCGCCGGCCCTCGAGGATTCCCAACACCGTCCTCAAATGATCCGTGTGCTCTCGCTGCGCGAATACACCAAGATATCATCGATGAAAACTATAACGAACATATCCAAGAATGGCTTGAACACCCGGTTCATCAAATCCATGAATACCGCCGGGCGTTGGTCAACCCGAAAGACATCACCCTAAACTCATAGTGCCCATACCGGGTCCTGAATGCAGTCTTCGGGATATCTGCCTCTCTAACTCGCACCTGATGATAACCAGATCGCAGGTCGATCTTGGAAAAACATCTCGCACTCGCAATCGGTCAAACAAATCATCAATCACGGGAGGATATCTATTTTTGATGGTTACCTTATTCAGCTGCCTGTGATCAATACACATACGCAACGTCCCATCTTTCTTCTTTACAAACAACACTGGCGCTCCCCAGGGAGAAACACTAGGCCTAATAAAGCATTTTTCTAGCAAGTCCTTCAGCTGGTCTTTCAGTTCCCTCAACTCGGCAGGTGCCATTCTGTATGGCGGAATAGATATCGGTCGAGTGTCTGGTGCCAAATCAATGCAAAACTCAATCTCCCTCTCAGGAGGGATACCCGGAAGCTCGTCTGGGAAAACGTCTGGAAACTCTCTAACCACCGGAACTGACTGAAGGTCCGGCATCTCAGCCTCAGTATCGAATACCCGAACCAAATGGTAAATATACCCTTTCCGTACCATCTTCCTAGCCTTGAGGTACGAAATAAACCTACCCCTCGGCGATGCAGTACTCCCCTTCCACTCGATAACCGGCTCACCAGGAAACCGGAACCGAACTAACCTCTCTCTGCAGTCTACATTGGCATAGCAAGACGATAGCCAATCCATACCCATAATCACATCGAAGTCTGTCATGTCCAACTCTATCAAGTCAGCTAGAGTCTGACGACCATCTATAGTCACTGGGCAAGCCTTATATACCCGCCGCCTAACACCGGCACCTACGGCGTAGCCACCTCAAAGGATTCTATGGACTCGCTCTATCCCTATTCTACCAAAGAATATGAGGAGATATATAGGGCGGTAGAACTCGGATCTATCAAAGCATAAACATCACAAAGAAGAAACCAATAATGTACTGTGGCGACATCGTGACGCCTCACGGTCTGGCGGTGGACATAGCATAAATGCGGTTCGAGGACCGCTGAATCGAACCTCTACCACGACCGCGCGGCTCGTCTGCGTGAATACCACGCCTCGGCGACGCCATCGACGATGAAGATCCACCATCGACCGCTTCGGTTGAGCCATCATATTCCCGCCACTGCGGACGGACAATCTCTCTCAAATGGCCTGCCGCCGCAAGAATAACAAGCTCGGAGGAACACGACACCCCCATAATGGCAATCACCACATCGACCACACCGAGGCATAGGTGGCCTCATCTCGACGGAACTCGTCCTCCGAAACCCAAGCTCGAACCCCGCCCCGCCCCGAATACTCAGACGTCCGAAGATGGTGGAGGAGTGCTCAATCGGCCGTGGTGCAACCACGTTCCGCCGAGGCCGTTTACCCCGAAAACTACCGAGGACTCGCTGTCCCGCCTCTTCTCGCGATACTGCCGATCCGCCGCGTTCTCACACCGAGGGCATGTGCTGCACGCGGGCAATGTCCATGCCCGGTGAAGAGCCACCCCAGAGAAACTCTCTGCCAAGTCATCATCGAGTACTGTGAAATATCGGTGCACACTGTCCTCCATGTCTGCTACCAATTCGTGCACATACCTAGCCAATGAGTCAAAATCCACGTTGTATTCCCGGACCGTCCTCCCATTCTCGCTCTCGTCAAAAATCTATCGGCCCGAGCCCTTCTCATCTGCGGAGGCAAGAAATGGCTAAGGAATGCCTCTGAGAACTCGTCCCAAACGGCTGGAAGCGCATGCTCCCTCCGGGACAGTCCCCACGAATCGTACCGCCAATCGCCAGTATCCGCGGCCGATGCGAACTCAAGACCATCGACTCGATCTCAAGCCCCGATCACCGCCATGATCCACTGAATCGGATAAACTCTCGAGGATCATCTCGTGTCTCGACCGTAAAACTCTGGTGGGCTACAACTCAAAAATCTCTCGCCTCGAGCTAGCGACTCTGTCTGAACCACAGTGCATGAATCGCTGTCTCCAACCTATCTCCCGTTCGCCACGATCTCGGCGTGAATCGGGCTATCTCTCAGTAGCCCATATCCTCCGCCCGGCCTGGATCGAGGCTCGTATCGCGGTCTCGATGGCCGCCGCCGACTCTTTGGGGTTGGCGGCGTCGTAGAACTTCGCCGTCAAACACCTCGTCTCGTAAGGACTGCTCGTGCCTCGTGACCTTTGCCCTACCGGTAGTTCTCTATCGCTTGCCCTTCGGGCCGCGGTTGCCTTGCGCGAGACATAAGCGATACAGGAAAAATACGTCGGAGGAAATTCAACCTATAACATGCCTCTATTGCACGATCTTAGAGTGAAAGAAGGGAACTAATCATAAATATCCTGCGACCTCCGATTATAGATGTGGTGCGCACAACACACCGATAATCAAGACTCTACTAGATACGGCTCTGTAGACTCTTTCCGAGGATTAATCGCTCGATACCACTTTTGTCACGACCAACCGGACCGTGACCGGTGCCTTAACCCGGCACCCTAGTGACACAACATCGAGAAAACCACGGAATATAAACTCAATATAAACAACCATTACGATATAGAATAGTCTAGCCCAAAATGGCTAACCTAAAAGTACATAAACCGAATAGCTACATCCTTAACAAACCAAGTTCGACAAGACTACAGCCTCTAAGAATGAATAACACTATGACGGACAGGGGCCCCGTCATGCCCCTGAATGTACAAAATATCAACGATTCGTGGAGAACCATACCAAAAGTCGAGCCTCCAAGAAATGGAGCTCGACACTGAGTACAAGATCCTAGGAACGAGGATCTACCACCTGCTTTCCCTTACCTGCGGCATGAACGCAGCCCCCGAGGAAGGGGGTCAGTACACAACGTACCAAGTATGTAAAACTGGAAAATACTGTAGTAATATCATAAGTCCAAAAATGTACTGAAGTTATAGATAAAATCAAATTATGTTGCACTGTGCCTTACTAATAATGAGAGTAACAAGTATAAGTTTTATAGCATAAAAATAGGAGGCTCACGATCAAAGCAGGACCACCCGCCCGTAGTATCATTAAGCAATCCTACTCCTGGGACTATTTCACCCGCATAGGTCCTGTGGACCCGCATGAGGTCATCCGCCTCGTCATAGGACTATTTCACCCGCATGGATCCTGTGGATCCGCATGAGTACCATCGCGTACTCGCATGGGACTATTTCACCCGCATGGATCCTATGGTCCAGATCCGCATGAGTACAAGCGCCGCACTCGCATCATGGGTAGCAAATCCATGGCATAAATAATAACCCGGGGTTTACCCGTAACAATATAAACATATATAACATAGCTCATCCGGCTAATAAAACATAACATAAGCACTACCGGCCTATCACATCACAACATAAGCACTACCGGCCTATCGTAACTCAAGCAAGTTAAGAATCACCTAACTTCTTATTAATAGTATTAATACATCCTCTCATTTTAGTATACCTAAGGCACGATCATGTCTTTTAGTAAAAATCCGGGAATTTAACCCAAGTATCATGTACCTCTAACCTTTTAAGAAATAACTCTTTTTATACAAAATTTCCAAGATACTAATCACCATAGCATCAAGTTACAATTCCTTTTCAAAACAAGTCACATTACCTTTTAAAACTATCTCAAGCTTCTAAATTAAGTGACTTCATTTCTTAGAAACCGTAGGCAATTCATGCCTTAGAACCATTTTCCTTCCACAAGTTCAAATCATCAAAACCTTTCTCCATTAAACTTTCACAAGCTAATATAACCAACTCCCATAAAGCCGTTATATTAGAGTTAAACAATAGTAAAACACATTCCCTTAAGTCCAAGGGGATTTTTATACTTTTCTTTTAAAACGAAGCAAGTATCAAATACTTATAACAAACGAAGATTTCCAAATCTCAGACGTCTACCGCACTACATAGGTACAACTAATCATGCTCAAGAGATAGGAAAGCTCCACATACCTCTTCGGTCAATCCACAAGCTAAGTCCAATTTACCGCACGTAGTATGTCAACCTAAAATGACCACAATACGTTTATCAAGCTCTAATTACAAATGCAGAATTTCCAAGTTAAAGTCACCAATTTCCTACGGAAAATTGGGCAGCGTTTCCTTTGTTTCTACATACATTGCCACCTTTTCCAAGGTCGATTTTTAATGCTCAAATGCCATGTTTAAGGCTCAACAACCAACCAACACCAAGGGGATTACACACCTAAACTTTGGTGTGTAAAATTCAGCCCCACAAGTTACAACAACTAACCCAACAAGTCTAATGTAGTATTTAGGCAACAACACGCTCATAATATCCCCCTAACCAATTCTTTCATAATCAACCCCATTTCTTACATGCAACTACTCTAAGTGCATTTTTCCAACTACAAGTTCTTCCTATTAAACATGCAACACCCCATACCAACTACAAGAGAAGAAATGTTACCTTAAGTTTTTGCCAAACTTATTCCAACACCTTGCTAGCCTTTTCTCCAAGAACACCACCACAATAGTCTTCACAAGCTTGTAATAACCTTTCCTTCCTATTACACTTTTCAGATTTTTCCCTTAGGCTAGAATTCCTCTTGGAATTTAGAGAGAAGGATGAGCTTTTTAACTTAGAGAGAGATGGAGTGTAGAGATGAAATGTTGAAAGAAATGACCAAGTCTTGGTCAATATAATGCATGTAGCAGAAATCAGATGGGGGGGGGGACACTTGTCACCCTCCCATGGTCTCTTTTAAAACAAAAATCAGACTTTCTAAGTTTTTCGCCCAAATTTCCCATGCCTCGCTTCCCGCGGCCGCGCGCAATCCCTGCGGACCTCGGATCTTTCGGCCATGTCTCGCTTTCCCAGCCGCGGCGCTGGAACTTCAGCGCCTCACCGCACTTCCCGCTGGCGCCATGCGCCCCGCTCCGCGCCGCGCGGCCTGAGGCCCTGAACGTGTTTTCTCTAATTTCTCGCACGGCCCGAACCACGGGGTATAACAGAAACCTCGGTCTTGAACTTGGGGAATTGGTCACCATCTCCTTGTTGTAGACTCGGTCAGTAAAACCCTCGTGTCTCTATCCTTGGGCTCATCTACCACACTCCACTTAAACTATATCGATCGATCTGACACTTAACCAAATCAACAATATTTCACTTGAGCTTGCATTTGAAACCCGTGTTCAACCCTCACCCAATCCACTATATACTGACCACCCTTACCTCCCACAGAACCTCACAAATATCCATCCCAATGTTTGACAACCGAAACCACACGTACACCACCGTCCGAAAATGACAACCTCAAACAGTCCACTTAAATAACCTTCATCAGAACCTTACTGTTACAGTTCATTTACGAGGCTGTGACACCACCCAACCCCCAAGTACCGACCACCAACACCACCATCAACCTTACCAGAACACTCCCACAAAATTCCTTGAGCCGAATCCATCCACAACTACTCGTTCAACCTCGACAACCTTACACTGTTCACCCACCCTAGAAATGTAGAACCTCACTATTTCAGGTTTTATTACATGGCCTTTCCACCATCTACTCATGGAACCCCGACCAACATAATATCCCTCAACACACCCTCAACGACCCCACAAAGTTTCTAAGCCTGACTCCTTACCAAACTACCAAAAACAATCCCAAAAAATTACCTACCCGGCAGTAACACCTAACCCGAGAACCCCTATTTCATATCCATTATGGGGTCAACTATGATAAGTTAACAGTATGGATGGGTCGTTATCATGCCGCCGGATGAAGTAATATAACCCATAGATGGTTGTACAAACTTGGTAAGCCAAATGTCTTACCTCAATCTATCCAAATATGGTCTGAGCCTCCGAGGGCCATAGCGATAAAATGTTTGTTTTGTTCGTTTTTTTCTTTCGTCGTGGCATGCAGAATTTTTATACCCTTGCCACCTATATCCATGAACAAATAAGTGAAGATGAATATGAATGGTTATGTGTAGCAACGAGAGTCTTTGAACCCTTGAAGAGAAGGATTTTTGAAGCCCCGATGCGAACTATGCCATGTCGTGAAAGGCCATTAGGGAGCAAACGTGAAACTAATGTGAGTGCCTTATTTTTCTCAATATTGAATAGTGTATGTCACCATTATCCTAACTATGGCAAGACATTGTATCTTATAGGATTCATGGCACAACACGGGCAACATTTGAAGTCAACGCCGTTTGGCTTATATTCAGATCCTTATTTGGCAAATATCAAGGAAGACGCCTATAAGATAAAACTCCCTGACTTATCTAATGGTGGAAGTAAGGGATAAACACTTGTGGTTGAAAGATTATTACCACATTTAAACAGTGCGAATATGAGGGAAAATTCCTTCAGAAAAGGGAATTTCTTATGGATTTCACTCTGGTTCATGACTGGATGTATAATTTCACACTTTTTTATTATTGTTTATCATTTAAGTCTTCTTGATTCAAGAAATCCCGCAGACTTGAACTCTCAAACTAAGACGAAAGATGTTTTGCTATGAGTGCCAACAATGGCATGTCATTCTACACTTAGATGCCTAACATGGCATGGAAAATTGAGTTGGAGTTGTGATGTGATGCTCTAAGAAGTATTGTATTTTTGGCCTTCTTGTTTGGTCTTGGACGAGACCATGTACTTCTTTTAGCTTATCTTTATTTACTAACTTAGTTATTCTCTTAGGACATAGTATGCCATGTAATAATATTATGACACAATTAATAAGCCATAAAAATGACTAGGCCGAGAGATCACAATGGCAAGGACACGAGACATCTAGAAGATGTAGCTTTCAAGGAACAATTTATGAACTATCAAGTTCATGAATTGGATATATTGAAGACTTAAAGGTCGTCCAAAGTAAGAGAAAGAGTTGGCCAAAATGGTTCATCAAACAAGTGCAAGGAATGAAAGCTTCTAAACACATTATAAGAAGATGAGCTTGTTGGAAGAATCAATTTCGTGCATTCTTCCACTTGGAATCCATAAAGAGATGTGAAAGAGATTAAGTTCACTCTTGTCTCCAAGTAAATACCTTTCCCATTGCCTTTGTTTGGACAAAACATTCTTGGTCACCAATTAAACCCAAACCCGTCCACACTTGGCTGAAAGTGAACTTGTAGTTTGTGTCTCTTGATTTGTCTTCTAGAATGGTCCATTATCTACTAAAATATGACCTTTAGGACTTGTAAATATGCAAAGAGTTTGAAG
The DNA here is from genome assembly GCA_029844215.1 of Przewalskia tangutica. Lineage (NCBI taxonomy): Eukaryota > Viridiplantae > Streptophyta > Magnoliopsida > Solanales > Solanaceae > Przewalskia > Przewalskia tangutica. Next base: position 51,508,523 of record CM056724.1, read on the forward strand.
ACATATAAAAGTTGTTTTTTTCTCAAAAGCTAAGTTATTCAACTTGTGAGTTGTTTATCTTAGTTGGTTCTTGTGTGAGCCAAACCCCTTAGTGCAAGTTGAAGCTAGGACTGTGTGACCTAGTTAAACTCAAGCTAAGGCTTCCCTTCGGTGTAAGTCTTGATTAGGACAGTGTGACCTAATCAATACCCAATCTTGAGGAACCCCCTTAGTGGGACGCGAATGTTGGAACTGTGTGGACCAACCTAGCATAAGCTTCATGTTACTAAAAGATCTTCCGACCACCATCACTTGGATTTTTCACAGGCTTGTACATAGAAACCCCGGTCTTGACCTTAGGGAATTGGTCACTTTTGAGTCTATTTCATATACTCTTTTGAGATCTTTTTTAGTTAGTATTTTCCTCTTTTCGTTTGTGTTTAGTATAGTATTATGGTTGTTTGTCTTTCTTTTGAGTTACATCGGTCCTAAAGGAGGAAATACATAATTGAGGATGAAATGAGCTTAATTGAAATAAAATTGCACAAGCAAAGCCCAAGAAATGAAGCCTAAGAAGTCCCGAGAAGAATAGAAGAAAATAAGACGAAATCGGGAAATTCTCGTCGACAGCGCCATAGCGCCAGAATGCAGGGCCACGCCGCTGGAAGTTCAGAGAGCTGCAGTAGTTTCGGCGCCATGGCGCCAGAATGCAGGGCCACGACGCCGACGCACATTTTTCAGAATTTGGGCCAAATTTCAGAAGGTTAAAAGGGTCTGAAGTGAGGTTTTTATCAGATATAAAATCCTGAAACCCTATCATTATTAGGATCATACTTTGGAGAGGACATTTGGAGGCAAAGCAAGGAGTCAAGACACAATTGGAGACTCTTATTCAAGTTTTTTTTCTTTCCCTTATTTTTATTTCAGTTTATGTTGAATTTTGTATTAGTTTTAGCATGACAATGTCTAGGAGCTAATCTCTTTATTAGGGTTTTCCGTCGAATCGCTTGAAACTTTTTCATACAGTTAATACATAGTTATTGATTTTTTCTTCAGCTTTATTAATATCTATTCAATATTTTATTGATTGCTTGATAATTAACTGACCATTAATTGTCATCATTTATATGATTTCGAATCAAAAGTCTTAAAGGTGAGATTTGAATATGTTGTAGTTGTCTAGACATAGGTTAAATCATGGACGAAAGTACCCCGATACTTGTGTAGTGTTTAAGGTTATTGTTCTTAATCCTCCTGTGTGCTAAAATCTATCATAGAAATCTATCTCAAAAAAATTACGGTTACCAAATAGATACCATAGATTAGATATTCGGTACTTGACAAACCAGTCTCAGAGGATGATAACTCGGTCTTACAGATCTTTATTACTTGAATGATACGTATACTTGCGTAATCATAGGGAAATATCGCACCAAGTTTTGACGTCATTATCGGGGACATGCGTACTATCAATATCGAATTATCTAGTCTTATTTCTAATTTGGTTTATATTTTTTGTCTTTTTATTATTTTTATTTTAATAACAGTTTTGCTTTGATATGTTTGCTTGTTTTTGATCAATTTCAGCAACATAGTTTATGTGAATTAGGAGAGGAGCATACACTCCTATCCCTCTGAACCCTGAGATTGAAAGATTTTACAGATAGATCAGGAAAGACAAGAGAATTGTTGATTCTTTAGCATTGGAAAATCAGCAAAACAACAACGTGGGGAATGATGAGTTACCGGCTGTGATGAGACAAGTCCCGCATCCTGCAGAAATGAGCTTAAGAGACTATGTGTTGCCAACAATTACAGAGGTGAAGACTTGCATCAGGCTTCCAGTTGTGGAAGCTAATAATTTTGAAATCAAACCAGCGATCTTGCACATTGATCAAGGTTCAGTTCAGTTTGGGGGTTTACCGACTGAAGATCTCCATATGCATTTGGTAATTTTTTTGGAACTGTGTGCAATATTTAAATACAATGGCGTTACTGATGAAGCCATTCGATTGAGGCTCTTCCCATTCTCACTCAGGGATAGAGCAAAGAGCTGGTTGAACACATTGCAGGCGAACTCCATTACCATATGGAAAGACTTGGCTCAAAAGTTTTTTGCCAAGTTTTTTCCCCAAGCTAACGCATCAAAGCTCAAAGGAGAGCTTAATAATTTTTATTAGTTGGAGGGAGAATCATTGTACGATGCATGGGAGCGGTATAAAGATTTGTAAAGGAAGTGCCCGCATCATGGGATTGAAAAGTGGATGTTGGTCCACATTTTCTACAATGGGTTGTGTGGTGCAACTCACACCATTATTGATGCTGCTGCAGGAGGAACATTCATGATGAAGAGTGCCAAAGAGGCACATGATTTGCTAGAAAACATATCCACCAACAACCATCAGTGTTCAGATGATAGAGCAACGAACAACAGAAAAGTGGCTGGGGTTCATGAGTTAGATGTTATCAATGCATTGACTGCTCAAGTTGCCATTGTGACAAAGTAGTTGCAGCAGGTTACGATGCCCGTTAATGCAGTTCAGACACCAGTGAGTTGTGAGATTTGTGGGGGTCCCTATACTTTTGATAAGTGCGCAGCGGAGGACCAAACAATCTGCCTATGGAAAAAGTTCAAGCTGTGGAAATTTTTTAGCGTCCATACAACAACTCATTCTCCAATACATACAATCAAGGTTGGAGAAATCATCTAAATTTTTCATGGCGGAATGACCAAGGGCAGTAACCTCAGTTTCAGGAGCTATTTGAACAGACCAATCCAGCTCCCCGGGGACAAATTCAGCAACAGCAACCCACGACACCAGTATCACAAGAGAAGCCAGATGACATGAGATCAACACTGTTGACCCTAGCCAACTCCCAGACATAATTAACCAACTCCCAGACACAATTCCTGACAGAGACCAAGTCATTCATGACAGAGACTAAAACCTCACTTTCAACCCTGGCCAACTCCCAGGCGCAGTTCATGTCAGAAATAAGATCCTTTATTAGGAACTTGGAAACTCAAATAGGGCAGTTAGCAGAGAAATTAAATGACAAACCTCAGGGGAATATCCCTAGCAACACAGACCCAAGAGAGCAGTGTCAGGAAATCATCCTAAAAAGTGGTAAACAGTTAGAGCAGGTTGCACCCCAACCACTGATTGATAAGGAGAAGGAGTTGGAGAAGATATTTGATGCAGAGAAAGAGGGGGTTACTGATGACCACCCTATTTTAGAGAAGGCTCCACAAGCAGTCATGAGTGAATATACAGACATAATTCCTTTCCCTCAAAGACTTTAGAAGAAGTCCCTGGATAAACAATTTTCCAAGTTTTTGGAGGTCTTCAAAAAGCTGCACATCAATATCCCATTCATTGAAGCTTTGGAGCAAATGCCAGCATATGTCAAATTCATGAAGGATATCCTCTTTAAAAAGAGGAAGCTGGCAGACTATGAGACTGGTGCTGACATAGGAGTTCAGTGCTATCCTGCAAAAGAAACTTCATCCGACGTTGAAAGATCCAGGAAGTTTCCCTTACCTTGCACTATAGGGAAGGTGACATGCAAGAAGGACCTGTGTGATTTGGGGGCAAGTGTCAACCTTATGCCCCTCTCTGTATTCAGAAGACTTGGAGTAGGCGAAGCTAAGCCTACGACAGTGATCGTGCAACTAGCAGATCGCTCAGTAAAACATCCACATGGTATAATCGAAGATATGCTAGTGAAAGTGGGTAAGTTCATATTTCCTGCTGATTTCCTCATCCTAGACATGGAAGAAGATGAAAATATGTCCCTCATCCTTGGGAGACCATTTCTAGCCACATGGAGGGCACTTATTGATGTTTATAAAGGAGAGTTAAAGCTCCGAGTCCAAGATGGGGAGATGAATGGTGTCTCTGAGAAAAGTCTCACAAGTACTGATGCTCGTGGGTAACATTAAAGCAGCGTGAAGAACTTGATGGTAATACTTCTGAACCAGCAAATGATGAAAAATGAATGAACTAATCTGACATTAGCCTTGTGAAGAAGAAAAGGAGAAGGAGGAAGAGAATGGTGCTGAAATGGATATGCGGAAGGGATAATCTACCCCCTTGAGTAAGTGTGAAAATTGCGTCCGGCTAAATGACGTTAAAGACAGCGCTACTTGGGAGGCAACCCAATGTTTCTAGTTATGTTATTTCAATTTTTGTTTTAGTTATTTTATCTTGTCTTGAACAGTCTCACGGTCTTAGTTTCTTGTCATATGTTTTTGGATGACAGGTGGACTGGAAGCTGACCCCAAGTGGAAAAAGAGACAAAATGCTAAAAAAGGGAAAAATTGGCTGCAGCGCCGTGGCGCCAACATGCAGGGCCGCGACGCCATAACTTCAGAGAATCCCGATCGCCGATGAAATTTCCAGAATTTCCTCCCTTAAGTCCTCGGTTATGACCGTTGTTTTGTGTCTGTAAGTTGTCCCTTTAATTTTTAGTCCTTACACATTGGGGACAATGTGTCAATCAAATTTGGGGGGATCTTATTTTGTTTTGTTGTTTGTTTGAGACTTTTTGTTGTCTTTTTGGATGTTTTACGTGTTTGTGAGTCATAATTTTTTTTATGGATCAAACATGTTGTAGTTGCTAAAGATATTGAGTGAATAAAGTGGGATAATGTAGTGGAATTAAAAGAAAAAAATCTGTGTGCTTAAGTGAGATATGCCAAAAGTTCATGACATCTAATTAATTGAGATATTTGTGCTTAGCCTATCTGTGTCAATTATGGAAAGGAAGGTTGAAAATGTATAGAAAATTTGTTTGCTTGTTATTTGAGGCGAAATAGTTAATTTATACATGTTTAGGAAAATGATTCAGACATTCTTTGATAACCCTTCTTACCGTTCATTACCAACCCTGAAATAAATTGTATCACTAGTCAGCCCCTTTGAGCCTAAACAATATCTTTGTTTGACACCCTATGAGTCTCTTGTTGTGCCAAAAGTAATAATGGAAAGTTCCTGGGATGAAAAGTGATGAAAAAACAATAAAAAGAGAGTAATGTTTTGATGCACCCCAATGAAAAATATGCGAAAGCCTAAGTTCGGGTGTGCCTGTTGTTTATAATATGTCTCATTCTCTCAAAAGAAAATAGGGGAGATAAATAGGTATTAGACTGAAAAGAAAGTCAAAAAGAAGGAAAAATGAGTTGAATGAAAAATGTTTATGGTATGTAATTGAGCCTAAGTGCCTACTTTTACCTACCCTTGCCTAAGCGTACATTACAACTCTTGAATTTCCTGATGATCGCTAATGTGTATGTCTATGATTAGTGGAGAATAACAAGTAAACAGATCTATAGAATTTTTGAAAAGATAGAATGAAATTGACATGCATAGGTTAGGTGTTTGTATGTCCAGATATTTTGATCTAAGTGAATTTGCTAAATATCTAAGTTGAAATTCTAGATTTCTAAATATTCATGCTATGTAAGTTCTAACATATTGTCACGACCGACCCCGGGACCGCGACTGGTGCCCTACCTGGGCACCCTTACAGGTAAACATCAGAGAAAATCAGCGGAACATACATGAAACTTATAAATAAAACATCGGAATTAATGCAACAGGTTAGCCGATAGGGCTACCTTCCTAAACATATATATGTAAATACAACCGAAGCAGTTGCCTCCTTTCTTTTACAAACTGACCCACAATATGTGACTACAGACCTCTAAGAGTTTTAACATAACCACTGTGGCGGGACAAGGCCCCGCCGTACCCCTGAATATACATAGCCATGACAACTCCGGAACATTGGAGCCATCTCAAAATGCTGAACCAGGATCCTAAGCTCGCGGATCCATAATCGTACCTAAACTGCGGACATTTAACGCACTTCGAAAGCGGGTCGATAACAAAATTTAATATGGAATGTAAAATAAAGTACAAGAAATGATCATAATCAGATAAAAGAATGACAGAGCAAGTATAAAAAGTGCATACCGGATCCTGCCGTGTCATTACCACTTATGAACTTAATTTCATATCATTATCTTTTCCCATTTTTCCATAAGAGTATAGTCAAATTCTTACGTACATACTTAAGAAAACTCATCAAGTTCATAAAAATATAACTCATGATCTTGCATAACCTAACCCGCCCTTTATGGAGGAACGCCTATACTGTCGGCCCAATCTGGGACGCGATAGAGTCACATAAGTCTGCCCATAAAGGTATACTGCATAACAACAGGAGGCTCATGATCATGGCAGGGTCCCTCGCCCGTAGTATCAATAAGCAATCCTACTCCCGACTATTTCACCCGTGATAGTCCCGTGGACCCGCATTGAGGTATTCTCGCATAGTCAGACTACCGCACGGGACTATTTCACCCGCATAAGCCCATAAGGACTCGCATGAGGTATTCCTCGCATCATGGGTAGCAAATCCACTAATGTGTGGTATAACGTCTTGGGGTTTACCTCATTTATACTCTTACCCTGAAGAAGGTGGTATAACGTCTTGGGGGTTTACCCCTCATTTATACTCTTACCCTAACTCAACCGGCCATCATACATAACATAAGCCCTATCGGCTTATCATACGTAACATAAGCACTACCGACTTATCATACATAACTTAAGCACCACCGGCTTATCATACATAACATAAGCACCACCGGCTTATCATACATTACATAAGCAAGTTAAGAAATCCCCTAACTTCTTATTAGCTTGTTCATAAACACTCATTTTGTTTACTAAAGGCACTAACATGTCATTATAAAATCCGGGAATTTAACCCAACGTACTACGTGCCTCTACTCCTTTAAAATGATTCTCTTTCAAATAAAACTTCCAAGATACTAATAACCGTAGTATCAAGTCATATCTACTTTTCACGACAAGTCACAATACTTTTTAGAAATACATTTATCGGCTTCTAAATCAAGTGACTTCTTTCTTTAAAACTTTAAGCAATTGGTACCTTTAAAACAATTTGCCCTTCTTTATTTCAAATCATTTCTTTGCTTACATTACTGAAGAAAACCATTCTTTTAATCTTCCATAAAGTTGTTATAACCAACTTCCCATAAAGCCGTTATAACTCTTTATGTCTTAGACAAATTCATTCCTTTTATGACCAAGAAACTTATACTTTCAATTCAAATCACATAGCTTTCAAAATACTTCAAGTCTCTTATCTTTTAAGAAAACAAGTTTCTTAACTTTAGAAAGGCAAGAAATCAATACTTTCCAAATCAAGTATTCTATACTTTTAAATCAATTCATTTCTTCCTTTAAGAATCGAGTCTCATAACTTGAAAAAAATAAAGTCCCTTAACCTTTTAACAATTGAGGTCCATAGTCTTAAAACTTCATACGTAAATCCTTATAAATTAAGTAACATATACTTGGTGCGTTGTGAATAAGTTATACTTATTTATAACTATCTTAATCAAGTAGCCATGATCTAGAAAATGTAATACAATTTTGTCTTATCTTAGCTTCTATGCAGATGGAGAATTCTACTTGTTTTAACATAATTAATTGTCATTACATTTCCCTTTATTAACGCTGCAATGTCTTGTTCGATACTTATTCTCATTCGTGCCGTAAATTAGCCAAGTCAACTTGGCTCCAAATACCCCCTAACGACTCTTACCAACATCCCCCATAAGACTTGGTAAGAACTTAGGATAACTTAGACATAACCTTTACGTAGAGTAAATCAACATACATACCTCTTAACTTCTAAGAGTAGAAGGAATCATGAAATAGTACTACATGTATATTACATACATAGAATCATGTCAAAAGAAGGAAGAGGTTCACATACCTCGCGACGATTGTCGACAAGTAGCAAAATGCTCCAAAGTACATCAACCTTGAGCTACTCCATTCTTCAAGTAGGATACGCTATACTTAGTACTTCAACCTATCATGGTCACAATACGTCCATTAACCTCTTACTTCAAACGTAGAATATTCTAAGTGCTAAGTCGCCAAATTCTACAAAAAATCGGACAGCACTTCCTTTGTTTTTACTTACTTTGCCACCTTTTTCAAGGCCGAATACAATAACCAAACAGCCCCAATTGGCTCACAATTTCTATAAGGTACTCCAATACAAATTAAAACTAAATGCCCCAATTGGCTCACAATTTAGAAAGTAGTCCAATACAAATGAAAAACAAACTAAAAGTCCAAATTCGGCCACCTTGAGTTCAACCTTACCAATTCTTATCAAATTTCCATTTCAATCCAAATTGGTAGCATAACACGATATCAAGTCGTATTTGATTATAATAACCATAATCTTTAAGTAAGTAACATGCGACGATTTTAGTAACGACTAAATTGTAATCCAACTTAACATGGCTTACATACATTTCGAATTTTCCAAGGCTACAATCAATCCATAATCCTTATAAACTTCAACACATATACTACATACTAGCAACATGTAAAGCTAACAACAAAATAAATAATCTTGTAACACTTTCAAAGAACAAGATTATACCTCGACGATTCTTAATCCAAATTCCAATCCGAAGTCGCTCCTTAGTAGTTTAGAACCTCTCCAAGACACTTCAATCCGCTTGTTGAGACCCTTAGAACAACACCAACAATTATCCTTCAAATCCCCAAACAAAACCTAGAAAGACCATTAGGTTTTCACTTTGCGACTAACCCGAAAACTCTCTTTTTCCGGGATTTTTCTATTGAGATATGCTTACACTACCCTCAAGAACCTTGGTTTAAAGTGTGGAGTTGAATGGACAAGGAACAAATTTTTTCTTCTCCCTTAGTATGTGAACCCGTGAGCCTCCTCTTGAGCTCTCAAATTTTTCATGAAATTTTCTAAGTGTTGGACACACTCTTGCTACTAGTAGTGTTATATAGCACATTGGAGGGTTAAGATAGGAACAATTGGGTGGCTAGGATAAGGTTTTAGCAAAAATCAAGCTAGTGGTCCCATTGACTTAAGTCAAACATGTCAAGCTTGCTACTTGCAAGACTTAGTCATCCAAGACTATGGTCAATGACCATTTTGGCCATGCCTATATCGTCCAAGGCATCTCAAGGGGGGGTGACACGTGTCGTCCTCCCATTCGTCACAATAATACGTTTTCCGACAAATTCCAATATTTCCGATAACTTTTTTTTTTTTACAAGTCTCAAATCTTAAAACTGTGAGTTCTTACGTACGTTCTTACATCATGTCCTGTAAATACGGGGTGTAACACATATTATCTCAGTTTTTATCTATGATTGTGAGGCAGCACTCTATAGTTACTTGATCCATTTCATAGAGTTTTTTATTTGATTTTTGTTTTTGTTTTTGTTTAGTGTTTTACTCGTGTGCGAGTAAAGTGTAAGTATGGTGGTGTTTGTTGAGTCAATTTCATATACTCTTTTGAGATCCTTTTTAGTTAGTATTTTCCTATTTTTATTTGTGTTTAGTATAGTATTAGGGTTGTTTGTCTTTTTTTGAGTCACAGTGGTCCTAAAGGAGGAAATACATAATTGAGGATGAAATGAGCTTAATTGAAATGAAATTGCACAAGCAAAGCCCAAGAAATGAAGCCTAAGAAGTCTCGAGAAGAATAGAAGAAAATCAGACGAAATTTGGAAATTCTCGTCGACAGCGCCGTGGCGCCAGAATGCAGGTCCACGACGATGGAAGTTGAGAGAGCTGCAGTAGTTTCGGTGCCATGGCGCCATAATGCAGGGCCATAGCGCCGATGCATATTTTTCAGAATCTGGACCACATTTCAAAAGGGTAAAAGGGTCCGAAGTGAGGTTTTTATCAAATTTAAAACCCTGAAACCCTGTCATTATTAGGATCATACTTTGGAGAGGACTTTTGGATGCAAAGAAAGGAGGAAAGACACAATTGGAGACTCTTGTTCAAGTTCTTTTTCTTTCCCTTATTGTTGGATTTTGTATAAGTTTTAGCATGACAATGTCTAGGAGCTAATCTCTTTATTAGAGTTTTCCGTCGAATCGCTTGAATCTTTTTCATACAATTAATGCATAGTTATTGATTTCTTCTTCAGCTTTATTAGCTTGATAATTAACAGGCCATTAATTGTTATCACTTATATGATTTCGAATCAAAAGTCTGAAATGTGAGATTTGAATATGTTGTAGTTGTCTAGACATAAGTTAAAAGATGAAAGTACCACGATACTTGACAAACTAGTCTCTGAGGACGATAACTCGATCTTACAGCTCTTTATTACTTGAACGAAATGTACACTTGCGTAAGCATAGAAAAATATCGCAACAAGTTTTGGCGTCGTTGCTGGGGACAAGCGTACTATCAATATCGAATTATCTAGTCTTATTTTTAATTTGGTTTTTATTTCCTGTCTTTTTATTATTTTTATTTTTAGAACAGTTTTGCTTTGATATGTTTTCCTATTTTTGATCGATTTCAGGAACATAGTGTATGCGAAGTAGGATAGGAGCAGACACTCCTATCCCTCTGAACCCTGATTTTGAAAGATTGTGCAGACAGAACAGGAAATACAAGAGAATTGCAGATTCTTTAGCAATGGAAAATCAACAAAACAACAATGAGGGGAATGATGAGTTTACCGGCTGTGATGAGACAAGTCCTGCATCCTGCAGAAATGATCTTAAGGGACTATGTGTTGCCAATAATTACAGTGGTGCAGACTTGCATCTGACTTCCAGCTGTGGAAGCTAATAATTTTGAAATCAAAACCAGCGATCTTGCACATGGTTCAAAGTTCAGATCAGTTTGGGGGTTTACCGTCTGAAGATCCCCATATGCATTTGACAAATTTTTTGGAAATGTGTGCAATATTTAAATACAATGGTGTTACTGATGATGTCATTCGATTGAGGCTTTTCCCATTCTCACTCAGGGATATAGCAAAGAGCTAGTTGAACTCATTGCAGGCGAACTCCATTACCACATAGCAAGACTTGACTCAAAAGTTTTTTGAGAAGTTCTTTCCCCCAGCTAAGGCAGCAGAGCTCAGATGAGATCTTAATAATTTTTATCAGCTGGAGGGAGAATCATTGTACGATGCATGGGAACGATTTAAAGATTTGCAGAGGAAGTGCTCGTATCATGGGATTGAAAGGTGGATGTTGGTCCACATCTTCTACAATGGGCTGTGTGGTGCTACTCAGATCATTATTGATGCTGCTGCATGAGGAACGTTAATGAGGAAGAGTGCCAATGAGACACATGATTTGCTAGAAAATATGGCCTCCAACAACCATCAGTGGTCAGATGATAGAGCAAAGAACAACAAAAAAGTGGTTGGGGTTCATGAGTTAGATGTTATCACTGCATTGACTGCTCAGGTTGCCACTTTGACAAAGTAGTTACAGCAGGTTACTATGCCCGTTAGTGCAGTTCAGACACCAGTGAGTTGTGAGATTTGTGGGGGTCCCCATACTTTTGATAGGTGCGCAGTAGTGGACCAAACAATGTGCCTATGGAGCAAGTTCAAGATGTGGGAAAGTTTCAACGTCCTTACAACAACTCATTCTCCAATACATAATATCATGGGTGGAGAAATCATCCATATTTTTCATGGAGGAATGACCAAGGGCAGCAACCTCCATTTCAGGAGCTATTTCAATATACCAATCCAACTCCTCAAGGACAAATTCAGCAACATCAGCACATGCCACCAACTCCATAAGAGAAGTCAGATGACACGAGAGCAGCACTATTGACCCTGGCCAAATCCCAGACACAATTAACCAACTCCCAGACACAATTCATGACATAGACCAAGTCATTCATGACAGAGACCAAAACCTCACTTTCAACCCTGGCCAACTCCCAGATGAAGTTCATGGCAGAAACAAGATCCTTTATTAGGAACTTGGAAACCCAAATGGGACAGTTAACAGAGAAATTAAATGACAGACCTCAAGGGAATCTCCCTAGAAACACAGTGATGACCCAAGAGAGCAGTGTCAGGCAATCATCCTGAGAAGTGGTAAACAGTTAAAGCAGGTTGCACCCAAACCACTGATTGATAAAGAGAAGGAGTTGGAGAAGACAGTTGATGCAGAGTAAGAGGGGGTTACTGATGACCGCCCTATTTTAGAGAAGGCTCCGCCAGTAGTCATGAGGGAATATACATACATAATTCCTTTCCCTCAGAGACTTCAAAAAGTTTCACATCAATATCCCGTTCATTGATGTTCTGGAGCAAATGCCAGCATATGTCAAATTCATGAAGGATATCCTCTTTAAAAAGAGGAAGCTGGCAGACTATGAGATAGTGGTGCTGACAGAGGAGTGCAGTTTTATCCTGCAGAAGAAACATCCTCCGAAGTTGAAATATCCAGGAAGTTTCACCTTACCTTGCACTATAGAGAATGTGACATGCAAGCAACCCCTGTGTGATTTGGGGGCAATTGTCAACCTTATGCCTCTCTATGTGTTTAGAAGGCTTGGAGTAGGCGAAGCTAAGCCTACGACAGTTATATTACAACTAGCAAATCGCTCAGTAAAACATCTACATGGAATAATCGAAGATGTGCTAGCGAAAGTGGGTAAGTTCATCTTTCCTGTTGATTTCCTCATCCTAGACATAGAATAAAATGAAAATATGCCCCTCATCCTTGGGAGACCATTTCTAGCCACATGGAGGGCACTGATTGATGTTGAGAAAGAAGAGTTAAAGCTCTAAGTCCAAGATGAGGAGATTATAATCAAAGTTTTCAAGCCTCCCACTGAACCTCAATTCAATGATAGATGTTTTTCCATTGGAATAGTTGACAAGGGTGTCTTCAAGAAAAGGATGCTCGTGGAGTAATATTAAAGCAATGTGAAGAACTTGATGGTAAGACTTCTGAACCAATAATGATGAAAAATGAATGAACTCTTCTGACCTTAGCCCTGTGAAGAAGAAAAGGAGAAGGAGGAAGAGAATGGTGTTGAAATAGATATACGGAAGGGATACTCTATCCCCTTGAGTAAGTAAGAAAACTGCGTCCGGCTAAATGACGTTAAAGACAGCGCTACTTGGGAGGCAACCCAATATTTTTAGTTATGTTATTTCAATTTTTTTTAGTTGTTTTATCTTGTCTTGAACAGTCGCACGGTCTTGGTTTCTTATCTTATGTTTTTGGATGACAAGTGGACTGGAAGTTGACATTAAGTGAAAAAAGCGACAAAAATGCTGAAAAATGGAAAAATTGGCTGCAGCGCCGTGGCGCTAACATGCATGGCCGCGGCACCATAACTTTAGAGAATCCCGATCGCCGATGAAATTTCCAAAATTTCCTCCCTTAAGTCCTCGGTTATGACCACTGTTTTGTGTCTATAAGTTGTCCCTTTAATTTTTAGTCCTTACACATTGGGGATAATGTGTCATCAAGTTTGGGGGATCTTATTTTGTTTTGTTGTTTTTTTGGTTGTTTTATGTGTTTGTGAGTCATAATTGTTTTTATGGATCAAGCATGTTGTAGTTCCTAAAGATTTTGAGTGGATACTGTAGTGGAATTAAAAGCAAAAATATATGTGCTTAAGTTAGATATGTCAAATATTCATGATATCTAATTAATTGAGATATTTGTGCTTAGCCTATGTGTGTCAATTAGGGAAAGGAAGGTTGAAAATGTCTAGAAAATATGTTTGTTTGTTATTTGAGGCGAAATAGTTAAGATATACATGTTTAGGGGAAATGATTCGGGCATTCTTTCATAGCCCTTGTTACCATTCATTACCTACCCTGAAATAAATTGTATCACTAGTCAGCCCCTTTGAGCCTAAGTAATATCTTTATTTGACACCCTATGAGTCCCTTGTTGTGCCATAAGTAATAATGGAAAGTTCCTGAAATGAAAAGCGTTGAAAAACAATAAAAAGAGATTAAAGTTTTGATGCACCCCAATAAAAATATGCAAAAGCCTAAGTTTGGGAGTGTCTGTTGTTTATAATATATCTCATTCTCTAAAAAGAAAAAGGGGAGATAAATAGGTATTAGACTGAAAAGAAAGTCAAAAAGATGGAAAAATGAGTTGAATGAAAAATGTTTATGGTACGTAATTGAGCCTAAATGCCTACTTTTATCTACCCTTGCCTAATCCTACATTACAACCCTTGAAAGTCCTAATGATCGCTAATGTATATGTCTCTGATTAGTGGAGACTAGCAAGTAAACAGATTTATAGAATTTTTGGAAAGATAGAATGAAATTGACATGCATAGGTTAGATGTTTGTATTTCCAGAGATTTTGATCTAAGTGAATTTGCGAAATATCTAACTTAAAATTCTAGATTGCTAAATATCCATGCTATGTATGTTCTAACATATTATCCCAGTTTTCATCCATGATTGTGAGACAACACTCTATAACTACTTGATCCATTTCATAGAGTTTTTTATTTGATTTTGTTTTTGCTTAGTGTTTTACTCGAGGGCGAGTAAAGTATAAGTATAGGGGTGTTTATTGAGTCTATTTCATATACTCTTTTGAGATCCTTTTTAGTTAGTATTTTCCTCTTTTCGTTTGTGTTTAGTTTAATATTAGGGTTGTTTGTCTTTCTTTTGAGTCACATCGGTCCTAAAGGAGGAAATACATAATTGAGGATGAAATGAGCTTAATTGAAATGAAATTTCACAAGCAAAATCCAAGAAATGAAGCCTAAGAAGTCCCGAGAAGAATAGAAGAAAATCAAACGAAATTTGGAGATTCTCGTCGACAGCGCCATGGTGCCAGAATGCAGGGCCACAGTGCTGGAAGTTCAGAGAGCTGCAGTAGCTTCGGCGCCATGGCGCCAGAATGCAGGGCCACGGCGCCGACACACATTTTTCAGAATCTGGGCCAAATTTCAGAAGGGTAAAAGGGTTCGAAGTGAGGATTTTCTCAGATATAAAACCATGAAACCCTGTCATTATGAGGATCATACTTTAGAGAGGACTTTTGGAGGCGAAAGGAGGAAATACACAATTGGAACTCTTGTTCAACTTCTTTTTCTTTCCCTTATTTTTATTTCAGTTTATGTTGGATTTTGTATTAGTTTTAGCATGACAATGTCTAGGAGCTAATCTCTTTATTAGAGTTTTCCGTCGAATCGCTTAAAACTCTTTCATATAGTTAATGCATAGTTATTGATTTTTTCTTCAGCTTTATTAAGATCTATTCAATATTGTATTGATTGCTTGATTATTAACTGTCCATTAATTGTCATCACTTATATGATTTCGAATAAAAAGTCTGAAAGGTGATATTTGAATATGTTGTAGTTGTCTAGACATATGTTAAAATTGTGGACGAAAGTACCCTGATACTTGTGTAGTGTTTAAGGTTATTGTTCTTAATCCTCCTGTGTGGTAAAATCTATCATAGAAATATAGAAATTTTCTGCATAAGGTTGAGTGTCTATATGTCCTAACCAGAATATAGAACAGATTAGTTTACCTGCTATCTTAATAAGAAGAAGAGTCATTAGAATTGCATTAACAAGTGAAAGAGTGGATAGTTGAGGAGATTGAAAGTCATATTTCCTTCATAACTGTTTTAAACACAAAGTACTATCATCCTTAGTTTATTTTATGCACTTTACTTAGTTTTAATTCTTAGTCTAAAATCTCAAAAAATTACGGTTACCAAATAGATACCATAGATTAGATATTCGGTACTTCAAAAACCAGTCTCTAAGGACGATAACTTGGTCTTACATATCTTTATAACTTGAATGATACGTACACTTGCGTAAGCATAGAGAAATATCGTAACAAGTTTTTGGTGTCGTTGTTGGGGATAGACGTACTATCAATATCGAATTATCTAGTCTTATTTCTAATTTGGTTTTTATTTTTTGTCTTTTTATTATTTTTATTTCTAGAACAGTTTTGCTTTGATATGTTTGTTTGTTTTTGATCGATTTCAGGAACATAGTTTATGCGAAGTAGGATAGGAGCAGACACTCATATCCCTCTGAACCATGAGATTGAAAGATTGTGCCGACAGAACAGGAAAGACAAACGAATAGTTGATTCTTTAGCAATGGAAAGTCAACAAAACAACAACATAGGGAATGATGAGTTACCGGCTCTGATGATACCAGTCCCGCCTCCTACAGAAATGAGCTTAAGGGACTATGTGTTGCCAACAATTACAGGGGTGCAGACTTGCATCTGGCTTCCAGTTGTGGAAGCTAATAATTTTGAAATCAAACCAGCGATCTTGCACATGGTTCAAGGTTCATTTCAGTTTGAGGGTTTACCGTCTGAAGATCCCCATATGCATTTGACAAATTTTTTGGAACTGTGTGCAACATTTAAATACAATGACGTTACTGATGATGTCATTTGATTGAGTCTCTTCCCATTCTCACTCTGGGATAGAGCAAAGAGCTGATTAAACTCATTGCAGGCGAACTCCATTACCACATGGCAAGACTTGGCTCAAAAGTTTCTTGCCAAGTTCTTTCCCCCAGCTAAGGCAGCCAAGCTCATAGGAGAGCTTAATAATTTTTATCAGCTGGAGGGAGAATCATTGTACGATGCATAAGAGCGATTTAAAGATTTGTAGAGGAGGTGCCCGCATCATGGGATTGAAAACTGGATGTTGGTCCGCATCTTCTACAATGGGTTGTGTGGTGTCACACCATTATTGATGCTTCTGCAAGAGGAACATTCATGAGGAAGAGTGTCAATGAGGCACATGATTTGCTAGAAAACATTGCCACCAACAACCATCAGTGGTCAGATAAGAGAGAAACGAGCAGCCGAAAAGTGGCTGGTGTTCATACATTAGATGTTATCACTGCATTGACTGCTCATGTTGCCACTTTGACAAAGTAGTTGCAGCAGGTTATTATGACCGTTAATGCAGTTCAGACACCAGTGAGTTGTGAGATTTGTGGGGGTCCCCATACTTTTGATAGGTGCACAGCAGTTGACCAAACAATGTGCATAAGGAGCAAGTTCAAGCTGTGGGAAAATTTTAGCGTCCATACAAAAACTCATTCTCCAATACATACAATCAGGGGTGGATAAATCATCCAAATTTTCATGGAGGAATGACCAAGGGCAGCAACCTCAATTTTAGGGGCAATTTCAACAGACCAATCCAGCTACTCAGGGACAAATTCAGCAACAGAAACACACGCCACCAGCCCCACAAGAGAAGCTAGATGACACGAGAGCAGTACTGTTGACCCTGGACAACTCCCAGACATAATTAACCAACTCCCAGACACAATTCACGATAGAGACAAGGTCATTCATGACAGAGACCAAAACCTCACTTTCAATCTTGGCCAAATCTCAGACGTAGTTCATGGCAGAAACAAGATCCTCTATTAGGAACTTGGAAAGTCAAATGGGGCAGTTAGCAGAGAATATAAATGACATACCTCAGGGGAATTTCCCAGGAACACAGTGATGAACCCACGAGAGCAGTGTCGGGAAATCAGCCTGAGAAGTGGTAAACATTTAGAGCAGGTTGCACCCCAACAACTGATTCATAAGGAGAAGGAGTTGGAGAAGACATTTGATGCAGAGAAAGAGGGGTTTCCTGATGACTGCACTATTTTAGAGAAGACTCCCCCAGTAGTCATGAGGGAATATACAGACATAATTCTTTTCCCTCAAATACTTCAGAAGAAGTCCCTGGATAAACAGTTTTCTAAGTTTTTGGAGGTCTTCAAAAAGCTGCACATCAATATCTCGTTCATTGATACTTTGGAGCAAATGCCAGCATATGTCAAAATTATGAAGGATATCCTCTTTAAAAAGAGGAAGCTGGCCGAGTATGAGACAGTGGTGCTGACAGAGGAGTGTAGTGTTATCCTACAGAAGAAACTTACTACGGAGTTGAAAGATCCAGGAAGTTTCAACTTACCTTGCACTATAGGGAAGGTGACCTGCAAGAAGGCCCTGTGTGATTTGGGGGCAAGTGTCAACCTTATGCCCCTCTCTGTGTTTAGAAGGCTTGGAGTAGGCGAAGCTAAGCCTACGACAATTATCTTGCAACTAGCAGATCGCTCAGTAAAACATCCACATGGTATAATCGAAGATGTGCTAGTGAAAGTGGGTAAGTTCATCTTTCCTGCTGATTTCCTCATCCTAGACATGGAAGAAAATGAAAATATGTCCCTCATCCTTGGGAGACCATTTATAGCCACAGGGAGGGCACTGATTGATGTTGAAAAAAGAGTTAAAACTCCGAGTTCAAGATGAGGAGATGACATTCAAAGTTTTCAAGCCACCCACTGAAACTCAAGTCAATGATATATGTTTTTTCCATTGGGATAGTTGACAAGGGTGTCTCTGAGAAAAGTCTCACAAGTACTGATGCTCGTGGGTAACATTAAAGCAGCGTGAAGAACTTGATGGTAATACTTCTGAACCAGCAAATGATGAAAAATGAATGAACTATTCTGACATTAGCCTTGTGAAGAAGAAAAGGAGAAGGAGGAAGAGAATGGTGCTGAAATGGATATGCGGAAGGGATAATCTACCCCCTTGAGTAAGTAAGAAAATTGCGTCCGGCTAAATGACGTTAAAGACAACGCTACTTGGGAGGCAACCCAATATTTTTAGTTATGTTATTTCAATTTTTGTTTTAGTTGTTTTATCTTGTCTTGAACAGTCGCTCGGTCTTGGTTTCTTGTCTAATTTTTTTGGATGACAGGTGGACTGGAAGCTGACCCCAAGTGAAAAAGGGACAAAAATGCTGAAAAAGGGAAACATTGGCTACAGCGTCGTGGCGCCAATATGCAGGGTCGCGGTGCCATAACTTCAGAGAATCCCGATCGCCGATGAAATTTCCAGAATTTCCTCCCTTAAGCCCTCGGTTATGATCGTTGTTTTGTGTCTGTAAGTTGTCCTTTTAATTTTTAGTCCTTACACGTTGGGGACAACGTGTCAATCAAGTTTGGGGGATCTTATTTTGTTTTGTTGATTTTTTTTTAGTCTTTTTGTTGTCTTTTTTGTTGTTTTATGTGTTTATGATTCATAATTTTTTTTATGGATCAACTATGTTGTAGTTACTAAAGATATTGAGTGCATAAAGTGGGATAATGCAGTGGAATTAAAAGCAAAAATCTGTGTGCTCAAGTTAGATATGTCAAAAATTAATGACATCTAATTATTTGATATATTTGTGCTTAGCCTATGTGTGTCAATTATGGAAAGGAAGGTTGAAAATGTATTGAAAATTTGTTTGCTTGTTATTTGAGGCGAAATAGTTAATATATACATGTTTAGGAAAATGATTCAGGCATTCTTTGATAACCCTTCTTACCGTTCATTACCAACCCTGAAATAAATTGTATCACTAGTCAGCCCCTTTGAGCCTAAACAATATCTTTGTTTGACACCCTATGAGTCTCTTGTTGTGCCATAAGTAATAATGGAAAGTTCCTGGGATGAAAAGTGATGAAAAAACAATAAAAAGAGAGTAAAGTTTTGATGCACCCCAATGAAAAATATGCGAAAGCCTAAGTTCGAGTGTGCCTGTTGTTTATAATATGTCTCATTCTCTCAAAAGAAAATATGGGAGATAAATAGGTATGAGACTGAAAAGAAAGTCAAAAAGAAGGAAAAATGAGTTGATGGAAAATGTTTATGGTACGTAATTGAGCCTAAATGCCTACTTTTACCTACCCTTGCCTAAGCCTACATTACAACCCTTGAAAGTCCTGATAATCGCTAATGTGTATGTCTATGATTAGTGGAGAATAACAAGTAAACATATCTATAGAATTTTTGGAAAGATAGAATAAAATTGACATGCATAGGTTAGATGTTTGTATTCCCATAGATTATGATCTAAGTGAATTTGCGAAATATCTAACTTAAAATTTTAGATTGCTAAATATTCATGTTATGTATGTTCTAACATATTATCCCAGTTTTCATCCATGATTGTGAGGCAGCACTCTATAGCTACTTGATCCATTTCATAGAGTTTTTTATTTGATTTTTGTTTTTGTTTAGTGTTTTACTCGAGGCAAGTAAAGTGTAAGTTTGGGGGTGTTTGTTGAGTCTATTTCATATACTCTTTTGAGATCCTTTTTAGTTAGTATTTTCCTCTTTTCGTTTGTGTTTAGTATATTATTAGGGTTTTTCGCAGATATTACAACCCTGTCATTATGAGGATCATACTTTAGAGGGACTTTTGGAGGCAAAGAAAGGAGGAAAGACACAATTGGAGACTCTTGTTCAAGTTCTTTTTTCTTTCCCTTATTTTTATTTCAGTTTATGTTGGATTTTGTATTAGTTCTTAGCATGACAATGTCTATGAGCTAATCTATTTATTAGGGTTTTTCATCGAATCGCTTGAAACTCTTTCATACAGTTAATGCATAGTTATTGATTTCTTCTTCAGCTTTATTAAGATCTATTCAATATTGTATTGATTGCTTGATAATTAACTGACCATTAATTGTCATCACTTATATGATTTCGAATCAAAAGTCTGAAAGGCGAGATTTGAATATGTTGTAGTTGTCTAGACATAAGTTAAAATAGTGGACGAAAGTACCTCGATACTTGTGTAGTGTTTGAGGTTATTGTTCTTAATCCTCCTGTGTGGTAAAATCTATCATAGAAATATAGAAGGTTTTTGCATAAGGTTGAGTGTTTATATGTCCTAACCAAAATATAGAACATATTAGTTAACCTGCTATCTTAATAAGAAGAAGAGTCATTAACATTGCATTAACAAGTGAAAGAGTAGATAATTGAGGAGATTGGAAGCCATATTTACTTCATAACTGTTTTAAACCCAAAGTACTATCATCCTTAATTTATTTTCTACATTTTACATAGTTTTAATTCTTAGTCTAAAATCTCAAACAAAATTACGGTTACCAAATCGATACCATAGATTAGATATTCGGTACATGACAAACCAGTCTCTGAGGATGATAACTCGGTCTTACAGAGATTTATTACTTGAACGATACGTACACTTGCATAAGCATAGAGAAGTATCGCAACAGTCACCATCTCCTTGTTGTCAACTCGATCAGTAAAACCCCCGTGTCTCTATCCTTGGGCTCATCGACCACACTCCACTTAAACTATATCGATCGATCCGACACTTATCCAAACCAACCATATTTCACTCGAGCTTTCATTTGCAACTCATGCTCAATCCTCACCCAATCCACTATATACTGACCACCCTTACCTCTAACAACACCTCACAAATATCCATCCCAATGGTTGACAACCGAAACCACACATACACCACTGTCCGAAATGACAACCCCAAACAATTCACTTAAATAACCTTCATCAGAACCTCACTGTTTAAGTTTATTACGAGGCCGGGACACCACCCAACCCCCAAGTCACGACCATCAACCGTACCAGAACATTCCCACAAAATTCCTTGAGCCTAATCCATCCATAACTACTCGTTCAACCCCGACAACACCACACTGTTCACCCACCATAGAAACGTAGAACCTCACTATTTCAGGTTTTATTCCATGGCATTTCCACCATCTACTCATTGAACCCCGACCAACACTATAACCCTCAACAACCCCACAAAGTGTCTAAGCCTGAATCCTCACCAAACTACCAGAAACAGTCCCAAAACACCACCTACACGACAATAACACCTAACCCGAGAACCCCTATTTCATATTCATTATCGGGCCAACTATGGTAAGTTAACAGTATGGATGGGTAGTTACCATGCCGCCGGATGGAGTAATATAACCCATAGATGGTTGTAGAACCTTGGTGATGTAAATGGATTACCTCAATCTATCCAAAGATGGTCTGAGCCTACGAGGGCCATGGCGGTAAAAAGTTTCTTTGCTTCGGTTTTTTTTCGTCATGGCATGCAAAACATTTATACCCTTGCCACCCATATACATGAACTAATAAGGAAATATGATTATGAATGGTTCCGTGGAGCAATGAGAGTCTTTGAACCCTTGAATAGAAGAATTTGTGAAGCCCCGATGTGAACCATGCCAAGTCGTGAAAGGCCATTAGGAAGCAAACGTGAAACTAATGTGAGTGCAATATTTTGCTCTATATTGAATGGTGTATGTCACCATTATCCTACCTAAGGAAGACATTGTATCTTATGGGATTCATGGCTCAACACGGGCAACATTTGTAGTCAAAGTTGTTTGTCTTATATTCGAATCCTTATTTGGCAAATATCAAGGAAGACGCCTACAAGATAAAACTCCCTGACTTATCTAATAGTGGAAGTACAGGATCAACACTTGTGGTTGAAAGATTATTACCATATTTAAACAGTCCAAATTTGAGGGAAAATTCCTTCAGAAAAGGGAATTTCTTGTGGATTTCACTTTGGTTCATGATCAGAGGTATAATTTCATACTTTTTTTATTATTGTTTATCATTTAAGTCTTCTTGATGCAAGAAATCCCGCAGACTTGAACTCTCAAACTAATCCGAGAGATGTTTTGCTATGAGTGCCAACAATGGCATGTCATTCTACACTTAGATGTCTAACATGGCATGGAAAATGGAGTGGAGTTGGAGTTGTGATGTGATGATCTAAGAAGTCTTGTATTTTTGGCCTTCTTGTTTGGTCTTGGCCGAGACCATGTACTTCTTTTATCTTATCTTTATTTACTAGCTTAGCTATTCTCTTAGGACATAGTATGCTATGTAATAATATTAGGACACAATTAAAAAGCCATAAAAATTACTAGGCCGAGAGTACACAATGGCAAGGACATGAGACATCTAGAAGATGTGGCTTTCAAGGAACAATTTATGAACTATCAAGTTCATGAATTGGCTATATTGAAAACATAAATGTCGTCCAAAGTAAGAGGAAGAGTTGGCCAAAATGGTTCATCAAACAAGTGCAAGGAATGGAAGCTTCTAAACACATTACAAGAAGATAAGATTGTTGGAAAAATCAAGTTCATGCATTCTTCCACTTGGAATCCATAAAGATATGTGAAAGAGATTAAGTTCACTCTTTTATCCAAGTAAAGATCTTTCCCATTGCCATGGTTTGGACGAAACATCCTTAGTCACCAATTAAACCCAAACCCGTCCACACTTGGCTGAAAGTGTACTTGTAGTTTGTGTCTCTCGATTTATCTTCTAGAATGGTCCATTCTCTACTAAAATAGGACCTTTAGAACTTGTAAATTTGCAGAGAGTTTGAATACATATAAAAGTTGAGTTTTTCTCAAAATCTAAGTTATTCAACTTGTGTGTAGTTTATCTTAGTTGGTTCTTGTGTGAGACAAATCTCTTGGTGCAAGTTGAAGCTAGGACTGTGTGGCCTAGTTAAACTCAAGCTAAGGTTTCCCTTCGGTGTAAGTCTTTATTAGGATTGTATTACCTAATCAATACCCAAGCTTGAGGAACCCCCTTAGTGGTAAGCGAATGTTGGAATGTGGACCAACCTAGCTGTCACACCCCGAACCCCGGGCCCGTGACTGGTGCCCTACCTGGGCACCCTTCTACCTTAACAACTAAGTAAACTGCGGTTTAAATAACACCTCTTTTTTTTTTCTTTTAAAACCAACGTACGTGCAAGGCAAAGCCGACAAGGCTGCCATATAATATACATAATAAAGACACTACACTGTACATGAGTCCAATCCCACATATGAATACAGACCTCTAGGAGTTAAACTGAAATATGACGGGACAAGGCCCCGCCGTACCCAAAACTGTACAAAGCCTGTACTGAAGGATATATACCAAAAAGATAAACTCCCGGACAGAGGGAGCTATCCAAAACCACGAGCAGATCCTACACTGCCGATCACCAAACAAATGCGTACCTAAACTGCGGCATGAACGCGGCCCCAAGGAGGTCAAGACGAAGAATGTACAAGTATGTGAGCGATGAAATGCGTAATGAAATCATACAGTCTAAACAAAGCGGAGACATGTATGATAACCAACCTACGAGACACAATACATAGCGATCATATCAAGTCGAGGGCGCAGCCCTCAAAGTCACTACTCAAATATAACTATGGGTCTCACGCCCATAATATCAATCATGCGTGGAATCGCTTCCTCACCGCGATCCATGATGTAATAACACCAATAAGGATACATGAACACCCGGTCCACTGTGTCCTAAATACCATGTGGTCTCATGCCGGAATCCCACATCGTAAAAGCATGACCATAGGGTAACACAAACAACCGGGACATATATGATAATCAAATTACAACACATTGTGCCTTACCAACAATAAGAGTAAATAGCAGTAGTATCCTTACAATATAAAATAGGAAGCTCATGATCAAACAGGACCATCCGCCGCGGATCATTTAGCCATCCTACTCGCGGGACTATTTCACCGCGTAGGCGCGTGGACCCGCGTGAGGTATTCCTCGCATAGGACTATTTCACCCGCGTAAGCCGCTACGGACTCGCGTGAGGTATTCCTCGCATAGGTGGACCCGCCGCGTGGGACTATTTCACCCGCATAAGCCCTACGGACTCGCATGAGGTATTCCTCGCATCGTGGGTAGCAAATCCACGGAATTATGCAAATGCCACCAACCCGGGGAATGACCCCGAAACGACTGATATAACAATAGCACACAACCGGCTATTTCCAGCACACATAGGCAAATCCTTAATTACAAGCCCAAGGTCTTTACCAAGGCACACTTAGAATAATTCTCTTTAACAAGCCAAAGTACTTATCAAGGCATACTTAGACAAATTCTCAATTTATCAAGCCAAAGTACTAATCAAGGCATACATAGAATAATTCTCTTTTAACAAGTCAAAGTACTTATCAAGGCACACTTTAGACAAATTCTCAATTTATCAAGCCAAAGTACTAATCAAGGCATACATAGAATAATTCTCTTTTAACAAGTCAAAGTACTTATCAAGGCACACTTAGACAAATTCTCAATTTATCAAGCCAAAGTACTAATCAAGGCATACATAGAATAATTCTCTTTTAACAAGTCAAAGTACTTATCAAGGCACACTTAGACAAATTCTCAATTTATCAAGCCAAAGTACTAATCAAGGCATACATAGAATAATTCTCTTTTAACAAGTCAAAGTACTTATCAAGGCACACTTAGACAAATTCTCAATTTATCAAGCCAAAGTACTAATCAAGGCATACATAGAATAATTCTCTTTTAACAAGTCAAAGTACTTATCAAGGCACACTTAGACAAATTCTCAATTTATCAAGCCAAAGTACTAATCAAGGCATACATAGAATAATTCTTTTAACAAGTCCAAGTACTTATCAAGGCACACTTAGACAAATTCTCAATTTATCAAGCCAAAGTACTACATACGTGCATTCTTTTATAAAAGACTCTTTCTATGTAAAGCCCCAAGATACTAACACCAGTAGTATCAGCGTGTCTATTTTCAAAGTAAGTTACTACACTTTTAGAAACTCATTTCAAAGCTTGAAATCAAGTAACTCCAAATTTTCACAATCTAGGCCACTTATGCCATAAGTCAAAATAGACAACTTTCTTAACCTTCCATAAAGTCGTTATAACCAACTTCCCATAAAGCCGTTATAACCCTTTTATGGTTTTAGACATATCCATTCCTTTTATAACCAAGAGACTTATACTTTAAAACCAAGTATCACATACTTGCAAAACAAGTTCTTAACTTCCAAATTACTTCAAGTCTCTTAATATATAGAAAACAAGTTTCTTCTACTTTTAAACCTCAAGTAACTCACTCCTTTAAAACAAGTTACTTCTCTTAAATCATGCCATTTCTCCTCTTTTAAATCAAATAAGTAAATCACTCATTTGACTCCCCTAAAGTCATTATAATGACCTTTAGGTTTTGGAACTAAGGCACTAGCCAAAAGATTTGGAAACCACTTCCTTTTCAAGACTCTATGTACTTTAAGTAAAATACTTTCACTTTTAAGAATCCAAACTTCACTAAGAAAATGGATTTTACAACTTACAATTTAAACATCAAAGTACAATCAAGGAAGTACATAGAACAAATTCTATTCTAGGCAATCCAAATACAACCAAGGAATGGATCATTTAAGGAGTAGAACATACTTTCTTAGTCTTAAGGAATCATGCTAGAAGAGGAGATAGTTCACATACCTTTTCGGCTAATATCCACAAGCTAAGCCGAATACGCCGTACGTAGAAGTGTCAACCTATAATGGTCACAACAAGACTATCAACTTCTAGTCTCAACGTAGAATAATACTAAGTATAGGGTCTCTAATTCTACGGAAAATCGGGCAGCACTTCCTTTGTTTCTACTCACTTTGCCACCTTTTTCAAGGTCGAATACAATAACCAACACGCCACATTTAAGGCTCCAAACAACAACCAAACAAAGGGGATTACACGCCTTACAATACGTGTAAAATTCCGCCCCACAATTCATACGAAATAGTCTAAGGCACACTAGCCAATTCTCGGCCAACTTACATAGCAACACTAAGTCTTTTCCAATCCTTTTCCAATTCCAAGTTCTAAGGTCTAACATGTTATATAGTCTAAACAACTTCAACAACTACACTTTCCTTCTTTATACAACATGCGACGCTTAAACTAATAATCGACTAGAATTGAAATCTTAAAGCTTAAACATGCTAGTTTTCGGATTAGGGTTCCAATAGCCCATAAACATATCAAACTTCATACTATATAACACATGCTTGCTAAAATCCATAGCTACAACAATAAGTAAGTCTTAACTACTAAAACGACAAAATTTATACCTTTCCAAGCCCTTAAAATTTCCAAGATCCAAAGTCGCGCCTTAGAAATTCTTAGCTCCTTTCCTTAAGTTCCAATCCGCTCCAAGCACTCCTTAGAGGCCTATGAAGAACCCATCTTCAAGTTCCAACTTCAAAGTTGAAGAACTCCTTTAGTTTCCGCCTTGCGACTAACGTGAAAACTCCGTTTTTCCGAAATCTTTCTATTGAGATAACCTTATAATACCCTTAGGGACATTGGGTTAAAGTCTTGTGGCTAATGGATCAAAACTACAAAATTTTTGTCTTTGAAAGCTCCCTTGGCCGAGAGCACCTAAGCTAGCACAATGTTTTCTTGAAAATTTTTCTAAGTATAGAACTTGTCTTGCACTAGTGTAGGATATATACTACAAAGGAGGGCTTAGATTAATACACTTGTGGGCTAGGATGAAGGATCATTAATTAAAAAGCGAGTGGACAAGTTGACTTGGTCAACAATATCAAGCTTTGAAGACTTGATCTTCCTTGATGGTAAATGACCATTCTACCCCTTGCATTTTCGTCCAAGACCACATGAGGGGGTGCCACGTGTCGCCCTCTCATTCGTCCATAAAATTCCGTAACCCTCGTGGGTCCCACAAAAAAATAAAATTTCTCGGGTGGGCCCCACATGACCAAATCCGTAAATATAAATTTCCAAAAAATGTTAAGAGTTCCATACTCTTCAATTAATGCCTTTTGAGAATCCAATTCTCAACAACGAACATTTTTCCTTTCCGACGTCCGGAAGATTTTCCGTCGGAAAAACAATTCTTCCTTTCGTACCAATTTCCTAGTCTTGTTTCCTTTCGTACATTCTCTTTTACATGTCACGGACTTACGGGTGTAACATTCTTCCTTAGAAACATTCGTCCCGAATGTTCTTAGTCGATTTTCAATCTATACAAACTCCTAGATAAACTCTATACTATGCCTATTAATCAAAAGCGCATAGACCAACGATGCCACCACATAACATACGTAAACATAATAATGGACCTTCCGTCCGTGGTCCCTTCTCACAAAACTCGAAGGTTACAGTCTTCCCAAACACGGGATCCTTAGAGGTTCCCTTCTTTCCTTACTTGTCATACTTTCTCTTACTTTCAAACTCATCTAGTACACGTACAAAATCTCAAATTTTGTTTCTGTTCTCCAATACTTGGAGTTACTAACCAAACTTGGCCATATTGTTACTTACATTCCCGTTAATGCTTTTCTCGGTCCTTACGACCTAGTTCCGGTGGAACGCGTCCACAAACTCGTACAACGATTAACTAAACTTGGGCCTTGCATCCTCGGGACCCTATCACACAACGGAACCATTTCTAGCTGACATCACCCCATTCCATACTACCGGCTGACCCGAAATGAGTCCATAACCCGACTCATCGTCACACTTAACTTCTCATTCTTAGTCTGCAATAAATCTTTCTCTTAGCTCAAGGTACTTCTTACCCTAACCTCCCATTCCTAGAGGTTTGTCACATAAGCCAAAGTATTCCTACTGCACATTCTTCCCTATCGGTCTTACACTTATTATGGGGTAACTACAACCTGTGAACTCTACACAACTATAGTCTCAGTTCACTTATCGTTCTTGTCAACATTCTTAACTTCTCACTTTACTAATCAAGGTATCCCCACCTCTGGGGTACTATCACTTTACAACTCTAGCAATAAAGGGAAAACATATACGCTAGGGTAAAATCTGAATCTAACAATGCACGTATGATTCAAAAGAATCGAGATATACCTGTAACCCTAGGCGATGTTGCCTCCTGATCCTGTCCAGTAGTCACGTCATCTATGCGGTTCGAAGGACCGCCAGAACTATAAACCCCACCCTGACCTCTACCATGGCTGGCTGACATCTGGACACCCTGCCCCGGGGAACGCACAGCTGCGGAGGAAAGAGAATCAACCATCTGCCTCATAGGCTGAGCCACCTTACCGGCGCTCTTTCTAACTGGACATTCCCTCTTCTTGTGGCCCGGTCGGCCACAATAATAACAACCATCTGTGTCATAACGGCATTTCCCCGAATGACGCTTACCACATATGATACACTGAGGAATATGTGGCCTCGGCCGAGAAAATCCTCTGCTCCTCTGAGAACCTCGATCCCTGGAGCTTGGACCGGCTCCTAAATACCTCGTGGGCTCAAATCTCCCACCTGTGAGCTGCGGGGGTATGTACTGGGTAGGCTGGGACGAATATCTCACTTGCTGCTGAGGCAGCTCGTCCAAAAACTCACCGGGATAACCAACCGGTCTAGCCCTCTTACGCAGATCTCCGCGCTGGCCCTCTACCCCGCACACACTGGGTCAGACGGCGAATAACCTCTGTTGAGGAAAGCGCCTTATCGCTATCTTGGTCAATAACATAATTGCTTCCTTCATAACCCTAAAGTCTTCCCTTAACTGAGAAACTGGAGGCTCTGGTGCTGGGGCCTCAAAACCTGGCGAAGAAGAACTCGCTGACTGTGGAACCACATCCGGTATGCCCTGGGCATAAGCCCTATCAACTCTCTGAGTCTGACTAGTAGCTCCTGCTACTCCTTTGCCCTTCAGTATTTGTTGCCCTCCTTGGAGGCATAACTGTAACACAAAAAAACGTCAGAGAGGAATTATCTTACTAACACAGCTCTAGGGCACGATCTTAGAGTGAGAAGAATAGAAACTAACTCCTAAATGTCCTGTAGCCTCCTGTTTATGGGTGTGGCGCGCAACACACCTATAATCAAGACTCTACTAGACACGGTCTGTAGACATTCCGAGGACTGACTGCTTTGATACCACTCTGTCACACCCCGAACCCGGGCGGATCGGTGCCCTAACTGGGCACCCTTCTACCTTAACAACTAAGTAAACTGCGGAAATTAAATAACACCTCTTTTTTTTTTCTTTTAAAACCAACGTACGTGCAAGGCAAAGCCGACAAGGCTGCCATATAATATACATAATAAAGACACTACACTGTACATGAGTCCAATCCCACATATGAATACAGACCTCTAGGAGTTAAATCGAAATATGGCGGACAAGGCCCCGCGTACCCAAAAGCTGTACAAAGCACTGCATGAAGGATATATACCAAAAGATAAACTCCCGGACAGAGGATCTATCCAAAACCACGAGCGGATCCTACACTGCCGATCACCAAACAGCGTACCTAAACTGCGGCGTGAACGCGGCCCCGAAGGAGGTCGATGCGAAGAATGTACCAAGTATGTGAGCGATGAAATCAGTAATGAAATCATAACATCTAAACAAAGCGGGAGACATGTATGATAACCAACCTACGATACAATACATAAGGTCATATCAAGTCGTGGACGCAGCCCTCAAAGTCACTACTCAAATATAACTATGGGTCTCACGCCCATAATATCAATCATGCGTGGAATCCTTCCTCATCCGGCGATCCGTGATGTAATAACACCAATAAGGATACATGAACACCCACCCCACTGTGTCCTAAATACCACGTGGTCTCATGCCGGAATCCCACATCGTAAAAGCATGACCATAGGGTAACACAAACAAATCCGGGGACATATATGATAATCAAATTACAACACATTGTGCCTTACCAACAATAAGAGTAAACAGTAGTATCCTTACAATATAAAATAGGAAGCTCATGATCAAAACAGGACCATCCGCCCGCAGTATCATTTAGCCATCCTACTCCTGGGACTATTTCACCCGCATAGGCCGCGTGGACCCGCGTGAGGTATTCTCGCATAGACTATTTCACCCGCGTAAGCCCTTACGGACTCGCGTGAGGTATTCCTCGCATAGGTTGGACCCGCCCGCGTGGGACTATTTCACCCGCATAAGCCCTACGGACTCGCGTGAGGTATTCCTCGTCATCGGGTAGCAAATCCACGGAATTATGCAAATGCCACCAACCCGGGGAATGACCCCGAAACGACTGATATAACAATAGCACACAACCGGCTATTTCCAGCACACATAGGCAAATCCTTAATTACAAGCCCAAGGTCTTTACCAAGGCACACTTAGAATAATTCTCTTTAACAAGCCAAAGTACTTATCAAGGCATACTTAGACAAATTCTCAATTTATCAAGCCAAAGTACTAATCAAGGCATACATAGAATAATTCTCTTTTAACAAGTCAAAGTACTTATCAAGGCACACTTTAGACAAATTCTCAATTTATCAAGCCAAAGTACTAATCAAGGCATACATAGAATAATTCTCTTTTAACAAGTCAAAGTACTTATCAAGGCACACTTAGACAAATTCTCAATTTATCAAGCCAAAGTACTAATCAAGGCATACATAGAATAATTCTCTTTTAACAAGTCAAAGTACTTATCAAGGCACACTTAGACAAATTCTCAATTTATCAAGCCAAAGTACTAATCAAGGCATACATAGAATAATTCTCTTTTAACAAGTCAAAGTACTTATCAAGGCACACTTAGACAAATTCTCAATTTATCAAGCCAAAGTACTAATCAAGGCATACATAGAATAATTCTCTTTTAACAAGTCAAAGTACTTATCAAGGCACACTTAGACAAATTCTCAATTTATCAAGCCAAAGTACTAATCAAGGCATACATAGAATAATTCTCTTTTAACAAGTCAAAGTACTTATCAAGGCACACTTAGACAAATTCTCAATTTATCAAGCCAAAGTACTACATACGCATATTCTTTTATAAAAGACTCCTTTCTATGTAAAGCCCCAAGATACTAACACCGTAGTATCAAGGCGTGTCTATTTTTCAAAGTAAGTTACTACACTTTTAGAAACTCATTTCAAAGCTTGAAATCAAGTAACTCCAAATTTTCACAATCTAGGCCACTTATGCCATAAGTCAAAATAGACAACTTTCTTAACCTTCCATAAAGTCGTTATAACCAACTTCCCATAAAGCCGTTATAACCCTTTATGGTTTTAGACATATCCATTCCTTTTATAACCAAGAGACTTATACTTTAAAACCAAGTATCACATACTTGCAAAACAAGTTCTTAACTTCCAAATTACTTCAAGTCTCTTAATATATAGAAAACAAGTTTCTTCTACTTTTAAACCTCAAGTAACTCACTCCTTTAAAACAAGTTACTTCTCTTAAATCATGCCATTTCTCCTCTTTTAAATCAAATAAGTAAATCACTCATTTGACTCCCCTAAAGTCATTATAATGACCTTTAGGTTTTGGAACTAAGGCACTAGCCAAAAGATTTGGAAACCACTTCCTTTTCAAGACTCTATGTACTTTAAGTAAAATACTTTCACTTTTAAGAATCCAAACTTCACTAAGAAAATGGATTTTACAACTTACAATTTAAACATCAAAGTACAATCAAGGAAGTACATAGAACAAATTCTATTCTAGGCAATCCAAATACAACCAAGGAATGGATCATTTAAGGAGTAGAACATACTTTCTTAGTCTTAAGGAATCATGCTAGAAGAGGAGATAGTTCACATACCTTTTCGGCTAATATCCACAAGCTAAGCCGAATACGCCGTACGTAGAAGTGTCAACCTATAATGGTCACAACAAGACTATCAACTTCTAGTCTCAACGTAGAATAATACTAAGTATAGGTCTCTAATTCTACGGAAAATCGGGCAACACTTCCTTTGTTTCTACTCACTTTGCCACCTTTTCAAGGTCGAATACAATAACCAACACGCCACATTTAAGGCTCCAAACAACAACCAAACAAAGGGGATTACACGCCTTACAATACGTGTAAAATTCCGCCCCACAATTCATACGAAATAGTCTAAGGCACACTAGCCAATTCTCGGCCAACTTACATAGCAACACTAAGTCTTTTCCAATCCTTTTCCAATTCCAAGTTCTAAGGTCTAACATGTTATATAGTCTAAACAACTTCAACAACTACACTTTCCTTCTTTATACAACATGCGGCGCAAACTAATAATCGACTAGAATTGAAATCTTAAAGCTTAAACATGCTAGTTTTCGGATTAGGGTTCCAATAGCCCATAAACATATCAAACTTCATACTATATAACACATGCTTGCTAAAATCCATAGCTACAACAATAAGTAAGTCTTAACTACTAAAACGACAAAATTTATACCTTTCCAAGCCCTTAAAATTTCCAAGATCCAAAGTCGCGCCTTAGAAATTCTTAGCTCCTTTCCTTAAGTTCCAATCCGCTCCAAGCACTCCTTAGAGGCCTATGAAGAACCCATCTTCAAGTTCCAACTTCAAAGTTGAAGAACTCCTTTAGTTTCCGCCTTGCGACTAACGTGAAAACTCCGTTTTTCCGAAATCTTTCTATTGAGATAACCTTATAATACCCTTAGGGACATTGGGTTAAAGTCTTGTGGCTAATGGATCAAAACTACAAAATTTTTGTCTTTGAAAGCTCCCTTGGCCGAGAGCACCTAAGCTAGCACAATGTTTTCTTGAAAATTTTTCTAAGTATAGAACTTGTCTTGCACTTGTGTAGGATATATACTACAAAGGAGGGCTTAGATTAATACACTTGTGGGCTAGGATGAAGGATCATTAATTAAAGAGCCAAGTGGACAAGTTGACTTGGTCAACAATATCAAGCTTTGAAGACTTGATCTTCCTTGATGGTAAATGACCATTCTACCCCTTGCATTTTCGTCCAAGACCACATGAGGGGGTGCCACGTGTCGCCCTCTCATTCGTCCATAAAATTCAGTAACCCTCGTGGGTCCCACAAAAAAATAAAATTTCTCGGGTGGGCCCCACATGACCAAATCCATAAATATAAATTTCCAAAAAAGTTAAGAGTTCCATACTCTTCAATTAATGCCTTTTGAGAATCCAATTCTCAACAACGAACATTTTTCCTTTCCGACGTCCGGAAGATTTTCCGTCGGAAAAACAATTCTTCCTTTCGTACCAATTTCCTAGTCTTGTTTCCTTTCGTACATTCTCTTTTACATGTCCTGGACTTACGGGGTGTAACATTCTTCCCCCCTTAGAAACATTCGTCCCCGAATGTTCTTAGTCGGTTTTCAATCTATACAAACTCCGGCATAAACTCTATACTATGCCTATTAATCAAAACTGCACAAGACCAACGATGCCACCACATAACATACGTAAACATAATAATGGACCTTCCGTCCGTGGTCCCTTCTCACAAAACTCGAAGGTTACGATCTTCCCAAACGGGATCCTTAGAGGTTCCTTCTTTCCTTACTTGTCATACTTTCTCTTACTTTCAAACTCATCTAGTACACGTCTGAAATCTCAAATTTTGTTTCTGTTCTCCAATACTTGGAGTTACTAACCAAACTTGGCCATATTGTTACTTACATTCCCGTTAATGCTTTTCTCGGTCCTTACGACCTAGTTCCGGTGGAACGCGTCCACAAACTCGTACAACGATTAACTAAACTTGGGCCTTGCATCCTCGGGACCCTATCACACAACGGAACCATTTCTAGCTGACATCACCCCATTCCATACTACCGGCTGACCCGAAATGAGTCCATAACCCGACTCATCGTCACACTTAACTTCTCATTCTTAGTCTGCAATAAATCTTTCTCTTAGCTCAAGGTACTTCTTACCCTAACCTCCCATTCCTAGAGGTTTGTCACATAAGCCAAAGTATTCCTACTGCACATTCTTCCCTATCGGTCTTACACTTATTATAGGGTAACTACAACCTGTGAACTCTACACAACTATAGTCTCAGTTCACTTATCGTTCTTGTCAACATTCTTAACTTCTCACTTTACTAATCAAGGTATCCCCACCTCTGGGGTACTATCACTTTACAACTCTAGCAATAAAGGGAAAACATATACGCTAGGGTAAAATCTGAATCTAACAATGCACGTATGATTCAAAAGAATCGAGATATACCTGTAACCCTAGGCGATGTTGCCTCCTGATCCTGTCCAGTAGTCACGTCATCTATGCGGTTCGAAGGACCGCCAGAACTATAAACCCACTCGACCTCTACCATGGTGGTGGCGACATCCGACACCTGCCGGAACGCATACCGCGAGGAAAGAGAATCAACCATTCGCTCATAGGTGAGCCACCTACCGCGCTCTTTCTAATGGACATTCCTCTTGTGGCCGGTCGGCCACAATAATAACAACCATCTGTCATAACGGCATTTCCCGAATGACGCTTACCACATATGATACATCGAGGAATATGTGGCCTCGGAGAAAATCCTCTCTCCTCGAGAACCTCGATCCTGGAGCTGGACCGCTCCTAAATACCTCGTGGGCTCAAATCTCCCACCGTGAGCTGGGGTATGTCCGGGTAGGCTGGGACGAATATCTCACTTCTTCTGAGGCGCTCGTCCAAAACTCACCGATAACCAACCGGTCTAGCCTCTTACGCAGATCTCCGCTGCCGCCCTACCCTCGTACACACAGGTCTCAGATCGCCGAATAACCTCTGTTGAGGAAAGCTGAGATCGCTATCTTGGTCAATAACATAATTGCTTCCTTCATAACCCTAAAGTCTTCCCTTGGCGAAGCTGGAGGCTCTGGTCTTTGGGGCCTCAAAACTCGCGTGAAGAACTTCGTGTTGTGGAACCACATCCAGGTATGCCACAGGCATAAGCCCTATCAACTCTCGAGTCGACTAGTAGCTCTGCTACTCCTTTGCCTTCAGGCGGTTTGTTGCCCTCCGGAGGCATAATCGTAACACAAAAACGTCGAGAGGAATTATCTTACTAACACGGCTCTGAGGCACGATCTTAGAGTGAGAAGAATAGAAACTAACTCCTAAATGTCACTGTAGCCTCGTTTATGGGTGTGGCGCGCAACACACCTATAATCGAACTACTCTAGACACGATCGTAGACATTCGAGAGATCGCTTTGATACCACTCTGTCACACCCCGAACCCCGGGCCCGTGACTGGTGCCCTAACTGGGCACCCTTCTACCTTAACAACTAAGTAAACTGCGGAAATTAAATAACACCTCTTTTTTTTTTCTTTTAAAACCAACGTACGTGCAAGGCAAAGCCGACAAGGCTGCCATATAATATACATAATAAAGACACTACACTGTACATGAGTCCAATCCCACATATGAATACAGACCTCTAGGAGTTAAACTGAAATATGACGGGACAAGGCCCCGCCGTACCCAAAACTGTACAAAGCACATGCTTGAAGGATATATACCAAAAGATAAACTCCCTGACAGAGGAGCTATCCAAAACCACGGCGAGGATCTACACTGCGATCACCAAACAGCGTACCTAAACTGCGGCGTGAGCGGCCGAAGGTCGATGCGAAGAATGTACCAAGTATGTGAGCGATGAAATCGTAATGAAATCATAACAGTCTAAACAAAGCGAGACATGTATGATAACCAACCTACGATTACCTGATACATAGCGGTCATATCAAGTCGGGGACGCAGCCTCAAAGTCACTACTCAAATATAACTATGGGTCTCACGCCCGTAATATCAATCATGCGTGGAATCCTTCCTCATCGCTGGCGATCCATGATGTAATAACACCAATAAGGATACATGAACACCCGGTCCCGCGTGTCCTAAATACCACGCGTGGTCGTGCCGGAATCCCACATCGTAAGCGTGACCATAGGGTAACACAAACAAATCGGGGACATATATGATAATCAAATTACAACACATTGTGCCTTACCAACAATAAGAGTAAGCGGTAGTATCCTTACAATATAAAATAGGAAGCTCGTGATCAAAAGCAGGACCATCCGCCCGCGGTATCATTTAGCCATCCTACTCGCGGGACTATTTCACCCGCGTAGGCGCGTGGACGCGTGAGGTATTCCTCGCATAGGACTATTTCACCGCGTAAGCCGCCACGGACTCGCGTGAGGTATTCCTCGCATAGGTGGACCCGCGCGTGGGACTATTTCACCCGCGTAAGCCTACGGACTCGCGTGAGGTATTCCTCGCATCGTGGGTAGCAAATCCACGGAATTATGCAAATGCCACCAACCCGGGAATGACCGAACGGCGATATAACAATAGCACACAACCGCTATTTCCGGCCACATAGGCAAATCCTTAATTACAAGCCCAAGGTCTTTACAAGGCACACTTAGAATAATTCTCTTTAACAAGCCAAAGTACTTATCAAGGCATACTTAGACAAATTCTCAATTTATCAAGCCAAAGTACTAATCAAGGCATACATAGAATAATTCTCTTTTAACAAGTCAAAGTACTTATCAAGGCACACTTTAGACAAATTCTCAATTTATCAAGCCAAAGTACTAATCAAGGCATACATAGAATAATTCTCTTTTAACAAGTCAAAGTACTTATCAAGGCACACTTAGACAAATTCTCAATTTATCAAGCCAAAGTACTAATCAAGGCATACATAGAATAATTCTCTTTTAACAAGTCAAAGTACTTATCAAGGCACACTTAGACAAATTCTCAATTTATCAAGCCAAAGTACTAATCAAGGCATACATAGAATAATTCTCTTTTAACAAGTCAAAGTACTTATCAAGGCACACTTAGACAAATTCTCAATTTATCAAGCCAAAGTACTAATCAAGGCATACATAGAATAATTCTCTTTTAACAAGTCAAAGTACTTATCAAGGCACACTTAGACAAATTCTCAATTTATCAAGCCAAAGTACTAATCAAGGCATACATAGAATAATTCTCTTTTAACAAGTCAAAGTACTTATCAAGGCACACTTAGACAAATTCTCAATTTATCAAGCCAAAGTACTACATACGTACATTCTTTTATAAAAGACTCCTTTCTATGTAAAGCCCCAAGATACTAACACCCGTAGTATCAAGGCGTGTCTATTTTTCAAAGTAAGTTACTACACTTTTAGAAACTCATTTCAAAGCTTGAAATCAAGTAACTCCAAATTTTCACAATCTAGGCCACTTATGCCATAAGTCAAAATAGACAACTTTCTTAACCTTCCATAAAGTCGTTATAACCAACTTCCCATAAAGCCGTTATAACCCTTTATGGTTTTAGACATATCCATTCCTTTTATAACCAAGAGACTTATACTTTAAAAACCAAGTATCACATACTTGCAAAACAAGTTCTTAACTTCCAAATTACTTCAAGTCTCTTAATATATAGAAAACAAGTTTCTTCTACTTTTAAACCTCAAGTAACTCACTCCTTTAAAACAAGTTACTTCTCTTAAATCATGCCATTTCTCCTCTTTTAAATCAAATAAGTAAATCACTCATTTGACTCCCCTAAAGTCATTATAATGACCTTTAGGTTTTGGAACTAAGGCACTAGCCAAAAGATTTGGAAACCACTTCCTTTTCAAGACTCTATGTACTTTAAGTAAAATACTTTCACTTTTAAGAATCCAAACTTCACTAAGAAAATGGATTTTACAACTTACAATTTAAACATCAAAGTACAATCAGGAAGTACATAGAACAAATTCTATTCTAGGCAATCCAAATACAACGAGGAATGGATCATTTAAGGAGTAGAACATACTTTCTTAGTCTTAAGGAATCATGCTAGAAGAGGAGATAGTTCACATACCTTTTAGGCTAATATCCACAAGCTAAGCCGAATCGCCGTGCGTGAAGTGTCAACCTATAATGGTCACAACAAGACTATCAACTTCTAGTCTCAACGTAGAATAATACTAAGTATGTGGTCTCTAATTCTACGGAAAATCGGCAAAGACTTCCTTTGTTTCTACTCACTTTGCCACCTTTTTCAAGGTCGAATACAATAACCAACACGCCACATTTAAGGCTCCAAACAACAACCAAACAAAGGGGATTACACGCCTTACAATACGTGTAAAATTCCGCCCCACAATTCATACGAAATAGTCTAAGGCACACTAGCCAATTCTCGGCCAACTTACATAGCAACACTAAGTCTTTTCCAATCCTTTTCCAATTCCAAGTTCTAAAAAGTCTAACATGTTATATAGTCTAAACAACTTCAACAACTACACTTTCCTTCTTTATACAACATGCGACGCTTAAACTAATAATCGACTAGAATTGAAATCTTAAAGCTTAAACATGCTAGTTTTCGGATTAGGGTTCCAATAGCCCATAAACATATCAAACTTCATACTATATAACACATGCTTGCTAAAATCCATAGCTACAACAATAAGTAAGTCTTAACTACTAAAACGACAAAATTTATACCTTTCCAAGCCCTTAAAATTTCCAAGATCCAAAGTCGCGCCTTAGAAATTCTTAGCTCCTTTCCTTAAGTTCCAATCCGCTCCAAGCACTCCTTAGAGGCCTATGAAGAACCCATCTTCAAGTTCCAACTTCAAAGTTGAAGAACTCCTTTAGTTTCCGCCTTACGACTAACGTGAAAACTCCGTTTTTCCGAAATCATTCTATTGAGATAACCTTATAATACCCTTAGGGACATTGGGTTAAAGTCTTGTGGCTAATGGATCAAAACTACAAAATTTTTGTCTTTGAAAGCTCCCTTGGCCGAGAGCACCTAAGCTAGCACAATGTTTTCTTGAAAATTTTTCTAAGTATAGAACTTGTCTTGCACTAGTGTAGGATATATACTACAAAGGAGGGCTTAGATTAATACACTTGTGGGCTAGGATGAAGGATCATTAATTAAAGAGCCAAGTGGACAAGTTGACTTGGTCAACAATATCAAGCTTTGAAGACTTGATCTTCCTTGATGGTAAATGACCATTCTACCCCTTGCATTTTCGTCCAAGACCACATGAGGGGGTGCCACGTGTCGCCCTCTCATTCGTCCATAAAATTCCGTAACCCTCGTGGGTCCCACAAAAAAATAAAATTTCTCGGGTGGGCCCCACATGACCAAATCCATAAATATAAATTTCCAAAAAAGTTAAGAGTTCCATACTCTTCAATTAATGCCTTTTGAGAATCCAATTCTCAACAACGAACATTTTTCCTTTCCGACGTCCGGAAGATTTTCCGTCGGAAAAACAATTCTTCCTTTCGTACCAATTTCCTAGTCTTGTTTCCTTTCGTACATTCTCTTTTACATGTCCTGGACTTACGGGGTGTAACACTAGCCTAAGCTTCGGGTTACTAAAAGGTCTTCTGACCACCCTCACTTGGCTAGTTCACGGGCTTGTACTTAGAAACCCCAGTCTTGACCATGTGGAATTGGTCACTATCTCCTTGTTGTCGACTCGGTCAGTAAAATCCACGTGTCTCTATCCTTGGGATCATCGACCACACTCCACTTAAACTATATCGATCGATCCGACACATAACCAAATCAACCATATTTCACTCGAGCTTGCATTTGCAACTCGTGTTCAATCCTCACCCAATCGACTATATACTGACCACCCTTACCTCCCACAACACCTCACAAATATACATCCCAATGGTTGACAACCGAAACCACACATACACCACCGTCCGAAAATGAGTACACCAAACATTCCACTTAAATATCCTTCATCATAACCTCACTGTTTCAGTTCATTTATGAGGCCGTGACACCATCCAACCCTCAAGTCCCGACCAGCAACACCACCATCAACCTTACCAGAATACTCCCACAAATTCCTTGAGCCGAATCCATCTACAACTACTCGTTGAACCCCGACAACCCCACACTGTTCACCCACCCTAGAAATGTAGAACCTCACTGTTTCAGGTTTTATTCCATGGCCTTTCCACCATCAACTCATTGAACCCCGAAAAACACCATAACCCTCAACACACCCTCAATGACCCCACAAAGTGTCTAATCCTGACACCACACCAAACTACCAAGAACATTCCCAAAACACCACCTACCCGGCAGTAACATCTAACCCGAGAACCCCTATTTCATATCCATTATCGGGCCAACTATGGTAAGTTAATATTATGTATGGGTCATTGTCATGCCGTCGGATAGAGTAATATAACCCATAGATGGTTATAGAACCTTGGTGATATAAATGTCTTACCTCAATGTATCCAAAGATGGTCTGAGCCTACGAGGGCCATGGCGGTAAAAAGTTTCTTTGCTTCGGTTTTTTCTTTCGTAGTGGCATGCAGAATATTTATACCTTAGCCACCCATATCCATGAACTAATAAGGAAATATAATTATGAATCGTTCTGTGGAGCAACGAGTGTCTTTGAACCCTTGAACAGAATGATTTGTGAAGTTTGAACCATGCCAAGTAGTGAAAGGCCATTAGGGAGCAAACGTGAAACTAATGTGAGTGCAATATTTTGCTCTATATTAAATGGTGTATGTCACCATTATCCTACCTATGGCAATACATTGTATCTTATAGGATTCATGGCATAACACGTGCAACATTTGAAGTCAACGTGATTTGGCTTATATTCGGATCCTTATTTGGCAAATATCAAGGAAGACGCCTACAAAATAAAACTCCCACAATTATCTAATGGTGGAAGTAAGGTGATCAACCCAGTGGTTGAAAGTGTCACGACCCGACCCCGGGCCGCGACTGGTGCCCTACCTGGGCACCCTTACAGGTACACATAAGAGATAATCAGCGGAACATACATCAAACTTATAACATAAATCAATAAGAAATAAACAAGTTAGCCGATAAGGCTACATCCTCGACATATATATATATATATATATATATATATATATATATATATAGCCAAAAGCAGTTACATCCTTTTTCTTTTACAAGATGACCCACAAGATATGACTACATACCTCTAAGAATTTTGACATAACAACTGTGATGGGACAGGACCCCGTCATACCCTTGAATGTACTACAACCGACAACACCAGGGATTCGA
This sequence comes from Przewalskia tangutica, assembly GCA_029844215.1. Lineage (NCBI taxonomy): Eukaryota > Viridiplantae > Streptophyta > Magnoliopsida > Solanales > Solanaceae > Przewalskia > Przewalskia tangutica. The sequence continues at coordinate 51,549,938 of CM056724.1, forward strand.
ACCAAAGATAAGCCTCCGGAGTGAATAGAGCTTTTACCCAAAACTGAACAGAGATCCTAGAGCGAGGATCACCAATCTGTGTACCTAATACCTGCGGGCATTTAAGCAGCCCGAAGAAATCGATCAACAGTGCAAGTATGGAACAAAAATAAGTCTGATAACCAAATCATAAAAGAATGACAGGGGCAAGTATAAAAATGAAATATCAGATCCTACCGTGCCATTTTAACTCCTGAAATCAATCGTACATTAACCGTTCTTTTCATTCTTTCACTGAGAATTAATCATCATATTCTTACATACATACTTAAGAATTCAATCAAGTTTTTCCACATAAATTACATATCTTACATAACGTAATCCGGCCCTTTATGGGGGGACTTCTTATTTGGGAGCTTACTTTGATTATCCATACATGATAATGTAATCCGGCCCATTTGCGGGACACGGTGTACTGATGAATCATGTGGCATAATCCGGCCCGCCTGTGGGGCTCGGTGTACTGTGAAATCATGTAGCATAATCCGGCCCGCCTGTGGGGCTCGGTGTACTGTGGAATCATGTAGCATAATTCGGACCGCCTGTGGGGCTCGGTGTACTGTGGAATCATGTAGCATAATTCAGCCCGCCTGTGGGGCTCGGTGTACTGTGGAATCATGTAGCATAATCCGGCCCGCCTGTGGGGCTCGGTGTAAGATGACGTAACCCGACCTATGTGTAGGCTCAGGGTAATATGGCGTAATCCGGCCTATGTGTAGGCTCGGTGTATCTCATAACATAATCCGGTCTATTTGTAGACTCGGTGTATCTCATAACACAATCCGGCCTATTTGTAGGCTCGGTGTGATTTTCCTTACATAACATTTTTAAACCATCTTTTCACTTCTTCTTAAGTCGTCCTAACAACTTCTCATAAAGCTATTATAACAACCTTTCATTTTAGAGAACTTAAGACACTTTTATTCTTGAAACATTAGGGAAACTAAACCCAAAAATACTACGTACATGTTACACCCCGTAAGTCCAGGACATGTATAAGACAATGTACGTAAGTGTCACAACCCGACCGGGCGCGGTGCCCTACGGGCACCTGTTGAGTATACATCGGAGAATAGCAGGAACATACACAATGTTATACCGTATTTCCGGTATATGCGTGAGGAATACGTACGAAAGTCTTGCCTTAAAGATAAGCCTTGGACGTTTTATTTTGTACACAACTCGCTAAAAGAATCGTTTTCCGACGAAACGTTTCCACAGCTTTCGTAGAGTAAATTCCGGCTATGCCATTTCTTATTTTTGCGGATTTTTCCGAGACGAAACATTTTGGACCAACGGGAGGGCAACACTTGGCACCCTCCATTGATGGACTTGAATCGCCCATTGGGCGAAAATGAAGAAGAACATTGGCACGTTTTTTTGTGCCATGGCACAAGTCAAGGAGTTGGTAGGATATTTGTGTTTAGTTAATCCTCACCCTACACTTGCCTTGCACTTGTCTTCATCTTGGCCATTGGTTGGCCAAGGCTTGACCTATAAATACCCCCTTAAGATGAAGAGTTCTTCATCCACAAATTACTTTCCAAAGTCTAAAAATCCTCTCCTCTCCCTTTGTAGCCATTTCGTCCAAACACCTCCCCCTCCCCTTGTGAAGGTGGCCTTGGCCGAATACCCCCCTAGCCTAGCCAAAAATCTACCCCCCCTCCCTTGGTAGAAAAGTTACCTTCTTGTATTGTTATAATGCCCAAAATACCCTAGCCCAAATACCTTAGTACTTAGTAGAAGTTGTGAAGAACTTCTAAGGTTCTTGGAGCATACAACTTAGGAGCAAAACCTTGCTCAGGTAGCGACTTTTCTAGGATATTATTGGGCTTACCGAGGTAATAATCCTAACCCTCTTTTGAATTAGAGAATACTTCTGTTATAGTATAAGAATGAGTATAAATACTTAGAAGTATATCACGTAATAGAATTGAAGTGTTAATCACTTAGAAGGGTTTAAAGAAGAATAATCAAAGTGTACTTACATAGGATTTGTTTTCACGATGAACTTATATAGCTCACCGGGTAGGAAGTGCTGCCCGACTTACCGTAGAATTATGAACCCTGCTTAGAATGACCTTCGAGTAGTCTTTAATAGATATCTGTGACTATTATAGTGACTCTGTGCGACATATTCAACTTGGCGGTGGTTTTATTTGAGAAGGTATGTGATTCTTCCTAAAGCATGATATTTTACAATATAACTACGGCAATGTCTTTGACTTAAGCCTGAATAATACTTACGGCAATGCCTCACGGCTTAAGCCTGAATAATACTTACGGCAATGCCTCACGGCTTAAGCCTGAATAATAAAGAACTAAAAACATTTCAGAAGACTACTGAATCATATTAACAGAAGAGAACTAATTGGTTTTTAAAAAAAAAAGAAGCTTAAGAGTTATACTAGCTTTATGGGAAGTAAGTATAACCACTTAAGATTTATAAAAGAAACAAGTTTGCCTATTTGTTTATAATGCACTTGTATTGTGAAAGAATAATAAAGATGGTTTGATAAATAGACATGATATGATGCTATGTGTGTTAGTATCTTGTAACGTTTGTATAGGTGAGTATCCTTGTTGTGCTTATATTGTTTAAAGATAAGTTGTTATGTTAGTATACTATCACTCACCTCTTGAGATGATACAGGGGTTAGGCCCTCCGTCTGGGGTAGACTTCGGTGATGCAGGACCATGATTCGAGAATACCTCATGCGGGTCGAGGGCCTATGCGAGCTACGAGTTCGAGTTAGTATGCGGGGTTATACCTCATGCGATGCGTGTGGCCATGCGGACGAGTCGGGGCGATGCCGAGGTAGCTACCCTCGATGCGGGGTTATACCTCATGCGGGCCCGGTGAGTGGCCTATGCGGACTCGAGTCGAGTTAGGCTTGCGAGAATGATGATATGGCGAGTGGCCTGTTTGATCATTCGCGGCCTAGACAAGACCTATTCTGATTACCTATTGTTGCTCTTGTTTGTGATGTGGCAATATGTGCGGTTTGCTTTGTTGTTTCAAACATTTTTGTAAACTGTTTTTAAAAATGATATGTTTTCATTTAAGTACTTTTCAGTTTTGCATACTTAGTACTGTATGCGACCTCCTTCGGGGCTGCGTTCATGCCGCAGTAAGGGCAAGCAGTGCTAGATCCGCATCCTTAGGATCTCTACGTTGGTGTCGGGAGCTCCATCTCTTGGAGGCTCTACTTTTGGTATGATCTCCTGTTGTAGATAGTTTTGTACGATCGGGGTATGGCGGGTGTCCGCCATAGTTATATATTTCCTTAGAGTGCGTAGTCATGTTATGCGATTGTCGGATGTAGCTTGAACTATGATTATATATATATGCGAAAGGCGGTGTTTTCTCACATAAAGCGTATGTCTTATTTTATAAATCGTTTCATGTCTTGTTTTATATTTCCGATTTCTCGATGTATGACTACTTGGGTGCCGGTAAGGCACGATCCACGGGCCGGGCAGTCGTGACAAAAGTGGTATCGAAGCGTGCAATCCTCGGAAAGTGTCTGCACCGTATCTAGTAAGTCTTGATTATCGGTGTGTTGTGCACCACACCAATAATCGGAGGCTATAGGATATTTAGGATTGGTTTCCATTCTTCTCATTACGAGATCGTGCTTTAGAGGCGTGTTATAGGTTGGACCCTCTAACGTATTCCTTTCTGTGTGATTATGCCTCCACGTAAGGCAACCGGGCCCGAAGGGCAAGCGGCGGTCGAGGCGCTAGCAGACACCCAGAGTCACGAGGCTCGTGCCCGGTCTATACGAGGCAGCGAGTTCTATGGCGCCGCCCGGCCCAGCCACAGACCACAGTACCCACACCTCGTCCCCACGGCACAGGCGGAGAGTTAGGGTCTGAGAGATAGCCCGGCTTTTGGCTAAAGTTGTGGCCCGACACGAGAGAGGCTGGATCGCGGCGATTCGGCTCAGCTCGATCGTACCGTTGTTCACCGAGCGAGAGAGTTTGAGGCTACGAGACTTCTTGAGTTGTAGCCGCCGGAGTTTTATGGGTCGAGGCGGAGGATGATCGCAGGAGTTCATCCGTCGGTCGGAAGGATTTTGAGAGTGATCAGGGCGTCGGAGACTGAGTCCGTGATCTTTGGTTCACATAGGCTGCGTGATACCGCAGTCGATTGGTTTGATTCATGGGAGTTATACCGGGGAGAGCACGCGTCCCCAGCTACTTGGGATGAGTTCTCAGAGGCTTTCCTCACTCACTTCTTGCCTCACAGATGAGGAGCGCGGTGATAGATTTTTCTGCCGAGGCGAGAGGGCCTTGTCGGGAGTACAATGTCGAGTTTTATTCTTTGGCTCGATATGTCCCAGCATTGGTAGCAGATATGGAGGATAGGGTGCACCGCTATGTCACCGGCTGACGACTATATGGCGAAGTCATGTGCGGGGTTTCTCTCGGCCGGTATGGACATTACCGCATGCGAGCTCACGCCCTTGGATGCGAGGCGCAGAGGTCGGCGAGTGGGCGACGCAGCGAGAAGAAGGCGGGGCGGGAGGGTCTTACGGTGGTTATCGTGGTGGCGGCCTCGGCCAGATCTGGGTCGCACCGGCCGGCTCGAGCACTCGCACCGTCCTCGGCCACGGCGAGTTTTCGAGGCGCACTGCGCCCTGTGGCTTCGGACGTCGAGTAGCGAGTGCGGCGTCGGGACCACCACCCGGTGTGGCGTCGGTAGATCCCATTACGGGAAGTGTGGTACTACTTATGGATCTTGTTCTGATTGTGGCGGCAGGTCACTTTGCGAGCGTCAGGCCGGCGTGGCGGTGGTAGGGCCCGGCCGAGGTTACGTGGCCGCTTCATCATCTCCTACGATTACTCGCCGAGGCGTGGTGCTCGTGGGTCGGCCAGGTCGGCGAGGTCGTGGCTCGGTCCCGATCTAGCGGTCCTCGAACCGCATTTATGCTTTGTCGGTCACCGGGATCGTGAGGCCTCACCGATGTCGTCACGGTACCTTATCGGTTCGGTTTGATGTTTATGCCTTGATAGATCGGGTTCTACTGCCCCATATATCTCCCCTTGTTGCTAGTAGGATAGGGATAGAGCACGAGTCCATAGACCGCTTTCGAGGTAGCTACGCCGATGGGTGATTCGGTGGTAGCTCGGCGGGTATATAGAGCTTGTCCTGTGACCATTTGATCGTCGGACCTAGCCGACTTGATAGAGTTGGAGATGATTGACTTGACGTGATCATGGGGATGGATTGGCTAGCCTCTTGCTACGCCAATGTAGACTGCAGAGAGAGAGTAATGCAGTTCCATTTCACGAGGCCGGTTGTTGAGTGGGAGAGGAGCACGGTATCGCCAGAGGTAGGTTTATTTCCTACCTCAAGGCTAGGAAGATGGTGCGGAAGGGTACATCTACCATCTAGTTCGAGTGTTTGATCACGAGGCTGCGGTACAGATTTTGATCGGTTCAGTAGTCGTGAAGTTCCCAGGCGTGTTCCCGGATGACCTCGGGTATCCTCCCGAGAGGAGATTGAGTTTTGTATTGACATATTGCGGATACTCGGCCTATTTCCATTCCGCCATACGTAATGGCACTGCCGAGTTGAGAGAGTCAAGGATCGGCAGGGATTTGCTAGAAAAGGGCTTCATTAGGCCCAGTGTTTCTCCCCAGAAGCGCCGGTATTGTTCGTGAAGAAGAAGAAGGGCGGGGCCAGCTGCGCATGTGTGTTGATTGACGGTGAACAAGGTGACCATTAAATGAATACCCCTTCCCGTGATTGATGATTTGTTCGACCGATTGCGAGCGCGAGATGTTTCTCCAAGATTGATCTGCGTTGGGCTATCATCGTTCGTGTCGAGAGGTGGATGTCCACAGATCGCATTCGGGACCGTGCGGGCATTATGAGTTCGGGGTCATGTCTTTTGGGTGACCAATGCTCGGCGGTATTCATGGATTTGATGAACCGAGTGTTCAAACCATTTTGGACATTTGTGATAGTGTTCATTGATGATATCTTGGTTTATTCGCTCGAGGCGAGAGCATGCGGGCATTTGAGGCGATCTTGTGATTCTCCAGACCAGCGGATTATGCGCCAAGTTTTCCAAATGTGAGTTTTGGTTGACTTGATGGCGTTTCTTGGGCATATTGTCGGGTGATGGCATTCGAGTGGATACGCCAAGATCGAAGCGATCGGGACTTGGCCTGAACTCTTACTCAAGCAGGTTCGCGATTTTACGGGCCTTGCGAGATATTATCGGTTCGTGGAGAAGTTTGCTTCTATCTACGCACCATTGACTAGTGACTCGAGCGGCCAAGTTTGATGGTGATGCTTGTGGCGTGGTTTCGATTCTTGAAAGAGAGGTCGCGACCGCCCGTTCTTACTCTTCCGGAGGTCCGGATGGTTATGTCGTGTATTGTGATCGTCGGGCATCGGGTTGGGATGTGTGTTGATGCAGCATGGCGAGTTATAGCATATGCATCCCGACAATGAAGAAACACGGAGGAACTACCCACCCATGATTTGGAGCCGGCGGTGATTCACGCTTTGAAGATGCAGGCACTATTTGTATGGGGTTCACGTGGATATTTATACGAGACCACAAGAGCCTCCGTATATCTTCACCAGGAGCCGAACTTACGGCGAGACGGTGGTTAGAGTTGCTTAAGGATTACGATGTTGATATCTGTACCACCGGGAAGGCAATGTTGTGGCGTATGCTCTTAGTCGTAGGTCGATGGGAGCTTATCGGATGTCTGACCGGCGAGGAGGACATGGTTCGTGATTTGCATCGATTAGCGAGCCTTGGTGTCCGTTTGATTGATTACGATAGCGGTGGGGTTAGAGTTCGTGAGGTTGCGAGTCTTCCATCGTCGAGGAGGTGAAGAGGCAACGATTCGAGGATCCGGTTTTGGCACGTTATCGTGATCTGACTCTTCGTGAGGCAAGGGTCCTTTGAGGTAGCACGATGGGGTGCTAAGGTTTGAGGCGGTATGTGTGTTCGGATGTTTCAGGACTTGGCGGAGTTCTTGGGAAGCACCACGGTACGCGTTACTCTATCCATCCAGGGTCGACCAAGATGTACCACGACCTTAGATCCGTGTATTGGTGGGATGGTTTGAAGAGGGACGTTGCAGAGTTCGTAGCTCAGTGCCCGTGTTGTCAGCAGGTGAAGGTAGAGCACCGAGGCACGGTGGTTTGTTCTGACGATAGAGATCCCGACACGGAAGTGGGAGGTGATCAACATGGACTTCATCACGGGATTGCCTCGCACCGGAGGAGACATGATTCCATATGGGTTATAAATCGACGGTGTGAAATCAGCCCACTTTCTTCCCGCTCGGACGACCTTTTGGTGAGGATTATGCGACTTTACATCAGAGATCGTCGATCGCATGGAGTCCCTAGTTCGATCATATCGCATGCAGGAGCCCAGTTTACGGCTAACTTCTGGAGGTCCTTCCAGAGGGGTTTAGGGACGCAGGTGAGCCTGAGTACTGCATTTCATCCACAGACAGACGGACAGGCAGAGCGCACTATCCAGACTCTTGAGGATATGCTGCGAGCCTGTGTTATTGACTTCAGTGGTAGTTGGGAGGATCATTTGCCTCTAGTTGAGTTCGCGTATAATAATAGCTACCACTCCAGTATTCAGATGGCGCCTTATGAGGCCTTGTATGGGAGGAAGTGCAGATCGCCTATAGGTTGGTTCGATGTGGGCGAGGTGCAGCTAGTGGGACCAGATTTGGTACAGCAGGCAGTGGATAAGGTGAAGCTTATCCGAGAGCGGCTATTGACAGCTCAGAGTCGACAGAAGTCGTATGCAGATCATCGTCGTCGGCATCTTGAGTTCGAGGTTCATGATTGGGTTTTCCTAAAGGTGTCACCCATGAAGGGTGTGATGAGATTCGGGAAGAAGGGGAAACTCAGCCCAAGGTACATTGGGCCGTTTCAGATTGTCATCAGGGTAGGCAAGGTTGACTACCAGTTGTATCTGCCGTCGACCCGGAGGCGGTGCATCCGTGTTTCACGATCTATCTTTGAGAGATGTATCGGATCCATCTAGGGTGCACCCGATTGACGATGTCGGTGACCGAGGGGTTATCGTATGAGGAGATTCCCATAGCGATAGTCGATCGTCAGGTTAGGCGTCTGCGGACGAAGGACGTGGCTTCCGTCAAAGTCTTGTGGCGGAACGAGCTTAGGGAGGAGATGACGTGGGAAGCTGAGGAGGACATGAGGCAGAGGTACCCTCACCTATTTCCCACACCTCCAGGTAATTCACTTTCCTACTTGTAAATTTTCGTTATCGTTTTTACCTAAGTGTTGCTCTGTGGCCGTGTGTGGCATTTACAACTGTTTAAGCTTCGATAATCGTTTGGGAAGGAACATTCGGACGAATGTTTCTAAGAGAGGAGAATGTTATACCCGTATTTCCAGAGTATGTACGTAAGGGAATACGTACGAAAGTCTTGCCTTAAAGATAAGCCTTGGACGTTTTATTTTGTACACAACTCGCTAAAAGAATCGTTTTCCGACGAAACGTTTCCACAGCTTTCGTAGAGTAAATTCCGGCTATGCCATTTCTTATTTTTGCGGATTTTTCCGAGAGACGAAACATTTTGGACCAACGGGAGGGCAACACTTGGCACCCTCCCATTGATGGACTTGAATCGTCCATTGGACGAAAATGAAGAACATTGGCACGTTTTTTGTGCCATGGCACAAGTCAAGGAGTTGGTAGGATATTTGTGTTTAGTTAATCCTCACCCTACACTTGCCTTGCACTTGTCTTCATCTTGGCCATTGGTTGGCCAAGGCTTGACCTATAAATACCCCCTTAAGATGAAGAGTTCTTCATCCACAAATTACTTTCCAAAGTCTAAAAATCCTCTCCTCTCCCTTTGTAGCCATTTCGTCCAAACACCTCCCCCTCCCCTTGTGAAGGTGGCCTTGGCCGAATACCCCCCTAGCCTAGCCAAAAATCTACCCCCCCTCCCTTGGTAGAAAAGTTACCTTCTTGTATTGTTATAATGCCCAAAATACCCTAGCCCAAATACCTTAGTACTTAGTAGAAGTTGTGAAGAACTTCTAAGGTTCTTGGAGCATACAACTTAGGAGCAAAACCTTGCTCAGGCGCGACTTTTTCTAGGATATTATTGGGCTTACCGAGGTAATAATCCTAACCCTCTTTTGAATTAGAGAATACTTACTGTTATAGTATAAGAATGAGTATAAATACTTAGAAGTATATCACAGAATAGAATTGAAGTGTTAATCACTTAGAAGGGTTTAAAAGAAGAATAATCAAAGCAGATTTACATAGGATCGTTTTCACGATGAACTTATATAGCTCAGGGTAGGGAAGTCTGCCCGACTTACCGTAGAATTATGAACCCCATTTAGAATGACCTTCGAGTAGTCTTTAATAGATATCCGTGACTATTATAGTCGACTCTGTATGTGACATATTGACTTGGCGGTGGTTTTGAGAAGGTATGTGATTCTTCCTAAAGCATGATATTTTACAATATAACTACGGCAATGTCTTTGACTTAAGCCTGAATAATACTTACGGCAATGCCTCACGGCTTAAGCCTGAATAATACTTACGGCAATGCCTCACGGCTTAAGCCTGAATAATAAAGAACTAAAAACATTTCAGAAGACTACTGAATCATATTAACAGAAGAGAACTAATTGGTTTTTAAAAAAAAAAGAAGCTTAAGAGTTATACTAGCTTTATGGGAAGTAAGTATAACCACTTAAGATTTATAAAAGAAACAAGTTTGCCTATGTGTTTATAACAGACTTGTATTGTGAAAAGAATAATAAAGATGGTTTGATAAATAGACATGATATGATGCTATGTGTGTTAGTATCTTGTAACGTTTGTATAGGTGAGTATCCTTGTTGTGCTTATATTGTTTAAAGATAAGTTGTTATGTTAGTATACTATCACTCACCTCTTGAGATGATACGGGGTTAAAGCGCCCTCCGACGCGGGGTAGACTCGGCGATGCAGGACCGTGATTCGAGAATACCTCATGCGGGTCGGGGGCCTATGCGAGCTACGAGAGTTCGAGTTAGTATGCGGGGTTATACCTCATGCGGTGCGTGGCCCGTGCGGACAGCGAGTCGGGGCGATGCCGAGAGTAGCTACCCTCGATGCGGGTTATACCTCATGCGGGCCCGGTGAGTGGCCTATGCGGACTCGGGAGTCGAGATTAGGCTTGCGAGAATGATGATATGGCGAGTGGCCTGTTTGATCATTCGCGGCCTAGACAAGACCTATTACGATTACCTATTGTTGCTCTTGTTTGTGATGTGGCACTATATGCGGTTTCCTTGGTTGTTTCATACATATTTGTAAACCGGTTTTAAAAATGATATGTTTTCATTTAAGTACTTTCTGATTTCGCATACTTAGTACTGTTGTGCGACCTCCTTGGGGCTGCGTTCATGCCGCGGTAAGGGCAGCAGTGCTAGATCCGCGTCCTTAGGATCTCTACGTTGGTGTCGGGAGCTCCATCTCTTCCGAGGCTCTACTTTTGGTATGATCTCCCTGTTGTAGATAGTTTTTATGCGATCGAGGGTATGGCGGGGCCTGTCATCGCCATAGTTATATATTTCCTTAAGTGCAGTAGTCATGTTATGCGATGTCGGATGCTTCTTGAACTATGATTATATATGCCGAAAGGCGGTGTTTTCTCACATAAACTGTGTCTTATTTTATAAACTGTTTCATGTCTTGTTTTATATTTCCGCTGATTTCTCTGATGTATGACTACTTGGGTGCCCCGGTAAGGCACCAGTCACGGGCCCCGGAACGGGTCGTGACACACAACATAAACATATGTGTAAACAAAAGACAACACAGGCTGGCCGATAAGGCCGCCTTCCATACTATAAACATAATCAAAAGTACAACTGTACAACTCAGTTCTTACAGCCCAACCACATATGTGAATACAGACCTCTAGGAATAACAACTGTGGCGGGACAGGGCCCCGCCATACCCCTGAATATACATGAATCTACTACCTCAGGGAAAACCGTACCAAGAGCTAAGCCTCCGGAGCAAATGGAGCTTTCTCTCAAAGACTGAACCGAGATCCTAAGAGCAAGGATCACCAACCTGGGTACCTAAAACCTGCGGGCATGAACGCAGCCCCCCGAAGGGGGTCAGTACAACAGGTACCGAATATGGAACAGAAATAACGTACAGTAAACAGATCATAACTGTACAAAAGAATGACAAGGACAAGTATAAAAATACATACCAGATCCTGCCGTGTCATTACCACTTATGAACTTAATCGCACCTTATTATCTTTTCCCATTTTCAATAAAAGTTATAGCCACATTCTTACACACATGATTAGGAAAAATCATTAAGTTCATTACTATATAACTTAACTTATCTTTCATAAGTATAATCCGGCCCTTTAAGAAGGGCACATTTACTACCCGGCCCAATCTGGGACGCGATCAAGTCACACTAATATCAAGCGTGTCCGTGGAATCCCCCATCACTGCCGACAGCTACAAGTGTAAAATATAATCATGTGTCGCGCCCGTGGCATCCCACCTCACAGTCGGCGTACACATACACAACACATATATATATCTCCTGCCCGTGGAATCCCACATCACTGTCTTGAGTCCATGATATAATAATACGCCAATAGGCATACATGAACACCAAGTCCCACCGGTGGTATAGCGTCTTGGGGTCTACCCCTCACTTATACTCTTACCCTGGAGAAGTTGGTAAAGCAGGTGGTATAGCATCTTGAGGGTCTACCCCTCACTTATACTCTTACCCTGGAGAAGTTGGTAAAGCAGGTGGTATAGCATCTTGGGGGTCTACCCCTCACTTATACTCTTACCCTGGAGAAGATGGTATAACGTCTTGGGGCTTGCCCCTCATTTATACTCTTACCCTATCTCAACCGACCATTATACAAAACAAGCAGGGGGTATAATGTCTTGGGGGTTTACCCCTCATTTATACTCTTACCCTGGAGAAGGTGGTATAGCATCTTGGGGGTTTACCCCTCACTTATACTCTTACCCTATCTTGACCGACCATTATACAAAACAAGCATGGGGTATAATGTCTTGGGGGTTTACCCCTCACTTATACTCTTACCCTGGAGAAGGTGGTATAGCATCTTGGGGGTTTACCCCTCACTTATACTCTTACCCTATCTCGACCGGCCGTCAAACAAACAGAAGCACTACCATGTCTTCTATAAGAATCCGGGAATTTAACCCAAGTACTACAAATAACGGAAGCATACGTGGAATCCCATCACCGTCGATGCGTCCAAGTACTTACAACAAGACAGCCGGCCCTCCAACCGAGAGTCGCGGCATCGTAATAAAACATAATACTTGCACTCAAAGGCTATCACCAGCACACATAGGCTAATTCTCAATTAATCAAGCCAAAGTACTAATCAAGGCATCACATAGAATTATTCTCAATTAACAAGCCAAAGTACTTATCAAGACACATTTAGACTAATTCTCAATTAATCAAGCCAAAGTACTTATCAGGGCACAAATAGAATAATTCTCATTTAACAAGCCAAAGTACTTATCGGGGCACAAATAGAATAATTCTCATTTAACAAGCCAAAGTACTTATCAAGGCACATTTAGACTAATTCTCAATTAATCATGCCAAAGTACTAATCAAGGCATCACATAGAATTATTCTCAATTAACAAGCCAAAGTACTTATCAAGGCACATTTAGACTAATTCTCAATTAATCAAGCCAAAGTACTTATCAGGGCACAAATAGAATAATTCTCATTTAACAAGCCAAAGTACTTATCGGGGCACAAATAGAATAATTCTCATTTAACAAGCCAAAGTACTTATCAAGGAACACTTAGACTAATTCTCAATTAATCAAGCCAAAGTACTAATCAAGGCATCACATAGAATTATTCTCAATTAAACAGGCCAAAGTACTACGTACGTACATTCTTTTCAAAAGACTCCTTTCCAAATAAAACTTCCCCGATACTAACAACCGTAGTATCAAGTCCTATCCACCTTTCAAGACAAGTCACAATACCTTTTTAGAAATACAATTACGAACTTCAAATCAAGTGACTTCTTTATTAAAAACCTTAAGCAATTGGTACCTTTAAAACAATTTGCCCTTCCTTAACACAAGTTATTTCTTTGATTACTTTATTAGGGAAACCATTCTCTTAACCTTCCATAAAGCCGTTATAACCAACTTCCCATAAAGCCGTTATAACCCTTTATGGTTTAGACCAACACGTTCCTTTTATAACCAAGAGACTTCTACTTTTTGAAACCAAGTATTAAATACTTTCAAATCAATTCTCATAACTTTCAAAAATACAATTAGTCTCTTAACCTTTAGAAAACAAGTGACTCCTTTTATTATAAAACCTTAGGCAATTAATGCCTTAAAACAAGTGGCCTTTTCACTAAAATCAAATCACTTATCTTTCCATAAAGCAAATATAACTAACTTCCCATAAAGCCGTTATATTCACTTTATACCTTAGCCAAAAACAATTTCCTATCCAAGGGACTTATACGTTTAAAACGGAACAAGTATCACATACTTTAAAACTCTTCAAGTCCCTTAACTTTAATAAAACTTAAGACATCCGTTATACTTTCAAAGAAGTGAGTTAATCTCCCAACTCACCCGACTTGGCTATTCACAAACTAGTAAAGGATATCAAGGTGTTGTACGTCTACCGTACTACATACGTGCAACTAGTCATGCTCAAAGATAGGAAAAGTTCTACATAGAGTAGATCACACAACTACCTCTTAACTTCTAAGAGTAACAGGAAACATGAAATGATACCACAGGTAAATTCCATACATAGAATCATGCCAAAGGAAGGAAGAGGTTCACATACCTCGCGACGATTGTCGACAAGTAGCAAAATGCTCCAAAGTACTTCAACCTTGAGCTATTCCATTCTTCAAGTAGGATACGCTATACTTAGTACTTCAACCTTAACGAGTCTTAATCCAATTCCAATCCGAAGTCACTCCTTAGTAGTTTAGAGCCTCTCCAAGACACTTCAATCCGCTTGTTGAGACCCTTAGAACCACACCAACAACTTTCCTTCAAACTTCCAATCCAAAACCTAGAAAGCCACTAGGTTTTCACTTTGCGACTAATACGAAAACTCTCTTTTTCCGGGGGTTTTCTATTGAGATATGCTTACTATACACTCAAGAACCTTGGGTAAAAGTTTGGCGCTTAATGGACAAGCAACGAAAATTTTTCTTCCTTTTTCTTGATGAAGCCGAGAGCTAAGCTCTAGCTCTTCCAATTCTCTAGAAAAAAAATTCTAAGTGTGGACTTGTCTCACTACTACTAGTATTATATAGGGACATGGAGGGTCAAGATGTAACCAATTGGTTGGCTTGGATGAAGTCTTTCTAAATATCAAGACTAAGTGGGGTCATTGACTTGGTCAATGTTGTCAAGCTCTAAGGCTAGCAAGACTTGGTCTTTTAAATTAGGGTCAAATGACCATTTTCTCCATCACATTTTCGTCCAAGGCCATTAAGGGGGGGGGTGACACGTATCGCCCTCCCGCTCGTCGCAATAGTTCGTTTTCCGACAAATTCCAAAATTCCGATAAATTTTTACTCGTCTCAAACCTTAACCTTTGAGTTCTTACGTACGTTCTTAAAACATGTCTTGTAAATACGGGGTGTAACAGTAAGGAATCAAGACTTGGAAATTTGTACGAAACGAAGAATTGTTTTTCCGGCAGAAAATCTTCCGAACGTCGGAAAGGAAAAATGTTCGTTGTTGAGAATTGGATTCTCAAAATGCATTATTTGAAAAGTATGGAACTTATTAACATTATGGAAATTTATTTTTACGTATTTGGTCACGTGGGGCCCACCCGAGGGATTTTACGTTTTGTGGGGCCACGAGGGTTACAGAATTTTATGGACGAATAAGAGGGCGACACGTGGCACCCCCACATAAGGTCTTGGACGATTTTTTAGTAAGGGTATAATGGTCATTTGACCAATGTGTAGATGAAAAAGTCTTGCTAATTAAGAGCTTGACATTGTTGACCAAGTCAAGAGCCATTTGGCTTGATCCCATTCATCCAATTTTAACAAGTGTTTTAATCTAAACCCTCCAATGTGTTATATATCATCCTTAGTAGCAAGACTTGGCATTTCTACACTTAGAAAAATTAGAGAACACCTTGTTCTTCAAAGGTTGCTCTCGGCTTTGTGGTCTTTTGGAAGACAAGATTTTGCAATTTTAGTTCTTTATTCACAAGACTTAAACCCAATGTCCCTAAGGGTATTGTAAGGATATCTCAATAGAAAGATTTCGGAAAAACGGCATTTTCGTATTAGTCGCAAGGCGGAAACTTAAGGAGTTCTTCAACTTTGAAGTTGGAACTTGAAATGGGTTCTTCATAGGCTTCTAAGGAGTGCTTGGAGCGGATTGGAACATAAGGAAAGGAGCTAAGAATTTCTAAGGCGCGACTTTGAATCTTAGAAATTTTAAGGGCTTATAAAGGTATAACTTTTGTCGTTTTAGCAATTAAGGCTTAATTATTGTTGTAGCTATGGATATTAGCAAGCATGAGTTATATAGTATGAAGTTTGATAATTATATTGGATATTGGAACCCTAATCCGAAAACTAGCATGTTTAGCCTTAAGATTGGAATTCAAGTTGATTATTAGTTTAAGTCGTCGCATGTTGTATAAAGAAGGAAATTGTAGTTGTTGAAGTTGTTTATGGCTATATAACATGTTAGACCTTAGAACTTGGAATTGGAAAAGGATTGGAAAAGGACTTGTGTTGTGGTATTGTTGGCCGAGAATGGCTTGTGAGTATTAAACTACTTCGTATAAATTGTGGGGCGGAATTTTACACGTATTGTAAGGCGTGTAATCCCCTTTGTTTGGTTGTTGGTTTGAGCCTTAAATGTGGCATGTTGGTTATTGTATTCGGCCTTGAAAAAGGTGGCAAAGTGAGTAGAAACAAAGGAAGTGCTGCCCGATTTTCCGTAGAATTAGAGACCGTATACTTAGTATTATTCTACGTTAGAGACTAGAAGTTGATAGTCTTGTTGTGACCATTATAGGTTGACACTTCTACGTACGGCGTATTCGGCTTAGCTTGTGGATTTAGCCGAAAAGGTATGTGAACTATCTCCTCTTCTAGCATGATTCCTTAAGATAAAGAAAGTATGTCCTACTCCTTAAATGATCCATTCCTTGGTTGTATTTGGATTGCCAAAAATAGAATTTGTTCTATGTACTTCCTTGATTGTACTTTGATGTTTAAATTGTAAGTTGTATAATCCATTGCCTTAGTGAAGTTGGATTCTTAAAAGTAAGAGTATTTTACTTAAAGTACATAGAGTCTTGAAAAGGAAGTGGTTTCCAAATCTTTTGGCTAGTGCCTTAGTTCTAAAACCTAAGGGTCGTTATAATGACTTTAGGGGAGTCAAAGGAGTGATTTACTTAATTGTTTTAAGAGAGGAGAAATGACATGATTTAAGAGAAGTAACTTGTTTTAAAGGTGTGAGTTACTTGAGGTTTAAAAGTAGAAGAAACTTGTTTTCTAAATATTAAGAGACTTGAAGTATTTTGAAAGTTAAGAACTTGATTTGTAAGTATGTGATACTTGGTTTTAAGTATAAGTCTCTTGGTTATAAAAAGGAATGAATATGTCTAAAACCATAAAGGGTTATAACGGCTTTATGGGAAGTTGGTTATAACGGCTTTATGGAAGGTTAAGAAAGTTGTCTATTTTGATTATTAGGCATAAGTTGCCTAGATTGTGAAAATTTGAAGTTACTTGATTCCAAGCTTTGAAATGAGTTTTCTAAAGGTGTAGTAACTTACTTTGAAAAATAGACACACCTTGATACTACGGGTGTTAGTATCTTGGGGTTTTACATAAAAAGGAGTCTTTTGAAAAGAATGCACGTACGAAGTACTTTGGCCTGTTTAATTGAGAATTATTCTATGTGTGCCTTGATAAGTACTTTGGCCTGTTTAATTGAGAATTATTCTATGTGTGCCTTGATAAGTACTTTGGCCTGTTTAATTGAGAATTATTTTATGTGTGCCTTGATAAGTACTTTGGCCTGTTTAATTGAGAATTATTCTATGTGTGCCTTGATAAGTACTTTGGCCTGTTTAATTGAGAATTATTCTATGTGTGCCTTGATAAGTACTTTGGCCTGTTTAATTGAGAATTATTCTATGTGTGCCTTGATAAGTACTTTGGCCTGTTTAATTGAGCATTATTGTGTGTGTGCCTTGATAAGTACCTTGGCCTGTTTAATTGAGAATTATTCTATGTGTGCATTGATAAGTACTTTGGCCTGTTTAATTGAGAATTATTCTATGTGTGTCTTGATAAGTACTTTGGCTTGATTAATTGAGAATTGCCTATATGTGCTGGTGATAGCCTTTGAGTGCGAGTATTATGTTTTATTACGTTGCTGCGACTCTCGGTTGGAGGGTCGGCTGCCTTGTTGTAAGTTTACTTGGACGTACCGACAGTGAGGTGAGATTCCACGGGTATGCTTCCATTATTTGTGTTACCCTACGGTCATGCTTATACGATGTGGGATGTCGGGGCATGCGACGCGAGATACCTATGGTCATGCTTATACGATGTGGGATGTCGGGCATGCGACCACGAGGATACTCGCTTGGACATGCTTATACGATGTGGGATTAGGCATGTGACCGAGTCGGGTTAGATTCGGTTGTTTGTGTTACCCTACGGTCATGCTTATACGATGTGGGATCGGGGCATGCGACCGCGAGGATACCCTATGGTCATGCTTATACGATGTGGGATGCGGGCATGCGACTATGAGGATACTCGCGACATGCTTATACGATGTAGGATTCCGGCATGTGACGGGGCGGGTTTGATTCGGTTGTTTGTATACCCATGATCATGCTTATACGATGTGGGATTCCGGCATGCGACCACGAGGATACTCGCGATATGCTTATTGGTGTTACATTATATCATGGGATCGCGGTGTGGAAGGATTCCACGGGCATGATTGATATTATGGGCGTGAGACCCATAGTTATATTTGAATAGTGACTTTGAGGCATGCGTCCACGACTTGATATAACCGCTTATGTATTGTATCGTAGGTTGGCTATCATACATGTCTCTGTTTTGTTTATCTGTTATGATTTCATTCTGATTACTTACTGATTCACATACTTGGTACATTCTTCGTCTTGACCTCCTTGGGTGCGTTAAATCTTGATTTTAGGTCAGCGATTTGGTGATCTGCAGTGCAGGACCACCTCGAGTTTTGGATAGCTCTTTCTGTTGAGTTTATCTTTTGGTATAGTTCCTTCAAGATGTGCTTTTATGCGGTTATGGGTACAGCGGGGCCTTGTCCGTCGTGTTTCTGTAAACTCTTAGAGGTGCAGTATTCATATTTGGGATTGGACTCATGTACGGTGTAGTGTCTTTTGTTTATGTATATTATATGGCAGCCTTGTCGGCTTTGCCCTTGCACGTACGTTGGTTTAAAAAAAAAATGAGGCGTTATTTAATTTTCGTAGTTTACTTAGTTGTTAAGGTAAAAGGGTGCCCAGGTAGGGCACCAGTCACGGGCCCGGGGTTCGGGGAGTGACAATACATATATACTTAAAAAGAATCATAAAACTCCTTTCTTTTTAAATGTCACGACCTGACCCCGGGCCCGCGACTGGTGCCCTACCTGGGCACCCTTACAGGTATACATCAAAGATAATCAGTGGAACATACATGAAACTTATAAAATAAAACAACAAGAATTTAAACAACAGGTTAGCCGATAAGGCTACCTCCCTGGACACATATACATATACTTAGACAACCGCAGTTACATCTTTTTTATTTATTTTACAAAGAGACCCACAAGATATGACTACAAACCTCTAAGATTTTGGACAAATACTATGACGGGACAAGGCCCCGCCGTACCCCTGAATATACATAACCATGATGACAAGCTCCGGAACATTGGAGCCATCTCAAAATGCTGAACCATGATCCTAAGCCCGCGGATCCACAACTGTGTACCTAAACATGCGGACATGAACGCAGCCCCACGAAGGGGGTCAGTACAATAGGTACCGAATATGGAACGGACATAAGGTGCAGTAAACAGATCATAACTGTACAAAAGAATGACAGAGACAAGTATAAGAAGTAAATACCAGATCCTACCATGCCTTTTCAACCCATGAACTTAATCGTACATCATTATCTCTTCCCATTTTTCAACAAGAGTTATAGTCAAATTCTTACGTACATAGTTAGGAAAAATCATCAAGTTCATAACCATATAACTTACTTATCTTGCATAACATAATCAACCCCTTTATGGAGGGACGCCTATACTGCCCGACCCATTCTGGGACGCGATAAAGTCACATAAGTCTGCCCATAAAGGTATACTGCCCGGCCCAATCTGGGACACGATAAAGTCACATAAGTCTGCCCATAAAGGTATACTGCCCGGCCCAATCTGGGACGCGATAAAGTCACATAAGTCTGCCCATAAAGGTATACTGCCCGGCCCAATATGGGACGCGATAAAGTCACATAAGTCTGCCCATAAAGGTATACTGCATAAAAATAGGAAGCTTATGATCAACTTAGGGCCACCTGCCCATAGTATCATTTGGCAATCCTACTCCTGGGACTATTTAACTCACAAGGGTCTTGTGGACCCGCATAGGACAATTTGCTCCGCATAGGACTATTTCACCTGTACAGGAGCGTTTCACCCGCTTAGGCCCTACGGGCCCGCAATGAGCATATACGCCATGCTCGCATCATGGGTAGAAAATCCATGGAGATGTATAATGTCTTGGGGGTTTACCCCGCAATTATACTCAAAAGGTGTATAACGTCTTGAGAGTTTACCCCGCATTTATACTCAGGAGGTGTATAACGTCTTGGGGGTTTTACCCCGCATTTATACTCGGAAGGTGTATAACGTCTTGGGGGTTTACCCCGCATTTATACTCATAACACTAGCACCAAAGGCTATCATACATAACATAAGCACCACCGGCTTATCATACATAACATAAGCGCTACCGTCTTATCATACAGAACATAAGCACTACCGGCTTATCATACATAACATAAGCACTACCGGCTTATCATACATAACATAAGCAAGTTAAGAAATCCCCTAACTTCTTATTAACCTTATTTACATATGCTCTCTTTTTAGTTCACTTAAGGCACTAACATGTCATTATAAAATCCGGGAATTTAACCCAAAGTACTACGTACCTTTATTCCTTTAAAATTACTCTTTTCCATATAAAACTTCCAAGATACTAATAACTGTAGTATCAAGTCATATCTACTTTTCAAGACAAGTCATTTCTTTGTTTACATTACTAGAGAAAACCATTCTTTTAAACTTCTATAAAGTTGATATAACCAACTTTCCATAAAGTCGTTATAACTCTTTATGTCTTAGACAAATTCATTCTTTTTATAACCAAGAGACTTATACTTTCAAATCAAGTTACATAACTTTCAAAATATTTCAAGTCCCTTATCTTTAGAAATCAAGTTTCTTACTTAGAAAACAAGTCTCTTATCTTTAGAATGTCAAGAAATCAATACTTTCCAAATCAAGTATTCTATACTTTTAAATCAAGTCATTTCTTCCTTTAAGAATCAAGGCCCATAACTTGAAAAATAAAGTCTCTTAACCTTTTAAGAATGTAAGGTTCATAGTCTTAAAACTTAATACGTAAACTCTTTAAATTAAGTAACATATACTTTTATGCGTGTGAATAGTTTATACTAGTTTATAACGATCTTATTAAAGCAGCCATGATCTAGAAAATGTAATACAATTTTGTCTTATCTTAGCTTCTATGCAGATGGAGAATTCCACTCATTTTAAGTTAATTGATTGCCGATACATTTTCTTTTATTAACGCTGCAGTGGCTTGTTCGATACTTATTTTCATTCGTGCAGTAACTTAGCAAAGTCAACTTGACTCCAAATACTTCCTAACGACTCTTACCAACATCCCCCATAAGACTTTGTAAGAACTTAGGATAACTTAGACGTATCTTTTACATAGAGTAAATCAACATACATACCTCTTAACTTCTAAGAGTAGAAGGAATCATAAAATAGTACCACATGTATATTTCATACATAGAATCATGTCAAAAGAAGGAAGAGGTTCACATACCTCGCGACGATTATCGACAAGTAGCAAAATGCTCCAAAGTACTTCAACCTTGATAGCTATTCCATCCTTAAAGTAGAATACACTATACTTAGTACTTCAACCTATAATGGCCATAATACGTCCATTAACCTCTAGCTTCAAACGTAGAATATTCTAAGTGTAAAGTCACCAAATTCTACGGAAAATCGGACAACACTTCCTTTGTTTCTACGTACTTTTCCACCTTTTTCAAGGCCCGAAAATCAATAACCAAACACCACATTTAAGGCTCAATCAAATCAGCTAACCAAAGGGGATTACACGCCTTAACAGGACGTGTAAAATTCTGCCCCACAATTAATACGAAACTGTCCAAAAATTAAGGCAATTCTCGGCTACAATCCATGCCTACAACAATGTCAATTTCCGTTCGATTCCTTTTCAATCCAAGTTGTTATTCCAACATGTTATATACATAATAAGAATTACAACAACTATATTCCCTTCTCTCAATAACATACGACGTTCGTAATTAATAATTAACTTGAATAATAATCTTAACGGCTAACATGCCATTTTCGGTTTTTGAGCTTCTAAAATTCCATAACACTTATCAATCTTCATAACATATATCACATGCTCATTTATAACTTATCATAACATGGAAACTTCAATTACAATAGTAAGACGAAGATTATTACCTCATTTAGCCCAAATAATGTCCAAGCGTAAAAGTCGATCCTTAGCAATTTTTTAGCTCATCTTCTTATGTTCCAATCCGCTCCAAGAACTCCTTAGAAGCTCATGAAGAACTCCTCTTCAAGTTCCATCTTCAAAGTTGAAGAACACCCTAGGGTTTCGCCTTGCGACTAACGTAAAAAGGTCGCTTTTCTGGGATCTTTCTATTGCGATATCCTTACAATACCCCTAGGAACCTTGAGTTAAAGTATTGTGAATAATGATCCACAATTGCAAAAAAAATCTCTCCTAAAACCCTCTTGGCCGAGAGCACACTATGAACAACAAGTTCTTGAAATATTTTTCTAAGTGTTCACTAGTCTTGCACTAGTAATGGATAAATAAGAGGATCAAAGGCTAGGATTAAAACACTTGAAGGGCTAGGATTTAGTCAAGAATGTCAAGCTCCACTTGTCTAGCTTGACTTGTCCATTTTCGTCCTACATGCCAAGTGGAGGGTGACACGTGTCGCCCTCCGGTTGGTCTAAAATATTTCATCTCCCGAAAATCCGGTAAATTCTAAAAGTCTCAAATATCAAATTCGGAAACTCAATTCTCATTAACGAACAATTTTTCCTTCCCGAGGCTCGGAATAATTTTCCGTAGGAAAAAGCAATCCTTCTTTCGTTTCAAACTTAAAGTCGTATCTTCTCACGTACATTCTCTTAAACATATGTCCTGGAATTACGGGGTCTAGCATTAAAGCTCAAGTCACATACTCTTTTGGAAACCATCTTCTTAACTTTTGAAATAAATTAAGATGCCATACTTTTTAAAATTAAGTCATTTCCACTTATAAAATCAAGGCTTATAGTCTTAAAACCTCGTAGCATACACTCTTTAAAATCATGTCGCTTATACTTATAAAATCATGTCATCTATACTTTAGAAATCAAGTCCAATAACTTGAAAAATAAAGTTTCATAATCCTTTAAAGAAAATCAAAGTTCATATTCTTAAAACTTTATAACATACATTCTTTAAAGTCCATTTACTTATACTTATAAAATTATGTCATCTATACTTTAGAAATCAAGTCCCATAACTTAAAAAATAAAGTTTCATACACTTTCAAAACCAAGTAGCTTATTCTCTTTAAAATCAAATAACTTCCACTTTTAAAATCAATCCCCTTTTCACATATAAATTCAAGTCATTTTCAAACATAAAATCAACTTACTTACTTCAAATAAATCAAGGCACATAGCTTTAAATCAAACCTCATAACTTCCTAACACTTCTTACCAACATCCCCCATAAGACTTGGTAAGGACTTAGGATAACTTAGACATACCTTTAACTTAGAATCAACAACGTGGATACTTCTTAACTTCTAAGAGTAGAATGAATCATGAAATAATATCACATGGCTATTTCATACGTAGGATCATGCCAAAGAAAGAAGAGGTTCACATATCTCGCGACGACTAGCGACAAGTTGCAAAATGCTCCCAAGTACTTTAACCTTGCTAGCTTTTTCACCCTTCAAGTAGAATACGCTACTCGTAGTACTTCAACCTCAATAAGCCCAAATCCAATCCAAGATTTAAAGTCGATCCTTAGCAACTTTAGCTCCTCTTCTCGACGTTCCAATCCACTCCAAGCAACCCTTGGAAGCTCATAAACCACTTCTCTTCAATTTCCAACTTCAAAGTTGAAGAACACCTTAGGTTTTCACCTTGCGACTAACGTAAAAACGTAGTTTTTTCGGGATTTTTCTATTGAAATATCCTTGGAATACCTCTAGGGATCTTAGGTTTGAATATTGGGATTTATCATCTACTTTTGAAGAATTTTCTTGCTCAAAGTGAGCTCAAAACCGAGAGCTCCCTTATGCTAGCACAAAGTTCTTGATATTTTCTAAGTATGGGATTTGTCTTGCTACTAGTATAGTTATATAAGGCATCCAAGGGCTAAGATTAATACATATGGGTGGCTAGGATCATAGTCAATAGTCAATAATGTCAAGTTCTATTCTTGGTCTTCTTAGATTAAGACTTTCAACCAAGCCATGTGGAGGTGACACGTGTCACCCTCCTATTGGTCTAAAATATTCCTTTTCCCGAAATTTCCATAATTCGTCAAAATATCGAAAACCTCGTGGGCCCCACAAAACGTAACATTTCCCGGGTGGGCCCCACGTAATCAAATCCGTAAATAAATTTCCACAATCTCAAATAACAATTCTGGAAACCCAATTCTTACTAACAAACATTTTTCCTTCCCGAGGTTCGGAAGATTTTTCCTTAAAAATAACAAATCTTCCTTTCGTTCAAATTTTTAAGTCCTGTGTTCTCGCGCATATTCTCGTATACATATCCGGAAATTACGGGATGTAACAGAAATATTATTACCACATTTAAACCATTCGAATTTGAGGGAAAATTCCTTCAGAAAAGGGAATTCCTTGTGGATTTCACTTTGGTTCATGATTAGAGGTATAATTTCATACTTTTTTATTATTGTTTATCATTTAAGTCTTCTTGATGCAAGAATTCCCGCAGACTTAAACTCACAAACTAAGCTGAGAGATGTTTTGCTATGAGTGCCAACAATGGCATGTCATTCTACACATAGATTACTAACATGGCATAGAAAATGAAGTGGAGTTGGTGTTGTGACGTGATGATCTAAGAAGTATTGTATTTTCGGCCTTCTTGTTTAGTCTTGACCGAGATCATGTACTTTTTTTAGCTTATCTTTATTTACTAGCTTAGCTATTCGCTTAGGACATAGTATGATATCTAATATTTATATTAGGACACAATTAATAAGCTATAAAAATGACTAGGTCGAGAGTACACAATGGCAAGGACAAGAGACATCTAGAAGATGTGGCTTTCAAGGAACAATTTATGAACTATCAAGTTCATGAATTGGCTATATTGAAGACTTAAAGGTCGTCCAAAGTAAGAGGAAGAGTTGGCCAAAAAGGTTCATCAAACAAGTGCATGAAATGGAAGCTTCTAAACACATTACAAGAAGATGTGATTGTTGGAAGAAACAAGTGCATGCATTCTTCCACTTGGAATCCATAAAGAGATGTGAAATAGATTAAGTTCACTCTTGTCTCCAAGTAAAGTCCTTTCCCATTGCATTGGTTTGGACGAAACATCCTTTGTCACCAATTAAACCCAAACCCGTCAACAATTAGTTGAAAGTGTACTTGTAGTTTGTGTCTCTTGATTTGTCTTCTAGAATGGTCCATTCTCTAATAAAAATAGGACCTTTAGGACTTGTAAATATGCAAAGAGTTTGAAGAAATATAAAAGTTGAGTTTTTCTCAAATTCTAAGTTATTCAACTTGTGTGTTGTTTATCTTAGTTGGTTCTTGTGTGAGCCAAACCCCTTAGTGCAAGTTGAAGCTAGGACTGTGTGACCTAGTTAAACTAAAGCTAAGGCTTCCCTCGGTGTAAGTATTTATTAGGACTGTGTGACCTAATCAATACCCGAGCTTTAGGAATGTTACAGCTTGTAATCCCAGAACATGTATATAAGAACGTACGTAAGAAATCAGGACGTTGAGATTTGAGACTTGTAGAATTTATTGGAATTATGGAAATGTCGGAAAACGAAATATTATGACGAATGGGAGGGCGACACATGTCACCCCCCTTGGATGGTCTTGGTCGAAATGGACCAAGGGTAAAGAGGTCAAATGACCAAAGCAAAGATGATCAAGTCTTGAAAGCCAAGGCTTGACATTGTTGACCAAGTCAATGAGCCCACTTGGCTAGATATTTAAATCTCCTTCATCCAAACCCAACAAGTGTTTTAATCTTGACCCTTGATTTTGTTATATAATCACACTAGTAGCAAGACAAGCTCTCCACACTTAGAAAAATTCAAGAAATCTTGTTCTTGTTTTTTAGAGCTCTCGGGTTAGGGCATCCTTTAGAGAAGAAAATTTTTCGTTTGTTGTTCACAATTCACAATACTTTAAACCAAGGTTCCTAGAGGTATTGTAAGGTTATCTCTATAGAAAGATCCCGAAAAAGCTACATTTTTACATTAGTCGCAAGGTGAAAACCTAAGTTGTTTACATAAGTTTTGTTTGGAAATTGAAGGGAAGTACTTTATGAACTTCTAAGGGCTTCAAATAGCGGGTTGGAGCGTGAAGGGAATGAGCTAAGTTGCTAAGGAGCGACTTTGAATCTTGGAGTTATATTTGGGCTTATCAAGGTAAATCTTCATCTTACCTTTGTAATTAAAGACTACATATTGTAGTAGATTGGTAATTGATCATGTGAATTACATTATGAAGATTGATAAGTGTTATGGAATATTTGGAAGCAAATCCGAAACTAGCATGATTAGCTTTTAATATTGTATTTCAATTTAGTTATTAGTTTTAGTCGTCGCATGTTATATAAAGAGGAGATTATTGTTGTTAAAGTTGGTTGCGACTATATAACATGTTAGAACGACAATATGGATTGAAAAAGAATTGGAAAAGACTTTGCATTGTTGCACATATTAGCCGAGAATGGCATTGACTATTGGACTATTTTGTATAAATTGTGGGGCAGAATTTTACACGTATTGTAAGGCGTGTAATCCCCTTTGGTTAGCTAAATTGTTGAGCCTTAAATGTGGCATGTTTGGTTATTGAATTCGGGCCTTGAAAAAGGTGGAAAAGTATGTAGAAACAAAGGAAGTGTTGTCCGATTTTCCGTAGAATAAGTGACTTTACACTTAGAATATTCTACGTTAGAACGCTAGAAATTGATAGACGTATTATGGTCATTATAGGTTGACATACTACGTGCGGTATATTGGACTTAGCACGTGAATTGAACCGAAGAGGTATGTAGAACTTTCCATATCTCTTGAGCATGAGTTTTATAAATGTATAGTACGGTAGGCGTACGAGTTTTAAAGAAATTCGGTTTTGTTTTGATATCATTAACTTGATATAAGAATGTCTAAGTTTGGTTGAGTTAGGTAATTAACTCATTTGATTTTTAAAGAATGAAAATGTCTTAGTTCCTAAAGCATAAAGTTATTATAACGGCTTTATGTAAAGTTGGTTATAACAACTTTATGGAAAGTTAAAGGAATGATTTTCTCTGGTAATGTAAACAAAGATAAATGACATGAAATGAAGAAGGGAAAATATTGATTTAAAGGCATCATTAGCTTAAAGTTTTACAGTAAAAGTCACTTGGTTTAGAAGCCTATAAATGTATTTCTAAAGGTATAGTGATTTGTCTTGAAAAGTAGATATGACTTGATACTACGGGTATTAGTATCTTGGGTTTTTATATGAAAAAGAGTCATTTAAAAAAAATAGAAGTACGTAGTACTTTGGGTTAAATTCCCGGATTTTTTATGATATATAGTGCCTTAAGTTAAATAAAGTGAGAGTGCATGCTAATTAAGTATAATGAGAAGTTAAGGGATTTCTTAACTTGCTTATGTTATTTATGGTAGCCGGTTGTGTTTGTGTTATATTATTCCTCACGAGGTCATTCCCCGGGCATGTTGCATTTTGCATATTCCGTGGATTTGCTCCCCACGATGCGAGGAAGTTACCTCATGCGAGTTCATAGGGCTCATGCGGGTGAAATTGTCTCATGCGGGGCGGACCAGTCCTATGCGAGGAAATTACCTCATGCGGGTCCACACGGCCTATGCGGGTGAAATAGTCCCAGGAGTAGGATTGCGTGATAATACTATGGGTGGATGGTCCTAGGTTAATCATAGGCTTCCTATTTTAAGAACCGGAAATGTCTATTTTGTTACTCTCATTGTTAGTAAGGCACAGTATACTGTTAATTTGATTATCATACATGTCTCCAGCTTTATTTTAGACTTATGATGTAAATTACAGTATTTTCCAGTTTTACATACTTGGTACATATTGTGTACTGACCCCCTTTCCTCGGGGGCTGCGTTCATGTCGCATGTAGGGGTAAGAAGGTTGTGGATCCTCACTCTTAGGATCACTGATCAGTTGTCAGAAGCTCCATTTCTCCGGAGGCTTGTCTTTTGGTACGGTTTCCCTGATGTTGTAGATTTATGTACATTCAGGGGTATGGCGGGGCCCTGTCCCGTCACAGTTGTTATGTAAAAATTCTTAGAGGTCTATAGTCATATCTTGTGGATTGGGTTGTATAAAAAGAAGGGGATGTGACTGCTTTTTGAGTTATATATATATTTTGGAAGGTGGCCTTATCGGCTAGCCTGTTGATATTTCATGACTTGTACTTTTTGAGTTGTATGTATGTTCCGCTACTATTCTCTGATGTATATATGTAAGGGGTGCCCAGGTAGGGTACCAGTCGCGGGCCTAGGGTCGGGTCGTGACAAAAGTGGTATCAGAGCAGTTAGTCCTCGAAAAGTGTCTACAGACCGTGTCTAGTAGTGTCTTAGTTATCGGTGTGTTGTGCACCACATCTATTACCAGGAGGCTGCAGGACATTTAGGATTGGTTTCCATTTTTTCCTCTCTCTGAGACCGTGTAATAGAGCTGTCTTATTAGGTTAAATCCTCTCTGCCCTATTCTTATGTATCAGTTATGCCTCCACGGAAGGAGACCATGTCCCAGAAGGTCAAGGCAGCAACATGAGCTGCTAGTGGTTCGCAGAGGGTTACTAGGACTCAGGCCCAGACTACGCCTGAGGTTGTGGGCCAGTCGGCGAGTTCAGCCACGCCGGCAGTATTAGAGGAGTCGAGAGCGGCCATAGCTCCAGAGGTTCCGATACCTGAGCCTCCAGTTCCGCAGCCAGGGGCAGAGTATAGAGATTATGGAGAGCAGATCAGGTTATTGACTAGCATAGTAAGTGGCGGCACGACAGCGAGCAGGTAGCTAACCCAAGAGCCGACAGTTTGAGGATTCGGGATTTTATGGGTTGTAATCCACCCGAGTTCTATGGTTCGGATCTGAGGATGATCCTCAGGAGTTCATTCAGTAGATACAGCGGACTATGCAGGTACTTAGGGCCTCGATGCAGTCGGTTGTGCTAGCTTTCTTACGTTCTGCGATATGCGTTGAACTGGTTTGAGTCATGGGAGCTGTCTAGAGGTGTGAGTGCTCTTCCAGCTGTTTGGGATGAGTTCACAGAGGCCTTCCTTGATCACTTTTTGCCTCCTGAGATGAGGAGAGCCCGCGTGGATAGGTTCTTGACATTGAGACAGAATGAGAGGACCATCAGAGAGTACAACCTAGAGTTTGACTCATTGGCCAGGTATGCGCTCACTATTGTGGCTGACAGAGTTCATCGCTATGTGATGGAGCTAGACCGTTATATGGTTATTGCATGCCTGGGAGTGGCCCTTCAGCCAGGTATGGATATTGCCAGGATGCAGGAATATGCACAGGGGATTGAGGACCGAGAAAGAGAGGACCAGCCAGATCGAGGCCAGCCCAAGAGGGCCACGACGACAGGGTTTCAAGGTAACTTCGAGGCGTACAGCCTCAACAACAGGCTAGGTCTACATTTCAGCCGGCACAGAGTGCTCCTTCCCAGTTTTCTGGCAGGAGGTTTGATCAGCCGGTTCATTCAGGAGCAGGTCAGGACTCCAGGGCTTCGGGGTTTCAGGGAGGCAGAGATCCTAGCTGATCGAGACCACCCCTATCTCGGTGTTCGATACACAGATCTCACCACGAGTGTCGTACTCTTCTGAGCTTGTTTCTCTTGCGGCCAGCAGGGTCATATGAAGAGGGATTGTCCGACCAGAGGCGGCATGGGTGGTATGGTTCAGCCTACAGGGTCTTCATCTTCTGTGGTTATGCGCCCCGGAGGGCAGGGTGTTCACGGGCCGGCAGGCCGCGACAGAGGTCGTGGTGGAGGTGCTAGTTCTAGTGGTCCACAGAACCGCATATATTCCTTAGCCAGCCGGCAGGATCAGGAGGCTTCCCCGGATGTTGTCACAGGTACATTATTGATTTCATGTTGTGACGTTTATGCTTTGATAGATCCAGGTTATACCTTTTCCTATGTGTCCCCTCTTATTGCTGGTAGAATAGGGATAAGTCGGTGTCTATAGAGACGTTTGAGGTAGCTATGCCAGTGGGTGATTCGGTGTTAGCTGAGCGGGTGTATAAGAACTGTCCGGTGTTTATATACAGTCGTCAGACCCTAGCAGACTTGATAGAGTTGGAGATGACATATTTTGATGTCATTATGGGTATGGACTGGTTGGCTTCTTGTTATGCCAATGTTGACTGTAGAGACAGGTTAATTCGATTCCAGTTTTCCGGTGAGCCGGTTATCGAGTGGAAGGGCAATACAGCATCGCCGAGGGGTAGGTTTATTTCTTACCTCAAGGCTAGGAAGATGGTTCAGAAGGGGTACATCTATCATCTGGTTCGGGTATTCGATACAGAGGCTGAGGTGCCAGTTCTTCAGTCAGTTCTGGTGGTTAGAGAGTTTTCAGATGTATTCCCAGATGATCTCCCAGGTATTCCTCCAGAGAGGGAGATAGAGTTCTGTATTGATATGTTGCCAGACACTCGACCTATATCTATTCCGCCGTATAGGATGGCACCTGCTGAGTTGAGGGAGTTGAAGGACCAGCTGAAAGATTTGCTGGAAAAAGACTTTATTAGGCCTAGTATTTCTCCCTGGGGAGCGCCGATTTTGTTTGTAAAGAAGAAGGATGGGACGTTGCGTATGTGTGTTGACTACAGGCAGCTGAATAAGGTAACCATCAAGAATAGATACCCCTTCCCCATGATTGATGATTTGTTTGACCAGTTGCAGGGTGCGAAGTGTTTCTCCAAGATAGACCTGCGGTCCGGTTATCATCAGGTGCGAGTTAGGGAGGCAGATATCCCGAAGACTGCATTCAGGACCCGATATGGGCACTATGAGTTCAGGGTGATGTCTTTCGGTTTGACTAACGCTCCAGCGGTATTTATGGATTTGATGAACCGGGTATTTAAGTCATTTCTCAATACGTTTGTTATAGTATCCATTGATGACATCCTGGTTTATTCTCGCACAGAGCAGGAGCATGCAGATCACTTGAGGACGGCAGATCGAGTCCTCCGAGCCGGCAACAGACGCCAAGTTCACCAAGTGTGAGTTTTGGTTGGCCTCAGTGGCATTCTTGGGGCACATTATCGGGGCTGACGGTGTGCAGGTTGATACGGCGAAGATTGAGACGGTCAAGACTTGGTCGAGACCTACTACTCCGACGGAGGAACGAAGTTTCTTAGGGCTGGCAGGTTATTACCGTAGATTTGTGGAGCAGTTCGCTTCGATATCAGCACCATTGACTAGGCTGACTCAGAAAGCGGCTAAGTTCCAGTGGACGGAAGCTTGTGAGAAGGGCTTCCAGTTACTGAAGGAAAAGTTGACGACGGCTCCAGTTCTTACTCTTCCCGAGGGATTGGAGGGTTATGTGATTTATTGTGATGCCTCGGGTATCGGTCTAGGGTGCGTATTGATGAAGAATGGGAAGGTTATAGCCTATGCTTCCCGGTAGCTACGGAAGCATGAGAGAAATTACCCTACTCACGACTTAGAGTTGGCCGCAGTTATTCATGCCTTGAAGATTTGGAGACATTATTTGTACGGGGTTCATGTGGATATTTATACAGACCACAAGAGCCTCCAGTACATCTTTAGGTAGAGAGAGCTGAATTTGCGGCAGAGATGATGGTTAGAGTTGCTGAAGGATTATGATGTTGATATCCTATACCATCCGGGAAAATCCAATGTGGTTGCAGATGCTCTGAGTCGTAGATCTGTGGGGAGTTTTTCAGAGGTACATCCAGATAGACAGGACATGGTCCATCAGATCCATCAGCTAGCGAGCCTTGGGGTTCGGTTGGTCGATACCGATGATAGTGGGGTATGGGTTCGAGAGGTTGCCAAGTCTTCCATCGTTGAGGAGGTGAAGAGGCGACAGTATGAAGATCCAGTTCTGATGCGGTATCGAGATACGGCTCTTCGAGAGGAGAAGAGTTTATTTGAGGTAGCACCTGATGGGGTGCTAAGATACGAGGGAAGATTGTGTGTTCCCGATGTTACAGGACTTCGTCAGCAGATTCTGGGGGAGGCACACAGTGCTTATTACTCTATTCATCCGGGGTCGACTAAGATGTACCATGACCTCAGATGTATGTATTGGTGGGATGGCTTGAAGAAGGACGTGGCATGGTTTGTTGCTCAGTGTCCGAATTGTCAGCAGGTCAAGATTGAGCACCAGAAGCCCGGTGGGCTATTACAGGCGATTGAGATTCCGACATGGAAGTGGGAGGTGATCAACATGGATTTTGTTACAGGGTTACCTCGTACTCAGAGGAAGTGTGATTCCATATGGGTTATTGTAGACAGGCTGACGAAATCAGCCCACTTTCTTCTAGTCAAGACTACGTATTCGGCTAAGGATTATGCTAGACTTTATATCAGGGAGATTGTGAGACTGTACGGAATTCCTATATCCATTATATCAGACCGAGGAGCCCAGTTTACGTCTAACTTCTGGAGGTCTTTCCAGAAGGGGTTAGGGACACAAGTGAGTCTCAGTACCGCGTTTCATCCTCGTAATCGACTGACAGTGCAGAGCGCATCATCCGCATACACGAGGATATCTTGCATGTCTGTGTTATTGATTTCAGAGGTAGCTGGGAGGATCATTTGCCTCTTGTTGAGTTTGCATATAACAACAACTACCATTCCAGTATTCAGATGGTGCCATATGAGGCTTTGTATGAGCGGAAGTGTAGGTCGCCGATTGGTTGATTCGACGTGGGTGAGGTTCAGTTAGTTGGCCCAGACTTGATTCAGCAGGCTGTGGATAAAGTGAAGCTTATCCAGGAGAGACTGTTAGCAGCTCAGAGTCGGCAGAAGTCTTATGCAGATAATCGGCGCCGACACTTGGAATTTCAGGTAGACGATTGGGTCTTCTTGAAGGTATCACCCATGAAGGGTGTGATAAGGTTCGGAAAGAACTGGAAGCTTAGCCCAAGGTACATTGGGCCTTATCAGATCATCCGTAGAGTAGGCAAGGTTGCCTATGAGTTGGAACTGCCGTCCGACTTGGAGGCAGTACATCCGGTCTTCCATGTTTCTATGTTGCGGAAGTGTATCAGAGATCCATCGAGAGTTTTCCCAGCTAGAGAGGTCCAGGTGACAGAGGGATTATCGTATGAGGAGAGCCCTTTAGCGATACTCGATCGCCAGGTCAGGCGACTGCGGACCAAGGACGTGGCTTCCGTCAAAATCTTGTGGCGGAATGATAATAGGGAGAGATGACTTGGGAGGCAGATGAGGACATGATGGAGAAGTATCCTCACTTATTCCCTACACCTCCAAGTAGTCCTTTTCCCTTACTTGTCAGTTTTAATTGACGTATTTGCTTAAGTGCTATTATGTGGCCATGCGTGGCATATTTTGGTATGTTGTGTGTAGTTAAAGGAGACTATGTTGCTATCCAATTAGATTGACTCCGAAAGAACATTCGGGGACGAATGTTTCTAAGGGGGGAAGAATGTTACACCCCGTAATCCCAGAACATGTATATAAGAACGTACGTAAGAAATCGGGACGTTGAGATTTGAGACTTGTAAAATTTATCGGAATTATGGAAATGTGGGGAAACGAAATATTATGACGAATGGGAGGGAGACACGTGTCACCCCCTTGGATGGTCTTGGTCGAAATGGACCAAGGGTAAAGAGGTCAAATGACCAAAGCAAAGATGATCAAGTCTTGAAAGCCAAGGCTTGACATTGTTGACCAAGTCAATGAGCCCACTTGGCTAGATATTTAAATCTCCTTCATCCAAACCCAACAAGTTTTTTAATCTTGACCCTTGATTTTGTTATATAATCACACTAGTAGCAAGACAAGCTCTCCACACTTAGAAAAATTCAAGAAATCTTGTTCTTGTTTTTTAGAGCTCTCGGGTTAGGGCATCCTTTAGAGAAGAAAAATTTTCGTTTGTTGTTCACAATTCACAATACTTTAAACCAAGGTTCCTAGAGGTATTGTAAGGTTATCTCAATAGAAAGATCCCGGAAAAGCAACATTTTTACATTAGTCACAAGGTGAAAACCTAAGTTGTTTTCATAAGTTTTGTTTGGAAATTGAAGGGAAGTTGTTTATGAACTTCTAAGGGCTTCAAATAGCGGGTTGGAGAGTGAAGGGAATGAGCTAAGTTGCTAAGGAGCGACTTTGAATCTTGGAGTTATATTTGGGCTTATCAAGGTAAATCTTCATCTTACCTTTGTAATTAAAGACTACATGTTGTAGTAGATTGGTAATTGATCATATGAATTACATTATGAAGATTGATAAGTGTTATGGAATATTTGGAAGCAAATCCGAAACTAGCATGATTAGCTTTTAAGATTGTAATTCAATTTAGTTATTAGTTTTAGTCGTCGCATGTTATATAAAGAGGAGATTATAGTTGTTAAAGTTGGTTGCGACTATATAACATGTTAGAACGACAATATGGATTTAAAAAGAATTGGAAAAGACTTTGCATTGTTGCACATATTAGCCGAGAATGGCATTGACAATTGGACTATTTTGTATAAATTATGGGACAGAATTTTATACGTATTGTAAGGCGTGTAATCCCCTTTGGTTAGCTAAATTGTTGAGCCTTAAATGTGGCATGTTTGGTTATTGAATTCGGGCCTTGAAAAAAGTGGAAAAGTATGTAGAAACAAAGGAAGTGATGTCCGATTTTCCATAGAATAAGTGACTTTACACTTAGAATAGTCTACGTTAGAAAGCTAGAAATTGATAGACGTATTATGGTCATTATAGGTTGACATACTACGTGCGGTATATTGGACTTAGCACGTGAATTGAACCGAAGAGGTATGTAGAACTTTCCATATCTCTTGAGAATGAGTTTTATAAATATATAGTACGGTAGGCGTACGAGTTTTAAAGAAATTCGGTTTTTTTTATATCATTAACTTGATA
Source organism: Przewalskia tangutica (assembly GCA_029844215.1). Classification (NCBI taxonomy): domain Eukaryota; kingdom Viridiplantae; phylum Streptophyta; class Magnoliopsida; order Solanales; family Solanaceae; genus Przewalskia; species Przewalskia tangutica. Next base: position 51,584,835 of record CM056724.1, read on the forward strand.
TAAGAATGTCTAAGTTTGGTTTAGTTAGGTAATTAACTCATTTGATTTTTAAAGAATGAAAATGTCTTAGTTCCTAAAGCATAAAGTTATTATAACGGCTTTATGGGAAGTTGGTTATAACAACTTTATGAAAAGTTAAAGGAATGATTTTCTCTGGTAATGTAAACAAAGATAAATGACTTGAAATGAAGAAGGGAAAATATTGATTTAAAGGAATCAATAGCTTAAAGTTTTACAGTAAAAGTCACTTGGTTTAGAAGCCTATAAATGTATTGTCACGACCCGACCCCGGGGCCGCGACTACTACCCTACCGGGGTACCCTGTCATGTGTACATCAGAGAATAACAGCGGAACATACATAACACATAACTTATAAAAAGGTAACATCACTGGCCAGCCGATAAGGCTGCATTCCATAAAAACATACTAATCGAAAGTATAGCAGTACAACTTGTTCTTACAGCCCAACACATACGTGACCACAGACCTCTAAGGATAACAACTGTGGCGGGACAGGGCCCCGCCATACCCCTGAATGTACACAATACCTATAGCATCAGGGAAAATCCGTACCAACAAAGTATAAGCTTCCGGAGGAATGGAGCTTCTGACACCGAAATAGTGATCCTAAGAACGAGGATCCACCACCTGCTTACCCTTACCTGCGGCATGAACGCAGCCCCCCGAGGAAGGGGGTCAGTACACAATATGTACCAAGTATGTAAAACTGGAAAATACTGTAATAATGATATCATAAGTCTAAAAGTAAGCTGGAGTCCTGAAAGATAATCAAAATACCTTTTATTGTGCCTTACTAACAATGAGAGTGACAAGTATATATATATAATACTGCATAAAATAGGAGGCTCATGATCAAAACAGGGTACCTCGCCCGTAGTATCAATAAGCACCCCTACTCCTGAGACTATTTCACCCGCATAGGTCCTGTGGACCCGCATGAGGTATTCCTCGCATAGTCAGACTACCGCATGGGACTATTTCACCCGCATAAGCCCATAAGGACTCGCATGAGGTACTCCTCGCATCGTGGGTAGCAAATCCACGGAACAGGTGGTATAACGATCTTGGGGATTTACCCCTCAGATATACTCTTACCCTGAAGCAGATGGTTTAACGATCTTGGGGATTTACCCCTCAGATATACTCTTACACTGGAGCAGATGGTATAACGATCTTGGGGATTTACCCCTCAGATATAATCTTACACTGGAGAAGGTGGTATGACGATCTTGGGGCTTGCCCCTCATTCATACTCTTACCCTGGAGAAGGTGATATAACGATCTTGGGGCTTGCCCCTCAGATATACTCTTACCCTAGCTCAATCGGTCATCATATCATAATCATAAATAAGTGGGAAAACTTATAACTTATTATTAGTCTTGTTCATATACTCTCTCATTTTAGTTTACTTAAGGCACTTAATCATATCTTTAATAAAGAAAAACTGGGAATTTAACCCAAAATACCACATACTCGTATTCTTTAAAAATGACTCTTTTTCATATAAAACCTTTGGGCAATTGATGCCTTAAAATCAATTTACCTTTCATAAATCAAGTCATTCGTCCTTACTTATCTTACTTAGAATAAATCTCTTCTTATCAACCTTTTATAAAGCTAATAAACCAACTTCCCATAAAGTTGTTAAATTAACCCTATACTTTAGAAAAATCATACTTCTCCCTTAACCAAGGGACTTATACTTCTTAAAACGAAACAAGTCTTTATATACTTACAACAAGTAAGAATACTAAATCTTGTACGTCTACCGTACTACATAGATACAACTACTCATGCTCAAGAGATAGGAAAGCTTCACATACCTCTCCGGTCAATCCACTTGCTAAGCCCAAACTACCGCAAGTAATATGTCAACCTAAAATAACCATGATGCGTTTATTAACCTCTAATTTCAATGTAGAATAATCCAAGTTCAAAGTCACTAAATTCTATGGAAAATTGGGCAGCATTTCCTTTGTTTCTACATACTTTGCCACCTTTCTCAAGGCCGAATTTAACATCCAAATGCCACTTTTAAGGCTCAACAATCCAAACATTTCAAAGGGGATTACACACCTAAACTTGGGTGTGTAAAATTCTGCCCCATAAGGTACAACAATTCACTTAACAATCCTAAGGTAGTTTTTAGGCTACAACATGCTCATAATATCTCCTTAACCAATTCTTTCATATCCAAACCACATTTCTTACATGCAATGACTCTAAGTGCATTATTTACTACAACAAGTCCCTTCTTCTTCACATGCAACACTAATACTAGCTACAAGAGAAGAAATGTTACCTTTGGAGCTTTAGCCAAAACTATTCCAACAACTTTGCTAGCCTCCTTTCCAAGAACACCACCACAAAAACTCCTACAAGCTAGCCACAAGCTTCCTTCTTGTCTTAAACTTTTCAGATTTTTCCTAGGCTTTGAATTCCTCTTGGAATTTTAGAGAGAAGTGAGAGCTAAGCTTAGAGAGAGAGAGAAGTGGGCAGCATTTCCTTTGTTTCTACATACTTTGCCACCTTTCTCAAGGCCGAATTTAACATCCAAATGCCACTTTTAAGGCTCAACAATCCAAACATTTCAAAGGGGATTACACACCTAAACTTGGGTGTGTAAAATTCTGCCCCATAAGGTACAACAATTCACTTAACAATCCTAAGGTAGTTTTTAGGCTACAACATGCTCATAATATCTCCTTAACCAATTCTTTCATATCCAAACCACATTTCTTACATGCAATGACTCTAAGTGCATTATTTACTACAACAAGTCCCTTCTTCTTCACATGCAACACTAATACTAGCTACAAGAGAAGAAATGTTACCTTTGGAGCTTTAGCCAAAACTATTCCAACAACTTTGCTAGCCTCCTTTCCAAGAACACCACCACAAAAACTCCTACAAGCTAGCCACAAGCTTCCTTCTTGTCTTTAACTTTTCAGATTTTTCCTAGGCTTTGAATTCCTCTTGGAATTTTAGAGAGAAGTGAGAGCTAAGCTTAGAGAGAGAGAGAGATTTGAAAGATGACCAAGTCTTCAAGACTTGGTCAATATAAGGCATGCAAGAAATCAGATGGGGGGGACACTTGTCACCCTCCCAAGGTCTTTTAAAAGAGAAATCTGATTTTTCCTCAGTTTTTCCGCCAGAATTCCCGCCTCGGCGCCGCGGCGCTGAAACTTCTGTGGACTTACGGAACTTCCGGCCATGGCTCAGAATCTCAGCGACCTCGATATCCGCGCCGCGCTCGCATTCGCGCGCCGCGTTCTGCCGCTTTGTCCGGCACATTTCTGTCCGATCACAAGACCGAACTTGTAACTCCCATAACTTCCTACTCCGACGTCCTATCGACGAACGGTTGGTTGCGTTGGAAACTAGACTCAACGAACTACGCGCTAGGTCTTTGAAACACTTAGGAACTCTTAATGTATCGGGTCATAACCCGCCTCAAATTTGACTAAAACCCGTCCGGAATAATCCGTCAACCTATCTTTCGAAAATTTTAAGTCTTACCCCATTTCACACGCTCTCACACGTGTGGCCAGAACTACGGGGTATAACATTCTCCCCCCCTTAGAAACATTCGTCCCGAATTTTCCTTCTAGGCTTACTCAAACCACAACAATACTTAAGCAAAATTTCCAATTAAAAACTATCAAGTAAGAAAGTAGGTTGCCTGGAGGTATAGGAAATAAGTGAGGATACTTCTTCATCATGTCATCCTCTGCTTCCCACGTCATCTCCTCTCTGTTCTCGTTTCGCCATAATACTTTGACTAAGCCACGCCCTTCGCTCAAGTCGCCTAACTCGACGATCGAGTATCGCTATGGGACTCTCCTCATACGATAACTCCTCACACCGGACATCATGAATCGGGTGCACTCTAGATGGATCTCCAATACATTTCCGCAACATAGACACGTGGAAAACCGGATGTACCGCCTCCAAATCGGACGGCAGATCTAACTCATAGGCAACCTTGCCTACCCTACGAATAATTTGATAAGGCCCAATGTACCTAGGGCTAAGTTTCCCCTTCTTTCCAAATCTCATCACGCCCTTCATGGGCGATACCTTTAGGAAAACCCAATCATCTATCTCAAACTCCAAGTGTCGACGCCGATGATCAGCATACGACTTCTGTCGACTCTGAGCTGCCAACAACCGCTCCTGGATAAGCTTCACCTTATCCATCGTCACAACCAAGTCTGCCCCGACTAACTGTACTTCTCCCACCTCGAACCAGCCTATCGGTGACCTGCACTTCCTCTCATATAAGGCCTCATAAGGCGCCATCTGAATACTAGAGTGGTAGCTGTTGTTATAAGAAAACTCCACAAGAGGTAAATGATCCTCCCAGCTACCCCTGAAATCAATAACACAAGCCCGCAGCATATCCTCAAGTGTCTGGATAGTGCGCTCGGCCATTCGCTTGGCCTCGAGGGTGAAACGCCGTACTGAGACTCACCTGGGTCCCTAATCCCTTCTGGAAAGACCTCCATAAATTAGTCGTGAACTGGGCTCCCCTGTCTGAAATAATCGATACAGGCACTCCGTGCAGTCTCACAATCTCCCTAACATACAGTCTAGCATAATCCTCGGCCGAAAAAGTCATCCTGACTGGAAGAAAATGGGCTGATTTCGTCAGCCTGTCGACGATAACCCAAATAGAATCATGCTTCCTCTGAGTGGAAGGTAACCCTGTAATAAAATCCATATTTACCACCTCCCACTTCCAAGTCGGAATATCAATAGTTCGCAATGACCCCACCGGCTCGTGCTCAACCTAACTCGCCGCACCGCATCGCGCCACGAACTCCGCAACATCCTCTTCGTGCCATCCCACCAATACACGATTCGAGGTCATTATACATCTTAGTCGACCGGATGAATAGAATAACGAGCACCGTATGCCTCCCTGAATCACGACGAAGTCCCGCCACATCGGGAACACACAACCGCCATCAAATCTTAGCACCCCATCCGACGCTACTCAAATAGACTTTCTTCTTTCTCGAAAAGTGGCACCGATACCGCACTAATCGGATCCTCATATTGTCGCCTCTTCACCTCCTCGACGATGGAAGACTCGCAACCTCTCGAACCCGAACTCCATCACTATCGAATCAACCAAACGAACCCCAAGGTTCTAGCCGATGTAACTCTCGGACCATATCCCTTTTCTCCGTCGACATCGCATGCACTACCCATCGACCGCGACTGGGGCATCTGCAACTACATTGGCCTTCCCTGAGTGGTATAGAATATCAACATCGTAATCCTTGCGGCTCAACCACCGCCTTTGTCGCAAGTTCACTCCTCCGTCAAGATATACCGAGACTCTTGTGGTCCGTGTAAATATCCACATGAACTCTATATAAATAATGTCTCCGCATCTTCAAGGCATAAATCATCACGCTAACTCAAGTCATGTGTGGGATAGTTCTTCTCATGCTTCCTAAGCCGCCGACGCGTAGTTATAACCTTGTCGTCTTTGCATCGACGCATCCAAGCCCGACACTGACGCCACAATAAACCACATATCCATCTAAACCTCCGAAGAGTAAGAATCGGTGGTCGCCAATTTCTCCTTTAGCAACCGGAAACTTTCTCACAAGTATCCGCCCACCGAACATAGCCGCTTTCTAAGTCACTTAGTCAATGGTGCCAAATAAGCAAACTTCTCCACAAACCTCCGATAATAACCCGCAAGGCCCAAAGTTGCGCACTCTCCGCTTGTAGCTGGTCCGCCAAGTCTTGACTGCCTCAATCTTCGCTGTATCAACCCGAATACCATCGGCCCCGATAACATGCCCTAAGAAAGCCACCGAAGCTAACCAAAACTTGCACTTCGAGAACTTGACATACAACTGCCGGTCTCGGAGGACTCCCAATACCGTCCTCAAATGGTATGTATGCTCCTGCTCTGTGCGCGAATACACCAAGATATCATCAATGAAAACTATAACGAACATATCCAAGAATGGCCTGAACACCCTATTCATCAAATCCATGAATACTGCTGGGGCGTTGGTCAACCCGAAAGACATCACCCTGAACTCATAGTGCCCATACCGGGTCCTGAACGCAGTCTTTGGGATATATGTCTCTCTAACTCGCACCTGATGATAACCAGACCGCAGGTCTATCTTGGAAAAACACCTTGCACCCTGCAACTGGTCAAACAAATCGTCAATCCTAGGGAGGGGATATCTGTTCTTGATAGTTACCTTGTTCAGATGCCTGTAATCAATACACATACGCAGCGTCCCGTCCTTTTTCTTTACAAATAACACTGGCGCTCCCCAGGGAGAAACACTTGGCCTGATAAAGCCCTTCTCCAGTAAGTCCTTCAGCTGGTCTTTCAATTCCTTCAACTCGGCAGGTGCCATCCTGTATGGCGGAATAGATATCGGTCGAGTATCTGGCGCCAAATCAATGCAAAACTCAACCTCCCTCTCCGGAGGGATACCCGGAAGCTCGTCTGGGAATACGTCTGGAAACTCTCTAACGACCGGAACTGACTGAAGGTCCGGTATCTCAGCCTCAGTATTGAATACCCGAACCATATGGTAGATATACCCTTTCCTCACCATCTTCCTAGCCTTGAGGTAAGAAATAAACCTACCCCTCGGCGATGCAAGATTCCCTTCCACTGATAACCTGGCCACCGTAAAACCGAACCGAACTAATCTCTCTCTACAGTCTACATTGGCATAGCAAGACGCTAGCCAATCCATACCCATAATCACATCAAATTCCGTCATATCCAATTCTATCAAGTCGACTAAAGTCCGACGACTGTCTATAGTCACTGGGCAAGCTCTATATATCCGCTCGGCTACCACCGAATCACCTACTGGCGTAGCCACCTCAAAAGGTCTTATGGACTCAGGCTCTATCCCTATTCTACTGGCAATATGAGGAAATATATAGGACAAGGTAGAACCTGGATCTATCAAAGCATATACATCACCGCAAGAAACCAACAATGTACCTGTGACGATATCTGGTGACGCCTCCTAGTCCTGACGGCTGGACATAGCATAGATGCGGTTCTGAGGACCGCTAGAACTGGGACCCCTACCACGACCTTCGCCGCGCTCATCGCCCGTGAACACCCCGCCGCTCGGGCGTCGACCATCAAGACGAAGATCCAAAGAATCGACTGTTGGCTGAACCATAACACCTCTGCCGCCTAAGGACGGACAATCCCTCTTCTGATGGCCATGCTGGCCATACGAGTAACAAGCTCCCGAACCCATACGGCACTCGCCCGGATGAGACCTACCGCATCGAACGTACCAAGATGTGGGTGGCCTCGACAGTGATGGTCCTCGCTTTCCCTCGAAGTCTGGAGCCACGACCGCTTCCCGAATAACCGGCCGATCGGTCCCCGCCAGAAATCGAGAAGGAGCACTCAGGCCGGCCGAAATGTGGACCTAGTTCGCTGCCGAGGCCGCCCACCTCGAAACCGCCCGAGACTCGCTGCCCCGCCTCTTGGGCCGGCCTAAATCTAGTTGATCCCGCCTGCTCTGCCTCAATCTCGCATACGCTGCATCTCCGCAATATCCATCCTCGTGAAGAGCTACCCTGGTATGCAGTAATCATATGACGGTCTAACGAGATCTCATACCGATGAAAGATGCATTCCATGTCCGCTACAATGGTGTGTGCATACCTGGCCAAGGAGTCAAACTCCAGGCTGTACTCTCTGATAGTCCTCCCGTCCTGCCTCAAGGTCAAGAATCTATCTACCCGGGCTCTCCTCATCTCAGGAGGTAAGAAGTGATCCAGGAAAGCCTCTGTGAACTCCTCCCAAACAGCTAGAAGAGCATCCTCACCTCTCGACAACACCCATGACTCAAACCAGTTCAACGCAATATCGCGCAACCGGTAAGAAGCTAGTATAACGGACTCAGTCTCCGAGGCCCTAAGCACCTGCATGGTCCGCTGTAACTGCCGCACAAACTCCTGCGGATCATCCTCGAATCTCGAACCATAGAACTCGGGTGGATGACAACCCAGGAAATCCCGAATCGTAAATCGTCGGCTTGTGGTTGGTCGCTCGCTTCCCGTCGGCCGCTCGCCACTATATCGGTCAATAAGCGGATCTGCTCGTAATTCTATACTCACCGATCGTGGGATCGAGGCTCGTCATCGCGGTCTCAGTAGCCGCTTCCGCTGCCTCGAACTCCGCTGAGGCTGGCGACGTCGTGGAACTCGCCGCTCGAAACACCATCTCTGGTAAGGACTGGGCCTGTGCCCTCGTGACTCTCCGCGTCCCACTAGCAGCACCCTCAGCTGCCTTGCCCTTCTGGGCCGTGGTTGCCTTGCGTGGAGGCATAACTGATACATAAAGGAAAACATCAGAGGAGGTTCAACCTATAACTCAGCTCTATTGCACGATCTTAGAGTGAAAGAATGGAAACCAATCCTAAATGTCTCAGTAGCCTCTCGATTATAGATGTGGTGCACGACATCGATAATCAAGACTCTACTAGACACGGCTCAGACACTTTCCGAGGACTAATCGCTCACGATACCACTTTTGTCACGACCGACCGGCCGCGACTAGTACTCACCGGTACCGCCGTGTACATCGAGAATAGCAATGAACATACATAACACATAACTTATAAAAGGTAACATCACCGCCACCGATAAGGCCGCTTTCCATAAAACATACTAATCGAAGTATAGCGAGACAACTTGTTCTTACATTTCAACACATACGTGACCACGCACTTAAAGAAACAACTGTGGCGGGACAGGGCCCCGCCATACCCCTGAATGTACACAATACCTATAGCATCAGGAAAAATCCGTACCAACAAAGTATAAGCTTCCGGAGGAATGGAGCTTCTGACACCGGAACAGTGATCCTAAGAATGAGGATCCACCACCTGCTTACACTTACCTGCGGCATGAACGCAGCCCCCCGAGGAAGGGGGTCAGTACACAATATGTACCAAGTATGTAAAACTGGAAAATACTGTAATAATGATATCATAAGTCTAAAAGCAAGCTGGAGTCCTGAAAGATAATCAAAATACCTTTTAATGTGCCTTACTAACAATGAGAGTGACAAGTATATATATATAATACTGCATAAAATAGAAGGCTCATGATCAAAACAGGGTACCTCACCCGTAGTATCAATAAGCACCCCTACTCCTGGGACCATTTCACCCGCATAGGTCCTGTGGACCCGCATGAGGTATTCCTCGCATAGATTGTACCCGCCCGCATGGGACTATTTCACCCGCATAAGCCCATAAGGACTCGCATGAGGTACTCCTCGCATCGTGGGTAGCAAATCCACGGAACAGGTGGTATAACGATCTTGGGGATTTACCCATCAGATATACTCTTACCCCGGTTAGATGGTATAACGATCTTGGGATTTACCTCGATATACTCTTACACCGAGCGGATGGTATAACGATCTGGGATTTACCCTCGATATACTCTACACCGAGAAGGTGGTATGACGATCTTGGGGCTTGCCCCTCATTCATACTCTTACCCTAGAGAAGGTGGTATAACGATCTTGGGGCTTGCCCCTCAGATATACTCTTACCCTAGCTCAATCGGTCATCATATCATAATCATAAATAAGTGAGAAAACTTATAACTTCTTATTAGTCTTGTTCATATACCCTCTCATTTTAGTTTACTTAAGGCACTTAATCATATCTTTAATAAAGAAAAACCGAGAATTTAACCCAAAATACCACATACTCATATTCTTTAAAAATGACTCTTTTTCATATAAAACCTTTGGGCAATTGATGCCTTAAAATCAATTTACCTTTCATAAATCAAGTCATTCGTCCTTACTTATCTTACTTAGAATAAATTTCTTCTTATCAACCTTTTATAAAGCTAATAAACCAACTTCTCATAAAGTTGTTAAATTAACCCTATACTTTAGAAAAATCATACTTCTCCCTTAACCAAGGGACTTATACTTCTTAAAACGAAACAAGTCTTTATATACTTAAAACAAGTAAGAATACTAAATCTTGTACGTCTATCGTACTACATAGATACAACTACTCATGCTCAAGAGATAGGAAAGCTTCACATACCTCTCCGGTCAATCCACTTGCTAAGCCCAAACTACCGCAAGTAATATGTCAACCTAAAATAGCCATGATGCGTTTATTAACCTCTAATTTCAATGTAGAATAATCCAAGTTCAAAGTCACTAAATTCTATGGAAAATTGGGCAGCATTTCCTTTGTTTCTACATACTTTGCCACCTTTCGCAAGGCCGAATTTAACATCCAAATGCCACTTTTAAGGCTCAACAATCCAAACATTTCAAAGGGGATTACACACCTAAACTTGGGTGTGTAAAATTCTGCCCCATAAGGTACAACAATTCACTTAACAATCCTAAGGTAGTTTTTAGGCTACAACATGCTCATAATATCTCCTTAACCAATTCTTTCATATCCAAACCACATTTCTTACATGCAATGACTCTAAGTGCATTATTTACTACAACAAGTCCCTTCTTCTTCACATGCAACACTAATACTAGCTACAAGAGAAGAAATGTTACCTTTGGAGCTTTAGCCAAAACTATTCCAACAAATTTGATAGCCTCCTTTCCAAGAACACCACCACAACAACTCCTACAAGCTAGCCACAAGCTTCCTTCTTGTCTTTAACTCTTTAGATTTTTCCTAGGCTTTGAATTCCTCTTGGAATTTTAGAGAGAAGTGAGAGCTAAGCTTAGAGAGAGAGAGATTTGAAAGATGACCAAGTCTTCAAGACTTGGTCAATATAAGGCATGCAAGAAATCAGATGGGGGGGACACTGGTCACCCTCCCAAGGTCTTTTAAAAGAGAAATCTGATTTTTCCTCAGTTTTTCCGCTGCATTTCGCCTGCGGCGCTGCAAACTTCGTGGACTTACGGAACTTCCGCACCGCGCCCTCGCTTCCCGTGCGGCTCAGAATCTCAGCGACCCTCGGTATATCCGCGCCGCTGCCTCGCATTCGCGCCGCGCCTCGCATTCGCGCCGCGCTCGCCGCTTTGTCCGAAGCACATTTCTGTCCGACTGCGCACTGAACTTGTAACTCCCATAACTTCCTACTCCGACGTCCTATCAACGAACGGTTGGTTGCGTTGGAAACTAGACTCAACGAACTACGCGCTAGGCCTTTGAAACACTTAGGAACTCTTACTGTATCGAGTCATAACCCGCCTCAAAGTTGACTAAAACCCATCCGGAACAATCCGTCAACCTATCTTTCGAAAATTTTAAATCTTACCCCCTTTCGCACGCTCTCACACGTGTGGCCAGAACTACGGGGTATAAAATGTATTTCTAAAGGTAGAGTGACTTGTCTTGAAAAGTAGATATGACTTGATACTACGGCTATTAGTATCTTGGGTTTTTATATGAAAAAGAGTCATTTTAAAAGAATAGAAGTACGTAGTACTTTGGGTTAAATTCTCGGATTTTTCATGATATGATAGTGCCTTAAGTTAAATAAAATGAGAGTGCATGCTAATTAAGTCTAATGAGAAGTTAATATATTTCTTAACTTGCTTATGTTATTTATGGTAGCCGGTTGTGCTTGTGTTATATTATTCTTCACGGGGTCATTCCCCGGGCATGTTGCATTTTGCATATTCCGTGGATTTGCTCACCACGATGCGAGGAAGTTACTTCATGTGAGTCTGTAGGGCTAATGCGGGTGAAATAGTCCAATGCGGGGCAGACCAGTCATATGCGAGGAAATTACCTCATGCGGGTCCACACGGCCTATGCAGGTGAAATAGTCTCAGGAGTAGGATTGCGTGATAATACTACGGGCAGATGGTCCTAGGTTAACCACAGGCTTCCTATTTTAAGAACCGGAAATGTCTATTTTGTTACTCTCATTGTTAGTAAGTCAAGTATACTGTTAATTTGATTATCATACATGTCTCCAGCTTTATTTTAGACTTATGATGTAAATTATAGTATTTTCCAGTTTTACATACTTGGTACATATTGTGTACTGACCCCCTTTCCTCGGGGCTGTGTTCATGCCGCAGGTAGGGGTAAGCAGGTTGTGGATCCTCACTCTTAGGATCACTGATCAGTTGTCAGAAGCTCCATTTCTCCGGAGGCTTGTCTTTTGGTACGGTTTCCCTGATGTTGTAGATTTATGTACATTCACGGGTATGGCGGTGCCCTATCCCATCACAGTTGTTATGTAAAAATTCTTAGAGTTCTGTAGTCATATCTTGTGGATTGGGTTGTATAAAAAGAAGGGGATGTGACTGGTTTTTGGGTTATATATATATTTTTGGAAGGTGGCCTTATCGGCTAGCCTGTTGATATTTCATGACTTGTACTTTTTGAGTTGTATGTATGTTCCGCTACTATTCTCTGATGTATACCTGTAAGGGGTGCCCAGGTAGGGCACCAGTCGCGGGCCCAGGGTTGGGTCGTGACAAGGAATCCCCTTAGTGGTATGCGAATGTTAGAACTGTGTAGACCAACCTAGCCTAAGCTTCGGGTTACTAAAAGGTCTTCCGACCACCCTCACTTGGCTAGTTCACGGTCTTGTACTTAGAAACCCTGGTCTTGACCTTGTGGAATTGGTCACCATCTCCTTGGTGTCGACTCGAGCAGTAAAATCCCCGTGTCACTATCCTTGGGCTCATCGACCACACTCCAATTAATCTATATCGATCGATCTGACACTTAACCAAATCAACCATATTTCACTCAAGCTTGTATTTGCAACTCGTGTTCAATACTCACCCAATTGACTATATACTGACCACCCTTACCTCCCACAGCACCTCACAAATATCCATCCCAATGGTTGACAACCGAAACCACATGTACACCACCGTCCGAAAATGACAACCCCAAACAATCCACTTAAATAACCTTCATCAGAACCTCACTGTTTTAGTTCATTAAGCGGTCGTGACACCACCCAACCCCCAATTCTCGACCACCAAAACCACCATCAACCTTACCAGAACACTCTCACAAAATTACTTGAGCCAAATCCATTCACAACTACTCTTTCAACCCTGACAACCACACATTGTACACCCATCCTAGAAATGTAGAACCTTATTGTTTCAGGTTTTATTCCATGGCCTTTCCACCATCTACTCATTGAACCCCGACCAACACAATAACCCTCAACACACCCTCAACGACCCCACAAAGTGTCTAATCCTGACTCCTCACCAAACTACCAGAAATAGTCCCAAAACACCACCTACCCGGCAGTAACACCTAACTCGAGAACCCCTATTTCATATCCATTATCGAGCCAACTATGGTAAGTTAATAGCATATATGTGTCATTTTCATGCCGCCGGATAGAGTAATATAACCCATAGATGGTTGTAGAACCTTGGTGATATAAATGGCTTACCTCAATCTATCCAAAGATAGTGTCGAGGGCTATGGCGGTAAAAGGTTTTTTTGCTGCGGTTTTTTCTTTCGTCGTGGCATGCAGAATTTTTATACCTTTTGCACCCATATCCATGAACTAATAAGTAAATATGATTATGAATCATTCTGTGGAGCAACGAGAGTCTTTTAACCCTTTAAGAGAAGAATTTGTAAAGCCTCGATGTGAACCATGCCAAGTCGTGAAAGGCCATTAAGAAGAAAACGTGAAACTAATGTGAGTGCAATATTTTGCTCTATATTGAATGGTGTATGTCACCATTATCCTACCTATGGATGACATTGTATCTTATGGGATTCATGGCTCAACATGGGCAACATTTGAAGTCAAAGTTGTTTGGCTTATATTCGGATCCTTATTTGGCAAATATCAAGGAAGACGCCTACAAGATAAAACTCCCTGGCTTATCTAATGGTGGAAGTACGGGATCAACAATTGTGGTTGAAAGATTATTACCATATTTAAACAGTCCAAATTTGAGGGAAAATTCCTTCATAAAAGGGAATTTCTTATGGATTTCACTTTGGTTCATGATTGGAGGTATAATTTCATACTTTTTTTTATTATTGTTTATCATTTAAGTCTTGATGCAAGAAATCCCGCAGACTTGAACTCTCAAACTAATCTGAGAGATGTTTTGCTATGAGTTCCAACAATGGCATATCATTCTACACTTAGATGTCTAACATGGCATGGAAAATGGAGTGGAGTTGGATTTGTGATGTGATGATCTAAGAAGTCTTGTATTTTCGGTTGTCTTGTTTGGTCTTGGCTGAGACCATGTACTTCTTTTAGCTTATCTTTATTTACTAGCTTAGCTATTCTCTTAGGACATAGTATGCTATGTAACAATATTAGGACACAACTAATGAGTCATAAAAATGACTAGGCCGAAAGTACACAATGGCAAGGAGAAGAGACGTCTAGAAGATGTGGCTTTCAAGGAACAATTTATGAACTATCAAGTTCATGAATTGGCTATATTGAAAACTTAGAGGTCGTCCAAAGTAAGAGAAAGAGTTGGCCAAAATGGTTCATCAAACAAGTGCAAGGAATGGAAGCTTCTAAACACATTACAAGAAGATGAGATTGTTGGAAAAATCAAGTTCATGCATTCTTCTTGGAATCCATAAAGATATGTGAAAGAGATTAAGTTCACTCTTGTCTTCAAGTAAAGACCTTTCCCATTGCCTTGGTTTGGACAAAACATCCTTGGTCACCAATTAAACCAGAACCCGTCAACACTTGGCTGAAAGTATACTTGTAGTTTGTGTCTCTTGATTTGTCTTCTAGAATTGTCCATTCTCTAAAAAAAAAATAGGACCTTTAGGACTTGTAAATATGCAGGGAGTTTGAAGACATATAAAAGTTGAGTTTTTCTCAAAAGCTAAGTTATTCAACTTGTGTGTTGTTTATCTTAGTTGGTTCTTGTATGAGCCAAACCCTTTAGTGCAAGTTGAAGCTATGACTGTGTGACCAAGTTAAACTCAAGTTAAGGTTTCCCTTCGGTGTAAGTCTTTATTAGGACTGTCTGACCTGATCAATACCCATGCTTTAGGAATCCCCTTAGTGGTGAGCGAATGTTGGCTGTGTAGACCAACCTAGAATAAGCTTCGTGTTACTAAAAGGTCTTTCGACCACCCTCACTTGGCTAGTTCACATGCTTGTACTTAGAAACAGTGGTCTTGGCCTTGTGGAATTGGTCAACATCTCTTTGGTATCGACTCGGGCAATAATACCCCCGTTTCTCTATCCTTGGGCTCATCGACCACACTTCACTTAAACTATATTGATCGATCCGACACTTAACCAAATCAACCATATTTCACTCGAGCTTGCATTTGCAATTCGTGTTCAATCCTCACCCAATTGACTATATACTCACCACCATACATCCCACAGCACCTTACAAATATCCATCCCAATGGTTGAAAACCAAAACCACACGTATACCACCGTCCAAAAACGACAACCCCAAACAATCTACTTAAATAACCTTCATCAGAACCTCACTGTTCCAGTTCATTTACGAGGCCGTGACACCACCCAATCCCCAAGTCCCGACCACCAACACCACCATCAACCTTACCAGAATACTTCCACAAATTCCTTAAGACGAATCCATCCACAACTTCTCGTTCAACCATGACAGCCCCACATTATTCACACACCCTAAAAATGTAGAACCTCACAGATTCATGTTTTATTCCATGGCCTTTCCACCATCTACTCATTGAACCCCGACCAACACAATAACCCCAACACACCATAAATGACCCCACAAAGTTTCTAATCCCGACTCCTCACCAAACTACGAGAAATAGTCCCAAAATACAACCTACCCGGCAGTAACACCTAACCCGAGAACCCCTACTTCATATCCATTATCGGACCAACTATGGTAATTTAATAGTATGTATAGGTCGTTATCATGCCTCTGGATGGAGTAATATAACCCATAGATGGTTGTAGAACCTTGGTGATCTAAATGGCATACCTCAATCTATCCAAAGATGGTCTGAGCCTCCGAGGTCCATGGCGGTAAAAAGTTTCTTTGCTTCAGTTTTTTCTTTCGTCGTGGCATGCAGAATTTTATACCTTTGCCACCTATATCCATGAACTAATAAGGAAATATGATTATGAATCGTTCCGTGGAGCAACGAGAGTCTTTGACCCTTGAATAAAATGATTTGTGAATCCCCGATGTGAACCATGCCAAGTCGTAAAAGGCCATTAGGGAGCAAACGTGAAACTAATGTGAGAGAAATATTTTGCTCTATATTGAATGGTGTATGTCACCATTATCCTACCTATGGCCAGACATTGTATATTATGGGATACATGGCACAGCACGGGCAACATATGAAGTCAAAGCTGTTTGGCTTATATTCAGATCCTTATTTGGCAAATATCAAGGAAGGCACCTACAAGATAAAACTCCTGAATTTATCTAATTGTGGAATTAAGGGATCAACAACAGTGGTTGAAAGATTATTACCTGTCACGCCCCGACTTTTACTAAGCCTTTACTTAGGGCGTGATGGCACCTGGACAATTATTCCCCACCAGGAGCACCATTTAATTCTCTTTATCTAGAAATTTGAACTTATATTCAAATACGGAGCTATTAATAAAAATAACAATAAAGAAATCTGTTTATGACTTTATTAAAAACATAACGCGAGCCCATGCTCGTGCAAATATTGTTTCTACATAGACATACTGACAAAGATTATTCTAAGTTGGAAGGGAGACCATTCCACACCGCATTTCGAGACATCGAACCGACATTACGAACTCGACGAGTACCAAGCCCGAAGCAATGGACTTGGTATGACAAGAGGCTGCGGGATGATCGCTAGCCTTGGCGTGGAGTCTTTCCTCTATCACGCTTTTCTGAAACATGTTAAATAAAGAGTCAGCCCTACCATCTGGGGCTGAGTGAGAACCCTACCATGCAATTCAAAGTAACACCACAATATTCCAAGTGCAATCACATTATAAAGTAATAAGCATATTGCAAAAACATATCAGGTTACAACATTTTTAAATATGCAACAACTCATCATAGGAAATTCTCGGTTTAACTAACACTTCATTTTATCTCGTATTATACGTTAAGACATTCCCCTGCATTTCCATATGTTTATTACATTTATATATTTGTGAATGTGTATTCACTTTTCATATTTATATATAGGTGAACATGTATTCATCTTTCATATTTGTTGCGGCGTGCAACCCGATCCATTATATTCACATATTTGTGAACACGTATTCACTTTACGTTTTGTTGCGGCGTGCAACCCGATCCATTATGTTTACGTATTTGTGAACGCGTATTCACTTTACGTTTTGTTGCGGCGTGCAACCCGATCCATTATGTTTACGTATTTGTGAACGCGTATTCACTTTACGTTTTGTTGTGGCGTGCAACCCGATCCATTTATATATTTATGTGAACACGTATTCACTTTTCATATTTTTCAGAAGATCGAATAAATAATATTCTCTTTCCCAACATTCTGTCATTCATACTTGTAACGATTATAACTTTTTAACCATAACTCCAACTAAGGTGTTTCTCAAGCGGAAACTAAGGTAGGACGGGGATATTTCACTGTACCAAATTTCATTTAAAACTACTTTGGGTAACTAACACAAATTTATCCTCAAAACAGCCACATGAAATTGGTTTCGGCAGAATTTTTATTAAACATAACTCAATCTTAGAATAGTCATAACTCCTAATATGTAAACCCGTTCAAGCCCCATAAAATCTCAAAACGACGAAAACAGAGAGATACACGTCTCCATGTGAACCATCCTTTCATATTCTGTACCATTTGGTACAGTTTTACACTTTTATTCGCTGCCCTTCCTGGATCTCGATAGATCCGAGGCAGAAACTTTAAACAATGATAACTCTAAATCCGTAAGTCGGATAGACCCCCGTAAGGTCTCAAAATGTCCACAACAAAGATATATAGAACTTTCATTTAGCACCAATTTTCATATTCCCCACGGATTAGTACAGTTTTACGTTTCAACGTCCCGCCCTTCTGGATTCCGATGAATCCGAGGCAGCAACTTCAAACTACAATAACTCTCAACTCGTAAGTCCGTTTTAACAACTCTTTATCTATATCTGTCCGTAACAGAGAGATTTACAACCACGTAAATTTTCATATAATTCTAATAAGTAAAACTCAATAGAAACAGTCTGTAATTATGCCTTTCCGAATTTCGGCCAAATCTAAGGCAGGAACTTTGAACTATGATAACTTTCAAACCGTATGTCCATTTTACCTCATTTTTGGTTCTATATGATCATAATAGAGAGGTGTACCACTCTTACGAATTTCATCAAATTATAACAATTATAACTCAGTGAGAACAGTTCGTAAAGTTCATGACGCAACTAGTTGTCTAAACAATCAAAAGTTCAATATTTCTTTTCAACACTCAATTATTATTCTAACATGTATTGAACTTAAAATAAAGGATGTTACCAAGAATTTCTGAGTGAGAAAACTCACCTTGTAAGTGTGAAGATTGTTATTCGGTTGCTACAAGGGACCCTTGCTCCCTAGTATTTCTTTTATTGTTGTTCTTCTTACTTTCTTGTCTTTTTTCCCAGAATTTTCCTCTTCTTGTTCACTTGTTTTTTCTGATTTTCTAACCTTTATGTTATGTACTTTGTTTGTGTGTAAATATAATGTATAAGTGGGGATGATTACATAAATTATGGGAAGGGGAAAGCCAAGAGATTGAAGGGAAATGAAAAGGGGGGGGGGGGGGGGAGGGGTAAAGGGAAGGGAACGTGCACTTCTGCATGTTTTTTTTTCTTCTTATTTTCATTTCATCTATCTATTTATCCAACTTTAACACTAACTCTATCTCATGCAATTTATTCTTTGTTTTCTTATATATATATATATATATTGTTTTTTTTTATTAACCCAACCACAACTATATATTTTTTTTTTCCGGATTTTACATTACCACATTTAAACAGTGCGAATTTGACGGAAAATTCCTTCAGAAAAGGGAATTCCTTATAGATTTCACTTTGGTTCATGATTAGAGGTATAATTACATACTTTTTTATTATTGTTTATCATTTAAGTCTTCTTGATGAAAGAAATCCCACAGACTAAAACTCTCAAACTAAGCCGAGAGATGTTTTGCTATGAGTGCCAATACTTGCATGTCATTCTACACTTAGATGCCTAACATGGCAAAGAAAATGAAATAGAGTTGGAGTTGTGACGTGATGATCTAAGAAGTCTTGTATTTTCGGCCTTCTTGTTTGGTCTTGACCGACACCATGTACTACTTTTAGCATATCTTTATTTACTAGCTTAGCTATTCGCTTAGGAAATAGTATGTTATGTAATAACTATATTAGGACACAATTAATAAGCCATAAAAATGACTTGGCCGATGTCACGACCCATTCCGGGGCCCGTGACTGGTGCCTTACCGGGGCACCCAAGTAGTCATACATCAGAGTAATCAGCGGAAATATAAAACAAGACATGAAACAGTTTATAAAATAAGACACAGTTTATGTGAGAAAACGTCGCCTTTCGGCATATATATATAAACATGGTTTAGCGATTACATCCGATATCGCATAAACATGACTACGCACTCTAAGGAAAAATACAACTATGGCGACAGGCCCGCCATACCTCGATCGTACAAAACTATCTACAACAGGAGATCATACCCAAAAGTAGAGCCTCCTAAAAGATGGAGCTCCCGACACCAACGTAGAGATCCTAAGAATGTGGATCTAGCACTGCTGCTCTTACCGGCATGAACGTAGCCCCAAGGCGAGGTCAAGACAACAGTACTAAGTATATGAAATCAGAAATACTTAAATGAAAACATATCATTTTAAAATCAGTTTTGCAAGTATATATGAAACAACGAGGGACCGCATATAAGTGCCACATCATAAACAAGAGCAACAATAGGTAAATCAGAATGTGTCTTTTCTAGGTCGCGAATGATCGGGCAGGCCAATTGCCCGTAGTATCACCATGCAAGCCTAATCTCGACTCCGTAGTCCGCATAGGCCACTCACATAGGCCCGCATAGAGTACATAACCCCGCATCGAGGGTAGCTACTCTGCATCGCCCCGACTCGTAGTCCGCATGGCCACATAGACCGCATGAGGTATAACCCCGCATCACTAACCTGGAACTCCCGTAGCTCCGCATAGGTCCCCTGGACCCGCATGAGGTATTCTCGAATCATGGTCCCAGACCGCCTGAGTCTACCCCGCATCGGAGGGCAGCTTAACCCCCGGTAATATGTCAAGAGGTGAGTAATAGTCACTAACCTAACAACTTATCTTTAAACAACATAAGCACAACAAGAATACTCTCTTATACAAACGTTACAAGACACTAACACACATAGCATCATATCATGTCTACTTATCAAACCATCTTATTATTCTTTTCACAATTTAATATAAGTCTGTTATAAACACATAGGCAAGTTGTTTCTTTTTATCATTCTTAAGTGGTTATACTTAACTTCCCATAAAGCTAGTATAACTCTTAAGCTTCTGTTTTAAAAACCAATTAGTTCTCTTCTGTTAAAAATGATTCAGTATTCTTTTGAAATGTTTTCAGATCTTTATTATTCAGGCTTAAGCCGTGAGGCATTGCCGTAAGTATTATTCAAAGCTTAAGCCGTGAGGCATCCGTAAGTATTATTCGCTTAACACACGTACGCTCACCGCACTACATATATATTGTAAAATATCATGCTTTAGGAAGAATCACATACCTTCTCAAATAAAACCACCGCCAAGTTGAATATGTCGCGCGTAGAGAATCAAATTTATAATAGTCGACACGCCTATCAACGCTCGACTACTTTGTAAACAGATTCTAAACAGAGGGTTCTATATCCTACGGAAAATTGGGCAAGACTTCCTACCCGTGAGCTACTCAAGTCTCATCGTGAAAACAAATTCTATGTAAGTTCAATTTGATTATTCTTCTTTAAACCCTTCATGTGATAACAGTTCAATTCTATTCTGTGATATTCTTCTAAGTATTTTATACTTATTCTTATACTACTACAAGATGTAATATCTAATTCAAAAGAGGTTAGGATTAGTTACCTCGGTAAGCCCAATAATATCCTAGATAAAGTCGCGCTGAGCAAGGTTTAGCTCCTAAGTTGTACGCTCCTAGCTCTAAGAAACCTTAGAAGTTCTTCACAACTTCTACTAAGGACTAAGGGATTTGGGCTAGGTATTTTGGGCATTATAACAATACTAGAAGGCAACTTTTCTACCAAGGGAGGGTAGATTTTTGGCTAGGCTAGGGGCTCACCAACTTTACTCAAGGGGAAAGGTGTTTGGACGAAATGGCTTTAAGGAGAGGAGAGGATTTTTTCAAGACTTGAAGTAATTTTGTGGATGAAGAACTCTTCATCTAAGGGGTATTTATAGGTCAAGCCATGGCCAACCAAGGGTCAAGATGATGCCAAGTGCAAGGCAAGTGTAGGGTGAAGATTTAGGCAAGTGTCCATTCTATCTACTACACACAAATATCCTACCAACTCCTTGATTGTGCAAAGGCACAAAAACGTACAACCTTGTCCAATTCGCCCAACGGATCGATTTCAAGTCCACCAATTGGAGGGTGCCAAGTGTCGCCTCCCGTTGGTCCAAAATGTTTCGCCTCTAAAAATCCGCAAAATTAGAAATGGCATAGCCGAATTTACCCTACGAAAGCCGTGGAAACGCTTCGCCGGAAAACTATTCGCTTTTGTGAGTTGTGCCCAAAAACGCTTTGTGCCTAAACTTTAAGGCTAGACTTTAGACGTATTCCTCACGCACATACTGGAAATACGGTATAACATTCTCCTTAGAAACATTCGCCCGAATGTTCCTTCCCAAGACGATTAACGATAAGATTCTTCATAACTTAAACAGCTTGCAAATGCCACACACGGCCACGTAACAACACTTAGGCATAAACGATAATGAAGATTTACAAGTAGGAAAAGTGAATTACCCGAGGTGGGGAATAGGTGAGGATACCTCCTCCTCATGTCCTCCTCGCTTCCCACGCCATCTCCTCCCTAAGCTCGTTCCGCCACAAGACTTTGACGGAAGCCACATCCTGGTCCGCAGACGCCTAACTCGACGATCGACTATCGCTATGGAATCTCCTCATACGATAACCCCACACTGGACATCGCCAATCGGGTGTACCCTAGATGGATCCCCGATACATCTCTCAAGATAGATACGTGAAACACGGATGCATCGCCTCCAGATCGGACGGCAGATCCAACTCGTAGGCAACCTTGCCTACCTCGCGACAATCTGAAACGCCCAATGTACTGGGCCGAAGTTTCTTCTTCCCGAATCTCATCACACCTTCATGGGTGACACCTTCAGAAAACCCAATCATCAATCGCGAACCGGATGTCGACGACGATGATCTGATACGACTTGCCGACTCGAAATGTCAATAGCCGCCTTGATAAGCTTCACCTTATCCATCGCTCACGCACCAACCGTCCCACTAGCTACACTCGCCCACATCGAACCAACCTATAGGCGATCCGCACTTCCTCCCATACAAGGCCTCATAAGGCGCCATCCGAATACCGGAGTGGTAGCTATTATTGTACGCGAACTCAACTAGAGGCAAATGATCCTCCCAGCACTCGAAAGTCGATAACAAAGCTCGCAGATATCCTCGCAGTCCGGATAGTGCGCTACGGCGTCCGCTCTGCGGATGGAATGCGATTTGCTCACCGCGCCCCTAAACCTCTTCGAAAGACCTCGGGTTAGCCAGAACCGGGCTCTGCTCGATATGATCGAAATAGGGACTCCATGCACCGACGATCTCTGATGTAAAGTCCGCATAATCCTCACCAAAAGTCGCCCCGACGGAAGAAAGTGGGCTGATTTCGCCACCGTCGACGATAACCCATATAGAATCATGTCTCCTCCGAGTGCG
Organism: Przewalskia tangutica; assembly: GCA_029844215.1. Classification (NCBI taxonomy): domain Eukaryota; kingdom Viridiplantae; phylum Streptophyta; class Magnoliopsida; order Solanales; family Solanaceae; genus Przewalskia; species Przewalskia tangutica. The sequence goes on from CM056724.1 coordinate 51,607,817, forward strand.
AGGTAATCCGTGATGAAGTCCATGTTGATCACCTCCTACTTCCATGCCGGGATCTCTATCGCCTGCAACAAACCACCAGGCCTCTGGTGCTCTACCTTCACCTGCTGACAACATGGGCACTGAGCTACGAACTCTGCAACGTCCCTCTTCAAGCCATCCCACCAATACACGATCTAAGGTCGTGGTACATCTTGGTCGACTTTGATGGATAGAGTAACGCCGCGCCGTGCTTCCCAAGAACTCTGCCACAAGTCCTCAAACATCCGAACACACACCGCCTCAAACCTTAGCACCCCATCAGGTGCTATCTCAAAAGGACCCTTGCCCTCACGTAAGAGTCAGATCACGATATCGAATCAAAGCCGGATCTCGAATCGTTGCCTCTTCACCTCCTCGACGATGGAAGACTCGGCAACCTCACGAACTTTAACCCCATCGCTATCGTAATCAATCAAACGGACACCAAGGCTCGCTAATCGATGCAAATCACGAACCATGTCCCTACTCTCTAGCCGCACATCCGATAGGCTCCCATCGACCTACGACTAAGAGCATCCGCCACAACATTGGCCTTCCCGTGGTACAGATATCAACATCGTAATCCTTAAGCAACTCTAACCACCGCTCGCCGTAAGTTCACTCCTCTCGCCAAGATATACCAAGGCTCTTGTGGTCCGTAAAAATATCCACGTGAACCCCATACAAATAGTGCCTCCAGATCTTCAAAGCGTGAATCACACCGCCAACTCCAAATCACGGGTGGGTAGTTCCTCTCGTGTTTCTTCACCGCCTGGATGCATATGCTATAACCCCGCCATGCCGCATCAACACACATCCCAACCCGATGCCCGACGCATCACAATACACGACATAACCATCCGACCTCCGAAGAGTAAGAACGGGGCGGCCGCCGCCTCTTTTCAAAGAATCGAAACCCCGCCACAAGCATCGCCCATCAAACTTGGATGCCTTCCGAGTCACTTAGTCAATGGTGCGTAGATAGAAGCAAACTTCTCCATGAACCGATAATATCCTCGCAAGGCCCGTAAAATCGCGAACCTCTGCTCGAGTAGTAGGTCTAGGCCAAGTCCTCGATCGCCGATCTTGCCGTATCCACTAATGCCATCACCCGACAATATGCCCAAGAAACGCCATCAAGTCAACCAAAACTCACATTTGGAAAACTTGGCGCATAATCGCTGGTCTCGAGAATCACAAGATAGCTTCTCAAATGCTCCGCATGCTCTCGCTCGAGCGAATAAACCAAGATATCATCAATGAACACTATCACAACGTGTCCAAAATGGTTTGAACACTCGCTCATCAAATCCATGAATACCGCCGAGCATTCGTCAACCCAAAAGACATGACTCAACTCATAATGCCCGCATCGTCCGAATGCAATTCTAGGGACATCCACCTCTCTCGACTGCACTGATGATAGCCCGACCGTAGATCAACCTCGAGAAACACTCGCGCTCGCAATCGTCGAACAAATCATCAATCTCGGGAAGGGTATTCGTTTAATGGTCACCTTGTTCACCGTCAGATCAACACACATGCGCAGCGTCCCGCCCTTCTTCTTCACGAACAATACCGCGCTCCCGGGGAGAAACACTAGGCTCGATGAAGCCCTACTCCAAAGAAATCCCTAAGCCGATCCTTCAACTCTCTCAACTCGGCAGTGCCATTCTCAGATGGCGGAATGGAAATAGCCGAGTGTCCGCAATATGTCAATACAAAACTCAATCTCCTCTCGGGAGAGGATACCCGGAGGTCGCCCGAAACACGTCTGGGAACTCTTCACCACCGAATCGACGGAAAATCTGGTACCGCAGCCTCGTGATCAAACACCCGAACGAGATGGTAGATATACCCTTCGCACCATCTTCCTAGCCTTGAGGTAGGAAATAAACCTACCTCGGCGATACCGTGCTCCTCCCACTCAACAACCGGCCTCAGAAACCGAACCGCATAACTCTCTCTCTCAGTCTACATTGGCGTAGCAAGAAGCTAGCCAATCCATCCCCATGATCACGTCAAGTCAATCATCTCCAACTCTATCAAGTCGGCCAGGTCCGACGATCAAATGGTCACAAGACAAGCTCTATATACCCGCCGAGCTACCATCAATCACCCATCGCGTAGCTACCTCGAAAGGGTCTATGGACTCGTGCTCTATCCCTATCCTACTAGCAACAAGGGAGATATATAGGACAGAGTAGAACCCGATCTATCAAAGCATACACATCAAACCCGAACCGATAAGGTACCGTGGCGACATCGGTGAGGCCTCCGATCCCGCTTACCGACAAAGCATAAATGCGGTTCGAGGACCGCTAGAATCGGGACCAGCGCCACGACTCGCCGCGACTGGCCGTCCATGAGTACCTTGCCCTCCGGGCGAGTAGCTTGGGGATGAAGAAGACCACAAAGAACTCGTAGTCGACCCTACCATCAAGATCGCCTCGCCTGACAAGATTCCGCGATAGTGACCTGCCACAATCAAACAAGCTCCCGTAGCACCACAACTCCCGGCGGATTCGCCGCATCGCCACACCGGCGAGGTGGTCCCGATCGCCGCACTCTCGCCGCTCGACGCTCAAGTCTCGGGGCCTGGTGCGCCTCGAATATCTCCGGGCCGGCGAGGACGCAGGAGTGCTCGAGCCGGCCGTGGTGCACCCAGATCGCCGAGGCCGCCACCACGATAGCCACCAAAATACCCTCGCCATCTCGGTCTTCTTCGCCGCCGTCACAACCCGCGGTCTCTACGCCTCACATCCAAGAGCATGAGCTCGCACGGTAATGTCCATACCCTACCAAGAGAAACACCCGCATACGACTCGCCATATAGTCATCTAGCCCGTGACGTAGTGGTGCACCCTATCCTCCATATCTGCTACCAACGCTGGACATATCGAGCCAATGAATCAAACTCGACATTGTACTCCCGACAAGGCCCTCTCGCCTCGCCAGAAAAATCTATCACCGCGCCTCCTCATCCGCGAGGCAAGAAGTGAGTGAGGAAAGCCTCGAGAACTCATCCCAAGTAGGCTGGGACGCGTGCTCTCCCGGATAACTCTCATGAATCAAACCAATCGATCGCGTATCACGCACCTATGTGAACCAAAGATCACGGACTCGGTCCGACGCCCGATCACTCGTAATCCTTCAGAGCCGACGGATGAACTCCGCGGATCATCCTCCGCCTCGACCAGTAAAACTCGCGCTACAACTCGTGAAGTCTCGTAGCCTCAAAATCTCGCCTCGTGAACCACGGTACGACCGGGCTGGATCGAATCGCCGTGATCCACTGCCTCATGTTCGCCACGATCTCGCCGTAGTCGGGCCATCTCTCAGTACCCTAACTCTCCGCCCTGTGCCGTGGGACGAGGTGTGGTACTGTGATCTCGCTGGCCGGGCGGCGTCAGAACTCGCCGCCTCTCGTATAGACCGGGCCCGAGCCCTCGTGACTCTAGGTGTCTCATCGCGGCTCTCGCCGCTTGCCCTTCTCGCCCGGTTGCCTTACGTGGAGGCATAATCACATGTAAAAGGAATACGTTAGAGGTCCAACTTTAACACACTCTAAAGCACGATCTCGAGTGAGAAGAATGGAAACCAATCCTAAATATCCTATAGCCTCTCGATTATTGGTGTGGTGCACAACACACCGATAATCAAGACTCTACTAGATACGGTCTGTAGACACTTTCCGAGGATTAACTGCTCTGATACCACCTTTGTCACGACCCGTTCCGGGGCCCGTGACTGGTGCCTTACCCGGGCACCCAAGTAGTCATACATCAGAGTAATCACGAAATATAAAACAAGACATGAAACAGCTTTATAAAATAAGACACGCTTTATATGAGAAACGCCGCTTTTCGATATATATATAAACATGGTTTAGCGCTACATCCGATCTTGTATAACATGACTACAGACTCTAAGGAAATATACAACTATGGCGACAGGCCCCGCCATACTCGATCAGACAAAACTATCTACAACAGTGAGATCATACCCAAAAGTAGAGCCTCCTAAAAGATGGAGCTCCGACACCAACGTAGATCCTAAGAATGTGGATCTAGCACTGCCTCTTACCGCGGCATGAACGCAGCCCCAAGGAGGTCGACAACAGTACTAAGTATATGAAATCAGAAATACTTAAATGAAAACATATCATTTTAAAATCAGTTTTGCAAGTATATATGAAACAACCAAGGGGACCGCACATAGTGCCACATCATAAACAAGAGCAACAATAGGTAAACTGTAACATGTCTTTTCTAGGCTGCGAATGATCGAAGCAGGGCCAATTTCCCGTAGTATCACCATGCAAGCCTAATCCTGGACTCCCGTAGTCCGCATAGGCCACTCACATAGGCCCGCATAGAGTACATAACCCCGCATCGAGGGTAGCTACTCCTCGGCATCGTCCTGGACTCGTAGTCTGCATGGCCACATAGACCGCATGAGGTATAACCCCGCATCACTAACCTGGAACTCCCGTAGCTCCGCATAGGTCCCCTGGACCCGCATGAGGTATTCTCGAATCATGGTCCTGCATCACCGAGTCTACCCCGCGTCGGAGGCGCCTTAACCCCTGCATATGTCAAGAGGTGAGTAATAGTCACTAACCTAACAACTTATCTTTAAACAACATAAGCACAACAAGAATACTCTCTTATACAAACGTTACAAGACACTAACACACATAGCATCATATCATGTCTACTTATCAAACCATCTTATTATTCTTTTCACAATTTAATATAAGTCTGTTATAAACACATAGGCAAGCTGTTTCTTTTTATCATTCTTAAGTGGTTATACTTAACTTCCCATAAAGCTAGTATAACTTTTAAGCTTCTGTTTTAAAAACCAATTAGTTCTCTTCTGTTAAAAATGATTCAGTATTCTTTTGAAATGTTTTCAGATCTTTATTATTCAGGCTTAAGCCGTGAGGCATTGCCGTAAGTATTATTCAGGCTAAAGCCGTGAGGCATTGTCGTAAGTATTATTCAGTTAACACATGTACGTCTACCGTACTACATATATATTGTAAAATATCATGCTTTAGGAAGAATCACATACCTTCTCAGCGAAAACCACCTGCCAAGTTGAATATGTCGCGCGCAGAGAATCACTATAATAGTCGACACGCCTATCAACGTTCGACTACTTTGTAAATGATTCTAAACAGAGGGTTCTATATCCTACGGAAAATTGGGCAGCACTTCCCTACCCTGAGCTACTCAAGTCTCTGTGAAAACAAATTCTATGTAAGTTCAATTTGATTATTCTTCTTTAAACCCTTCTACTATGATAATCAATTCTATTCTGATATTCTTCTAAGTATTTTATACTTATTCTTATACTACTACAGATGTAATCTCTAATTCAAAAGAGGGTTAGGATTAGTTACCTCGGTAAGCCCAATAATATCCTAGATAAAGTCGCTGAGCAAGGTTTAGCTCCTAAGTTAGACGCTCCAGAGCTCCAAGAAACCTTAGAAGTTCTTCACAACCTCTACTAAGGACTAAGGGATTTGGGCTAGGTATTTTGGGCATTATAACAATACTAGAAGACAACTTTTCTACCAAGGGAGGGTAGATTTTTGGCTAGGCTAGGGGCTCGGCCAACTTTACTCGAGGGGAAGGTGTTTGGACGAAATGGCTTTAAGGGAGAGGAGAGGATTTTTCAAGACTTGGAAGTAATTTTGTGGATGAAGAACTCTTCATCTAAGGGGGTATTTATAGGTCAAGCCATGGCCAACCAAGGGTCAAGATGATGCCAAGTGCAAGGCAAGTGTAGGGTGAAGATTTAGGCAAGTGTCCATTCTATCTACTACACACAAATATCCTACCAACTCCTTGACTTGTGCAAAGGCACAAAAAACGTGCCAACCTTGTCCAATTCGTCCAATGGACGATTTCAAGTCCACCAATTGGAGGGTGCCAAGTGTCGCCCTCCCGTTGGTCCAAAATGTTTCGTCTCTCGGAAAAATCCGCAAAAATTAGAAATGGCATAGCCGGAATTTACCCTACGAAAGTTGTGGAAACGTTTCGTCGGAAAACTATTCGTTTTGTGAGTTGTGCCAAAAAAAAACGTTTTGTGCCTAAACTTTAAGGCTAGACTTTTGTACGTATTCCCTTACGTACATACTCTGGAAATACGGGGTATAACAGCCGAGAGTTCACAATGGCAAGGACAAGAGACATCTAGAAGATGTGGCTTTCAATGAACAATTTATGAACTAGCAAGTTCATGAATTGGCTATATTTAAGACTTAAAGGTCGTCCAAAGTAAGAGGAAGAGTTGGCCAAAATGTTTCATCAAACAAGTGCATGGAATGGAAGCTTCTAAATACATTACAAGAAGATGAGATTGTTGGAAGAATCAAGTTTGTGCATTCTTCCACTTGGAATCCATAAAGAGATGTGAAAGACATTAAGTTCACTCTTGTCTCCAAGTAAAGACCTTTCCTGTTGCCTTGGTTTGGACGAAACATCCTTTGTCACCAATTAAACCCAAACCCGTCAACATGTTATACCCCGTATTTCCAGAGTATGTACGTGGGGGACGTACGTAGAAATTTTCGAACTTCTTTAGGCTTGGCCGAATTCTTTTTGTGCACAACACCCGGTTAGAGTCGTTTTTCGACGAAACCTTTTCACAGCTTTCGTAGGGGAATTTCCGGCTATGTCATTTATAATTTTTGCGGATTTTTCCGAGAGACGTAACATTTTGGACCAACAAGAGGGCGACACTTGTCACCCTCTAATTGGTGAAGGTTGGCGGACGAAATGGGCAAGGTTGGCACGTTTTTTGTGTTGAATTGGTGGTCAAGGGTTAGGTAGGATATTTTGTGTAGATGGATAAGGTTGCACATGGCTTAATCTTGACCTTACACTTGCCTATCACTTGGATGGATCTTGGCCATTGGTTGGCCTTCACTTGACCTATAAATACCCCCTTAGTTGATGAACTTTCTTCATCCAAAACTTGAGCAATCTACCTAAGTCTCAAAATACTCCCTCCCTCTTACTTACTCTCGTCCGCCACACTACCCCCTCGAGAAGCCTTGGCCGCAGGTCTACCCCCTTGCCTAGTTGTTTTCGTATAATACCCCGTGTTGTGGTATAGAAATACACTCCGAGTATTGTTATAATGCCCAAAATACTTTAGCCCAATACCGTGTAGTACTTTCGAAAGTACCCTTGTTACAAAAGCCCGAAAATACTATTATACTTTCCTCACTACTAAAACGAAACCCTAAGTAAATCTTCACCCGTAGTTGAAGTTATAGTAGAAGTTGGTTAGAACTTCTAAGGGTTGTTTGAGCGGCCTGAGCGCTGAGTAGAGCTAAACCTTGCTCAGGATCGACATTTAAACTCGGATAATTTTGGGCTTATCGAGGTAAACACTCTTGACCTTCTATTGTAATTGGAAATTACATGTTGTAGGAATATATAGTTGAAGTATACTATATATAGAATTGAACATTATAATTGTGCGGCAATGTCTTTTGACTTAAGCCTGAATACTACTTATGGCAATGTCTTGCGACTTAAGCCCGAATTTAAATAAGAGAACTGAATCAGAATTACATAGGGTATCAGACATGAGACTTGTGTAGCATTGCTGTAAGAGAATTGTACACGCCCGTCGACGTGTTAACCCCTCGGTTGGCTTGGTAGCCGCCTCGATAGAGGAGATTTACGCCGCATGTGGGGAGGTGTCTGAATTTTTCGTAGAATATTCTACGTCGGGATCTAAAGATATTAATAGCGCCAGTGGCCTCTATAGGTCAGTAGTACTACGTGTGGGTGACCCGCTTGATCGAGAGTGTAGCCGACGGTTTGAGGTACTTGGAGCGTTTTGCTATTAGTCGATAATCGTCGCGAGGTATGTGAACCTCTTCCTATCTCTTCTAGCATGATATGTGTGAACTATGTAGTACGGTAGACGTACATGTGCTAAATGTATTTGATTAGTTTAAAACATAAAGTGTTATAACGGCTTTATGGGAAGTCGGTTATAACAGCTTTATGTGGATAAGCAAATACTTTGTGGTTTCTAAAAGGTAACTGATTTGAATAATAACTGGCTTGATATGTGTTAATAAATATCTTGAAGTATTTCAAAAGATTTATGAATCGTTTTGAAAGAATGAGTAGTACTTGGGTTTTGAAAGCTTAAGAGTTATACTAGCTTTATGGGAAGTTAGGTATAACGGCTTAAGAATGTTTTACTGATTTCGGAAATCAGAATGTATATCGACAAACCACTGCAGCGTTAATAAAAAGGAAAATGTATTGACTAATGAAGTATTATTAAAACCAGTAGAAACCTCCATCTGCATAGAAGCTAAGATGAGACAAAATGATATTACATTTCCTAGATCATGGCTGCTTAATAAGATTGATTATAAACAAGAATAACCTACTCACATATAAGACATATGTTTCTCAAAATGTTTAAAGGAGAATTATGTTTTAAAGGACTAAAACTATGAACTACGAAACCTTTTCTAAAATGAGAAACTTGAGCATTCGAAATTAGGCAAACTTGAACGTTTGGAAAATAAGGTTGTTACTTGATTTTACGAAGGAAAGCATTTTGGTTTACTTAACAATGTTAGTCACTCCAATTTTATACTACAGGTATCGGGTGACCTTTGTAAAAGAAATGGATCTTAAAAGGGAATTTAACGGACGTAGTACTTTAAGGTTAAAATCCGGACTTTGACATAAAATGAAAGTACCTTGAGTCGTGTGTAACTTGCTTATGCTTGTTGTTATGAAACTTGACCATGTTACGTGTGATAGCCTTGTTGTGCAAGTACTGTGTTCTACTCGACTACCGGTTCATCCGGGAATGTATTTCACTTGATTCACGGGTCATCCGAATGTATTTCACTTGACACGGGTCATCCGGGAATGTATTTCACTTGATTACCGGGTCATCCGGGAATGTATTTCACTTGATTACCGGGTCATCCGGGAATGTATTTCACTTGATTACCGGTTCATCCGGGAACGTATTCCACTCGACTACCGGTTCATCCGGGAATGTATATCACTTGACTACCGGTTCATCCGGGAATGTATTTCACTGACTACCGGTTCATCCGGGAATGTATTCCACACGTTTCTATATTGGGTCCATAAGATGGGCGAGACTCATTATACGTATCACATGATTTGTACCTAGATCGCCGCGGTGAGGAAGAGTTCCACGTACGGCATAGGATGACTTTGAGGCGTGAGTCCACGACTTGACATGATCGCTTCTTTGTTGTGAAATGTAGTTTGGTTATCATACTTTTATCCTGCTTTATATAGACTATTATGATTTCATTTACGATTTTACGCTTCACATACTTGGTACTGTCAGATCGACTCCTTCGGGGCCGCGTTCATGCCGCAGTAAAAGGTACATCGGCCGTCGACCGCTTAGGATCACCTTTCAGATTGGGAAGCTCCGTTTCCTTCGAGGCTTATCTTTTGGTATGTTACCACGAGTCCAGATGCTTATACATTCGTGGGTATGGCGGCCCCGCCCCGCCATAGCCGTTGTAAAATCTTAAGGTCCAGAGTAATTGTAGGCGTGGTTTGTAAAAAGGATAACTTTACGTGTATATATGTATATATTATGAAGGCAACTATTTTGGTTGGCCTGTTTATTTAACTTTTATCTTAAGTCAAGTTCATCTTTTTAATTCCGATGATTTTTCTCTTATTTTGAATCACTAGGTGCCCGGTAAGGCACGATCCACGCCCTGCCGGTCGTGACAAAAGTGGTATCGAGCGATTAGTCATCGGAAAGTGTCTACGCATCGTGTCTAGTAGTAGTCTTGATTATCGTGTGTTGTGCACCACATCTATAATCGTGAGGTCTGCAGGACATTTAGGATTGGTTTCCTTTCTTCTCATTCTTAGATCGTGACTTAGAGCTGTGTGATAAATCGACCCTCCGACGTATTCCTTTCCTTTACCGATTATGCCCGCGTAAGGCAACCTAGCCCAGATGGGCAAGGCGATCGTGGAGCTGCAGTGAGATACAGAGGAGTACGAGGCGAGCCGGCCAAGACTGAGACAAGATTCGACGGCGGTTTCGCGCCGCCAAAGACCAAAGAGTTTAGAGCCGCAGCGATGGCTGCCGAGACTACAATACTGAGCCTCGATCCACGGCTGAGCCGAGATGGGGTACAAGGAGATGGCGATCGCCGTGGTCGTGGCCGATATGAGGATAGGCCGATGCAGCAGCTGCCCAACAAAGACCGTAGTTCACCCCGAGCGCATTGAAGCTACGGGACTTCCCGAGTTGTAGCCTCCGGTGTTCTATGGATCGAGCCGAGGACGACCTCGGGAGTTTATCCGACAGCAATGGATCATGAGAGTGATCGAGCCTCGAGGCGAGTCGGTGGTATTGGTTCGCATCACCGTGATACCGCGATTGATCGTTTGATTCGTGAGCTGTCCCGGGAAGAGCATGCACTTCCAGCAGTTTGGGACGAGTTCTCGAGGCATTTCTTGCACATTTCTTGCCTCCACGTATGATGAGGGCTCGGGCCAGATTTTTGACGCTGAGGCGGGATTCGGACGGTTAGAGAGTACAATGTGGAGTTCGACTCATTAGCTCGGTATGTTCCCACAGTAGTAGCCGATATGGAGGATGAGTACACCGCTACGCCACCGGGCCGGACGATTACTAGCGTAGGCTTGTACGGTGTAGCTCTTCACCGCATGGACATTGCCCGCACGCAAGCTCATGCACTAGGATGTGAGGCACGGAGAGGTCGACGGAATGACCGAGATCGCAGAAGAGGCCGAACAGCAGGTCCTTTGGTAACTTTCGAGGCGGACCGCCAGCCAGCCTAGTTATGTACCTCCGCCAAGATGCAGTGGTCCTCCGCGCCTTCGTGTCGTTCGGTATTCGAGCTGGTCGAGCTCCAGGCTTCGTTCACGAGTTTACGTGAGTGCTAGCGCCAGGATTCATGTCCCTCGGTGTGCGCGATGTGGCAAACATCATCCCGGAAATGTCGTCTTTTATCGTGCTTGTTTCACTCGCGCCGCCATGTGGACGAGAGATCGCGTGCTTATAGGAGAGGTACTTAGCGCAGCCTACCGGATCGATGGCGTTCATCGCTTTCTACGATTATGCGCCGCAGGCGACTTATGATTAGAGCTGAACCAGGCTTCAGTATATCCTTAACCATCTGTAGGCTTGTATGTTTTGATGTTATGTTAAAGTGTTAAGTGTTATGTTCGGATACCATTGTGCTAAAATGTGATTTAGGAACCGTTGAGGAAAAGGGTAAGCACAGGGGTGAGAAAATGATGAACCTTAGAATATTACAATGAGACCTTAGATGTAAGACCGTCTTGAGTACAAGATTTTGCAAGTGATCCTTGTCAGAGTGCATTTTATGCCTAGAAGATATTGTGTGATAAGTCTCTGGGTTGGGTAAATGAAAGTGGTATCTTTCATGATGTGATTTAGCAAGGTTGTTCCGCATCGATAAACTATAGTTACGGGTTGACAGAGGCTCGGGTTGAGGACGTGTTGCGTGTCAACCCGTAGCCCGGAATGAGGTGGGGTCAGCTCTGGGTGGTCCCGCCAGGCGGTAGGGTCACGAGGGTGCTAGGCCCAAGTTTAGATGACCATCGTATGAGTTCGTGGATATGTTCGACCTGAAGCGGATCGTGAAGGCCGGAAGTGGCCTTAAGGAAGATCGAGGCTAGTAAGATAACCAAGTTGGAGGTGGTGACTCCAAGGTTTGGAGAACTGAAGCGATAACTGAAGTGTGGTACGTATACTGGAAGAGTTCAAGAGTTCGAGAAGAGTACGACGAGTAAGGGTAGAGGCGAGCATGTATTTGCGTGCATGTGTTGTTTCATGGCCAGTTGTGGCGTTGGCAACTTATTAGAAGAACTTTATCGTTATCCGTCTTGAGAAGGAACATTCGGGACGAATGTTTCTAAGGAGGGGAGAATGTTATACCCCGTATTTCCAGAGTATGTACGTGGGGGACGTACGTAGAAATTTTCGAACTTCTTTAGGCTTGGCCGAATTCTTTTGTGCACAACACCCGGTTAGAGTCGTTTTTCGACGAAACGTTTTCACAGCTTTCGTAGGGGAATTTCCGGCTATGTCATTTATAATTTTTGCGGATTTTTCCGAGAGACGTAACATTTTGGACCAACAAGAGGGCGACACTTGTCACCCTCTAATTGGTGAAGGTTGGCGGACGAAATGGGCAAGGTTGGCACGTTTTTTGTGTTGAATTGGTGGTCAAGGGTTAGGTAGGATATTTTGTGTAGATGGATAAGGTTGCACATGGCTTAATCTTGACCTTACACTTGCCTAACACTTGGATGGATCTTGGCCATTGGTTGGCCTTCACTTGACCTATAAATACCCCCTTAGTTGATGAACTTTCTTCATCCAAAACTTGAGCAATCTACCTAAGTCTCAAAATACTCCCTCCCTCTTACTTACTCGCGTCCGCCACACTACCCCCGTGAGAAGCCTTGGCCGAGAGGTCTACCCCCTAGCCTAGTTGTTTTCAGATAATACCCTTTGTTGTGGTATAGAAATACTCTCCTAGTATTGTTATAATGCCCAAAATACTTTAGCCAAATACCTTGTAGTACTTTCCAAAGTACTTTTTACAAAAGCCCTAAAATACTATTATACTTTCCTCACTACTAAAACGAAACCCTAAGTAAATCTTCACCCGTAGTTGAAGTTATAGTAGAAGTTGGTTAGAACTTCTAAGGGTTGTTTGGAGCGGGCCTGAGCGCCTGAGTAGGAGCTAAACCTTGCTCAGGATCGACATTTAAACTCGGATAATTTTGGGCTTATCGAGGTAAACACTCTTGACCTTCTATTGTAATTGGAAATTACATGTTGTAGGAATATATAGTTGAAGTATACTATATATAGAATTGAACATTATAATTGTGCGGCAATGTCTTTTGACTTAAGCACGAATACTACTTATGGCAATGTCTTGCGACTTAAGCCCGAATTTAAATAAGAGAATCGAATCAGTAATTACATAGGGTATTCAGACATGAGACTTGTAGCATTTGTGTAGTAGAATTGTACACGTCCGGTCGACAGTTAACCCCGGTTGGCTTGGTAGCCGCCTCGATAGAGGAGATTTACGCTGTGGGGGAGGTCTTCAATTTTCTCGTAGAATATTCTACGTCGGGATCTAAAGATTTTTATAGGCGCTTTGTGGCCTGTATAGGTTGTAGTTCTTCGTGTGGGTGACTGCTGACCGAGAGTGTAGCCGACAGTTTGAGGAACTTGTAGCGTATTCCTATTAGTCGATAATCGTCTCTATGTATGTGAACCTCATCCTATCTCTTCTAGCATGATATGTGTGAACTAAGAAGTAAGGTAGACGTAAATGAGCTAAATGTATTTGATTGGTTTAAAACATAAAGTGTTATAACGGCTTTATGGGAAGTCGGTTATAACAGCTTTATGTGGATAAGCAAATACTTTGTGGTTTCTAAAAGGTAACTGATTTGAATAATAACTGGCTTGATATGTGTTAATAAAGATCTTGAAGTATTTCAAAAGATTTATGAATCGTTTTGAAAGAATGAGTAGTACTTGGGTTTTGAAAGCTTAAGAGTTATACTAGCTTTATGGGAAGTTAGGTATAACGGCTTAAGAATGTTTTACTGATTTCGGAAATCAGAATGTATATCGACAAACCATCGCAGTTAATAAAAAGGAAAATGTATTGACTAATGAAGTATTATTAAAACCAAGAGAAACCTCCATCTGCATGTAAGCTAAGATGAGACAAAATGATATTACATTTCCTAGATCATCGCTTAATAAGATTGATTATAAACAAGAATAACCTACTCACATATAAGACATATGTTTCTCAAAATGTTTAAAGGAGAATTATGTTTTAAAGGACTAAAACTATGAACTACGAAACCTTTTCTAAAATGAGAAACTTGAGCATTCGAAATTAGGCAAACTTGAACGTTTGGAAAATAAGGTTGTTACTTGATTTTACGAAGGAAAGCATTTTGGTTTACTTAACAATGTTAGTCACTCCAATTTTATACTACAGGTATCGGGTGACCTTTGTAAAAGAAATGGATCTTAAAAGGGAATTTAACGGACGTAGTACTTTAAGGTTAAAATCCGGACTTTGACATAAAATGAAAGTACCTTGAGTCGTGTGTAACTTGCTTATGCTTGTTGTTATGAAACTTGACCATGTTACGTGTGATAGCCTTGTTGTGCAAGTACTGTGTTCTACTCGACTACCGGTTCATCCGGGAATGTATTTCACTTGATTACCGGGTCATCCGGGAATGTATTTCACTTGATTACCGTCATCCGAATGTATTTCACTTGATTACCGGTCATCCGAATGTATTTCACTTGATTCACGTCATCCGAATGTATTTCACTTGATTACCGGGTCATCCGGAATGTATTTCACTTGATTACACGGTTCATCCGAACGTATTCCACTCGACTACCGGCTCATCCGGAATGTATATCACTTGACTACCGGTTCATCCGGAATGTATTTCATCGACTACCGTTCATCCGGAATGTATTCCACACGCTTTCTATATTGGGTCCATAAGATGGGCCGAGACCGTTATACGTATCACATGATTTGTACCTAGACCGCCAGCTGAGGAAGAGTTCCACGCATGAGGATGACTTTGAGGCGTGAGTCCACGACTTGACATGATCGCTTCTATGTTGGAATCGTAGTTTGGTTATCATACATGTCTCCCGCTTTATATAGACTATTATGATTTCATTTACGATATTTACGATTTCACATACTTGGTACCAGATCGACCTCCTTCGAGGCCGTTCATGCCGCAGTAAAAGGTACATCGGTTGTCGACCCCGCTTAGGATCACCTTTCAGATTGGAAGCTCCGTTCCTTCGGAGGCTTATCTTTTGGTATGTTACCCTGAGTCTGTAGATGTTTATACATTCAGGGGTATGGCGGGGCCCTGTCCCGCCATAGCTGTTGTAAAATCTTAGAGGTCCAGAGTAATCGCTCGCGGGTTTGTAAAAAGGATAACTGTTCGGGTATTTATGTATATATGATGAAGGCAACTATTTTGGTTGGCCTGTTTATTTATCTTTTCTCTTAATTCATGTTCATGTTTTTATTTCCGCTGATTTTTCTCTGATGTTGTATCACTAGGGTGCCCGGGGTAAGGCACCAGTCACGGGCCCGGGTTCGGGTCGTGACACAACACTTGGCTGAAAGTGTACTTGTAGTTTGTGTCTCTTGATTTGTCTTCTAGAATGGTCCATTCTCTAATAAAAATAGGACCTTTAGGACTTGTAAATATGCAGAGAGTTTGAAGACATATAAAAGTTGAGTTTTTCTCAAATGCTAAGTTATTCAACTTGTGTGTTGTTTATCTTAGTTGGTTCTTGTGTCAGCCAAACCCCTTAGTGCAAGTTGAAGCTAGGACTGTGTGACTTAGTTAAACTCAAGCTAAGGTTTCCCTCGGTGTATGTCTTGATTAGGACTGTGTGACCTAATCAATACCCGAGTTTTAGGAATCCCCTTAGTGGTATGCGAATGTTGGAAATGTGTAGACCAACCTAAACTAAGCTTCGGGTTACTAAAAGGTCTTCCGACCACCCTCACTTGGCTAGTTCACGGGCTAGTACTTAGAAACCCCGATCTTGACCTTGTAGAATTGGTCACCATCTCCTTGGTAATGACTCGGGCAGTAAACCCCCTGTGTCTCTATCCATGGGATCATCGACCACACTCCACTTAAACTTTATCGATCGATCCAACACTTAACCAAATAAACCATATTTCACTCGCGCTTTCATTGGCCTATCATGTTCAATCCTCGCCCAATCGACTATATACTGACCACCCTTACCTACCACAGCACCTCACAAATATTCATCACAATGGTTGACAACCGAAACCACACGTACACCACCGTCCGAAAATGACAACCCCAAATAATCCACTTAAATAACCTTCATCAGAACCTCACTGTTTCAGTTCATTTACGAGGCTGTGACACCACCCAACCCCCAAGTCCTGACCACCAACACCACCATCAACCTTAACAGAATACTCCCAAAAATTCCTTAAGCTGAATCCATCCACAACTACTCTTTCAACCCTGACAACCCCACACTGTTCACCCACCCTAGAAATGTAGAACCTTACTATTTCAGCTTTTATTCCATGGCCTTTCCACCATATACTCATTGAACCCCGACCAACACAATAACCTCAACACACCCTCAACAACCCCACAAAGTGTCTAGTCCCTACTTCTCACCAATCTACCAGAAATAGTCCCAAAACACCACCTACCCGGAAGTAACACCTAACCCAAGAACCCTTATTTCCTATCCATTATCGGGCCAACTATGATAAGTTAATAGTATGTATGGGTCGTTGTCATGCCTATGGATGGAGTAATATAACCCATAGATGGTTTTAGAATCTTGGTGATCTTTATGGCATACCTCAATCTATCCAAAGATGGTCTGAGCCTCCGAGGGCCATGGCGGTAAAAAGTTTCTTTGCTTCAGTTTTTTCTTTCGTCGTGGCATGCAGAATTTTATACCTTTGCCACCCATATCCATGAACTAATAAGGAAATATGATTATAAATTGTTTTGTGGAGCAACGAGAGTCTTTGAAACCTTGAACAGAGTGATTTGTGAATCCCCGATGTGAACCATGCCAAGTCGTGAAAGGCCATTAGGGAGCAAACGTGATACTAATGTGAGAGAAATATTTTGCTCTATATTGAATGGTGTATGTCACCGTTATCCTACCTATGGTAAGACATAGTATCTTATGGGATTCATGGCACAACACGGGCAACATTTGAAGTCAAAGTCGTTTGGATTATATTCGGATCCTTATTCGGCAAATATCAAGGAAGGCGCCTACAAGATAAAGCTCCCAGACTTATCTAATGGTGGAAGTAAGGGATCAACACAGTGGCTGGATGATTATTACCACATTTAAACAGTGCGAATTTGAGGGAAAATTCCTTCAGAAAAGGGAATTTCTTGTGGATTTCACTTTGGTTCATGATTAGAGGTATAATTTCATACTTTTTTATTATTGTTTATCATTTAAGTCTTCTTGATGCAAGAAATCCCGCAGACTTAAACTCTCAAACTAAGTCGAGAGATGTTTTGATATGAACGCCAACAATGGCAAGTCATTCTACACTTAGATGTCTAACATGACATAGAAAATGAAGTGGAGTTGGAGTTGTGACGTGATGATCTAAGAAGTCTTGTATTTTCGGCCTTCTTTTTGGTCTTAACCGATACCATGTACTTCTTTTAGCTTATCTTTATTTACTAGATTAGCTATTCACTTAGGACATAGTATTCTATGTAATAACTATATAATGACATAATTAATAAGCCATAAAAATGACTAGGCCAAGAGTTCACAATGGCAAGGACAAGGGACATCTAGAAGATGTGGCTTTCAAGGAACAATTTATGAACTATCAAGATCATGAATTGGCTATATTGAAGACTTAAAGGTCGTCCAAAGGAAGAGGAAGAGTTGGCCAAAATGGTCCATCAAACAAGTGCAAGGAATGGAAGATTCTAAACACATTACAAAAAGATGACATTGTTGGAAAAATCATGTTCATGCATTCTTCCACTTGAAATCCATAAAAAGATGAGAAAGAGATTAAGTTCACTCTTGTCTCCAAGTAAAGACCTTTTCCATTGTCTTGGTTTGGACGAAACATCCTTTGTCACCAATTAAACCCATATCGGTCAACACTTGGTTGAAAGTATACTTGTAGTTTGTGTCTCTTGATTTGTCTTCTAGAATGGTCCATTCTCTAATAAAAATAGGACCTTTAGGACTTGTAAATATGCAGAGAGTTTGAAGACATATAAAAGTTGAGTTTATCTCAAAATCTAAGTTATTCAACTTGTGTGTTGTTTATCTTAGTTGGTACTTGTGTGAGCCAAACCCCTTAGTACAAGTTGAAGCTAGGACTGAGTGACCTAGTTAAACTCAAACTAAGGTTTCCCTTCGGTGTAAGTCTTGATTTGGACTGTGAGACCTAATCAATACCCAAGCTTAAGGAATCCCCTCAGTGGTAAGTGAATGTTGGAACTGTGTAGACAAACCTAGCATAAGCTTCGGGTTAATAAAAGGTATAACAACCACCCTCACTTGGCTAGTTCACGGACTTGTACTTAGAAACCCTGATCTTGACCTTGTGGAATTGGTTATCATCTCCTTGGTGTCGACTCGGGAAGTAAAATCCCCGTGTCTCTATCCTTGGGCTCATCGAACACACTCCACTTAAACTATATCGATCGATCCAACACTTGACCAAATCATCCATATTTCACTCGAGCTTGCATTTGCAACTCGTTTTCAATCCTCACCCAATCGATTATATACTGACCACCTTACCTCCCACAGCACCTCACAAATATCCATCCCAATGGTTGACAACCGAAACCACACGTACACCACCGTCTGAAAATGACAACCACAAATAATCCACTTAAATAACCTTCATTAAAACCTCACTGTTTAATTTCATTTACGAGGCCTTGACACCACCAAACCCCCAAGTCCTGACCACCAACACCACCATCAACCTTATCAGAATACTTCCACAAATACCATAAGCCGAATCCATCCACAACTATTGTTTCAACCCTGACAACCCCACAGTGTTCACCCACCATAGAAATGTAGAACCTTATTGTTTCAGGTTTTATTCTATGGCCTTTCCACCATCTACTCATTGAACCCCGACCAACACAATAACCTTCAACACACCCTCAAAGACCCCACAAAGTGTCTAATCACGACTCCTCACCAAACTACCAGAAACAGTCTCAAAACACCACCTACCCGACAGTAACACCTAACTCGAGAGCCCTATTCATATCCATTATCGGGCTAACTATGGTATGTTAATTGTATGTATGGGTCGTTGTCATGCCGCCATATGGATTAATATAACCCATATATGGTTGTAGAACCTTGGTGATCTAAATGGCTTATCTCAATGTATCCAAAGATGGTCTGAGACTCCGAGGCCATGGCGGTAAAAAGTTTCTTTGCTTCGATTTTTTCTTTCGTCGTAGCATGCAGAATTTTTATACCTTTGCCACCCATATCCATGAACTAATAAGGAAATATGATTATGAATCATTCTGTGGAGCAACGAGAGTCTTTGAACCCTTGAACAAAATGATTTTTGAATCCCCGATGTGAACCATGCCAAGTCGTGAAAGGCCATTAGGGAGCAAACGTTAAACTAACGTGAGTGTAATATTTTGCTCTATATGGAATGGTTTATGTCACTATTATCCTACCTATGGCAAGACATTTTATCATATGGGATTCCTGGCACAACACGGGCAACATTTGAAGTCAAAGTCGTTTGGCTTATATTCGGATCCTTATTTGGCAAATATCAAGGAAGGCGCCTACAAGATAAGACTCCCAGACTTATCTAATGGTGGAAGTAAGGGATCAATACAGTGGTTGAAAGATTATTACCACATTTAAACAGTGTGAATTTGAGAGAAAATTCCTTCAGAAAAGGAAATTTCTTGTGGATTTCACTTTGGTTCATGATTAGAGGTATAATATCATACTTTTTTATGATTGTTTATAATTTAAGTCTTCTTGATGCAAGAAATCCCGCAGACCTAAACTCTCAAATTAAGCCGAGAGATGTTTTGCTATGAGTACCAACAATGACATATCATTCTACACTTAGATGTCTAACATGACATAGAAAATGAAGTGGAGTTGGAGTTGTGACGTGATGATCTTAGAAGTCTTGTATTTTTAGCATATCTTTATTTACTAGCTTAGCTATTCGCTTAGAACATAGTATGCTATGTAATAACTATATTAGGACACAATTAATAAGCCATAAAAATTACTAGGACGAGAGTTCACAATGGCAAGGACAAGAGACATCTAGAAGATGTGGCTTTCAAGGAACAAATTATGAACTATCAAGTTCATGAATTGTCTATAATTAAGACTTAAAGGTGGTCCAAAGGAAGAGGAAGAGTTTGCCAAAATGGTTCATCAAACAAGTGCAAGTAATGTAAGCTTCTAAACACATTACAAGAAGATGAGATTGTTGGAAGAATCACGTTCATGTATTCTTCCAATTGGAATACATAGAGATGTGAAAAAGATTAAGTTCACTCTTCTCTCCAAGTAAAGACCTTTCCCATTGCCTTGGTTTGGACGAAACATCCTTGGTCACCAATTAAACCCAAACCCGTCAACACTTGGCTGAAAGTGTACTTGTAGTTTGGGTCTCTTGATTTGTCTTCTAGAATGGTCCATTCTCTAACAAAAATAGGACATTTAGGACATGTAAATATGCAGAGAGTTTGAAGAAATATAAAAGTTGAGTTTTTATCAAAACCTAAGTTATTCAACTTGTGTGTTGTTTATATTAGTTGGTTCTTGTGTGAGAAAAACCCCTTAGTGCAAGTTGAAGCTAGGACTGTGTGACCTAGTTAAACTCAAGCTAAGGTTTCCCTTCGGTGTAAGTCTTGATTAGGACTGTGTGACCTAATCAATACCCAAGTTTGAGGAATCCCCTTAGTGGTAAGCGATTAATGGAACTGTGTAGACCAACCTAGCCTAAGCTTCGGGTTACTAAAAGGTCTACCGACCAACCTCACTTGGCTAGTTCACGGCCTTGTACTTAGAAACCATGGTCTTGACCTTATTGAATTGGTCACCATCTCCTTTGTGTCGACTCGGGCAGTAAAACCCCCGTGTCTCTATCCTTAGGCTCATCGACCGCACGCCACTTAAACTATATCGATTGATCCAACACTTAACCAAATAAACCATATTTCACTCGAGATTGCATTTGCAACTCATGTTCAATCCTCACCAAATCGACTATATACTGACCACCCTTACCTCCCACATCACCTCATAAATATCCATCCCAATGGTTGACAACCGAAACAACACGTACACCACCGTCCAAAAATGACAACCCCAAACAATCCACTTAAATAACCTTAATCAGAACCTCACAGATTCAGTTCATTTACGAGGCCGTGACACCACCCAACCCCCAAGTCCCAACCATCAACACCAACATCAACCTTACCAGCATACTCCCACAAAATTCCTTGAGCCGAATCCATCCACAACTACTCGTTCAACCCTGACAACCCCACACTATTCACCCACCCTAGAAATGTAGAACCTCACTGTTACAGGTTTTATTCCATGGCCTTTCCACTATCTACTCATTGAACCCAGACAAACACAATAACCATCAACACACCCTCAACGACCGCACAAAGTGTCTAATCCCTACTCCTCATCAAACTACCAGAAACAGTCCCAAAACACCACCTACCCGACAGTAACACCTATTTCATATCCATTATCGGGCCAACTATGGTAAGTTAATAGTATGTATGGGTCGTTGTCATGCCGCCGGATGGAGTAATATAACCCATAGATGGTTGTAGAACCTTAGTGATCTAAATGGCTTACCTCAATCTATCCAAAGATGGTCTGAGCCTCCTAGGGCCATGACGGTAAAAAAATTCTTCGCTTCGGTTTTTTCTTTCGTCGTGGCATGCAGAATTTTTATACCTTTTCCATCCATATCCATGAACTAATAAGGAAATATGATTATGAATCGTTCCGTAGAGCAACGAGAGTCTTTGACCATTGAGCAGAATGATTTTTGAATCCCCGATGTGAACCATGCCAAGTCGTGAAAGGTCATTAGGGAGCAAACTTGAAACTAATGTGAGTGCAATATTTTGCTCTATAGTGAATGGTAATGTAACCATTATCCTACCTATGGCTAGACATTATATCTTATGAGATTCATGGCACAACACTGGCAACATTTGAAGTCAATGTCGTTTGGCTTATATTCGGATCCTTATTTGGCAAATATCAAGGAAGGCACCTACAAGATAAAACTCCCAGGCTTATCTAATGGTGGAAGTAATGGATCAACACAGTGGTTGAAAGATTATTACCACATTTAAACCGTGCGAATTTGAGGTAAACTTCCTTCAGAAAATGGAATTTCTTGTGGATTTCACTTTGGTTCATGATAAGAAGTATAATTTCATATTTTTTATTATTGTTTATCATTTAAGTCTTCTTGATGCAATAAGTAGACTTAAACTCTCAAACTAAGTCGAATGATGTTTTGTTATGAATGCCAACAATGGTATGTCATTCTACACATAGATTCCTAACATGGCATAGAAAATGAAGTGATGTTGGAGTTGAGACGTGATGATCTAAGAAGTCTTGTATTTTCGGCCTTTTTGTTTGGTCTTTACCAAGACCATGTACTTCTTTTAGTTTATCTTTATTTACTAGCTTAGCTATTCACTTAAGACATAGTATACTATGTAATAACTTTATTACGACACAATTAATAAGCCATAAAAATTACTAGGCCGAGAGTTCACAATGACAAGGACAAGAGACATCTAGAAGATGTGGCTTACAAGGAACAATTCATGAACTATCAAGTTCATGAATTGGCTATATTGAAGACTTAAAGGTCATCCAAATGAAGAGGAAGAGTTTGCCAAAATGGTTCATCAAACAAGTGCAAGGAATGAAAGCTTCTAAACACATTACAAGAAGATGATATTGTTGGAAAAATCAAGTTCATGCATTCTTCCACTTGGAATCCATAAAGAGATTAAGTTCACTGTTGCCTCCATGTAAAGACCTTTCCCATTGGCTTGGTTTGGACGAAAAATCCTTGGTCACCAATTAAACCCAAACCCGTACACACTTGACTGAAAGTGTACTTATAGTTTGTCTCTTGATTTGTCTTCTAGAATGGTCCATTCTCTAATAAAAATAGGACCTTTAGGACTTGTAAATATGCAGACATATAAAAGTTGAGTTTTTCTCAAAAGCTAAGTTATTCAACTTGTGTGTTGTTTATCTTAGTTGGTTCTTGTGTGAGCAAAACCCCTTAGTGCAAGTTGAAGCTAGGACTGTGTGACCTAGTTAAACTCAATTTAAGGTTTCCCTTCGGTGTAAGTCTTGATTATGACTGTGTGACATAATCATCACCCAAGTTTGAGGAATCCCCTTAGTGGTAAGTGAATGTTGGGACTGTGTAGACTAACCTAGCCTAAGCTTCAGGTTACTAAAAGGTCTTCCAACCACCCTCACTTGGCTAGTTCACGGGCTTATACTTAGAAACTCCGGTCTTGACCTTGTGGAATTGGTCACCATCTACTTAGTGTCGACTCGGGTAGTAAAACCCTCATGTCTTTATCCTTGGGCTCTTCGACCACACTCCGCTTAAATATATCGATCTATCCGACACTTAACCAAATCAACCATATTTCACTCGAACTTGAATTTGCAACTCGTGTTCAATCATCACCCAATCCACTATATACTGACCACCCTTACCTCCCACAACACCTCACAAATATCCATCCCAATGGTTGACAACCGAAACCACACGTACACCACCGTCCGAAAAGGATAACCCCAAACAATCCACTAACCTTAATCAAAACCTCACAGTTTCAGTTCATTTACGAGGTCGGGACACCACCCATCAATCTTACCAGAACACTCCCATAAAATTCCTTGAGTCGAATCCCTCCACAACTACTCGTTCTACCCCGACAACCCCACACTGTTCACCTACCCTAGAAACGTAGAACCTCACTATTTCAGGTTTTATTCCATGGCCTTTCCACCATATACTCATTGAACCCCGACCAACACAATAACCCTCAACACACCCTCAACGACCCCAAAAAGTGTCTAAGCCCGAATTCTTACCAAACTATGAGAAACAGTCCCAAAACACCACCTACCCGGCAGTAATAACTAACTCCAGAACCCCTATTTCATATCCATTATCGGGCCAACTATGGTAAGTTAACAGTATGGATAGGTTTTTATCATGCCAATGGATGGAGTAATATAACCCATAGATGGTTGTAGAACCTTGGTGAGCCAAATGCTTACCTCATGTCACGACCCGACCAAGCCGCGATCGTGCCTACCGGCACCCCTGCTCGTATACATCGAGAATAGCAATGAACATACACAACATAAACACGTGTGTAAATAATAACAACACAAAGCTGGCCGATAAGGCCGCTTCCATAATATAAACAAAGTCAAAAGTACAACTCGGTTCTTACAACTTGCCTACAACCACATAGGTGAATACAGCACTTGTGAATAACAATCGTGGCGGGACAGGTTCCCGCCATACCCCGAATGTACATAAACTACAACATCGTGACAAGATCGTACTAAAAGAAAGACAAGCCTCCGAGAATGGAGCTCCGACGCCCGATAAGTGATCCTAAGAATGTGGATCTGCCACCGCTACCCTTCTCGCAGATGAACGCAGCCCCCGAGGAAGGGGGTCAGTACACAATATGTACCAAGTATGTAAAACTGGAAAGTACTGTAATTACAACATAAGTTTAAAAGAAAGCCGGAGACATGTATGATAACAAAATTACAGTACACAGTGCCTTACTAACAATGAGAGTAAAAATAGGTGTATACTTACAACGAAAAATAGGATTGGAATCCTACTCCTGGGACTATTTCACACGCGTAGTCCGGTGGACTGCGTGAGGTATTCCTCGCATGGGACTATTTCACCCGCATAAGCCCTTACGGACTCGCATGAGGTATTCCTCGCATAGGCTGGACCCGCCCGCATGGGACTATTTCACCCGCATAAGCCCTTACGGACTCGCATGAGGTATTCCTCGCATCGTGGTTAGCAAATCCACGGAAATATACAATGCCACAATCCTGGAATGACCCCGCAACAAATAATATATCACTAGCCCAAATCCGACTATCACACATAACATAAGCTCTATCGCTTATCGCATAATATATAAGCAAGTTAAGAAATCCTAACTTCTTATTATTCTTGTTCATATACACTCATTTTAGTTTACCTAAGGCACTAACATGTCTTTTATAAAAATCCGAATTTAACCCAAGTACTACGTACTTCTACTCTTTAAAACAATGACTCTTTTTAGTAGAAAACTTCCAAGATACTATTAATCCTAGTATCAAGTCCAAATTACATTTCAAGGTAAGTCACAACACCCTTAAAAATAAAGTTAGGTTTCTAAATCAAGTGACTCATTTTCTTATAAAACCTTAGGCAATTGATACCTAAAAATCGAATTGCCTTCCATTAAATCAAGCCATTTATCTTTCCATAAAGTCAATACAAGCAACTCCCCATAAAGTCGTCATATTCACTTTATCCTTAGTTAAGTACAATTTCCTATCCAAGGGACTTATATGTTCGAAACGAAACAAGTATCACATACTTTAAAATTCTTCAAGTCCCTTATCTTTAACAAGACTTAAGACATCTTTAATATACTCAAAGAAGTGAGTTAATCTCCTAACTCACCCGACTTGGCCTTTCATAAAACAAGTAAAGAATGTCAAAGTCTCAGACGCTCACCGCACTATATACGTGAAACTAGTCATGCTCAAAGGATAGGAAAAGTTCTACATACCTCGTCGGGTCAAACCACTTGCCAAGTACAAAGTCCCGCCCGTAGTATATCAACCTATAATATTCACAATACGTCTATTAACGCCTTACTTCAATCGTAGAATATTATAAGTGTAAAGTCTCCATTTTCTACGGAAAATCGGACAGCACCTCCTTTGTTTTTACTCACTTGCCACCTTTTTCAAGGCCGAAAATACAATAACCAAACAGCCCCAATTGGCTCACAATTATATAGAAGGTAGTCCAATACAAATTAATAACTAAACAACCCCAATTGGCTCACAATTATATAGAAGGTAGTCCAATACAAATGACTAACTAAACAGCCCCAATTGGCTCACAATTATATAGAAGGTAGTCCAATACAAATGACTAACTAAACAGCCCCAATTGGCTCACAATTTTATAGAAGGTAGTCCAATACAAATGACTAACAAACTAATACGACTACAAGTTCACAATCGGCTACCTTGAGTTCATCAATACCAACTGTTGTCCAATTCCCATTTCAATCCAAATTTGTAGCATAACATGATATCAAGTCGCATTTGATTATAATAACCATAATCCTTAAGTCAATGACATGCGACGGTTCTAACAACGATTAAA
Organism: Przewalskia tangutica; assembly: GCA_029844215.1. NCBI lineage: Eukaryota > Viridiplantae > Streptophyta > Magnoliopsida > Solanales > Solanaceae > Przewalskia > Przewalskia tangutica. The sequence continues at coordinate 51,634,026 of CM056724.1, forward strand.
TTGTAATTCAACTTAGTCATGGCTTACATTACATTTCGGATTTCCAAGGCTATAATCAATCCATAATCCTTATAACCTCAATATAACAACTCCATGCTTGCAACATACAAAGCTAACAACAACAGTATAAATAATCTTGTAATACTTTCAAAGAACAAGATTATACCTCAATGATTCTTAATCCAACTCCAATCCGAAGTCGCTCCTTAGTAGTTTATAGACTCTCCAAGACACTTCAATCCGCTTGTTGAGACCCTTAGAACAACACCAACAATTATTCTTCAAAACTCCAAACAAAACCTAGAAAGACCCTTAGGTTTTCGTTTTGCGACTAACCCGTAAACTACATTTTCCAACACTTTTCTATTGAGATGTGTTTACAATACACCTAAGAACCTTGGTTTAAAGTGTGGGATCAAATGGACAACAAACGAAAAATTCTTCCTTCTCCCCTTAGGTGAACCCAAGACCTCCTCTAATGAGTTCTTCAATTTTTTGTGAAATTTTGCTAAGTGTTAAGTCCCCCTTGCTACTAGTATAATATATAAAGTGTATTGGATGGTCAAGATATACACAAATGTGAGGCTTGGATGTGGTCTTCCAAAATATCAAGACTTATGACCTTTTGACTTTAGTCAAATTTCTCATGCTACACATGTTGCAAGACTTGTCTTGCAACAAAGGTCCAATGACCCTCTTGCCCTTGCACATTTCGACCAAGGCATCACATAAGGGGGGTGACACATGTCGCCCTCCCATTCGTTACAATATTACATTTTCCGACAATTCCATAATTTCCGATAATTTTTTTACAAGTCTCAAATCTTAACATTTGTGAGTTCTTACTTACGTTCTTAGAACATGTCCTGAAATTACGGGGTGTAACATTCTTCCCCCCTTTGAAACATTCGTCCCCGAATGTTCTTTCGGAGTCAAACTTAAATAGCGTCATAGTTTCCTTTCACAACCCCGACATACCAAAATAATTGCTACACATGGCCACATACTAGCATTTAGGCAAAAGAGATACTTCAATTAAAACTTGACAAGTAAGGGAAGATGAATTACCTGAAGGTATAGGAAATAAGTGAGGATACTTCCTCAACATGTCTTCCTCCGCCTCCCAAGTCATCTCCTCTCGGTTATCATTCCTCCACAGGACTTTGACGGAAGCTACATCCTTGGTCCGCAGTCGCCTGACCTGGCGATCGAGTATCGCTATGGGACTCTCCTCATACGATAACCCCTCTGTCACATGGACCTCACTAGTAGGAAAAACTCTCGCTGGATCTCCGATACACTTCCGCAACATAGAAACATGGAAGACCGGATGTACCGCCTCTAACTCTGATGGCAGATCAAACTCATAAGCAACCTGACCCACTCTACGGACGATCCGTAGTGGCCCAATGTACCTTGGGCCGAAGTTTCTTCTACCGAATCTCATCACACCCTTCATGGGTGACACCTTCAAGAAGACCCAATCGCCTACCCGAAACTCCAAATGCCGACGCCGATTATCCGCATATGACTTCTGCCGACTCTGAGCTGCTAACAGTCTCTCCTGGATAAGCTTCACCTTATCCACATCCTGTTGTACCAAGTCCGCCAACTAATCAGACTCGCCACGCCGAACCAACCAATCGACGATCTACATTTCCGCCATATAAAGCCTCGTATGGCGCCATCTCAGATATCTTGGAATGGTAGCTGTTATTATAAGCAAACTCCAAGAGGCAAATGGTCCTCCCACCTACCATCGAAATCAATCACGCAGCTCGCAGATATCCTCGTTGTGCGGATAGTACGCTCCGCCGCCCGATCTGGGATGAAATGTTGTCTTTGAGACTCACTTGTGTCCCTAGACCTTTGGAAAGATCTCCGGTTAGGCAGAACTGGCTCCCTATCGATATAATCGACACCGACACCGCGACCTCACTATCTCTCGGATGTACAACCGCATAGTCCTCACCAAAACGCCGCCCGCATCGAAGGAAATGGGCTGATTTTGTCACCACAACAATAACCCAAATGGAGTCGCATTTCCTCCGAGTATGAGGTAACCTCAGAACAAAGTCCATGTTGATCATCTCCCACTTCCAAGTCGGAATCTCAATAGATCGCAACAATCCACTGGCCTCGTGCTCGACCTTGACTGCCGGGCAATTAGGACATCAGGTAACAAAACCTGCCACGTCCCTCTTCAGGCCATCCCACCAATACAAACATCTGAGGTCATGGTACATCTTGGTCGATGTCACGACCCGTTCCGGGGCCCGTGATTGGTGCCTTACCCCGGGCACCCTAGTGATACAACATCAGAGTAATCAGCGGAACATAAAGACAATACATGAAACCAATGTAATAAGACAGTGAAATAAGAAGACAAAGCAACCAAAAACGGTTACCACAAGATATATATAAATAATTTGAACAGCTACATCCCTTTCTACCACTCGCCCATAACAAGCATTTACTGCACTTCTAAGAATGATATGACAACAACGACGGACAAGGCCCGCCATACCCTGAATGTAAGCACCTACAATCAATGGGACTATACCAAGATAAGCCTCCGAGGAACGGAGCTTCCCAAACGCTGAATCTGACCCTAAGAGCGAGGATCAACGATCGTGTACCTTTACCGCGGATGAACGCACCTCAAGGAGGTCAAGACAACAGTACCAAGTATGTGAAATCAAAATATCAGAAATGAAATCATAATAGTCTATAAAGCAGGAGACATGTATGATAACCAAACTACAGTTCACAATAAATAAGCAGTCATGTCTAGTCAGGGACTCACACCCTCAAAGTCATCACTCCAATATAACAATGGGTCTCACGCCCACAACATCAATCATGCCCGTGGAATACCTTCCTCACCGCTAGCCAATGATAGAAAAGCACCAAGAAATACACATGAACAGCAGGTCCCACCTGTGTCCAGATAAAACAGTACAGGGTAAGTACGAAGGCATAGCCGACTACTAACACCCAAAGTACTAACAAGGTCATAAACTGTATCATGATATCTGTCTGCATCACATGATCAAAGCCGGTCCGCTCGCGCAATATCAAATGTCGCGTCAGCCTCGAACTCCGCAGACTCGCGTAGGCCAATCTCATAGGCGCGTGAGGTATAACCCGCATCGAGGGTAGCTACTCCCCATCGTCCTGGACTCGCGATCCGCATGGCCACATGCATCGCATGACCATAAAGGCCGCACACTAACACGGAACTCGTAGCTCGCATAGGCCCCGGGACCGCATGAGGTATTCTCGAATCATGGTCCTGCATCGCTGAAGTCTACCGCGTCGGAGGCTTAACCCGGAAACACGGTGAGTGGTATAATACCAACATAACGGTTTATCGTTTAAACAACATAAGCACAATCGAGGAAAACCCCTTTACAAAAACATCACAGAATACTATCACACGTAGCATCCTAATATGATTACTTATCAAATCAACACGAAGGTATTACAAGGCTATCACAAACCAATACAATCAAGTTATTCACACATAAGGTACCTTCTACTATATGATTAACGAGATCGGGTTTTATCCCCAAAGTACTTTATACAATAACTCTTTAAAGATATGTTACTTCACAAAACCACACAATACGTAGTATATGAAAATAGAGTGATTATCTTTTGAAGTAAATCAAAACACTTACCTTTGTAAAATCAAGTAACAACATTATTTTCCAAACGTCCAAGTTTGCCTAATTTCAAATGTTCACGGTTCTTATTTTAGAAAGGTTTCGTATTTCATCGTCTTATTCATTTAAGAATATAATTCTCTTTTAAACTATCGAGAAACATAAGCCTTATGTGAGTAGGATATTCTTGTTTATAACAATCTTATTACAAAGACCATGATCTAGGAAACATCATTTTGTCTCATCTTAGCTTCTATGCAGATGGAAGTTTCTACTGATTTTAATAATACTAAATATGTCAAAACATTTCCTTTTATTAACGCTGCAGTGGTTTGTCGATACACATTCTGATTTCCGAAATCAGTAAAACATTCTTAAGCCGTTATACCTAACTTTCCATAAAGATTTTTTAACTCTTAAGTTTTCAAAACCAAGTATTACTCTTCTTTCAAAATGATTCAAAAATCTTTTGAAATACTTCAAGTTCTTTATTAACACATAACAAGTCGCTTATAGTTCAAATCGATTTACCTTTTAAAAACCACAAGTATTTCTTACCAACATAAAGTCGTTATAACCAACTTCCCATAAAGCCGTTATAACACTTTATGTTTTAAACCAATCAAATACATTTAGCACGTATGCGTCTACGTACTACATAGTTCACACATATCATGCTAGAAGAGATAGGAAGAGGTTCACATACCTCGCGAGTATCGACTAATAGCAAAACGCTCAAGTACCTCCAACCGTCGGCTACTCTCCTTAAGCCAAGTAGATCGCGCCATCGTAGTACTTCAACCTATAAGGCCACAAGGCGCTTATTAACATTTAGATCCCTTCGTAGAACATTCTACGTAAAATTCGGCAACATGACAGCGTAAATCTCCTCTTTTATCGAGGCCGCTACCAAGCCAACCGTGGGGTTTGCACGCCTAACCTGACGTGTACGATTCTACTACACAAAGAAAGCTACACAAGTCTCATGTCTGATACCCATGTAATTACGGTTTAGTACTCTTCTTTCAAAAGGTTTCTTATTATTCAGCTTAAGTCAAAAGACATTGCCGATAACTACGTTCGATTCTATATATAGTATACTTCAACTATATAATAATACAACAACTAATTTCCAATTACAATAGAGGACAAGATATTTACCTCGATAAGCCCATAATTATCCGAGTTTAAATGTCGATCCCGAGCAAGGTTTAGCTCTACTCAGTGCGCTCAGGCCGATCCAAACAACCCTTAGAAGTTCTAACCAACTTCTACTTATTACTCCAACTAACCATGGAGATTTTCCTTAGGGTTTCGGTTTTGTGACGGAAGGGAAGTATAATAGTATTTCTGGGCTTTTCGTATAAGTATAACCTTAGAATACTACAAGGTATACGGCTAAGGTAATTTGGGCATTATAACAATACTTTTGAGAGTATTTCTACCAAGAGGGGGGGTATTATACGAAAACAACTAGGCTAGGGGAGTACCCCACGCCACACTACTAGGAGGGGAGGGCTCTCGGCCAAGGGAAGGGATGGTGTTGGGCGAGAACACTACTAAGAGAGGGGGAGGATTTTTAACACTTAGAGATTTGTAGAATGGATGAAGAATTCATCAAAGAGGGGGGTATTTATAGGTCTAGCAAAGGCCAACCAATGGCCAAGATCTTGCCAAGTGCAAGGCAAGTGTAGGGCCAAGATCTTGCCAAGTGCACCTTATCCATCTACCACAAAATATCCTACCAACCCCTTGACCAAACAATGGCCATTTCGTCCACTTGAACCGCCCACAACGTGCTCCAATGAGAGGGTTCCAAGTGGCGCCCTCTTGTTGGTCCAAAATGTTTCGTCTCTCGGAAAAATCCGCAAAAATTAAAAATGACATAGCCGGAATTTTCCCTACGAAAGCTGTGAAAACGTTTCGTCGAAAAACGACTCTAACCGGGTGTTGTGCACAAAAATAAATCGGCCAAGCTTATTCTCAAGTTCAAATTTTTCTACGTACGTCCTTACGTACATACTCTGAAAATACGGGGTATAACATTCTCCCCTCCTTAGAAACATTCGTCCCGAATGTTCCTTCTAAGTCTCAAAACAAACGTGCGCCAGTATAGTCTTCACTACTATACTTATGAGAACAAATCCTGCCACACCTGGCCACAGAAACACCTCTAACATCACCACAAACACCTCTCTCCGGGGTCTAAAATATACTTCCTTCGCACCTTCTCTCTACAAAAGAAATGATACCACTTTTGTCACTTTGCCGCGAGGTTCACTCCGGCGACCCAACAAATGGTACCGGGCCGCATGCGATCCCTGAGGCTGTCGTACACTTCTTGTACACTCGAACTCTTTCTCATAACCTACCACATTTACGATCTCGCCGGTTTCCAAAACTTCGGGTTACTATCTCTAACGTGGTCATTAATAGCGAACACTGGATGGATCTCTGATACTTTCCCGAACATAACAATACGAAAGACCGGACGTACTGCCTCCTAAGTCGGACGGCAATGCTAACATATAGGCAACCTGGCCTATTCTTCACATGAACTCAAAAGGGCCCAAAGTAACTCGGGCTAAGTTCCCTCTGTTTCCCAAAACTCGTCATACCCAACCCTGGTGGTACTTTCAAGAAGACCGACCGTCAACCTGAACTCTAAGCGTCGCCGATTATCCATACGATTTCTCTGAGCTGCCAGAACCTCTTCTAGACAAGCTTTACCCTATCCACAGTCTGCTGGAACAAGCCTGAACCGACTATCTGAATCTTGCCAACATCGAACCAATCGACCGACAACTTACACTTCCGCCCCTACAAGGCTTCAAAAGACGACATCCGAACATTGAAATGGTAGCTTAAACACTACCTCGACAGGAGACAACAATCCCCACAACTATCCCTGAAATCCAAACACCGGCGGAGGCGAATGCGGTCGAGACTCACCTGAGTTCTTAACACATGCTTGGTAAAACTTTTAGAAAATGAAAATAGCCACCACCTGGGCTTCACTGTCTGCCATAAGGTGAAGGTAGGCACCCCGTGCAGCCTTACAACCTTTACGATATATAAACAACTGCGAGCACTCGGTCTTTGCTAGAAGACAAGACGGCCGACCTCGCCGGCCCGACTCACGGTCGGATGCATCCACGACCAGACTGTTGGTTAACTAAACTGGGCCTAACACCCTCGTGACCTACCACAAGGCGGGACCACCACAACCGACCACCACCATACATGCCGCGGGTTGACCCGCAACATGGCCTCAACCCTACCCGGCATCGCGCAAAACACTAGCTCCCCGATCCGGAATAATTTCACAAATCATGTTACGAAAACCTAGCGGTCTTCCTAGCTCGACTACCTTCTTTCAAATCACGCTACTCAGGGACTTATCCCACAAACATAGCCCACGTGCACTATGCACTCTGATAAGGATCAAACATAACACTACACCTATACTCGAGATGGCCTTACCTCTAAGGTCTCTACGTATAAAACTCTAAGGCTCACACCTTCTCTATCCCCCAAAATCTTACTCGGTTAACCCACCATGATTTCTAATCACTACTAACACACTGCTATCAGAACATAGCACTTAAGGTATACTCACCTTATCACACAAACAAAACTTTAGAGGGTTAAAGATATATCTATATCTACTGCTTCACTCCCCTTAGTCGTTCTAATCAAACCTGCCCCGTAGGGCGCATAGCTAAGGAAGATGACAAACTACCCACCGATCCTGAAGGCTAAGTCCTCCCGCAAGGACACTCTTTCGACATCAGACCCTGACGGTCATAGGTACAACAAGTACCAACCAAAGACGACATTCCCGAGATGGCGCTGCCACACGCGTGAACACCGAGAAAAAGCGAATCGGATGGTTGGAACGCCGTGTGTGTGAGCAGGAAGATCTGGAGCTCGACCAACTCCTGCATACCCGAGCGCCCCGAAATCCGTGGAAGTCCACTGCCGGCGGAGGTGCATATCTAATCTCTTTGGTGAGGTGACTCGCCTCGAAAGTTACCAAAGGACCTTCGCTCGCCTCTTCTCTGTCGCCTTGGTTAACCGTCGATCTCTACGTTTCTCGGCTGCTGCGCATAAGCCCGTACACAGGCCATGCTCAAGCCTAACTGAAGAATTACTTTCGCACAACCCTCTCTTAGATAGTCATCAAGACTCGCGGTACATCGGTACACTCTCTGGTAGCCAAATCCAAATCTAGTAACAGGGTCGCCTTTTTGCAATCTATATTCTCTGTCCCCGGTCGTGGAACTGAAGGTTCAAATGTCATGGCCGCAGTAGGAATCGCCGCCGTGCTAAACTCACTGGGGCTAGTGACGTCGCAAAACTCCCGAATGAAGCACCACCCGGTGATGATTGGGCTGTGCCCACGTAACCCTCTGCAGATCTACTCGCGACTCCTGGTTGCCTTGTCCTCCGGGGCCCGGGTTTGCCCTACGCGGAGGCATAACGCTAAGGGAAAGAAATACGTTAGAGGGTCCAACTTACAACACAGCTCTAAGGCACGATCTCAGAGTGAGAAGAATAGAAACCAATCCTAAATATCCTATAGCCTCCTGATTATTGGTGTGGTGCACAACACGATAATCAAGACTTCATCGATACGATGCGTAGACACTTTCCGAGGATTAACTGCTCTGATACCACTTTTGTCACGACCCGTTCCGGGGCCCGTGACTGGTGCCTTACCCCGGGCACCCTAGTGATACAACATCAGAGTAATCAGCGGAACATAAAGACAATACATGAAACCAATGTAATAAGACAGTGAAATAAGAAGACAGGCTAACCAGCAGTTCTGCGTCGGTATATATATAAATAACAATTTGAACAGTTACATCCTTTCTACCACTCTGCCCACAACAGTACTACAGACCTCTAACAATGATATGACAACAACGACGGGACAGGGCCCCGTCATACCCCTGAATGTAAGCACCTCCAATCAGCGGGGACTATACCAATAAGCCTCGGAGGAACGGAGCTTCCCAAACGCTGGCGTGACCCTAAGAGCGAGGATCAACGACGGTGTACCTTTACTGCGGCATGAACGCAGCCCCGAAGGAGGTCGATGCAACAGTACAGTATGTGGCGAAAATCGTAAATGAAATCATAATAGTCTATAAAGCGGAGACATGTATGATAACCAAACTACGATTCACAATAAATAGCGATCATGTCTAGTCGTGACTCACACCCTCAAAGTCATCACTCCAATATAACAATGGGTCTCACGCCCACAACATCAATCATGCCCGTGGAATACCTTCCTCACTGCCGGTAGTCAATGATAGAAAAGCACCAAGAAATACACATGAACAGCAGGTCCCACCTGTGTCCAGATAAAACAGTACAGGGTAAGTACGAAGGCATAGCCGACTACTAACACCCAAAGTACTAACAAGGTCATAAACTGTATCATGATATCTGTCTAGACCGTCACATGATCAAAGTTGGTCGCCGCGCAATATCAAATGTGCGCGTCTAGCCACTCGAACTCCCGCACTCGCATAGGCCAATCTCATAGGCCGCATGAGGTATAACCCGCATCGAGGTAGCTACTCCCGGCATCGCCCGGACTCGCGATCCGCATGGCCACATGCACCGCGTGACCATAAAGGCGCGACACTAACACGGAACTCTCGTATCTCCGCATAGGCCGGGACCGCGTGAGGTATTCTCGAATCATGGTCCTGCATCGCTGAGTCTACCCCGCGTCGGAGGCGGCTTAACCCGGAAACACGGTGAGTGGTATAATACCAACATAACGGTTTATCGTTTAAACAACATAAGCACAATCGAGGAAAACCCCTTTACACAAACATCACAGAATACTATCACACGTAGCATCCTAATATGATTACTTATCAAATCAACACGAAGGTATTACAAGGCTATCACAAACCAATACAATCAAGTTATTCACACATAAGGTACCTTCTACTATATGATTAACGAGATCGGGTTTTTATCCCCAAAGTACTTTATACAATAACTCTTTAAAGATATGTTACTTCACAAAACCACACAATACCCGTAGTATATGAAAATAGAGTGATTATCTTTTGAAGTAAATCAAAACACTTACCTTTGTAAAATCAAGTAACAACATTATTTTCCAAACGTCCAAGTTTGCCTAATTTCAAATGTTCACGGTTCTTATTTTAGAAAGGTTTCGTATTTCATAGTCTTATTCATTTAAGAATATAATTCTCTTTTAAACTATCTGAGAAACATAAGCCTTATGTGAGTAGGATATTCTTGTTTATAACAATCTTATTACAGCAGCCATGATCTAGGAAACATCATTTTGTCTCATCTTAGCTTCTATGCAGATGGAAGTTTCTACTGATTTTAATAATACTAAATCTGTCAAAACATTTCCTTTTATTAACGCTGTAGTGGTTTGTCGATACACATTCTGATTTCAAATCAAGAAAACATTCTTAAGCGTTATACCTAACTTTCCATAAAGCTAGTATAACTCTTAAGTTTTCAAAAACCAAGTATTACTCCTTCTTTCAAAATGATTCAAAAATCTTTTGAAATACTTCAAGTTCTTTATTAACACATAACAAGTCAGTTATAGTTCAAATCAGTTACCTTTTAAAAACCACAAGTATTTCTTACCAACATAAAGTTGTTATAACCAACTTCCCATAAAGCCGTTATAACACTTTATGTTTTAAACCAATCAAATACATTTAGCACATGTACGTCTACCGTACTACATAGTTCACACATATCATGCTAGAAGAGATAGGAAGAGGTTCACATACCTCGCGGCAGTATCGACTAATAGCAAAAGCGCTCCAAGTACCTCCAACCGTCGGCTACTCCTTAAGCCAAGTAGATCGCGCCATACGTAGTACTTCAACCTATAAGGCCACAAGGCACTTATTAACATTTAGATCCCTTCGTAGAACATTCTACAGAAAATTCAGCGACCTCCCCGCCAGCGGCGTAAATCTCCTCCTTTATCGAGGCTACCAAGCCAACCGGGGTTTGCACGCCTAACTGACGTGTACGATTCTACTACACAAAGCTACACAAGTCTCATGTCTGATACACCTATGTAATTACTGATTTAGTACTCTTCTTTCGAAAGGTTTCTTATTATTGGGCTTAAGTCAAAAGACATTGCGATAACTACGTTCAGTTCTATATATAGTATACTTCAACTATATAATCATACAACATGTAATTTCCAATTACAATAGAGGACAAGATATTTACCTCGATAAGCCCATAATTATCCGAGTTTAAATGTCGATCTGAGCAAGGTTTAGCTCTACTCAGTGCGCTCAGGCCACTCCAAACAACCCTTAAGTTCTAACCAACTTCTTATTACTCCAACTAACCATGGAGATTTTCCTTAGGGTTTCGGTTTTGTGACGGAAGGAAGTATAATAGTATTTCTGGCTTTTAGATAAGTATAACCTTAGAATACTACAAGGTATCTGGCTAAGGTAATTTGGGCATTATAACAATACTTTTGAGAGTATTTCTACCAAGAGGGGGTATTATACGAAACAACTAGGCTGGGGAGTACCCCTGCCACACTACTAGGAGGGGAGGGCTCTCGGCCAAGGGAAGGGGATGGTGTTGGGCGAGAACACTACTAAGAGAGGGGAGGATTTTTAACACTTAGAGATTTGTAGAATGGATGAAGAATTCATCAAGAGGGTATTTATAGGTCTAGCAAAGGCCAACCAATGGCCAAGATCTTGCCAAGTGCAAGGCAAGTGTAGGGCCAAGATCTTGCCAAGTGCACCTTATCCATCTACCACAAAATATCCTACCAACCCCTTGACCAAACAATGGCCATTTCGTCCACTTGAACCGCCCACAACGTGCTCCAATGAGAGGGTGCCAAGTGGCGCCCTCTTGTTGGTCCAAAATGTTTCGTCTCTCGGAAAAATCCGCAAAAATTAAAAATGACATAGCCGGAATTTTCCCTACGAAAAGTGAAACGCGTTCGTCGAAAAACGACTCTAACCGGGTGTTGTGCACAAAAATAAATCGGCCAAGCTTATTCTCAAGTTCAAATTTTTCTACGTACGTCCTTACGTACATACTCTGAAAATACGGGGTATAACAGTCGACCCCGGATGAATAGAATATCGAGCGTTGTGTGCCTCCCCCAGAATTTGCTGACGAAGTCCTAATACATCGGGAACACACAACCGGCCCTCAAATCTCAGCACCCCATCAGGCGCTACCTCGAATAGACTCTTCTCCTCACGAAGAGTTGTATCCCGATACCGCACCAACACTGGGTCCTCAAACTGTCGCCTCTTCACCTCATCAACGATGGAAGACTCGGCAACCTCACGAACCCGTACCCCACTATCGTCGGTATCGATCAATCGAACCCCTAGGCTCGCTAACTGATGGATCTGATGGACCATGTCCTGTCTCTCTGGCTGTACCTCTGATAGGCTCCCCATAGATCTACGACTCAAGGCATCAGAAACTACGTTGGCCTTCCCCGGATGGTATAGAATATCAACATCATAATCTTTCAGTAACTCTAACCACCGTCTCTGCCTCAAGTTCAGCTCCCTCTGCCTGAAGATATACTGGAGGCTCTTGTGGTCTGTATAAATATCCACATGAACTCCGTACAAATAATGCCTCCAAATCTTCAAGGCATGAATAACCGCGGCCAACTCTAAGTCATGGGTAGGGTAATTCCCTCATGCTTCCGCAACTGCCGGGAAGCATAGGCTATAACCTTGTCGTGCTGCATCAAAACACACCCTAGCCCGATACCCGAGGCATCACAATAGATCACGTACCCGTCTAACCCCCCCGGAAGAGTAAGGCGGGCGTAGTCAACCTCTCCTTCAAGAATCAAATCCACGCCGCAAGCCTCTCGGCTGGAACTTGGCCGCTTCGAGTCGGCCTAGTCAGCGGTCTTTGGCAAAACAAAGCTGCTCCACAAACCTACGATAATAACCTGCCAGTCCTAAGAAACTGCGTACCTCGGTCGGAGTAGTAGGTCTCAACCAAGACTTGACTGCCTCAATCTTTGTCGTATCCACGCGAACACCATCAGCCCCAATAATATTCCCCAGGAATGCCACTGAGGCCAACCAAAACTCACACTTGGAGAACTTGGCGAATAACTGCCGGCTCCGGAGAATCCCAATCTGATCCTCGTGATCTGCATGCTCCCGATCTGTCCGTGAATACACCAGGATGTCATTAATGAATACAATCACAAACGTATCCAAAAATGGCTTGAACACCCGGTTCATCAAATACATAAATACCGCTGGAGCGTTGGTCAAACCGAAAGACATAACCCTGAACTCATAGTGCCCATACCAGGTCATGAATGCAGTCTTTGGGATATCTGCCTCTCGAACTCGAACCTGATGATAACCAGACCGCAGGTCTATCTTTGAGAAACACCTCGCACCCTGCAACTGATCAAACAAATCATCTATCCTGGGGAGGGGGTACCTATTCTTAATGGTTACCTTATTCAGCTGCTTGTAGTCAACACACATACGCAGCGTCCCATCCTTCTTCTTCACAAACAACACCGGCGCTCCCCAGGGAGATACACTAGGCCTGATAAAGCCTTTCTCCAGCAAATCTTTCAGCTGGTCCTTCAGCTCCCTCAACTCAGCAGGTTCCATCCTGTATGGCGGAATGGAAATAGGTCGAGTGTCTGGCAACGTGTCAATACAAAACTCGATCTCCCTCTCAGGAGGGATACCCGGAAGATCATCTGGGAACACATCCGAAACTCCAACCAGCATCGATCAAGAATCGGCACCTCGGCCTGCGTATCGAATACGAACCGGATGATAGATGTACCCGTGCACCATCTTCCTAGCCTTGAGGTAAGAAATAAACCTACCCTCCGGCGTCTTTGTGTTGCCCTCCACTCGATAAGCGGCTCGCCAGAAGCTGAACCGAACCAACTGTCCCTACGGTCAGCGTTGGCATAACAAGAAGCCAACCAGTCCATACCCATAATGACATCAAAATCGTCATCTCGGCTCTATCAAGTCTGCAGTCCGACTGTAAATAAATACCGGACAACCTCTATACACTCGCTCAGCTAACACCGAATCACCCACTGGCGTAGCTACCTCAAACGGCTCTATCGACACCGGCTCTATCCCGATTCTACCCGCAATAAGAGGGGACACATAGGACAAGGTAGAACCTGGATCTATCAATGCATAAACATCACAGCCTGAAATCAGTAATGTACCTGTGATGACGTCGGGGGAAGCCTCCTGATCTTGGCGGCTGGCTAGAGAGTATATGCGGTTCTGGGGACCGCTAGAACTGGAACCACCACCACGACCTCTCCGCGGCTGCTGTCGTGAGTACCACACGCCTCGGGCGCATAACCACAGAAGGAGAAGAAGACCCGGCCAATCGATCCGTCGGTGTGTTGTACCACCACGTCGCCTCTACACGGACAATCTCTCTTCAAATGGCCCAGCTGGCCACAAGAGTAACAACATCCTGCAGGAACACGACACTCGCCTGGGTGAGATCTACCGCATCGAGCACACCGAGATGTGGGTGGTCTCGATCGGTGAGGATCTCTGCCTCCCTGAAACCAAGACACGGAGCCACGACGCTCACGGCCCGACCTGCTGATCGGACCTCCTGCCAAAAACCGTGAGCACTGTCTTGGTGGAAAGTGGACCTAGTCTGGCGATGAGGTGTCGCCTCGATAAGCGCCTGAGACCACGATATCACAGCCTCTTGGGCTGGCCTGCGTCAATCTGGTCCTCCCTCTCTCTATCCTCTATCCCTTGTGCATAGGCCTGCATCCTAGCAATATCCATCCCGGGCTGAAGAGCCACCCCCAAGCATGCTGTAATCATGTGACGGTCTAGCCCCATCACATATCGATGAACTCTGTCGCCGTATCATTTCTGATAGTGTGAGCATGCACGGCTAAGAGTCAAACTCGAGGTTGTACTCCTAACGATCCTCCGCTCGCCTCGAGGTCAAGAACACATCTGCAGGCTCTCCTCATCTCGGGAGGCAAAAGTGATCCATGAAGGCCTCAGTAAACTCCTCCCAAACAGTGGAAGAGCGTGATCACCTCTCGAAAGCAACCACGACTCAAACTCATTCAACGCAATATCGCGCAACCGGTAAGAGGCTAGTGTAACAGACTCTGTCTCTGAAGCCCTAAGAACCTGCATGGTCCGCTGTAGCTGCCGAATGAACTCCTGCGGATCCTCATCAGACCTTAAACCATAAAACTCAGGTGGATGACATCCCAGAAAATCCCTAATCTAGGGTGGGTCGCTCACATCGTGTTTGCCGGCTACTATCTTGGTCAATAACCGAATCTGCTCCCGTAGTCTCTATACTCGCAGTGGTGAGGCTGGAGAGTGCAGTATCGGAACCTCTGGAGCTCCGCGCTCTCCTCTAAAGCTGCGCGTGGTGAACTCGCCGACCAGCCTACTACCTCGGGCATAGTGCGTGCTCGAGCCCTTGTAACCCTCGAGTACCGCTAGCGCCTCCTGCTGCCTTGCCCTTCGGGCTCGTACTTTCGTGGAGGCATAGCTGTTTCATAAGAAGAGGTCGGAGAGGATTCAACCTAATAAAACTGACTCTAATGCACGATCTCGGAGAGAAGAATGGAAACCAATCCTAAATGTCCTGCAGACCTCACGATTATTGATGTGGTGCACAACACGATAATCAAGACTACTAGACACGGATCTGTAGACACTTTCCGAGGACTAATCGCTCACGATACCACTTTTGTCACGACCGACCGGGCGCGGCCCGGTGCCTACCGGCACCCGTTCTGTATACATCGAGAGAATAGCAATGAACATACACAACATAAACACATGTGTAAATAATAACAACACATGCTAGCCGATAAGGCCGTCTTCCATAATATAAACAAAGTCAAAATTACAACTTTACAACTCAGTTCTTACATTGACCACATAGGTGAATACGGACCTCTAGGAATAACAATCGTGGCGGGGCCGCCATACCACTGAATGTACATAAACTACAACATCGGGGACAAGATCGTAAAAGAAAGACAAGCCTCCGAGAATGGAGCTTAGGCGTCGATAAGTGATCCTAAGAATGTGGATCGCCACTGCCTTACCGCTTTCTGCGGCGTGAGCGCGGCCAGGAAGGGGTCGACACAATATGTACCAAGTATGTAAAAGCGAAAATCTTGTAATTACAACATAAGTTTAAAAGAAAGTCGGAGACATGTATGATAACAAAATTACAGTACACGGTGCCTTACTAACAATGAGAGTAAAAATAGGTGTATACTTACAACGAAAAATAGGATTGGAATCCTACTCCTGAGACTATTTCACCCGCATAGGTCCAGTGGACCTGCGTGAGGTATTCCTCGCATGGGACTATTTCACCCGCATAAGCCCTTACGGACTCGCATGAGGTATTCCTCGCATAGGCTGGAACCGCCCGCATGGAACTATTTCACCCGCATAAGCCCTTACGGACTCGCATGAGGTATTCCTCGCATCGTGGTTAGCAAATCCACGGAAATATACAATGCCACAATCCTGGGAATGACCATGACAAATAATATATCACTAGCCCAAATCCGGCTATCACACATAACATAAGCTCTATCGGCTTATCGTACAATATATAAGCAAGTTAAGAAATTCCCTAACTTCTTATTATTCTTGTTCATATACACTCTCATTTTAGTTTACCTAAGGCACTAACATGTCTTTTATAAAAAATCCGGGAATTTAACCCAAGTACTACGTACTTCTACTCTTTAAAAAATGACTCTTTTTAGTAGAAAACTTCCAAGATACTATTAATCCTAGTATCAAGTCCAAATTACATTTCAAGGTAAGTCACAACACCCTTAGAAATAAAGTTAGGTTTCTAAATCAAGTGACTCATTTTCTTATAAAACCTTAGGCAATTGATACCTAAAATCGAATTGCCTTCCATTAAATCAAGCCATTTATCTTTCCATAAAGTCAATACAAGCAACTCCCCATAAAGTCGTCATATTCACTTTATCCTTAGTTAAGTACAATTTCCTATCCAAGGGACTTATATGTTCGAAACGAAACAAGTATCACATACTTTAAAATTCTTCAAGTCCCTTATCTTTAACAAGACTTAAGACATCTTTAATATACTCAAAGAAGTGAGTTAATCTCCTAACTCACCCGACTTGGCCTTTCATAAAACAAGTAAAGAATGTCAAAGTCTTGTACGTCTACCGTACTATATACGTGAAACTAGTCATGCTCAAAGGATAGGAAAAGTTCTACATACCTCGTCGGGTCAAACCACTTGCCAAGTACAAAGTCCCGCCCGTAGTATATCAACCTATAATATTCACAATACGTCTATTAACGCCTTACTTCAATCGTAGAATATTATAAGTGTAAAGTCTCCATTTTCTACGGAAAATCGGACAGCACCTCCTTTGTTTTTACTCACTTGCCACCTTTTTCAAGGCCGAAAATACAATAACCAAACAGCCCCAATTGGCTCACAATTATATAGAAGGTAGTCCAATACAAATTAATAACTAAACAGCCCCAATTGGCTCACAATTATATAGAAGGTAGTCCAATACAAATGACTAACTAAACAGCCCCAATTGGCTCACAATTTTATAGAAGGTAGTCCAATACAAATGACTAAAAAACTAATACGACTACAAGTCCACAATCGGCTACCTTGAGTTCATCAATACCAACTGTTGTCCAATTCCCATTTCAATCCAAATTTGTAGCATAACATGATATCAAGTCGCATTTGATTATAATAACCATAATCCTTAAGTCAATGACATGCGACGGTTCTAACAACGATTAAATTGTAATTCAACTTAGTCATGGCTTACATTACATTTCGGATTTCCAAGGCTATAATCAATCCATAATCCTTATAACCTCAATATAACAACTTCATGCTTGCAACATACAAAGCTAACAACAACAATATAAATAATCTTGTAATACTTTCAAAGAACAAGATTATACCTCAATGATTCTTAATCCAACTCCAATCCGAAGTCGCTCCTTAGTAGTTTATAGCCTCTCCAAGACACTTCAATCCGCTTGTTGAGACCCTTAGAACAACACCAACAATTATTCTTCAAAACTCCAAACAAAACCTAGAAAGACCCTTAGGTTTTCGTTTTGCGACTAACCCGTAAACTACCTTTTTCCAAGACTTTTCTATTGAGATGTGTTTACAATACACCTAAGAACCTTGGTTTAAAGTGTGGGATCAAATGGACAACAAACGAAAAATTATTCCTTCTCCCCTTAGGTGAACCCGAGACCTCCTCTAATGAGTTCTTCAATTTTTTGTGAAATTTTGCTAAGTGTTAAGTCCCCCTTGCTACTAGTATAATATATAAAGTGTATTGGATGGTCAAGATATACACAAATGTGAGGCTTGGATGTGGTCTTCCAAAATATCAAGACTTATGACCTTTTGACTTTAGTCAAATTTCTCATGCTACACATGTTGCAAGACTTGTCTTGCAACAAAGGTCCAATGACCCTCTTGCCCTTTCACATTTCGACCAAGGCATCACATAAGGGGGGTGACACGTGTCGCCCTCCCATTCGTTACAATATTACATTTTCCGACAATTCCATAATTTCCGATAATTTTTTTACAAGTCTCAAATCTTAACATTTGTGAGTTCTTAATTACGTTCTTAGAACATGTCCTGAAATTACGGGGTGTAACACCTCAATCTATCCAAAGATTGTCTGAGCCTCCGATTATCATGGCGGTAAAACGTTTCTTTGGTTCGGGTTTTTCTTACATAGTGGCATGCATAATTGTTATACCCTTGCCACCAACATACATGAACTAATAAGGAAATATGAATATGAATATGAATGGTTCTGTGAGCAACGAGAGTCTTTGAACCCTTGAAAAGTATGATTTGTGAAGCCCCGATGTGAACCATGCCAAGTCGTGAAAGGCCATTAGGGAGCAAACGTGAAACTAATGTGAGTGCCATATTTTTCTCTATATTGACTGGTGTATGTCACCATTATCCTTCCTATGGCAAGACATTGTATCTTATGGGATTCATGGCACAACACGGGCAACATTTGAAGTCAAAGTCGTTTGGCTTATATTCGGATCCTTATTTGGCAATATCATGGAAGGAGCCTGCAAGATAAAACTCCTAGACTTATCTAATGGTGGATGTATGGGATCAACACTTGTGGTTGAAAGATTATTACCACATTTAAACATTACGAATTTGAAGGAAAATTCCTTCAAAAAATGGAATTTCTTGTGGATTTCACTTTGGTTCATCATTGGAGGTATAATTTTATACTTTTTTATTATTGTTTATCATTTAAGTCTTCTTGATGAAAGAAAGCCATCAGTCTTAAACTCTCAAACAAATCCGAGAGATGTTTTTCTATGAGTTCCAACAATGGCACGTCATTCTACACTTAGATACCTAACATGGCATGGAAAATGGAGTGGAGCTGGAGTTGTGACGTGATGATATAAGAAGTCTATTTTTTGCGGCCTTCTTGTTTGGTCTTGGACGAGATCATGTACTTCTTTAGGTTATATTTATTTACTAGCTTAGCTATTCTCTTAGGAAATAGTGGTATGTAATAACTATATTAGGGCACAATTAATAAGCCATAAAATGACTAGGCCGAGATTTCACAATGACATGGATAAGAGACATCTAGAAGATGTGGCTTTCAAGGAACAATTTATGAACTATCAAGTTCCTGAATTGGCTATATTGAAGACTTAAAGGTCGTCCAAAGTAAGAGGAAGAGTTGGCCAAAATGGTTCATCAAACAAGTGCAAAGAATGGAAGCTTCTAAACACATTACAAGAAGATGAGATTGTTGGAAGAATCAAGTTCATGCATTCTTCCACTTGGAATCCATAAAGAGATGTGAAAGACATTAAGTTCACTCTTGTATCCAAGTAAAGACCTTTCCCATTGCCTTGGTTTTGACGAAACATCCTTGGTCACCAATAAAACCCAAACCCGTCCACACTTGGCTGAAAGTGTACTTGTAATTTGTGTCTCTTAATGTGTCTTCTAGAATGATCCATTCTCTACTAAAAATAGGACATTTATGACTTGTAAATATGCAGAGAGTTTGAAGACATATAAAATTTGAGTTTTACTGAAAATCTAAGTTATTCAACTTATGTGTTGTTTATCTTAGTTGGTTCTTGTGTGAGCCAAACCCCTTAGTGCAAGTTGAAGCTAGGATTGTGTGACCTAGTTAAACTCAAGATAAGGTTTCCCTTCGGTGTAAGTCTTGTTTAGGACTGTGTGACCTAATCAATACACAAGCTTGAGAAACCCCTTTAGTGGTAAGTTAATGTTGGAACTGTGTGGACCAACCTAGGCTAAGCTTCGGGTAACTTAAAGGTCTTCCGACAACCCTTACTTGGCTAGTTCACGGACTTGTACTTAGAAACTCCGGTATTGACCTTGTGGAATTGGTCACCATCTCCTTGGTGTTGACTCGGGCAGTAAAACCCCCATGTCTCTATCCTTGGGCTCATCGATCACACTCTACTTAAACTATATCGATCGATCCGACACTTAACCAAATCAACTATATTTCACTTGAACTTGCATTTGCAACTCGTGTTCACTTCTCACCCAATCCACTATATACTGACCACCCTTACCTCCCACGACACCTCACAAATATCCATCTCAATGGTTGACAACCGAAACCATACGTATACCACCATCCAAAACCGACAACCCCATACAGTCCACTTAAATATCCTTCATTAGAACCTCATTGTTTTCATTGATTAACGAGGCTGTGCCACCACCTAACCGCCAAGTCCCGATCACCAACACCACCATTAACCTTACCAGAACACTCCCATAAAATTCTTTGAGCCAAATCCATCCACAACTACTCGTTCAACCCCGACAACCCCACACTGTTCACTTACACTAGAAACGTAGAACCTCGTTGTTTCAGGTTTTATTTCATGGAATTTTCACCATCTACTCATTGAACCCGAATCACCACAATAACCCTAAACACATCCTCAACTACCCCACAAAGTTTCTAAGCCTGACATCTCACCAAACTATCCAAAAAAGTCCCAAAACACTACCTACCCGGCAGTAACACCTAACCCGAGAACCCCTATTTCATATCCATTATCGGGACAACTATGGTAAGTTAGCAGTATGTATGGGTCGTTATCATGCCACCGGATGGAGTAATATAACCCATAGATGGTTGTAGAACATTGGTGAGCCAAATGTCTTACCTCAATCTATGCAAAGATGGTTTGAGCCTCCGAGGGCCATGGCGGTAAAAAGTTTCTTTGGTTCGGTTTCTTTCTTTCGTCGTGGCATACAAAAGTTTTATACCCACCCATATCCATGAACTAATTAGTAAATATGATATGAATGGTTCTGTGGAGCAAAGAGAGTGTTTGAACCCTTGAAGAGAAGGATTTGTGAAGCCCCGATGCGAACCATGCCAAGTTGTGAAAGGCCATTAGGGAGCAAACGTGAAACTACTGTGAGTGCCATCTTTTGCTCTATATTTAATGGTGTATTTCACCATTAACCTACCCATGGCAAGACATTGTATCTTATGGGATTCATGGCACAACACGGGCAACATTTGAAGTCAAAGTCATTTGGCTTATATTCGAATCCTTATTTGGCAAATATCAAGAAAGGTGCCTACAAGATAAAACTTCCAGACATATCTAATGGTGAAAGTAAGGGATCAACACTTGTGGTTGAAATATTATTTTCACATTTAAACAGTGCAAATTTGAGGGAAAATTCTTTCAAAAAAGGGAATTTCTTGCGGATTTCACTTTGGTTCATATTAGGACACAATTAATAAGCCATAAAAATGACTAGGCCGACAGTTCGCAATGGCAAGGACAAGAGACATATAGAAGATGTGGCTTTCAAGGAACAATTTATGAACTATCAAGTTCATGGATTGGCTATATTGAGGACTTAAAGGTCGTCTAAAGTAAGAGGAAGAGTTGGCCAAAATGCTTCAACAAACAAGTACAAGGATTGGAAGCTTCTAAACACATTACAAGAAGAAGAGATTGTTAGAAGAATCAAGTTCATGCATTCTTCCACTTGGAATCCATAAAGAGATGTGAAAGAGATTAAGTTCACTCTTGTCTCCAAGTAAAGACCTTTCCCATCGGCTTAAGTTCACTCTTGTAGTTTGTGTCTCTTGATTTGTCTTCTAAAATGGTCTAATATCTACTATAAATATGACCCTTAGGATTTGTAAATATGCAGAGAGTTTGAAGATATATAAAAGTTGAGTTTTAATCAAAAGCTAAGTTATTCAACTTGTGTGTTGTTTATCTTAGTTGGTTCTTGTGTGAGTCAAACCCCTTAGTGCAAGTTAACGTTAGGACTGTGTGACCTAGTTAAACTCAAGCTAAGGTTTACCTTCGGTGTAAGTCTTTGTTACACCCCGTATTTTCAGGACATGCTTTAAGAACGTACGTAAGAACTCGCAAGTGTTAAGATTTGAGACTTGTAAAAAAATTTATCGAAATTGTGAAATTGTCGGAAAACGTAGTATTGTGACGAATGGGAGGGCGACACTTGTCACCCCCCTTATTGATGCCTTGGACGAAATAGGCATGGCCAAAATGGTCATTGACCATAGTCTTAAGATGACAAAGTCTTCCTATTAATGAGCTTGAGTTTCTTGACCAAAGTCAAAGGTCCCAAGTCTTGATATTTTATAAGACTTCATCTAAACCACCCATTTGGTTACATCTTAACCCTCCATGCCCCTTTATTACACTACTAGTAGCAAGAGTATGTCATTACACTTAGAAAAATTTCCACAAAATTGAAGAACTCAAGGAAGAGCTCTCGGCTTCCCTCCACTTTCAAAAGGAAAATTTTGCGTTTCTTGTCCATTAAGCCCCACACTTTAAACCAAGGTTCATGAGGGTATTGTAAGTGTATCTCAATAGAAAAACCCCGGAAAAGAGAGTTTTCGTATTAGTCGCAGCGAAAACCTAGTGGCTTTCTAGGTTTTGGATTGGAGGTTTGAAGGAAAGTTGTTGGTGTGGTTCTAAAGGTCTCAGGAGCGGATTGAGGTGTCTTGACGAGGCTCTAGGTTGCTAAGGAGCAACTTTTGAAGTTTGGATTACAATTCGTTGAGGTATAATCTTGTTCTTTGAAAGTGTTACAAGATTATTTATATTGTTGTTGTTAGCTTTACATGTTGCTAGCATGAAGTTGTTAAGTTGAAGTTAATAAGTATTATGGATTACTTGTAGCTTAAGTTCGAAATGAAAAGTAAGTCATGTTAAGTTGGAATACAATTTGATCGTTACTAGAATCGTCGCATGTAATTGACTTGAAGATTCTAGTAGTTATATTTGGTTGCGACTAGATATCATGTTATGCTACCAAGTTGGATTGAAATGGAAATTTAATAAGAATTGGTATTGTTGAACTCAAGGTGGCCGAATTTGTACTTGTGGTTTGTAATAGTTTGTTAATTAATTGTATTGAACTACCTTCTATTGTGGTGAGCCAATTGAAATTTGTATAGTTAATTATTTGTATTGATGCCTTCTATATTGTTGTGAGCCAATTGGGGCTGTTTGGCTATTGTATTTCGCCTTGAAATGGTGGCAAAGTAAGTAAAAACAAAGGAGGTGCTGTCCGATTTTCTATAGAATTTGGCGACTTAGCACTTAGAATATTCTACGTTTGAAGTAAGAGGTTAATGGACGTATTGTGACCATGATAGGTTGAAGAACTAAGTATAGCGTATCCTACTTGAAGAATGAAATAGCTCAAGGTTGAAGTACTTTGGAGCATTCTACTACTTGTCGACAAGCGTCGCGAGGTATGTGAACCTCTTCTTTCTTTGGCATGATCCTACGTGAAATCTCCAGTGATAGTATTTCAAGATTTCTTCTACTCTTAGAAGTTAAGAAGTATTTGCATTGTTGAATCTAAGTTAAGAGTATGTTTAAATTGTCCTAAGTCCTTACTAGGTCTTATGGGAGACGTTGGTAAGAATGGTTAGGAAGTTATGAGATTTGATTTAAAGGCTATGTGTCTTGATTTGGTTAAAGTAAGTAAGTGGATTTTATGTTCGAAAATGACTTGAATTTATATGTGAAAAGGGGATTGATTTTAAAAGTGGAAGTTATATGATTTTAAGAGAATAAGTTACTTGGTTTTGGAAGTGTATGGAACTTTATATGTTTTTTATAAGTAAATGGACTTTAAAGAATGTATGTTATGAAGTTTTAAGACTATGAACTTTGGTTGTCTTTGAAGGATTTTGAAACTTTATTTTTCAAGTTATGGGACTTGATTTCTAAAGTATTGATGACATGATTTTATAAGTATAAGCGACATGATTTTAAAGAGTGTATGCTACGAGGTGTTAAGACCATAAGCCTTGATTATAAGTGGAAAAGACTAAATTTTAAAAAGTATGGCTTCTTAATTTATTTCGAAAGTTAAGAAGATGGTTTCCAAAAGAGTATGTGACTTGAGCTTTAAAAAGAAAGGAGGTTTTATGATTCTTTTAAGTATGTATGTACGTAGTATTTTTGGATCTAGTTTTCCTAATGTTGTAAGAATAAAAGTGTCTTAAGTTCTCAAAAATGAAAGGTTGTTATAATAGCTTTATGGGAAGTTGTTATGACGACTTAAGAGGAAGTGAAAAGATGGTTTAAAAATGTTATGTAAGGAAAATACACCAAGCCTACGAATAGGCCGGATTACGTTATAAAATACACCGAGCCTACAAATAGGCCGGATTACGTTATGAAATACACCGAGCCTACAAATAGGCCGGATTACGTTATGAAATACAGGAGCCTACAAATAGGCGGATTACGTTATGAGATACACCGAGCCTACAAATAGGCGGATGCGTTATGAGATACACCGAGCCTACACATAGGCCGGATTACGCCATATTACCCCGAGCCTACACATAGGCCGGGTTACGTCACGATACACCGAGCTCGCGGTGGGCGGATTATGCTACATGATTCCACGCGACAACGAGCTCCACAGGCGGGCCGAATTATGCTACATGATTCCACAGTACACCGAGCCCCACAGGCGGGCCGAATTATGTCACATGATTCATCAGTACACCGTGTCCCGCAAATGGGACGGATTATGTTATGTAAGATAAGTAAGTTATGTGGAAAAACTTGATTAACCTCTTAAGTATGTATGTAAGAATATGATGTTAAATCTTATGGAAAGAAGGAATGGAGCGGTTAATATACGAGTGATTTGAGAGTTAAAATGGCATTCTTTTATGCGATTATGATTTGATTCTTGCACGTTATTTCATTCCATATTAAATTACTGTTATCGACTTCCCGGCCGCGTTCATATCGCAGTTTAGGTACCGATGTGGATCCGCGAGCTTAGGATCTGGTTGAGATTTTTAGATGGCTCAGATGTTCGGAGTTGTCATGTCTATGTATATTCAGGGTATGGCGGGGCCTGTCCGCCACGATTGTAATTCTTAGAGGTCAGTAGTCACATATTGTGGGTCCGCTTGTAAAGAAAGGAGGCAACCGTTTATGTATATGCGTCTGCGAAGGTAGCCCTATCGGCTGACCTGTTGTTTTACTTCTGTTGTTTTATTTATAAGTTTCATGTATGTTCCTGTGATTATCTCTGATGTTTACCTGTAAGGGTGCCTGTGTAGGGCACGATCGCGATCGGTCGGGTCGTGACAAAAGTGGTATCGAAGCGATTAGTCCTCGGAAAGTGTCTACGACCGTGTCTAGTAGAGTCTTGATTATCGGTGTGTTGTGCACCACATCTATAATCGTGAGGCTGCAGGACATTTAGGATTAGTTTCCATTCTTCTCACTCGAGATCGTGCGATGAAATTTGTATTGTTAGGTCGTCCCTCCCTAACGAGTTATGTTAATCGCGACTACGAGAAAGCGTGATGACCGGGAATGACTATGTGGATTGCGTATCCAGTTGGTAATGATTATAGTATAGTTGGTATTGTGACATACATCTATACGGAGTTATGTATGAAGTCGACGCGTGTTGCCTAGAATAATTTTAGATTACCGTGAATTGGTAAAGACTAACTAGATATCGGGAAGGTATGGTATAGTTAATGAATTTTTCGCCAAGGTTTTGTGATTTATTTTGAGGTAATTGGGAAAGGATGAGGTATGATAGGGTAGTGAACCGCCAGAAGCCATATTAAGGAACCTACGGAATGTCATGTTAATAGATTAAGTTGTGTAGTAAGCTTAAGAGAATTATCTTGATGAGGTCCGGATAGAGTAAGCAATGGTTATTGTGATCGAGACAACATGGTTTTGGTATTATGAGAATTTTTGTACCCGGTTCTTGGGGACCGTAAGGTGGGCGTGGAGCATGGAAATGCGAGCCTAAGAATATTGATTACTGAGACCTTAGGTATATAAGGTTTTCTCTGCAATAAGATTTTAAGTCGGACAAGGATAAGAGTTAAGTGCGCGACGAGTGGTTGAGGACCATTACGGGTCTCCCATGGCCGGAATGGAGTGGGATCAGTTGGTAGTAGTTCCGCTCGTGGCGAGTCCGCAGCGCAAGGCCAAGTTTAGTTAATTGTTTCTGGGTTCGTGGACGCGTTCCACCGAACTAGGTCATGGCCGGAAATGGCCTTATGTTGTTTTATAGAGTGACTCCAAAGGTTTGAGGCCAGTCGGTATGGAAGTTATGTATGTATGTTAGAAGGAGTTGGAAATGCGAAAAGATAATCTCTTTTGGGCTTATGATGGGAGATATGCGTGTGCGTATTAGGGCCATGTGTGGCATTGTTGGTATGTCGGGGTGGTGAAAGGAAACTATGTCGCTAATTATAAGTTTGACTCAAAGAACATTCGAGGGCGAATGTTTCTAAGGGGAAGAATGTTACACCCGTATTTTCGGGACATGCTTTAGAACGTACGTAAGAACTCGCAAGTGTTAAGATTTGAGACTTGTAAAAAATTTATCGGAATTGTGAAATTGTCGGAAAACGTAATATTGTGACGAATGGGAGGGCGACACTTGTCACCCCCCTTATTGATGCCTTGGACGAAATAGGCATGGCCAAAATGGTCATTGACCATAGTCTTAAGATGACAAAGTCTTCCTATTAATGAGCTTGAGTTTCTTGACCAAAGTCAAAGGTCCCAAGTCTTGATATTTTATAAGACTTCATCTAAACCACCCATTTGGTTACATCTTAACCCTCCATGCCCCTTTATTACACTACTAGTAGCAAGAGTATGTCATTACACTTAGAAAAATTTCCTGAAATTGAAGAACTCAAGGAAGAGCACTCATTCCCTCCACTTTCAAAAGGAAAATTTTGTGTTTCTTGTCCATTAAGCCCCACACTTTAAACCAAGGTTCATGAGGGTATGGTACGTGTATCTCAATAGAAAAACCCCGGACAAAGAGAGTTTTCAGTATTAGTCATGGCGAAAACCTAGTGGCTTTCTAGGTTTTGGATTGGAGGTTTGAAGGAAAGTTGTTGGTGTGGTTCTAAGGGTCTCGAGGCGGATTGAGGTGTCTTGACGAGGCTCTAGGTTTCTAAGGAGCAACTTGGTTTTGAAGTTTGGATTACAATTCGTTGAGGTATAATCTTGTTCTTTGAAAGTGTTACAAGATTATTTATATTGTTGTTGTTAGCTTTACATGTTGCTAGCATGAAGTTGTTAAGTTGAAGTTAATAAGTATTATGGATTACTTGTAGCTTAAGTTCGAAATGAAAAGTAAGTCATGTTAAGTTGGAATACAATTTGATCGTTACTAGAATCGTCGCATGTAATTGACTTGAAGATTCTAGTAGTTATATTTGGTTGCGACTAGATATCATGTTATGCTACCAAGTTGGATTGAAATGGAAATTGAATAAGAATTGGTATTGTTGAACTCAAGGTGGCCGAATTTGTACTTGTGGTTTGTAATAGTTTGTTAATTAATTGTATTGAACTACCTTCTATTGTGGTGAGCCAATTGGGGCTGTATAGTTAATTATTTGTATTGGACTGCCTTCTATATTGTTGTGAGCCAATTGGGGCTGTTTGGCTATTGTATTTCGGCCTTGAAAAAGGTGGCAAAGTAAGTAAAAACAAAGGAGGTGTTGTCCGATTTTCTATAGAATTTGGCGACTTAGCACTTAGAATATTCTACGTTTGAAGTAAGAGGTTAATGGACGTATTGTGACCATGATAGGTTGAAGAACTAAGTATAGCGTATCCTACTTGAAGAATGAAATAGCTCAAGGTTGAAGTACTTTGGAGCATTCTACTACTTGTCGACAAGCGTCGCGAGGTATGTGAACCTCTTCTTTCTTTGGCATGATCCTACGTATGAAATCTCCATGTGATAGTATTTCAAGATTTCTTCTACTCTTAGAAGTTAAGAAGTATTTGCATTGTTGAATCTAAGTTAAGAGTATGTTTAAATTGTCCTAAGTCCTTACTAGGTCTTATGGGAGACGTTGGTAAGAATGGTTAGGAAGTTATGAGATTTGATTTAAAGGCTATGTGTCTTGATTTGGTTAAAGTAAGTAAGTGGATTTTATGTTCGAAAATGACTTGAATTTATATGTGAAAAGGGGATTGATTTTAAAAGTGGAAGTTATATGATTTTAATAGAATAAGTTACTTGGTTTTGGAAGTGTATGGAACTTTATATTTTTTTTATAAGTAAATGGACTTTAAAGAATGTATGTTATGAAGTTTTAAGACTATGAACTTTGGTTGTCTTTGAAGGATTTTGAAACTTTATTTTTCAAGTTATGGGACTTGATTTCTAAAGTATTGATGACATGATTTTATAAGTATAAGCGACATGATTTTAAAGAGTGTATGCTACGAGGTGTTAAGATCATAAGCCTTGATTATAAGTGGAAAGGACTAAATTTTAAAAAGTATGGCTTCTTAATTTATTTCGAAAGTTAAGAAGATGGTTTCCAAAAGAGTATGTGACTTGAGCTTTAA
Source organism: Przewalskia tangutica (assembly GCA_029844215.1). Lineage (NCBI taxonomy): Eukaryota > Viridiplantae > Streptophyta > Magnoliopsida > Solanales > Solanaceae > Przewalskia > Przewalskia tangutica. The sequence continues at coordinate 51,662,744 of CM056724.1, forward strand.
AAAGAAAGGAGGTTTTATGATTCTTTTAAGTATGTATGTCGTAGTATTTTGGATCTAGTTTTCCTAATGTTGTAAGAATAAAAGTGTCTTAAGTTCTCAAAATGAAAGGTTGTTATAATAGCTTTATGGGAAGTTGTTATGGCGACTTAAGAGAAGTGAAAAGATGGTTTAAAAATGTTATGTAAGGAAAATACACCAAGCCTACGAATAGGCGGACACGTTATAAAATACAGGAGCCTACAAATAGGCGGATTACGTTATGAAATACAGAGCCTACAAATAGGCGGATTACGTTATGAAATACACCGAGCCTACAAATAGGCGGATTACGTTATGAGATACAGAGCCTACAAATAGGCGGATTACGTTATGAGATACACCGAGCCTACACATAGGCGGATTACGCCATATTACCCCGAGCCTACACATAGGCGGGTTACGTCACAAGATCCGAGCTCCACAGTGGGCGGATTATGCTACATGATTCCACGATGCAAAGCTCCAAAGCGGGCGAATTATGCTACATGATTCCACAAGACACCGAGCCCCACAGCGGGCGAATTATGTCACATGATTCATCAAGACACCGTGTCCGCAAATGGGACGGATTATGTTATGTAAGATAAGTAAGTTATGTGGAAAAACTTGATTAACCTCTTAAGTATGTATGTAAGAATATGATGTTAAATCTTATGGAAAGAAGGAATGGAGCAGTTAATATACGAGTGATTTCGGGAGTTAAAAATGGCATTCTTTTATGCGATTATGATTTGATTCTTGCACGTTATTTACATTCCATATTCGGTTTGTTATCGACTTCTTCGGGGCTGCGTTAAATGTCGCGAGTTTAGGTACAGTGTGGATCGCGACTTAGGATCCTGGTTCAGCATTTTAGATGGCTCGATGTTCGGAGTTGTCATGGCTATGTATATTCAGGTATGGCGGGGCCTGTCATACGATTGTAATTCTTAAGTGCAGTAGTCACATATTGTGGGTGTTTGTAAAGAAAGGAGGCAACCGCGTTTATGTATATGCGTCGGGAAGGTAGCCACTATCGGTGACTGTTGTTTACTTCCGTTGTTTTATTTATAAGTTTCATGTATGTTCATTGATTATCTCTCGATGTTTACTGTAAGGGTGCCGTGTAGGGCACGGTCGCGATCGGTCGGGTCGTGATGATCTTGATTAGAGGCGTGTGACCCTATCAATACCCAAGCTTGAGGAATCCCCATAGTGGTAAGCGAATATTGGAACTGTGTGGGCCAACCTAGCCTATGTTTTGGGTTAGTAAAAGGGCTTCTGACCACCCTTACTTAGTTAGTTCACAGTCTTTTACTTAGAAACTCCAGTATTGACCTTGTGGAATTGGTCACCATCTCCTTGGTGTCAACTCGGGAAGTAAAACCCCCTTGTCTCTATCATTGGGCTCATCGACCGCACTTTACTTAAAGTATATCGACCGATCCGAAACTTAACCAAATCAACCATATTTTACTCGAGCTTGCATCTTGCAACTTGTGTTAAATCTACTATTTACTGACCACCCTTACCTCCCACACCACCTCACAAATACTCATCCCAAAGGTTGACAATCGAAACCACACGTACACCACCGTACGAAACCGACAACCCCAAATAGTCCACTTAAATAACCTTCATCAGAACCTCGCTATTTCGGTTCATTTCCAAGGTTGTGCCACCAGGAACACTTCCACAAAATTCCTTGAGACGAATTCATCCACAACTACCCGTTCAACCTCGATAACCCCACAATGTCCGCCCACCTGAGAAACTGAGAACCTCAATGTTTCAGATCATATTATGTGGCATTATTACCATATACTCACTGAAACCTTACCACCATAATAACCTCAACACACCCTCAACGCCCTCACAATGCGTCTAAGCCTTACTCCTCTCTATACCTGAAACAGTCCCAAAACACCACATACCCGGCAGTAACACCTATCCCGAGAACCGCTATTTCATATCCATTGTCACATTAAATAGTTCCCCTACCGAAATCAGCCACGCATACCCTCACTCACCCCTTCTTAATTACATCACTTTTATCCTAGTGTAGATTCTACTTGGTGAAGATGAAGACATAATTTTCATGTTGAGAATAAGATAGTAAGAATGATATTTTGGGATTCTATGTTGATTAAATGATTATGATATTGTAAAATAGTGTTGAATAATGTTAGATGATGATGTTTTAATGATTAATTTGGTATTAGAAATCCTTTTTGAAATTCGGGGAAAATCTAAGATTGTTTTGCCAAATATTGCAATTGAAGGTCCAATTGGATTTATTGTTCAAATTAACTTGAGGATATAATTATTTAGTATGTTATAATACTTTTTTGTTAATAAAGTTTGTATCTTGCAACTGTGACCCCAGGGTCACTTTTCGGATAAACCTTGTATTATTTGAAAGGACTAAGTCCTTGTATTTGTGTTCGAATAAGTTTAACGTATAATCTATAGATATTAGACTACGAGTACTATGGCAAGGCCTACGTTGAGGGTTGACGGTTCGTGACTCATGCTCGGCTCTAAGATAAGCTACAATTTCTCTTTTGTATACTTCAATAGAAGTGTGTATTAGTTATAAATGCTTAGGGGTATTGGGCTTGTATTGGGGTCCCACCTTAGCGGTTGTGATGAACACTTGGGTGGGTACCGCTGTTGAACTGTGATGATGAGATATTTGGTGAATTAGCCTTAAGCTGATTTTGACTGCTGTTGTTTGGGCTTGTCGTCATTGCTGATATTGTTGTGTTTATTCATCACATAATTTTCGATATTATATCCTGATTTACGTGGATTATGTGTTAATGACTTTCTGAAAGCATGTGATACTCATCTCTTATACTTTTTTCTTTTCATCAGATGATACTCATCTCTTATACTTTATTGCATCTCATACATCATGATCACTTTACCTTGTATTTTCATTTGTAATCATACACTTATGGTTCTGATGATATTGAAATAAGAGTGGTATGAAAATGACACGGGTCCAATGAGATCGTAAAAGGTAAGAATATATTATGAGATGGTTGAAAACATTTATATGATTGATATGCCTCCAATGGAGTCTTGGTTTGATGATAATAATGATATTGCGGAGCGCTCGGGTTTCACACCTGCAACGGATGTTATTACAACCAAGAGCTGTAATTCGTTGAGAAATTCTAGATGAGTGTATGGACGGTGTGGGTCCCCCATGGGTGGCAGTTCATAGAATTTGAACGTATGTGTACTAGAAATGAAAGGTAACTGGCATGTGCATTACCTTCATATCATAGATACATTTATATATTGCTTACCTGTGCATTACCTTCATATCATAGATACATTTATATATTGCTTACATGTTCATTGCTAAGTGATTTGGAATGGTTAATGAAACTTGGATGACTTTATGATAAATGATATGGTTATTTGATTTTCTAATACATGGAATATGGGTTATTGAACTCCTGCGCAAGTGAAGTGACTTATATGATTCATAAACTCGTATGTGAACAAGGTGATTATGTGATTCATTGAACTCTTATGTGAACAATGTGATTATGTGATTCATTTAACTCTTATGTAAACAAGGGGACTTATACGATTATTGGACTGTTTAGTATAGGATTATTTCAAAGTCAACTTGATATTTATTTATGTAACGTATCTTACGTCGTTGTCGGCCTATGATGCCTACGGGGGTACGTTGTGTACTCATGCTACACTTGTTTCATTCTTTTTGGATGCAGATACAATGCCTTCTACCTGTTTAGGACTTAGTGGTTGAGTCTGAGCATGCGGACTTGCAGTGTTCGGGGTGAGGATGCTTTCGTTCAGTATGACATGGATGCTTTTATCTCTACTCGTGTCTTTTACTTTGTTCGGCGACATTTCTAGATTTTCATACTATGTTACTCTTCTATTAGACTCTTGTATTCAAATTTAGTGTTCTTGTATTATCGACCATATTTTTTGGATTATATAACTTTTTATCAGATTTATTTCTATATTTATGATATGATTAGACAATCTTATTAATTTTCTTGTTATACTTCGATTTTTTTATTATATTATGTTGGTTAATTGGAAAGTGACTCGCTTGTCGGTAGCAAAATGTAGGTTCCACCACAACGTCCAAAAAGAATCGTGACAATTCTACTCTAAGTGTACAAACTCCCATCTTGATTGAAAACCCTCCAAGCCACATACTATCTTTTCATCATAATTGGGACATATTGATAATTTTCCGAAACAAACGAATAAACAACCAAAAGCATAACGAGGTCTCCTGCATTATATATATTTATATATATATATATATATATATATATATATATATATATATATATATATATATATATATATATATATATCATATTTTTTGTTTGAAAATTATTATTTCAGTTTAATTTTCATTTTCTTGAACCATCTCCATATTGAATTTGAGTTTAATGAATTTTTAGATTAGTACTCCAGGCAATTGAATTCAACCTCATATTTTTTTATCACGGAACAAATTTCTTCACTATTGGTTGTAGAATTACTGCGATATGTTCACAGGGCAAACGACCTTAGACGCAAGTTCCCTTTGAATTAGCTAGTTCAAAATAACTTGCTATTGTTCATCACCCGGAATAATATAAGCTTAATCAGTTCGAAATAATGTGTTGCTCGAAACCAAAATCTAATTACGAGTAAAAAAAGACTACTTACCTAAACAAATTACAACAAAAATAACTACATTTTGTTTTAAATATTTGTCTTATTTTAATTTAACACGAAATTTAAGAAAGCAAAAAGTATTTTTTTAAGAAAGTAAAAAAACGTCCCTTCAAGGACATTCAAGATTGTCATTCTATTATCCAAAGATAGTGGTCCAGTGGCCATTAGTCAAATTTGTGACCTTAAGGTCACAAGTTCGATTCTCGGCGGATACGTTCTCCGAGGCATATGCCTCATATTAAAGCCCGGTAGCTTAACCGCGCGGGCATGTTGCAGTGTGGGTTTGATACTCCCTCAGACAATTTGGGGGGTCGAACCCTGTAGCATTAATCCGTTGGTGGCGATCAGACACTGAATGCGGGGCGCACATCCCGCGATTTACCTGGCGGTGGCGGCTAAGAACGGATTTCATTCGCCTCAAGACGTAAGATAAGATCTTTGTGCATGTCTTAGCGATATATAAGTCTTAAAGGCGAGACGCACTAATTATCAAAAAAAAAATTGTCATTCTATTAGTATAAAATATATTTCAACGATTATTAGTATTCCATAATGACACTGATCATGATGTACTAGACTTCGATTTGATGCATTTTAGGAATTGAAAATCATGATTTTGACACGACACATAACAACCCCTGAGACCCCACCTACCACCCTACTCTACCCTCTCCATCTCTCTCACACACAAGATAATCCGACGTGTCACCTTTTGACTGCTCAAATAACACAATGATGGTAAAAATTCCGAAAGGGCCCACTTTGTTTGTGACTCAATTAATTATTACGTGGTTATGTGTTACACATCCATTAATATGATTTTAACGCATTATTTCAGGGTGAAAAGTATTTTCCCTCCAATTCTGTGCACACAAAAAGACTTAATTACATTATATGTTAATTAGGATAATAAAGTTATCAAAATTGAATCACCTTTTTAAATCTTACAAAAAATTATACTCTCTCGCTCTCTCACTCTCTCTTTGTCGTGTTTCGTCTCTCTCGATCACCAGAATATCCACTCAGTTATGGTGGTGTTGAGCAAGATAGTGTGGCTGGTGATTTTCGCTGGAGTTCCGGCATGATCTCGACTTCGATATAGATGAACGGAGAGGGAGAAAGTCTGTTGTTGCTCGTCAGAGAGGCAGTGAGATCGTCGGAGCCTGGAAGATCCTCCGTTGTTGTTGCTCCGTCGTGGGTAGTGTTGTAGTTCGTCGGAGAACGAAACTTCGGTTATGGCTGGTGGTTGCTGTTGTTGCTCTGTCATTGGTAGTGTTGTAGTTCGCTGGAGAACGAAACTCCGGCGATGACTGGTGATTTCTACTGCTTCGTCACTGGTGATGTTGGAGTTCGCCGAAGAACGGAACTCTGGCTATGGCTTGTGGATGTTGCTGCTCCGTCGTTGGTGGTGTTGGAGTTCGTTTTTGTATAATAGTGTATATGGGTGTATACACACCTCTTATACAGTATTATACATTTTTATACACTTACATATTGTTGACACCCAATTTTTACCCTCTCCCAATCATTAATAACCAATAAATTAAACTAATTTTTTAACATCGCAAAATAATTTTTATAATAATAATACGCAATAATAAAATATTAATACATGCATAAATAAACAATTTAATAATGGAGTCGCATTTATAAAAGATTAAGCAATTCTTAAATATCATATACACATTTGTCATTTTTAATAACATTTAAAGCAATTTTATAAATAATTTAAACCTCATTTATTTCTTACTAATTAAAACTCAACCATAAACAAAAGGGACTAGCGCAACACTAATACCCAAAACCTCTACCCAAAACATTAATTCCCCTCCCTATTCGTGCAAGGCCCCAAAATCGAGCCTATTACCCGCCGACCCAAATAATCAGCCCAAACTTCTCTCCCCATCATTTCAGCCTTGCAGTAACCATCTTCTAAATACAATAAACACCAAAATACCCTAACCTAGAATCGCCCAATCCGCCGCATACCATCGTACAACAACATACCCCTTGCCACTTACCAAAACAAATACCACAAAATCAGTCCCAAATCCAACCATATCACTACCCAAATCTCGTATTTTATTCCCCAAAACTTGCCATAACGAGAGTCGTACCAAAAATTTACCAAAACAAGCTCCCCAAAATCAGCACTGAAGAATTTTCATTAATACCAAAATCATCCAGAAATATCACCTAAATTTGTCCCGAAATCGGATCAAATAAGCACCAAATATTCGGCCAAAAAAAGGAAGCTTTAAGAACCATACCAAACTTAGAACCCAAAGGGAGACTATAAAAACCAATTCATATGCACACACAAAGGCATTCGGGAAAATCAGCAAGAATCAGTCAAAGAACACTATTCTCCAAAACTATTATCTTTTAGTCTAAGCATTCGTTTTTCGAAGCAGAAGTTTCACCCTTCCTCGGATACCATAAATCTTCGAGTGTCGTCGACGGTCGAAACGCCGCCTCAGTTCGCTACCCAAAAAAAGGTAAAATTATCGCCCTTTCCGTCTCAAATTTCACTTGACATCAGTGTGTGTGTAATGTGTGTATTTGTGCGACTGATTGAGTCTGTGTTAAGTTATGCCATTTTTAAAACATGCATTTTCTCTAACATAATAATCAACCTAGGTTTGGCAGGACAACCGCAAGTAAGCGGATCTTAGAGGGTGCTGATGTTATACCCCGTATTTCCAGAGTATGTACGTGAGGACGTACGTAGAATATTTGAACTTTTAAATAAGCTTGGCCGAATTATTTTTGTGCACAACACCCGGTTAGAGTCGTTTTTCGACGAAACGTTTCCACAGCTTTCGTAGGGAAAATTCCGGCTATGTCATTTCTTATTTTTGCGGATTTTTCCGAGGGACGAAACATTTTGGACCAACGGGAGGGCGACACTTGTCACCCTCCAATTGATGGATGTGAGGCGTTCTTATGGACGATTTGGGTGACTATTTTGTCATGGAGTTGGTAGGATATTTCTTGTGTAGTAGTTGAGTGGACACTTGACTAAATCCTAGCCCTACACTTGCCTTGCACTTGGCATGATCTTGCCCATTGGTTGGCCTTTGCTAGACCTATAAATACCCACCCACTTTGGAAGACTTATTCATCCTAAAATGTTCTAAGTCTTAGAAATCCTCCCCTCCTTCTTGTTGTTCTCGTCCTCTCCCCTTGTGAGGCTTTAGCAGAGTTCCCTTCCCGCCCCTTGGCGAGAGTACCCACTGAGTGGGGTAGTAGAGGTATACCCCTTGTGGTGTTGTCTCGTATAAATACCACTCTTGGTAGAAATACTCTCAAAAGTATTGTTATAATGCCCAATTACCTTAGCGTATACCTTATAGTATTCTAAGGTTATACCTATACTAAAAGCCCGATTATACTATTATACTTCCGTCGATCCAAACCGAAACCCAAGGAAATCTCCATAGTTAGTTGGAGTAGTATGTAGAAGTTGGTTAGAACTTCTAAGGGTGGTTTGGAGCGGGTTGGAGCGCGGAGTTGGAGCTAAACGATTGCCCGGGATCGACTTTATACTTGGATAATTATGGGCTTATCGAGGTAATTATCTTGTCCTATTGTAATTGGAAATTACATGTTGTTAGAATATATAGTTGAAGTATACTATATATAGAACTGAACGTAGTTATCGCAATGTCTTTTGACTTAAGCTGAATAATAAGAAACCTTTTCGAAAGGAGAGTCTTGTTTGTAATTACATGGGGTGTATTACTGAGACTTATGTAGTAGAATTGTACGTCCGGTTAGACGTATGAACCCCACGGTTGGCTTGGTAGCGGCCTCGATAGAGGATGAGATTTCTGTTGTGGCGGGAGGTCTTGAATTTTACGTAGAATGTTCTACGATAAGATCTAGATGTTAATAAGCGCCTTGTGGCCTTATAGGTTGAAGTACTACGTGTGGCGCGTTCTACTTGGCTTAAGGAGTAGCCGACGACTTGAGGTACTCGGAGCATTTTGCTATTAGTCGATAATCGTCGCGAGGTATGTGAACCTCTTCCTATCTCTTCTAGCATGATATGTGTGTAACTATGTAGTACGGTAGACGTACATGTGTTAAAGGTATTTGATTGGTCTAAAACATAAAGTGTTATAACGGCTTTATGGGAAGTTGGTTATAACAGCTTTATGTAGGTAAGAAAATACTTGTGGTTTTTAAAAGATAACTGATTTGAACTATAACTGGCTGGTTATGTGATAATAAATAACTTGAAGTATTTCAAAGGATTTTTGAAACATTTTTTGAAAGAAGAGTAATACTTGGTTTTTGAAAACTTAAGAGTTATACTAGCTTTATGGGAAGTTAGGTATAACGGCTTAAAAATGTTTTACTGATTTCGGAAATCAGAATGTGTATCGACAAACCACTGCAGCGTTAATAAAAGGAAATGTTTTGACAGATTAAGTATTATTAAAACCAGTAGAAACTTCCATTTGCATAGAAGCTAAGATGAGACAAAATGATATTTCCTAGATCATGGCTGCAGTAATAAGGTTGTTATAAACAAGAATATCCTACTCACATATAAGGCTTATGTTTCTCAGATGGTTTAAAAGAGAATTATATTCTTAAATGAATAAGACTATGAACTACGAAACCTTTCTAAAATAAGAAACATGAACATTTGAAATTAGGCAAACTTGGACGTTTGGAAAATAATGTTGTTACTTGATGTTACAAAGGTAAGTGTTTTGATTTACTTCAAAAGATAATCACTCTATTTTCATATACTACGGGTATTGTGTGGTTTTTGTGAAAGTAACGTATCTGTTAAAGAGTTAATGTATGAAGTACTTTGGGGATAAAAACCCGAACTTGCTGACATATAGTAGAAAGTACCTTGTGTGTATAACTTGATTTGTGTTGGTTGGTGATAGCCTTGTAACACTTTCTTGTTGATTGATAAGTAAACATGCTAGGATGCTACGTGTGTTAGTATCTTGTGATGTTTGTGTAAAGGGGTTTTTCCCTTGTTTTGCTTGTGTTGTTTAACGATAAGCTGTTATGTTAGTATTGTTCATCACTCATCTCTTGAGATGATTCCGGAGGTTAAGCTGCCCTCCGATGCGGGGTAGACTCAGGCGGGTCTAGTGACCTATGATTCGAGAATACCTCATGCGGGTCCAGGTGATCTATGCGGAGCTACGAGAGTTCCAGGTTAGGGTGCGTCCTTTATGGGCATGCGGTCCATGTGGCCATGCGGATCGCGAAGTCCAGCGGATCTTGGAGTAGCTACCTCGATGCGGGTTATACCTCATGCGGGCGATGAGATTGGCCTATGCGAGCTGCGGGAAGTTCGTGGCTAGACGCGCGCATTAGATCTGCGCGCGAGTGGCGGCTTTGATCATGTGATGCAGATAGATCTCGTGATACGCTTTATGACCTTGTTGATGCGTGGGTTAGTAGTCGGCTATGCCTTCGTACTTACCGTGCGGTTTTGTTAGGACACGTGTGGGACACGGTGTTCATGTGTATTCCTTGGTTTATATCATAAAGCTGGCGGTGAGGAATGTGTTCCACGGGCACGATTGATGTTGTGGGCGTGAGACCCATTGTTATGTTTGAGTGATGACTTGAGGGCGTGAGTCCCTGACTTGACTGCTTATTTATTGTGAACTGTAATTTGGTTATCATACACGTCTCCTGCTCTGTATAGACTACTATGATTTCATTTCTGATTTATTTTCGCCACATACTTGGTACTGTTATCTTGACCTCGCCCGGGGCCGCGTTCATGCCGCAGTTGAGGTACACCGATCGTTGATCCTAGTTCGTGGTCACGGATTCGGCGTTTGGGAAGCTCCGTTTCTCGGAGGCTTATCACGGTATAGTCCTGTCATGGTAGGTGCTTACATTCGGGGTATGGCGGCCCTGTCGCCATTGTTATCATGTTATTCTTAGAAGTGCAGTAATCTTGTTGTGGCGAGTTGGATGAGAATCGTTCGGTGTTCTAATTGTTATTTATATATATACTGAAGGTAACCGTTTTTGGTTAGCCTGTCTTCTTATTTCACTGTCTTATTACACTAGTTTCATGTATTGTCTTTATGTTCCGCTGATTACTCTGATGTATGTCTACTTGGGTGCCCGGGGTAAGGCACCAGTCACGGGCCCGGGTTCGGGTCGTGACAAAAGTGGTATCGAGCGCTTAATCCTCGGAAAGTGTCTGACCGTGTATCTAGTAGAGTCTTGATTATCGGCGTGTTGTGCACCACACCAATAATCAGGAGGCTATAGGATATTTAGGATTGGTTTCCATTCTTCTCATTCTGAGATCGTGCCTTAGAGCTGTGTGATAAGTTGGACCCCTCTAACGTATTTCTTTCCCTTACCGATATGCCTCGCGTAGGCAAACCCGCCCGGAGGCAAGGCAACCGGAGGAGCTGCGAGTAAAGCTGAGAGGGTTACGTGGGCACAGGCCCAATCATCACCTGGGGTGGTGCTTCATGCGGGGGGGTTCTGCGACGTCACTCGCCCCAGCAGAGGTTAGCACGGCGGCGGCGATTCCTCTGCGGCCATGATGTTTGAACCTTCGCGGCCACGAAGCGAGAGAATATAGATTGCAAAGAGGCGACCCTGTTACTAGCTATGGATTTGGCTACCATAGAGTACACCGATGTACCACGAGTCTTGATGACTATCTAAGAGAGGGTTGTGCAAGAGTAATTCTTCAGTTAGGCTTGAGCATGGCCTGTGTACGGGCTTATACGCAGCAGGCCGAGAAACGTAGAGATCGACGGGTTAACGAAGGACAGCAGAAGAGGGCCGGAGCAGCAGGGTCCTTTGGTAACTTTCGAGGCAAGTCGCCTCACCAGCAGATTAGATTATGCACACCCACCAGTGCAGAGAGGTCCTCCACGGATTTCAGGACGTTCGGGGTATGCAGGAGTTGGTCAGAACTCCAGGGCTTCCGGTTCACAGTGTGACAGACGTCATCCCGGGGAATGTCGTCTTTTAGTTGGTACTTGTTTTACCTACGACCGTCAGGGTCTGATGTCGAAAGAGTGTCCTTGTAGGAGGACTTAGCCTTCAGGATCGGTGGGTAGTTTGTCATCTTCCTTAGCTATGCGCCCTACGGGGCAGGTTTGAGTAGAACGACTATGGGGAGTGAAACAGAAGAGACAGGTTTATCCTTAACCCTTTAGAGATTAGTACGTATGATGAGATGAGTATATCTTAAGTGCTATGTTCTGATAGCAGTGTGTAATTTGTGATTAGAAATCATGGTTAGTTAACCAAGTAAGATTGGGGGATAGAGAAGGTGTGAGCCTTAGAGTTTTATACGTAGAGACCTTAGAGGTAAGGCCATCTCGAGTAAAAGACGTATGTTTATGTTTGATCCTTATCGGAGTGCATAGTGCACGTGAGCTATGTTGGGATAAGTCCCTGGGTAGTGTGGAATGAAAGAGGGTAGTTGAGCTAAGAAGACCGCTAGGTTTTCGTAACGTGATTAGTGAGAGTTTTCCTTCAGGGAGCTAGCGTTTTGCGCGTTGCCGGGTCGGGTTGAGGCCACGTTGCGGGTCAACCCGCGGCATGTATGGTGGTGGGGTCAGTTTGTGGTGGTCCCGCCTTGTGGTAGGGTCACGAGGGTGTTAGGCCCAAGTTTAGTTAACCAGCGTACGAATTCGTGGATGCATTCGACCAGTAGTCGGGCCGAGGAGGTCAGCCCGTCTTGTCTTCTAGCAAAGACCGAGTACTCAACAGTGTTGGTTATATCAGAAAGGTTGTAAGGCTGCACGGGGTGCCTACCTTCACCTTATGGCAGACAGTGAAGCCCAGGTGGTGGCTATTTTCGTTTACTAAAAGTTTTACCAAGCATGTGTTAAGAACTCAAGTGAGTATCAGAATCGCATTCGCCCTCGGGCCAGTGTTTGGATTTCAGGGATAGTTGTGGGGATTGTTGTCTCCTGTGGAGGTAGTGTTTAAGCTACCATTTCAGTGTTCGGATGTCGCCTTTTGAAGCCTTGTAGGGGCGGAAGTGTAAGTTGCCGGTCGATTGGTTCGATGTTGGCAAGGTGCAGATAGTTGGTTCAGGCTTGTTCCAGCAGACTGTGGATAGGGTGAAGCTTGTCTAGGAGAGGTTCTGGCAGCTCAGAGAAATCATGCGGATAATCGGCGACGACGCTTAGAGTTCAGGTGGACGGTCGGTCTTCTTAAAGGTACCACCCCGGTTAGGGTGTGACGAGTTTTGGAAAACAGAGGGAACTTAGCCCGAGTTACTTTGGGCCTTTTTGAGTTCACGTGAAGAATAGGCCAGGTTGCCTATATGTTAGCATTTGCCGTCCGACTTAGGAGGCAGTACGTCCGGTCTTTCATATTGTTATGTTCAGGAAAGTATCGGAGATCCATCAAGAGTGTTCCCAGTTAATGATGACCACGTTAGAGATAGTAACCCCGAGTTTTGGAAAGCGACGATTTAAATGTGGTAAGAGTTCGAGTGTCGTCGGCCTCGGGGATCGCATGCGGCCGGTACCATTTGTTGGGTCGCCGGAGTGAACCTCGCGGCAAAGTGACAAAAGTGGTATCATTTCTTTTGTAAAGAGAAGGTGCGAAGGAAGTATATTTTAGACCCCGGAGAGAGGTGTTTGTGGTGATGTTAGAGGTGTTTCCTCGTGGACTTGGAGGTAAGTATTTTGCGCAAGTTGGTTAGTGGCCATGTGTGTGAGTTTGTTCTCGTAAGTATAGTGGTGAAGACTATCTTGGCGGCGTTTGTTTTGAGACTTAGAAGGAACATTCGGACGAATGTTTCTAAGAGGAGAATGTTATACCCGTATTTCAGTATATGCGTGAGGACGTCGTAGAATATTTGAACTTTTAAATAAGCTTGGCGAATTATTTTTGTGCACAACACGGTTAGAGTCGTTTTCGACGAAAGCGTTTCCACGACTTTCGTAGGGAAAATTTCGGCTATGTCATTTCTTATTTTTGCGGATTTTTCCGAGGGACGAAACATTTTGGACCAACGGGAGGGCGACACTTGTCACCCTCCAATTGATGGATGTGAGGCGTTCTTATGGACGATTTGGGTGACTATTTTGTCATGGAGTTGGTAGGATATTTCTTGTGTAGTAGTTGAGTGGACACTTGCCTAAATCCTAGCCCTACACTTGCCTTGCACTTGGCATGATCTTGCCCATTGGTTGGCCTTTGCTAGACCTATAAATACCCCCCATGGAAGACTTATTCATCCTAAAATGTTCTAAGTCTTAGAAATCCTCCCCCTCCCTTCTTGTTGTTCTCGTCCTCTCCCCCTTGTGAGGCTTTAACCGAGAGTTCCCTTGTGTAATGTGTGTATTTGTGCGACTGATTGAGTCTGTGTTAAGTTATGCCATTTTTAAAACATGCATTTTCTCTAACATAATAATCAACCTAGGTTTGGCAGGACAACCGCAAGTAAGCGGATCTTAGAGGGTGCTGATGTTATACCCCGTATTTCCAAAGTATGTACGTGAGGACGTACGTAGAATATTTGAACTTTTAAATAAGCTTGGCCGAATTATTTTTGTGCACAACACCCGGTTAGAGTCGTTTTTCGACGAAACGTTTCCACAGCTTTCGTAGGGAAAATTCCGGCTATGTCATTTCTTATTTTTGCGGATTTTTCTGAGGGACGAAACATTTTGGACCAACGGGAGGGCGACACTTGTCACCCTCCAATTGATGGATGTGAGGCGTTCTTATGGACGATTTGGGTGACTATTTTGTCATGGAGTTGGTAGGATATTTCTTGTGTAGTAGTTGAGTGGACACTTGCCTAAATCCTAGCCATACACTTGCCTTGCACTTGGCATGATCTTGCCCATTGGTTGGCCTTTGCTAGACCTATAAATACCCCCCCCCCCCCCTTGGAAGACTTATTCATCCTAAAATGTTCTAAGTCTTAGAAATCCTCCCCCTCCCTTCTTGTTGTTCTCGTCCTCTCCCCCTTGTGAGGCTTTAACCGAGAGTTCCCTTGTGTAATGTGTGTATTTGTGCGACTGATTGAGTCTGTGTTAAGTTATGCCATTTTTAAAACATGCATTTTGTCACGACCCGAACCCGGACCCGTGACCGGTGCCTTAACCCGGGCACCCTAGTGACACAACATCAGAGAAAACCAGCGGAATGTAAACTCAAGATAAACAACCATTAAGATATAGAATAGTCTAGCCCAAACTGGCTAACCCAAAGTACATAAACCGAACAGTTACATCCTTAACGAACCAAGTTCTGACAAGACTACAGGCCTCTAAGAATGAATAACACTATGACGGGACAGGGCCCCGTCATGCCCCTGAATGTACAAAACAACAACGACTCCAGGGAGAACCATACCAAAAGTCGAGCCTCCGAAGAAATGGAGCTCCTGACACCTGAGTACAAGATCCTAGGAACGAGGATCTACCACCTGCTTTCCTTACTGCGGCGTGAGCGGCCAGGAAGGGGTCGATTACAACGTACCAAGTATGTAAAGCGGAAAATCTTGTAGTAATATCATAAGTCCAAAATACATTAAAGTTATAGATAAAACCAAATTATGTTGCCTTTGTGCCTTACTAATAATGAGAGTAACAAGTATACATTTTATAGCATAAAAATAGGAGGCTCATGATCAAAGCAGGTACCTCGCGTAGTATCATTAAGCAATCCTACTCGGACTATTTCACCCGCATAGGTCCTGTGGACCCGCGTGAGGTCATCCGCCGTCGTAGGACTATTTCACCCGCGTGGGACTATTTCACCGCATGGATCACGTGGATCCGCATGATACCATCAGCGTACTCGCGTGGGACTATTTCACCGCATGGATCCTATGGTCGGATCCGCGTAGTACTGGCGCTCGCATCATGGGTAGCAAATCCATGGCATAAATAATAACCCGGGGTTTACCCGTAATAATATAAATATATATAACATAGCTCATCCGGCTATTAAACATAACATAAGCACTACCGGCCTATCACATCACAACATAAGCACTACCGGCCTATCATAACTTAAGCAAGTTAAGAATCACCTAACTTCTTATTAATAGTATTAATACATCCTCTCATTTTAGTATACCCAAGGCACGATCATGTCTTTTAATAAAAATTCGGGGATTTAACCCAAGTATCATGTACCTCTAACCTTTTAAGAAATAACTCTTTTTATACAAAAAATCCAAGATACTAATCACCATAGTATCAAGTTACGATTTCTTTTCAAAACAAGTCACATTTCCTTTTAAAACTATCTCAAGCTTCTAAATTAAGTGACTTCATTTCTTGTAAAACCTTAGGCACTTCATGCCTTAAAACCATTTCCCTTTCACAAGTTCAAATCATCAAAACCTTTCTCCATTAAACTTTCACAAACTAATATAACCAACTCCCCATAAAGCCGTTATACTAGAGTTAAACAATAGTAAAACACATTCCCTTAAGTCCAAGGGATTTTCTACTTTTCTTTTAACGAAGCAAGTATCAAATACTTATATCAAACGAAGATTTCCAAATCTTGTCGTCTCACCGTACTACATGGTACAACTAATCATGCTCAAGAGATAGGAAAGCTCCACATACCTCTTGGTCAATCCACAAGCTAAGTCAATTTACTGCATGTAGTATGTCAACCTAAAATGACCACAATACGTTTATCAAGCTCTAATTTATAATGCAGAATTTTTCCAAGTTAAAGTCACCAATTTCCTACGAAAAATTGGGCAGCGTTTCCTTTGTTTCTACATACTTTGCCACCTTTTCCAAGGTCGATTTTTAACGCTCAAATGCCATGTTTAAGGCTCAACAACCAACCAACACCAAGGGGATTACACACCTAAATTTTGGTGTGTAAAATTCAGCCCCACAAGTTACAACAACTAACCCAACAAGTCTAATGTAGTATTTAGGCAACAACATGCTCATAAGATCCCCCTAACCAATTCTTTCATAACCAAACCCCATTTCTTACATGCAACTACTCTAAGTGCATTTTTCCAACTACAAGTTCTTCCTATTAAACATGCAACACCCAATACCAACTACAAGAGAAGAAATGTTACCTTAAGTTTTAGCCAAACTTATTCCAACACCTTGCTAGCCTTTTTCTCCAAGAACACCACCACAATAGCACTTCTAAGCTAGTCACAAGCTTCCTTCTTGCCTTTAACTTTTCAGATTTTCTTAGGCTAGAACACCTCTTGAGGTTTTAGAGAGAAGGGGGAGCTCAAGCCTTGGAGAGAGAGAGAGAGAGAGAGAGAGTAAAGATGAAAGATGGAAAAGTGACCAAGCCTTGGTCAATTATATTGCATGCATTCTGAAAATCAGATGGGGGGGGACACTTGTCACCCTCCCATGGCCTCTTTTAAAACACAAATCAGATTTTCTAAGTTTTTCCGCCCAAATTTCCGCCTCGGCGCGCAGCCACGCTTCCGGGCGCGGCGCGCAACTCTGCGGACCCTCGGATCTTTCAGCGCGCGCCTGCTTCCGGGCGCGGCGCTGAAACTCAGCGACCCTCGATGCTTTGGCGCGGCCACGACTTCGGCGCGGCCCTGCATCACTCGCCTTGGCGCGCGCGCCTCGGCCCGCGTACTGAACCACGACCGCGGTCGGGCGAACCACGGTATAACATTCTCCCCCCCATAGAAACATTCGTCCCGAATGTTTCTTCTAGCCTCACACAAAACACAATATAAACATATCTTCTTAACTATTCCTTTGCAAATAAGAATGCTCCCCGAGCCACAACATTACTCAAGCATAATCAACTAAATTAACACCAATCAGTAGGAAAGGGGGGTTACCTGGAGGTATAGGGAATAAGTGTGGGTATTTCTTCATCATATCATCCTCCGCTTCCCACGTCATCTCCTCTCTGTTCTCGTTCCGCCATAAAACCTTGACGGAAGCCACCTCCTTCGTCCGGAGTCGTCTAACTTGACGATCGAGTATTGCTATGGGACTCTCCTCATAAGACAACTCCTCTGTCACCTGGATATCCTGAATCGGGTGCACTCTAGACGGATCTCCAACGCATTTCCGTAACATAGACACGTGAAAAACTGGATGTACCGCCAAGATCGGACGGCGGATCCAACTCATAGGCAACCTTGCCCACTCTTGGACAATCGATACGCCCAATGTACCTTGGGTGAGTTTCCCTTTCCTCCCAAATCTCATCACACCGCCATGGGTGTGACACTTTCAGAAAGACCCAATCATTAACCTCAAACTCTAAGTGTCGACGCCGATGATCTGCGTATGATTTCTGTCGACTCTGGGCTGCCAATAACCGCTCCTGGATAAGCTTCACCTTATCCACTGCCTGCTGAACCAAATCTGGCCCGATTAACTGCACTTCTCCCACTTCAAACCAACCTATCGGTGACTGCACTTCTCCCGTATAAGGCCTCATAAGGCGCCCGTCGAACACTAGAATGGTAGCCGTTGTTATAAGCAAATTCCACAAGAGGTAAATGATCCTCCAGCTACCCCGAAATCAATAACACAAGCCCGCACATATCCTCGTTGTGCGGATAGTGCGCTCGGCTGTCCGTCCGTCCTGAGGATGAAACGCCGTCTTGAGACTCACTGTGTCCCTAATCCTTTCGAAAGACCTCCGAAGTTAGCCGTGAAGCGGGCTCCTCTGCTCGATATAATCGACACGGGACTCCGTGCGATCTCACAATCTCTCTAATATATAATCGGCATAGTCCTCGGTGAACGTCGTCTGACGGAAGAAAGTGGGCTGATTTCGTCGACTGTCAACAATAACCCAAATGGAATCATGCCTCCTGCGGGTGCGAGGTAACCACGTAATAAAGTCCATGTTGACCACCTCTCACTTCCACATCGTGAATATCAATAGCGTAATAGCCCACCGCTTCGGTGCTCAACCTTAACTCACGACAATTAGGACACTGGGCAACAAAACCGCCACGTCCTCTTCAAACCATCCCACCAATATATACACACGAGGTCGTGGTACATCTTAGTCGACCGGATGAATCGAATAACGAGCACCGTGTGCCTCACGAGAATCTGCGGCGAAGTCTGTCCATCGGAACACAATGGCCGGCCTCGAATCTTAGCACCATCCGGTGCTACCTCAAATAGACTCTTCTCTTCCGGAGGCTGCGTCTCGATGCCGTACCAAAATCGGATCCTCATACTATCGCCTCTTCACCTCGCCGGCGATGGAAGACTCGCGACCTCTGAACCAATTCGTTACTAACGGAATCAACCAAACGAACCCCAAGGCTTGCTGGCGGGTGTAGCTCTCGGACCATATCCCTTTTCTGCATGCGAACATCGGATAGACTACCCATCGATCTGCGACTAAGGCATACGCCACTACATTGGCCTTCCCGGGTGGTACGAATATCAACATCGTAATCCTTAAGTAGCTCCAACCACCGTCTGCGCAAGTTCAACTCCTGCGGTGAAGATGTGCGGAGACTCTTGTGATGCGTGTAAATGTCCACATGAACTCCATATAAATAATGTCTCCAGATCTTGAGGCATGAATCACTGCTGCCCGACTCAAGTCATGTGTGGGATAGTTCTTCTCATGTTTCCTAAGGTGTCGGGATGCATAAGCTATAACCTTGCCGTCTTTGCGTCACGCGCACGCAAACCGACACTGGCGTCACAATAAACCACATATCCATCTAAACCCTCGGAAGAGTAAGAAGCGGGCGGTCGTCAACTTCTCCTTTAGCAATGAAAACTTTCCTCACAAGTATCCGTCCACCGAACATAATCGCTTACGAGTCGACAGTCAAAGGTCTTTGAAATAGAAGCAAACTTCTCCACAAACCTCAGATAATAACTGCAGGCCCAAGGCTGCACTACGCCCGGTGTAGTGGGTCTAGGCCAAGTCTTGATCGCCTCGATCTTTCTTTGTATCAACCCGAATACCATCGGCTCCGATAACATGTCCTAAGAAAGCCACTGAAGCCAGCCAAAACTCGCATTTCGAGAACTTGGCATACAACTGCCGGTCCCTGAGGATTCCCAACACCGTCCTCAAATGATCTGTGTGCTCTCGCTCTGTCTTGCGAATACACCAAGATATCATCGATGAAAACTATAACGAACATATCCAAGAATGGCATGAACACCCTATTCATCAAATCCATGAATACCGCTGGAGCGTTGGTCAACCCGAAAGACATCACCCTGAACTCATAGTGCCCATACCGGGTCCTGAATGCAGTCTTCGGGACATCTGCCTCTCTAACTCGCACCTGATGATAACCAGAACGCAGGTCTATCTTGGAAAAACATCTCGCACCCTGCAACTGGTCAAACAAATCATCAATCCTGGGGAGGGGATATCTATTCTTGATAGTTACCTTGTTCAGCTGCCTGTAATCAATACACATACGCAGCGTCCCATCTTTCTTCTTTACAAATAACACGGTGCTCCCGGGGAGAAACACTTTGATAAAGCCTTTCTCCGGAAATCTTTGGTGGTCCTTGATTCCTTCAACTCGGCGGGTGCCATTACGTATGGCGGGATAGATATCGGTCGAGTGTGCGGTGCCAAATCGATGCAAAACTCAATCTCCCTCTCGGGAGGATGCGAAGCTTCGTCTGGGAAAAGCGTCTGAAACTCTCTAACCACCGAATCGAAGGTCCGGTATCTCGACCTCGATGTCGAATACCGAACCAAATGGTAAATATACCCGCCGTACCATCTGCCGAGCCTTGAGGAAAGAAATAAACCTACCCGCCGGCGATGCGATTCCCTTCCACTCGATAACCGCTCGCCAGAAGCGGAACCGAACTAACTCTCTGCGGTCCACATTGGCATAGCAAGACGCTAGCCAATCCATACCCATAATCACATCGAAGTCGTCATGTCAACTCTATCAAGTCGGCAGAGTCGCGACCGTCTAAAGTCATTGGGCAAGCCTTATATACGCTCATTGCTAACAGAAGCACCTGCGGCGTATCCACCTCAAAGAATTCTATGGACTCGGGCTATATCCCTATTCTACCAGCAATATGAGGAGATATATAGGACAAGGTAGAACCTGGATCTATCAAAGCATAAACATCACAGCAAGAAACCAACAATGTACCTGTGACGACATCGGGTGACGCCTCCTGGTCCTGGCGGCTGGACATAGCATAAATGCGGTTCTGCGGACCGGGCTGGAACCTCTACCACGACCCCTGCCGCGGCCTGTCTGTCCGTGAACACCCTGCCCTCCGGGGCGCATCGCCACTGACGATGAAGACCCAGCCACTGACCCTGTCGGCTGAGCCATCATATTCCCGCCACCTCTGGACGGACAATCTCTCCTCAAATGGCCCTGCTGGCCGCAAGAATAACAAGCTCCTGGAGGAACACGACACCCCCCATAATGGCAATCACCACATCGACCACACCGAGGCATAGGTGGCCTCATCTGACTGGAACTGGTCCTCCGAAACCCGAAGCCCTGGAACCCTGTCCTGCTCCTGAATACTCTGTCCGTCCCGAAGATGGTGGAGGAGCGCTCTGGACCGGCTGTGGTGCAAATCTGGTTTGCTGCTGGGGTTGCCTACCCCTAAAACTACCAGAGGACCCTGCTGTCGACCTCTTCTGCGATACTGCCGATCCGTCGGCCCTGCGTTCTCACACGAGAGCATGTGCTGCGTGCGGGCAATGTCCATGCCCGGATGGAGAGCCACCCGCGAGAAACTCTCGGCCTAGTGATCATATAGTCATGTGACATAGCGGTGCACCTGTCCTCCATATACGCTGCAATGCGGGCACATACCTAGCCAATGAATCAAACTCCACGTTGTATTCGGACCGTCGCCCATTCGTCTCGGCGTCAAAAATCTATCGGCGAGCCCTCCATCTGCGGTGGCAAGAAATGGCCAAATGCGCCTCGAGAACTCGTCCCAAACAGTGGATGTGCATGCTCCCGGGGCGGTTCCACGAATCATACCGATCAGCTGCGGTGTCCGCGGCCGTCACGAACCTAATACCATCGACTTCGGTCTCTGAAGCCGATCACCTCGCGATTCTCTGCATCGCCGGATAAACTCCTGCGGATCATCCTCGTGCCTCGACCCATAAAACTCGGTGGTGCGGCTCAAAAGTCTCTCGGTCTCGGCTAGCGGCTGGTGAACTACGGGTGCGGCCGGGCTGCTGTCTCACTATCCTCCGCAGCCACGATCACGGCGATGGCGGGCTATCTCAGTAGCCCATATCCTGCCACAGCTTTGGGTGGAGGCTCGGTACCGCGGTCTCGGCGATCGCTGCTGCGCCTCGACTCTTTGGGGTTGGCGGCGTCGTAGAACTTCGCCGTCAGAAACACCTCGTCAGTAAGGGCCAGGGCACGTGCCACAGTGACCTCGGTGCCCTGCGGTAGTTCCCTCTCTTGCCTTGCCCATACGGGCGGCGGTTGCCTTCTTGGAGACATAAGCGTCTGAGGAAAAATACGTCGGAGGAAATTCAACCTATAGCACGGCTCATTGCACGATCTTAGAGTGAAAGAATGGGAACAAATCCTAAATATCCTGCGACCTCACGATTATAGATGTGGTGCGCAACACATCGATAATCAAGACTCTACTAGATACGGCTGTAGACTCTTTCCGAGGATTAATCGCTCTGATACCACTTTTGTCACGACCGAACCGGACCGTGACCGGTGCCTTAACGGGCACCTAGTGACACAACATCGAGAAAACGGCGGAATGTAAACTCAAGATAAACAACCATTAAGATATAGAATAGTCTAGCCCAATGGCTAACCCAAAGTACATAAACCGAACGATTACATCCTTAACGAACCAAGTTCGACAAGACTACAGGCCTCTAAGAATGAATAACACTATGACGGGACGGGGCCGTCATGCCCTGAATGTACAAAACAACAACGACTCAGGAGAACCATACCAAAAGTCGAGCCTCAGAAGAAATGGAGCTCACGACACTGAGTACAAGATCCTAGGAACGAGGATCTACCACTGCTTTCCACCACTGCGGCATGAACGCAGCCCCGAAGGGGGTCGACACAACGTACCAAGTATGTAAAATCGGAAAATCGTAGTAATATCATAAGTCCAAAATACATTAAAGTTATAGATAAAACCAAATTATGTTGCTTTGTGCCTTACTAATAATGAGAGTAACAAGTATACATTTTATAGCATAAAAATAGGAGGCTCGTGATCAAAGCAGGTACCTCGCCCGTAGTATCATTAAGCAATCCTACTCCCAGGACTATTTCACCCGCATAGGTCCTGTGGACCCGCGTGAGGTCATCCGCCTCGTAGGACTATTTCACCCGCACGGGACTATTTCACCCGCATGGATCCTGTGGATCCGCATGAGTTCCATCGCGTACTCGCATGGGACTATTTCACCCGCATGGATCCTATGGTCGAGATCCGCATAGTACAAGCGCGCACTCGCATCATGGGTAGCAAATCCATGGCATAAATAATAACCCGGGTTTACGTAATAATATAAATATATATAACATAGCTCATCCGCTATTAAACATAACATAAGCACTACCGGCCTATCACATCACAACATAAGCACTACCGGCCTATCATAACTTAAGCAAGTTAAGAATCACCTAACTTCTTATTAATAGTATTAATACATCCTCTCATTTTAGTATACCCAAGGCACGATCATGTCTTTTAATAAAAATTCGGGGATTTAACCCAAGTATCATGTACCTCTAACCTTTTAAGAAATAACTCTTTTTATACAAAAAAATCCAAGATACTAATCACCATAGTATCAAGTTACGATTTCTTTTCAAAACAAGTCACATTTCCTTTTAAAACTATCTCAAGCTTCTAAATTAAGTGACTTCATTTCTTGTAAAACCTTAGGCACTTCATGCCTTAAAACCATTTCCCTTTCACAAGTGCAAATCATCAAAACCTTTCTCCATTAAACTTTCACAAACTAATATAACCAACTCCCCATAAAGCCGTTATACTAGAGTTAAACAATAGTAAAACACATTCCCTTAAGTCGAGGATTTTCTACTTTTCTTTTAACGAAGCAAGTATCAAATACTTATATCAAACGAAGATTTCCAAATCTTGTACGTCTACCGTACTACATAGGTACAACTAATCATGCTCAAGAGATAGGAAAGCTCCACATACCTCTTCGGTCAATCCACAAGCTAAGTCCAATTTACCGCATGTAGTATGTCAACCTAAAATGACCACAATACGTTTATCAAGCTCTAATTTATAATGCAGAATTTTTCCAAGTTAAAGTCACCAATTTCCTACGGAAAATTGGGCAGCGTTTCCTTTGTTTCTACATACTTTGCCACCTTTTCCAAGGTCGATTTTTAACGCTCAAATGCCATGTTTAAGGCTCAACAACCAACCAACACCAAGGGATTACACACCTAAATTTTGGTGTGTAAAATTCAACCACAAGTTACAACAACTAACCCAACAAGTCTAATGTAGTATTTAGGCAACAACATGCTCATAAGATCCCCCTAACCAATTCTTTCATAACCAAACCCCATTTCTTACATGCAACTACTCTAAGTGCATTTTTCCAACTACAAGTTCTTCCTATTAAACATGCAACACCCAATACCAACTACAAGAGAAGAAATGTTACCTTAAGTTTTAGCCAAACTTATTCCAACACCTTGCTAGCCTTTTCTCCAAGAACACCACCACAATAGCACTTCTAAGCTAGTCACAAGCTTCCTTCTTGCCTTTAACTTTTCAGATTTTCTTAGGCTAGAACACCTCTTGAGGTTTTAGAGAGAAGGGAGCTCGAGCCTTGGAGAGAGAGAGAGAGAGAGAGAGAAAAATGAAAGATGGAAAAGTGACCAAGCCTTGGTCAATTATATTGCATGCATTCGAAAATCGGATGGGGGACACTTGTCACCCTCCCATGGCCTCTTTTAAAACACAAATCAGATTTTCTAAGTTTTTCCGCCCAAATTTCGCCTCGGCGCTGCAGCTTCCGGAGCGGCGCCAACTCCTGTGGACCCTCGGATCTTTGGCGCGCGCCACGCTTCCGGGCGCGGCGCTGAAACTCAGCGACCCTCGATACTTCCGTACGACTTCCGCGCGACCCTACAATCACTGCTTGGCGCGCCTGGCCCGCGGCCATGCGCCACAGACCCGATCGCGGTCCAGGCCCGAACCACGGGGTATAACACATTTTCTCTAACATAATAATCAACCTAGGTTTGGCAGGACAACCGCAAGTAAGCGGATCTTAGAGGGTGCTGATGTTATACCCCGTATTTCCAGAGTATGTACGTGAGGACGTACGTAGAATATTTGAACTTTTAAATAAGCTTGGCCGAATTATTTTTGTGCACAACACCCGGTTAGAGTCGTTTTTCGACGAAACGTTTCCACAGCTTTCGTAGGGAAAATTCCAGCTATGTCATTTCTTATTTTTGCGGATTTTTCCGAGGGACGAAACATTTTGGACCAACGGGAGGGCGACACTTGTCACCCTCCAATTGATGGATGTGAGGCGTTCTTATGGACGATTTGGGTGACTATTTTGTCATGGAGTTGGTAGGATGTTTCTTGTGTAGTAGTTGAGTGGACACTTGCCTAAATCCTAGCCCTACACTTGCCTTGCACTTGGCATGATCTTGCCCATTGGTTGGCCTTTGCTAGACCTATAAATACCCCCCCCCCCCTTTGGAAGACTTATTCATCCTAAAATGTTCTAAGTCTTAGAAATCCTCCCCCTCCCTTCTTGTTGTTCTCGTCCTCTCCCCCTTGTGAGGCTTTAGCCGAGAGTTCCCTTCCCCCGCCCCCCTTGGCCGAGAGTACCCCCCCTAGTGGGGTAGGCCGAGGGGTATACCCCCCCCCCCTTGTGGTGTTGTCTCGTATAAATACCCCCCTCTTGGTAGAAATACTCTCAAAAGTATTGTTATAATGCCCAAATTACCTTAGCCGTATACCTTATAGTATTCTAAGGTTATACCTATACTAAAAGCCCAGTTATACTATTATACTTCCCGTCAGTCACAAAACCGAAACCCTAAGGAAATCTCCATAGTTAGTTGGAGTAGTATGTAGAAGTTGGTTAGAACTTCTAAGGGTGGTTTGGAGCGGGTTGGAGCGCACGGAGTTGGAGCTAAACGATTGCCCAGGATCGACTTTATACTTGGATAATTATGGGCTTATCGAGGTAATTATCTTGTCCCCCTATTGTAATTGGAAATTACATGTTGTTAGAATATATAGTTGAAGTATACTATATATAGAACTGAACGTAGTTATCGGCAATGTCTTTTGACTTAAGCCTGAATAATAAGAAACCTTTTCGAAAGGAGAGTACTGAACTGTAATTACATAGGACTGTATTACAGTAGACTTATGTAGTAGAATTGTACACGTCCGGTTAGACGTATGAACCCCCCCCCCCCCTGGTTGGCTTGGTAGCCGGCCTCGATAGAGGATGAGATTTACGCTGTGGCGGGGAGAGAGGTGGAGTCTTTGCGAATTTTCTGTAGAATGTTCTACGATAAGATCTAGATGTTAATAAGCGCCTTGTGGCCTTATAGGTTGAAGTACTACGTGTGGCGCGTTCTACTTGGCTTAAGGAGTAGCCGACGGCTTGAGGTACTCGGAGCATTTTGCTATTAGTCGATAATCGTCGCGAGGTATGTGAACCTCTTCCTATCTCTTCTAGCATGATATGTGTGTAACTATGTAG
Source organism: Przewalskia tangutica (assembly GCA_029844215.1). Lineage (NCBI taxonomy): Eukaryota > Viridiplantae > Streptophyta > Magnoliopsida > Solanales > Solanaceae > Przewalskia > Przewalskia tangutica. The sequence continues at coordinate 51,689,171 of CM056724.1, forward strand.
TACGGTAGACGTACATGTGTTAAAGGTATTTGATTGGTCTAAAACATAAAGTGTTATAACGGCTTTATGGGAAGTTGGTTATAACAGCTTTATGTAGGTAAGAAAATACTTGTGGTTTTTAAAAGATAACTGATTTGAACTATAACTGGCTGGTTATGTGATAATAAAGAACTTGAAGTATTTCAAAGGATTTTTGAAACATTTTTTGAAAGAAGAGTAATACTTGGTTTTTGAAAACTTAAGAGTTATACTAGCTTTATGGGAAGTTAGGTATAACGGCTTAAGAATGTTTCTTGATTTGAAATCAGAATGTGTATCGACAAACCACTGCAGCGTTAATAAAAGGAAATGTTTTGACAGATTAAGTATTATTAAAACCAGTAGAAACTTCCATTTGCATAGAAGCTAAGATGAGACAAAATGATATTTCCTAGATCATGGCTGCTGTAATAAGGTTGTTATAAACAAGAATATCCTACTCACATATACGGCTTATGTTTCTCAGATGGTTTAAAAGAGAATTATATTCTTAAATGAATAAGACTATGAACTACGAAACCTTTCTAAAATAAGAAACATGAACATTTGAAATTAGGCAAACTTGGACGTTTGGAAAATAATGTTGTTACTTGATGTTACAAAGGTAAGTGTTTTGATTTACTTCAAAAGATAATCACTCTATTTTCATATACTACGGGTATTGTGTGGTTTTTGTGAAAGTAACGTATCTGTTAAAGAGTTAATGTATGAAGTACTTTGGGGATAAAAACCCGAACTTGCTGACATATAGTAGAAAGTACCTTGTGTGTATAACTTGATTTGTGTTGGTTGGTGATAGCCTTGTAATACTTTCTTGTTGATTGATAAGTAAACATGCTAGGATGCTACGTGTGTTAGTATCTTGTGATGTTTGTGTAAAGGGGTTTTTCCCTTGTTTTGCTTGTGTTGTTTAACGATAAGCTGTTATGTTAGTATTGTTCATCACTCATCTCTTGAGATGATTCCGGAGGTTAAGCTGCCCTCCGATGCGGGGTAGACTCAGGCGGGTCTAGTGACCTATGATTCGAGAATACCTCATGCGGGTCCAGGTGATCTATGCGGAGCTACGAGAGTTCGAGTTAGGGTGCGTCCTTTACGGGCATGCGTCCACGTGGCTACGCGGATCGCGAAGTCGAGCGGACGCCGGAGTAGCTACCCTCGATGCGGGGTTATACCTCATGCGGGCGATGAGATTGGCCTATCGCGAGTGCGGGAAGTTCGTGGCTAGACGCGCATTAGATCTGCGGGCGAGTGGCGGCTTTGATCATGTGACGATGCAGACAGATCTCATGATCTGATTTATGACCTTGTTGCATGCTGTGGGTTAGTAGTCGGCTATGCCTTCGTACTTACCCCGTACGGTTTTGTTAGGACACATGTGGGACCTGGTGTTCATGTGTATTCCTTGGTGCTTCTATATCATAAACTGCCGGCAGTGAGGAATGTGTTCCACGGGCACGATTGATGCTGTGGGCGTGAGACCCATTGTTATGTTTGAGTGATGACTTGAGGGCGTGAGTCCCTGACTTTACATGACTGCTTATTTATTGTGAACTGTAATTTGGTTATCATACACGTCTCCTGCTCTGTATAGACTACTATGATTTCATTTACGATTTATTTTCGTTCACATACTTGGTACTGTTATCGACCTCGCCCGGCTGCGTTCATGCCGCAGGTTGAGGTACACCAGTCGTTGATCCTAGTTCTCAGGGTCACAGTTCAGCGTTTGGGAAGCTCCGTTTCTCCGGAGGCTTATCAGTGGTATAGTCCCCTGTCATGGTAGGTGCTTACATTCAGGGGTATGGCGGGGCCCTGTCCCGCCATTGTTGTCATATTATTCTTAAGTGCAGTAATCTTGTTGTGGGCAGAGTTGGATGGGATGTAACTGTTCGGTGTTCTAATTGTTATTTATATATATACTGAAGGTAACCGTTTTTGGTTAGCCTATCTTTTTATTTCACTGTCTTATTACACTAGTTTCATGTATTGTCTTTATGTTCCGCTGATTACTCTGATGTATGTCTACTTGGGTGCCCGGGGTAAGGCACTAGTCACGGGCCCGGGTTCGGGTCGTGACAGCTTAATCCCTTCCCTCTAGATTATAAAGAACTCTTACCCAGAATCTCGCACTAGTTTTGTTGACCATTAAAATGGAGTTAATGTTGACTTTAACCTAGTTGACATTTAGGTGTCCTAATTCACCCAAACTAATTAGGTGGCGACTCCGTGAACCATTTAGAATTTTAGCACCTTTAGCAACTTTTTAGGCATCTTTAGCACTTTATTTTTTATTTTTTATTCTAACAAATATAGCAGAATTCGCTGAATTAATGTTGCGATAAAAAAAAGGGCGCGACAGCATAGCGACTCTGCTGGGGATAAGCAGGTTCTTGACCACAACAGAGATAGGGTTATTATTGAGTATTATTTTTGCATTTAATTTTCCTGCGTGCTTAAAATTGTTTTTATTTGTAATTGCTATTTTTACTGTTTTCTTTAAACTGGCATTCTGCTCATATTTCCTCCCTTACGGAAAATTCACACTATCACACACTACACACGATGGTGTGCTTCGCGCACCCGCAAATTTCTTTCAAATACCCAAATTAGGAGAGTTGGCGCCTGCGCGGAGTAAGATCGGCTCGTCTGGTCAACCGTGTAGCCTTCTCACTGGAGTTGTCCGCTCGGGAACCTTGCGTCTTGTAAAGCCAAATCTTAGTAAACTTAAGATAGAGCTATACCACCTTTATATTAAGGCATGCATGCATTTACCCTAGGTGGGTCGGTCCTTTCTATCGATGCCACAATTAGGAAAACACCAAATTTATCGACGTGTTTCTCAACCCAACGACCAATCAGCATACTATGTGTAGCGTGACAATGGTAGACAAATTCAAGCCTAAACATGACACGCCGAAATTGGAAAATGCATGTTCATTTTACCGTCATTTCCAATAAAAGCATTACAGTTTGACGGCTTGAACAAATCTATCATAATCTCGCATATCTGGCGTTTAGCCCTACCTCTGGCATAAGAGAGGTCTCATACATGTTAAGACTCGATTTTAATGTGATGCTACGTGCTATTTATGTGCTTGCAATAATTACATGTCCTACACTAACACTATTTGATGCATTGTGAAGGTTTTATTATTTTCCCCTCTAAACCAAAGGTTGATTCGTATCTGACTAAGAGATGGCTGAACACCTCCACTCCACAAAGGCACAATCACCTAACAAAATGACTGATTCAGGGTCATACGAACATGATTTCTTGCCCAATGGTTGCAACAGATGACAACCATGCAAAATGAGATTGACCGACTTCGGAAACTCACTAATACTCACCATATCAACCCACAAAGTCAACTACAAAATGATCAAACTCTATATATACCTCAAGATCCGCTTACCCAAACTATCCCACTCGTACAAAATACCCTGCTCGCCCAAAACTACCAGGCGACTCAGGAAATGTCAACGACACACACAACTAATCAGAACAAGCAATATGTGCCACTGATACATGCAATGGAAGCTCAACCCTTTCCTATCATCCTTCCTCCCCAGGAGGCCGATCGACAGAAGGAAATAGAAAGACAAACAAGGATCCAAGCAAGTGTAAATATAGTGAAGGAGATACATCGCCTAAAGGAAGCACTAAAAGTCATGCAAACAAGTAAAAAACATGAAGGGCTCGAGTATGAGGATCTTTGCATGTACCCCGATGTCGAATTACCTGTCGGTTATAAAGTGCCGAAGTTCGACTTATTTGATGGAAGAGGAAACCTTCGTGCTCATTTAAGGTCATATTGCGACAAATTGGTTGGATTAGGCAAAAATCAAGCCATAATCTTGAAAGTTCATAAGAAGCTTGACATGCGAAGCACTTGACTGGTACACTAGCCAGAATCTACGGAAATGGCACAGTTGGAGCGTAATGGCACAAGATTTCGTGGACAGGTTTAAATTTAACACTGACACAGTCTTGGACAGCTTTTACTTAACGAAGTTAGAACAGAAACCCACAGAGACATTCAGGGAATACGCCATGAGGTGGAGGGAAGAAGCAGCCAAAGTTCAGCCCCCGATGGCAGAAAGTGAAATGACTACTCTCTTTGTGAAATCTATGAAGGATGCAACGTACTACGAGAGAATGATAAGTGTTATAGGGCGGAGCTTCTCTGAAGTTGTGAGAATGGGAGACTTCATAGAAGCGGGTATCAAAATAGGGAGAAGCTCAAACTTAGCAGTGATGCAGACAATGAGTAAAATAGTCCAATCGGACTCGTTCAGATGAGCAATCAAGGAGAAGGGAGGAGGAATGCCCCATATCATGACAATCCTGGAACGTAGGCCAGACCAAATGTCAACCTACCAAAACCTATCCTACTATGACCAAAACACCAGAAATCCCCAGCTATTCTACTATAGCCAAAACGCCCAAGGCCATCAACCTTACCCTGTTTATCACACCCATCCTACATACTCACCCCAGCCACGAGTCCATCCACAAAATGCACCCAAACCTCGCATAAATCCTGATAGAAAGTCAACCAAAACCTAAACACCTTTGGCCAAACCTCTAGCCCAGGTCTATGAAAGGGTAAGAATTGAAGGAATACTCCAACCAATCCAAAAAAATATCCTTAAACCCACTTCCAAATGGCACGATGAGACTAAACGTTGTGCATACCACTCTGGAATCATTGGACATAACACTGAAAATTATTATACCCTCAAAGACAAAATCGAATAATTGATCAAAGAAGGAGTCATCCAACTGAAAGGAGCTCCCCCAATGTATACAACAATTGTTGCACCCCGGAAGTCCAGGACATGTATAAGAGAATGTATGTAAGGAATCAAGACTTAGAAATTAGTACGAAAGGAAGAATTGTTTTTCCGACAGAAAATATTCCGAACGTCGGAAAGGAAAAATGTTTGTTGTTGAGAATTGGATTCTCAAAATGCATTATTTGAAGAGTATGGAACTTTTAACATTATGGAAATTATTTTTTTACGGATTTGGTCACGTGGAGACCACCCGAGGAATTTTACGTTTTGTGGGGCCCACGAGGGTTACGGAATTTTATGGACGAATGAGAGGGCGACACGTGGCACCCCCACACTTAGTCTTGGACGAAATTAAGTGAGGGTAATATGGTCATTGACCACCTTGGAAGATTAGTCTTGCTAGCATGACATTGTTGACTTGTCAACTTGTCCACATGGGCTTGATCCTAGTGAAACCCATCCAAGCCACACATTTATTGTAACCTAAGCCCTCCAATGTGTTATAAATACATACTAGTAGCAAGACAAGGTCTTGAAGACTTAGAAAATTTACACAACATTTTCTTGTTGCTATAGTTGCTCTCGGGTTTGCCCTAAGTCCCACACAAAAAATTTGTAGTTTTGATCCTTTGTTCACAAGACTTAAACCCAATGTCCCTAAGAGTGTTGTAAGGATATCTCAATAGAAAGATTTCGGAAAAACGACGTTTTCGTATTAGTCGCAAGGCGGAAACTTGAGGAGTTCTTCAACTTTGAAGTTGGAACTTGAAGATGGGTTCTTCATAGGCCTCTAAGGAGTGCTTGGAGCGTATTGGAACCTAAGGAAAGGAGCTAAGAATTTCTAAGGCGCGACTTTGAATCTTGGAAATTTTAAGGGCTTGGAAAGGTATAAATTTTGTCGTTTTAGCAATTAAGTTTACTTATTGATTGTAGCTATGGATATTAGCAAGCATGAGTTATATATTATGTAGTTGGATTAGTGTATTGGCTATTGGAACCCTAATCCGAAAACTAGCATGTTAGCCCTAAGATTTCAATTCAAGTCGATTATTAGTAAAGTCGTCGCATGTTGTAAAAAGAAGGAAATTGTAGTTGTTGAAGTTGTTTATGACTATATAACATGTTAGACCTTAGAACTTGGAATTGTAAAAGGATTGGAAAGGGCTTAGTGTTATTATTTATGTTGGCCAAGAATGGCTAGATTATGGAGCTATTTCGTATGAATTGTGGGGCAGAATTTTACACGTATTGTAAGGCGTGTAATCCCCTTTGTTTGGTTGTTGTTTGGAGCCTTAAATGTGGCGTGTTGGTTATTGTATTCGACCTTGAAAAAGGTGGCAAAGTGAGTAGAAACAAAGGAAGTGCTCCCCAATTTTCCATAGAATTAGAGACCGTATACTTAGTATTATTCTACGTTAGAGACTAGAAGTTGATAGTCTTGTTGTGACCATTATAGGTTGACACTTCTACGAACAGCGTATTCGGCTTAGCTTGTGGATTTAGCCGAAAAGGTATGTGAACTATCTCCTCTTCTAGCATGATTCCTTAAGATAAAGAAAGTATGTCCTACTCCTTAAATGATTCATTCCTTGGTTGTATTTGTGTTATACCCCGTATTTCCAGAGTATCTACATAAGGACGTACGTACGAAAGTTTTAGCCTTAAGATAGGCAAGGATCGAAAATATTTGTTCACAACTACCGAAAAGAATTGTTTTCCGACGAAACGTTTTCCAAACTTTGCGAAGGGAAAATTACGGCTATGTCATTTATAATTTTTGCTGATTTTTCCGAGAGATGAAATATTTTGGACCAACGAGAGGGCGACACTTGTCACCCTCAAGTGGCGGATGTGGTGGCCGATTGGGTGCATGTTTTGTGCCATGTTTTGTTGCCTAAACCATGGGTCAATGATTGTGAGGGATTTGTGGAGTAGGGTTAGGGTGCACTTGGACAAATCTTGACCCTCCATTTGCCCCCCACTTGGCTTGATCTTGTCCATTGGTTTCCCTATAAATACCCCCCCTTTGTTGAAGACTTCTTCATCCACAATAATTTCCAAGTCTTGAAATCCTCCTCCCCTCTTCTTGTTGCTCTCGTCCATGAGCACCCCTCCCCCTTTGAGAGGCCTTTGGCCGAGGGGTACCCCCCCTTTCCTAGTGGTGTTAGCCGTAGCACACCCCCCCATTGCCTAGTTGTTCTCGTAAAATACCCCCCCCCCCCTTGATAGAAAATACTCTCCAAGTATTGTTACTATTCCAAAATACCTTAGCCTTATACCTTGTAGTATTCCAAAGTTACCTCTATACGTAGAGCCCGAAAATACTACCTTATGTCCTTTTTGTCTCAAAACGAAACCCTAAGGAAAATCTTCATAGTCGGTTGAAGTGTTAAGTAGAAGTTGCGTAGAACTTCTAAGGGTTGTTTGGAGTGGGTTGGAGCGCCCAGAGTAGGAGCTAAACCTTGCTCAGGATCGACATTAAAACTTGGATATTTTTGGGCTTATCGAGGTAAATATCTTGTCCCCCTTTTGTAATTAGAGTTTACATACTGTTGAAGTATAAGAATTAAGTATAAGTTATATACAAGGAAGGTATATAAGAAGAGATTTGAACGTATTCCTTGGTGCTTTTATATCATAGACTGCCGGCAGTGAGGAATGTATTCCACGGGCATGATTGATGTTGTGGGCGTGAGACCCATAGTTATATTTGAGTGATGACTTTGAGGGCGTGAGTCCCTGACTTGACATGACTGCTTATTTATTGTGAACTGTAGTTTGGTTATCATACATGTCTCCTGCTTTATATAGACTACTATGATTTCACTTACAGTATTTTCAGTTTCGCATACTTGGTACCTGTTGTACTGACCTCCTTCGGGGGGCTGCGTTCATGCCGCAGGTAGAGGTACACCAGTGTTGATCCCCGCTCTTAGGATCACAGTTCAGCGTTTTGGGAAGCTCCGTTTCTTCGGAGGCTTATCTTTGGTATAGTCCCCTGTCGTTGTAGGTACTTACATTCAGGGGTATGGCGGGGCCCTGTCCCGCCATTGTTGTTATATCATTCTTAGAGGTCTGTAGTACTGTTGTGGGCAGAGTTTGTAAAAGGGATGTAACTGTTCGGATTCAAGTTTTATATATATATGCCGTAAGGCAACTTTTATGAAAAAGCTGCTTTACACTTCATATTATTTCATGTCTTGTTTTATATTCTGATTACTCGATGTATGTCTACTTGGGTGCCGGTAAGGCACGATCCAGGCAGGTTGGGTAGTGACAAAAGTGGTATCGAGCGATTAATCCTCGGAAAGTGTCTGAGCCGTATCTAGTAAGTCTTGATTATCGGTGTGTTTTGCACCGCAATAATCAGGAGGCTATAGGGTATTTAGGATTGGTTTCCATTCTTCTCACTCTGAGATCATGCCTTAGAGCTGTGTTATAAGTTGGACCCATCTAACGTATTTCTTTCCCTTACCAGTTAAGCCTCGCGTAAAGGCAACGGGCCCGGAAGGCAAAGCGGCCGAGGCTGCGAGTAAGCACGCAGGTTACGAGGGCACAGCCCAACTATCACCGAGTTGGTGCTTCATTCGGGAGTTCTGCGGCGTCGCGATCCAAAGATCTACAGCGGCGATTCCTCTGCGGCCATGATATTTGAACGCCGATTCGCGACCCGATGGCGAGGTCTGGATTGCAAAGAGACGACCCTGTTTCTAGCTATGGATTTAGCAACCAGGGAGTATTTTATGTATCGATTTATCGCGGGCCTTGATGAATATCTAAGAAAGGGTTGTGCAAGAGTAGCTCTTGATCGAGCATGAGCATGGCTGCGTCAAAGCTTATGCACGCGGCGAGAAACGTGAGGATCGACGGGTTAACCAATCGGCGAAGAGGCGAGCAGCGAGTCCTTTGGTAACTTTCGAGGCGGACCTTCTCAGCAGCAGATTGGTTATGCGCCTCCTCTAGTGCAGAATGGTTCTCCACAGGGTTCAGGACGTTCGGGGTATGTAGGAGTTGGTCAGAGCTCCAGGGCTGCTAGTTCGCAGAAACACGTAGGTTTCAGCCAGCCGGATTCAGTTTTCCCTCAGTGTTCACAGTGTGGCAAACGTCATCCCGGGGAATGTCGTCTTTTTGTTGGTACTTGTTTTACCTGCGGCCGTCAGGGCCATGTGTCGAAAAGATGTCCTAGTAGGAGGACTCGGTCTACCAGATCAGTTGCGGAGTCAGTGGTTCGGAGAGGAAGGGGTGTTAGCGGAGAGGCCACCTCGGTGTGGCCGTTGTGGTAGATGTCATTTTGGGGAGTGTCGTGCTTCTTCGACAGCTTGGTATGCTTGCGGCCAGCAGGGCCATTTTGCGAGAATTTATCCGACCAGAGGTGGCGCGGATGTAGAGACTCAGCCTTCAGGATCAGTGGCTAGTTCATCACGCCACTGGCTATGCGCCCAACAGCGGATTGACTAGAACGACTAAAGGGAGTGAAGCGAGAGATACATGTATATCCTTAACCCTCTAGAGATTAGTATGTGTGATAAGATGAGTATATTTTAAGTGTTATGTTCAGATAGCATTGTGTTAATTATGAGTCTTAGAATATTATACGTAGAGACCTTAGATGTGAGGTCATCTTGAGTAAAAGATTTATTTTATGTTTGACCCTTATCGGAGTGCATAGTTCATGTGAGATATGTTTGTGTGATAAGTCCCTGTGTAGTGTGAAAGGAAAGAGGGTAGTTGATCTAAGAAGACCACTAGGTTTTCGTGACTTGATTAGTGAGATTGTTCCGGATCGGGGAACAAGAGTTTTTGCGTGATAGCGGGTCGTTGCGACCAATTGCGGGTCAACCGCGGCTGTATTAATGGTGGGGTCAGTTTTTGGTGGTCCCGTGTGATAGGTCATGAGGGTGTTAGGCCCAAGTTTAGTTAACCAAGACTGAGTTCGTGGATGCGTTCGACCGATGGTCGGGCGATGAGGTCACCATCTTGTCTTTCGATCGGGGCCAGTGTACTCGGCAGAGGGTTATGCGAGATGTTATATCGGGAAGGTTGTAAGGCTGCACGAGGTGCCTACTTTCACCTTATGACAGACAGGGGAGCCCAGGTTACGGCTATTTCTTTTTCTGGAAGTTTTACCAGGCAGGGTTAGGAACTCATGTGAGTCTCAGTATCGCATTCGCCCTCGGGCGGTGTTTGGATTTGGGGGTAGTCGAGGATTGTTGCCTCCTGTTGCGGGAGTGTTTAATAGCTACCATATCAATATTCGGAGGGTGCCTTGTGAGGCCTCGTTTGGGCGGAAGTGTAGGTTGCCGATCGATTGGTTCGATGTTGGCACGGTTCAGATAGATGGTTCATACTTGTTCAGCAGGATGTGGATAGGGTGAAGCTTATCCAGAAGAGGTTATTGGCAGCTCAGAGTCAACAGAAGTCGTGCGGATGATCGGCGACAATGCTTGGAGTTCAGGTTGGCGGTGGGTCTTCTTGAAGGTACCACCCCGGAAGGGGTGTGACGAGTGTTGGAAAACAGAGGAAACTTAGCCCGAGTTACTTTGGGCCCTTTTCATATCATGTGAAGAATAGGCCAGGTTGCCTATAAGTTAGCATTGCCGTCCGACGTAGGAGGCAGTACGTCCGGTCTTTCGTGTTGCTAGGTTCGGAAAAGTATCGGAGATCCATCCAGAAGTGTTCCCAGTAATGATGACCAAGTTGGAGATAGTAACCCCGAGATTTGGAAACTGAAGCAGTAACAGAAATGTGGTAAGTTATGAGAAAGAGTTCAAGTGTACGAGGAGGGTACGACGAGTAAGGGGAGAAGTGAGCATATGTTAAGTGGAACGTTATCGTTATCTGTATCGAGAAGGAACATTCGGGACGAATGTTTCTAAGGAGGGGAGAATGTTATACCCCGTATTTCGCAGTATGTGCGTGGGGCGTGCACGATAAAGTTTTAGCCTTAAGATAGGCAAGGATCGAAAATATTTGTTCACAACTACCGAAAAGAATTGTTTTCCGACGAAACATTTTCCAAACTTTGCGAGGGGAAAATTACGGCTATGTCATTTATAATTTTTGCGGATTTTTCCGAGAGATGAAATATTTTGGACCAACGAGAGGGCGACACTTGTCACCCTCAAGTGGCGGATGTGGTGGCCGATTGGGTGCATGTTTTGTGCCATGTTTTGTTGCCTAAACCATGGGTCAATGTTTGTGAGGGATTTGTGGAGTAGGGTTAGGGTGCACTTGAACAAATCTTGACCCTCCACTTTCCCCCCACTTGGCTTGATCTTGTCCATTGGTTTCCCTATAAATACCCCCCCTTTGTTGAAGACTTCTTCATCCACAATAATTTCCATGTCTTGAAATCCCCTCCTCTTCTTGCTCCGTCCACGAGCACCCTCCCCTTTGAGAGGCCTGGCCGGTGGTACCCTTTCCTAGTGGTGCTAGCCGTAGCACACCCCCCCCCTTGCCTAGTTGTTCTCGTAAAATACCCCCCCCCCCCACTTGATAGAAAATACTCTCCAAGTATTGTTACTATTCCAAAATACCTTAGCCTTATACCTTGTAGTATTCAAAAGTTACCTCTATACGTAGAGCCCGGAAATACTACCTTATGTCCTTTTTGTCTCAAAACAAAACCCTAAGGAAAATCTTCATAGTCGGTTGAAGTGTTAAGTAGAAGTTGCGTAGAACTTCTAAGGGTTGTTTGGAACGGGTTGGAGCGCCCAGAGTAGGAGCTAAACCTTGCTCAGGATCGACATTAAAACTTGGATATTTTTGGGCTTATCGAGGAAAATATCTTGTCCCCCTTTTGTAATTAGAGTTTACATACTGTTGAAGTATAAGAATTAAGTATAAGTTATATACAAGGAAGGTATATAAGAAGAGATTTGAACTGTACTTACATAGAATTTGTATTCTGATGGAGTGAAGTTTGACGGGTAGGGAAGTGCTGCCCAATTTTCCGTAGAATCTTGTATCTAGATTTATTCTACCGAGTAGTGTAGACATTGATAGACTTGTACAACCTTTATAGGTTGAAGTACTGCGAGTAGCGTATTCTACTCGAAGGGAGGAAAAGGCTAGCCGAATTACAGTACTTTGGAGCTATTTGCTAATAGTCGATAATCGTCGCGAGGTATTTGATTCTTCCTATCCTCTTGAGCATGATATTTTAAAAGGAATATATTTGGTACGGTAGACGTATGTGTGTTAACTGAACGTAGTTTTACGGCAATGTCTTTTGACTTAAGCCTGAATAATAAGAATCTTGAAGTATTTCAAGAGAGTTAAGGAACCTTTTTGAAAGAAGAGTAACACTTGGTTTTAAAAGTTTTAAAAGCTTAAGAGTTATACTAGCTTTATGGGAAGTTAGGTATGACGACTTAAGAGAAATAAAAAGAATGGTTTATTGATTTTAGAAGTTAAGAGACTTGATCTTAAAAGATAAGAGACTTGACTTAATTGAATTAATATGAATTTTGTTAAAAAAAGTGTGAAACCTCATTCGTGAGTAATGAGTACTTGGTTTTTAAAAGGAATAATGTTTTACTGATTTCAGAAATCAGAATAAGTATCGAACAAACCACAGCAGCGCTAATAAAGGGAAATGTATTGACTAATAAAGTATTATGAAAACCGAGAAACCTCCATCCGCATGTGCTAAGATGAGACAAAATGACATTACATTTCCTAGATCATTGCTGCTTTAATAAGATTGATTATGAACAAGAATAACCTACTCACATATAAGGCATATGTTTCTCAAATTATTTAAAGGAGAATTATATTCTTAAGTGATTAAGACTAGGAACCACGAAACCTTTCGAAAATGAGAAACTTGAGCATTTGAAATTAGGCAAACTTGAATGTTTGGAAAATAATGTTGTTACTTGATTTTACAAAGGGAAGTGTTTTGGTTTACTTAAAAAGATAGTCACTCTATTTTTATACTACGTATTGTGTGACTTTTGTGAAAGAAACAGATCTTTAAAGAATTAATGTATGAAGTGCTTGGGATAAAAACCGAACTTGTTGACATAAAGTAGGAAGTGCCTTGTGTGAATAACTTGACTATGTTGGTTTGTGATAGCCTTGTAATACTTTCTTGTTGGTTCGATAAATAAACATGTTAGGATGCTACGTGTGTTAGTGTCTTGTAATGTTGTGTAAGGGGGTTCCCCTTGATTGTGCTTATGATGTTTAACGATAAGCTGTTATGTTAGTATTATATCACTCACCTTGACTTGATCCCGGGGTTAAGCTGCCTCCGACGCGGTAGCCTCGAGCATCTGTGTGACTATGATTCGAGATACCTCATGCGGGTCCAGGTGGCCTATGCGGAGCTACGAGAGTTCCAGGTTAGTGTGCGAGGTTATACCTCATGCGGTCTATGTGGCCATGCGGACTGCGAGTCCAAGACGTTGCCGGGGAGTAGCTACCCTCGATGCGGAATACCTCACGCGGCCTATGCGAGTGGCCTATGCGAGTGCGGAAGTTCGAGGACTAGACGCGCACATTTGATCATCGCGCGAGTGGACGGCTTCGATCATGGCGATGCAGACAGATCTCATGATACGCTTTATGACCTTGTTGGTGCTGCGGGTTTTAGTAGTCGGCTATGCCTTCGTACTTACCCCAGACGGTTTTATTATGACACAGTGGGACCGGTGTTCATGCGTATTCCTTGGTGCTTTTATATCATAGATCGGCCTGAGGAATGTATTCCACGCACGATTGATGTTGTGGGCGTGAGACCCATAGTTATATTTGAGTGATGACTTTGAGGCGTGAGTCCTCGACTTGACACGACCGCTATTTATCAGGAATCGTAGTTTGGTTATCATACATGTCTCCCGCTTTATATAGACTACTATGATTTCACTTACATTATTTTCGGGCCAGATACTGTACCCAGATCGACCTCTTCGGGCCGCTCATGCCGCAGTAGAGGTACACCGATGTTGATCCCCGCCTTAGGATCACAGCTGCTTGGGAAGCTCCGCTTTCGGAGGCTTATCTTTCGTATAGTCCCCGTCCGCCAGGTACTTACATTCGTGGTATGACGGCCCCGTCCCGCCATTGTTGTTATATCATTCTTAGGTCCAGAGTACCGCTGTGGCGAGTTTGTAAAAGGGATGTAACTGTTCGGATTCAAGTTTTATATATAAATGCCGTAAGGCAACTTTTCGCAGAAAAACTGTTTTACACTTTATATTATTTCATGTCTTGTTTTATATTCCGCTGATTACTCTGATGTATGTCTACTGGTGCGGTAGGCACCACCACGCCCGTTCGGTCGTGACAATTTGGATTGCCTAAAATAGAATTCGTTCTATGTACTCCCTTGATTGTACTTTGATGTTTAAATTGTAAGTTCTATAATCCATTTCCTTAGTGAAGTTTGGATTCTTAAAAGTGAAAGTATTTTACTTAAAGTACATGGAGTCTTGAAAAGGAAGTGGTTTCCAAACCTTTTGGCTAGTGTCTTAGTTCCAAAACCTAAGGGTTGTTGTAATGACTTTAGGGGAGTCAAAGGAGTGATTTACTTAATTGTTTTAAAAGAGGAGAAATGACATGATTTAAGAGAAGTAACTTATTTTAGAGGTGTGAGTTACTTGAGGTTTAAAAATAGAAGAAACTTGTTTTCTAAAGTATTAAGAGACTTGTAGTATTTTGAAAGTTGAGAACTTGATTTGTAAAGTATGTGATACTTGGTTTTAATTGGTATAAGTCTCTTGGTTATAAAAGGAATGGATATGTCTAAAACCATAAAGGGTTATAACGGCTTTATGGGAAGTTGGTTATAACGGCTTTATGGAAGGTTAAGAAAGTTGTCTATTTTGATTAATGGGCATGAGTTGCCTTGATTGTGAAAATTTGAAGTTACTTGATTTCAAGCTTTGAAATGAGTTTTCTAAAGTATAGTAACTTACTTTGAAAAATAGACACACCTTGATACTACGGGTGTTAGTATCTTGGGGTTTTACACAAAAAAGAGTCTCTTGAAAAGAATGTACGTACATAGTACTTTAGCTTGATTAAGTGAGAATTATTCTATGTGTGCCTTGATAAGTATTTTGGCTTGATAAATTGAGAATTATTCTAAGTGTGCCTTGATAAGTACTTTGGCTTGATAAATTGAGAATTTGTCTAAGTGTGCCTTGATAAGTACTTTGGCTTGATAAATTGAGAATTTATCTAAGTGTGCCTTGATTAGTACTTTGGCTTGATAAATTGAGAATTTGTCTAAGTGTGCCTTGATAAGTACTTTGGCTTGATTAATTGAGAATTATTCTATGTGTGCCTTGATAAGTACTTTGGCTTGATTAATTGAGAATTATTCTATGTGTGCCTTGATAAGTACTTTGGCTTGATTAATTGAGAATTGCCTATATGTGCTGGTGATAGCCTTTGAGTGCAAGTGCTATGTTTTATTACGTTGCCGCGACTCGCTAGAAGGTCACCGCCTCATTGTAAGTTTACTCGACGCATCGACTGAGGTGGGATTCCACGCATGCTTCCATTATTTGTGTTACCCTACGGTACGCTTATACGATGTGGGATGCCGGCACGCGACCGAGGATACTCATGGACACGCTTATACGATGTGGGATTCCGGCACGTGACCGTGAGTCGGGTTAGATTCCTGATTTGTTTGTGTTACCCTACCATGCTTATACGATGTGGGATTCTCGGGCACGCGACCGCGAGGATACCCTATGGTCATGCTTATACGATGTGGATGCCGGCACGCGACCACGAGGATACTCCTCGACATGCTTATACGATGTGGATTCCGGCACGTGACCGCGAGCGAGTTTGATTCCTGATTTGTTTGTATACCCCATGGTTATGCTTATACGATGTGGATTCGGGGCGCGACCACGGGTACTCTTCGATATGCTTATTGGTGTTAGGCATGATTGATATTACGGGCGTGAGACCCATAGTTATATTTGAACAGTGACTTTGAGGCACGCGTCCCCGACTTGATATAATCGCTATGTATCGTAGATCGTAGGTTGGCTCTCATACATGTCTCCAATTTTGTTTAGATCGTTATGATTTTATTACAAGATTTCATCGCTTTACATACTTGGTACATTCTTCGATCGACCTCCTTCGGCCGCTCATGCCGCAGTTTAGGTACGATGTTTGGTGATCGGCAGTAGGACCGCCGTAGTTTTGGATAGCTCCTTCTGTCGGAGTTTATCTTTTGGTATAGTTCCTTCAAGATGTGCTTTGTACGGTTATGGGTACGCGGGCCTTGTCCCGTCATAGTTCAAGATAACTCTTGAGGTCCGTATTCATACGCTGGATCGACCTACGTACGGTGTAGGTCTTTTGTTATGTATATTATACGGCAGCTTGGCTTTGCCCTCGCACGCACGCTGGTTTTAAAAAAAAGAGGTGTTATTTAATTTCCGCAGCTTACTTAGTTATGCAGAGGTGCCTGTGTAGGCACCACCACGCCCGGTTTGGGGCGTGACAGAGTGGTATCGAGCGATCCCTCGGAATGTCTACTGACCGGTCTAGTAGAGTTCGATTATAGGTGTGCGCGCGCCACACCCATAAACAGGGATACAGGACATTTAGGAGTTGGTTTCTATTTTTCTCACTCTAAGATCGTGCCATGTAGCCGTGTTAGTAAGATAATTCCTCTCGACGTGATTTTGTGTTACGCTTATGCCTCCGCGAGGGCAACAACGCCCGTAGGGCAAAGGAGTAGCAGGAGTCGCTAGTCGACTCGAGAGTTGATAGGGCTTATGCCCGTGGTATACCTGATGTTGTTCGCAATCGGCGAGTTCTTCTACGCCAGTTTTGAGACCCAAAGACACGAGCCTCAGCTTTCTCGCCAGGAGAAGACTATAGGTCGCGAGGAAGCGGTTATGTTATTGACAAAGATAAGCGGTGCAGATTTCATCGCAGGAGGTTATTCGCCAAGATGCATGTGTGTACAGAGGTAGAGGCCAACGCGAGATCAGAAGAGGCTAGACCGGTTGGTTATCCCTGAGTTCTTGGATGAGCAATTTCAACGGAGTGAGATATTCGTCGCAGCTACCCAAGACATACCCCGCAACTCACAGGTGGGAGATATGACCCCACAAGGTATTTAGGAGCCGGTCCAAGCTCCAGGGGTCGAGGTTCTCAGAGGAGCCGAGGATTTTCTCGGTCGAGGCCACCTATTCCTCAAGATATCGATGTGGTAAGCGTCATTCGGGAAATGCCGTTATGACACGGGTTGTTATTATTGTGCCGTCCGGGCCACAAGAAGTGGGAATGTCCAGTTATAAAGAGCGCCGGTAATGTGGCTCAGCCTATGAGGCAGATGGCCGATTCTCTTTCCTCCGCAAGGCGTCCCCTGTAAGGCGGTGTTCGATGTCACCACCGTGGTAGAGGTCAGGGTGGTGTTCATAGTTCTGGCGGTCCTTCGAACCGCAGAGGTGACGTGATCATCGGGCAGATCGTGAGGCGACATCGCACGGTTACGGTATATTTCGATTCTTTTGAATCATACGTGCGTTGATAGATTCAGATTTTACCCTAGCGTATATGTTTTCCCTTTATTGCTAGAGTTGTAAAGTGATAGTACCCCAGAGGTAGGGATACTTTGATTAGTAAAGTGAAAAGTTAAGAATGTTGACAAGAATGGTAAGTGAACTGAGACTATAGTTGTGTAAAGTTCACACGTAGTAATTGCCCCATGACAGTGTAAGACCAATAGGGAAGAATGTACGGTAGAAATACTTCGACCTATGTGACTAACCTCTAGTGATTAGGGGGATAGGGTGAGAAGTACCTTGAGATAAGAGAAAGATTTATTTCAGACTAAGAATGAGAAGTTAAGTGTGACGATGAGTCGGGTTATGGACTCATTTCGGGTCAGCCGGTAGTATGGAATGGGGTGATGTCGGTTAGAAATGGTCCCGCTATGTGATAGGGTCACGAGGGTGTAAGGCCCAGGTCTAGTTGATCGTTGTACGAGTTCGTGGATGTGTTCCACCGGAACCAGGCCGTAAGGGTCGAGAAGAACCTGGACGGGAATGTAAGTAACAATATGGCCAAGTTTGGTTAGTAACTCCAAGGATTGGGGAACAGAAACAATATTTGAGATGTGGTGCGTTTACTAAACAAGTTTAGAAGTACGAGAAAGAATGATAAGTAAGGAAAGAAAGGAACCTCTAAGGATCCCGTGTTTTAGAAGACTGTAACCTTCTAGTTTTGTGAGAAGGGGGCGCGGACGGAAGGTCCATTGTTATGTTTACGTATGTTGTGGTGGCCAGGTATGGCATCGTTGGTCCTGTGCAGTTTTGTTTGATAGGCATCATATAGAGTTTATGCCGGAATTCGTATAGCTTGACAACCGACTAAGAACATTCGGGGACGAATGTTTCTAAGGGGGGAAGAATGTTGCACCCCGGAAGTCCAGGACATGTATAAGAGAATGTATGTAAGGAATCAAGACTTAGAAATTAGTACGAAAGGAAGAATTGTTTTTCCGACAGAAAATATTCCGAACGTCGGAAAGGAAAAATGTTCGTTGTTGAGAATTGGATTCTCAAAATGCATTATTTGAAGAGTATGGAACTTTTAACATTATGGAAATTATTTTTTTACGGATTTGGTCACGTGGAGACCACCCGAGGAATTTTACGTTTTGTGGGGCCCACGAGGGTTACGGAATTTTATGGACGAATGAGAGGGCGACACGTGACACCCCCACACTTAGTCTTGGACGAAATTAAGTGAGGGTAATATGGTCATTGACCACCTTGGAAGATTAGTCTTGCTAGCATGACATTGTTGACTTGTCAACTTGTCCACATGGGCTTGATCCTAGTGAAACCCATCCAAGCCACACATTTGTTGTAACCTAAGCCCTCCAATGTGTTATAAATACATACTAGTAGCAAGACAAGGTCTTGAAGACTTAGAAAATTTACACAACATTTTCTTGTTGCTATAGTTGCTCTCGGGTTTGCCCTAAGTCCCACACAAAAAATTTGTAGTTTTGATCCTTCGTTCACAAGACTTAAACCCAATGTCCCTAAGAGTGTTGTAAGGATATCTCAATAGAAAGATTTCGGAAAAACGGCGTTTTCGTATTAGTCGCAAGGCGGAAACTTGAGGAGTTCTTCAACTTTGAAGTTGGAACTTGAAGATGGGTTCTTCATAGGCCTCTAAGGAGTGCTTGGAGCGGATTGGAACCTAAGGAAAGGAGCTAAGAATTTCTAAGGCGCGACTTTGAATCTTGGAAATTTTAAGGGCTTGGAAAGGTATAAATTTTGTCGTTTTAGCAATTAAGTTTACTTATTGATTGTAGCTATGGATATTAGCAAGCATGAGTTATATATTATGTAGTTGGATTAGTGTATTGGCTATTGGAACCCTAATCCGAAAACTAGCATGTTAGCCCTAAGATTTCAATTCAAGTCGATTATTAGTAAAGTCGTCGCATGTTGTAAAAAGAAGGAAATTGTAGTTGTTGAAGTTTTTTATGACTATATAACATGTTAGACCTTAGAACTTGGAATTGGAAAAGGATTGGAAAAGACTTAGTGTTATTATTTATGTTGGCCGAGAATGGCTAGATTATGGAGCTATTTCGTATGAATTGTGGGGCGGAATTTTACACGTATTGTAAGGCGTGTAATCCCCTTTGTTTGGTTGTTGTTTGGAGCCTTAAATGTGGCGTGTTGGTTATTGTATTCGACCTTGAAAAAGGTGGCAAAGTGAGTAGAAACAAAGGAAGTGCTGCCCGATTTTCCGTAGAATTAGAGACCGTATACTTAGTATTATTCTACATTAGAGACTAGAAGTTGATAGTCTTGTTGTGACCATTATAGGTTGACACTTCTATGAACGGCGTATTCGGCTTAGCTTGTGGATTTAGCCGAAAAGGTATGTGAACTATCTCCTCTTCTAGCATGATTCCTTAAGATAAAGAAAGTATGTCCTGCTCCTTAAATGATCCATTCCTTGGTTGTATTTGGATTGCCTAAAATAGAATTCGTTCTATGTACTCCCTTGATTGTACTTTTATGTTTAAATTGTAAGTTCTATAATCCATTTCCTTAGTGAAGTTTGGATTCTTAAAAGTGAAAGTATTTTACTTAAAGTACATGGAGTCTTGAAAAGGAAGTGGTTTCCAAACCTTTTGGCTAGTGCCTTAGTTCCAAAACCTAAGGGTTGTTGTAATGACTTTAGGGGAGTCAAAGGAGTGATTTACTTAATTGTTTTAAAAGAGGAGAAATGACATGATTTAAGAGAAGTAACTTGTTTTAGAGGTGTGAGTTACTTGAGGTTTAAAAATAGAAGAAACGTGTTTCTAAAGTATTAAGAGACTTGTAGTATTTTGAAAGTTGAGAACTTGATTTGTAAAGTATGTGATACTTGGTTTTAATTGGTATAAGTCTCTTGGTTATAAAAGGAATGGATATGTCTAAAACCATAAAGGGTTATAACGGCTTTATGGGAAGTTGGTTATAACGGCTTTATGGAAGGTTAAGAAAGTTGTCTATTTTGATTAATGGGCATGAGTTGCCTTGATTGTGAAAATTTGAAGTTACTTGATTTCAAGCTTTGAAATGAGTTTTCTAAAGTATAGTAACTTACTTTGAAAAATAGACACACCTTGATACTACGGGTGTTAGTATCTTGGGGTTTTACACAAAAAGGAGTCTCTTGAAAAGAATGTACGTACATAGTACTTTGGCTTGATTAAGTGAGAATTATTCTAAGTGTGCCTTGATAAGTACTTTGGCTTGATAAATTGAGAATTATTCTAAGTGTGCCTTGATAAGTACTTTGGCTTGATAAATTGAGAATTTGTCTAAGTGTGCCTTGATAAGTACTTTGGCTTGATAAATTGAGAATTTGTCTAAGTGTGCCTTGATTAGTACTTTGGCTTGATAAATTGAGAATTTGTCTAAGTGTGCCTTGATAAGTACTTTGGCTTGATTAATTGAGAATTATTCTATGTGTGCCTTGATAAGTACTTTGGCTTGATTAATTGAGAATTATTCTATGTGTGCCTTGATAATTACTTTGGCTTGATTAATTGAGAATTGCCTATATGTGCTGGTGATAGCCTTTGAGTGCAAGTGCTATGTTTTATGACGTTACGCGACTCTGCCAGAGGTCGATCGCCTTGTCAGATGTTTACTCGACGCATCGGCGGTGAGGTGGGATTCCACGTATGCTTCCATTATTTGTGTTACCCTACGGTCATGCTTATACGATGTGGGATGCCGGGCACGCGACCACGAGGATACTCCTCGACACGCTTATACGACGTGGGATTCCGGCACGTGACCGCGAGTCGTTAGATTCCCGATTTGTTTGTGTTACCCTACGGTCATGCTTATACGATGTGGGATGCCGGCATGCGATCGCGAGGATACCCTATGGTCATGCTTATACGATGTGGGATGCCGGCACGCGACCACGAGGATACTCGACACGCTTATACGATGTGGGATTCCGGCACGTGACCGCGAGCGGGTTTGATTCTGATTTATTTGTATACCCCACGGTCATGCTTTATACGATGTGGGATGCCGGGGCATGCGACCACGAGGGATACACTATGGATATGCTTATTGGTGTTAGGAATGATTGATATTACGGCGCGAGACCCATAGTTATATTTGAACAAATGACTTTGAGGCACGCGCCCCCGACTTGATATAATCGCTATGTATTGTATCGTAGGTCGCTCTCATACATGTCTCCTGCTTTGTTTAGATCGTTATGATTTTATTACAAGATTTCATCGCTTTCACATACTTGGTACATTCTTCGCATCGACCTCCTTCGGGCCGCGTTCATGCCGCAGTTTAGGTACGCTGCTTGGTGATCGGCAGCGTAGTCCTCGCCGTAGTTTTGGATAGCTCCTTCTGTTCGGGAGTTTATCTTTTGGTATAGTTCCTTCAGTACAGGCTTTTGTATGGTTATGGGTACGGCGGGGCCTTGTCCCATCATAGTTCAGTATAACTCTTAGAGGTCTGTATTCATATGCTGGATCGACTCACGACGGTGTGTAGTGTCTTTTGTTATGTATATTATATGGTAGCCTTGTCGGCTTTTCCCTTGCACGTACGTTGGTTTTAAAAAAAAAAAGAGGTGTTATTTAATTTCCGCAGTTTACTTAGTTGTTAAGGTAGAAGGGTGCCCAGGTAGGGCACCAGTCACGGGTCCGGGGTTCGTGGCGTGACAACAATCCTTTGCCAAACCCTGACACTGCCCATGTGAACATGGTTGCAGTAGAAAAAGAATGCAGTTTGAATGGGAGTATTATGCCAGTCCAAAGAGGGAAGATAGTGGAATCACCAATCAATCTCCAAAGGAAGAGAGATTCTCCTTTGCCATAGCCTATTCCTCCTGAATCAGTCATTCATCAAAACATGCATTTCGCAGGAATCAAAAGAAGACGATACAGAAAACCGCGTGGAAGGGCTCAAAAGTCTTCTCGTTGTAGAAAAAGAAGCAGAAATACAATGTGATCCGGGATGATCTCGCTGAAGACCCAGCCACCTGGGATACAGAACAAGAAAATTATTTTGAACAATTGGACTTGCATCCCTGTCCTGACCCGCCTAGAATCTTGATAAAAAAAAGAGGATATTAGTTTAACAGAATAATTTGAGTCTGGACACATATTTAAGTTTTAAATAATGTTTTGCATCCGTTTTTTTATAATTTGAACTACGTTTGACCTGATTCCCTTGGCGGAATACGTAGGCGGCCATATCGGCTTCGGTCTCACTTTTAAAAAAATCCAATTCTCTTTTGCTTACAACGAACTACGTTATGACTTGATTCCCTCGGCAGGATACGTAGGCTGCCCATATCGGCTTCGGTCACACCATTAGAAAACTTTCCTTCTTTATTTCAGCATATAGTAAACTACACATCTCCGATTACCCTAATAGGACAGACAAGCAACCCCCGTAGGACTCAATCCCGCCTAAACGAAAGTTCACACCCATATATGCTAGAAATTAAGCCATTTTTAGGGTGCACTACGAGAAGATACATAAATATTGACTAACTAGGTCTTCAGTCATAATAAAGATTCAGGATAAGATAGGTTGACTGCATGTCAATATTCCAAAATCCGATAAAAATCTTTATACACACTTTGTCACAAGCAATCTATTTTTAATAACAGCTAGCCAAGGCAGGAAACCAGATAGGGGTTGTAGATCCAAACATGTCAGGCGTCTGAGCGTCAAAGCTGCAAAGTCAATACGAATCGACCGCCCCCCAAAAACTCACAAGTTTTCTTTGAGCGCAGGTTCTCCATGTTAGCAGAAGCAGAAAGAAAGCAACAATCAAAGTTCAAGCCGAGAGGGCAACAACAAGTCCATGTCGTTCACAAGCGCACAACGTCCGGACTACGACGTCATATCAACCCATACTATTCTCTATAGTAGGAGAAGCAGAAAGACAGCAAAAATCAAAGTTCAAGCCAAGAGAGCAACAACAAGTTCATATTGTTCACAAACGCAAACGCATAAACAACGACATCATTGTCACTCATGCGGTTCACAAACGCACAACAAAGACATCATAAAAATCCATGCGGTTCACAAATGCATTACGTCAGTGAAATGACAGCATCTCAGCAGTTGCAGCATTTAGCATGTCCGTGCGAGGATAACATCTCAGCATTCACAACATTCTACAGGGGCGACATCTCTACTCGTAGAATTGCATTTTTCATATATTCAACATTTTGTTTTAACAGTTATGCACTAATTATTTCTTAAGCTTCGCTTGCATGAGCATCAACACAATGACGCCTTCATCAGCATTGTCAAAGACGTCTTTATCAACATCACATCCGAAAATGACCTCATCAACAGCAGAAGCAGAAAATTTAGCAACAATCAAAGTTCACATTCCGCAGCAGGAGCAACAGAAGCAGAAAAGACAGTAACAATCAAAACTCAAATTGCGTAGTTCTTCATATTAGCAGAAGCAACATAAGCAGAAAATACAGCACCATCAAAGTTCAAATTCCGTAGCAGAAGCAGAAAAGACAGCAATAATCAAAGTTCAAATTTCACAGTTCTTCATATTAGCAGGAGCGACAAAAATAGAAAAGAACAACAAAAATCAAAGTTCAAATGCCGCAACAAAGTTCAGCGCATCAGCTAAGTCACAAAGACATCATTACAACCCAATGCGGTTCACAAACGCATCGCATCCAGATCAAGGAACAAACACCTTTGAAGACACCTCAGGGAACAAACACCCTTAGAGGCTTTTCGACCTCAAGGAACAAACACCTTTGAAGGCACCTCAGGGAATAAACACCCTTAAAGGCATTTTCTACTTCAATGAACAAACACATTTAGAGGCACCTCAAGGAACAAACATCTTTGGAGGAACCTCAGGGAACAAACACCCTTAGAGGCTTTTTTGACCTCAAGAAACAAACACCTTTGGAGGCACCTCAGGGAACAAACACCCTTAGAGACATTTAATCTCAGGGAACAAACACCCTTAGAGACATTTAACCTCAGGGAACAAACACCCTTAGAGGCACCTCGGGGAACAAACACCTTTACAGGCATTTAAACACATTCGTTACCAAACACCATTGGGAAACTATGCTCCTTATTTTGCATATATTCATCAGTTCATCTTGATAAGACAGGTTAGCAGCAGACGGCAAGGACAATAGCAGTATTGTGGCTCATAAACATAGCACGTCCGACATGACGCCATCAACAACACATTCGAAATGACTCCATCAATAACATCGTTATCGCATTACACAAGATGATATCCCTATCCATCTGATCATATTTCTTAAATGTTCATGCTTCATTATTTTGTCTTAGCAGTTATACACTAACTTTTTTCTTGAGCTTTAGCCTACAAGATCCTCAACTTGCAGGAGTAGTTGCAAAGACGTCCGCATGCAGACGACATCAAGATTCGCAGATCCAACAAGTCCGTAATGGATGACATCGATTCGCAAAGACGTCCGCATGGACGACATCATCATTCACAGTACGTCTGGGTATGAATGACATCAGCATTCGTAACATTCAGCATGTCTGGACATGGACGACATCAACATTCATATCATTCAGCATATTTCAGCATTTGCAGCATTCATATCAACACAATGACGCCATCAACATCGCCATCACATTATACAAGATGATATTTTTATTCATATGATTGCATTGCCTATATATTCATGATTTATCATTTAAACAGTTATGCACTTACTTCTCGTGAGCTTTAGCCTACAGGTACCTTAACGTATGAGCGGAGCACAACGTGGACCTACCTCTTACACAGCGAACCGGGGTAAATTTTGGTGGGGAGTCAAGCTACTCAAAAAAAGGCAACGACGGCCTCGAACGTCGATCCACTCTCTTTAGCACCCCACAACCCGATAACCCAGTGTCATCATAATTCGACACTGGGACAAGTTTTTGAATCTGCATTAGCCCACTTTTAGTATTTTACCACTAGAGTCCAAAGGTCGCCATAATTCGACATCGACAAATTCTAAATCACACCGCTTTAGTTTTCGGACACCAACAACCCAAAGGTCGGGCTTATCACCATGACCCAGTGTCATCATAATTCGACACTCGGATAAATTTTGAATTGTCATTTGCCCTTAATTTTCTTAATCTTTGTTCTAATTCCGATGATCGAGACAAAATTGGTTATAAGTCAACGTTTTTGTCTGAAGACTCTTCCATCATCTCCAGTCAAAGAGGGATAAGTTGTTGACACCCAATTTTGACTCTATCTCAATCATTAATAACCAATAAATTAAACTAATTTTTTAACACCGCAAAATGATTTTTATAATAATAATACGCAATAATAAAATATTAATACATGCATAAATAATCAATTTAATAATGACATCACATTTATAAAAGATTAAGCAATCCTTAAATATCATATACACATTTGTCATTTTTAATAACATTTAAAGCAATTTTATAAATAATTTAAACCTCATTTATTTCTTACTAATTAAAACTCAACCATAAACAAAAGGGACTAGCCCAACACTAATACCCAAAACCTCTACCTAAAACATTAATTTCCCTCCCTATTCGTGCAAGGCCCCAAAATCGAGCCCATTACCCGCCGACCCAAATAATCAGCCTAAACTTTTCTCCCCCTCATTTCAGCCTTGCAGTAACCATCTTCTAAATACAATAAACACCAAAATACCCTAACCTAGAATCGCCCAATCTGTCGCACACCATCGTACAACAACATACCCCTTGCCAATTACCAAAACAAATACCACAAAATCAGTCCCAAATCCCATCATATCACCACCCAAATCTCGTATTTTCTTCCCCAAAACTTGCCATAACGAGAGCCTTACCAAAAATTTACCAAAACAATCTCCCCAAAATCAGCACTGAAGAATTGCCATTAATACCAAAATCATCCAGAAATATCACCTAAATCTGCTCCAAAATCGGATCAAATAAGCACCAAATATTCGGCCAAAAAAAGGAAGCTTTAAGAACCATACCAAACTTAGAACCCAAAGGGAGACTATAAAAACCAATTCATATGCACACACAAAGGCATTCGGGAAAATCAGCAAGAATCGGTCAAAGAACACTATTTTCCAAAACAATTATCTTTTAGTCTAAGCATTCGTTTTTCGAAGCAAAAGTTTCACCCTTCCTGTCAAATACCATAAATCTTTGAGTGTAGCTGACGGTCGAAACGCCGCCTCAGCTCGCTACCCAAAAAAAGGTAAAATTATCGCCCTTTCCGTCTCAAATTTCACTTGACATCAGTGTGTGTGTAATGTGTGTAATGTGTGTAATGTGTGTATTTGTGCGACTGATTGAGTCTGTGTTAAGTTAAATGGTTGTTTATTCTTATTAAATTCAGTGAATGTTAATTGCCATTGATAGCTACGACTGTGGTTAATAAACGTGCTTAAGCCTATATTAGCATTTGTCGTGTGTTTGCACCCATGATTAAATTGATTAGTTATTGTGTAAGTACATGGAGATGAACTATCGTGCATATTGATTGGAAATCGCTATTGGTGTAGGATTATTAAGTTAACATAATTTTCCTAGTTGAATTACATATTCGTTAACTATTACTGAGACTGATTTTGCATATGGGGATTAGTCTGAGACAGTTTTAACATATGAAGATCCCTAATTTTTTTATAATCTGTAACTGAGTCACTCGTGGTTTGGTGTTTAGGTGGATTTATCCTTTATTGACTGTTATGCGTAATTGATAAAATGCTTTTTCATAGGAACCTGTCTAATGACATGTTGTTATACCCCGTATTTCCAGAGTATGTACGTAAGAGAATACGTACATAAAGTCTAGCCTTAAAGTTTAGGCAAAACGTTTTTTTTGGGCACAACTCACAAAACGAATAGTTTTCCGACGAAACGTTTCCACAGCTTTCGTAGGGTAAATTCCGGCTATGCCATTTCTAATTTTTGCGGATTTTTCCGAGAGACGAAACATTTTGACCAACGAGGGCGACACTTGGCACCCTCCAATTTGTGGACTTGAAATCGCCCATCGACGAATGAAGACCATTGGCACGCTTTTTGTGCCTCAGGCACAAGTCAAGCGAGTTGGTAGGATATTTGTGTATAGTTAATCCTCACCCTACACTTGCCTTGCACTTGTCTTAATCTTGGCCATCGTTGGCCACTTCTTGACCTATAAATACCCCCTTAGAGATGAAGAGTTCTTCATCCACAAATCTTTCCAAGTCTTGAAAATCCTCTCCTCTCCTTTGTAGTCTTTTCGCCCAACACCTCCCCTCCTCGCAAGGCCCTGGCCGAATACTCCCCTCTAGCCTAGTAGTTTGGCCGAGGCCCCCTAGCCTAGCCAAAAATCTACCCTCCCTTGGTAGAAAAGTTGTCTTCTAGTATTGTTATAATGCCCAAAATACCCTAGCCCAAATCCCTTAGTACTTAGTAGAAGTTGTGAAGAACTTCTAAGGTTTCTCGAGCTACCAGAGCATAACTTACTTAGCTAAACCTTGCTCAGCGCGACTTTATCTAGGATATTGTTGGGCTTATCGAGGTAACAAATCCTAACCTCTTTGAATTAGAGAATACTTATCGTTGTAGTATTAGAATAAGTATTAAATACTTAGAAGAATATCACGTATCGAATTGAACTGCTACCACAGTAGGCGGTTTAAAAGAAGAATAATCAAACTAGATTTACATAGACTGCTTTCATAGAGACTTATATAGCTCACCGGTAGGAAGCACGCCTAACTTTCCATAGAATCGTGAACCCCTGCTTAGAATGACCTTCAGAGTAGTCTTTGATAGATGTCTGTGACTATTATAGTCGACTTCTCCACGCGACATATTCAACTCGCAGTGGTTTTCACGGTATGTATGTGATTCTTCCTAAAGCATGATATTTTACAATATATATAGTACTAGACGCATACGTGTTAATCGAATAATAACTACGCAATGTCTTTGACTTAAGACTGAATAACACTTACTAGAATGCCTCACCGCTTAAGCCCAATAATAAAGATCTAAAAGCATTTCATAAGAATATCAATCATTTTTAATGTAAGAGAACTAACTGGTTTTTAAAACAGAAGCTTAAGAGTTATACTAGCTTTACGGGAAGTTAAGTATAACCACTTAAGATTGATAAAAGAAACAAGTTTGCCTATGTGTTTATAACAGACTTATGTTGAATCGTGAAAAGAATAATAAGATGATTTGATAAGTAGACATGATATGATGCTACGCAGTGTTAGTATCTTGTAACGCTTGTATAAGAGAGTATCCTTGTTGTGCTTATGTTGTTTAAAGATAAGCTATTATGTTAGTGTACTATCACTCACCTCGAGACGATACCGGGGTTGTCGCTCCGACGCGGTAGACTCGCGGTCCGGGACCATGATTCGAGAATACCTCACGCGGTCCAGTGGGCCTACGCGAGCTACGAGTTCCGTGTTAGTATGCGGGTTATGCCTCACGCGTCTACGTGGCCATACGCGACAACGAGTCCAGGATTTACGCCGAGGAGTAGCTACCCTCGACGCGGGTTATACCTCACGCGCCCACGCGAGTGGCTCGGCGCGACCGGAGTCCGTGATTAGGCTTGCAGAGTGATAATACGCGCGAGTGGCCCCCGTCAATCATTCGCAGCCTAGAAAAGACCTATTACGCTTACCTATCGCTTTTGCTGCGATGTGGCACTATGCGCGTTCCTCGATTGCTTCATACATATTTGTAAACCGGTTTTAAAAAGTGTTATGATTTCATTTAAATACTTTACGCTTCACATACTTAATACCATTGCCAGATCGACTCCTCGGGCCGCTCATGCCGCAGGCGGGCAAGCAGTGCTAGATCCACATTCTGGATCTCTACGTTGGCGCCTGAGCTCCATCTTTTCCGAGGCTCTACTTTGGGTACGATCACCCCGTCAGAGATAGTTTTGTACATAGTGTATGGCGGGCCCCGTCCCGCCATAGTTGTATATTTCCTTATAGGTCAGTAGTCATGTTGCATGTTGTCTGATGTAATCGCTAAACCATGTTTATATATATATGCCGAAAGGCGATGTTTTCTCACATAAATCGTGTCTTATTTTATAAATTGTTTCATGTCTTGCTTTATATTTCGCTGACACTGATGTATGACTACTGGGTGCCCCTGAAGGCACTACCACGCCCCGAACGGGTCGTGACAAAAGTGGTATCGTGAGCGCTAATCCTCTGGAAAGTGTCTACGCATCAGATCTAGTAGTTCGATTATCTGTCGCGCACCACACCAATAATCGTGAGGCTATAGGATATTTAGGATTGGTTTCATTTTTCTCATTCGAGATCGCGCTTGAGAGTGTTATAGTCGGACCTCTAACGATTCCTTTCCTCGAATAGCTTATGCTCCACGTAGGCAACCCGGCCCGTGGCGGCAAGGCAGCCGAGGAGTCGCTAGCAGACACCCAGAGTCACGAGGGTCGTGCCCATTTATACCAGACGGCGAGTTCTATGACGCCGCCACTTCAAAGAGACCACAATACCCACACCTCCCGCCCCACACCAAGCGAGGAGTTAGGGTACAAGGAGACGGCCCACTATTGGCAAAGTCAGGCCCGACAGCGAGAGATCGACGCAGCCTGGGGCCCAGCCTCCAGCCGCACCGTGGTACACCCGAGGCGTATAGTTTGAGACTACGAGATTTCGAGTCAGAGCCCGCCAGAGTTTTACGTCGAGGCCGAGGATGATCCGCAGGAGTTCATCCGCCGCCACAGAGAATCACGAGGGTGATCAAGGCCCTGAGACGAGTATGTGACCTTTGTTCAGACGCCGCGCGTGATACCGCAATGATTGGTTTGATTCACGGAGTTATCCCGGAGAGCACGCGCCCCCACCTACTGGGATGAGTTCTCGCAGGCTTTCTCACTCACTTCTTGCCTCCACAGACGGCGAGGGCGCGGCCGATAGATTTTTACTATCGAGGCAGAGGACGACCGCCGTGAGTACAATGTCGAGTTTGATTCATCGCTCGATATGTCCCAAAGATTGGTAGCAGATATGGAGGATAGGTGCACCGCCATGTCACCGCTAGACGACTATATGGCCGAGTCACGTGCGGTGTTTCTCCACCGGTAATGGACATTACCCGCACGCAGCTCACGCCTGACGCGGCGAGCGCAGAGGTCGCACGGTCGACAGCAAGCAGCAGGTAAGGCCGTGACGAGGGTCTTCCGTGGTTATCGTGGGCAGCCTCGCAGCTAGCCTAGATTCGCACCACACCCACCGTGAGCACTCCGCACCGCCTCAAGACACCAGAGTTTTCGAGGGCGCACTGGCCCTGTGGCTTCGCACGCCCGCAGTAGCAGAGCATCGCCGACGACCACCCCAGTGGCCGACTAGATCCCATTACGGAAGTGTGGTACTACTTTTGGAGCTTGTTACGCCAGGGCCAGCAGGTCACTTTGGCGGATCGTCCGACCGGGGCACACGCGGTAGGCTCACCTTCGTGTTCGCTGTCGCCTATCATCTCCTACGCTATCGCCCGAGGCGTGGTACGGGTCGCAGGTCGCGCGCAGGTCGTGCTCGTCCAGCCTAGCGGTCCTCGTAACCGCATTTATGCTTTGTCCACCGACAGATCGTGAGGCCTCACCGATGTCGCCACGTACCTTATCGCTTCGGGTTTGACGGTATGCTTTGATAGATCCGGTTCTACTGGCCCCATATATCTCCCTTGTCGCTAGTAGGATAGTGGATAGAGCCCGAGTCCATAGACCCTTTCGAGGTAGCTACGCCAAATGGTGATCTCGGTAGCTCTACGTATATGAGCTTGTCCGTGACTATTTACAGCCGCTGACCCAGCCGACTCGATAGAGTCGAGATGATTGACTTCGACGTGATTATTGGACGGATTGGCTAGCTTCTTGCTACGCCAATGTAGACCGCAGAGAGAGAGTAGTACGGCCCAGCTCGGCGAGCCATTGCTGTCGAGCGAGGAGCACCAGACGCCGGCGGTAGGTTTATTTCCTACCTCAAGGCTGTGGAAGATGGTGCGGGTATATCTACCATCTCGCTCGTGTTTGATATCAAGCCGCGTACCAGATTTTCACCGCCCAGAGTCGAAGTTCCCGACGTGTTTCCACGACCTTCCCGTGTCCTCCCGAGAGGAGATCGAGTTTTGTATAGATGTGTTGCAGCGATACTCGCCTATTTCCATTCCGCCATACGTAACGGCACCGCCGAGTTGAGAGAGTCAAGGACCACCGAGGGATTTGGCCGAGAAGCGGCTTCATCAGCCTAGTGTTTCTCCCCGGGAGCGCCAGATTGTTCGTGAAGAAGGACGACGCCGCACGCGGTGTTGATTACAGCAATGAACAAGGTGACCATTAAGAATATACCCCTTCCTGTGATTGATGATTTGTTCGACCACCGCAGGTGCGAGATGTTTTCCAAGATTGATCCGCGATCGCTATCATCAAAGTAGTCGAGAGCGGATGTCCCTAGATCGCATTCCGACCAGACGCATTATGAGTTCGTGGTCATGTCTTTTGTTGACCAATGCTCCGCGTATTCATGGATTTGATGAACCGAGTGTTCAAACCATTTTTGGACACGCTTGTGATAGTGTTCATCGATGATATCTTCGTTTATTCTCGCCAGAGCAGTGAGCACGCGAGCATTTGGCGATCAGGCCGACAGCTTCCAGACTAGCAGCTTGTACGCCAAGTTTTCCAAATGTGAGTTTCGTTGACTTCGCATGCGCTGGGCATATTGTCGGCCGATGGTATTCGAGTTGATACGCCAAGATCGGCGGCAGCCGACTTGGCCTAGACCTACTACTCCGGCAGAGGTTCGCAGCTCGGGCCTCGCAGATATTATCATGGTTCAGAGAAGTTTGCTTTATCTTCGCACCATTGACTAGGCCGACTCGTGGCGCAGCCAAGTTTCAGGACCGATGCCAGGAGCGTGGTTTCCAGCCGAAAGAGATCGACGACCGCCTCGCTTCTTACTTCTTCCGCAGGTCCATGGTTATGTCAGGTATTGCGATGCGCCGTGCATCGGGTTGGGATGTGTTGACGCAGCATGGCGTGGTTATAGCATATGCATCCCGACACCAAGAAACACGAGAACTACCCCACCCATGATTTCGAGTCAAGGCCGTGATTCACGCCAAGATCCGAGGCACTATTTGTACGGGTTCACGTGGATATTTTTACGCACCACAAGAGCCTCCAAAGATATCTTCACCGCAGGAGCCGAACTTACGGCAGACGGTGGTTAGAGTTGCTTAAGGATTACGATGTTGATATCCCGCACCACCCAAGGCCAACGCCAGGCGTACGCCTAGTCGTAGGTCGACGGGAGCCTATCGACGTGCAACAGAGAGGAGGACATGGTTCGTGATTTGCATCGCTTAGCGAGCCTGGTGTCCGCTTGTTTGATTCTCGATAGCAGCGGTTAGAGTTCGCGAGGTTGCCGAGTCTTCCATCGCCGGCGAGGCGAAGAGGCAACAGCCGAGGATCCACCTTGATTCGATATCGCGATACCTCTTCGTGAGGGCAAGTGGTCCTTGAGGTAGCACCATGGGTGCTAAGGTTTGAGGGCGATTGTGTGTTCCAGATGTTTCAGACTTCGCAGCAGTGTTCTGGAGAAGCACACGGCTACAAGCATTTCATCCATCCGGTCGACCAAGATGTACCACCTTAGATCCGTATATTGGTGGGATGGCTTCAAGAGGACGCTGCAGTTCGTAGCTCAATGCCCGTGTTGTCGCAGCAGTGTAGAGCACCGAGGCCCGTGGTTTGTTACGCATTTATCGAGATCCCGACCGGAAGGGAGGTAATCAACATGGACTTCATCACGTGATTACCTCGCACTCGCAGGAGACATGATTCTATACGGGTTATCGCCGACAGTCGACTAAATCAGCCCATTTTCTTCCCGTCAGACGACTTTTTCTACCGAGGATTATGCCGCACTTTACATCCGAGAGATCGCCGATCGCATGGAGTCCCTACTTCGATCATATCGCATGGGAGCCCCATTTACGCTAACTTCTGAGGTCCTTCCAGAGGGGTTTAGGGACGCAGTGAGCCCGAGGCATCGCATTTCATCCACGCATGCACGGACAGCAGAGCGCACTATCCGCACTTCGAGGATATGCCACAGCCCGTGTTATTGACTTCAGCGTAGTTGGGAGGATCATTTGCCTCTAGTTGAGTTCGCGATAATAATAGCTACCACTCCAAGATAAGATGGCGCCTTACGAGGCCTTGTATGGAGGAAGTGCAGATCGCCTATAGGTTGGTTCGATGTGGGCGAGGTGCAAGTGGGACCAGATTTGGTACAACAGTGCGGATAAGGCGGCTTATCCGAGAGCGCTATCGATACCGTAGTCGCATGTAAGTCGATGCAGATCATCGCCGCTCAGATCTTGAGTTCGAGGTTCATGATTGGGTTTTCCTAGCGTGTCACCCACGGCGGTGTGATGAGATTCGGGAAGAAGGAAACTCAAATTTCAGGTACATCGGGCCGCTTCAGATTGTCCGCAGGTAGGCGCGTTGCACGAGTTGATCTGCCGTCCGATCCGGAGGCAGGCATCCGCTTTTCACGATCTACGCCGGCGAGATGTATCGGATCCATCTAGTGGTACACCCGATTGACGATGTCCAGTGACCGAGGGGTTATCGTATGAGGAGATTCCCATAGCGATAGTCGATCGTCAAAGTTAGGCCCGCGACCGGACGGGCTTCCACAAAGTCTTGTGGGCGAACGAGCTCGGGAGAGATGACGCGGGAAGCCGGCGAGGACACGAGGCGTATATCCTCACCTATTCCCTACACCTCCGTGTAATTCACTTTCCTACTTGTAAATTTCGCTATCGCTTCGCCCGTGTTGTTCTATGGCCGCGTGTGGCATTTGCAATCGCTTAAGTTATGAAGAATCTTATCGTTAATCGCTCAGGAACATTCGACGAATGTTTCTACGAGGGGAGAATGTTATACCCGTATTTCGCAGTATGTACGTGGAATACGCATATAAAGTCTAGCCTTAAAGTTTAGGCAAAACGCTTTTTGGGCACAACTCACAAAACGAATAGTTTTCCGACTAAACGCTTTCCACACTTCGTAGGTAAATTCCGCCATGCCATTTCTAATTTTTGCGGATTTTTCCGAGAGACGAAACATTTTGGACCAACGGAGGGCGACACTTGGCACCTCCAATTTGTGGACTTGAAATCGCCCATCGACGAATTGAAGACCATCGCACGCTTTTGTGCCTCAGGCACAAGTCAAGGAGTTGGTAGGATATTTGTGTATAGTTAATCCTCACCCTACACTTGCCTTGCACTTGTCTTAATTCGCCATTGGTTGGCCACTTCTGACCTATAAATACCCCCTTAGAGATTAAGAGTTCTTCATCAACAAATGTTTCCAAGTCTTGAAAATGCTCTGCTCTCCTTTGTAGTCTTTTCGTCCAACACCTCCCCTCCTTGTGAAGGCCCTTGGCCGAATACCCCCTCTAGCCTAGTAGTTTGGCCGAGGCCCCCTAGCCTAGCCAAAAATCTACCCTCCCTTGGTAGAAAAGTTGTCTTCTAGTATTGTTATAATGCCCAAAATACCCTAGCCCAAATCCCTTAGTACTTAGTAGAAGTTTTGAAGAACTTCTAAGGTTTCTCGAGCCACCGAGCGCATAACTTAGTGAGCTAAACCTTGCTCAGCGACTTTATCTAGGATATTATTGGGCTTACCGAGGTAACAAATCCTAACCTCTTTTGAATTAGAGAATACTTACTGTTGTAGTATTAGAATAAGTATTAAATACTTAGAAGAATATCACGTATCAGAATTGAACTGTTACCACAGCAGGCGGTTTAAAAGAAGAATAATCAAACTATTTACATAGGATCTGCTTTCACGAGACTTATATAGCTCACCGTAGGGAAGCACGCCCAACTTTCCATAGAATCGTGAACCCCCGCTTAGAATGACCTTCGAGTAGTCTTTGATAGATGTCCGTGACTATTATAGGTGACTCTCTGCGACATATTCAACTCGCGGTGGTTTTCACGGTATGTATGTGATTCTTCCTAAAGCATGATATTTTACAATATATATAGTACGGTAGACGCATACGTGTTAATCGAATAATAACTACGGCAATGTCTTTGACTTAAGCTGAATAACACTTACTACAATGCCTCACGCTTAAGCCCGAATAATAAAGATCTAAAAGCATTTCATAAGAATATCAATCATTTTTAATGTAAGAGAACTAACTGGTTTTAAATGTAAGCTTAAGAGTTATACTAGCTTTACGGGAAGTTAAGTATAACCACTTAAGATTGATAAAAGAAACAAGTTTGCCTATTTGTTTATAAAGACTTATGTTGAATTGTGAAAAGAATAATAAGGTGATTTGATAAGTAGACGATATGATGCTACGTGTGTTAGTATCTTGTAACGCTTGTATAAGAGAGTATCCTTGTTGTGCTTATGTTGTTTAAAGATAAGATGTTATGTTAGTGTACTATCACTCACCTCTCGAGATGATACCGGTTAAGTCGCCTCCGACGCGGTAGACTCAGCGGTGCAGGACCATGATTCGAGAATACCTCATGCGGGTCCAGGGGCCTACGCGAGCTACGAGAGTTCCGTGTTAGTATGCGGGTTATGCCTCACGCGGCCTATGTGGCCACGCGACAACGAGTCCAGATTTACGCCGAGGAGTACCTCGACGCGGGTTATACCTCCCGCGCCTACGCGAGTGGCCTATGCGGACCGGAGTCCGTGATTAGGCTTGCAGAGTGATAATACGCGAGTGGCCCCGCTTCAATCATTCGCACCTAGAAAAGACCTATTACGCTACCTATTGTTGCTCTTGCTGTGATGTGGCACTATGCGCGTTCTCATCATTTCATACATATTTGTAAACCGGTTTTAAAAAGTGTTATGATTTCATTTAAATACTTTACGCTTCACATACTTAGTACATGTTAGATCGACTCCTTCGGGCCGCTCATGCCGCAGGTAAGGCAAGCAGTGCTAGATCCACATTCTGGATCTCTACGTTGGTGTCTGAGCTCCATCTTTTCCGAGGCTCTACTTTTGGGTATGATCTCCCGTTGTAGATAGTTTTGTATACCAGTGGTATGGCGGGCCCCGTCTCCGCCATAGTTGTATATTTCCTTAGAGGTCTGTAGTCATGTTGTACAAAGGTTTGATGTAACTGCTAAACCATGTTTATATATATATGCCGAAAGGCGATGTTTTCTCACATAAACTGTGTCTTATTTTATAAATTGTTTCATGTCTTGCTTTATATTTCCGCTGATTACTCTGATGTATGACTACTTGGGTGCCCCGGTAAGGCACCAGTCACGGGCCCCGGAACAGGTCGTGACACATGTATACTATGTTAGTTAGTACTCAATTTGGTGGTTTAAGTGCTGGTGATTATGTGTGAATTGTAGGAAGATTTTAAAAGCTTATAAGTTTGGCTCATTTTGTTTTAAAAGAATAAAATCGTAAGGCTAGGATAGGTCTAGTGGGAGAATCGCCTCTATCTTAAGACTTAGTTAAGTTGGCCTGTTTATGCCTTGGTATTGATTATTGGTCACTTTGAGTTTATTGGAGGCATATTAGTTCAATTAAACCGTTGTGATTTACATGTATGCTTAGTATTTTAATTACGCATATCTGGTATTGAGTGGGCATATACTAATCTTTATCTTTCCTTATTTTTTTTATATGAAATTCATCGGAGCCGAGTGAAGAGTCTCATTGCAAGACTCATCGCGACATTCGCCAAATGAAGACCCACATCTATGTGCACCGCATCCGCATCGGAAATTCCAAACCACAGGAGAAATGACATCGTCATTCCTCGAGTCATCTTTATCGATTTTCCATCCTGCCCCATTTATTTGTTGTAAATTATTTGTCAAAGACAGAATATAAGTGTTAAACAGTGGGTCCAGCCATTGGCCCATGTACCGTGTGGGGCCCTTCCCTTTTCCTTGTGTATATGGTAAATATTAGACTTAGGTTTGTACCTTAATTAGGAGTGTAATATTATCATAATTGTAAAGTTAGTCTTCAAATAAAATAGAGATTTCTAGGTAGAATAGAAAGAGGATCTTCCTTGTAACTTGTATATATATGTCTTTCATTAATAAGAATAATCAGTGATTATTTCTTACATTCTTTCATGGTATCAAGGGTCTAGATTCTCTTTACCCTGCTTCCGGTGTTCAAAATTTCTTCTTCTTTCTCGAAATTTTGCCCTAAAATTCTCGATTTTTTTGTGTGTTTCTTCTTTCACAAAAAACGAGTTTCTTCTCTTCCAAAAACTTTTTTCACAAATTTCCTTCTCTGAATCTTGTTGTTCTATTCCCTATGGCTGATAAAAACACTTTTCACCATGCCCTCACAGTTTCTAATATCAATAGCGTTCTTCCTATCGTTCTTGACCTAGAAAATGTTCAATATGAAACATGGGCGGAATTATTCAAGATTCATGCTAAAGCACATAAAGTGTCTTCACCACATCATTCCTCTTCCTCCTTCAAAGGAGGGTGATAAGGCGTTTACATCTAATGTGCCCACTCAAGAAGCAGACCCAGAATTATGGGACATGCTTGATTCCAAGGTCCTTTAGTGGATTTATGCCACTATCTCCTTGGATCTCTTACAGACTATTATGAAACTCAACTCTACAGCTATGACGGCGTGGAACCGTTTGCGTGACATATTTCAAGATAACAGTCATTCTAGAAATGTTATTCTTGAGCAGGAATTTTCGCAAGTGGCTATGACAAAATTTCCTAACGTCTCTTCTTATTGCCAACGCCTAAAGGACTTGGAGGATCAACTTCGCAATATGGGTTCTCCTGTTTCTAACAGTCGTCTGGTTCTTCAGATGGTTGTAGACCTGTCAGAGGCCTATAATGGTATTGCTTCAGTTATTCGACAGAGTAGCACCTTGCCAGAGTTCCATGCTTACATTGGAAGAAGCTGGCTTGGCTAAGAAAGCAGCGATTGGGAGTAGTCATGTCGGTATGGTGACTGCTTCTAATTTTTATCCTTCCAATCCAGCAATCGTGACCCAAAGTCACAACAACGGAGATGGTAAGAAGGCAAGAATAAGAAGAATAATGGCAAGAATCGTGGCGTCAACAACCGATAACAGCAATAGCATTCATGGAGCCCACAGGCCCTCGATGCCGCAGTGATCCTAACACTCACAACGGCTCAACTCCTTATAGCCATGGCGCTCAAGATTCTCACGACTCCGACCTCGCTCGCGATCGTGCCCTACTCGCACCTACGTATACATCAGAGATAATCAACGAAATACATAAACTTAACAAGGCGTAAATACAAAAAACCAAAAGCAGTTACCTCTTCTTTTTTTTTACAAGGGACCCACAACATATGACTACAGACCTCTAAGAATTTTTAAAATAACAACTGTGACAGGACAGGGCCCCGCCATACCCCTGAATGTACAAAATCTACAACCTCAGGGACTGTACCAAAATACAAGCCTCCGAAATAATGGAGCTTTCCAACCGACTGAACAGTGATCCTAAGAGTGCGGATCAACAAGCTATGTACCTCAACCTGCGGCATGAACGCAGCCCCCGAAGTAGGTCAGTACGAAATATGTACCAAGTATGTGAAACTGAAAATACTGTAATGAAATCATAACAGTCTATGTAAAGCTGGAGACATGTATGATAACCAAAATAACAGTACACTGTGTCTTACTGAAGTGAAAGTAATGAAAGTCAGTTTTACCTTGTACAGACTATTTCAACACATGAACAATAGTCACAACAGGGCTAGGGACACAAGCCCTCAATTATCATCACATAGTCCAGTAAGGGTCTCAAGCCCACAACTATCAAAGCGTGCCCGTGGAATCCCCCATCACTGCCGACATCTATGAATGTAAACTATAACCAGGTGACGCGCCCGTGGCATCCCACCTCACTGTCGGCGTACACATTGTTATACCCCGTATTTCCAGAGTATGTACGTAAGGGCGTACGTATAAAAGTTTAGCCTTAAGATTAGGCATAGGACGAATTTGGGCACAACTCACAAAACGAATGGTTTTCCGACGAAACGTTTTACAAAACTTGCGAGGGGAAAATTCCGGCTATGTCATTTATAATTTTTGCGGATTTTTTCGAGAGATGAAACATTTTGGACCAACGGGAGGGTGACACTTGTCACCCTCATTGGACGGCAAAGGGAGGCCACGGTTGGCATGGTTTTGGGGCTTAAATCTTGGGTCAATGTTTTGTGAGGGATTTGTGGAGTAGGTTAGGGTGCACTTGTGCAAATCCCCACCATCCACTTGCCCTCCACTTGCCCTCATCTTAGCCCTTGAAAGCCCTATAAATACCCCCCTTGTGTTGATGAGTTCTTCATCCACAAATCAACTTTCCAAGTCTCCAAAATCCCTCCCCTCTCCTTATAGTTTTCGTCCAAAGCCCTCTTCCCTCCCCCTTGAGAAGGCCTTGGCCGAAACCACCCCCTCCCCCTTTGTAGTGTCCTAGCCGAGGCACACCCACCCTTCCCTTGGTATTGCTCTCGTCCAAACACACCTCCTTCTTGGTAGAAATACTCTCCAAGTATTGTTACTATCCCCAAAATACCCTAGCCGTATACCTTATAGTATTTCCAAAGTCACCTCTATACTAAAAGCCCAGAAATACTATCTATACTTCCAATTAGTCACTAAACGAAACCCTTGGAGAAATTTCTTTGTTAGTAGAAGTTGTTAGAAACTTCTAAGGGTTTCTTGGAGCTATCGGAGCGTGCAAATTAGGAGCTAAACCTTGCTCAGGATCGACATTTAACTTGGATAATTTTGGGCTTATCGAGGTAAATACTCTTGTCCTCCTATTGTAATTGGATATTACATAATAGAATAGTTAAGACTTGAGTATAAGATATAGAAGGTTATTAAAGAAAAGAATTGAATCAGAATCACAAGTAGAAGGGTATAATGTATAAGAAGAATTGAATCAGATTTACATAGGACTGTATTTACAGTAGACTTGTATAGCTTACCGGGTAGGGAAGTGCAACCCGATTTTCCGTATAATTAAGAACCCTCTGCTTAGAACTTTCTACAGAGTAGTCTAGACGTTGATAGACGTATTTGACTGGTATAGGTCGATACTCTGCGCGCGATATATTCGACTTGGCAGGTGGATTTCGCCGAGAAGGTATGTGATTCTTCCTATACTCTTGAGCATGATATTTTAAAATATATATATAGTACGATAGACGTACGTGTGTTAACTGAACGTAGTTTTACTGCAATGTCTTTTGACTTAAGCCTGAATAATAAGAATCTTGAAGTCTTTCAAAAGAATTATAAATCATTTTTGAAAGAAGAAGGATATTGTTTTTAAAACAAAAAGCTTAAGAGTTATACTAGCTTTATGGGAAGTTAGGTATAACTACTTAAGACTGATAAAAGGAACAGTTTACTTATGCGTTTATAAAAGACTTGTATTGATTTCTGGAAAGTATAATAAGATGGTTTGATGAGTAGACATATTATGATGCTATGTGTGTTAGTGTCTTGTAACGTGTGTATAAGAGGGTATTCTTGTTGTGCTTATGTTGTTTAACGATAAGTTGTTACGTTAGTATTATATCACTCACCTCTTGACATAATACCGGGGGTTAAGCTGCCCTCCGATGCGGGGTAGACTCAGGCGGTGTGGGACCATGATTCGAGAATACCTCATGCGGGTCCAGGGGACCTATGCGGAGCTACGAGTTCCGTGTTAGTGTGCGGGTTATACCTCACGCGCTATGTGGCCACGCGGACTACGAGTCCAGGCGATGCCGGGAGTAGCTACCCTCGACGCGAGAATACCTCACGCGCCTAGGTGGCCTACGCGACTACGGAGTCCAGGATTAGGCATGCATAATGATACTATGGGCGATCGCCCGCTTCGATCATTCGCGCCTAGAAAAGACCTCATAGATTTACCTAGTGTTGCTCTTGTTTATGATGTGGCACTATGCGCTACATTGGTTGTTTAGTGCATATTTGTAAAATTGGTTTTAAAATGATATGATTTCATTTAAGTACTTTACGATTTCACATACTTAGTACCGTTGTATCGACCTCCTTGGCCAAGCGTCATGCCGCAGTAAAGGAAGCGTAGCGATCCTCGCCCTTAGGATCTTTCTTTGGTGTCGTGAGCTCCATCTTCTCCGGAGGCTCGACTTTTGGGTATGATCTCCCTGTTGTAGATAGTTTTGTACATTCAGGGTATGGCGGGGCCCTGTCCCGCCATAGTTGTTTACTTCCTTAGAGGTCTGTAGTCCTATTGTACAGTTGGGATGTAAACTGCCAGATTTTTGGTTTATATATATGCCGAAAGGCGACTTTCTCAGATAAATTGTGTCTCAATTTACATTGTTTCATGTCTTGTTTTTATATACCGCTGATTTTCTCTGATGTATGACTACTTGGGTGCCCGGGTAAGGCACCAGTCACGGGCCCCGGAACGGGTCGTGACACACATATACAATACATATATATATCTCCTGCCCGTGGAATCCCTCATCACTGCCAACAGCCATAAGTGTAAAATATAACCATGTGACGCACCTGTGGCATCCTACCTCACTGTCGGCGTACACATATATAACATATATATATATATATATATATATATATATATCTCATGCCCGTGGAATCCCTCATCTCGGGTACATGACTTCATGGAGAGCTAATCCATGGGGTAATAATCGTATATAACATGCCCGTGGAATCCTTCATCTCGGGTAC
This sequence comes from Przewalskia tangutica, assembly GCA_029844215.1. Taxonomy (NCBI): domain Eukaryota; kingdom Viridiplantae; phylum Streptophyta; class Magnoliopsida; order Solanales; family Solanaceae; genus Przewalskia; species Przewalskia tangutica. The sequence continues at coordinate 51,731,343 of CM056724.1, forward strand.
ATGTCTTCATGGAGAGCTAATCCATGGAGTAATAATCGTACATAACATGGTCGCATGCCCCGGAATCCCTCATCGTATAAGCATGGTCATGGGTAATAATCATATATAACATGCCCGTGGAATTCCTCATCTCGGGTACATGTCTTCATGGAGATCTAGTCCATGGAGTAATAATCGCATAACATACGGTCGCACGCCTAATCCCTCATCGTATAAGCATGGCCATGGGGTAATAAAACAAATCCGGGAATCTAACCCGCATCCTGGTTGCATGCCCCGAAATCCCACATCGTATAAGCATGTCCAAGGATCAATCATAATGGAAGCATACCCGTGGAATCCCACATCACCGTCGGTACGTCCAAGTAAACTTACAACAAGACAATCGGCCCTCCAACTGAGAGTCACGGCAGCGTAAACATATAATTCTTGCACTCAAGGCTATCACTAACAAGCATATGCAAGTTCATAAAATCTTTAGACTTTCATTTTTATATACTCAAGGCACTTTTCGTTTTACATAAAAATCCAGGAATTTAACCCAAAGTACTACGTACTTCCATTCTTTTCAAAAGATTCCTTTTCATATAAAACCCCAAGATACTAACACCCGTAGTATCAAGGCTTGTTCACATTTCACATAAGTCACTACACTTTTAGAAATACATTTCTACTTTCTAAATCAAGTGACCCTTACTTTAAAACTTTAAGCAAGTGATACCTTTAAATCAAATTGCCATTCCTTATTTCAAGTTATTTCTTTGTTTACCTTATTAGAGAAAACCATTCTCTTAACCTTCCATAAAACCGTTATAACCAACTTCCCATAAAGCCGTTATAACCCTTTATGGTTTTAGACAAACTCATTCCTTTTATAACCAAGAGACTTATACTTTTAAAACCAAGTATCATATACTTTCAAATCAGTTTTCTTAACTTTCAAAATACTTCAAGTCTCTTAACTTTAGAAATCAAGTTTCTTAACTTTAAATCTCAAGTAACTTACATCTTTTAAAAACAAGTTACTGCCCATAAATCATGTCATTTCTTCCTTTAAGAATCACGTTTCTTACTTGAAAATAAAGTCTCTCAACCTTTTAAGAGTTTAAGGTTCAAAATCTTAAAACTTCATAATGTAAACTCTTCTTTTTAGCCTTTATTTAAAAGGCTCTCATGTGGAGCTAAATTAAGTACATATACTTTACGCGTCGTGAATAGGTTATACTCGTTTATAACGATCTTATTAAAGCAGCCATGATCAAGAAAATATAATACAATTTTGTTTTATCTTAGTTTCTATGCAGATGGAGAATTCTACTCATTTTAATTTAATCAATTGTCATTACATTTTCCTTTATTAACGCTGCAATGGCTTGTTCGATACTTATTCTCATTCGTGCCATAAATTAGCCAAGTCAACTTGGCTCCAAATACCTCCTAACGACTCTTAACAACATCCCCCATAAGACTTGGTAAGAACTTAGGATAACTTAGACATAACCTTTACATAGATTAAATCACATACATACCTCTTAACTTCTAAGAGTAGAAGGGAACATAAAATAATACCACATGTATATTCCATACATAGAATCATGCCAAAGGAAGGAAGAGGTTCACATACCTCGCGACGATTATCGACAAGTAGAAAAATGCTCCAAAGTACTTCAACCTTGAGCTATTCCATCTTTTAAGTATAAAACGCTACTCGTAGTACTTCAACCTATATTAATCATAACATGTCTATCAACTCCTCCCTTTTTAAACGTAGAATCATACTAAGTATAAGGACTCTTATTCTACGGAAAATCGGGCAGCACCTCCTTTGTTTCTACATACTTTTCCACCTTTTTCAAGGCCCGAATTTCAATAACCAAACGCCACATTTAAGGCACAACAATTAAGCTAACCAAAGGGTATTACACGCCTTAACAGGACGCGTAAAATTCTGCCCCACAATAATACAAAACAATCCAATAATTCCAAGCCACATTCGGCTACAATGTCACAACAATTATCAATTTCCTTTCAATTCCCTTTTTCAATCCAAGTTGTTATTCCAACATGTTATATACATAATAACAATTATAACAACAATAAATCCTTTCTTCCTTAACATGCGACGATTGTAACTATCGACCAAATTGATTTCAACATTAATGACTAACTTGTCCATTTTTGGTTTTGAGCTTCTAAAATTCCATAACACTTATCAATCTTCATAACATATATCACATGCTCATTTCTAACTTATCGTAACATGGAATCTTCAATTACAATAGTAAGACGAAGATTATACCTCATTTAGCCCAAATATATTCCAAGATTACAAGTCGATCCTTAGCAACTTTTAGCTCCTCTTCTTATGTTCCAATCCGCTCCAAGCACTCCTTAGAATCTCATGAAGAACTCCTCTTCAAGTTCCATCTTCAAAGTTGAAGAACACCTTAGGGTTTCGCCTTGCGACTAACGTAAAAACGTCGTTTTTCCGAAATATTTCTATTGATATATCCTTACAATACCCCTAGGAACCTTGGGTTAAAGTCTTGTGAATAATGGACCAAAATTACAAAAAAAAAAATTGTGTGGGAACCTCAAACCCGAGAGCAACAATGGACAAGAACAATGTCTTGAAAATTTTCTAAGTGTTGGAAGACTTGTCTTGCTACTAGGGTGCTTATATAACACATTGGAGGGTCTAGATTATAACACCTGTTAGGGTTGGATGGAAGAGATCAAGCCAAGTGACCCTTGGACTTAGTCAACAATATCAAGCTCTTTGATTAGCAAGACTTGGTCATCTATACATTGGTAAAATGACCATTTTTCCCTTGGCATAATTCGAACAAGCCCATGTGGGGGGGGGGGGGGTGACATGTGTCTCCCTCCCATTCGTCCATAAATTTTCGTAACCCTCGTGGGCCCCACAAAACGTAAAATTCCTCGGGTGGTCCCCACGTGACCAAATCTGTAAAAATAAATTTTCATAATGATAATACATTCCATATTCCTCAATTAATGTATTTTGAGAATATAATTCTCACCAATGAACATTTTTCCTTTCCGACGTTCGGGAGATTTTCCTTCGGAAAAACAATTCTTCCTTTCGTACCAATTTCAAGTCTTGTGTTCCTTACGTACATTCTCTTATTCATGTCCTGGAATTACGGGGTGTAACATTCTTCCCCCCTTAGAAACATTCATCCCCGAATGTTCTTTCGGAGTCCAATCTAATTAGATAGCGACAAAGTCTCCTTTTACTACACCCTTCATACAACATATGCCACCCATGACCACATAACAAAACTTATACTAAAATGTCAACCTTGGCACTCACGAAGCCAACTAGTCCATACTCATAATGACCTCAAAGTCTGTCATAATCATCTCTACTAGGTCTACTAGGGTCTGACGACTGTATCATCACTGGGCAATTCTCATTTACCCGCTCAGCTACCACCCCAAACACTCACGGGTGTAGTCACCTTGAAAAGTTCTCATGGATTCAGGCTCTATTTCTTTACACTTGGTTGCTCTCTATTTCACCGTCGCATTTCTTCCGCATTTCCAAACTTATACTAGCATACGTCATAACTCCCATACTAACCGCCTCCAATCTTTGGAGTTTACTAAATCGAACAATATAAGGCCATTTCCGGCTCGCACGACCTGGTTCTGGTGGAACGCGTCCACGAACCCGTAAAATAATTAACTAGACTTGGGCCTTATACCCTCGTGACCCTGTCACGTAGCGAAACTACTATCAACTGATCCCACTCCATTTCAAACTATGAGGTGACCCGTAATAGGTCCTCACCCCGACCCACCGTCCCACTTAACTCTTACCCTTAGTCTGAATAAAATCTTATTGCCCGAGAAGGCCTTATATACCTAAGGTCTCGGCGGTTATCAAATATTCTTAGGCTCGCATTTTCCATGCTCCCAAATTTACCTTATCACCCTCTGTAAACGGGTACAAAAACTTCTCATAATCCCATAACTAGGTTGTCTTGGTCACAACAATCATTTCTTACTCCATACGGATTTCATCCGTACAATTCTCTTAAGCCTACCACGTAGCTTAATCTATTATCATGGTATTCCATTAAGTTCCTTAACATGACTTCTTAAGGGTTCACTACCCTATCAGACAGCTCATCATTTCCCAATTATCTCAAAATAAAACATAAGACCTTGGCGAGAATTCATTAACTGATTCATACCTTCCCGGTATCTATTTAGTTCTTACCAAATCCTGGTAATCTAAAATCATTCTAGGCAACACGCGTCTGACCCTCATACATAACTCTGTATAGTTGTATGTCATAATACCAACTATACTATAATCATTACCAACCTGGATATGCAATCCACATAGTCCTTCCTGGGTCACTGTTGTCTTTCTCATAGCTGCAACCAGCATAACTCGTTAGGGAGAGACGACCCTAACAACACAGCTCTATCGCACGATCTCAGAGTGAGAAGAATGGAAACCAATCCTAAATGTCCTATAGCCTCCTGATTATAGATGTGGTGCACAACACACCGATAATCAAGACTCTACTAGACACGGTCTGTAGACACTTTCCGAGGACTAATCGCTTCGATACCACTTTTTCACGACCGACCCAAGCTCGCGATCGTGCCCTACCTGGGCACCCTTACAGGTATACATCAGAGATAATCAGCGGAATACATAAACTTAACAAGGCGTAAATACGAAAAACCAAAAGTAGTTACCTCTTTTTTTTTACAAGCGACCCACAACATATGACTACAGACCTCTAAGAATTTTTGACATAACAACTGTGATGGGACAGGGCCCCGCCATACCCCTGAATGTACAAAATCTACAACCTCAGGGACTCTACCAAAATACAAGCCTCCGAAATAATGGAGCTTTCCAACCGACTGAATAGTGATCCTAAGAGTGCGGATCAGCAAGCTCAGACCTCAACTCGCAGATGAACGCAGCCCAAGCGAGGTCGATTTAAATATGTACCAAGTATGTGAATCAAAATATCAGAATGAAATCATAACGATCTATGTAAAGTCGAGACATGTATGATAACCAAAATAATAAAGACATCGTGCTCATCAAGTGAAAGTAATGAAAGTCAGTTTTACCATGTACAGACTATTTCAACACATGAACAATAGTCACAACAGGTCTATGGACACAAGCCCTCAATTATCATCACATAGTCCAGTAAGGGTCTCAAGCCCACAACTATCAAAGCGTGCCCGTGGAATCCCTCATCACTGCCGACAGCTACGAATGTAAACTATAACCAGGTGACGCGCCCGTGGCATCCCACCTCACTGTCGGCGTACACATATACAATACATATATATATCTCCAGCCCATGGAACCCCCCATCACTGCCGACATCCATAAGTGTAAAATATAACCATGTGACGCGCCCGTGGCATCCTACCTCACTGTCGGCGTACACATATAAAACACATATATATATATCTCATGCCCGTGGAATCCCTCATCTCGGGTACATGACTTCATGGAGAGCTAATCCATGGGGTAATAATTGTATATAACATGACCGTGGAATCCCTCATCTCGGGTACATGTCTTCATGGAGAGCTAATCCATGGAGTAATAATCGTACATAACATGGTCGCATGCCCCGGAATCCCTCATCGTATAAGCATGACCATGGGTAATAATCATATATAACATGTCCGTGGAATCCCTCATCTCTGGTACATGTCTTCATGGAGAGCTAGTCCATGGAGTAATAATCGTACATAACATGGTCGCATGACCCGGAATCCCTCATCGTATAAGCATGGCCATGTGGTAATAAAACAAATCCGGGAATCTAACCCGCATCCTGGTCGCATGCCCCGAATCTCACATCGTATAAACATGTCCAAGGATCAATCATAATGGAAACATACCCGTGGAATCCCACATCACCGTCGGTACGTCCAAGTAAACTTACAACAAGACAGTCGGCCCTCCAACTGAGAGTTACGGCAGCGTAAATATATAATTCTTGCACTCAAGGCTATCACTAACAAGCATAGGCAAGTTCATAAAATCTTTAGACTTTCATTTTTATATACTCAAGGCACTTTTCGTTTCACATAAAAATCCGGAAATTTAACCCAAAGTACTACGTACTTCCATTCTTTTCAAAAGATTCCTTTTCATATAAAACCCCAAGATACTAACACCCGTAGTATCAAGGCTTGTTCACATTTCACATAAGTCACTACACTTTTAGAAATACATTTCTCGGCTTCTAAATCAAGTGACCCTTACTTTAAAACTTTAAGCAAGTGATACCTTTAAATCAAATTGCCCTTCCTTATTTCAAGTTATTTCTTTGTTTACCTTATTAGAGAAAACTATTCTCTTAACCTTCCATAAAGCCGTTATAACCAACTTCCCATAAAGCCGTTATAACCCTTTATGGTTTTAGACAAACTCATTCCTTTTATAACCAAGAGACTTATTTTAAAACCAAGTATCATATACTTTCAAATCAGTTTTCTTAACTTTCAAAATAATTCAAGTCTCTTAACTTTAGGAATCAAGTTTCTTAACTTTAAATCTCAACTAACTTACATCTTTTAAAAACAAGTTACTGCCCTTAAATCATGTCATTTCTTCCTTTAAGAATCACGTTTCTTACTTGAAAATAAAGTCTCTCAACCCTTTAAGAGTTTAAGGTTCAAAATCTTAAAACTTCATAATGTAAACTCTTTAAATTAAGTACATATACTTTACGCGTCGTGAATAGGTTATACTCGTTTATAACGATCTTATTAAAGCAGCCATGATCTAGAAAATGTAATACAATTTTGTCTTATCTTAGTTTCTATGCAGATGAAAAATTCTACTCATTTTAATATAATCAATTGTCATTACATTTTCCTTTATTAATCAATTGTCATTACATTTTCCTTTATTAATCAATTGTCATTACATATACTATGCTTGTTCGATACTTATTCTCATTCGTGCCGTAAATTAGCCAAGTCAACTTGGCTCCAAATACCTCTTAACGACTCTTACCAACATCCCCCATAAGACTTGGTAAGAACTTAGGATAACTTAGACATAACCTTTACATAGAGTAAATCACATACATACCTCTTAACTTCTTAGAGTAGAAGGGAACATAAAATAATACCACATGTATATTCCATACATAGAATCATGCCAAAGGAAGGAAGAGGTTCACATACCTCGCGACGATTATCGACAAGTAGCAAAATGCTCCAAAGTACTTCAACGTTGAGCTATTCCATCCTTTAAGGAGAAAACGCTACTCGTAGTACTTCAGCCTATATTAATCATAACATGTCTATCAACTCCTCCCTTTTAAAACGTAGAATTATACTAAGTATAAGGACTCTTATTCTACGGAAAATCGGGCAGCACCTCCTTTGTTTCTACATACTTTTCCACCTTTTTCAAGGCTCGAATTTCAATAACCAAATGCCACATTTAAGGCACAACAATTCAGCTAACCAAAGGGGATTACACGCCTTAACAGGACGCGTAAAATTCTGCCCCACAATATGTTATACCCCGTATTTCCAGAGTATGTACGTGAGGGCGTATGTATAAAAGTTTAAGCCTTAAAGCTAGGCAAGGGTCGAAATTTGTGCACAACCCCCCGAAAAGAATTGTTTTTCGACGAAACGTTTTCCGGAACTTGCGTAGGGAAAATTACGGCTATGTCATTAATAATTTTTGCGGATTTTTCCGAGAGATCAAATATTTTGGACCAACGAGAGGGCGACACTTGTCACCCTCAAGTGGGCGGTCAAGTGGCCGATGGTGTGCATGTTTTTGTGCCATATTTTGTGGCCTAAACCATGGGTCAATGTTTGGAGTGAATTGAGGAGTAGATGGCTAGGGGGCACTTGGGCAAATCCTCACCCTCCACTTGCCCACCACTTGTCTTGATCTTGTCCATTGGTTTCCCTATAAATACCCCCCTTAGTTGAAGACTTCTTCATCCACTCCACACTTTTCTAAGTCTTGAAATCCCTCTCCCCCTTTGTAAGGCTTTCATCCAAGCCTCCTCCCCATAGTGAGGCCCTCGCCGAGAGTACCCCCTTCTCTAGTGGTGCTAATGAGAGTACCCTCCCCTTGCCTAGTTGTTCTCGTAAACACCCCCGTGGTAGAAAAGTATTCTCCAAGTATTGTTACTATTCCAAAATACCTTGGCCCAAATACCTTGTAGTATTCCAAGGTTACCCCTATACTAAAAGCCCAGAAATACTATTATACTTCCCTTAAGTAACAAAAACGAAACCCTAAGGAAAATCTTCATAGCCGGTTGAAGTATTAAGAAGAAGTTGCGTAGAGCTTCTAAGGGTTGTTTGGAGCGGGTTGGAGCGCCCAGAGTAGAAGCTAAACGTTGCTCAGGATCGACATTTAAACTTGGATAATTTTGGGCTTATCGAGGTAAATACTCTTGTCCTTCTATAGTAATTGGAAATTACATACTGTAGTAGTTTAGAAACGAATAAGATATAGAAGGATGGTATAAGAGAAGAGAATTGAATTGAAATAACATCAGAAGTATTAAAGAAGAAGATTGAACTGTACTTACATAGGACTGTATTTACAGTAGACTTGTGTAGTTTAGCGGGTAGGGAAGTGCTGCCCAATTTTTCCGTAGAATAGAGAAGCCTCTGCTTAGAATGTTCTACAGAGTAGTCTAGACGTTGATGGACGTATATGGCCTTTATAGGTTGAAAGTTCTGCGAGTAGCATTTTCTACTTGAAATGTGGACAAGGCTAGCCGGGTAATAGTGGTGGAGCGTTTTTCTAATAGTCGATAATCGTCGCGAGGTATGTGATTCTTCCTATCATCTTGAGCATGATATTTTAAAAGAATATATATATAGTACGGTAGACATACGTGTGTTAACTGAACGTGGTTTTACTGCGATGTCTTTTGACTTGAGTCTAATAATAAGAATCTTGAAGTATTTCAAAAGAATTAAGAAACCTTTTTGAAAGAAGAGTAATACTTGGTTTTAAAAGCTTAAGAGTTATACTAGCTTTATGGGAAGTTAGGTATAACGTCTTAAGAGAGATAAAAGGAACGGTTTACTTAATTGTTTATGAACGCCTTATGTTGATTTCAGAACTGAGAATAAGTATCGAACAGACCACTGCAGCGCTAATAAAGGGAAATGTATTGACTAATTAAGTATTATTGAAACCAGTAGAAACCTCCATCTGCATAGAAGCTAAGATGAGACAAAATGATATTACATTTCCTAGATCATGGCTGCTTTAATAAGATTGTTATGAACAAGTATAACCTACTCACACATAAGGCATATGTTTCTCAAATTGTTTTAAAAGAGAATTATCTTATTAAGTGATTAAGACTATGAACTACGAAACCTTTCGAAAATAAGAAACTTGAGCATTTGAAATTAGGCAAACTTGAACGTTTGGAAAAGAATGTTGTTACTTGATTTTACAAAGGGAAGTGTTTTGGTTTACTTAAAAAGATAGTCACTCTATTTTTATACTACGGGTATTGTGTGACTTTTGTGAAAGAAACGGATCTTTTAAAGAGTTAATGTATGAAGTACTTGGGGATAAAAACCCAACTTGTTAACATAAAGTAGAAAGTACCTTGTGTGAATAACTTGATTGTGTTGGTTTGTGATAGCCTTGTAATACTTTCTTGTTGATTTGATAAGTAAACATGTTTAGGATGCTACGTGTGTTAGTATCTTGTGATGTTTGTGTAAAGGGTTTCCTCGATTGTGATTATGTTGTTTAACGATAAGTCGTTATGTTAGTATTATATCACTCACCTCTTGACATGATACCGGGGTTGTCGCCTCCGACGCGGGTATACCTCGGCGATGCAGGACCATGATTCGAGAATACCTCATGCGGGTCCAGGGACCTACGCGAGCTACGAGTTCCAGTTAGTGTCGACCTTTGTGGTCACGCGTCTATGTGGCCACGCGGATCGCGAGTCCGGGACGATGCCGGAGTAGCTACCCCGACGCGGAATACCTCACGCGCCTATGTGTGGCATCGCGAGTCGCGGAAGTTCCTGACTAGACGCCGCACATTTGATATCGCGCGAGTGGCCGCCGATCATGTGGCGGTCTAGACAGACCTCGTGATACAGTTTATGACCTTATTGGTACTTTGGGTGTTAGTAGTCGGGTATGCCTTCGTACTTGCCCCGTACGGTTTTATTATGACACAGGTGGGACCTGGTGGTCATGTGCATTCCTTGGTGCTTTTATATCATAGACTGCCGACAGTGAGGAAGGTATTCCACGGGCATGATTGATGTTGTGGGTGTGAGACCCATAGTTATATTTGAGTGATGACTTTGAGGGCGTGAGTCCCTGACTTAACATGACTGCTTATTTATTGTGAACTGCAGTTTGGTTATCATATATGTCTCCTGCTTCATATAGACTACTATGATTTCATTTACGATTTTCGGGCCACATACTTGGTACCGTTGCATCGACTCTTCGGGTGGCTGCGTCATGCCGCAGTAGAGAGGTACACCATGTTGATCCTCGCCATGTCGGAGTCACGTCGTTGGGAAGCTCCGTTTCTCCGAGGCTTATCTTGGGTATAGTCCTCTGCCAGTAGTACTTACATTTAGGGGTATGGCGGGGCCCTGTCCCGCCATTGTTGTTATATCATTCTTAGAGGTCTGTAGTACTGTTGTGGGCAGAGTTTGTAAAAGGGATGTAACTGTTCGGATTAAAGTTTTTATATATACATGTCGAAAGGCAACTTTTCTCAGATAACTGTTTCACACTTCATGTTATTTCATGTCTTGTTTTATGTTCCGCTGATTTCTCTGATGTATGTCTACTTGAGTGCCCGGGGTAAGGAACCAGTCACGGGCCCGGGTTCGGGTCGTGACAAAAGTGGTATCAGAGCAGTTAATCCTCGAAAAGTGTCTACAGACCGTATCTAGTAGAGTCTTGATTATCGGTGTGTTGTGCACCACACCAATAATCAGGAGGCTATAGGATATTTAGGATTGGTTTCCATTCTTCTCACTCTGAGATCGTGCCTTAGAGCTGTGTTACAAGTCGGACCCCTCTAACCTAATTCTTTTCCTTACCGTTATGCCTCCGCGTAAGGCAACCCGGGCCTAGAAGGGCAAGGCAGCCGAGGGAGCTGCGAGTAGAGCACAGAGGGTTACTAGGGCACAGGCCCAATCATCACCTGAGGTGGTGCTTCATTCGGGGAGTTCTGCGACGACACCATCCCAAAGAGAGTCTAGCGTAGCGGCAGCCTCCATCAAGGCCATGATATTTGAACCTTCAGTTCCACGACTAGTAGCAGGAAGTATGGATTGCAAAGAGACAACCCTGTTACTAGCTATGGAGTTAGCAACCAGAGAGTATTTTATGTACCGACTTATCACGGGTCTTGATGATTATCTAAGAGAGGGTTGTGCAAGAGTAGCTCTTCAGTCAGGCATGAGCATGGCCTGCGTACAGGCTTATGCGCAGCAAGCCGAGAAACGTAGAGATCGACGGGTTGACCAAGATCAGCAGAAGAGGGCCAAAACAACAGGGTCCTTTGGTAACTTTCGAGGCGAATCGCCTCAGCAGCAGACTGGATATGCACCTCCGCCAGTGCAGAGTGGTCCTCCAGCACTTCGGACGCCTGGTATGCCGGAGTTGGTCGTGGCTCCGTGGCTTCGATTCACGATACACGTAGGTTCCACCACCGGATTCGATTTTCCTCGATTCACAAGGCGGCGCCATCCCGGAATGTCGTCTTTTTGTGGATGCAGGTAGGAGGACTCACCTACCGATCGATGCGGATTCGATGGCTCGAGAGGAAGGGTGTTAGCTGCAGAGGCCACCCCACCTCGGTGTGGCGTTGTGGAAGATGTCATTGTGGGGAGTGTCGATTTCTACGACAGTTGTGCTATGCGCAAGGCCATTTTGCGGGGAGTTGTCCGACCAGAGGTGGCGCGGATGTAGAGACTCAGCCTTCAGGATCAGTGACTAGTTCGTCACCTTCCCTAGCTATGCGCCCAGCCGGGCAGGATTGATTAGAATGACAAAGGGGAAGTGAAGCAGTAGATACAGATATATCTTTAACCCTCTAGAGATTAGTAGTATGTGTGATAAGATGAGTATATCTTAAGTGTTATGTTCAGATAGCATTGTGTTAATTGTGATTATAAATCATGGTTAGTTAAAAGGGTAAGATTGGGGATAAGGAAAGTGTGAGCCTTAGAGTTTTATACGTGGAGACCTTAGAGGCCAGGCCATCTTGAGTAAAAGATTACATTTATGTTTGACCCTTATCGGAGTGCATAGTATACGTGAGATATGTTTGTGTCCCTGAGGGGTATGATATGAAAGAGGGTAGTTGAGCTAAGAAGACCACTAGGTTTTCGTGACTTGATTAGTGAGATTGTTCCGGATCGGGGAACAAGAGTTTTGCGCGATAGCGGGTCGGGTTGAGGACCGATCGCGGGTCAACCCGCGGCCTGTATTGTGGTGGGGTCAGTTCGAGGTGGTCCCGCCAGGTGGTGGGGTCACGAGGGTGTTAGGCCCAAGTTTAGTTAACCATCGTACGAGTTCGTGGATGCGTTCGACCAGTAGTCGGGCCGATGAGGTCAGCCCATCTTATCTTTCAGTCATGACCGTGTACTTGGCAGTGGGTTATGCGAGATGTTTATGTCAGGAAGGTTGTAAGGCTGCACGAGGTGCCTACTTTCACCTTATGACAGGCAGTGGAGCCCAGGTTACGGCTATTTCTTTTTCTGGAAGTTTTACGAGCAGGTTAGAAACTCAAAGTGAGTCTCGATGACGCATTCATCCTCGGGCCAGTGTTTGGATTTCAGGGGTAGCTGTGAGGATTGTTGCCTCCTGTTGAGGGAGTGTTTTTAGCTACCATTTCAGTGTTCGGATATCGCCTTATGACGCCTTGTATGGGCGGAAGTGTAGGTTGCCGGTCGATTGGTTCGATGTTGGCAAGATTCAGATAGTTGGTTCATACTTGTTTCAGCAGGATGTGGATAGGGTGAAGCTTATCCAGGAGAGGTTATCGCGTACCGTGAGTCAACAGAAGTCATGCGGATAATCAACGTCGACACTTAGAGTTCAGGTTGACGATGGGTTTTCTTGAAGGTACCACCCCGGAAAAGGGTGTGACGAGTTTTGGAAAACAGAAGAAACTTAGCCCGAGTTACTTTGGGCCTTTTCAGATCATGTGAAGAATAGGCCAGGTAGCCTATATGTTAGCATTTGTCGTCCGACTTAGAGGCGTGACGTCCGTCTTTCATGTTGTTATGTTCGGAAAAGTATCGGAGATCCATCCAGAGTGTTCCCAGTTAATGATGACCGAGTTGGAGGTAGTAACCCAGAGATTTTGGAAACTGAAGCAGTAACAGAAATGTGGTAAGTTATGAGAAAGAGTTCAAGTGTACGAGTAGGGTACGACGAGTAAAGGAAGAAGCGAGCATGTGTTAAAAACATAGATGTGATCATTTCTTTTGTAAAGTGAAGGTGCGAAGGGGGTATATTTTAGACCTCGGGTGGGAGATTTTATAGTGATGGAGGTGATTCCTCGTGGACTTGGATGTAAGTATGTGCGCGTGTTGTATTGTGGCCAGGTGTGGCATAATTGTTTTCGTAAGTATAGCAGTGAAAACTATACTGGCGCATGTTTGTTTTGAGACTTAGAAGGAACATTCAGGACGAATGTTTATAAGGAGGGGAGAATGTTATACCCCGTATTTCCAGAGTATGTACATGAGGGCGTATGTATAAAAGTTTAAGCCTTAAAGTTAGGCAAGGATCGAAATTTGTGCACAACCCCCCGAAAAGAATAGTTTTTCGACGAAACGTTTTCCGGAACTTGCGTAGGGAAAATTACGGCTATGTCATTAATAATTTTTGCGGATTTTTCCGAGTGATGAAATATTTTGGACCAACGAGAGGGCGACACTTGTCACCCTGCCGGGCGGTCAAGGCCATGGTGTGCACGTTTTTGTGCCATGTTTTGTGGCCTAAACCATGGGTCAATGTTTGGAGTGAATTGAGGAGTAGATGGCTATGGGGCACTTGGGCAAATCCTCACCCTCCACTTGCCCACCACTTGTCTTGATCTTGTCCATTGGTTTCCCTATAAATAGCCCCCCTTAGTTGAAGACTTCTTCATCCACTCCACACTTTTTTAATTCTTGAAATCCCTCTCCCCCTTTGTAAGGCTTTCGTCCAAGCCTCCTCCCTCGTGAGGCCCTGGCCGAGAGTACCCCCTTCTCTAGTGGTGCTAGCAGAGTACCCCTTGCCTAGTTGTTCTCGTGAAACACCCCCTTGGTAGAAAAGTATTCTCCAAGTATTGTTACTATTCCAAAATACCTTGGCCCAAATACCTTGTAGTATTCCAAGTTTACCCCTATACTAAAAGCCCAGAAATACTATTATACTTCCCTTCAGTCACAAAAACGAAACCCTAAGGAAAATCTTCATAGCCGGTTGAAGTATTAAGAAGAAGTTGCATAGAGCTTCTAAGGGTTGTTTGGAGCGGGTTGGAGCGCCCAGAGTAGGAGCTAAACGTTGCTCAGGATCGACATTTAAACTTGGATAATTTTGGGCTTATCGAGGTAAATACTCTTGTCCTTCTATTGTAATTGGAAATTACATACTGTAGTAGTTTAGAAACGAATAAGATATAGAAGGATGGTATAAGAGAAGAGAATTGAATTGAAATCACATCAGAAGTATTAAAGAAGAAGATTGAACTGTACTTACATAGGACTGTATTTACAGTAGACTTGTGTAGTTTAGCGGGTAGGGAAGTGCTGCCCAATTTTTCCGTAGAATAGAGAATCCTCTGCTTAGAATGTTCTACAGAGTAGTCTAGACGTTGATGAACGTATATGGCCTTTATAGGTTGAAAGTTCTGCGAGTAGCATTTTCTACTTGAAAGGTGGACAAGGCTAGCCGGGTAATAGCGGTGGAGCGTTTTGCTAATAGTCGATAATCGTCGCGAGGTATGTGATTCTTCCTATCCTCTTGAGCATGATATTTTAAAAGAATATATAGTACGGTAGACGTACGTGTGTTAACTGAACGTGGTTTTACTGCGATGTCTTTTGACTTGAGTCTAATAATAAGAATCTTGAAGTATTTCAAAAGAATTAAGAAACCTTTTTGAAAGAAGAGTAATACTTGGTTTTAAAAGCTTAAGAGTTATACTAGCTTTATGGGAAGTTAGGTATAACGTCTTAAGAGAGATAAAAGGAACGGTTTACTTAATTGTTTATGAACGCCTTATGTTGATTTCAGAACTGAGAATAAGTATCGAACAGACCACTGCAGCGCTAATAAAGGGAAATGTATTGACTAATTAAGTATTATTGAAACCAGTAGAAACCTCCATCTGCATAGAAGCTAAGATGAGACAAAATGATATTACATTTCCTAGATCATGGCTGCTTTAATAAGATTGTTATGAACAAGTATAACCTACTCACACATAAGGCATATGTTTCTCAAATTGTTTTAAAAGAGAATTATCTTATTAAGTGATTAAGACTATGAACTACGAAACCTTTCGAAAATAAGAAACTTGAGCATTTGAAATTAGGCAAACTTGAACGTTTGGAAAAGAATGTTGTTACTTGATTTTACAAAGGGAAGTGTTTTGGTTTACTTAAAAAGATAGTCACTCTATTTTTATACTACGGGTATTGTGTGACTTTTGTGAAAGAAACGGATCTTTTAAAGAGTTAATGTATGAAGTACTTTGGGGATAAAAAACCCAAACTTGTTAACATAAAGTAGAAAGTACCTTGTGTAAATAACTTGATTGTGTTGGTTTGTGATAGCCTTGTAATACTTTCTTGTTGATTTGATAAGTAAACATGTTTAGGATGCTACGTGTGTTAGTATCTTGTGATGTTTGTGTAAAGGGGTTTCCCTTGATTGTGATTATGTTGTTTAACGATAAGTTGTTATGTTAGTATTATATCACTCACCTCTTGACATGATACCGGGGTTAAGTCGCCTCCGACGCGGTATACCTCAAAGCGATGCAGGACCATGATTCGAGAATACCTCACGCGGTCCAGGGACCTATGCGAGCTACGAGAGTTCCAGTTAGTGTGCGACCTTTGTGGTCACGCGCGGTCTACGTGGCCACGCGATCGCGAGTCCGTGGCGACGCCGGAGTAGCTACCCCGACGCGGGAATACCTTCGCGCCTATGTGTGGCCTATACGAGTCGCGGAAGTTCCGGGACTAGACGCGCACATTTGATATCGCGCGAAGGCCGCCTTCGATCATGTGGCGTCTAGACAGCACTCGTGATACGCTTTATGACCTTGTTGGTACTTTAGGTGTTAGTAGTCGGCTATGCCTTCGCATTACCCCGCACGGTTTTATTATGACACGTGGGACACGTGGTCATGTGCATTCCTTCGTGCTTTTATATCATGATCGCCGCCATGGAAGGTATTCCACGGTATGTTTGATGTTGTGGGTGTGAGACCCATAGTTATATTTGAGTGATGACTTTGAGGCGAGTCCCCGACTTGACATGATCGCTTATTTATCAGGAATCGTAGTTTGGTTATCATATATGTCTCCCGCTTCATATAGACTACTATGATTTCATTTACGATTTTCGCCACATACTTGGTAACTGTAATCGACCTCCTTCGGGCCGCGTTCATGCCGTAGGTAGAGGTACACCGTTGTTGATCCTCGCTCATGTGGTCAGCGTTTGGGAAGCTCCGTTTCTCCGGAGGCTTATCTTGGGTATAGTCCCATGTCGTTGTAGGTACTTACATTCAGGGGTATGGCGGGGCCCTGTCCCGCCATTGTTGTTATATCATTCTTAGAGGTCTGTAGTATGTTGTGGGCAGAGTTTGTAAAAGGGGTGTAACTGTTCGGATTAAAGTTTTTATATATACATGCCGAAAGGCAACTTTTCTCAGATAACTATTTCACACTTCATGTTATTTCATGTCTTGTTTTATGTTCCGCTGATTTCTCTGATGTATGTCTACTTGGGTGCCCGGGGTAAGGCACCAGTCACGGGCCCGGGTTCGGGTCGTGACACAATAATACAAAACAATCCAATAATTCCAAGCCACATTCGGCTACAATGTCACAACAATTATCAATTTCCTTTCAATTCCTTTTTTCAATCCAAGTTGTTATTCCAACATGTTATATACGTAATAACAATTATAACAACAATAAATCCTTTCTTCCTTAACATGCGACGATTGTAACTATCGACCAAATTGATTTCAACATTAATGGCTAACTTGTCCATTTTCGGTTTTGAGCTTCTAAAATTCCATAACACTTATCAATCTTCATAACATATATCACATGCTCATTTCTAACTTATCATAACATGGAATCTTCAATTACAATAGTAAGACGAAGATTATACCTCATTTAGCCCAAATATATTCCAAGATTACAAGTCGATCCTTAGCAACTTTTAGCTCCTATTCTTATGTTCCAATTCGCTCCAATCACTCCTTAGAAGCTCATGAAGAACTCCTCTTCAAGTTCCATCTTCAAGGTTGAAGAAAACCTTAGGGTTTCGCCTTGCGACTAACGTAAAAACGTCGTTTTTCCGAAATCTTTCTATTGATATATCCTTACAATACCCCTAGGAACCTTGGGTTAAAGTCTTGTGAATAATGGACCAAAATTACAAAAAAAAAAATTGTGTGGGAACCTCAAACCCGAGAGCAACAATGGACAAGAACAATGTCTTGAAAATTTTCTAAGTGTTGGAAGACTTGTCATGCTACTAGGGTGCTTATATAACACATTGGAGGGTCTAGATTATAACACTTGTTAGGGTTGGATGGAAGAGATCAAGCCAAGTGGCCCTTGGACTTAGTCAACAATATCAAGCTCTTTAATTAGCAAGACTTGGTCATCTATACATTGGTCAAATGACCATTTTGCCCTTGGCATAGTTCGAACAAGCCCATGTGAGGGGTGACACGTGTCTCCCTCCCATTCGTCCATAAACCCTCGTGGGCCCCACAAAACGTAAAATTCCTCGGGTGGGTCCCATGTGACCAAATCCGTAAAAATAAATTTTCATAATGATAATACATTCCATATTCCTCAATTAATGTATTTTGAGAATCTAATTCTCACCAATGAACATTTTTCCTTTCCGACGTTCGGGAGATTTTTCTTCGGAAAAATAATTCTTCCTTTCGTACCAATTTCAAGTCTTGTGTTCCTTACGTACATTCTCTTATTCATGTCCTGGAATTACGGGGTGTAACAAGATTCCACTGTGATACTAGCCTCGCCAGCCTTCTCCTACCCGCACTTCGGGTTCGCATCAGCGTATGGCGGCCTAGTATACTTAGGCCTCGCCCCCATCAGGCTCACCACGCAGTGGGACATACTCAGACCGACATTGAAGCAACAATACATACACTTGGCTTAACTCAACCGGACCCTAATTGGTACATGGACACCGGCACCACTACCCACATGACAACCGATCAAGGTACTCTCTCGTCTTATTCCAATTTGAGCACTAATCATGGTATAACTGTTGGTAATGGCAATTCTATTCCAATTAAGGGTTATGGTCATAAAACCTTGTCCCCTCCTCATTCACCACTTGTCCTGAAAAATACCCTTCATGCCCCAAAATTAATTAAAAATTTAGTATATGTCCGTAAATTCACAACTGATAACTGAGTTTCTATTAATTTTGATCCATTTGGATTTTTCTGTAAAGGATTTCAAGACGGGGGGTCATCTCATGTGGTGTAACAGTGGGGGACCTATATCCAATCACACCAAGTCCAAGCGTCTCGCTTCAAGCTATGTCATCCACCTTTGCAGCTCTTGCTCCTTCCTTGTGGCATGCTCGTCTAGGTTATCCGGGGTCGTCCATTTTATCTTTTTTAGATTGACATAAGTTTATTTCTTGTAAGGGTACGCGTAGTACTCCAATTTGTCAATCATGTGCTTTGGGAAAGATTATTAAATTATCATTTGTAGCTTCAAATTCGAATACTTATATGTCATTTGAAATTATTCATAGTGATTTATGGACATCTCCGGTTCTCAGCTATGGGTTATCGTTATTATGTTCTATTCTTATATGACTATACTAAATATTAATGGACGTTTCCAATTGCGAAAAAATCTCACGTTTTTTCCATCTTCATAAAATTTAGAGCCTTCATAAGAACGCAATTTGAACGGAAAATCAAAAACATTCAAAGTGATAATGACAAAGAATATGATAATGGATAATTTAGGAGTTTTGTGCTTAAAATGAGATAAATTTTCATTTTTCTTTTCCTCATACGTCTTCACAAAATGGTAAAGCTGAGCGAAAAATTCGTACCATTAATAATATTGTCTGCACTTTATTGGTTCATTCTTCCGTTCCTCCATTCTTTTGGCATCATGCATTACAAATGGCTACCGATCTCCTAAATTTTTTCCCCCCTAAAGGCTTGACATATTCATCCCCTCTAAAAGTTTTATACAATAAGACTCTGTCATACACTCATCTTAGGGTCTTCGGATGCTTATATTATCCACTGTTTGATCCACTACAATCAGCAAACTTCAGGCACGTTCTACTCCTTGTGTATTTTTGGGTTTTCCGTCAAATCACCGTGGTTATAA
The DNA here is from genome assembly GCA_029844215.1 of Przewalskia tangutica. Classification (NCBI taxonomy): domain Eukaryota; kingdom Viridiplantae; phylum Streptophyta; class Magnoliopsida; order Solanales; family Solanaceae; genus Przewalskia; species Przewalskia tangutica. The sequence goes on from CM056724.1 coordinate 51,751,004, forward strand.
ATATTTTGATTTGTCATCTAAAAGAATCATCATTAGTCGTCATGTTCTCTTTGATAAATCTCAATTTCCCTTCTCTAAAGTAGAAAAACCTGTATCTAGTTCCTATGATTTTTTGGATGATGTTATCTCCTCTTATGTTCTCCGACATTTTTTAGGTTTGCCAGAAAATACGCAGGTTCCCCAAAATCCGCCCTCATCGCCGCGGCTCCAAAACTTCTACGAGCCCTGCAGTACTTCTGACGTTGCGGCGTCAGTCCCCAGAGCCGCGGCGCCTTCTATGGTACTTCCACATATTTCCGAAAATTCCCAAAATTCACCCAATCCAGCCCATAGTCACGGTCCAGTCACTCGTAGTCAAATGGGTGTTTTTAAACCAAAAAGACATTTCAATTTAAATTCAAATGTTCTTAAATCTCCATTACCCCATAATCCTGTGTCTGTTTTAAATGACCCTAATTGGAAAATTGCCATGACCAAGGAATATAATGCTCTTATTGATAATAAGACGTGGGAGTTGGTACCCCGTCCATATGATATTAATATTATTCGGTCTATGTGGATTTTTGTTCATAAGGAAAATTCTGATTGTTCATTTGCAAGGCATAAGGCTAGACTTGTAGGTGATGGTAAGACTCAGCAGGTTGGTGTAGATTGTGGTGAGACAATTAGCCCAGTGATCAAGTTGGCTACCATTCGTACTGTGCTCAGCTTGGCTCTTTCGAAATCATGGCCCATTCATCAACTAGATGTGAAGAATGCTTTTCTACATTGTGATCTTCATGAGACAGTGTATATGCATCATCCTTTGGGATTTATGGATACTAGATATCCTAATCATGTCTGTCTATTGAAGAAGTCATTGTATGGGCTTAAGCAGTCTCCACGAGCTTGGTATAAGAGGTTTGCTGATTTTGTTTTGACTATGAGTTTTTCTCACAGCAGGTCTGATAATTCATTATTCGTATATCGTCGAGGATCTTTCATGGCTTATATTCTATTATATGTTGATGATATTATCTTGACTGCCTCTTCTGATACTTTGCGCAAGTCTATTATGACAATGCTCAGTTCTGAGTTTGTCATGAAGGAATTGCGCCATTTGAATTACTTTTTCGGGATTGTTGTAACTCGTCATGCAGGTGGATTGTTCTTATCACAGAGAAAGTATGCAGCAGAGATCATTGAGAGGGCTGGGATGTCATCCTGTAAGTCCACTTCTACTCCAGTTTATACTAAACATTACATTAGTAGGTGTCACGACCCGACCCCGGGCCCGCGACTGGTGCCCTACCTGGGCACCCTTACAGGTATACATCAGAGATAATCAGCGGAACATACATGAAACTTATAAATAAATCATCAAAGACAAAATCAACAGGTTAGCCGATAAGGCTACCTCCCTGGATAGTAAATACATAAACGAAGCAGTTGCCTCTTTTCCTTTACAAACAGACCCACAATATGTGACTACAGACCTCTAAGAGTTTTTAACATAACAACTGTGGCGGGACAGGGCCCCGCCATACCCCTGAATAACCTAACCGTACCAAGAGATAAGCCTCCAGAGCAAATGGAGCTTTTCTCAAAACTGAACCGAGATCCTAAGAGCAAGGATCACCACCCTGGGTACCTAAAACCTGCGGCATTTAACGCAGCTCGGGCGGGGTCGATAACAAAAATTTAATATGGAATGTAAATAACGTCAAGAAATGATCATAATCAGATAAAAGAATGACAGGGACAAGTATAAAAAAAATACATACCAGATCCTGCCGTGTCATTACCACTTATGAACTTAATTGTACCTTATTATCTTTTCCCATTTTCAATCAAAGTTATAGTCACAATCTTAAGGACATGATTAGGAAAAATCATTAAGTTCATTACCGTATAACTTACTTATCTTTCATAAGTATAATTCGGCCCTTTAAGGAGGGGCGCCTTTACTACCCGGCCCGATCTGGGAAGCAACCAAGTCACACAAATATCAAAGCGTGCCCGTGGAATCCCCCATCACTGCCAACAACTATAAGTGTAAAATATAACCATGTGACGCGCCCGTGGCATCCCACCTCACTGTCGGCGTACACATACACAACACATATATATATATCTTCTGCCCGTGGAATCCCACATCACTGCCGACAGCTATAAATGTAAAATATAACCATGTGACGCGCCCGTGGCATCCCACCTCACTGTCGGCGTACACATATACAACATATATATATATATCTCCTGCCCGTGGAATCCCACATCACTGTCGACAGCTATAAATGTAAAATATAACCATGTGACGCGCCCGTGGCATCCCACCTCACTGTCGGCGTACACATATACAACACATATATATATATATATCGCGGCCGCATGCCCCGAAATCCCACATCGTATAAGCATGGCCATAACGTGCCCTCGGCATCCCTCATCGTAGCGCAGTCTTCACGGGAGCTAGCCCACGAGTAATAATATAACATGCCCCTAATCCTCATCGTGGGTACATGTCTTCATGGGGAGCTATCCTATGGAGTAAAATATAACATGGTCGCATGCCCCGGAATCCCACATCGTATAAGCATGACCATGGAGTAATAAAACACGCGGGCATCTAACCCGCATCTCGCCGCATGCCCCGCATCCTCATCGATAAGCATGGCCAAGATCAATCACAATGGAAGCATACCCGTGGAATCCCCACCGCCGCAGACGTCCAATAAAATGTCCGGCATCTAACCCGCATCCCGGTCACATGCCCTTAATCCCACATCGTATAAGCATGTCCAAGGATCAATCAAAATGAAAGCATATCCGTGGAATCCTACATCACCGCTTGCAGACGCCCAAGTAAACTTACAACAAAACAGCCCCTCCAACCGAGAGACACGACAACGTGACATATAATACTTGCACTCAAAGCTATCACAAGCAAACCTAGGCAAGTTCATTAAACCTTTAGACTTCCATCTTTATAAACTCATGGTACTTTCGTTTTACACATTAAAATCCGAATTAAACCCCAAGTACTACGTGACTCTACTCTTTTAGAAAGTCCCTTTTTCAAATAAAACTTCCAAGATACTAACAACCGTAGTATCAAGTCATACTACCTTCAAGACAAGTCACAATACCTTCTTAGAAATACAATTTACCGGCTTCTAAATCAAGTGACTTCTTCCTCAAAACATTAAACGATTTATACCATTAAGACAGTTGCCCTTCTTCATTTCAAACCAATTCTTTGCTTACATTATTAGAGAAAACCATTCTCTTAACCTTCCATAAAGCCGTTATAACCAACTTCCCATAAAGCCGTTATAACCCTTTATGGTTTTAGACCAACTCATTTCTTTTATAACCAAGAGACTTCTACTTTTTGAAACCGAGTATTATATACTTTCAAATCAATTCTCTTAACTTTCAAAAATACAATTAGTCTTTTAACCTTTAGAACTCAAGTGACTCTTTTTTTTATAAAACATTAGGCAATTGATGCCTTAAAATTCAAGTTGCCTTTTCATTAAAAACGAGTCATTTATCTTTCCATAAAGCAAATATAACCAACTTCCCATAAAGCCGTTATATTCACTTTATACCTTAGCCAAAATACAATTTCCTATCCAAGGGACTTATACGTTTAAAACGGAACAAGTATCACATACTTCAAAACTCTTCAAGTCCCTTAACTTATAAAAACATTAGACATCCTTAATACTTTCAAAGAAGTGAGTTAATCTCCTAACTCACCCGACTTGGCTATTCATAAAACTATTAAAGGATATCAAGGTGTCAGACGCTCACCGTACTACATACGTGCAACTAGTCATGCTCAAAAGATAGGAAAAGTTCTATATAGAGTAAATCACACAACTACCTCTTAACTTCTAAGAGTAGAAGGAAACATGAAATGATACCACAGGTATATTCCATACATAGAATCATGCCAAAGGAAGGAAGAGGTTCACATACCTCGCGACGATTATCGACAAGTAGCAAAATGCTCCAAAGTACTTCAACCTTGATAGTTATTCCACCCTCCAAGTAGGATACGCTATTCTAAGTACTTCAACCTATAATGGTCACAATACATCCATTAACCTCCTACTTCAAATGTAGAATATTCCAAGTGCCTAAGTCACTAAATTCTACGGAAAATCGGACAACACCTCATTTGTTTCTACTTACTTTGCCACCTTTTTCAAGGCCGAATACAATAACCAAACACGCCACATTTAAGGCCCAATCAAAGCAATTAACAATAGGGGATTACACTCCTACTAGACGTGTAAAATTCCGCCCCACAAACGATATCAAATTAATACAACTTACTAGGCCAATTCGGCTAACTTGAAGTACTACAACATCAATTCTTATCCAATTTCCATTTCAATCCAAGTTATTTGTCACGACCCGACCGGTCACGACTAGTACCTTCCGGTACCACCGGTATATGTCGAGAATAGCAATGAACATACATAAAACAAATCAGATAAGGTAAACATCACTAGCAAGCCGATAAGGCCGCTTTCATAAAATAACTTAACCCAGAGTGAAACAAGACAACTTTATTCTTACAAACAAACCACAAACGTGACTACAAACCTCTAGGAATAATAACCGTGGGGACAGGGCCCCGCCATACCCCCTGAATGTACAAAAGTCTATAACCTCAGGGAATCATACCAAAAAGACAAAGCCTCCGGAGGGATGGAGCTTTCCAGGAAATGAACAGTGATCCTAAGAGTGCGGACCAGCAAGCTACGTATCTCGACCTGCGCAGATTGAACGCAGCTTCGGGCGAGGTCGATAACAGATACCAAGTGTGTGTGAAATCAAAATATCAGTAATGAAATCATAAGTCTGAAAATAAGCTGGGGTCATGGATGAAATCAACTTACCTTTTACTGTGCCTTACTAACAATGAGAGTAACAAGCATATGTATATAGTACTGCATAAAAAAATAGGAGGCTCGTGATCAAAACAGGGTCCCTCGCCCGTAGTATCAATAAGCAATCCTACTCCTGGGACTATTTCACCCGCATGGGTCTCGTAGACCCGCATGAGGTATTCCTCGCATAGGTTGTACCCGCCCGCATGGGACTATTTCACCCGCATAAGCCCATAAGGACTCGCATGAGGTATTCCTCGCATCGTGGGTAGCAAGTCCACTAACAGTGGTATAACGATCTTGGGACTTACCCTCGATATACTCTTACCCCGGATGGTATAACGATCTTGGGATCAGACTCGGATATACTCTTATACCGAGCAGATGCTATAACGATCTTGGGGCTTGCCTCGATATACTCTTATACCGTGCAGATGGTATAACGATCTCTGATTCCGCCTCGATATACTCTACACCGGCAGATGGTATGACGATCTTGGGCCGGCCCTCGCATACTCTTACATCAAGGAGGTGGTATGACGATCTTGGGCTTGCCTCGACATACTCTTACCTGGAGTAGGTGGTATAACGATCTTGGGGCTTGCCTCGATATACTCTTACCCTAGCTCAAATCATATCATATCATAATCATAAATAAGTTAAGAAACTTATAACTTCTTATTAGTCTTGTTCATATACCCTCTCATTTTAGTTAAGGCACTTAATCATATCTTTAATAAAAGAAAACTGAATTTAACCCAAAGTACTACATACTTCAACTCTTTCAAAAGTGACTCTTTTCATGTATAAAACCTTTTGGGCAATTGATGCCTTAAAATCAATTTGCCTTTCATAAATCAAATCATTTGTCCTTGCTTATCTTACTTAGAGTAAATCTCTTCTTGTTATCCTTTCATAAAGCTAATATAACTAACTTCCCATAAAGCCGTTATACTATCTTTATACTTTAGAAATTAAGACCTTCTTATCCTTTCACAAGGCCGTTATAACTAACTTCCCATAAAGCCGTTATAACTCCTTATAAACCATTTTGTTCTTTTACAAACCAAGAGACTTATACTTCAAACAATTCTACACAACTTCCAAAAATACTTCAAGCCTCTTATCTTTAGAATAATTCAATACTCAATACTTTCACACCAAGTACTCTATACTTTTGTAAAATCATACTTTTCCCTTAACCAAGGGACTTATACTTTAAAACAAAGCAGTCTTTATTTATACTTAAACAAGTAAGAATACTAGATCTTGTCGCTCACCGTACTACATAGATACAAATACTCATGCTCAAAAGATAGGAAAGCTTCACATACCTCTTTGGTCAATCCACTTGCTAGGCTCAACTACCGCAAGTAATATGTCAACCTAAAATAACCATGATACGTTTATTAACCTCTAATTTCAATGTAGAATAATCTAAACTCAAAGCCACTAAATTCTATGGAAAATTGGGCAGCATTTCCTTTGTTTCTACTCACTTTGCCACCTTTCTCAAGGCCGAATTTATCATCCAAACACCACATTTAAGGTTCAACAATCCAACATTTTAAAGGGGATTACACACCCAAATACCAATTCTGCCCCATAAGTTTACAACAATTCACTTAACAATTCTAAAGTAGTTTTTAGGCTACAACATGCTCATAATCTCCTCTTAACCCATTTTTCATATCCAAACCACATTTCTAGCATGCAATGATTCTAAGAGCATTATTCACTACCACAAGTTCTTTCTTCTTAACATGCAACACTATAAACTAAATCTAAAGGAAGAATCATTACCTTAAAGTTTTAGCCAAGCTTATTCCAACACCTTGCTAGCCTTTCCTCCAAGAATACCACCACAATAACACTTTTAAGTAAGCCACCAACTTCCTTCTTGCCCTTAATTTCAGATTTTCCTTAGGCTAAGAATTTCTCTTGGGGTTCTAGAGAGGTCGGAAGTTTAGGGAGAAGGGAGCAATTTGAGAGAGAGAGAGAAGATGAAAGATAGAAAATGACCAAGTCTTGGTCAATATATGGCATGCAACAGAAAATCAGATGGGGGGGAACACTTGTCACCCTCCCATGGTCTCTTTTAAAACAAAAATCAGACTTTCTAAGTTTTTCCGCCCAAAATTCCCGCCATGCGCCTGCTTCGGCCAGGCCGCAACCCCGCGGACTCAGATCTTCCGCGCCGCGCCTTGCTTTCGGCCGCGCGCTGAAACTTCAGCGACCCTCGTACTTTCGCGCGCCTCGTGATCCGGCGCCGCGTTCGCCGCTTTGTCCAAACACATTTCTGTCCGATCACGCCGAACTTGTAACTCTCATAACTTGCTACTCCGACGTCCTATCGATTTAACGGTTGGTTGCGTTGGAATCCAGACTCAACGAACTACGCCTAGGCCTTTGAAACACTTAGAACTCTCAATGTACCGGTCATAACCCGCCTCAAAGTTGACTAAAACCCGTCCGAACAATCCACAACCTATCCTTAAAAATTTTAAGTCTTACATACTTTCGCACGCCTCATACGTAGGTCAGAACTACGGTATAACATTCTCCCTTAGAAACATTCGTCCCGAATGTTCATTTGGAGCCAATCTAATATTCCTGCATTTCCTCGCACTTTACACTAATGGAACTTTACTATGCCACTTGTGACCCTAAGATATCGCACACGCTTAATCATTCCTTATAAGTCAAACGTAAAACGAACCCAAGATATGAACCATTACCACTTACTCCCGCTCATGGCCCAATGTATGCCCGCTCAGAATTACCAACCGATTCTATCACATGTTCATAGTCTCAATATCCTCGCTCATGATACTAAATCTTACAACAATCCCATCACTTACTCCACCGATCTCATCTCAGACTATCCCCTTAAGCATACCAATGAGCTTAATTTACAACCATAGTCTCCCATTAGGTCCCTTAATTAAACTTCTTAAGGGTCTATTACCTTCTCGCATAACTCATCACCTCCTAACTATCTCAAATCAAGACGTAAAACCTTGATGAGAGTTTATTAAACCGCTTCATACCTTCCCAGATCTAATTAGCCCTTACCAATTCCTCGTAATCTAAAATCATTCTAGGCAGCCCATATATGACTTTATACATAAGTCCGTATAGTCGACGTCACAATACCAACTATACTACAAATATTACAAACCCGATACGCAATCCACATAATCTTTCCCGGTCATCACGCTTCGTAGAATGCAAACACCATAACTCACAGTGAGGGACGACCCTAACCACACAATCTATCGCACGATCTTAGAGTGAGAAGAAATGGAAACCAATCCTAAATATCTCGCAGCCTCCTCGATTATAGATGTGGTGCACAACACACCGATAATCAAGACTCTACTAGACACGGCCTCAGACACTTTCCGAGGACTAATCGCTCGATACCACTTTTGTCACGACTACCGGTCACGCGACTAGTACCCTTCCAGGGTACTCGTCGTATATGTCGAGAATAGCAATGAACATACATAAAACAAATCAGATAAGGTAAACATCACTAGCAAGCCGATAAGGCCGCTTTCATAAAATAACTTAACCCAGAGTGAAACAAGATAACTTTATTCTTACACCAAACCACAAACGTGACTACTGCACTTAGAATAACAATCGTATGACAGGCCCCGCCATACCCCGAATGTACAAAAGTCTATAACCTCGTGGAATCATACCAAAAGACAAAGCCTCCGAGGATGGAGCTTTCCAGAAATGAACATGATCCTAAGAGTGCGGACCAGAAGTTACGTGATCTCGACTGCGGCAGATTTAACGCAGCCCGGGCGAGGTCGATAACAGTACCAAGTGTGTGAAATCAAAATATCAGAATGAAATCATAAGTCCAAAATAAGTCGGGTCATGGATGAAATCAACTTACCTTTATCAGGCCTTACTAACAATGAGAGTAACAAGCATATGTATATAGTACTGCATAAAAAAATATGAGGCTCTTGTTCAAAACAGGGTCCCTCTCCCGTAGTATCAATAAGCAATCCTACTCCTGGGACTATTTCACCCGCATGGGTCTCTGAGACCCGCATGAGGTATTCCTCGTGATAGGTCAGACTACCGCACGGGACTATTTCACCCGCATAAGCCCATAAGGACTCGCATGAGGTATTCCTCGCGATCGTGGTAGCAAGTCCACTAACAGTGGTATAACGATCTTGGGGACTTACCCTCGATATACTCTTACCCCAGGCGGATGGTATAAAGATCTTGGGATCAGACTCGCGATATACTCTTATACTGGAGCAGATGCTATAACGATCTTGGGGCTTGCCCCTCAGATATACTCTTATACTGGTGCAGATGGTATAACGATCTCGGATCTGCCCCTCAGATATACTCTACACCGAGATGGTATGACGATCTTGGGGCTGGCCTCGCACATACTCTACACCGGGCGAGGTGGTATGACGATCTGGGGCTTGCCTCGCATATACTCTTACCCTGAGTAGGTGGTATAACGATCTGGGCTTGCCTCGGATATACTCTTACCCTAGCTCAAATCAAGTATCATATCATAATCATAAATAAGTTAAGAAACTTATAACTTCTTATTAGTCTTGTTCATATACCCTCTCATTTTAGTTAAGGCACTTAATCATATCTTTAATAAAAGAAAACCGGGAATTTAACCCAAAGTACTACATACTTCAACTCTTTCAAAAGTGACTCTTTTTCATGTATAAAACCTTTTGGGCAATTGATGCCTTAAAATCAATTTGCCTTTCATAAATCAAATCATTTGTCCTTGCTTATCTTACTTAGAGTAAATCTCTTCTTGTTATCCTTTCATAAAGCTAATATAACTAACTTCCCATAAAGCCGTTATACTATCTTTATACTTTAGAAATTAAGACCTTCTTATCCTTTCACAAGGCCGTTATAACTAACTTCCCATAAAGCCGTTATAACTCCTTATAAACCATTTTGTTCTTTTACAAACCAAGAGACTTATACTTCAAACAATTCTACACAACTTCCAAAAATACTTCAAGCCTCTTATCTTTAGAATAATTCAATACTCAATACTTTCACACCAAATACTCTATACTTTTGTAAAATCATACTTTTCCCTTAACCAAGGGACTTATACTTCTTAAAACAAAACAGTCTTTATTTATACTTAAACAAGTAAGAATACTAGATCTTGTACGTCTACCGTACTACATAGATACAAATACTCATGCTCAAAAGATAGGAAAGCTTCACATACCTCTTTGGTCAATCCACTTGCTAGGCTCAACTACCGCAAGTAATATGTCAACCTAAAATAACCATGATACGTTTATTAACCTCTAATTTCAATGTAGAATAATCTAAACTCAAAGCCACTAAATTCTATGGAAAATTGGGCAGCATTTCCTTTGTTTCTACTCACTTTGCCACCTTTCTCAAGGCCGAATTTATCATCCAAACACCACATTTAAGGTTCAACAATCCAACATTTTAAAGGGGATTACACACCCAAATACCAATTCTGCCCCATAAGTTTACAACAATTCACTTAACAATTCTAAGGTAGTTTTTAGGCTACAACATGCTCATAATCTCCTCTTAACCCATTTTTCATATCCAAACCACATTTCTAGCATGCAATGATTCTAAGAGCATTATTCACTACCACAAGTTCTTTCTTCTTAACATGCAACACTATAAACTAAATCTAAAGGAAGAATCATTACCTTAAAGTTTTAGCCAAGCTTATTCCAACACCTTGCTAGCCTTTCCTCCAAGAATACCACCACAATAACACTTTTAAGTAAGCCACCAACTTCCTTCTTGCCCTTAATTTCAGATTTTCCTTAGGCTAAGAATTTCTCTTGGGGTTCTAGAGAGAGGGCTGGAAGTTTAGGGAGAAGGGGGAGCAATTTGAGAGAGAGAGAAGATGAAAGATAGAAAATGACCAAGTCTTGGTCAATATATGGCATGCAACAGAAAATCAGATGGGGGGGAACACTTGTCACCCTCCCATGGTCTCTTTTAAAACAAAAATCAGACTTTCTAAGTTTTTCCGCCCAAAATTCCCGCCTCGGCGCCGCGGCCCTGCTTCCCGGCGCCGCAACTCCTGCGGACCCTCAGATCTTCCGGCGCCGCGGCCCTGCTTCCCGGCGCCGCGGCGCTGAAACTTCAGCGACCCTCGCACTTTCGCGCCGCTGCTCGCATCCGTCGCGGCCTCGCCGCTTTGTCCGAACACATTTCTGTCCGATCACGCATCAACTTGTAACTCTCATAACTTGCTACTCCGACGCCCTATCGATTTAGCGGTTGGTTGCGTTGGAATCCAGACTCAACGAACTACGCCCTAGGCCTTTGAAACACTTAGGAACTCTCAATGTACCGGGTCATAACCCGCCTCAAAGTTGACTAAAACCCGTCCGGAACAATCCGTCAACCTATCCTTAAAAATTTTAAGTCTTACATACTTTCGTACGCTCTCATACGTATGGTCAGAACTACGGGGTATAACATTATTAGCCTAACATGATATCAAGTCGCAATTGATTATAACTACCATAATCTCCAAGTAATTAATATGCGACGATTCTAATAACGACCAATTTGTAATCCAACTTCACATGGCTTGCATTACATTTCGGATTCTAAGGCTACAAGCAATCCATAATACTTATAACTTCAACACATATACTTCATGCTAGCAACATGTAAAGCTAACAACAATATAAATAATCTTGTGACACTTTTAAGAGACAAGATTATACCTCAACGAATCTTAATCCAACTCCAAATCCGAAGTCGCTCCTTAGCAACTTAGAGCCTCTTCAAGACACTTCAATCCGCTACTTGAGACCCTTAGAACAATACCAACAAGGTTCCTCCAAACTTCCAAACAAAACCTAGAAGACAACTAGGTTTTCGCTTTGCGACTAACCCGAAAACTATCTTTTTCCGAGATTTTTCTATTGAGATATGCTTACAATACACTTAGGAACCTTGGCTTAAAGTGGGAAAATTATTGGACAACAAACAAATTTTTTTCATATGGAGAGGGAGTGAACCCGAGAGCAACATGCTCTTGTTCATCCAATTTTTGTGTAAATTTGGCTAAGTGTTAGGCTTGTCTCACTACTAGTAGTATTATATAGGGACATGGAGGGTCAAGATGTAAACAAATGGGTGGTTTGGATGAAGTCTTATTAAATATCAAGACTTTGGACCCTTTGACTTAGTCAATTTTGTCAAGCTCTCTATTAGCAAGACTTGTCTTCCTAACAAGGGTCAAATGACCCTTGTGCCCATGCTACAATTCGTCCAAGGCACCATAAGGGGGGTGACACGTGTCGCCCTCCCATTCGTCACAATATTACGTTTTCCGACAATTTCACAATTCCGATAATTTTTTTTTTACAAGTCTCAAATCTTAACACTTGCGAGTTCTTACGTACGTTCTTAAAGCATGTCCTGTAAATACGGGGTGTAACATTCTTCCCCCCTTAGAAACATTCGTCCTCGAATGTTCTTTCGGAGTCCAATCTAATTAAAGCGCGACATAGTCTCCTTATACTACACCATTCTTACAATATATGCCACCCATGGCCACATAACAATATTTATACTAAGATGTCAACCTTGGCACTCACGAAGCCAACTAGCCCATACTTATAATGACCTCCAAGTCTGTCATAATCCTCTCTACTAGGTCTACTAGGGTCTGACGACTGTATCATCACCGGGAAAACCTCATATCCCCGCTCAGCTACCACCCCACACACTCACGGGTGTAGTTACCTTGAAAGGTTCTTATGGATTCAGGCTCTATTCCTTTACACTTGGTTGTTATCTTTCTTACTGGTCGCACTCTTTCCGTATTTCCAACTCATACTAGTATACATAACTTCCATACCGATGTTGGCCTCCAATCTTTTGGAGTCACTCTTTTAAACAACATAAGGCCATTTCCGACTCCCACGACCTGGTTCCGGTGGAACGCATCCACGAACACGTAAAACAATTAACTAGACATGGGCCTTGCACCCTCATGACCCTGTCACGTAGCGGAACTACTACCAACTGATCCCACTCCATTCCAGGACATGGGGAGACCCGCAACAGGTCCTCACTCCGACCCGCCACCGCACTTAACTCTTATTCTTGGTCTATAATAAATCTTTCTACCCGAGAAGACCTTGTACATCTAAGGTCTCAGCGGTCTTCAACATTCTTAGGCTCGCAATTTCCATGCTCCAAGCCTATCTTATCAGTCTCCCCGTAAACGGGTACAAAAACTTCTCATAATACCATAATTGTGTCGTTGATCACAACAACCATAACTTACTCTATACGGACCTCATCCGTACAATTCTCTTAAGCCTACTACGCAGCTTAATCTATTAACATGACATTCCGTTAAGTTCCTTAACATGGCGTCTTAAGGGTTCACTACCCTATCAGACAGCTCATCCTTTCCCAATAATCTCAAAATAAAACACAAGACCTTGGCGAAAATTCATTAACTATTTCATACCTTCCCGGTATCTAGTTAGTCTTTACCACTCTTGGTAAATCTAAAACCATTCTAGGCAACCCATAAACGACTTCATACATAACTCCGTATAGATGTATGTCACAATACCAACTATAATATATCATTACCAACTCGATACGCAATCCACATAGTCCTTCCCGTCATCACGCTTCTCGTAGCTACAATCAATATAACTCGTTAGGAGAGACGACCTAACAACACAAATTTCATCGCACGATCTCGAGTGAGAAGAATGGAAATCAATCCTAAATGTCCTGCAGCCTCCTCGATTATAGATGTGGTGCACAACACACCGATAATCAAGACTCTACTAGACACTGCAGTAGACACTTTCCGAGACTAATCGCTCGATACCACTTTTGTCACGACCCGACCAAGCTCGCGATCGTGCCCTACCCGCACCCTTTACAGTATACATCGAGATAATCAGCGAACATACATGAAACTTATAAATAAATCATCAAAGACAAAATCAACAGTTAGCCGATAAGGCTACCTCCTCGATAGTAAATACATAAACGGCGGTTGCTCCTTTCCTTTACAAACATACCCACAATATGTGACTACAGCACTTCTAAGAGTTTTTAACATAACAATCGTGTATGACAGGCCCCGCCATACCCCGAATAACCTAAATCTACAACCTCGTGGAAAACTGCATCAAGAGATAAGCCTCGGAGCAAATGGAGCTTTTCTCAAAATCAACCGAGATCCTAAGAGCAAGGATCACCACCTGGTACCTAAAACTCGCGGCATGAACGCAAATCAGCGGGTCAGACAACAGTGCGAATATGGAATGTAAATAACGTCAAGAAATGTATCATAACTGTACAAAAGAATGACAGGGACAAGTATAAAAAAAATACATACCAGATCCTGCCGTGTCATTACCACTTATGAACTTAACCGTACCTTATTATCTTTTCCCATTTTCAATCAAAGTTATAGTCACAATCTTAAGGACATGATTAGGAAAAATCATTAAGTTCATTACCGTATAACTTACTTATCTTTCATAAGTATAATCCGACCCTTTAAGGAGGGGCGCTTTACTACCCGAATTCGATCCGGGACGCAACCAAGTCACACAAATATCAAAGCGTGCGTGGAATCCCCATCACCGCCGAAGCCTATAAGTGTAAAATATAACCACGTGACGCGCCTGGCATCCCACCTCACCGCTCGCATACATACACAACACATATATATCTCTCCGCCCGTGGAATCCCACATCATCGCCGATGCTATAAATGTAAAATATAACCATGTGACGCGCCTGGCATCCCACCTCACCGCTGCATACATATACAACACATATATATATATCTCCCGCCCGTGGAATCCATCATCACGCATGACTATAAATGTAAAATATAACCATGTGACGCGCTGTGGCATCCCACCTCACGCTTACACGTATACATATACAACATATATATATATATATATATATATATATATATATATATCGCGACGCATGCCCCTAATCCCACATCGTATAAGCATGGCCATAACGTGCCTCGGCATCCTCATCGTAGTGCAGTCTTCACGGGAGCTAGCCCGTGGAGTAATAATATAACATGCCCCTAATCCTCATCGCGGTACATGTCTTCACGGGAGCTAGCCCATTGAGTAAAATATAACATGGTCGCATGCCCCTAATCCCACATCGTATAAGCGTGACCACGGAGTAATAAAACACGCGCATCTAACCCGCATCTCGCCGCATGCCCAAGATCCTCATCGTATAAGCATGGCCAAGATCAATCACAATGGAAGCATACCCGGAATCCCACACGCCAGACGTCGATAAAATGTCCGCATCTAACCCGCATCTCGTCACATGCCCCTAATCCCACATCGTATAAGCATGTCCAAGGATCAATCAAAATGAAAGCATACCCGTGGAATCCCACATCACTGTCGGTACGTCCAAGTAAACTTACAACAAAACAGTCGGCCCTCCAACTGAGAGACACGACAACGTAGACATATAATACTTGCACTCAAAGCTATCACAAGCAAACCTAGGCAAGTTCATTAAACCTTTAGACTTCCATCTTTATAAACTCATGGTACTTTCGTTTTACACATTAAAATCCGGGAATTAAACCCCAAGTACTACGTACTCCTACTCTTTTAGAAAGTCCCTTTTTCAAATAAAACTTCCAAGATACTAACAACCGTAGTATCAAGTCATACTACCTTCAAGACAAGTCACAATACCTTCTTAGAAATACAATTTACCGGCTTCTAAATCAAGTGACTTCTTCCTCAAAACATTAAACGATTTATACCATTAAGACAGTTGACCTTCTTCATTTCAAACCAATTCTTTGCTTACATTATTAGAGAAAAACCATTCTCTTAACCTTCCATAAAGTCGTTATAACCAACTTCCCATAAAGCCGTTATAACCCTTTATGGTTTTAGACCAACTCATTCCTTTTATAACCAAGAGACTTCTACTTTTTGAAACCGAGTATTATATACTTTCAAATCAATTCTCTTAACTTTCAAAAATACAATTAGTCTTTTAACCTTTAGAACTCAAGTGACTCTTTTTTTTATAAAACCTTAGGCAATTGATGCCTTAAAATTCAAGTTGCCTTTTCATTAAAAACGAGTCATTTATCTTTCCATAAAGCAAATATAACCAACTTCTCATAAATCCGTTATATTCACTTTATACCTTAGCCAAAATATAATTTCCTATCCAAGGGACTTATACGTTTAAAACGGAACAAGTATCACATACTTCAAAACTCTTCAAGTCCCTTAACTTATAAAAACATTAGACATCCTTAATACTTTCAAAGAAGTGAGTTAATCTCCTAACTCACCCGACTTGGCTATTCATAAAACTATTAAAGGATATCAAGGTGTTGTACGTCTACCGTACTACATACGTGCAACTAGTCATGCTCAAAAGATAGGAAAAGTTCTATATAGAGTAAATCACACAACTACCTCTTAACTTCTAAGAGTAGAAGGAAACATGAAATGATACCACAGGTATATTCCATACATAGAATCATGCCAAAGGAAGGAAGTGGTTCACATACCTCGCGACGATTATCGACAAGTAGCAAAATGCTCCAAAGTACTTCAACCTTGATAGCTATTCCACCCTCCAAGTAGGATACGCTATTCTAAGTACTTCAACCTATAATGGTCACAATACATCCATTAACCTCCTACTTCAAACGTAGAATATTCCAAGTGCCTAAGTCACTAAATTCTACGGAAAATCGGACAGCACCTCCTTTGTTTCTACTTACTTTGCCACCTTTTTCAAGGCCGAATACAATAACCAAACACGCCACATTTAAGGCCCAATCAAAACAATTAACAATAGGGGATTACACGTCTACTAGACGTGTAAAATTCCGCCCCACAAACGATATCAAATTAATACAACTTACTAGGCCAATTCGCTAACTCAAGTACTACAACATCAATTCTTATCCAATTTCCATTTCAATCCAAGTTATTAGCCTAACATGATATCAAGTCGCAATTGATTATAACTACCATAATCTCCAAGTAATTAATATGCGACGATTCTAATAACGATCAATTTGTAATCCAACTTCACATGGCTTGCATTACATTTCGGATTCTAAGGCTACAAGCAATCCATAATACTTATAACTTCAACACATATACTTCATGCTAGCAACATGTAAACCTAACAACAATATAAATAATCTTGTGACACTTTTAAGAGACACGATTATACCTCAACGAATCTTAATCCAACTCCAAATCCGAAGTCGCTCCTTAGAAACTTAGAGCCTCTTCAAGACACTTCAATCCGCTACTTGAGACCCTTAAAACAATACCAACAAGGTTCCTCCAAACTTCCAAACAAAACCTAGAAGACAACTAGGTTTTCGCTTTGCGACTAACCCGAAAACTATCTTTTTCCGAGATTTTTCTATTGAGATATGCTTACAATACACTTAGGAACCTTGGCTTAAAGTGGGAAAATTATTGGACAACAAACAAATTTTTTTCATGTGGAGAGGGAGTGAACCCGAGAGCAACATGCTCTTGTTCATCCAATTTTTGTGTAAATTTGGCTAAGTGTTAGGCTTGTCTCACTACTAGTAGTATTATATAGGGACATGGAGGATCAAGATGTAAACAAATGGGTGGTTTGGATGAAGTCTTATTAAATATCAAGACTTTGGACCCTTTGACTTAGTCAATTTTGTCAAGCTCTCTATTAGCAAGACTTGTCTTCCTAATAAGGGTCAAATGACCCTTGTGCCCATGCTACAATTCGTCCAAGGCACCATAAGGGGGGTGACACGTGTCGCCCTCTCATTCGTCACAATATTACGTTTTCCGACAATTTCACAATTCCGATAATTTTTTTTTTTCAAGTCTCAAATCTTAACACTTGCGAGTTCTTACGTACGTTCTTAAAGCATGTCCTGTAAATACGGGGTGTAACAGTAGGACACTTAGTACATTCAAGCTTTGAGTCGCCACTA
The DNA here is from genome assembly GCA_029844215.1 of Przewalskia tangutica. NCBI lineage: Eukaryota > Viridiplantae > Streptophyta > Magnoliopsida > Solanales > Solanaceae > Przewalskia > Przewalskia tangutica. The sequence continues at coordinate 51,768,940 of CM056724.1, forward strand.
GAAAATAGGTTAATGCTAGAAAATTGGCATCCCCTAAGTTAATTATTTTAGCTTGTTATACATTTCTTAAGTTATATTAAAACCCCAAATAATCTTCACCCACGTAATTATTCATGTAGCTAGGATAACATATTCCTGATCAATTCGCTTATAAACTCTTATTAGCAATCATATAGGAAAATCATTTTTGACACTTTACAAGCTATGCCCTTTTTAAAACATGCATTTTCTCTAACATAATAATCAACCTAGGTTTGGCAGGACAACCGCATGTTAACGGATCTTAGAGGGTGTCTAATCCCTTCCCTCTAGATTAATAAAGAACTCTTACACAGAATCTCGCACTAGTTTTGGAGACCATTAAAATGGAGTTAATGTTGACTTTAACCTAGTTGACATATAGGTGTTCTAATTTATCCAACTAATTAGGTGGCGACTCCGCGAACCCTTTAGCATTTTAGCACCTTTAGCAACCTTTTAGGCATCTTTAACACTTTATTTTTATTTTTTATTCTAACAAATATAGTAGGATTCACTGAATTAATGTTGCGGTCAAAAAAGAGCGCGACACATATATGATGTATCTGTCTTGCATAAAAAAGGACATAAAAGTGCGATTCTTATTCAAAATCAGTCCACTTACATATATATTTATACTCACTTATATACTTTCATTCACATATATATATATATTTATATATATATATATTTATACACTTACATATATATCTATATCCACTTATACACTTTCATATATATATATATATATATATATATATATATAATGTACTTGTCTTTGGTATATAAGTGTATAAAATTACATAAACGTGTTTTTGAGCTATATTTTTGCAAGTTAAATTTTGGGCTATAATTTTACCATATGAGTCAGCGAAATGTACTTTTCTGAAATTTCTCCGGAAAAACTGGTCTAATCAAATTTTAAATTATTCATTTTCTCCTTCCTATCTCAATTGAATTACTTAAATATTTATTTTACCGTTTAAATTATCAATCTCATCCTCTTGGTAATTTCTTGAACACGTGATTTTTTAATTTTTTTTCTTAGTTACTATTGCACAGGCCTATACAACAAATTCTATTTTATTTCGAATCAAAAAGTAAGAAAATATTAATCAAACATATAAGTACTTTTAAATTTTAATAATGAAAGTGTTTTGACTTTTGAGCAATAAAATAATTTTAAAAAGTAAAATAAATTGCTTGCATCGGTAATTTCATCAGTGTCAACAAAATCTAAAGGGCTAATTTAATTACTTTGTGCGCATAATATCAAAATTGTAATTATATAACAAAATGCAAGAGGCTTTACAAAAAATATTATGCATATAGACTTCTTTATATTCATACACTGAATTAATTCAAAATCATATTCAATAGGGTAAGAGATTATCTGAATTATTAGAAAAGCACTTATGGAGAAAAAACTTAAAATATCATACAACAACAACATATCCAGCAAAAATCCACAACGTGGGGTCTGAAAAAGGTAGAGTGTACGCAGACCTTACCTCTACCTTGGTAGGTAGAGCGGTTGTTTCCGAGAGACTCTCGGCTCAAGACAAAGCACAAGCACAATTAAAGTAAGACAAACAAAGCGAATAAGCCATAAATGCGCATTCTGAAAAAGAAGCAATAACTAATGCATGTAAATAAAGCAAACAATGTACACTATAAAAACCATAGCAGCATAAATCAAATGACAGGGGACTATGAAGCTGTTATGCATCTACTAGTATGATAGGCTAAACGGGCCTATAATAATAACGCTATAACTATCAATTTGTAAGTGTAAGTAAGACTACGTTGGACTACCTACTACCCTAAATTGTGTCCTCCATAACCCCCTATCTAAGGTCATGTCCTCAGTGAGTTACACCTGCGTCATATCCCGTCTAATCACCTCTCCCCAATACTTCTTCGGCCTACCTCTACCCATCTTGAACTCATCCATAACCAACCTCTCATACCTCCGCATTGAGGCATTTGTGTCTATCCTCTTCACGTGCCTGAATCATCTCAACCTCGCTTCCCGCATCTTATCCTCCACCGAGGCCACTCTCACTCTGACTCTGAAATGAACATTTCTAATTCTATCCTTCGTTGTATGCCCACACATCAATATTAGCATCCTTATTTCCCACTTTTATCTTTTAGGTAAGCGAAGTCTTGACGGGCCAACACTTTGCCCCATACAACATAGTCGGTCTAACTACCACCCTATCGAACATTTCTTTAAGTTTTGGTGGCACATTTTTATCGCATAAGACTCTAGATGCGAGCCTCCATTTCATCCACCCTACTCCAATATGATGTGTGACATCGTCGTCAATCTCTCAATTCCATTGAATAATAGATCTGAGGTACTTGAAGCTTCCTTTTTTTGGAATGACCTGAGTACCAAGCCTCACCTCCATGCCTATCTTAAGGCCGCTCCCTTTACTAAACTTACACTCCAAGTATTTTTTCTTGGTCCTACTCAGTCTGAACAATTTATACTCCAGAGTCTATCTCCAAAGCTCCAGCTTAGCGTTCACTCCGCAACGAGTCTCATCAATCAGGACTATGTCGTCTTCGAATAACATACATCATGGCACCTCCTCTTGAATTTATCGCGTCAGTCCATCTATCACCAAGGAAAATAAGAAAGGGCTAAAAGTTTATTCCTAGTGCAGCCCCATCATCACTGGGAAGTGCTCGAGTCTCCTCCTACTGTCCGTACCCTGGTCTTGGCTCCATCATACATGTCTGATCACCCTAGTGTACGCTATAGGTACATATCTATCCTCCAAACATCTCTATAGAACCTCCCTATGGACTTTGTCATATGCCTTGTCGAGGTTGATGAAAACCATATGTAAGTCTTTCTTCCTCTCCCTGTACTACTCCACCAACCTTCTAATAAGATGAACGACTTCTGTAGTTGAACGCCCAGGCATGAATCTAAACTGGTTCTCAAAAATAGACACGCCTCTTCTCACCCTCATCTCCACGACCCTTTCCCAAATTTTCATAGTGTGGCTTAGTAGCTTGATACACCTATAGTTGTTGCAACTCTGGATATCACATTTGTTCTTGTACAAAGGGATCATTGTACTCTCCCTCAATTCTTTGGCCATTCTCTCCATCTTAAAAATGACGTTAACTCGCCACTACTCCAAACTCGCCCGCCACGCTCTTCCAAAATTTAATCGATCTCATCAGCCGGTTCATTCGCCCTCGTGCATCCTGCAAATATCACTATTAACCTCATCAGCCTTAATACTTCCACAATATCAAAAATCCAGGTACCAACTAGATTGCTCTAAATCTCCCAGCACAATGTCTCTATCTTCTTTTTCGTTTAAGAGTTTATGGAAGTAAGACCACCACCTATGCCTAATATGCACGTCCTCCACCGATACTTTGTCGTCCTCATCCTTGATGCACCTTATGTGATCCAAGTCACCGGCCCTCCTCTCCCTCGCCTTGGCTAGTCTGTATAATTTATTATCCCTTTTTTTCTCTAATTCCACATGCATGTGTTCAAAAGTCGTCGTTTTCGCCTCCGTAACCTCTAGCTTTGCCTTCTTCTTTTCCATCTTATACAATTTCCTATTCGTCCACTTCTCCACATCATTCTTGTTTTCTACCAATTTTGCATACGTCGATTTCTTCTCTTCCACCTTCTCTTGAACTTTACCATTCCACCGCCAGTCCCATCGATACCTACCATGGCTACCCCACAAAACTCCTAGCACTTCTCTAGCTACCTTCCGAATGTAACTGATCATCATGTCCCACAAACCGGTTGCATCCCCACTACTCCCCCAATCCCCCAATCCCCCTCTACCATCAACCCCTCCCTCATCTCCTCAGCACTAGCCATGGTTAACTCCCCTATTTGATTCTTAACTTGTCATCCACCACCCTCCTCTTCTTCTCCATCTTAATCTACAAATCCATAACCAGAACTTATGTCGGGTTGTAAGATACTCTCTCGGAATAACCTTATAGTATTTACAAAGACCAGTGTCAACCTTTTTAAAGAGCAAAAGGTCTATCTGAATCTTAGTCGTTGTAATACGGAAAGTCACCAAGTGCTCATCCTTCATTAGGAACCTCGAATTGGCTATCACCATCCCAAAAGCTCTAGCAAACTCTAAAAGTGAGGCGCCTCCCCCGTTCATGTCCCGAAGGCCAAAGCCCATGTACGTCATCATAACCCCTCGGGAGTGATCCGATATTTCCATTGAAATCCCCTCCTACAAATAACTTCTCATTGGGTGACATACCACCCACTACTTCATCCAAATCCTCCCAAAAGTGTCGTTTCACCTCCTCGTCTAAGACAGTTTGCGGCGTGTATGCACTAATAATGTTTGTAGTTGTTACACCCCGGAAATTTCCAGGATAGGTTTATAAGAACGTACGTAAGAACTCAAATGTTAAGATTTGAGACGAGTAAAACTTTATCGGAATTTTGGAATTTGTCGGAAGATGAACGGGAGGGCGACACGTGTCACCCCCCCCCCCCCCCCCTTAATGGCCTTGGACGAAAATGACATGGAGGAAATGGTCATTTGACCATAATTTAAAAGACCAAGTCTTGCAAAGACAATTAGCTTGACATTGTTGACTAAGTCAAATGCCACTTGGCTTGATCCTTGTGAAATGCATCCAAACCACCCATTTGTTCTAATCTTGACCCTCTATTTATTTATATAAGCTTACTAGTGCAAGACAAGGCTTAACACTTAGCAAATTTTCAAGAGAAAACTTGATGGAAACTTGAGGAAGCTCTCGGCCAAGGCTAGGGTTTCAAGGAAAAATGTTCAATTGTTGTCCAATAATCCCCCCACTTTAAACCAAGGTACCTAAGGGTATTGTAAGTGTATCTCAATAGAAAGATCCCGGGAAAATGGTGTTTTCGTATTAGTCGCAAGACGGAAGCTAAAGGAGTTCTTCAACTTTGAAGTTGGAACTTGAAGATAAGTTCTTCATAAGTTTCTAAGGGTTGCTTGGAATGGATTGGAACGTCGAAAAGAGGAGCTAAAGTTGCTAAGGATCGACTTGTAAACTTGGATCATATTTGGGCTAAATGAGGTATAATCTTCGTCTTACTTTTGTAATTGAAGGTTCCATGTTATTATAAGTTAGAATTGATCATGTGATATGTGTTTTGAAGTTTGATAAGTGTTATGGTAATTTGGAAGCTCAAATCCAAAAATGACATATTAAGCCATTTGAAATTGAAATACAATTTGGTCGATAATTAGAATCGTCGCATGTTTACCTACTTGAGAATTGTAGTAGTTATAACCAATTGTGGCTAGATAACATGTTATATTAAACCACTTGGATTGAAAAGAAATTGGAAGAAGAATTGGTATTGTTGCCCTAATTGCCGAATTGACATTGTAGTTTAGACTAGTTTGTTTTGTATTGTGGGGCGGAATTTTACATGTCTTGATTAAGCGTGTAATCCCCTATTGTTAACTACTTTGTTGGGCCTTAAATGTGGCGTGTTTGGTTATTGAATTCGGCCTTGAAAAAGGTGGCAAAGTATGTAGAAACAAAGGAAGTGCTGTCCGATTTTCCGTAGAATTTAGTGACCTTGCACTTAGAATATTCTACGGTTGAAGTAAGAAGTTAATAGACGTATTATGGTCATTATAGGTTGACATACTACGTACGGCGAATTTGACTTAGCTAGTGGATTTAACCGAAGAGGTATGTGGAACTTTCTTATCTCTTGAGCATGAATAAGTTGTAAATGTATAGTACGGTAGACGTACAAGATTTTGACAATCTAGTCCATTTGATATCCTTGTCTTATTTTAAGAATGTTCAAGTTGGTTGAGTTAGGGAATTAACTCACTTGTGTAAATATTAAGGATATCTTGGTTTTCAAAAGTTAAGAGACTTTAAGTATGTTGAAAGTATTTTTGATACTTGTTTTGTTGGAAAGTTTAAGTCTTTTGGTTATAAAGAAGAATGTAAGTTTCTAAGGTATAAAGCTAGTATAACGACTTTATGGGAAGTTGGTTATAATAGCTTTATGGAAGGTTAAAAAGAGTGATTTACTCTAAGTAATTTAAGTATGATAAATGACTTGAAATAATGAAAGACAAATTGATTTAAAGGCATCAATTGCTTAAAGTTTTAAAAGAAAGAAGTCACTTGATTTAGAAGCCTATAATTTTATTTCTAAAAGGTATTGTGACTTGTCTTGAAAAGTAGTTATGACTTGATACTATGGTTATTAGTGTCTTGGAAGTTTTGTATGAAAAAGAGTCATTTTAAAAGAGTAGAAGTATGTAGTACTTTGGGTTAAATTTCCGGATTTTTATAAAAGACATGTTAGTGCCTTATGTAAACTAAAATGAGAGTGTACATGAACAAGAATAATAAGAAGTTAGGGGATTTCTTAACTTGCTTATTTATTGTGTGACGGCCGGTTGAGATGGGGTAAGAGTATAAATGAGGGGTAAACCCCCAAGACGTTATACCACCTTCTCCAGGGTAAGAGTATAAATGAGGGGTAAACCCCCAAGACGTTATACCACCTGCCTCAGGGTAAGAGTATAAATGAGGGTAAACCCCCAAGACGTTATACCACCTGTTTCCATGGATTTGCTACCCATGATTTGATCGTGAGTTTCCTATTTTTATGTTGTAAGTATACTCTTATTTACTCTCATTGTTAGTAAGGCACAGTGTACTGTTAATTGAGTTATCATACCTGTCTCCAGTTTTATTATAGACTTATGATTTCATTACGCATTTCTGGCCACATATTTGGTACATGTTGTCTTGACCTCCTTGGGCCGCGTCATGCCACGTGAAGTAGAGTCTGGATCGATCTTCGCTCTTAGGATCACTGTTCAGCTGTTGAGAAGCCCCTTTATTCCGGAGGCTTATCCCTGGTATGGTCGGTTGTTGTACATTCAGGGGTATGGCGGGGCCCTGTCCCGCCAGAGTTGTTATTCTTAGAGGTCTGTAGTCACATTTGTGGATTGGGTTGTAAGAAAAAAAAATGTACTGTTTTAGTTGTATGGTTTACGGAAGGTGGCCTTATCGGCTAGCCTGTTGTTATTTTTATGTTTAAGCTTTTAACAGTTGTGTATGTTCCGCTGCTATTCTCTGATGTATATCGGCTGTGGGTGCCTGTAGGGCACGATCGCGCCGGTCGGGTCGTGACAAAAGTGGTATCAGAGCAGTTAGTCCTCGGAAAGTGTCTACAGACCGTGTCTAGTAGAGTCTTGATTATCGGTGTGTTGTGCACCACATCTATAATCAGGAGGCTGCAGGACATTTAGGATTGGTTTCCATTCATCTCACGCTGAGATCGTGCGATAGAGCTGTATGGTTAAGGTCGTCTTTCCCTAACAAGTTATGTTGTTTGCAGCTACGAGAAAGGCAGCAGTGACCCAGAAAAGATTATGTGAATTGCGTATCCAGGTTTGTAATGTTTGTAGTATAGTTGGTATTGAGACATACAACTATACGGATTTATGTATGAGGGTCAGACGCGTGTTGCCTAGAATGATTTTAGATTACCAGGAATTGGTAAGGACTAAAAATACCGGGAAGGTATGAACAGTTAAAGAACTCTCATCAAAGTTTTACGTGCTAATTTGAGATAATTAGGTGATGATGAGTTGTGTGAGAATGTAATGGACCCTTAAGAGGTTATAATTGAGGGACTAAATGGAAGACTATGTTAATAGGTTAAGCTACGTGGTATGATAAAGAGAATGGTACGGGTGAGATCCGTATGGAGTAAGTATGGTTGTTATGGTCAAGACAACACGATTATAGTATATTGAGAAGTTTTTGTACCCGTCTACAGGGGGACTGATAAGTTAGGCTTGGAGCATGGAAATTGTGAGCCTAGGAATGTTGATAACCACCGAGACCTTAGATATATAAGGCCTTCTCGGGTAGAAAAGTTAAGATAGACCAAGGAAAAGAGTTAAATACGACGCCGAGTCGGGTTGGGGATCTATTAAGGGTCGCCCCATAGCTTGAAATGAAATGGGATCGGGTAGTAGTCCCGCTATGTGACAGGGTCACGAGGGTGCAAGGCCCAAGTCTAGTTAATCGTTTTACGGGTTCGTGGACGCATTCCACCGGAACCAGGTTGTGAGAGCCGGAACTGGCCTTATGTTGTTTAGAATAGTAACTCCAAAGATTGGAGGCCCGAATCAGTATGAAGGCTATGTACGTACGCTATAATAAGTTTGGAAGTACGGGAAGGGTACGATCAGTAAGAAAGAGAGCAACCAAGTGTAAAGAAATGGAACCGGAATCCATGAGGACCTTTCGAGGTGACTACACCCGTGAGCGTTGGGTGGTAGCTGAGCGGTTAGATAATAATTGCCGGTAACGATACAGTCGTTGGACCCAGCGAACCTAGCGTAACCGCATGACAGACGTTGAGGTCATTATGAGTACGAACTAGTTGGCCTTTTGTTATGCCAACGTGGACTACAGAGAGAGAATTGATTCGGTACCAGTTTCCCGGTAAGCCGGTTATCAAGTGGAAAGGAAGAGAAGTGGGGGTAACCAGTGAATTATCCTTCCTTCTTTGACATTGTTGTTTTTAATAAGTCTATGTGACTTGTTCACTTGAGGTAATTGATGCAGAAAGTAAGAAATACTCGAATTTGAAGGAGTTTATGCTAAGTGCCCTTGGATGTACTTGGAGTTGGTTTGGTGTGGCGGTCAGGGCCACGACCTTCCGGATAAGTTCGTGATAGCGCAAGCGCGATAAGATAAGTACGAGTGTGGCTGCGGAAAATAGAAGACATCGTTGGTAGATTTTAAAAATCTATACGTTTAAAGTGGCGCTTGATGATTTAGATTTTGATAGAGAGATAAATTCTCTCCCCCTCGTAAAAGGACAGTTTTACGTATTATGGGGTTGCGTGTACCCATGTTGTTAGACGCAGGATATGAGACTGGTAGGGTCTTCGGTATCGTCATGCCAAAGGTTACAGTTGTAGATAACCGTGGGAAAAGTGTTGTGTTGGGGAAATTAAGAACGACGTTCCAAGAAGTCGAGGAAGTGTCGTGAGGACAAAAATGCAGGTAGTACGCATATATGAAACTGTACGATTATGAATCAAGATAGAAATACTTTCGCTGATAATAAGCCTAAGGTAAGGATATGGCCAGAATGATAAATGAAAATACGACTATGGTTATGTAAGTTGCACGAGGTATGACTACCCCATACTAGTGTAAAGACCATTAGTAAATAATGGGAAGTAAGAACATTTCTAGGAAATGTGGTAAACCTAGCTATAGGCTCTACAAACCGGGAAAGAAAAAAATCGGGTTACTACTTTACAAGATCAAGGAAATCCCCCCTAGATTGTGATTGATAAGAAGTCTTAGCCAGGAGGCAAGCAAAAGGATCCAATCTAAGTTAGTGACCAAGTTTGGTTGCAACAGAGAAAGGCTTTCAGTTATTGGAAGATAAGTTGACCACGACTACAGTTCTAACCCCTCCTGTGAGACTAGAGGGTTAGGTTTTTATGATAACACGTTGGGTGTTGGGCTAGGTTGTGTGCTGACGCAACCCGATAAGGATAGAGCCTATGTTTTTCCCGGTAGTTAGGGAAGCAGGAAAGGAAATTACGCCACTCACGATTTAGAGCTGGCGGCAGTTAAATCATGCCTTGAAGATTTGGGGGCATGACGTATATACAGACTTCATGTGGATATTTGTGCAGACCACAAAGCCTCCAGATATCTGCAGATCGAGGCGAGAGAATTTGCGACAGCGATGGTGGTTAGAGTTACTCAAGGATTGTGATATTGATATCCTATACCATCCGGGGAAAGCCAAGACAGTTACAGATACTCTTTGTCGTGGATCTAAGGGTAGTCTGCCAGATGGGCAGCCAGATAGACAGGACGTGGTCCGTGAGATTCATCAGCTACCGAGCCGAGGGGTTCGATTATTTGTTTCCAAGGTTAATGAAGTTTAGATCCGAGAGGTTGCCGAGTCTTCCGTCGTTGAGGAGGTAAAGAGGCGACAATATGAGGATCTAGTGATGATACGGTATCGAGATACGGCTCTCCGAGAAGAGAAGAGCCTGTTTGAGTAGCACCGGATGGGGTGCTGTGATATGAGGATAGATTGTGTACCGGTCTTTGCAGGACTAGTCAGCAGGTTTTAGGGGAGGCATACAGTGCTTATTGTTCTAATTGTTCGGGGTCGACTAAGTTGTGTCGTGACCTCAGATGTATGTATGGGTAAGATGACCGGAAAAGGGACATAGCGGAGTTTACTGCTTAGTGTCCGAGTTAGTAGCAGGTCATGGTTGAGCACCAGAAGCCCAGTGGGCTATTGCAGGCGATTGAAATCCCAACCTAGATATGAGAGGTATTTAAATATGGATCTTGTTACCGTGGCATCGCATCAGAGGAAGTGCGATTCCCTGGGGGTCATGGTAAATAGGCTGACGAAACCAGTCGTGTTCTTCCGGTTAGGACCACTTACTCGGCTGAGGTTTATGCTAGCTTGTATAGCAGAGATTGTGAGATCGCACGGGGTTCCTACGTTTATTATGTCGCAGATGAGCTCGACACGTATAACTTCCGGAGGTTTTTCGAAGGGTTTAGGACACAGTGAGTCTCAAGGTTGCATTACACCCTCAGACCGACGGACAGGCAGAGCGTACTATCCAGGCACTTGAGGATAGGTTGCGGGCCTGTGTTCTTGATTTCAGATATAGCCGGGAGGGTTAATTGCCTCTTGTTGTGTTACGCATTAATGTATACCCTTCCAGTATTCAGATGGCCCTGTATGAGGCCTTGTATGTAAGAAAGTGTAGATCGCCGGTTGGATGGTTCGACATAGGCGAGGTTCAGTTATTTGGTCTAGACTTGATTCAGCAGGCTGTGGATAAGGCGAAGCTTATCCGGGAAAGATTATTAGTAAGCTTAGAGTCAGCAGAAGCGTTATGCAGATAATCGACGTTGACACATGGGGGTTCAGGTTGACATTTTTGTACGAGCATTGTTATGTGGCCACGTGTGGCATTATTGGTATGTAGGGGTTGTAAGGAGACGTTATGGCTATCTTTAAGTTTGACTCCCAGAAGAACATTCGGGGACGAATGTTTCTAAGGGGGGAAGAATGTTACACCCCGGAAATTTCCAGGATAGGTTTATAAGAACGTACGTAAGAACTCAAATGTTAAGATTTGAGACGAGTAAAAATTTATCAGAATTTTGGAATTTGTCGGAAAACGAAATATTGCGACGAACGGGAGGGCGACACGTGTCACCCCCCCTTAATGGCCTTGGACGAAAATGACATGGAGGAAATGGTCATTTGACCATAATTTAAAAGACCAAGTCTTGCAAAGACAATTAGCTTGACATTGTTGACTAAGTCAAATGCCACTTGGCTTGATCCTTGTGAAATGCATCCAAACCACCCATTTATTTATATAAGCTTACTAGTGAAAGACAAGGCTTAACACTTAGCAAATTTTCAAGAGAAAACTTGATGGAAACTTGAGGAAGCTCTCGGCCAAGGCTAGGGTTTCAAGGAAAAATGTTCAATTGTTGTCCAATAATCCCCCCACTTTAAACCAAGGTACCTAAGGGTATTGTAAGTGTATCTCAATAGAAAGATCCCGGAAAAATGGTGTTTTCGTATTAGTCGCAAGACGGAAGCTAAAGGAGTTCTTCAACTTTGAAGTTGGAACTTGAAGATAAGTTCTTCATAAGTTTCTAAGGGTTGCTTGGAATGGATTGGAACGTCGAAAAGAGGAGCTAAAGTTGCTAAGGATCGACTTGTAAACTTGGATCATATTTGGGCTAAATGAGGTATAATCTTCGTCTTACTTTTGTAATTGAAGGTTCCATGTTATTATAAGTTAGAATTGATCATGTGATATGTGTTATGAAGTTTGATAAGTGTTATGGTAATTTGGAAGCTCAAATCCGAAAATGACATGTTAAGTCATTTGAAATTGAAATACAATTTGGTCAATAATTAGAATCGTCGCATGTTTACCTACTTGAGAATTGTAGTAGTTATAACCAATTGTGGCTAGATAACATGTTATATTAAACCACTTGGATTGAAAAGAAATTGGAAGAAGAATTGGTATTGTTGCCCTAATTGCCGAATTGACATTGTAGTTTAGACTAATTTGTTTTGTATTGTGGGGCGGAATTTTACATGTCTTGATTAAGCGTGTAATCCCCTATTGTTAACTACTTTGTTGGGCCTTAAATGTGGCGTGTTTGGTTATTGAATTCGGCCTTGAAAAAGGTGGCAAAGTATGTAGAAACAAAGGAAGTGCTGTCCGATTTTCCGTAGAATTTAGTGACCTTGCACTTAGAATATTCTACGGTTGAAGTAAGAAGTTAATAGACGTATTATGGTCATTATAGGTTGACATACTACGTACGGCGAATTGGACTTAGCTAGTGGATTTAACCGAAGAGGTATGTGGAACTTTCTTATCTCTTGAGCATGAATAAGTTGTAAATGTATAGTACGGTAGACGTACAAGATTTTGACAATCTAGTCCATTTGATATCCTTGTCTTATTTTAAGAATGTTCAAGTTGGTTGAGTTAGGTAATTAACTCACTTGTGTAAATATTAAGGATATCTTGGTTTTCAAAAGTTAAGAGACTTTAAGTATGTTGAAAGTATTTTTGATACTTGTTTTGTTGGAAAGTTTAAGTCTCTTGGTTATAAAGAAGAATGTAAGTTTCTAAGGTATAAAGCTAGTATAACGACTTTATGGGAAGTTGGTTATAATAGCTTTATGGAAGGTTAAAAAGAGTGATTTACTCTAAGTAATTTAAGTATGATAAATGACTTGAAATAATGAAAGGCAAATTGATTTAAAGGCATCAATTGCTTAAAGTTTTAAAAGAAAGAAGTCACTTGATTTAGAAGCCTATAATTTTATTTCTAAAAGGTATTGTGACTTGTCTTGAAAAGTAGTTATGACTTGATACTATGGTTATTAGTGTCTTGGAAGTTTTGTATGAAAAAGAGTCATTTTAAAAGAGTAGAAGTATGTAGTACTTTGGGTTAAATTCCCGGATTTTTATAAAAGACATGTTAGTGCCTTAAGTAAACTAAAATGAGAGTGTACATGAACAAGAATAATAAGAAGTTAGGGGATTTCTTAACTTGCTTATTTATTGTGTGACGGCCGGTTGAGATGGGGTAAGAGTATAAATGAGGGGTAAACCCCCAAGACGTTATACCACCTTCTCCAGGGTAAGAGTATAAATGAGGGGTAAACCCCCAAGACGTTATACCACCTGCTTTACTACCTTCTCCAGGATAAGAGTATAAATGAGGGGTAAACCCCCAAGACGTTATACCACCTGCCTCAGGGTAAGAGTATAAATGAGGGGTAAACCCCCAAGACGTTATACCTCCTGTTTCCATGGATTTGCTACCCATGATTTGATCGTGAGTTTCCTATTTTTATGTTGTAAGTATACTCTTATTTACTCTCATTGTTAGTAAGGCTGTCACGACCCGATTCCGGGGCCCGTGACTGGTGCCTTACCCCGGGCACCCCAGTGATCCAACATCAGAGTAATCAGCGGAACATAAAGACAACACATGAAATGACAGAAGTATAAACAATGAAATAAGAAGACAGGCTAACCAAAAACGGTTACCTTCAGCATATATATAAACAACAACTTTTTCAACATGAACAGTTTAATCCTTTTTACAAAACCCTGCCCACAACAGTACTACAGACCTCTAAGAAATGATACGACAACAATGGCGGGACAGGGCCCCGCCATACCCCTGAATGTAAACACCTACAACAACAGGGGACTATACCACTGATAAGCCTCCGGAGAAACGGAGCTTTCCCAAATGCTGAACTGTGACCCTAAGAGCGAGGATCAATGACTGGTGTACCTTTACCTGCGGCATGAACGCAGCCCCCCGAAGGAGGTCAGTACAACAGGTACCGAGTATGTGAAACTGAAAATAAGTACTGTAAATGGAATCATAGAAGTCTATATAAAGCAGGAGACATGTATGATAACAAAACTACAGTTCACAATAAACAAGCAGTCATATCAAGTCAGGGACTCACGCCCTCAAAGTCATCACTCAAATATAACAATGGGTCTCACGCCCACAACATCAATCATGCCCGTGGAATACCTTCCTCATCGCCAGCTTTATGATATAAAAGCACCAAGGAACACATATGAACACCGTGTCCCACTGTGCCATAATAACACCGTGCGGGGTAAGTAAGGCATAGCCGACTACTAACACCTACGCATCAACAAGGTCATGAATCAGATCATAAGATCTGTCTAGACCGTCACATGATCAAAGCTGGCCACTTGCCCGCAGTATCTAATGTGCGCGTCTAGTCCTGGAACTTCCCGCAGCTCCGCATAGGCCAATCTCATCGGCCTGCATGAGGTATTCCCCGCATCGAGGGTAGCTACTCCCCGGCATCGTCCTGGACTTCGCAGTCCGCATGGCCACATGGACCGCATGCCCATAAAGGACGCACACTAACTCGAACTCGTAGCTCGCGTAGGCCCTCAGGACTGCATGAGGTATTCTCAAATCATAGGTCCATCGACCCGCCTGAGTCTACCCCAGACGGAGGGCGCTTAACCCGGAATCATCTCAAGAGATGAATGCCACAATACTATCATAACGACCGATAGTTAATAAGCACAATCAAGAAACCCTTTACACAAACATCACAAGATACTAACACACGTAGCATCCTAACACGTTTACTTATCAAAGCAATCAAGAAAGTATTACAAGGCTATCACAAACCAATACAATCAAGTTGTTCACACAAGGTACTTTCTACTATATGATTAACAAGATCGGGTTTTTATCCCCAAAGTACTTCATACATTAACTCTTTAAAAGATACGTTACTTCGCAATACCCATAGTATATGAAAATAGAGTGATTATCTTTTTAAAGTAAATCAATTACTTCTCCTTGTAAAATCAAGTAGCAACATTCTTTTCCAATGTTCAAGTTTGCCTAATTTCCAATGTTCAAGTTTCTCATTTTAGAAAAGTTTCGTAGTTCATAGCCTTATTCATTTAAGAATATAATTCTCCTTTAAACAATCTGAGAAACCTAAGCCTTATATGTGAGTAGGATATTCTTGTTTATTACAATCTTATTACAGCAGCCATAATCTAGGAAATATCATTTTGTCTCATCTTAGCTTCTATGCAGATGGAGGTTTCTACTGGTTTTATTAGTACTTAATTAGTCAAAACATTTCCTTTTATTAACGCTGCAGTGGTTTGTCGATACACATTCTGATTTCCGAAATCAGTAAAACATTCTTAAGCCGTTATACCTAACTTCCCATAAAGCTAGTATAACTCTTAAGTTTTTCAAAACCAAGTATTACTTCTTTCAAAATGATTCAAAAATCTTTTGAAATACTTCAAGTTCTTTATTAACACATAACAAGCCGCTTATAGTTCAAATCGATTACCTTTTAAAACCACATGTATTTTCTAACCAACATAAAGTCGTTATAACCAACTTCCCATAAAGCCGTTATAACACTTTATGTTTTACACCAATCAAATACATTTAGCACATGACGCTCACCGCACTACATAGTTCACACATATCATGCTAGAAGAAATAGGAAGAGGTTCACATACCTCGCGACGAGTATCGACTAATAGCAAAACGCTCCAAGTACTTCCAACCGCTCTACTCCTTAAGCCACGTGATCGCACCACACGTAGTACGTCAAACAAAAAGGCCCCAAGGCGATTATTAACATTTAGAACCCGTCGGAGAACATTCTACGAAAATTCTGCAGACTCTCCCGCAACAAACAGAAATCTCCTCCTCTATCGAGGTGGCTACCAAGCCAACCAGGGGTTATACGCCTAACCCTAACAGTACAATTCTACTCCACTGCACTACTACACAAGTCATCAGTCACACCTATGTAATTACAACAAGATTCTTCTTTAAATTGTGCTTAAGTCAAAAGACATTGCGATAACTACGTTGATTCTATATATAGTATACTTCAACTATATATTCTAACAACATGTAATTTCCAATTACAATAGAGGACAAGATATTTACCTCGATAAGCCCATAATTATCCAAGTATAAAGTCGATCCCGGCAATCGTTTAGCTCCAACTCCGTGCGCTCCAACCCTCTCCAAACTACCCTTAGAAGTTCTAACCACCTTCTTCATACGACTCCAACGAACCATGGTGATTTTCCTGAGGGTTTCGGTTTGGTGACTGACGGTAAGTATAATAGTATTTACGGCTTTTTGTATAGGTATAACCTTAGAATACAACAAGGTATATGACTAAGGTAATTTGGGCATTATAACAATACTTTTGAGAGTATTTCTACCAAGAGGGGTATTATACGAAAACAACTAGGCTAGTGGGTACCACTGCTAGCACCCGAGAGGGGGTGTATACTCGGCCTACCCCACTGTGGGAACTCTCGCCAAGGGGAGGGGAAGGCTTTGGACGAGAACCACAAGAAGGGAGAGGAGGGATTTTAACACTTAGAAGATTTTGATGAAGAAAGTCTTCAACATAGGGTGGTATTTATAGCCAACCAATGGCCAACCAATGGCCAAGATCTTTCCAAGTGCAAGGCAAGTGTAGGCCAAGATCTTTCCAAGTGCCCCTTAACCAACTAACACACAAATATCCTACCAACTAAAGCCATTCCAATCGCCACAATAACGCCTCACATCCATCAATTGGAGGGTGACAAGTGTCGCCTCCCGTTGGTCCAAAATGTTTCGCCTCTCGGAAAAATCCGCAAAATTAAAAATGACATAGCCGAAATTCCCTACGAAAGTCGTGAAAACGTTTAAAAACGACTCTAAACGGGTGTTGTGAACAAAATTAATTCGCCAAGCCTTAATACAAGTTTCAAATTTTCTACGACGCCCCACGTAAATACTCGGGAAAATACGGGGTATAACATTCTCCCCTCCTTAGAAACATTCGTCCCGAATGTTCTTTCTAAGTCCCAAAACAAACGCGCGCCAGTATAGTCTTCACTACTATACTTACGAGAACAATCCTTGCCACACATGGCCACAGAAACAACTTGCGCAAAAAGCTTACATCCAAGTCCACGAGGAAACACCTCTAACATCACCATAACACCTCTCACCGGGGTCTAAAATATACTTCCTTCGCACCTACTTTACACAAAAAGAAAAAAATGAGCACATCTATGCTCGCGATACCACTGATACCACTTTTGTCACTTTGCCGCGAGGTTCTGGTGTCACTCCGGCGACCCAACAAATGGTACCGGGCTGCATGCGATCCCGGAGGAGGTCGTACACTCGAACTCTTACCACATTCTGATACGGCTTCAGTTTCCAAAACTCGGGGTTACTATCCCTAACGTGGTCATCATTAACTGGGAACACTCTGGATGGATCTCCGATACTTTCCCGATCATATCAATACGAAAGACGGACGTCGCCTCCTAAGTCGGACGGCAATTGCTAACATATAGGCAACCCGCCTATTCTTCACATGAACTCAAAAGGGCCCAAAGTAACTCGCTAAGTTTTCCTCGCTTCAAAACTCGTCACACCCTAACCGGGTGGTACTTTCAAGACCGTCAATCAACTCTGCGTCGCCGCCGATTATCCGCACGATTTCTCCGAGCCGTAACCTCTTCTAGACAAGCTTTACTCTCCACAATACCGGAACAAGCTCAACCAACTAATCGAACCTTGCCAACCTCGAACCAATCGATCGGCAACTTACACTTCCGCCCCTACAAGGCTTCAAAAGGCAACATCCGAACACTGAAATGGTAGCTTAAACACTCCTCCACAGAGACAACAATCCCACGACTACCCTCGAAATTCACACACCGCCCGAGGGCGAATGCGATTCGTGAGACTCATCCGAGTTCTTAACCTGCTGGTAAAACTTTTTAGAAAACGAAAATAGCCACAACTGGCTTCACTGCGACATAAGGTGAAGGTAGGCACCCTGCAGCCTTACAACCTTTCTCGATAACTCAACACAGTAGTAAACGGTCCCGATCAAGAACACGATGGGCTGCCCCATCGCCCGACCATCCGGTCGAACGCATCCACGAGTTCGTGACTGGTTAACTAAATTTGGGCCTAACACCCTCACAACCCTAACACAAGCGGACCACCACAACCGACCCCACCACTGAACCTACCGCGGGTTGACCCGCAACGCGCACAATACTAGCACCCCGAAGGAAAACTCTCACTAATCACGTTACGAAAACCTAGCGGTCTTCTTAGCTCAACTACCCTCTTTCATTCCACACTACTCAGGGACTTATCCCACAAACATAGCTCACGTGCACTATGCACTCCTATAAGGATCAAACATAACACTACACCTTTACTCGAGATGGCCTTACCTCTAAGGTCTTTACGTAAAACATTCTAAGGCTCACACCTTATCTATCCCCAAAATCTTACTCGGTTAACCCACCATGATTTCTAAACACAACTAACACACCGCTATCAGAACATAGCACTTAAGGTATACTCACCTTATCACACATACAGATCTCTAGAGGGTTAAAGATATATCTATATCTACTGCTTCACTCCTTAGTCGTCTAATCAAACTCGCCTGTAGGCGCATAGCTAGGGAAGATGACGAACTACCCACCGATCCTGAAGGCTAAGTCCTCCTACAAGGACACTCTATCGACATTAGACCCTGACGGTCGTAGGTACAACAAGTACTAACTAAAAGACGACATTCCCGATGACGTCATTACATCGCGAACTGAAGCCACGGAGTTCGACCAACTCCTGCATACTCGAACATCTTGATATCCGTGGAAGACCACTCAGATCGCGGAGGTGCATATCAATCTGGCGAGGCGACTCGCCGAAAGTTACCAAAGGACCTTGCTGCTCGCCCTCCTCTCGCCCTTTGTTTAACCGTCGATCTCTACGCTTCTCGCCGCGCATAAGCCCGCATACGTGCCATGCTCAAGCCCAACTAAAGAATTACTTTGCACAACCTCTTTTAGATAGTCCTCAAGACTCGCAGACATCGGTATACTCTCCGTAGCCAAATCTATAGCTAGTAATGTGGTCGCTCTTTGCAATCTAAATTCTCTGCTCCTGGCCGTGGAATCAAGGTTCAAATGTCATGGCCGCAGAGGAATCGCCGCCGCAGCTAAACTCATTGGGCTAGTGACGCCGCAAAACTCCCGAATGAAGCACCACCTGTGTGATGTTTGGGCTCGTGCCCACGTAACCCTCTCAGACTTACTCGCAGCCTCTGGCCGCTTGCCCTCTCGGGCCCGGCCGCTCACGCGAGGCATAACGGTAAGGAAAGAAATACGTTAGAGGTCCAACTTACAACACAACTCTAAGGCCCGATCTCGTGAGTGAGAAGAATAGAAACCAATCCTAAAATATCCTATAGCCTCCTCGATTATTGGTGTGGTGCACAACACACCGATAATCAAGACTCCATCGATACGGTCAGACACTTTCCGAGGATTAACTGCTTTGATACCACTTTTGTCACGACCCGATTCCGGGGCCCGTGACTGGTGCCTTACCCCGGGCACCCCAGTGATCCAACATCAGAGTAAACAGCGGAACATAAAGACAACACATGAAATGATGTATATAAACAATGAAATAAGACAAAGCTAACCAAAACGGTTACCTTCAAAGATATATATAAACAACAACTTTTTCAACATGAATAGTTTAATCTTTTTACAAAACCCCGCCACAACAAGATTGCACTTAAGAAATGATACGACAACAATGGCGGACAGGCCCCGCCATACCCCGAATGTAAACACCTACAACAACAGGACTATACCATCGATAAGCCTCCGAGAAACGGAGCTTTCCCAAATGCTGAATCGTGACTCAAGAGCGAGGATCAATGATCGTGTACCTTTACTGCGGCATGAACGCAGCCTCGGGCGAGGTCGCATAACAGTTTGAGTATGTGAAATCAAAATAAGTATCAGAAATGGAATCATAGAAGTCTATATAAAGCAGAGACATGTATGATAACAAAACTACAGCTCACAATAAACAAGCAATATATCAAGTCGTGACTCACGCCTCAAAGTCATCACTCAAATATAACAATGGGTCTCACGCCACAACATCAATCATGCCCGTGGAATACCTTCCTCACGCCATAGCTTTATGATATAAAAGCACCAAGGAACACATATGAACACGTGTCCCACTGTGCTATAATAACACCGTGCACGGTAAGTACGAAGGCATAGCCGACTACTAACACCCACAGCATCAACAAGGTCATGAATCAGATCATAAGATCTGTCTGCATCATTACATGATCAAAGCCGCCACTTGCCCGCAGATCTAATGCGCGTCTAGTCCTCGGAACTTCCCGCACTCGCGTAGGCCAATCTCATCGGCTGCATGAGGTATTCCCGCATCGAGGGTAGCTACTCCCGGCATCGCCCCGACTTCGCAGCCCGCATGGCCACGGACCGCATGCCCATAAAGGACGACACTAACTCGAACTCGTAGCTCCGCATAGGCCCTCGGGACTGCATGAGGTATTCTCGAATCATAGGTCCATCGACCGCTGAGTCTACCCCGCATCGGAGGGCGCTTAACCCGGAATCATCTCAAGAGATGAATGCCACAATACTATCATAACGATCGATAGTTAATAAGCACAATCAAGGGAAACCCCTTTACACAAACATCACAAGATACTAACACACGTAGCATCCTAACACGTTTACTTATCAAAGCAATCAAGAAAGTATTGCAAGGCTATCACAAACCAATACAATCAAGTTGTTCACACAAGGTACTTTCTACTATATGATTAACAAGATCGGTTTTTATCCCCAAAGTACTTCATACATTAACTCTTTAAAAGATACGTTACTCGCAATACCCATAGTATATGAAAATAGAGTGATTATCTTTTAAAGTAAATCAATTACTTCTCCTTGTAAAATCAAGTAGCAACATTCTTTTCCAATGTTCAAGTTTGCCTAATTTCCAATGTTCAAGTTTCTCATTTTAGAAAAGTTTCGTAGTTCATAGCCTTATTCATTTAAGAATATAATTCTCCTTTAAACAATCTGAGAAACCTAAGCCTTATATGAGTAGGATATTCTTGTTTATTACAATCTTATTACAAAGCCATGATCTAGGAAATATCATTTTGTCTCATCTTAGCTTCTATGCATGGAGGTTTCATCTTGGTTTTATTAGTACTTAATTAGTCAAAACATTTCCTTTTATTAACGCTGCAGTGGTTTGTCGATACACATTCTGATTTCCGAAATCAGTAAAACATTCTTAAGCCGTTATACCTAACTTCCCATAAAGCTAGTATAACTCTTAAGTTTTTCAAAACCAAGTACTTCTTCTTTCAAAATGATTCAAAATCTTTTGAAATACTTCAAGTTCTTTATTAACACATAACAAGCCGCTTATAGTTCAAATCGCTACCTTTAAAAACCACATGTATTTTCTAACCAACATAAAGTCGTTATAACCAACTTCCCATAAAGCCGTTATAACACTTTATGTTTTACACCAATCAAATATATTTAGCACACGTACGCTCACCGCACTACATAGTTCACACATATCATGCTAGAAGAAATAGGAAGAGGTTCACATACCTCGCGACGAGTATCGACTAATAGCAAAACGCTCAAGTACTTCCAACCGTCGCTACTCCTTAAGCCACGTAGATCGCACCACACGTAGTACTTCAACCTATAAGGCCACAAGGCGCTTTATTAACATTTAGATCCTTCGAGAACATTCTACGTAAAATTCTAAAGATTTTTCCCGCACACAGAAATCTCCTCCTCTATCGAGGCCGCTACCAAGCCAACCGAGGGGTTATACGCCTAACCCTAACGGGTACAATTCTACTCCACGGTACTACTACACAAGTCTCATAATACAGCCCTATGTAATTACAGTTCAGTATTCTTCTTTAAATTCAGGCTTAAGTCAAAAGACATTGCCGATAACTACGTTCAGTTCTATATATAGTGTACTTCAACTATATATTCTAACAACATGTAATTTCCAATTACAATAGAGGGACAAGATATTTACCTCGATAAGCCCATAATTATCCAAGTATAAAGTCGATCCGGGCAATCGCTTAGCTCCAACTCCGCGCTCCAACCCGCCTCCAAACTACCCTTAGAAGTTCTAACCAACTTCTACATACTACTCCAACTAACCATGGAGATTTTCCTTGTGGTTTCGGTTTGGTGACCCACGGTAAGTATAATAGTATTTCGGCTTTGGATAGGTATAACCTTAGAATACAACAAGGTATATGACTAAGGTAATTTGGGCATTATAACAATACTTTTGAGAGTATTTCTACCAAGAGGGGGGGTATTATACGAAAACAACTAGGCTAGGGGGGGGTACCCCACGGCTAGCACCCCAAGGAGGGGGGGGTGTATACCCCTCGGCCTACCCCACTAGGGGGGGGGAACTCTCGGCCAAGGGGGAGGGGGAAGGCTTTTGGACGAGAACCACAAGAAGGGAGAGGGAGGGATTTTAACACTTAGAAGATTTTTGGATGAAGAAAGTCTTCAACATAGGGTGGTATTTATAGGCCAACCAATGGCCAACCAATGGCCAAGATCTTGCCAAGTGCAAGGCAAGTGTAGGGCCAAGATCTTGCCAAGTGCCCCTTAACCAACTAACACACAAATATCCTACCAACTAAAGCCATTCCAATCGGCCACAATAACGCCTCACATCCATCAATTGGAGGGTGACAAGTGTCGCCCTCCCGTTGGTCCAAAATGTTTCGTCTCTCGGAAAAATCCGCAAAATTTAAAAATGACATAGCCGGAAATTCCCCTACGAAAGTCAGAAAACGTTTCATTTAAAAACGACTCTAAACGGGTGTTGTGAAAAAAATTAATTCAGCAAAGCCTTAATACAAGTTTCAAATTTTCTACTTACGTCCTTACGTAAATACTCGTGAAAATACGTGGTATAACAAAGGCACGGTAATCGTTAATCGAGTTATCATACCGCTCCGCTTTATTATAGACTTATGATTTCATTACGCATTTCGGGCCACATATTTGGTACATGTTGTAATCGACTTCTCGGCTGCGTTCACGCCGCAGTAGAGTACAAAGGTCTTGATCCTCGCTCTTAGGATCACTGTTCAGCTGTTGAGAAGCCCCTTTATTCCGGAGGCTTATCCCTGGTATGGTCGGTTGTTGTACATTCAGGGGTATGGCGGGGCCCTGTCCCGCCAGAGTTGTTATTCTTAGAGGTCTGTAGTCACATTTGTGGATTGGGTTATAAAAAAAATGTACTGTTTTAGTTGTATGGTTTACGGAAGGTGGCCTTACCGGCTAGCCTGTTGTTATTTTTATGTTTAAGCTTTTAACAGTTGTGTATGTTCCGCTGCTATTCTCTGATGTATACCGGCTGGTGCCAGTGCAGGCACCGATGGGCCCGGGGTCGGGTCGTGACAGTAGTGGACCCTCTGACTACCAACTTAATTACCATAATCCAATCATTGACCATCCTAACCTCTACCACTTGATCCATTAGCTCGCTGTCTACCAAAATGTCTACCTCATTCCTGTATTTCGACCTACCCGAGAACCATAATTTATACCTGTCTACATCCTTAGCATTAGATCCTACCCATTTGGTCTCCTAGACACATGCTATATTAATCCTCCTCTTCTTAAGAATCATAACTAGCTCTATGGACTTCCCCTTTAAAGTCCCAAATTTCCAAGACCCTATTCTCAGCCTGGAATCTCCATTACCCCTCTTAACCCCTAACTCTTGCCCCCGTCCCTGACTGAGAACATGACCTTAGTCTACCATCATTCACCAAAGCCACTAGAGCAAAAACAAAAATACTAGTCAAAGATTTACGCTGACACACACGGGAACCAGTACTAAATCACTAAGTTAGAAAAAGTATAGAGGTAGGTCATGCTACTACAGACTAGAATAATAAGACAAAGGTCAACAAGAATAAAGACAAGAATGTAACATCAAGATTCAATAAAATGCAACATGCAAAAATTTAACTACAAGGATAAGAACAAATATTGAGTACAACAACGGGAGGTACCAACTCCTGATAGAACATGCTCACACTTCGGAAATCACTGTTCACACGCTGGAAAACAATGTTCACTGCCTAAAATCATTGTTTCCTGCCGGAAATCACGGTTCTCTACCTAATGTCGAGGAAGATCTGGTGGTACCTACAACACAAACTGCCAGAGACTGTCGAAAAAAAGGCTTAAATGTGAGCATTGAGTGATATATGTGAGTGTTTAAGAAAATTAGAGCTTCGTCTTTGGGCAGTCGGCAAATGGTGGTTGGTTGGCTGGAGGTAGTTGCGGAGCGGAGGAGGGACCTGGTAAATTTTATAACTATGAATAACTCTAATAAAAATCAGTAGAGGCAGAGGCAAAGTAATCGCCGGCGAAGTCAATAGAAGAGGAAGGCAACGACAATAAAGTGATAAACCCAAAAAAAGAAGAGAGAGAAGAAGATACAGCGACCCCAAACTTAAAATATCATAATATTAAAAAAACATATAAGTAGAATGGTAAAGTAAAGGGTAAAATAAACGTGGCATGGAATAGTAAGAAAAATATCTCTAATCTAAAGTTGATAGGGACATTCGACTTTTCTTGGAGCGAGCAAAAGATTTTGACCACTTTATTTCATTGTCTTTATCAAATCATTATTTCCTTTTGTAAAACTCAACATTCAGAATTTTTGTGATTATGTAGAAATCACTACGGATGAATTTGTTAACCCTTCAAAATGAATGAGCATATTATCCACACTCTACATTATTAAATAGTGGTTTAGCATAATCTAACATGAGGAAATGTATGGGGTAAAATCCGGACTGAATGAAAAGAAATTAAAGCCTCAGAGAGTTTCCGACACAAACTTGGAATGATGTTTACAATTGGTATACCTCTAAGATGCAGATTGAGGATGATTTGAAGGCATCAATATCGGTAGAAGCACAAGGCCAGTTCTAAAAGAGGGATGACGTCATCGATAACCAAAATGGAAAAACCCAAGAAGTCATTTTGGCTCTTATCCACCACCATCCTAGTAAGGGACTGGCGGAAGACCAAAATTGAATGGGAACAATCGTGGACTAGAAAATAGAGATAAGGAAGGACGTTCGAGATCCTTTCTGAAAGACCTAGGGGGCCCAAAGATAACTAAATATAAGTTTAGTGGTGGTTCTGCCGACAAAGTCCATGCTATAAGGAACATTAAGGAAGCCCGGTTTCCCAAGGATATTCCTACTACTACCTAGTAGAAGACATTTCATTCACAGACATTGATCTTTAAGGTAAAAGTGGTATTGTGTGATTGTCACTCAACCCATGGGCACTTAACCGCAAATTGTAATCATTTGCGGGATGAAGTAGCATAGTTGTTAAGAATGGGGCATCTGAGGGAATTCTTCTACGACCGGTCCAAGCAAAATTATAACAGGAAAAATAACAGGCCAAATAAGAAGAACCCCTCATCACTCAAACACACCATAAATGTGATATTCAGATGATACTATTATCCCCATATGGAACAAGATACAAAGACATTTGTGCTAAAATGCAAAAGTGTCAGCGCTATGCCCCGATATTCCACCTACTAGTCGAACCACTACATTCAGACATCTTTTCTTTTCTATTCATGAAATGTGGGATGGACCTCGTATCCCCCCTAATTCTGGCTCTCAATCAAATTTGGGATGCCAAAAGTGATAGACTGTTACAATGGGATACAATTTGTTGGTTCAAAGGTAAAAAACGATCAAGAGAATAACTTTTTCAACTTACCACCCGAGTTCTAATAGACATGATAAATCAACCAATAAAGTATTGATACAAAGCTTAAGACAATGCTAGAACATGATAAAGGTAGGTGGCCAATGAGTTAGCTGGGCTATTGTGGGCTTATTAAACCACACCATGTTTAGCACTGGTGAAACACCATTCTCACTAGTCTACAATGTAGAGGCGCGTGTAGTGGTTGAAATGGGAGAGCACGTCCTTGGGTGCGCCCAAGCCACAAAGGAAGCAAAGAATGAAGCCATAATCGTTGGTCTAGATATTTTCACGACCCGAGCCGACGAACCGCGACTGGTGCCCTACATGGGAACCCTTATACCCATACATCACATATAACCAGCGGAAGCTTAAGAAAACTCATAATCTCATAAAATAAAAACAGGCAAGCTGACAAGGCTGCCGCTATATACAGAATTTTTCAAAACGAGTGACAACATATACAACCCACATGTATCCAAATACACATTCACCACCCACACATGTCTACAGACCTCTAAGAGTATGATAAAGAAATGTTACGGGACAAGGCCCCACCGTACCCCTGAATATACATAAGTTTGTATCAAAATGACAAGCCCCGGAATAATGGAGCTATCCCAAAAACTGAGCAAAAATCCTAAGCTCGAGGATCACCCAACTAAGTACCTATACATGCGGGCATGAACGCAACCCCCTGGAGAAGGGGGTCAGTACAAAAATGTACCAAGTATGTAAACATAAAGTACAGTAAATATGATCATAACTGTACAAAAGATGACAGGGACAAGTATGATAATCAACATACCAGATCCAAACTTGCCATATAAAATAAGAGTCAATTGTATCTTCTACAAATAGAGAGTCAACTGTACCTTTTAAAAGTATGAGAGTCTTTTTAAAATCATGAATGTCTATCCATATACTCATATACTGTCATAGGTATCTATACCCGCATCATGAATACATGTCCATGAAATCATATATTGTCGTGAGTATCTATATTCGCATCATG
The DNA here is from genome assembly GCA_029844215.1 of Przewalskia tangutica. NCBI lineage: Eukaryota > Viridiplantae > Streptophyta > Magnoliopsida > Solanales > Solanaceae > Przewalskia > Przewalskia tangutica. Next base: position 51,795,853 of record CM056724.1, read on the forward strand.
GATACATGTCCATGAAATCATATATGTCATAGGTATCTATACCCGCATCATGGATACATGTCCATGGAAACATCGTATCTATTTACATATAACGTATCCCGACCCTCTCGTGAGGGACTCGGTGGAATCATATAATCATGAATACCTGTCCATATAACGTATCCCTGCCCATTCTGGGACTCGATCCATATAACGTATCCCGACCCATTCTGGGACTCGGTGAGCTCAATATAACGTATCCCGGCCCATCAAGGGACTCGGTGAAATCATATATAACGTATCTCGGCTCATCATGGGACTCAGTGAATAATCATCCTCATATATATACATATAACGTATCCCGACCCATTATGTGACTCGTGAAATGAAATAATAACACTTGCACGAATAGCTATCATGAGCAACCTTGTTCAATTTAAATCATCTTTTGACTCTCAATAAAATCATTAAAATGAACTTTCATTTTAGAAAAACCAAGGCACTATCACATCTTTCATTTTAGAAAAACCAAGGCACTATCACATCTTTCATTTTAGAAAAACCAAGGCACTATCACATCTTTCATTTTAGGATAAAGACTTAATGGAATTACGTACGTCCGTCGTATATAAATATCATGTCAAAAGAAGAAATGATAGTTTCACATACCTTATCGGCTATACCAACACGACAAGTAAAATACGCCTCAAGTAGTACTTCAACCTATAATAACGATAACACATCTATCAACTTCATGCTTACTAGTGTAGGTCATATACCAAGTAATGGTTCTCTTTTCATATAAAAATTTGGGCAACACTTCCCCTATTTATACCCTATCCACAACTTCCAAACGAGGCTAATAACATCTAACTAAGCACCAATTAAGGGCATAACCAAAACAGCAACCAAGATGATTTACACACCTACTTCACATGTTAATCCGGCCTCTTAATCCATATAAAAACAGTTCATTCTTCAACAACAACGAGGGTAAATGCGAGGCCTTTCAACACTTTTCTATACCCTTATTCCATTAGGACATACATTAGCAATTACCACATTTAAACATGCATAATGGTAACTGAATTTCCAGGTTTATACACGTATAAAACAGCCCCTAAAACAGCACGACAATATCCCACAGTTTTAAGATAGTTTTGGCCAACAACAACAATCCAAAGCCCTTTTCATAATGCCTTATAATCCATTTCAAGTTTCAACACTTTAATATAAACCATTTCAACTTTCAATATCAAGATTTCCTTCATTTAACAACATGCAATTAGTGACGATAATAACAATAACAACCAACAAATCCATTATAATAAAAATTGTCCTATTCTCGGCTAAGCACATCAACAATAACCACATGCATTTTCTTACTTCCAGTCCTTCTTAATACATGTTTATCCCTTAACTATAACATCATTTAACTTCTAATAACTTTAAGAGGAAGAAGAAATCTTACCTTATCTTTAACACAAAACAGTTTACAAGTTCTCGACTAACAACTTCACTTTTGCACCACTTCTTCAAGTTACAATAACACACATGTATCCTCTACAAGCTTATAACCATCTTACTTTCTTGTTTTTATTCCAAAAAGTTCATCCCAAGCTTAGGGTTTTGCTTGGACATAATCGGTCCAAACCATGACCACTGCCTTGGAGTGTTAATCTTGGCTTAGAACTTAGTTAAGGAGCTTAATATTGTAAAATAAGTAACTCTTGTTCTTCATAGCTATGGATTTCGAATCTTGTTGGAGAAGGAAGAGAGAAGAGCTTGAAAGATGAAGATATTTATGATACACAAAGTCTTGCAAGACTTGTATAGAATTGGTGTATGTAGCACAAGTGGAGGCGGGACCCATGAACCCAACTTGTCTCTCCCTTTACAAGAATATCTCTCACACTTAGTCAAGTATTGCAATGTATATCAATATAATTAGAGCTTTGCTACACAAGTGGGGAGGGACATATGTCACCCTCTTATTCGCCCATAATTCTGTTCACAAAAATAATTTCATACTTAGCCCAAAATTGTGAAATTTTCGATTGGATTATATTCTTAATGCCAAGATTTAATAATACAATCCTAAGTCCATAACTCCATTTGGAAAGAATTTAACCTCTAATATTAATTCTCGTCGTCACATTTTTTTTTGTATCCAAAATTTCCATATTATAAAATGTAAATATACTTTCCTTCCAACTTTCAAATCTTATTTCCTTACTTACGTTCTCACTTATATGCCCTGGAATTATGGGATGTAACACTTAGAACTTAGTTAAGGAGCTTAATCTTGGAAAATAAGTTAATATTGTTCTTCACTTGGCTAAGGATTTCGAAACTTGTAGATGAAGGAAGAGAGAAAAGAGTTTGAAGGAGAAGATATTTATGAACATAAAGTCTTGCTATACATGTATATAATAGGAGCTTGTTACACAAGTGGGGAGGGACACGTGTCACCCTCTTGTCCACCCATAATTCTCTTCACAAAATTTAATCCCACACTTAGCCAAAATTGTGAAATTTTTTATCGACCTTATATTCTCAATGCCAAGACTTAATAATTCAACACACTCTATTGGAAAGAATTCAACCACTAATATTAATTATCGTCGTCACATTTGTTGTATCCAAAATTATAATATGTGAATATAGTTTCCTTACAACATTCAAATCTTATCTCCTTAAATACGTTCTCACTTATAAGCCCTAGAATTACGGGGTGTAACATTCTTTCCCCCTTAGAAACATTCGTCCCGAATGTTCATAATAGGTCTCAAGCTATAACATTTTCGGCATAGTCCCCTTTAACTATACCCATCAACATATACTCAGCAACACAAAGATGCCTCACATGGCCACAATACAACACATGTATTACTTACCAATCAATATAGCCAAATAAGGAATCGAATTACCTGTAGGCGTAGGGAACAAGTGGGGATACTTCTTCTTCATCTCATTTTCTGCTTCCCACGTCATCTCTTCCCTATTATTGTTTCACCACAACACCTTGACGGAAGACACGTCCTTAGTACATAGCCTTCTCACCTGGCGATCAAGTATGGCTATGGGACTTTCCTCATAAGTCAACTCATCTGTCACCTGAACATCATCTGCAGGGAATACTCTAGAAGGACCACCAATACACTTACGCAACATCGATATATGAAAAACTGGATGTACCGCTTCCAAATCAGATGGTAGATCCAACTCATAGGCAACATTGCCTATCCTACGAATAACCTGATAAGGCCCAATGTATCTCGGGCTAAGCTTCCCTTTCTTACCGAACCTCATCACACCCTTCATGGGTGACACCTTCAATAATACTCAATCATCAAGCTGAAACTCCAAGTGTCGACGTCTATTATCTGCATAAGACTTTTGTCGACTATGGGCTGCTAATAATCTCTCCTGGATAAGCTTCCCCTTATCAACAGCTTGCTGAATCATATCTGGGCCAAGTAACTTAGTATCGCCCACATCAAACCAACCAATAGGTGACCTGCAATTCCTCTCATATAAGGCCTCGTACGGGGCTATCTGAATACTAGAATGGTAGATGTTATTATAGGCAAACTCAACAAGTGGTAAATGATCATCCTAGCTACCCCTGAAGTTAATAGTACATGCTCTCAACATATCCTCTAGTGTTTGAATAGTACTCTCTTCCTGCCCATCAGTCTGAGGATGTAATGATGTGCTAAGACTCACATATGTCCCCAATCTCTTCTGGAATGATCTCCAAAAGTTAGTTGTAAACTGAGATCCTCTGTCCGATATAATAGATGTGGGAACCCCATGCAGTCTCACTATCTCCCTGATGTATAGTATTACACCCCGTAATTTCATGGCTACTAAGTGAGAACATGATTATGGAAATGAGATTTGAATGTTGGAATGAAAGTATTTTTACGTTTTCTTATATGGAAATTTTTTAAACAATGTGACGACGAAAATTTATTAACTTGTAGTTAAATTCCTTAATATGGATTTATGAACTTAGTATTGTATTATAAAGTCTTGGCATTGATAATATGGGATCCACCGAAAATTTCACAATTTTGTGGGCCCATCGATTTTTAAGATATTTTGGGCTAAGTATGGAATTATTTTTGTGAAGAGAATTATGGGCGAATTAGAGGGTGACACGTGTCCTTGCCCACTTGTGTAACAAAGCTCTAATTATATATATATGTATTGCAAGAATTTGGCTAAGTGTGGGATATTCTTTTTAAGAGGAGAACAAGTGGACAAGTGGGGTTCAAGGGTCCCCCCTCCACTTATGCTATATACATTGATATATACAAGTCTTGAAAGACTTATTGGCAAGACTTAGCTCACAAAATATCTTCATCTTCAAGCTTTTATCTCTTTCTCTCCTTCAAGATTCGAAATTCCCCAAGCCACGTGAAGAACAAGTTCAACTTATTTTCCAAGATTAAGCACCTTACCTAAGTTCTAAGCCGAGGTTAAATACACAAACAAGGGACACGGTTTTGGACAGATTTTGTCCAAGAAACCCTAAGCTTGGGATGAACTTTTTGGAAGGAAAACAAGAAAGTAAGATGGTTACAAGCTTGTAGATGATACATAGGTGTTGTTGAAACTTGAAGAAGTGGTGCAAAAGGGAAGCTAGTGGCCGAGACCTTTTTGGGATGTTTTGGACTACAAGTTGAGGTAAGTTCTTCTTCTTTTAAAGTAATTGGGTATTATATGTTGTTATAGTTAAGGGATGAACATGTATTAAGTGAAATGGAGAATAAAAAGTGTATGGACAATTTTGGGCTAAGTGGGCCGAATTACACAGTTTTGTCTTATTAGATTTCGTGGGTTATTTTTGTTGTTATCCTCACCTATTGTATGTTAAAATAAAGGGAATCTTGTTATTAAAAGTTGTTATGGTTCATATTAAAGTGTTGAAACTTAGATTGGATTATAAGGAATTATGAAAAGGGTTATTGTATTAGGGTTGTTTGGCCGAGAATACTATAAAATTGTTGGATATTGTGGTGCGGTTTTAGGGATTGTTTTGTAGCGTATAATTCTGGAAATCCAGCCACCAATATGCATGTTTAAATGTAGTAATTTCTAATGTAAGTCTAAAAAGAATAAGGGTATAGAAAGGTGTTGAAATGCCTCACATTTTACCCTTGTTATTGTTGGATGGTGGACTATTTTTATGGATTGTTTTAATGTGGAATAAGAGGCTGATTTACGTAAGAAATAGGTGTGTGAATCACCTTGGTTAACTGTTTGTTTGTGCCCTTAATTTGGGCTTGGTTGTTGATGAAATTGGCCTTATTGAAAGGTGGAAAAGTACGTATAAATAGGGGAAGTGCTGCCCAAATTTTTATAAGAGAAGAGAGCCATTACTTGGTATTAACCTACACTAGTAAGAATGAAGTTGATAGAAGTGTTATTGTATTTATAGGTTGAAGTACTACTTGAGGCGGATTCTAGTTATCAAGTTGGTATAAGCCGATAAGGTATGTGAACTATCCTTTCTTCTTTTGGCATCATTTATGTGAAATGGGTGTACGGCGGACGTACGTAATTCCATTGAACCCTTTATTATACATGATATGAAAGAGTCTTAATTTGAAAAGTATAAGAGTCTTGATTTGAAAAGTATAAGTGACTTGATTTGAAAAGCATAAGTGACTTGATTTGAAAAGTATAAGTGCCTTGATAAGTCTCTAATGATACATGATATGACTCTTTTTATAAAATGAATGTACGGTGCACGTACATAGTACTTTTGGGTTCAAGTCCCTAATATTACATGATATAGTGCCTTGGTTTTTCCAATGATGTTTTAAAGTGATACATGATATATAGTGTCTTGGCTTTCCAAATGATGTTTTAAAATGAAACATCAGATATAATGTCTTGATTTTCCAAATGATGTTTCTAAAATGAAAGATGTGATAGTGCCTTGGTTCTTTTAAAATGAAAGTTCATTTTAAAGATGATTTTATTGAGAGTTAAAAGGTGATTTAAATTGCACAAGGTTGCCATGATAGTTATATGTATATTTATTGGGACGGGTTGCACGATCCGCAACACTTCTATACATATATTGGGATGGGTTGCACGATCCGCAACACTTATATATTTATTGGGACGGGTTACATGTCACGACCCGAACCCGGGCCCGTGACTGGTGCCTTACCCCGGGCACCCTAGTGATACAACATCAGAGTAATCAGCGGAACATAAGACGATAACATGAAATAACAAGAAGTATGAAACAATAGTCTGAGAAAACTTGCCTTACGGCATATATATATAAATCAATTTAAAACCGAACAGTTACATCCCATTACAAATCTGCCCACAACAGTACTACAGACCTCTACGAATGATATGACAACAACGACGGGACAGGGGCCGCCATACCCCGAATGTAAGCACCTACAACAACAGGGGACTATACCAAGATAAGCCTCCGGAGAAACGGAGCTTTCCCAAACGCTGAACTGTGACCCTAAGAGCGAGGATCAACGACTGGTGTACCTCAACCTGCGGCATGAACGCAGCCCCCCGAAGGAGGTCAGTACAACAGGTACCAAGTATGTGAAACTGAAAATACTGTAAATGAAATCATAATAGTCTATAAAGCAGGAGACATGTATGATAACCAAACTACAGTTCACAATAAATAGGCAGTCATGTTAAGTCAGGGACTCACGCCCTCAAAGTCATCACTCAAATGTAACTATGGGTCTCACGCCCATAACATCAATCATGCCCGTGGAATACCTTCCTCACTGCCGGCAGTTTATGATATAAAAGCACCAAGAAATACACATGAACACCAGGTCCCACCTGTGTCCTAATAAAACAGTACAGGGTAAGTACGAAGGCATAACCGACTACTAACACCCACAGTACTAACATGGTCATAAACTGTATCATGATATCTGTCTAGACTGTCACATGATCAAAGCTGGTCACTCGCCCGCAGTATCAAATGTGCGCGTCTAGCCCTGGAACTCTCCGTAGCTCGCGATAGGCCAACCTCATAGGCCCGCATGGTATTCCTCGCGTCGAGGGTAGCTACTCCCCGATCGCCCCGACTCGCAGTCCGCGTAGCCACAAAGACCGCGTGACCACAAGGGCCGCAAACTAACCGGAACTCCCGTAGTTCCGCATGGATCCCGGACCCGCATGAGGTATTCTCGAATCATGGTCCTGCATCACCGAGTCTACCCCGCACGGAGGCGCCTTAACCTCCGAGACAAGTCAAGGTGAGTGGTACAATACCAACATAACGGCCGAGAGTCAAACAACTTTAAGCGCGATGAGGAAACCCCCTTTACACAAAACATCACAAGATACTAACACACGTAGCATACTAGCATGTTTACTTATCAAATCAACAAGAAAGTATTACAAGGCTATCACAAACCAACACAATCATGTTATACACACAAGGTACATTCTAATATATGATTAACAAGATCGGGTATCTATTCCCAAGGTACTTCATACATTATCTTTTAAAAGATACGTTACGTTTACAAAAGTCACACAATACCCGTAGTATATGAAAATAGAGTGATTATCTTTTGAAGTAAATCAAAACACTTACCTTTGTAAAATCAAGTAACAACATTATTTTCCAAACGTCCAAGTTTGCCTAATTTCAAATGTTCACGGTTTTTATTTTAGAAAGGTTTCGTAGTTCATAGTCTTATTCATTTAAGAATATAATTCTCTTTTAAACCATCTGAGAAAACATAAGCCTTATATGTGAGTAGGATATTCTTGTTTATAACAATCTTATTACAGCAGCCATGATCTAGGAAATATCATTTTGTCTCATCTTAGCTTCTATGCAGATAGAAGTTTCTACTGTTTTAATAATACTTAATCACAAAATATTTCCTTTTATTAACGCTGCAGTTGGTTTGCCGATACACATTCGATTTCCAAATCAAGAAACATTCTTAAGCCGTTATACCTAACTTCCCATAAAGCTAGTATAACTCTTAAGTTTTCAAAACCCAAGATACTTCTTCTTTCAAAATGATTCAAAATCTTTTGAAATACTTCAAGTTCTTTATTATTACATAACCAGCCGCTTATAGTTCAAATCAAGCATCTTTTAAAAGCCACAAGTATTTTCTTACCTACATAAAGCTGTTATAACCAACTTCTCATAAAGCCGTTATAACACTTTATGTTTTAGACCAATCAAATACATTTAACACATGTACGTCTATCGTACTACATAGTTACACACATATCATGCTAGAAGAGATAGGAAGAGGTTCACATACCTCGCGACGAGTATCGACTAATAGCAAAACGCTCCAAGTACTTCCAACCGTCGGCTACTCCTTAAGCCAAGTAGATCGCGCCACACGCAAAGATTTCAACCTATAAGGCCACAAGGCGCTTATTAATATTTAGATCTCTTCGTAGAACATTCTACAGAAAATTCGGCAGCACCTCCCCCCCCCCGCAACAGCGTAAATCTCCTCCTCTAACGGGGCCGACTACCAAGTCAACCAGGGGGGGTTATACGTCTAATACGGACGTGCACAATTCTACCTCACAGAAAAGCTACACAAGTCTACTGTAATACAGTCCTATGTAATTACAGTTCAGCACTCTTCTTTCGAAAAGGTTTCTTATTATTCAGGCTTAAGTCCAAAGACATTGCCGATAACAACGTTCAGTTCTATATATAGTATACTTCAACTATACAGTCTAACAATCATGTAATTTCCAATTACAATAGAGGGACAAGATATTTACCTCGATAAGCCCATAATTATCCAAGTATAAAGTCGATCCTGGGCAACGTTTAGCTCCAACTCCGTGCGCTCCAACCCGCTCCAAACTACCCTTAGAAGTTCTAACCAACTTCTACATACTACTCCAACTAACCATGGAGATTTTCTTAGGGTTTCGGTTTGGTGACTGACGGGAAGTATAATAGTATAACGGGGCTTTTCGTATAGGTATAACCTTAGAATACTACAAGGTATACGGCTAAGGTAATTTGGGCATTATAACAATACTTTTGAGAGTATTTCTACCAAGAGGGGGGGGTATTTATACGAGACAACACCACAAAGGGGGGGTGTATACCCCTCGGCCTACCCCACTAGGGGGGGGTACTCTCGGCCAAGGGGGGGGAGAGCTCTCGGCCACAAGGCCTCACAAAGGGGGAGGGTGGGACGAAACCAACAAGGAGGGAGGGAAGATTTCAAGACTTGGAATTTGTAGAATGGATGAAGAAGTCTTCAAATGGGGGGTATTTATAGGTCTAGCAAAGGCCAACCAATGGCCAAGATCATGCCAAGTGCAAGGCAAGTGTAGGGCCATGATCATGTCAAGTGCACCTTATCCATCTACCACAAAAATATCCTACCTACTACTTGACAAAAAGCCAAGCAATTCGTCCACCCTTGACCGCCCAAGTCCTTCCAATGAGAGGGTGACAAGTGTCGCCCTCTTGTTGGTCCAAAATGTTTCGCCTCTGAAAAATCCGCAAAAATAAAAATGACATAGCCGAATTTTCCCTACGAAAGTGTGGAAACGTTTCGCTTAAAAAACGACTCTAACCGTGTTGTGCACAAAATAATTCGCCAAGCCTTATTTAAAAGTTCAAATTTTTCTACGCACGCCCCACGCATATACCGAAATACGGGTATAACATTCTCCCCTCCTTAGAAACATTCGTCCCGAATGTTCCTTCTAAGTCTCAAAACAAACGCGCGCCAGTATAGTCATCACTACTATACTTACGAGAACAATCCTGCCACACATGGCCACAGAAACACCCGCAAATACCTCCATCCAAGTCCACGAGGAAACACCTCTAACATTACCACAAACACCTCTCTCCGGGGTCTAAAATATACTTCCTTCGCACCTTCTCCTTACAAAAGAAATGATCACATCTATGCTCGCCATATATGCTCGCTTCTCCCTTTACTCGTCGTGATACCACTTTTGTCACTTTGCCGCGAGGTTCTAGTGTCACTCCGGCGACCCAACAAATGGTACCGGACTGCATGCGATCCACGAGGTCGTCAGACACTCGAACTCTTACCACATTTCGACATCGCTTTAGTTTCCAAAACTCGGGGTTACTATCTCTAACGTGGTCATCATTAACTGGGAACACTCTGGATGGATCTCCGATACTTTTCCGATCATAACAATACGAAAGACCGGACGTACTGCCTCCTAAGTCGGACGGCAAATGCTAACATATAGGCAACCTGGCCTATTCTTCACATGAACTCGTGCGGCCCAAAGTAACTCGCTAAGTTCCTCTGTTTCCAAAGCTCGTCACACCCAACCCTGTGGTACTTCAAGAAGACCGACCAACTCAACTCTAAGCGTCGCCGATTATCCGCACGATTTCTCCGAGCGCCGTAACCTCTTCTAGACAAGCTTTACCCTATCCACAGTCTGCTGGAACAAGCCTGAACTAACTATCTGAATCTTGCCAACATCGAACCAATCGACCGGCGACTTACACATCCGCCCCTACAAGGCTTCATAAGGCGACATCCGAACACTGAAATGGTATCTTAAACACTCCTTCAACAGGAGACAACAATTCTCTCAACTATCCCCAAATCCAAACACCGCCCGAGGGCGAATGTGATTCGAGACTCACCCGAGTTCCTAACCTTGCTCGGTAAAACCTCCGTAAAAGAAACGGTCGCACTGGCTCCGCCGTCATCATAAGGTGAAGGTAGGCACCTGCAGCCTTACAACCTTCTCGATAAATCCACACCGCCGAGTAAACGGTCTTTGCTGAAGACAAGACGGTGACCTCCTCGCCCGACCATCGGTCGAACGCATCCACGAATTCAGACGGTTAACTAAACTTGGGCCTAACACCCTCGTGACCCTACCACAAGGCGGGACCACCACAAACTGACCCCACCACCATACATGCCGCGGGCTGACCCGCAACGTGGTCTCAACCCGACCCGGCAACGCGCAAAACGCTAGCTCCCCGAAGGAAAACTCTCACTAATCACGTTACGAAAACCTAGCGGTCTTCTTAGCTCAACTACCCTCTTTCATTCCACACTACTCAGGGACTTATCCCACAAACATAGCTTACGTGCACTATGCACTCGGATAAAGATCAAACATAACACTACACCTTTACTCGAGATGGCCTTACCTCTAAGGTCTCTACGTAAAAAAAAACTCTAAGGCTCACACCTTCTCTATCCCCCAAATCTTACTTGGTTAACTAACCAAGATTTCTAATCACAATTTACACAATGCAATCAGAATAACACTTAAGGTGTACTCACCTTATCTCACATACTAACCTCAGAGGTTAAGGATATATATATATCTACCGCTTCACTCCTTAGTCGCTTTAGTCAAACCCGCCTGTAGGCGCATATCTAGGAAGATGACGAACTACCCACCGATCTCGAAGGCTAAGTCCTCCTACAAGGACACTCCTTCGACATCAGACCCTGACGGTCGTAGGTACAACAAGTACCAACTAAAAGACGACATTCCCCGGGATGACGTCTGTCACACGGTGAACCGGAAGCCCTGGAGTTCTGACCAACTCTTGTATACCCCGAACGTCCTGAAATCCGTGGAAGACCACTCGCATCGTGGATGTTCATAATCTAATCTCCGCGAGGTGACTCGACTCGTAAGTTACCAAAGGACCTTTCGCCCCGCCCTTCTCGCATTTCGTTAACCCGCCGATATCTACGCTTGGCTCGCCGCGACAAGCCCGCATACGTGCCATGCTCAAGCCTAACTGAAGAATTACTCTCGCACAACCCTTTCTCAGATATTCATCAAGACTCGCGGTACATCGGTATACTCTCTAGTAGCCAAATCCATAGCTAGTAACAGGGTTGTCTCTTTGCAATCTATATTCTGCTCCTGGCCGCGGATCGGTTCATATATCATGGCCGCAGAGGAATCGCCGCCGTGCTAAACTCACTGGCCGTGACGAGCATAACTCCCCGATCAAGCACCTAACTCGGTGATGGTTGGGCTCAGTGCCTCGTAACCCTCAGATTTACTCGCAGCCTCCTCACGCTTGCCTCCCGGCGGGTTGACCTACGCGAGGCATAAGCAGTGGAAAGAAATACGTGAGAGGGTCCAACTTACAACACAGCTCTAAGGCACGATCTCAGAGTGAGAAGAATAGAAACCAATCCTAAATATCTTATAGACTCCTGATTATTGGTGTGGTGCACAACACACCGATAATCAAGACTCTACTGGATACGGTCTGTAGACACTTTCCGAGGATTAACTGCTCTGATACCACTTTTGTCACGACCAACCTGCCCGTGGATCGTGCCTTACCCCGCACCCTAGTGATACAACATCAGAGTAATCAGCGGAACATAAGACGATAACATGAAATAACAAGAAGTATGAAACAATAGTCTGAGAAAACTTGCCTTACGGCATATATATATAAATCAATTTAAAACCGAACAGTTACATCCCATTACAAATCTGCCCACAACAGTACTACAGACCTCTACGAATGATATGACAACAACGACGGGACAGGGCCCCGTCATACCCCTGAATGTAAGCACCTACAACAACAGGGGACTATACCAAGATAAGCCTCCGGAGAAACGAAGCTTCCCAAACGCTGAATCATGACCCTAAGAGCGAGGATAAACGATCGTGTACCTCAACTCGCGGCGTGAACGCAGCCCCGGCGAGGTCGATAACAGTACCAAGTATGTGAAATCGAAAAATACAGTAAATGAAATCATAATAGTCTATAAAGCAGAGACATGTATGATAACCAAACTACGATTCACAATAAATAGGCGATGTTAAGTCGTGACTCACGCCTCAAAGTCATCACTCAAATGTAACTACGGGTCTCACGCCCATAACATCAATCATGCCCGTGGAATACCTTCCTCACCGCCTAGCTTATGATATAAAAGCACCAAGAAATACACATGAACACCGTGTCTCACCTGTGTCCTAATAAAACAAGATGCAGGTAAGTACGAAGGCATAACCGACTACTAACACCTGACGACTAACATGGTCATAAATCAGATCATGATATCTGCTCTGGCATCACATGATCAAAGCCGTCACTCGCCCGCAGATCAAATGCGCGCGTCTAGCCCCGAACTCTCCGTAGCTCCGCGTAGGCCAACCTCATAGGCCCGCATGAGGTATTCTCGCATCGAGGGTAGCTACTCCCAAGATCGCCCCGACTCGCATCCGCATGGCCACAAAGACCGCATGACCACAAGGGCCGCAAACTAACCTGGAACTCCCGTAGTTCCGCATGGATCCCCTGGACCCGCATGAGGTATTCTCGAATCATGGTCCCAGACCGCCTGAGTCTACCCCGCATCGGAGGGCAGCTTAACCTCCGGAGACAAGTCAAGGTGAGTGGTACAATACCAACATAACGGCTGAGAGTCAAACAACTTTAAGCGCAATCGAGGAAAACCCCTTTACACAAAACATCACAAGATACTAACACACGTAGCATACTAGCATGTTTACTTATCAAATCAACAAGAAAGTATTACAAGGCTATCACAAACCAACACAATCATGTTATACACACAAGGTACATTCTAATATATGATTAACAAGATCGGGTATCTATTCCCAAGGTACTTCATACATTATCTTTTAAAAGATACGTTACGTTTACAAAAGTCACACAATACCCGTAGTATATGAAAATAGAGTGATTATCTTTTGAAGTAAATCAAAACACTTACCTTTGTAAAATCAAGTAACAACATTATTTTCCAAACGTCCAAGTTTGCCTAATTTCAAATGTTCACGGTTTTTATTTTAGAAAGGTTTCGTAGTTCATAGTCTTATTCATTTAAGAATATAATTCTCTTTTAAACCATCTGAGAAAACATAAGCCTTATATGTGAGTAGGATATTCTTGTTTATAACAATCTTATTACGAATGCATGATCTAGGAAATATCATTTTGTCTCATCTTAGCTTCTACGGATGGAAGTTTCTACTGGTTTTAATAATACTTAATCACAAAATATTTCCTTTTATTAACGCTGCAGTTGGTTTGCCGATACACATTCTCGATTTCCAAATCGAAGAAACATTCTTAAGCCGTTATACCTAACTTCCCATAAAGCTAGTATAACTCTTAAGTTTTCAAAACCCAAGATACTTCTTCTTTCAAAATGATTCAAAATCTTTTGAAATACTTCAAGTTCTTTATTATTACATAACCAAACGGTTATAGTTCAAATCGCTTACCACTTTTAAAAACCACAAGTATTTTCTTACCTACATAAAGTCGTTATAACCAACTTCTCATAAAGCCGTTATAACACTTTATGTTTTAGACCAATCGAATACATTTAACACATGTACGTCTCTCGTACTACATAGTTACACACATATCATGCTATAAGAGATAGGAAGAGGTTCACATACCTCGCGACGAGTATCGCCTAATAGCAAAACGCTCCAAGTACTTCCAACCGCTGGCCACTCCTAAGCCAAGTAGATCGCGCCACACGCAAAGATTTCAACCTATAAGGCCACAAGGCGCTTATTAATATTTAGATCTCTTCAGAGAACATTCTACGAAAATTCGCAAGACTCTCCCGCAACAAACAGAAATCTCCTCCTCTAACGGGGCCGACTACCAAGTCAACCAGGGGGGGTTATACGTCTAATACGGACGTGCACAATTCTACCTCACAGAAAAGCTACACAAGTCTACTGTAATAAAGTACTATGTAATTACAGCAAAGACTCTCTTCTTCGAAAAGGTTTCTTATTATTCGGGCTTAAGTCCAAAGACATTGCCGATAACAATGTTCGATTCTATATATAGTATACTTCAACTATAAGGCTCTAACAATCATGTAATTTCCAATTACAATAGAGGGACAAGATATTTACCTCGATAAGCCCATAATTATCCAAGTATAAAGTCGATCCTGGGCAACGTTTAGCTCCAACTCCGTGCGCTCCAACCCGCTCCAAACTACCCTTAGAAGTTCTAACCAACTTCTACATACTACTCCAACTAACCATGGAGATTTTCTTAGGGTTTCGGTTTGGTGGACCGACGGAAGTATAATAGTATAACTGGCTTTCCAGATAGGTATAACCTTAGAATACTACAAGGTATACGGCTAAAGTAATTTGGGCATTATAACAATACTTTGAGAGTATTTCTACCAAGAGTGGGTATTTATACGAGACAACACCACAAAGGGGGTGTATACCCTCTACTACCCACTTGGGGGTACTCGCCAGGGAGAGCTCGGCCACAAGGCCTCACAGGGAGGGTGGGACGAAACCAACAAGGAGGAGGGAAGATTTCAAGACTTGGAATTTGTAGAATGGATGAAGAAGTCTTCAAAGGGGGTATTTATAGGTCTAGCAGGCCAACCAATGGCCAAGATCATGCCAAGTGCAAGGCAAGTGTAGGCCATGATCATGTCAAGTGCACCTTATCCATCTACCACAAAAATATCCTACCTACTACTTGACAAAAGCCAAGCAATTCGTCCACCCTTGACCGCCCAAGTCCTTCCAATGAGAGGGTGACAAGTGTCGCCTCTTGTTGGTCCAAAATGTTTCGTCTCTGAAAAATCCGCAAAAATAAAAATGACATAGCGAATTTTCCCTACGAAAGTCGTGGAAACGCGTTTAAAAAACGACTCTAACCGTGTTGTGCACAAAATAATTCGCCAAGCCTTATTTAAAAAGTTCAAATTTTTCTACGACGCCCCACGTACATACTGGAAATACGGTATAACATTCTCCCCTCCTTAGAAACATTCGTCCCGAATGTTCCTTCTAAGTCTCAAAACAAACGCGCGCCAGTATAGTCTTCACTACTATACTTACGAGAACAATCCTGCCACACATGGCCACAGAAACACCCGCGCAAATACCTCCATCCAAGTCCACGAGGAAACACCTCTAACATTACCACAAACACCTCTCTCCGGGGTCTAAAATATACTTCCTTCGCACCTTCTCCTTACAAAAGAAATGATCACATCTATGCTCGCCATACATGCTCGCTTCTCCCTTTACTCGTCGTGATACCACTTTTGTCACTTTGCCGCGAGGTTCTAGTGTCACTCCGGCGACCCAACAAATGGTACCGGACTGCATGCGATCCCTGAGGCTGTCGTACACTCGAACTCTTACCACATTTCTGATACTGCTTCAGTTTCCAAAACTCGGGGCTACTATCTCTAACGTGGTCATCATTAACTGGGAACACTCTGGATGGATCTCCGATACTTTCCCGATCATAACAATACGAAAGACCGGACGTACTGCCTCCTAAGTCGGACGGCAAATGCTAACATATAGGCAACCTGGCCTATTCTTCACATGAACTCAAAAGGGCCCAAAGTAACTCGGGCTAAGTTCCCTCTGTTTTCCAAAGCTCGTCACACCCAACCCGGGGTGGTACTTTCAAGAAGACCGACCGTCAACCTGAACTCTAAGCGTCGTCGCCGATTATCCGCACGATTTCTCTGAGCTGCCAGAACCTCTTCTAGACAAGCTTTACCCTATCCACAGTCTGCTGGAACAAGCCTGAACTAACTATCTGAATCTTGCCAACATCGAACCAATCGACCGGCGACTTACACATCCGCCCCTACAAGGCTTCATAAGGCGACATCCGAACACTGAAATGGTAGCTTAAACACTCCTTCAACAGGAGACAACAATTCTCGCAACTATCCCTGAAATCCAAACACCGCCCCGAGGCGAATGTGATTCTGAGACTCACCAGTTCCTAACCTTGCACGGTAAAACCTCCGTAAAAGAAAAAGCATCGCCACAGGCTCCGCATGTCACATAAGGTGAAGGTAGGCACCCCGCAGCCTTACAACCTTTCGATAAATCCACACCGCCGAGTAAACGTCTTTGCTGAAGACAAGACGGCTGACCTCCTCGGCCTGACTACTGGTCGAATGCATCCACGAATTCGTACACTGGTTAACTAAACTTGGGCCTAACACCCTCGTGACCCTACCACAAGGCGGGACCACCACAAACTGACCCCACCACCATACATGCCGCGGGCTGACCCGCAACGTGGCCTCAACCCGACCCGGCAACGCGCAAAACGCTAGCTCCCCGAAGGAAAACTCTCACTAATCACGTTACGAAAACCTAGCGGTCTTCTTAGCTCAACTACCCTCTTTCATTCCACACTACTCAGGGACTTATCCCACAAACATAGCTTACGTGCACTATGCACTCCGATAAAGATCAAACATAACACTACACCTTTACTCGAGATGGCCTTACCTCTAAGGTCTCTACGTAAAAAAAAACTCTAAGGCTCACACCTTCTCTATCCCCCAAATCTTACTTGGTTAACTAACCAAGATTTCTAATCACAATTTACACAATGCAATCAGAATAACACTTAAGGTGTACTCACCTTATCTCACATACTAACCCCTAGAGGGTTAAGGATATATATATATCTACTGCTTCACTCCCCTTAGTCGTTCTAGTCAAACCTGCCCCGTAGGGCGCATATCTAGGGAAGATGACGAACTACCCACCGATCCTGAAGGCTAAGTCCTCCTACAAGGACACTCCTTCGACATCAGACCCTGACGGTCGTAGGTACAACAAGTACCAACTAAAAGACGACATTCCCGATGGCGCTCACATCGCGGAACCGGAAGCCCTGGAGTTCTGACCAACTCCTGTATACCCCGAACGTCCTGAAATCCGTGGAAGACCACTCTGCACTGGTGGATGTTCATAATCTAATCTGCTGGTGAGGTGACTCGACTCGAAAGTTACCAAAGGACCTTTCTGTCCTGGCCCTCTTCTGCTGTACTTCGTTAACCCGTCGATATCTACGTTTCTTGGCCTGCCGCGCACAAGCCCGTACACAGGCCATGCTCAAGCCTAACTGAAGAATTACTCTCGCACAACCCTTTCTCAGATATTCATCAAGACTCGCGGTACATCGGTATACTCTCTAGTAGCCAAATCCATAGCTAGTAACAGGGTTGTCTCTTTGCAATCTATATTCTCTGTTCCCGGTCGTGGGACTGAAGGTTCATATATCATGGCCGCAGTAGGAATCGCCGCCGTCTAAACTCTCTGGGCCGGTGACGTAGCATAACTCCCGATCAAGCACCTAACTCGTGATGGTTGGGCCTATGCCCTCGAAACTCTCAGATTTACTCGCCTCCTCGCTGCCTTGCGCCTCACAGGGGGTTGACCTACGCGAGGCATAGCGGTAAGGAAAGAAATACGTGAGAGGTCCAACTTACAACACGCCTCTAAGGCACGATCTCGAGTGAGAAGAATAGAAACCAATCCTAAATATCTTATAGACTCGATTATTGGTGGTGCACAACACACCGATAATCAAGACTCTGCTGGATACTGGTCAGTAGACACTTTCCGAGGATTAAGCGCTCGATACCACTTTTGTCACGACCAACCGGGCGTGGATCGTGCCTACCCCGCACCCTAGTGATACAACATCGAGTAATCACGGAACATAAGACGATAACATGAAATAACAAGAAGTATGAAACAATAGTTCGAGAAAACTTGCCTTACGGCATATATATATAAATCAATTTAAAACCGAACGATATCCCATTACAAATCTGCCCACAACAAGATTACTGCACTCTACGAATGATATGACAACAACGACGACGGGGCCCGTCATACCCCGAATGTAAGCACCTACAACAACAGGGACTATACGAAGATAAGCCTCCGAGAAACGGAGCTTTCCCAAATGCCGAATCACGTGACCCTAAGAGCGAGGATCAACGATCGGTGTACCTCAACTGCGGCATGAACGCAGCCTCGGCGAGGTCGAGACAACAGTACCAAGTATGTGAAATCGAAAAATATCAGTAAATGAAATCATAATAGTCTATAAAGCAGAGACATGTATGATAACCAAACTACGATTCACAATAAATAGTAAATATGTTAAGTCGTGACTCACGCCTCAAAGTCATCACTCAAATGTAACTATGGGTCTCACGCCCATAACATCAATCATGCCCGTGGAATACCTTCCTCACCGCCAGCTTTTATGATATAAAAGCACCAAGAAATACACATGAACACCGTGTCTCACTGTGTCCTAATAAAACAAGCATGGTAAGTACGAAGGCATAACCGATTACTAACACCTACGCAGATTAACATGGTCATAAATCAGTATCATGATATCTGTCTGATCGCCACATGATCAAAGCCGGTCACTCGCCGCAGATCAAATGTGCGCGTCTAGCCTCGAACTCTCCGTAGCTCGCGTAGGCCAACCTCATAGCCCGCGTGAGGTATTCCTCGACGAGGGTAGCTACTCCCGCATCGCCCCGACTCGCAGTCCGCGTAGCCACAAAGACCGCATGACCACAAGCGGCCGCAAACTAACTCGAACTCCCGTAGTTCTCGCATGGATCCCCGACCCGCATGAGGTATTCTCGAATCATGGTCCTGCATCACTGAAGTCTACCCCCAGACGGAGGCGCCTTAACCTCCGGAGACAAGTCAAGGTGAGTGGTACAATACCAACATAACGGCTGAGAGTCAAACAACTTTAAGCGCAGTCGAGGGAAAACCCCCTTTACACAAAACATCACAAGATACTAACACACGTAGCATACTAGCATGTTTACTTATCAAATCAACAAGAAAGTATTACAAGGCTATCACAAACCAACACAATCATGTTATACACACAAGGTACATTCTAATATATGATTAACAAGATCGGGTATCTATTCCCAAGGTACTTCATACATTGTCTTTTAAAAGATACGTTACGTTTACAAAAGTCACACAATACCCGTAGTATATGAAAATAGAGTGATTATCTTTTGAAGTAAATCAAAACACTTACCTTTGTAAAATCAAGTAACAACATTATTTTCCAAACGTCCAAGTTTGCCTAATTTCAAATGTTCACGGTTTTTATTTTAGAAAGGTTTCGTAGTTCATAGTCTTATTCATTTAAGAATATAATTCTCTTTTAAACCATCTGAGAAAACATAAGCCTTATATGTGAGTAGGATATTCTTGTTTATAACAATCTTATTACAGCAGCCATGATCTAGGAAATATCATTTTGTCTCATCTTAGCTTCTATGCAGATGGAAGTTTCTACTGGTTTTAATAATACTTAATCTGTCAAAATATTTCCTTTTATTAACGCTGCAGTGGTTTGCCGATACACATTCTGATTTCCGAAATCAGTAAAACATTCTTAAGCCGTTATACCTAACTTCCCATAAAGCTAGTATAACTCTTAAGTTTTCAAAAACCCAGTATTACTTCTTCTTTCAAAATGATTCAAAAATCTTTTGAAATACTTCAAGTTCTTTATTATTACATAACCAGCCAGTTATAGTTCAAATCAGTTACCCTTTTAAAAAAACCACAAGTATTTTCTTACCTACATAAAGCTGTTATAACCAACTTCTCATAAAGCCGTTATAACACTTTATGTTTTAGACCAATCAAATACATTTAACACATGTACGTCTATCGTACTACATAGTTACACACATATCATGCTAGAAGAGATAGGAAGAGGTTCACATACCGCGACAGTATCGACTAATAGCAAAACGCCCAAGTACTTCCAACCGCTCATTACTCCTTAAGCCAAGTAGATCCGCCACACGCAAGATTTCAACCTATAAGGCCACAAGGCGCTTATTAATATTTAGATCTCTTCGTAGAACATTCTACGTAAAATTCGCAAAGACTCTCCCGCAACAAACAGAAATCTCCTCCTCTAACGGGCCGCTACCAAGCCAACCAGGGGTTATACGCCTAATACGGACGTGCACAATTCTACCTCACAGAAAAGCTACACAAGTCTACTGTAATACAGTCCTATGTAATTACAGTTCAACACTCTTCTTTCGAAATGGTTTCTTATTATTCAGGCTTAAGTCCAAAGACATTGCCGATAACAACGTTCAGTTCTATATATAGTATACTTCAACTATACAGTCTAACAATCATGTAATTTCCAATTACAATAGAGGGACAAGATATTTACATCGATAAGCCCATAATTATCCAAGTATAAAGTCGATCCTGGGCAACGTTTAGCTCCAACTCATGCGCTCAACCAGCTCCAACTACCCTTAGAAGTTCTAACCAACTTCTAAATACTACTCCAACTAACCATGGAGATTTTCTTAGGGTTTCAGATTTGGACCGACGGAAGTATAATAGTATAACTGGGCTTTCAGATAGGTATAACCTTAGAATACTACAAGGTATACGGCTAAGGTAATTTGGGCATTATAACAATACTTTTGAGAGTATTTCTACCAAGAGGGGGGGTATTTATACGAGACAACACCACAAAGGGGTGTATACCCTCTACCACCCCACTGTGGGTACTCGCCATGGGAGAGCTCTACCACAAGGCCTCACAAAGGGGAGGGTGGGCCGAAACCAACAAGGAGGGAGGGAAGATTTCAAGACTTGGAATTTGTAGAATGGATGAAGAAGTCTTCAAAGGGGGGGGGGGGTATTTATAGGTCTAGCAAAGGCCAACCAATGGCCAAGATCATGTCAAGTGCAAGGCAAGTGTAGGGCCATGATCATGTCAAGTGCACCTTATCCATCTACCACAAAAATATCCTACCTATTACTTGACAAAAAGCCAAGCAATTCGTCCACCCTTGACCGCCCAAGTCCTTCCAATGAGAGGGTGACAAGTGTCGCCCTCTTGTTGGTCCAAAATGTTTCGTCTCTAAAAATCCGCAAAAATAAAAATGACATGGCGGAATTTTCCTACGAAAGTTAGGAAACGCTTCATTTAAAAAACGACTCTAACCGGGTGTTGTGCACAAAATAATTCGCCAAGCCTTATTTAAAAGTTCAAATTTTTCACGCACGCCCCACGCATATACTGAAATACGGGGTATAACATTACACGATCCGCAACATTATTATATATTGGGACGGGTTGCACGATCTGCAACACTGTTATATATTGGGACGGGTTGCACGATACACAACACTAGCATATATTAGGACGGGTAGCAGGATCTGCAACACTGATATATATATAATGAAAAAGGGGTCACTTATTCTGCAGACTGAGGTGACGAACGCTAACTCAAAAATGACTAAGGTCCAGATTTCTGTGGAAGATCGGAACTTACTAGAGAAAGTGATGAAAAGGCGATCTTTGGTTCCTGGAAGAAGCAAAAGATATATATATATATATATATATATATATATATATATGCATATGATAAGTATATGGGCCGGCGCCCCATGATGTTGACATGACTCTCATTTAAAGGAAAAGAAGGGTACAGTTGATTATCTATTTTAAAAGGCACATTTGACTCTCTATTTTTAAGAGGTACAGTTGACCCTTATTTTATATGGCACGGTTTGATCTGGTATTTGATTCTCATACTTGTCCCTGTCATTCTTTGACCAGTTATGATTTTAATTACTGTACTTTATGTTTACATACTTAGTACATTGTTGTACTGACCCCCTTCTCCGGGGGGGGGGGGGGTGCGTTCATGCCCGCAGGTATTAGGTACTCAGTTGGGTGATCCGCGAGCTTAGGATATTTGCTCAGCTTTTGGGATAGCTCCATTGTTTCGGAGCTTGTCATTTGGATACAGACTTATGTATATTCAGGGGTACGGCGGGGCCTTGTCCCGTCACATTTCATTATCCAACTCTTAGAGGTTTGTAGATAAGTGTGGGTGGTAAATGTGTATTTGGTTACATATGATTTGTATATGTAGTAACTCGTTTTGGAAAATTAAGTATACAGTGGCAGCCTCGTCGGCTTGCCTGTTTTTATTATATGAGTTGTTCTTAAGCTTCCGCTGGTTATATGTGACGTGTGGGTATAAGGGTGCCCAGGTAGGGCACCAGTCGCGGGCCCGTCGGTTCGGATTGTGACAAAAGTGGTATCAGAGCAGTTAGTCCTCGGAACGTCTACAGACCGTGTGCAGTAGAGTCTTGGTTATCGGTGTGTTGTGCACCACACCCATAAATAGAAGGCTACAGTACATTTAGGATTGGTTTATATTATTTTTACTCTAAGATCGTGCGATATAGCTTTGTTGTTAGGGTAGCCCCTCCCTAACGTATTATTTTGGTTGCAGCTATGCCTCCAAAGGAAGCGACAGTGGCCCAGAAGGGGAATATATGGACCTTGTACACAGGTTGGTAAAATTGTTGTATAGTTGGTGTGATAATGATATACATCTATACAGACATATGTATTAGGGCCATATGTCTGTTGCCTGAAATGATTATGGGTTATCATGAGTTGGTTAAGCTTTTATAATGGCTTGGAATGTATGAAACCGAGTAATGAATTCACATCAAGACTTTATATATGTGCTAATTTGGAATAATTAGGAGGTGATGAGCTGTCTGAGAGGGTAATGAATCCTTAAGAGATCATGTTTAATTCACTTAATGGCATACCATGTTGTTAGATTAAGCTGTGTTGTATGCTTAAGTGATATGTACGAATAATATTGGTATGGAGTAAATAAGGTTGTTATGGTTAAGACAACATGATTTTGAGATTATGAGAAGTTATCTTACCTGTATACGGGGAGAGATAATGTAAGCTTGGGAAGCAAAATATTTGAGAATCTTAGAATATTAAGTAACCGTTGAGACCTTAGATATCCAAGGCCTTCGTGGATATGATATTTGACGTTGAGCTTGGTGGAGGTGTATGGTATATGAAATGATAAGATTGTTGTATTTCTTAAGGTTATGAAGATATGTAGTATATTAGTTGTGATTATTCCTTGGTGTTCCCTATGTCTATATGAAATAAATATGTGTATATAATATAAGGAATCACTAGGCCTTCATTAATTGGGTATTTTACCTCTGTTTGCAATTAAAGGCACAATATGGAAAGTGTATTGGGTTCTGAATGTTCATCAGGTTGTTGGAATGTGCCGTAAAAGGTACATGAGGTTGGTTTGGTGTGGCAACTATCGCCACAATGTTTCAAAGTATCCCAAGTTGATACACATGATAAGATGGGTATAAGTGATACAAATGAAAAACAGAAGACATTATTGGAATGTTTAGTAGATTATGAAAATCTACATGTTTTACGGTGACTCTTGTGGATTAGAATTCTAGAGAGAACCATAATTGGACCCTATGAATATGGCTTTGATTACAAAGGAAGTACAATGTGATAGAACCATCAGAGGTAAGGAACTGCAAAAGAATATTGTCCCCATGTAAGAATAAGAAGGGACTATTACTTCTTGAATAACAAGATTGATATAAATGAATGAAAGCGTCTTGTCAATTTTGACCGAGTCTGGGAAGTATTAGACTATATGATATTCAATATTAAGGTCAAAAAGGGAAGATTATGAAAGGGAGATAAGCCCTCTTCCTCGCGTAAAGGGCGATGTTGTGTATTATTAAGAATTACAGGTATCAAGGTTAGTAAGCTAAGGTATACTATAGATATTGGACTGGTAAGGTCTTTGGCTTCAACGTGGTGCAACATGTTACAATTTTACATAACCTTGGGAAAAATAGTGTCTTGGGGGGTAATTGAGGATGGCGATATAGAATGATCGGAGAAGTGTTGTGAGAATATGAAAGCAGTTAATAGGTATGAATGGAACTATATGATTGAGTATCAAGGTACTAATATTTTTTTTTGTTTAATAATGAGTAGAATGAAGGGTTATGACAAGAA
Organism: Przewalskia tangutica; assembly: GCA_029844215.1. Taxonomy (NCBI): domain Eukaryota; kingdom Viridiplantae; phylum Streptophyta; class Magnoliopsida; order Solanales; family Solanaceae; genus Przewalskia; species Przewalskia tangutica. The sequence goes on from CM056724.1 coordinate 51,820,580, forward strand.
TGATAAAGGTGAATGAAACTATAGTTATGTAGGTTTCACAAGGTATGATTACTCTAGAACAATGTAAGGACCAATGGTAGCGCAGGGATAGTAAGAACCCTTCGGTCAAATGTGACGAACCTCTGATGTTCAGGAAGGGAGTATAAGAAATACTTGAGATAAGAGACCCCCAAGGCAACTTGAAATGGAAATGTAAATGTAAGACGAATGGGCACTCGGTCGATAAGAGACCTAATAATGATAAGACATGAAAGCTTGACAAGTCATTGAATCATGTAACATCGTGAATTGGATCCAAGCATATGAAGCATCGGTTCCACAACATATGCAGTCATACCGTTCAAAAAGTGTGTAAACGGAAGTAACAATGAGTAAAGCTCAAGATTAGCACCTAAACAGTTGAAAAGAGGCCAATGGTGCCTATGGATATAAGTATAAGATAGGCATTAAATATATGTGTCAAGAGATAATGACATTGTAACACAGATGTCTATGAGCATTTTTTAACCGACCATAAGTTCGACGAGATAGGTAAAGTGATGGGTTTACAGCTTAACGAGATCAAGGAAATCTTTTCCTAAAACTCTATTGACAGAAGAGTTAGCCATAAGGCAAATGGAAGAATTTGCAGCAAAGTATATTAACTAGGTTTGGAGATGGTAGATCACCATCATGTAATGCAATTCTTCAGAGTCTTCTACACATTAGATAGAAGGTTAAGTTATCAATTCATCCCTTAAGGGGTAGTAACGCCAAGGATTGGAAACAGGGTAATGTTTGAGATTACGTATGTATACCAGAATACTTTGGAAGTATGAAGAGTACGATAAGTAAGAAAAGGAGTGAACAAGTGTTAAAATAATTGAAGTTGTTTACAATTATGAGTAGGGAGATGAAGGAGAAGTATCCTCACTTGTTCCCTACGCCTACAGGTAATTCCAATCCCTATTTGACTATTGTGATTGATGAATGTGACTGTGTTATATTGTGGCCATGTGGGCATTTTTTTTTTGTGTTTACTGGGTATAGGTGGATAGGTATAGTTAAAGGAGACTATGCCGGAATTTGTATAGCTTGAGACGTAGTACGAACATTCGGGACGAATGTCACGACCCGTTCCCGGGCCCGTGACTGGTGCCTTACCCGGGCACCCAAGTAGACATACATCAGAGTAACCAGCGGAATATAAACTTGCAAACATTAAACAGTGTAAGATAAGAATAGTCTATCCAAAGAAAAGTTGTCTTTCGGCATATATATAAATACCAAAAGTGAACAGTTACATCTCAACCTTACAACAGGACTACAGACCTCTAAGAAGGTGTAAACAATATGACGGGACATGGCCCCGTCATACCCCTGAATGTACAAAACATCTACAACATCGGGGAGAACCGTACCAAAAGTCTAGCCTCCGGAGAAATGGAGCTCCTGACACCTGAGTAAAGAACCTAAGAATGAGGATCTACCACCTGTTTTCCCTTACTCGCAGATGAACGCAGAAGGAGGTCGATAACAGTACCAAGTATGTGAAATCAGAAATCTTGATATATATAATTATAACATTTTAAAACCAATTCAAAAATATGTACGAAACAACCAAGTTAACCGCACATAGTGCCACATCATAAACAAGAACAAAAATAGATATAATGTAACTGGTATTTTCTAGGCCGCTAATGATCGAAGCAAGGCCAATCGCTCATAGTATCATTATGCGTGCCTAATCCTGGAACTCCCGCAGTCCGCATAGGACCCTCAGGTCCGCATGAGGTATTCCTCGCATCGGGGGTAGCTAACCCTCGGCATCGCCCCGACTCCCGCACCGCACGCCACATGTAGACCGCATGAGGTATTCCTCGCATCGGCGTAACACACCCGGAGTGATCATCCTGGAACTCCCGCAGCTCCGCATAGGTCACATGGACCCGCATGAGGTATTCCTCGCATCGGGGGAGGCTAACCCACGGCATCGTAACAAGTCAGGAGGGTGAGTGATATAATACTAACACAACGACTTATCATTAAAGAACATAAGCACAACAAGAATAACCTCCTTACACAAGCGTCACAAGATACTAACACAACGACTTATCGTTAAACAACATAAGCACAACAAGAATAACCTCCTTACACAAGCGTCACAAGATACTAACACACGTAGCATCATAACATGTTTATCAAACCAACTTACCATACCTTCAAACATCATTTCAAGCATTTGATAAACAAATAATTAAACCGTTTCTTATCTTTCTTAAGTCGTTATAGCTAACTTCCCATAAAGCTAGTATAACACTTAAACTTTTTATGAAAACCAAGTATTACTTTTCTTCCAAAATGATTCATAACTCTTTTGAAATATTCAAGATTCTTATAATTAGAACTCAAGTCCAAAGACATCAAAGTAAAGCCAAATTTAGTTTAACACACGTACGTCTACCGTACTATATATATATTTCACAAATATCACGCTCAAAGGGATAGGAAGAATCACATACCTCCTCGGCTAAAGCCACTTGCCAAGTCGGATATGTTGCGCGCAGAGTGTCAACCTATAATAGTCAAAACACGCCTATCAACTTCTAGTTTTACGTGGAATTCTTCTAAGTAAGATTTCTCTTAGCCTACGAAAAATTGGCGAGACTTCCGCTTCTACTCAATTCTCCACCTTTTTCAAGGCCCGATAATAGTAACCAACATGTCATAAATAAGGCGCAATAATTCCGAAATTTAAAGAAGGGGATCACACGCCCAAACGGAACGCGATTAACAATCTCTCCTTAACAATAACAATAATTAAAAAAGGGGATAACACGTCCAAACGGAACGCGATTAACAATCTCTCCTTAATAACAATAATAATTAAAGAAGGGGATAACACGCCCAAACGGAACGCGATTAACAATCTCTCCTTAATAACAATAATAATACAGTCCAAAGTAAATACGGTCCAAAGTAAATACCGTCCAAAGTAAATACTGTCCAAAGTAAATACGGTCCAAAGTAAATACGGTCCAAGTTAAATACGGTCCAAAGTAAATACAGTCCTTAAGTTGGGGTCCTTGGCCAACTTTTACAATTTTACTTATCCAATTACTTCATTAGTCCTTCAACTTATATTCCAATCTTTATATAAGTTATAGCTTCTTTGTTGTTAACTTCTTAGTAAGTAATGGATACATTTTTATCATTTTAATGGCTAATATGCCAATTCTCCTTTTAACATCTTAACAAGATCCAAATCTTTCCTTATGTCTCATACTTCATAATATACTTCCAATATATATATAATATCCAATATACATAATAATCAACTTCACAAAGAGGTTAAGGTTCATTACCTCAATAATAGCCCAAAAATATCCAAGAACTTAAAGTCATTCCAAAGCAAGTCTTAGCTCCAAATCTTTGTGTTCCAAACCACCACAAGTCACCCTTAGAAGTTCCTAACCAACTTCTATTCAAGAATTAACTCCAAAAAGTGAAGAACACTTAGGTTTCAAAACTGCCCACTCTCGGCTTTGTGAGGATTTTTGAGGCTAGGGGTGTGAAATCTTGTCTAACTCTTGGTTAATAATCTTCCTAATACATTAAGGAAGAACACTTATAAGTTTAAGAATTTTTTGGACAACATTTGGCTAAGGGGAGGGGTGTTCGACGAGAGCAAGAAGAGAGGAAGGGAGAGGAAATATTTTCAAGTCTTGAAATGTTCTATGTGTGGAAGATTTTCATCAACTAGAGGGGTTTATATAGTACAACCAAGGGTTAGGATTGAAACATGTGTATGGTATAGATTGTTTGTGTAGGTTCCTTTCTCCACTTGTCCCACAAATGCCATGCAAGACCATGCAAGACTTTGACCATTTGACTTGCCCACTACTTTGCAAAAAGCCGTCCATATGGCCATGCAATACCATGCAAGACTTTTGGCCACTTGTCTTGCCCACTTGTCTTGAAAAAAAACGTCCAACATGGCTCTTGGGGTGACACATGTCTCCCTCCTATTGGTCCAAAATATTTATCTCTCGGAAAAATTCCATAATTGGTTAAAATATTGAAAACGTAAAAATTTCCTTCACAAGGTTCGGAATATTTTCCGTCGGAAAACAATTCTTTCATTCTTACCCTAATTAGGGTTTATACATTCGTACGTACGTCCTTACATACATACTCCGGAACTACGGGGTATAACAACGAATGTTTCTAAGGGGGAAGAATGTTACACCCCGTAATTCCATGGCTACTAAGTGAGAACACGATTATGGAAATAAGATTTTAATGTTGGAAGAAAAGTATTTTTACGTTTTCTTATATGAAAAAATTTGGAACAATGTGACGACGAAAATTTATTAACTTGTAGTTAAATTCCTTAATATGGATTTATGACTTAGTATTGTATTATGAAGTCTTGGCATTGATAATATGGGGTCCACCGAAAATTTCACAATTTTGTGGGCCCATCTATTTTTAAGATATTTTGGGCTAAGTATAGAATTATTTTTGTGAAGAGAATTATGGGCGAATTAGAGGGTGACACATGTCTTTCCCCACTTGTGTAACAAAGCTCTAATTATATATATATGTATTGCAAGAATTTGGCTAAGTGTGGGATATTCTTTTTAAGAGGAGAACAAGTGGACAAGTGGGGTTCAAGGGTCCCCCCCTCCACTTGTGCTATATACATTGATATATGCAAGTCTTGAAAGACTTATTGGCAAGACTTAGCTCACAAAATATCTTCATATTCAAGCTTTTATCTCTTTCTCTCCTTCAAGATTCGAAATTCCCCAAGCCAGGTGAAGAACAAGTTCAACTTATTTTCCAAGATTAAGCACCTTACCTAAGTTCTAAGCCGAGGTTAAATACACAAACAAGAGTCACGGTTTTGGACAGATTTTGTCCAAGAAACCCTAAGCTTGGGATGAACTTTTTGGAATTAAAACAAGAAAGTAAGATGGTTACAAGCTTGTAGATGATACATAGGTGTTGTTGGAACTTGAAGAAGTGGTGCAAAAGGGAAGCTAGTGGCCGAGACCTTTCTGGGATGTTTTGGACTACAAGTTGAGGTAAGTTCTTCTTCTTTTAAAGTAATTGGGTATTATATGTTGTTATAGTTAAGGGATGAACATGTATTAAGTGAAATGGAGAATAAAAAGTGTATGGACAATTTTGGGCTAAGTGGGCCGAATTGGACAATTTTGTCTTATTAGATTTCGTGGGTTATTGTTGTTGTTATCCTCACCTATTGTATGTTAAAATAAAGGGAATCTTGTTATTACAAGTTGTTATGGTTCATATTAAAGTGTTGAAACTTAGATTGGATTATAAGGAATTATGAAAAGGGTTATTGTATTAGGGTTGTTTGGCCGAGAATACTATAAAATTGTTGGATATTGTGGTGCGGTTTTAGGGACTTTTTTGTAGCGTATAATTCTGGAAATCCAGCCACCAATATGCATGTTTAAATGTAGTAATTGCTAATGTAAGTCTAAAAAGAATAAGGGTATAGAAAGGTGTTGAAAGGCCTCACATTTTACCCTTGTTATTGTTGGATGGTGGACTATTTTTATGGATTGTTTTAACGTGGAATAAGAGGTTAATTTACGTAAGAAATAGGTGTGTGAATCACCTTGGTTAACTGTTTGTTTTTGCCCTTAATTGGGGCTTGGTTGTTGATGAAATTGGCCTTATTGAAAGGTGGAAAAATACGTATAAATAGGGGAAGTGCTGCCCAAATTTTTATAAGAGAAAGAGAGCCATTACTTGGTATTAACCTACACTAGTAAGCATGAAGTTGATATAAGTGTTATTGTATTTATAGGTTGAAGTACTACTTGAGGCGGATTCTAGTTATCAAGTTGGTATAAGCCGATAAGGTATGTGAACTATCTTTTCTTTTTTTGGCATGATTAATGTGAAATGGGTGTACGGTGGACGTACGTAATTCCATTGAACCCTTTATTATACATGATATGAAAGAGTCTAGATTTGAAAAGTATAAGAGTCTTGATTTGAAAAGTATAAGTGACTTGATTTGAAAAGTATAAGTGATTTGATTTGAAAAGTATAAGTGACTTGATTTGAAAAGTATAAGTGCATTGATAAGTCTCTAATGATACATGATATGACTCTTTTTATAAAATGAATGTACGGTGGACGTACATAGTACTTTTGGGTTCAAGTCCCTAATGATACATGACATGACTCTTTTTATAAAATGGATGTACGGTGGACGTACATAGTACTTTTGGGTTCAAGTCCTAATATTAAATGATATATAGTGCTTTGGTTTTCCCAATGATGTTTTAAAGTGATACATAATATATAGTGCCTTGGCTTTTCAAATGATGTTTTAAAATGATACATGAGATATAGTGTCTTGATTTTCCAAAGGATGCTTCTAAAATGAAAGATGTGATAGTGTCTTGGTTTTTCTAAAATGAAAGTTCATTTTAAAGATGATGTTATTAAGAGTCAAAATGTGATTTAAATTGCACAAGGTTGTTATGATAGTTATATGTATATTTATTGGGACGGGTTGCACGATCCACACACTTATATATTTATTGGGATGGGTTGCACGATCCGCAACACTATTATATATTGGGACGGGTTGCACGATCTGCAACACTAGCATATATTGGGACGGGTTGCACGATCCGCAACACTGATATATATATATATATATATATGCATAAGATAAGTATATGGGTCGGCGTCCCATGATGTTGACATGACTCTCATTTAAAAGAAAAGAAGGGTACAGTTGATTCTCTATTTTAAAAGGCACATTTGACTCTCTATTTTTAAGAGGTACAGTTGGCCCTTATTTTATATGGCACGGTTTGATCTGGTATTTGATTCTCATACTTGTCCCTGTCATTCTTTGGCCAGTTATGATTTTAATTATTGTAATTTATGTTTACATACTTAGTACATTGTTGTACTGACCCCCTTCTCCGGGGGGGCTGCGTTCATGCCCGTATGTATTAGGTACTCAGTTGGGTGATTCACGAGCTTAGGATCTTTTCTCAGCTTTTAAGATAGCTCCATTATTTCGGAGCTTGTCATTTGGATACATACTTATATATATTCAGGGGTACGGCGGGGCCTTGTCCCGTCACATTTCATTATCCAAATGGAAAACAATGGGCTGATTTCGTCAGCCTATCCACAATAACCCATATGGAGTCACACTTCCGCTGAGTGCGAGGTAAGCATGTAACAAAGTCCATATTAATCACTTCTCACTTCCACGTTAGGATCTCTATCTCCTACAATAATCCATCAGGCTTCTGATGCTCGACCTTAACCTGTTGACAATTCGGGCACTGAGCAACAACCTCCGTTATATCCCTTTTCATGCCATCCCACCAATACATACCTTTTGGGATCATGATACATCTTAGTAGATTCATGGTGAATGAAATACTGTGAACCATGGACCTCCGTCGTAATCTTGTTTCGTAATCCTGCTATATTCAGAATGCACAACTTGACCTTTCATCTGAGGGTCCCTCTCCTATTATACTCGAAGGTTGTAGTTTTTATTTTGTTAGACATCTTTCCCAATCTATTCCATAAATGGGATCTTTATAATGACGTTCTTTTTCCTTCCCGTATGAGGGATGCCTCTGATGTAGTCTGAGTCATAGGCTATCATTATCTGAATCCTTCAATCGGACTCCCACTTAACTAACTGATGTGTTCTCTCATGTCAACTTCTCTCCTTAGTCCTCGCATTAGTCAAGCTGCTTGTGGGTGAATGATCCTATTGTCAACTTAGCTTTGTTTACTAACTGGTGTGCTGGAAATTCTTATATTTGTAGTATCTCAATCATGAACACTTTATGGACAATGTCATTGAATCTAAAGTGTGTGTATCATCACAATTAACTCTCATTCATGGTCTGAAATGAATCTCGTTTTTTTATATAACTTCTCACTACTCGTAATTATAAACAACTTCAATTCTTTTGACACTTGTTCACTTCTTTTCTTACTTGTCGTACTTTTCATAATTCCAAAAAAAACTGGTATACATACGTAATCTCAAACATTGCTCCTGATTCCAATCCCTGGGCCTTACTACCCCTTAGGGATGAATTGATAACTTATTCCTTTATCCAATACGTAGAAGACTCTGAAGAATTGCATTACATGATGTTGATCTACCATCTCCAAACCTGGTCAATATTCGCTTCTAATTCTTCCACTTGTCTTATGGCTAACTCTTCTGTCAATAGCGTTTTAGGAAAAGATTTCCTTGATCTCGTTAAGCTGTAAACCCATTATTTTACCTATCTCGTCGAACTTATGGTCAGTTAAAAAATGCTCATAGACATCTGTATTTGCCTGACAATTTATCTGTTTTATAATGTCATTATCTCTTGACATATATCTTTAATGTATACCTTATACTTATATCCATAAGCGCCATTGGCCTCTTTTCAACTGTTTAGGTGCTAATCTCGAGCTTTACTCATTGTTACTTTCGTTTACATACTTTATTAAAGGTATGACTGCATATGTTGTGGAATTGATGCTTCATATGTTTAGATCCAATTCACGGTGTTACATGATCCAATGGCTTGTCAAGATTTCTTGTCTTATCATTATTAGGTCTCTCATCGACTGAGTGCCCATTTGTCTTACCTTTACATTTCCATTTCAAGTTGTCTTGGGGGTCTCTTATCTCAAGTATTTCTCATACTATCTTCCTAAATATCAGAGGTTCATCACCTTTGGCCGAAGTGTACTTACTATACCTGCGCTACCATTGGTCCTTACACTGTTCTGGAGTAATCATACCCTTGTGAAACTTGTATAACTATAATTTCATTCACCTTTATCATTTTTGTCATAACCTTTCCTTCTACTCGTCATTAAACGAAAGAAAGAAAACATTCCTGCCTTGATACTTGATCATACCATTCAACTCCTACTTATTCATTATTTTCATATTTCTTACGGCCATTCTTCGACTGTTTCATAGTTCCCGTCCTCAATTACCCCCAACACATTTTTGTTATTTAAAGGTTATGTAGAATTGTAACATGTTGCACAACGTACCTGAAGCCGAGGACCTTACCAGTCCAATATCTATAGCATACCTTAGCTTACTAACCTTGATATATGTAATTCTTAATAATATGCTATATCACCGCGAGGAAGATGGCTTATCCCCCTTTCATAATCTTCCCTTCTAGCATTGTTCTATGTTCCTCACTTACCACTGCTCTTTGTCTCACTATATTACTGGTTGCATGATCCCTTTCGAGGTTCTTTGTTCTCGAAAAGTTAACGTAGAATTACATAGAAGCTTGCATGATCCTTGACGTATCATTTAGAGTATCACCCTTTTGTCCTTTATATTGAATATCATATTATCAAGCTGTGGAATACTTTTGTATTCATATCTCCATATTTTAGCCACTAAATTTTTGCACTTCTGTTGAAAGAATTTTGTCCTTGCCTCATTCCACCTCTGATAGTCCTTAGCACATTGTACTTCATTTATAATCAAAGTCACATTCATAAGGTCCTATTGCAGTTCCCTCTAGGATTCTAATCAGCAAGAGTCACCGTAAAACGTGTGGATCTTTATAACCTACTAAACCTTCCAATGATGTCTTCTATTTTTCCTCTGTACCACTTATACTCATCGTATTCTTACTTTGCGCATCCACTTGAGACACTTCGGAATGTTGTGGACATGGCTGCCACACTAAACCAACTCCAAGTACCTTTCTGGCATACTACAGCATGCGCTCGACCATACTAACTACAAGATGGTTGGGGTAATCTCATTCGACCTTTGCAACTTTGATCCTGAGACATTGGCATCTTCGAATCCTTTAAATATTGTCGATCCTTAGCTAATAACATCCCTGACCCCTCAAAGTCCTATCTCTATCCGACGCTCTAGGTGGAAGTCATTCCTGAGAAGCAACCAATTTATTCAATACCTGCACCGGTCTCCTTACATCCTAAGCAGACGAAGCCGGTGGTAGGATTGATGGTACATGGTCTTCCCTTAACTCCTCTGGTGATGGCGGTGTAACAGAGCTAGCCAACTAGCGCACAATCTCAGGCATAGACTGGGCATGAGCCTTAGTAACTCTATGGGTCTGACTAGTAGCTCCTGCTACTGATTTGCCCTTTTGGGCAACTGCCGTTTTCCTTGGAGGCATAGCTGAAAGCACAATAATTCGTTAGAGAGGGATTATCCTACTAACATAGTTTTATCGCACGATCTTAGTGTAAGAAGAATAGAAATCAATCCTAAATGTATTGTAGCCTTCTGTTTATAGGTGTGGTGCACAACACACCGATAACCAAGACTCTACTACACACGGTCTATAGACATTCCGAGGATGAACTGCTCTAATACCACTTTTGTCACTATCTGAGCCGATGGGCCGCGACTGGTGCCCTACCTGGGCACCCTTATACCCACATATCACATATAAACAACTGAGACTCGTAACGCCACATAACAAAGGGATTTTGTCCCCTGAACTGTAATGGTAAACTCATATAAAAAAATAGGAAAGGCAACAAGGTCGCCACTGTACATGGAGATGTCCAAAACGAACTACGACTCACACATGTCCAAAAACACATTTACCACCCACATATGTCTATAGACCTCTAAGAGTATGATAATGAAATGTGACAGGACAAAGCCCCGCCGTACCCCTGAATATACATAAGTCTATAATCAAAGATCTGTACCAAAGACAAGCCCCGGAACAATGGAGCTATCTCAAAAAGTGGAGCAGAGATCCTAAGCTCGTGGATCACCAAACTGAGTACCTATACCTGCGGGCATGAAATGCATCCCCCCGAAGAAGGGGGTGTACAACAATGTACTAAGTATGTAAACATAAAGTATTGTAAATAAGATCATAACTAGCCAAAAGATGACAGGGGACAAGTATGATAATCAAAATAACAGATCCACCCGTGCCATATAAAATAAGAGTCAACTGTACCTTTGTAAAAATATAGAGTCAACTGTGCCTTATAAAATATGAGAGTCATTTCAAAATCATGAATGTTTGTCCATATAATCATATATTGTCATGGGTATCTATGCCCGCATCATGGATGCATGTCTGTGGAATCATATACTGTCATGGGTATCTATACCCGCATCATGGATGCATTTTTATGGAATCATATATATATAATGTCCGGCCCTCTAGTGAAGGACGCGGTGAACATATAGGGGACTGTACACGAATCTTCCCGGCCCATTATGGAACGCGGTGAAATCATATACTGTCCGGCCCTTTCTGGGACGCGGTAACTGCCCGGCCAATTATAGAACGCGGTGAAATGGAATAATAAGAGTTGCACGAATAGCTATCATGAACAACTATGTGCAATTTAAATCATCATTTGACTCTCAATAAAATCATTAAAATGAACTTTTATTTTAGAAAAACCAAGGCACAATCATATCATGCATCAATAAAAAATTAGGTTTCAATGGAATTACGTACGTCCGTCGTACACCAATTTCATATACATCATGCCAAAAGAAGAAAGAATAGTTTCACATAGCTTATCGGCTATACCAACACGATAAGTAGAATACGTCTCAATTAGCACTTCAACCTATAACCATAATAACACGTCTATCAAATCCATGCTTACTAGTGTAGGTCATATACCAAATAATGGTTCTCTTTTCATATAACAATTTGGGCAGCATTTCCCCTATTTATACACATATCCACAACTTACTCCAATAACATCAATAATCAAGTACCAATTAAGGATATAACCAAACAGCAACCAAGGTGATCGACACACCTACTTCACATGTTAATCCGACCTCTTAATTCATATCAAAACAGTCCACTAAAACAATCCACACTTCAACAACAATGAGGGTAAAATGTGAAGCTTTCTACACCTTTTATACCCTTATTCCTTTAGGACATACATTAGCAATTACCACATTAAACATGCATAATGGTAACTAAATTTCCAGCATTATAACTCCACAAAACAGGTTATATAACAACACAATAATATCCAACAGTTTCATGAAGTCTCGACCAACAATCAATACCAAAGCCCTTTTCATAACTCCTTACAATCCAATTCATGTTTCAACGATTTTATATAACTATTTCAGCTTTCAATGACAAGAATTCCTTTAATCTAACATGCAATTAGTGACGATAATAACAATAACAACCAACAAATCTAATATAATAAAAACAGTCCAAAATCGGCTCACTAGCCAAAACTGTCACATGCACTTCTTATTCTCCATTTCACTTAACACAAGTTCATCCCTTAACTACAACATCATTTAACTTCCATTATTCTTAAAGAGGAAGAAGAAATCTTACCTTAGCTTTAGCACAAAAACAGTCCATAAGTTCTCGGCCACTGCTTCACTTTTGTACCACTTCTTCAAGTCACAACAACATGCATGTATCCTTTACAAGCTTGTAACCATCTTACCTTCATGTCTTTATTCCAAAATTTTCATCTCCAAGCTTAGGGTTTCAAGGCAGTTTCTAAGCCAAAACTGTGACCCATTGTTTTGGAGTATAACCTTGGCTTAGAACTTAGTTAAGGAGCTTAATCTTGGAAAATAAGATAATCTTGTTCTTCACTTGGCTAAGGATTTCGAAACTTGTAGGTGAAGGAAGAGAGAAAAGAGTTTGAATGAGAAGATATTTATGAACATAAAGTCTTGCTATACATGTATATAATTGGAGCTTGCTACACAAGTGAGGAGGGACACGTGTCACCCTCTTGTCCATCCATAATTCTCTTCACAAAATTTAATCCCACACTTAGCCAAAATTGTGAAATTTTCGATGGACCTTATATTCTCAATGCCAAGACTTAATAATTCAACACTAAGTCCATAACTCTATTGGAAAGAATTCAACCACTAATATTAATTCTCGTCGTCGCGTTTGTTGTATCCAAAATTATAATATGTGAATATACTTTTCTTCCAACATTCAAATCTTATTTTCTTAATTATATTCTCACTTATATGCCCTGGAATTACGGGGTGTAAGAGATATACTAGAAGAATGGGGAGAATTGGCCTTGATCTGGATTGTGGCCCATAAATAATGAGTACAGAGGTATTTTAATAGAAAGGTGAACCTTCGATACTTCATGATCAGTGATTATATCTTGAGAAAGGTAACTGCTGGAACAAAAGAACTCAATGTCGTGAAGTTCAGCCCAAATTTAGAAGGATGGTATAAAGTCACCAGAATAGCAGGCAAGGGTTAATACCAGTTGTAAGATGGGAAAAACACAAAGTTTCCAAACATATGGAACATCACTGTAGCGATATTTCTAGATGTGTACGCATGTGTACGTATCGTTCAAGTAATAAAGATCTGTAAGACCGAGTTTATCGTCCACAGAGACCGGTTTGTTAAGTACCGATTATCTATCCTATGGTATCTATTTGGTTGACGTTCTTTAGTTTGAGAATTATACTAAGAATTATGACTAAGTACAGAAAAATAAACTAAAGATTATAATACTTTGGGTTTATAATAGTTATGAAGGAAATAGGGTTTCAATCTCCTCAATTATCCACTCTTTCACATGTTAATGCAATGCTAATGATTCTTCTTCATATTAAGATAGCAGGTTAGCTAATCTGTCATTATATTCCGTTTAGGACATACAAGAGCTCAACCTAGTGCAGAAACCTTCTATATTTCTATGAAAAGTTTGACCACACGGGAGGATTTAGAACAATAACCTTTAAATGCTACACAAGTATTGGGGTACTTTCGTCCACGATTTTAACCTATGTCTAGACAATTACAGCATATTCAAATCTCACTTTTCAGACTTTTGAATCGAAATCATATAAGTAATGACAATTAGTATCTAGTTAATTATCAATCAATCATAACAATATTGAATAGATCTTAATACGCTGAAGAAGAACTCAAAAACTAATGCATTAAATATATGAAAGAGCTTCAAGAAGATTCGATGGAAACCCTACTAAAGTAATTATCTCCTAAATATTGTCATGTCAAGAACTAAATTACAATCCAACATAAACTGAATAAAAATAAAAGAGAAGAAAAAGCACTTGAACAAGTCGTCTCCAATCTTGTATTGCTCCAAAGTCGTATCCCTAATAATGACAGGGTTTAGGGTATTTATATCTGAGAAAAAACTTGCTTCGGACCCCTTTACCCTTGTTCAATTTCGACTCGGCTTCTGATTTTTATGTGTAGGTACCGCGGTTCCGCTGTCCGGCACCGCGGTGCTTATTCAGTCGAAATCATTGTAGCTTCCTGGAAATATGGTACCGCGGTTCCATGGCCAGGAACCGCGGTGCCTTCGAAGTTGTTTCAGTTTCGGACTTTCGGCAATTTTTACGCCTCGGTGCTAATTTTCCTGACCGCGGTGCTACTTGGCCAGACACCGCGGTGCCTCTTTGATTTTTTGTCCGGAATCTACCAGATTTCTTCTGTTCTTCTTGGCACTTCTTAGGCTTCATTCCTTTGGCTGTGCTTGTGCAATTTTCATCCTCAGTTAAGCTCATTTCATCCTCAAAAGTAGTATCTTCTCCTTTATGACCGATGTGATACAAACAAAAGAAAACACTCCTACACTATACTAAATGCAAAATAAAAGAGTAGAATACTAACTAAAAAGGACTCAAAAGTGTATACAAAATACACTTAACAAACACCCCCAAACTTACACTTTACTCGCCTCCGAGTAAAGCACAAAACAAAAACAAAAATAAAAACAAAGTTAAATAAAAGACTCTATGAAATGGATCAAATAGTTATAGCAATGCTTCTTCAAAATCATGAATGAAATATGGGATAATATGTTGGAACATATATAGCATGAATAATTAGCAATCTAGAATTTCAAGTTAGATATTTCACAAATTCACTTAGATTATGATCAATTAGAAATACAAATACATAACCTATGCATGTCAATCTCATTCCATCTTTCCCAAATGCTATAGATCTATTTACTTGCTATTCTCCACTAATCATAGACATACATATTATAGATCATCAGAACTTTCACTGGTTGTAATGTAGGCTTAGGATCAATTACGTACCATAAGCATTTTCATTCAATTCATTTTTCTTCTTTTTGACTTTCTTTTCAATTCCATACATATTTTCTCCCCTCTTTTCTTTTGAGATAATGCGATACATTATAAATAACAAGCACCCCCAAACTTACATTTTGCATATTTGTCACTGGGGTGCATCAATTTTTCACTCTCTTCTTGTTTATTTTTCAACATTTTTCATCTCACTAACTTGCAATTATTACTTATGACACAAACAGAGAATCATAGGGTGTCAAACAAAGATCTTATTTTAGGCTCAAAGGGGCTGACTAGTGATACAATTTATGTCAGGATATGTAATGAATGGTAAGAAGGGCTATCAAAGAAATGCCTGAATCATTTCCCTAAATATGTACATCTTAACTATGTCTCCTCAAATAACAAGCAAACAAATTTTCTAGACGTTTTTCAACCTTTCTTTCCATAACCAACACACATAAGCTAAGCACTAATATCCCAAATAATTAGATGTCATGAATTTTTGGCATATCTAACTTAAGCACACAGATTTTCGCTTTTAATTCCATTACATTATCCCACTTTATCCACTCGATATCTTTAGCAATTATAACATGCTTGCTCCATAAAAAAAATTATGACTCATGAACACATAACACAACAAAAAGACAATAAAAGACTCAAAACAAAATAAGACACCCCCCGCAAACTTAATCGACACATTATCCCCAATGTGTGAAGACTAAAAATAATGAGGGACAACTTACTGACACAATACAGCGGTCATAGCGGAGGTCTGGGAGGAAGACCAAATTACTGTGCACTAAGCCGAAGGAGGCACCACAGTTCTGCTCCAAGTACCGCAGTGCTAATTGCCGAAATATTCCAATGTCTTCAATTTTCTGCATTGTTAACCAATCACCCTTCGAAGTGAGTCTTGCCCTTTATCTGTCATCCAAAAACACTAGCATACCAGATCGTGAGATTGTTCAAGATAAAATAAAACAAACTGAAACAAAAATTGAAATAACATAATTAAAACATTGGGTTGCCTCCCAAGTAGTTGTCTTTAAAGTCTTTTAGTCGGACACATGTTACTTACTAAATCAAGGGGGTATAGTGTCCCCTCCACATATCCACCTTAGAACCATTTTCCTCCTCCTTCTCCTTTTTTTTCACAGGGCTCATTTCAGGAGGGTTCATTCCCTTGTTCTTATCCACCACATCATTTACGGGTGCAGAATTCTTACCATCAAGGGCATCAGTACCCTTGAAACTTTCATGAGGAACCTTTTTATGAACTACACCAACAGCAAAGTGTCACGCCCCGAACCCCGGGCCCGTGACTGGTGCCCTACCTGGGCACCTTTCTACCTTAACAACTAAGTAAACTGCGGAAATTAAATAACACCTCTTTTTTTTTTCAAAACAAACATGCGTACACGGGCAAAGCCGACAAGGCTGCCATAATATACATAATCAAAAGGCACTACACTGTACATGAGTCTAATCCCACATATGAATACAGACCTCTAAGAGTTATACTGAACTATGACGGGACAAGGCCCCGCCGTACCCATAATCGTAAAAAGCCTGCATCAAAGAACTTATACCAAAAGATAAACTCCCAAATGTAAGGAGCTATCCAAAACTCGGCGGGATCCTACACTGCAGATCACCAAATCATACCTAAACTGCGGCATGAACGCACCCGGGCGAGGTCGACGAAGAATGTACTAAGTATGTGAAGCGATGAAATCTTGTAATGAAATCATAACACTAAAAAAATAGGAGACATGTATGATAGCCAACCTACAGTACACAATACATAAGCAGTCATATCAAGTCAGGGACGCATGCCCTCAAAGTCACTACTCGAATATAACTATGGGTCTCACGCCCATAATATCAACCATGCCCGTGGAATCCTTTCTCACTGCCGGCAGTCCATGATATAACAATATCCTCGTGGTCGCGTGCCCGAATCCCACATCGTATAAGTATGACCGTGGGGTAATACAAACAACCGAATCAAACCCGCCTCGGTCACATGCCGGAATCCCACATCGTATAAGCGTGTCCAGAGTATCCTCGTGGTCGCGTTCCCTAATCCCACATCGTATAAGCATGACCACGGGTAATACAAGCAAATCCGAATCAAACCCGCCTCGGTCACGTGCCGGAATCCCACATCGTATAAGCATGACCATGGGTAATACAAGCAACCGAATCAAACCCGCCTCCCGGTCACATGCCGGAATCCCACATAGTATAAGCATGTCCGAGAGTATCCTCGTGGTCGCGTGCCCGAATCCCACATCGTATAAGCATGACCACGGGTAACACAAATAATGGAAGCATACCCGTGGAATCCCACCTCACCGCTTGGTGACGCCCAAGTAAACTTATTAACAAGGCGGTACCCTCCAACCGAGAGTCGCGGCAACGTAATAAAACATAATACTTGTACTCAAATGCTATCACCAACACACATTGGCAATTCTCAATTAAACAAGCCAAAGTACTTATCAAGGCACACATAGAATAATTCTCAATTAAACAAGCCAAAGTACTTATCAAGGCAAACATAGAATAATTCTCAATTAAACAAGCCAAAGTACTTATCAAGGCACACATAGAATAATTCTCAATTAAATAAGCCAAAGTACTTATCAAGGCACACATAGAATAATTCTCAATTAAACAAGCCAAAGTACTTATCAAGGCACACATAGAATAATTCTCAATTAAACAAGACAAAGTACTACGTACGTACATTCTTTTCAAAATACTCCTTTCTATGTAAAACCCCAAGATAATAACACCCGTAGTATCAAGGTGTGTCTATTTTTCAAAGTAAGTTACTACACTTTTAGAAAATTCATTTCAAAGCTTGAAATCAAGTAACTTCAAATTTTCACAATATAGGCAACCTATGCCCATTAATCAAAAATAGACAACTTTCTTAACCTTCCATAAAGCCGTTATAACCAACTTCTCATAAAGCCGTTATAACCCTTTATGGTTTTAGACATATTCATTCCTTTTTATAACCAAGAGACTTATACTTAAAACCAAGTATCACATACTTACAAATCAAGTTCTTAACTTTCCAAATACTTCAAGTCTCTTAATATTTAGAAAACAAGTTTCTTCTACTCTTAAACCTCAAGTAACTCACACCTTTAAAACAAGTTACTTCTCTTAAATCATGTCATTTCCCCTCTCTTAAAACAATTAAGTAAATCACTCCTTTAACTCCCCTAAAGTCATTACAACAACCCTTAGGTTTTGGAACTAAGGCACTAGCCAAAAGGTTTGGAAACCACTTCATTTTCAAGACTCTATGTACTTTAAGTAAAATACTTTCACTTTTAAGAATCCAAACTTCACTAAGGAAATGGATTATACAACTTACAATTTAAACATCAAAGTACAATCAAGGGAGTATATAGAACGAATTCTATTTTAGGCAATCCAAATACAACCAAGGAATGGATCATTTAAGGAGTAGGACATACTTTCTTTATCTTAAGGAATCATGCTAGAAGAGGAGATAGTTCACATACCTTTTCGGCTAAATCCACAAGCTAAGCCGAATACGCCGCACGTAGGAGTGTCAACCTATAATGGTCACAATATGGCTATCAACTTCTACTCTCTAACGTAGAATAATACTAAGTATACGGTCTCTAATTCTACGGAAAATCGGGCAGCACTTCCTTTGTTTCTACTCACTTTGCCACTTTTTTCAAGGCCGAATACAATAACCAAACATGCCACATTTAAGGCTCAAAACAACAACCAACCAAATGGGATTACACGCCTTACAATACGTGTAAAATTCCGCCCCACAATTCATACCAAGTAGTTTAAAACTCACTAGCCATTCTCGGCCAACAATAACCAACAATTCAAAGTCTTTTCCAATCCTTTTCCAATTCCAAGTTCTAAGGTCAAACATGTTATATAGTCATAAACAACTTTAACAACTACAATTTCCTTCTTTATACAACATGCGACGACTTAAACTAATAATCAACTTGAATTGAAATCTTAAGGCTAACATGCTAGTTTTCGGATTAGGGTTCCAATAGCCAATAAACTTATCAAACCTCATACTAAATACCTCATGCTTGCTAATATCCATAGCTACAACAATAAGTAATCTTAATTACTAAAACGACAAGATTATACCTTTATAAGCCCTTAAAAATTCCAAGATTCAAAGTCGCTCCTTAGCAAATTCTTAGCTCCTTTCCTTATGTTCCAAATCCTCTCCAAGCACTCCTTAGAGCCTATGAAGAACCCATCTTCAAGTTCCAACTTCAAAGTTGAAGAACTTCTCAAGTTTCCGCCTTGCGACTAATACGAAAACGTCGTTTTTCCGAAATCTTTCTATTGAGATAACCTTATAATACCCTTAGGGACATTGGGTTAAAGTCTTGTGAATAATAGATCAAAACTACAAATTTTTTTTGTGGGAACCCCTCCAAACCCGAGAGCAATATAGTGGACAAGAAAATGTTGTGATAAATTCTAAGTGTTAGAAGAGCTTGTCTTGCACTAGCTTAGTATATATAACACAATGGAAGGCTTAGATTGCAACACATGAGTGTCTAGGATGAGTTTCACTAGGATCAAGCCCAAGTGGCAAGTTGACTTTGGTCAATAATATCAAGCTTTGAAGACTTATCTTCTACCATGGTCAATGACCATTTTACCCTTACAAATTTTCGACCAAGACCAAGTGTGGGGGTGCCATGTGTCGCCTTCTCATTCGTCCATAAAATTATGTAACCCTCGTGGGCCCCACAAAAATGTGAAATTCCTCGGGTGGGCCCCACGTGACCAAATCCGTAAAAATAAATTTTCATAATGTTAATAAGTTCCATACTCTTCAAATAATGCATTTTGAGAATCCAATTCTCAACAACGAACATTTTTCCTTTCCGACGTCCGGAAGATTTTCCGTCGGAAAAACAATTCTTTCTTTCGTACCAATTTCCAAGTCTTGATTCCTTACATACATTCTCTTTTACATGTCCTGGACTTACGGGGTGTAACATTCTTCCCCCCTTAGAAACATTCGTCCCCGAATGTTCTTAGTCGGTTGTCAAGCTATACAAACTCCGGCATAAACTCTATACTATGTCTATCAATGAAACCTTCACAAGACCAACGATGCCACACATGGCCACCACAACATACGTAAACATATCAATGGACCTTCCGTCCGTGGCCCCTTCTCACAAAACTCGAAGGTTACAGTCTTCTAAAACACGGGATCCTTAGAGGTTCCTTTATTTTCTTACTTGTCATACTTAACTTCTAAATCTTTCTATTATCTCAAGGTACTTCTCACCCTATCCTCCCATTCACTAGAGGTTCGTCACATAAGCCAGAGTATTTCTACTGTACATCCTTCCCTATCGGTCTTTACACTTATTATGGGGTAACTACAACTTGTGAATTCTACACAACTATAGTCTCAGTTCACTTACCATTCTTGTCAACATTCTTAACTTTTCACTTTACTAATCAAAGTATTCCTACCTCTGGGGGTACTCTCACTTACAACTGCTAGCAACAAAAGGAAAACATATATGCTAGGGCAAAATATGAATCTATCAATGCACGTATGATTCCAAAGAATCGAAATATACATGTAACCCCATGCGATGTCGCCCCCTGATCCTGTCCAGTAGTCACGTCATCTATGCGGTTCGAAGGACCGCCAGAACTATAAACTCCACCCTGACCTCTACCACGATCGGTGACATCCAACACCGCCTTACGGAGGACGCCTTGCGTGGAGGAAAGGAAACCAACCATCAGCCTCATAGGCTGAGCCACCTTACCGGTGCTCTTTCTAACAGGACATTCCCACTTCTTGTGGCCCGGACGGTCACAATAATAACAAACACCTGTGCCATAACGACATTTCCCCAAATGACGCTTACTACATTGGAAACACTGAGGAATATGTGGCCTCGACTGAGAAAATCCTCTACTCCTCTGAGAACTTCGAACCCTGGAGATCGGACCAGCTCTTAAATACCTTGTGGGGTCAAACCTCCCACCGTGACCGGGGTATGTCTTGGGTAGGGGGACGAATATCTCACTCATTCTTTGAAATTTGCTCGTCCAAAAACTCACCGATAACCAACCGGTCTAGCCTCTTCTGGCGATCTCGCGTTGGCCTCTACCTCTGTACACTGTTTGTCTTGGTCGAATAACCTCACGCTGATGAAGCTGTAGCATCGCTATCTTGGTCAATAACATAATCGCTTCCTCGCGACCACATAGTCTTCTCTGGCGAAAGCTGAGGCTCAGTCTTTGGGGCCTCAAAACCTGGCGCAGAAGAACTCGCCGACTGCGGCACAACATCCGGTATACCCTGGGCACGAGCCCTATCAACTCTCTGAGTCTGACTAGTAGCTTCTGCTACTCCTTTGCCCTTCTGGGCGGCTGTTGCCCTCATTGGAGGCATAACTGTACACAAAAATACGTCAGAGAGGAATTATCTTACTAACACAGCTCTATGGCACGATCTTAGAGTGAGAAGAATAGAAACCGACTCCTAAATGTCCTGTAGCCTCATGTTTATGGGTGTGGCGCGCAACACACCGATAATAAAGACTCTACTAGACACGGTCTGTAGACATTCCAAGGGCGCTCACGATACCACTCTGTCACGCCCGAACCGGGCAGTGGTGGTGCCTACTACAGGCACCTTTCTACCTTAACAACTAAGTAAACTGCGGAAATTAAATAACACCTCATTTTTTTTTTCAAAACCAACATGCGTACACGGGCAAAGCCGACAAGGCTGCCATAATATACATAATCAAAAGGCCTTTACCGTACGTGAGTCCAATCCACATATGAATACTGGACCTCAAGAGTTATATGAACTATGACGGGACAAGGCCCGCCAGTACCCATAATCGTACAAAAGCACGTATTGAAAGAACTTATACCAAAAGATAAACTCCGAGCGAAGGAGCTATCCAAAACTCGAGTAGGATCCTACACTGCAGATCACCAAGCTGCGTACCTAAACTGCGGCATGAGCGCGCCCCGAAGGAGGTCGGTCTGAAGAATGTACCAAGTATGTGAAGCGATGAAATGCTGTAATGAAATCATAACAATCTAAACAAAGCGGAGACATATATGATAGCCAACCTACAATACACAATACATAGCGATATATCAAGTCGTGGGACGCGTGCCCTCAAAGTCACTACTCGAATATAACTATGGGTCTCACGCCCATAATATCAACCATGCCCGTGGAATCCTTTCACCGCCATCCATGATATAACAATATCCTCGTGGTCGCATTCCCTAATCCCACATCGTATAAGCATGACCACGGGTAATACAAACAAATTCGAATCAAACCCGCCTCGGTCACATGCCTAATCCCACATCGTATAAGCATGTCCAAGAGTATCCTCGTGGTCGCATGCCGGAATCCCACATCGTATAAGCATGACCATGGGTAATACAAGAAAATCCGAATCAAACCTGTTCTCGGTCACACGCCTAATCCCACATCGTATAAGCATGTCCAAGAGTATCCTCTTGGTCGCATGCCGGAATCCCACATCGTATAAGCATGACCACGGGTAATACAAGAAAATCCGAATCAAACCCGCCTCGGTCACATGCCGGAATCCCACATCGTATAAGCGTGTCCAGAGTATCCTCGTGGTCGCGTGCCCGAATCCCACATCGTATAAGCATGACCATGGGGTAACATAAATAATGGAAGCATACCCGTGGAATCCCATCTCACTGTCGGTACGTCCAAGTAAACTTACAACAAGGCAGCCGACCCTCCAACCGAGAGTCGCGGCAACGTAATAAAACATAATACTTGTACTCAAATGCTATCACCAGCACACATTGACAATTCTCAATTAAACAAGCCAAAGTACTTATCAAGGCACACATAGAATAATTCTCAATTAAACAAGCCAAAGTACTTATCAAGGCACACATAGAATAATTCTCAATTAAACAAGCCAAAGTACTTATCAAGGCACACATAGAATAATTCTCAATTAAACAAGCCAAAGTACTTATCAAGGCACACATAGAATAATTCTCAATTAAACAAGCCAAAGTACTTATCAAGGCACACATAGAATAATTCTCAATTAAACAAGCCAAAGTACTACGTACGTACATTCTTTTCAAAATACTCCTTTCTATGTAAAACCCCAAGATACTAACACCTGTAGTATCAAGGTGTGTCTATTTTTCAAAGTAAGTTACTACACTTTTAGAAAATTCATTTCAAAGCTTGAAATCAAGTAACTTCAAATTTTCACAATATAGGCAACCTATGCCCATTAATAAAAAATAGACAACTTTCTTAACCTTCCATAAAGCCGTTATAACCAACTTCCCATAAAGCCGTTATAACCCTTTATGGTTTTAGACATATTCATTCCTTTTTATAACCAAGAGACTTATACTTAAAACCAAGTATCACATACTTACAAATCAAGTTCTTAACTTTCCAAATACTTCAAGTCTCTTAATATTTAGAAAACAAGTTTCTTCTACTTTTAAACCTCAAGTAACTCACACCTTTAAAACAAGTTACTTCTCTTAAATCATGTCATTTCCCCTCTCTTAAAACAATTAAGTAAATCACTCCTTTAACTCCCCTAAAG
Source organism: Przewalskia tangutica (assembly GCA_029844215.1). Lineage (NCBI taxonomy): Eukaryota > Viridiplantae > Streptophyta > Magnoliopsida > Solanales > Solanaceae > Przewalskia > Przewalskia tangutica. The sequence continues at coordinate 51,844,355 of CM056724.1, forward strand.
TCATTACAACAACCCTTAGGTTTTGGAACTAAGGCACTAGCCAAAAGGTTTGGAAACCACTTCCTTTTCAAGACTCTATGTACTTTAAGTAAAATACTTTCACTTTTAAGAATCCAAACTTCACTAAGGAAATGGATTATACAACTTACAATTTAAACATCAAAGTACAATCAAGGGAGTATATAGAACGAATTCTATTTTAGGCAATCCAAATACAACCAAGGAATGGATCATTTAAGGAGTAGGACATACTTTCTTTATCTTAAGGAATCATGCTAGAAGAGGAGATAGTTCACATACCTTTTCGGCTAAATCCACAAGCTAAGACGAATACGCCGCACGTAGGAGTGTCAACCTATAATGGTCACAACATGGCTATCAACTTCTAGTCTCTAACGTAGAATAATACTAAGTATACGGTCTCTAATTCTACGGAAAATCGGGCAGCACTTCCTTTGTTTCTACTCACTTTTCCACCTTTTTCAAGGCCGAATACAATAACCAAACATGCCACATTTAAGGATCAAAACAACAACCAACCAAAGGGGATTACACGCCTTACAATACGTGTAAAATTCCGCCCCACAATTCATACCAAGTAGTTTAAAACTTACTAGCCATTCTCGGCCAACAATAACCAACAATTCAAAGTTCTAAGGTCAAACATGTTATATAGTCATAAACAACTTCAACAACTACAATTTCCTTCTTTATACAACATGCGACGACTTAAACTAATAATCAACTTGAATTGAAATCTTAAGGCTAACATGCTAGTTTTCGGATTAGGGTTCCAATAGCCAATAATCTTATCAAACCTCATACTAAATACCTCATGCTTGCTAATATCCATACCTACAACAATAAGTAATCTTAATTACTAAAACGACAAGATTATACCTTTATAAGCCCTTAAAAATTTCAAGATTCAAAGTCGCTCCTTAGCAAATTCTTAGCTCCTTTCCTTATGTTACAAATCCGCTCCAAGCACTCCTTAGAGCCTATGAAGAACCCATCTTCAAGTTCCAACTTCAAAGTTGAAGAACTTCTCAAGTTTCCGCCTTGTGACTAATACGAAAACGTCGTTTTTCCGAAATCTTTCTATTGAGATAACCTTATAATACCCTTAGGGACATTGGGTTAAAGTCTTGTGAATAATAGATCAAAACTACAAATTTTTTGTGTGGGAACCCCTCCAAACCCGAGAGCAATATAGTGGACAAGAAAATGTTGTGATAAATTCTAAGTGTTAGAAGAGTTTGTCTTGCACTAGCTTAGTATATATAACACAATGGAAGGCTTAGATTGCAACACATGAGTGGCTAGGATGAGTTTCACTAGGATCAAGCCCAAGTGGCAAGTTGACTTTGGTCAATAATATCAAGCTTTGAAGACTTATCTTCTACCATGGTCAATGACCATTTTACCCTTACAAAATTTCGACCAAGACCAAGTGTGGGGGTGCCACGTGTCGCCTTCTCATTCGTCCATAAAATTCTGTAACCCTCGTGGGCCCCACAAAAATGTAAAATTCCTCGGGTGGGCCCCACGTGACCAAATCCGTAAAAATAAATTTCCATAATGTTAATAAGTTCCATACTCTTCAAATAATGCATTTTGAGAATCCAATTCTCAACAACGAATATTTTTCCTTTCCGACGTCCGGAAGATTTTCCGTCGGAAAAACAATTCTTCCTTTCGTACCAATTTCCAAGTCTTGATTCCTTACATACATTCTCTTTTACATGTCCTGGACTTACGGGGTGTAACACAAAGCATCTAGCATCAACTTGAGGTTCAGCAGGCTGCTTGAACACTTTAAACACAATTTCCTCACCTTGAACTCTGAGCTTTAACTCTTCTTTTTCAACATCAATGAGGGATATTCCTGTGGCTAGGAATGGTCTCCCAAGGATCATGGTCATATTTTCATCTCCATCCATGTCTAAAATGAGGAAATCAGCATGAAGGATGAATTTACCCACTTGTACCAACACATCTTCAATAATTCCTTGGGGATGCACAACTGAGCGATCAGCTAGCTGCAAGGTGACTGTGGTTGGCCTTGCCTCCCAAAAACTAAGTATTTTGAACACATAGAGGGGCATTAGGTTGACACTTGCCCCCAAATCACATAAGGCATGCTTGCATGTCACATTCCCTATAGTGCAAGGTAGGGTGAAACTCCCTGGATCATTCAACTTTGGGGGAAGTTTCTTCTGCAATATGGCACTGCACTCCTCTGTCAGCACCACCATCTCATAATCTTCCTACTTCCTCTTCTTAAATAGGATGTCTTTTATGAATTTCACATAAGCTGGCATCTGCTCCAAAGTTTCGATGAATAGAAGATTGATATGCAGTGTTTTGAATACCTCCAAAAATTTCGAAAACTGCTTATCCAAAATCTTCTTTTGCAGTCTTTGAGGGTAAGAAATTTTGTCCGTATACTCCCTTATCACTGTGGGTGGAGCCTTCTCTAAAATAGGGCGGTCATCAGTAACCCCCTTATTTTCTACCTCAACTGTATTCCCCACATCCTTCTCTTTTTCAACCACTGGTTGGGGTGCCTTCTGCTCTAACTGTTTTTCACTTCTCAAACTGATTGTTTGGCATTGCTACCTTGGATTCATTATTGTATTATTATGAAGGTTACCTTGCTCTCTATTATTCAACTTGTTTGCCAGCTGTCCCACCTGTGTTTCCAAACTCCTGATGGATGACCTAGTCTCGGTCATGAACTGGGTGGTCTCCTTCATGAATTGAGTCTGGGAGTTGTTGGATTCTGTCTGGGATCTAGCCAAGGTCATCAGTGCTGCTCTTATTTCTCTTATTTCATCTGACTTCTCTTGTGGGTCTGGTGGGCTGAACTGATGTGAGGATGATGCCTGAAATTGTGGTTGCTGCCCTTGTTCATTATTCCATGAATTTTTTTGGTGATTTCTCCACCCCGGATTATATGTGATGTAGAATGGATTGTTGTAGGGCCTCTGAAAATTCCCAACTGCCTGAACCTGCTCCATGGGCACATTATTTGGATCCACTGCTGTACACCTATCAAAAGTATGGAGACCCCTATAAATTTCACATCTCACTGGTATCTGAACTGCTTTAATTGCCATGGCACTCTGTTGCATCTATTTTGTCAAAGTAGCTACATGTGCAGTCAATGTAGTGATAGCATCTAGATCATGAATCTCAACCATCTTCCTATTGTTCATTGCTCTCTCATCGGCCCCCTGATGATTGTTTGTAGCCATATCTTCTAGAAAATCATGTGCCTCATTGACACTCTTTCTCATGAACGTACCTCTTGCTGCAGCATCAATTATGGTACGAGTTGTACCATTCAGCCCATTGTAAAATATGTGGAATAGCATCCACATCTCAATCCCATGATGTGGGCACTTCCTCTGCAAATCTTTGAACCACTCCATGCATCATAGAGTGACTCTCCATCCATTTGATAGTAATTATTAAGCTCTCCTCTGAGCTTTACTTCTTTGGATGGAGGGAAGAACTTGGCAAGGAACTTCTGGGTTAAGTCTTGTCATGTAGTGATGGAGTTCGCCTGTACTGAATTCAACCAGTACTTTGCTCTCTCCCTGAGTGAGAATGGGAAGAGCCTCAACCGAATGACATTATCAGTAACGTCATTGTATTTAAATGTCGCACACAACTCCAGGAAGTTTGCTAGATGCAGATGGGGATCTTCTGTTGGTAATTCCCCAAACTGGACTGAACATTGGACCATGTGCAAGATTGATGGTTTGCTTTCGAAATTATTGGCTTCAACAGCTGGAAGCCTGATGCAAGTATGCACCCCTGTAATAGTAGACATCACATAGTCCCCCAAGCTCCTTTCTGCAGGGACTTGTCTTAAGACAGGCGGTAACTCATCATCCATCAAATTATTGTTTCGCTGATCTCCCATTACTAAGGAATCAGCTGCTCTTTTCTCTTTCTTGTTCTGTCTGCACAATCTTTCAATCGTAGGGTTCAGAGGGATAGGAATGTCATCTCCTCTCATACTTCGCATAAACTAAGTTTCTAAGACTAATAAAAAATAGCAAACAGATTACGGCAAACAACACAAAAGCAAAATAAAAGAAAAAATAAAAAAAACTGAAAATAAAAACTAAATTAGAAATAAGAATAGATAAACCGTTATTAACAGTACGTCAGTCCCCGGCAATGGCGCCAAAAACTTGTTGCGATATTTCTAGATGCTTACGCAAGTGTACGTATCGTTCAAGTAATAAAGATCTGTAAGACCGAGTTTATCGTCCACAGAGACTGGTTTGTTAAGTACCGATTATCTATCCTATGGTATCTATTTGGTTGACGTTCTTTAGTTTGAGAATTATACTAAGAATTATGACTAAGTGTAGAAAATAAACTAAAGATTATAATATTTTGGGTTTATAACAGTTATGAAGGAAATAAGGTTCCAATCTCCTCTACTATCCACTCTTTCACGTGTTAATGCAATGCTAATGATTCTTTTTCTTATTAAGATATCAGTTTAACTAATCTGTCATTATATTCCGGTTAGGACATACAATAACTCAACCTAGTGTAGAAACCTTCTATATTTCTATGATAAGTTTGACCACACAGGAGAATTTAGAACAATAACCTTTAAATACTACACAAGTATCGGGGTACTTTCGTCCACGATTTTAACCTATGTCTAGACAATTACAACATATTCAAATCTCACTTTACAGACTTTTGATTCGAAATCATAAGTGATAACAATTAGTAGCTAGTTAATTATCAAGCAATCATAACAATATTGAATAGATCTTAATACGCTGAAGAAGAACTCAAAAACTAATGCATTAACTATATGAAAGAGCTTCAAGAAGATTTGATGGAAACTCTACTAAAGTTATTAGCTCCTAAACATTGTCATGTCAAGAACTAAATTATAATCCAACATAAACTGAATAAAAATAAAAGAGAAGAAAAAGCACTTGAACAAGTAGTCTCTAATCTTGTATTGCTCCAAAGTCGTATCCCTAATAATGACAGGGTTTAGGGTATTTATATCTAAGAAAAAACTTGCTTCGGACCCCTTTAGCCTTGTCCAATTTTGACTCGGATTCTGATTTTTATGTGTCGGCACCGCGGTGCTTATTCAGCCGAAATCACTGTAGCTTCCTGGAAATATGGCACCGCAGTTCCATGGCTAGGCACCGCGGTGCCTTCGAAGGTGTTTCAGTTTCGGCCTTTCGGTAATTTTTACGCCTCAGTGCTAATTTTCCTGACCGCGGTTCCATGGCACTGCAGTGCTACTTAGCCAGGCACCGCGGTGCCTCTTTGATTTTTTGTCCGAAATCTGCCTGATTTCTTCTTGGCACTTCTTTGGCTTCATTCCTTGGGATGTGCTTGTGAAATTTTCATCCTCAGTTAAGCTCATTTCATCCTCAAAAGTAGTATTTTCTCCTTTATGACCGATGTGACACAAGCGAAAGAAAACACACCTAACACTATACTAAACGCAAAATAAAAGAGTAGAATGCTAACTAAAAAGGACTCAAAAGTGTATACAAAATACACTTAACAATCACCCACCTAATGCGGTACTATGGCTAAAACAAGGTATGTTATTTCGTCTTGTATTACATTGGTTATTTTTTTTCACTAAATTTGGTGGCTATAGAGACAACACTACTGCCACCAGAATCTCACCAAACAAAAAATAAGTGTTGCTCTATTTTCCCCTTAACCGATGTTTTTTCCTAGTTAAGTTTTCCCAATAATATTTTTAGCGAGGCAGCAAAGTAAACGGTACTAATATAGCTCCGGAGCAGGGGGCCTGAGAGAAATATTCTAGTGCCCGAGTCCTCAGGTTTCACACTCGAGCACTAAAGGTAATAAACCTATGGTGCAAATCAGAATGCAACTCTGAAAAGAGATTGTAATTACACTGGGACTGTCATAAAAAAGACATCCAGGGGAAATTACAAATGTCGTAGAAAGAGAGCTAAATGAACTAAGACTATACGAACTAGAATTGTGAAACCATTCCACTTCGCAAGCATACTTCATTGAGTGTCAAGAAAGTGGGGGGTATTTGAATGAGGTAAAACCCGTACTGGAAAGTTGTGCGAATTAGAGATTGAAACATGAAAGACGAAGAAGAACCAAGTGTGACTCATTTGGGATGAATTCGGGATTACCTACACTCAAGTGTTTCTTTTAATGTTTTTGATGCACTTGTTATCAACCTCTACTTGTTGAAACATTTGGCTATAACTCCAAATTGTTGATGTTTTTTTAAAAACAAAATATTTTTAATACATAGATATTGCAGAAGAAGAATGAACTAGTTATACATGCTTCATCTTATAAGCAAGTAGCAGTTAGAGGTGTATGATTGTGCTTAGTAATGCAAACAGCTAAAAGATAGTTGCATGAAGAACAAAAAAGGCATTGCAAATGTGTGTGTCAATGCAAAATCAAGTCATCAGGTGTAGGGAATGAATGGACTGGGAGCGTGGAGATCACGAGGATAAAATGAGATATTATTGAATGAACTAGGTCCATTATGGAAAAGATGTAAGTTTTAATAGAGAGAATAATCAGCAACAACAGAGAATATCAATGATGAATAAAACATGCATGGGAAATATTCTATCTCATGGAATCACTATAGGCAGAGCATAAGTGGATCATACGTAGTAAATGAGGTCGAAGAGTTGCACACAAATCATATGATACAGGTATGTTAATATATTCCATCCAATATCTCAGAAGTAGGTCAGTGTTAGATATTGCATGTACGAAAAGAGATATATAGAACAAGTATATGAACATCTTCCATCTTAGAAGACTTAGAGGCTGGAGTACCAGGTGGTTGAACCAGTTCCGATGACATGTTCCAAACAAATCCTGTAGTGACTAGGAGATGTGTGTCTTTATGGAAAATACTTTTGTCTAAGGCGGCAAGATTCCATACGATATTTACAAGGATATCGCACCATACTTATCAATATATCTCATAGTCTTACAAGTAAACTAAATATGCGAGGAGGTGTAAGAATCTCAATAAACCCTAAACCCTATTCGAACTTGATAGGTCATATCAAGCAGGGTTTAGGCCATCCACAAAGAAGAAGTATTACTGTTATATATACCAAGTCTCAACATGAATAAAGTTACGCACTCACATACAGATAATTTAGAATATTGAGGGAGAAACTATGATGTAAAAATCTCAGTGAGCTTAAAGTTCCAATTTTATCCTCAAGATAATAAGCTCAAAGTTCCAAAGAAGGTTGATCATCTGAATATGATATGCCTCAAATGGCATAGAAAATGGAGTGGAGTTGGAGTCGTCACCTGAAGATCTAAGAAATGTGGTCTTATTTGGCCTTTTTGTTGGTCTTGGTCGAGACCATGTATTTCTTTTAGCTTAAACTTTAATTACTAGCTTAGCTATTAGCTTAGGACATAGTATTCCATGTAATAACTACCTTATGACATAATTAGTAAGTCATGTAAAGGGTGACACGGACGAGAGTCTTCCAACAAGGTGACTAGGCCAAAAAGTCTTCCAAAGGGATGACTAGGTCGTGAGTTAGAGGACTGGGTGGCATAGACAAGAATGGTCTAGAAGATAAGGCTTCCAAGAATACACTTCATGAACCAACTAGTTCATGGATTTGGCTACTTGAAGACATCAAAATCGGCCAAGGGGAAGATAAAGAGTTGGTCGAATGATTCATCAAAGCAATACCAAGAATGGAAGCTTCCAAACATATTCCAAGAAGATGAGATTTTTGGAAGAACCAAGTTCATGTATTCTTCTACATGTGAACCACAGAGGGGTGTGAAAGAGTTTGAATTTACCCTTGTCTCAAAGTAAGGCCAAAACTGTTTCCATTGTGGAGTTGAAACCGAGAAGCACCTTTCTCCCAAAGCAAGACCAAAAACATTTCCCATTCGAGCACACTTGGTTGAAACCCAAGTAGATTTTGTCCTTTCCTTTGTCTTCTAAAATAGTCCATGTTGTACTATAAATAGTACCATTAGGATATGTAAATAGGTAAAGTTTGTTGATATATAAAAAGTGAGTTGATGTAAGTACGGAGGGCTTTGTGGGATCTCGATTTACCGTCAAGGCCGGACAGTATGATGTATGGTGGATGTTTTGGGTAAAGATGGCTGGAATCGTGTCAAGGCGCTTTGTGTGGTACTTGCGAGGGTCTTGTGGGAGAGAGGGATGTTAATGGTTTGGTGGATCTAAGGTCGCGTAAACAACCTGATGCAGTAAGAGTCTGGTAGAGACGTTAGATGGAGACGTTAGTGTGGTTGATTGAGGATAATTATGGTTGGGGTATTTTCAGACAGGGGAATTTTATGGTGATTATAATGAGTTATGGTGGGATATAGTAGAGTGGAGAAGCAAGTAATTGAAACAAGGAATGTATATGGATTATTGGAAATAATCTGAGACATAAAACAAGTCTCAATTCAGTTGATATGGGGTTCTTGGTTGATAACTTGAAGAGTTAATTGGTCGTGTGGTCTCCAAGGATGTTATGATCAATTTCACAAGGACTATTTTGAGGTTTGCTTCCTGAAATGCTCAACACTAACCTATTGAGGGTGACCAAAACCTTAGAAAAGATAAGCGGCTCTCCCAGAGAACCAAGTGACTCTCCCGGAAGATCAACTAAGAACTTACAATCCCGGTTTGAAAGACTTAGCAAAGATTAGTAAACACTCAAGTTTTATATTCAACAACAATTGATTAACACAATATCCTAATGCTCCTTTTATAGTAGAACAAGGAATATTCTAGAAAGAAAACATAAAGACATAGACTACACACTTAGCCGATTATGTGGGAAATGGGGAGGGGAAAAGTTCTCGGTCGAGGGGTTATTCACGTCTAGATACAATGCTTTTGAACCTTCCTTGATAGCTTCCATGCATGAATTAGTTATCACTTTAATGAACTTCTTGGATAGTGTTGAGATTTCCATCCCTTGGACGATTGTGGAGTACGGAATTTGTCCAACCCATCGGCTTCTCCAAACCATGTCTTGTTATTCTCCCATTGCGTAAATCCATACACAGTTCATTCACTTTGAAGACCATACTTCTAGATGGAGCATTCACTTCTCCTTGTCGTGTATATGTCACCATTGGATAGGCTTCTCTCGGCCTAGTTTTCGTCCCTCATTAAATATGTCCTAATGTGTAGCTAGGGGTTATTACATGACTTGATGGTATCCTAAGTAAACTAGTAGCTAAGATAAGAAGATAAAGATAACAATTTAAAGACAATAAATAAACAAGAAGACCAAGACCAATATGTAAGGCCGAGTAAAGTACAACTCTCTTGGATGATCAAGTGTTGTCACCTACGCCATTCCATACTCCATACATCTTCATGCTATGAGTTGTGTGTTGAAGGCTAACCTTGGGAAATACCTGAGTCCTACTTCTTATCTCGACTTGAGAGACTAGGTAAGGGGTTTGATTTACATCATTCTCCCCTTGTTTAGAAGAACTTGTCCTCAAATACTTGGGGATCACATACGAGGACAATTCTTGATTATACAACTTTGCATCCATGCTTTCATTTGAGCTCGGTTTCTTGCAAGAGATTTCTTGAAGTTTAGCTAACTATCGGAAGGGACCATCCTTCAAATATTGTACCCATTGAACCATGGAATCATATGTCCAATGATTATGATGTTTACCCTTTATTTCCTTACTATAACCATCCGCGGCTTGCGGTTCTTAGTTTAGGTCAGCATTCATTCCTTGTTCCTTTTTAAAGAGTTCTCCCATAGTTGTGATAGGAGCATCAATCTGTCAGTGGACTCGGAATACTTGAGGGTAAGAAACACCCACAACATGGCCTTAGTTAGTTTTTTGGACCTTCGGACCAATCTTTTGTCCTTTTTATCTCGTAGGTAGCCTAGATCAAAAGATGTCCCAAATGATTCCGCAATCCATTTGGACTCGACCAGTTGTCCCTTGTGAACCATCGCTTGATCACCACTCAACGTTATCTTAGAAAGAATATTCCAATATCTATCCACTCTCAGTTCATGCCCCAAGACCAATTTGAGAATCTTATGATCGTAGACACTTATGAGTCAAGTGTCACTTCTTTCTTACACCATCCCAATAGGTATTGACATGTTCCACGGTCTCCCCTTATTTAGTCTTTCCTCTTCTCTTTTCCCATCAATCAAGAGAGCCTCATATTCTACTTTACACTCTCTTGCAGTTTGAAAATTCATTTTTCTCACTTTGCTAGGTGAAAGAGGCCGCAATCGAAAGTCCCTGCCATATTTATGGAAGGAATAAGTATTCTTCTCCCCGTCATATAATGTCTTTCGGTTGTATTTACAGGTTCGACCCAACAAAATGTGACTCACATCCATCAGAAAGACGTCGCACCATAATTCATCCACATATTCACCGATCCAGAAGTTGACACGAGCTTGAGTTGCTAATGTGAATCTATTTTCTTTTTTACCCATCGAAGATAGTGAGGTATAGTATGCATGCAAATTGGCAATTGCAACTCCTCTATTATCACAATGGAGAGATCAATTTGACACTACTACCTCCGTGTATAATCATATTGTATACATTTTCTTTTATTTTGCAATGTGTGTAGAATATATGTTCCATTTGCGATTCTTCATGTTCCTCTGGTTGGCTATTCAATATATGTTGGAGAATCAGGCTCACACCATCTTCTGTAATGGAATCACTCATTTTATCCAAATTGGATCCATAGACTTGATGGATAGGAGTCCAGTTAAATAGAGTTATTTCCACACTACATGTAGCATCTCCCGCGAAGGAAGGTACGATAACATCCGTGCATGAATCCTTCTTCACGGTTTCTTTTGTAGTGGCATATTTAACTGTGTCAATTGCGAGGCCGTTCTTGCTGACCAATGAGTCTATACGACTTCCCTTCTTGGCTCCCTTATCTATCCTTTGTACATTAAGTAATAAAGCCTCGACTTTGTGTCTTCTCACGCTTCAGATTCTCACATCCCTCACTTCGCTAGAGGCATTGGCACCAACTGGATCTTTTTATTGCTCTTTTGAAAGGAATATGTATTCCTTCCCTCATCATGTTGTGCCTTTCTGTCAAATTTCCATGATCATCCTAATAAAATATGGCATGCATCCATGGGTAGGATGTTACACCACACTTCATCTTCGTACCCTCCAATCCAGAAGCATACACGGGATTGTTTGACGATTCTTATCCTTCCGTTCGGGTTCATACATTCAAGATCATAAGGTTTTGGGTGGCTGCAAATGGGAAACTTTAGTTTAGCCACTATTTCTTCAGAGGCCAAGTTAGCACAACTATTTCCTTCAACAATCATGTTACACACTTTTTCTTATACTTTGCACCGTGTGAAAATATATGTTCCCCTAGAATCTCCTCATGTGCTTCAAGTTGGAAATTCAGCACATATTGGTGTACATAGTCTCCACGCTTTTCCTTGATAGGGGCATCTTATTCTATGAATTCCTTGATGATGGACTTCTCCATAATAACGGAATCCTATTATTTTTGCCCATACAAGGAATTATTAAATGATGTATCGTCCTCTCCCTCATTATACAAAGGGTTAAGGAACAAGGTATGACCTTCCTTATACCTTTGGTATTTTGGTAGAGGCTCAGTTATTGTAGGTTCAACAAGTTCCTTTTTCAAGGCATACAATCGGTCGGTCAAAACGTCATACATAATCCTCTGTAGTTCCTTTATTGTAGAGGCATAACATCAAAGCGTGGGATGGAATTGCCTCACTCTAATGCCAATTTGATGTAAGTACGGAGGGCTTTGAATTGGTTAGTGGTTCGGGAGATTCGAGTTGACCCAAAATTAGACAAGAAAAATAGGTTATCGGTTTATCGAAAAGGCCGGGAATTGTGGTGTATGGTGGATGTTTTGGTAAGGGTGGTTAGAATCGTGTCAAGGAACTTTGTGTGGTGCTTTCAAGGGTCTTGCGGGAGATAGATATAGTGGTGGTTTGGTATTTTGGTGGATCTAAGGTCACGTAAACAACCTGAGGCAGTGAGAGTCTGGTAGAGACGTTAGATGGAGACGTTGGTGTGGTTGATTGAGGATGATTTTGATTGGGGGTATTTTCTGGAGGGGGCCTTTTATGGTGATGATAATGAGGTATGGTGGGAGATAGTAGAGTGAAGAAACAAGTCATTAGAACAAGTAATGTATACGGATTGTTGGAAACAATCCGAGACATAAACCAAGTCTCAATTCAATCGATATGGAGTTCTTAGATGGTAACACGATGAGTTAATTGCTCGTGTTGTCTCCAAGGATGTTGTGATCAATTTCACAAGGACTAGGTTGAGATTTGCTGCTCACAATACTCAACACTAACCTATTAAGGGTGATCAAAACCTTATAAAAGATAGGTGGTTATCCCAGAGAACCAAGTGACCCTTCCGGAGGATCAACTAAGAACTTACAATCTCAGATTGAAAGACTTAGCAAAGATAAGTAAACACTCATGTTTTATATTCAATAGCAATTGCTTAATACAATATCCTAAGGCTCTTTTTATAGTAGAACAAGAATCTTCTAGAAAGAAAACATAAATACATAGACTACACACTTAGTTGATTAGGTGGGAAAGGGGGAGGGGATAGGTCCTCGGCTGAGGGGTTTTTCACGTCCAGATACAATGTTTTAGATCCTTTTTTTATGGCTTCTTTCCATGCATAAATTAGTTAGAACTTGAAAGAACTCCATGAATAGTGTTGAGATGCATGGCCCTTGGACGATTGTGGAGGGAGGAATTCGTCAAACCCCTCGTCTTCTTCAAACTGTGTCTTGGTATTCTCACATTGAGGAAATATATACATGGTTCATTCACATATTTTTGATGTGCACATGTCCCCATTGGATAAGGCTTCTCTCGTCCTAGTCATCGTCCCTCATTAATTGTGTCCTAATGTGTTGCTAAGGGTTATTACATTACTTGATGGTGTCCTACGTAAACTAGTAGCTAAGATAAGAAGATAAAGATAACAATTTAAAGACAATAGCTAAACAAGGCCTCGGCCAAGACCAATATGTAAGGCCGAATAAAGTACAACTCTCTTGGATGATCAAGTGTTGTCACCTATGTCATTCCATACTCTATACATCTTCATGCTATGATTCGTGTGTTGAAAGCTAACCTTGGGAAATTACGGAGTCCTACTTCTTGTCTCGACTTGAGAGATTAGGTAAGGGGTTTGATTTGCATCATGAGTTTTACTCAAAAGCTAAGGTATTCAACTTGTGTGTTGTATACATTAGTTGGTCCTTGTGTGGGCCTTTGGTTCTTGTGCGAGCCAAACCCCTTAGTGTAAGTTAAAGCTAGGATTGTGTGACCTAGTTAAACCCAATATAAGGTTTCCCTTTGGTGTAAGTTTGGTTAGGATTGTATGACTTAAATAAGTCAAAGCTTAAGGAACCCCCTTGGTGGTAAGTGAATGTTGGAGCTTGTGTGATCCAACCTAACCTAAGCCTTGGATCTATCTTTAATGTTTCCGACTATTCTTACTTGTCTTGTTCACATGATTGTACTTAGCAACCCCGATATTAACTGTTACACCCCGGAAGTCCAGGACATGTATAAGAGAATGTATGTAAGGAATCAAGACTTAGAAATTAGTACAAAAGGAAGAATTGTTTTTCCGACAGAAAATATTCCAAACGTCGGAAAGGAAAAATGTTCGTTGTTGAGAATTGGATTCTCAAAATGCATTATTTGAAGAGTATGGAACTTTTAACATTATGGAAAATATTTTTTTACGGATTTGGTCACGTGGGGCCCACCCGAGGAATTTTACTTTTTGTGGGGCCCACGAGGGTTACAGAATTTTATGGACGAATGAGAGGGCGACACGTGGCACCCCCACACTTAGTCTTGGACGAAATTAAGTGAGGGTAATATGGTCATTGACCATCTTGGAAGATTAGTCTTGCTAGCATGACATTGTTGACTTGTCAACTTGTCCACATGGGCTTGATCCTAGTGAAACCCATCCAAGCCACACATTTGTTGTAATCTAAGCCCTCCAATGTGTTATAAATACATACTAGTAGCAAGACAAGGTCTTGAAGACTTAGAAAAATTACACAACATTTTCTTGTTGCTATAGTTGCTCTCGGGTTTGCCCTAAGTCCCACACAAAAAATTTGTAGTTTTGATCCTTTGTTCACAAGACTTAAACCCAATGTCCCTAAGAGTGTTGTAAGGATATCTCAATAGAAAGATTTCAGAAAAACGGCGTTTTCGTATTAGTCGCAAGGCGGAAACTTGAGGAGTTCTTCAACTTTGAAGTTGGAACTTGAAGATGGGTTCTTCATATGCCTCTAAGGAGTGCTTGGAGCGGATTGGAACCTAAGGAAAGGAGCTAAGAATTGCTAAGGCGCGACTTTGAATCTTGGAAATTTTAAGGGCTTGGAAAGGTATAAATTTTGTCGTTTTAGCAATTAAGTTTACTTATTGATTGTAGCTATGGATATTAGCAAGCATGAGTTATATATTATGTAGTTGGATTAGTGTATTGGCTATTGGAACCCTAATCCGAAAACTAGCATGTTAGCCCTAAGATTTCAATTCAAGTTGATTATTAGTAAAGTCGTCGCATGTTGTAAAAAGAAGGAAATTGTAGTTGTTGAAGTTGTTTATGACTATATAACATGTTAGACCTTAGAACTTGGAATTGGAAAAGGATTGGAAAGGACTTAGTGTTATTATTTATATTGGCCGAGAATGGCTAGATTATGAAGCTATTTCGTATGAATTGTGGGGCGGAATTTTACACGTATTGTAAGGCGTGTAATCCCCTTTGTTTGGTTGTTGTTTGGAGCCTTAAATGTGGCGTGTTGGTTATTGTATTCGACCTTGAAAAAGGTGGCAAAGTGAGTAGAAACAAAGGAAGTGCTGCCCGATTTTCCGTAGAATTAGAGATCGTATACTTAGTATTATTCTACGTTAGAGACTAGAAGTTGATAGTCTTGTTGTGACCATTATAGGTTGACACTTCTACGTACGGCGTATTCGGCTTAGCTTGTGGATTTAGCCGAAAAGGTATGTGAAGTATCTCCTCTTCTAGCATGATTCCTTAAGATAAAGAAAGTATGTCCTACTCCTTAAATGATCCATTCCTTGGTTGTATTTGGATTGCCTAAAATAGAATTCGTTCTATGTACTCCCTTGATTGTACTTTGATGTTTAAATTGTAAGTTCTATAATCCATTTCCTTAGTGAAGTTTGGATTCTTAAAAGTGAAAGTATTTTACTTAAAGTACATGGAGTCTTGAAAAGGAAGTGGTTTCCAAACCTTTTGGCTAGTGCCTTAGTTCCAAAACCTAAGGGTTGTTGTAATGACTTTAGGGGAGTCAAAGGAGTGATTTACTTAATTGTTTTAAAAGAGGAGAAATGACATGATTTAAGAGAAGTAACTTGTTTTAGAGGTGTGAGTTACTTGAGGTTTAAAAATAGAAGAAACTTGTTTTCTAAAGTATTAAGAGACTTGTAGTATTTTGAAAGTTGAGAACTTGATTTGTAAAGTATGTGATACTTGGTTTTAATTGGTATAAGTCTCTTGGTTATAAAAGGAATGGATATGTCTAAAACCATAAAGGGTTATAACGGCTTTATGGGAAATTGGTTATAACGGCTTTATGGAAGGTTAAGAAAGTTGCCTATTTTGATTAATGGGCATGAGTTGCCTTGATTGTGAAAATTTGAAGTTACTTGATTTCAAGCTTTGAAATGAGTTTTCTAAAGTATAGTAACTTACTTTGAAAAATAGACACACCTTGATACTACGGGTGTTAGTATCTTGGGGTTTTACACAAAAAGGAGTCTCTTGAAAAGAATGTACGTATATAGTACTTTGGCTTGATAAATTGAGAATTATTCTAATTGTGCCTTGATAAGTACTTTGGCTTGATAAATTGAGAATTTGTCTAAGTGTGCCTTGATAAGTACTTTGGCTTGATAAATTGAGAATTTGTCTAAGTGTGCCTTGATTAGTACTTTGGCTTGATAAATTGAGAATTTGTCTAAGTGTGCCTTGATAAGTACTTTGGCTTGATTAATTGAGAATTATTCTATGTGTGCCTTGATAAGTACTTTGGCTTGATTAATTGAGAATTATTCTATGTGTGTCTTGATAAGTACTTTGGCTTGATTAATTGAGAATTGTCTATATGTGCTGGTGATAGCCTTTGATTGCAAGTGTTATGTTTTATTACGTTGCCGCGACTCTCGGTTAGAGGGTCGGCTGCCTTGTTGTAAGTTTACTTGGGCGTCGCAAGCGGTGAGGTGGGATTCCACGGGTATGCTTCCATTATTTGTGTTACCCTACGGTCATGCTTATACGATGTGGGATGCCGGGGCATGCGACCACGAGGGATACTCATTGGACATGCTTATACGATGTGGGATTCCGGGGCATGTGACCAGGAGTCGGGTTAGATTCCCGGATTTGTTTGTGTTACCATACGGTCATGCTTATACGATGTGGGATGTCGGGGCATGCGACCGCGAGGGATACCCTATGGTCATGCTTATACGATGTGGGATGTCGGGGCATGCGACCACGAGGGATACTCCTTGGACATGCTTATACGATGTGGGATTTCGGGGCATGTGACCAGGAGCGGGTTTGATTCCCGGATTTGTTTGTATACCCCATGGTCATGCTTATACGATGTGGGATTCCGGGGCATGCGACCACGAGGGATACTCTTTGGATATGCTTATTGGTGTTAGGCATGATTGATATTATGGGCGTGAGACCCATAGTTATATTTGAATAGTGACTTTGAGGGCATGCGTCCCTGACTTGATATAACTGCTTATGTATTGTGTACTGTAGGTTGGCTATCATACATGTCTCCTATTTTGTTTAGACTGTTATGATTTTATTACAGTACTTACTGTTTCACATACTTGGTACATTCTTCGTACTGACCTCGCCTGGCTGCGTTCATGCCGCGAGTTTAGGTCTGCTGTTTGGTGATCGGCAGTGTAGGACCGCCTTTCGAGTTTTGGATAGCTCCTTCGTTCGGTAGTTTATCTTTTGGTATAGTTCCTTCAAGATGTGCTTTTGTACGGTTATGGGTACGGCGGGGCCTTGTCCCGTCATAGTTCAGTATAACTCTTAGAGGTCTGTATTCATATGTGGGATTGGACTCATGTACGGTGTAGTGTCTTTTGTTATGTATATTATATGGCAGCCTTGTCGGCTTTGCCTTTGCACGTACGTTGGTTTTAAAAAAAAAAAGGTGTTATTTAATTTCCGCAGTTTACTTAGTTGTTAAGGTAGAAGGGTGCCCAGGTAGGGCACCAGTCACGGGCCCGGGGTTCGGGGCGTGACATTAACCTTGTTAAATTTCCATTTTTATCTTAGTGTCGACCCAGGAAGTAAACCCCCGTGTCTCTATCCTTGACATATCATCTGCATCCCACTAAAACAACAACAACTAAACACATAGCCAAAATCGAACCAACCAACACTTGGTGTGTACTCGGACTTGGACTTCGCATTTCATGTTCATCCCTCATCAAATTCGCTCCAATCCTTTGACCACCAGATAAGACTCCATAAATATTCCCAGCAAAGGTCCCCAATCGTAACCACCCACAAAGTCCAGTCCAATCCCGACAACAACAAACAGTCTGTATAACATACCTTGATGACAACCTCACTGTGTAAGTTCTGGTTCGTGGCCTTGACACTATCAAAATCCAAGTCCCCAACATCACCATGATCCTTAAACCACCCGTGACAACCCCACAAAACTCCTATGTCCTTTTCCAAGCACAACTACCCGAAAAAGCCACCAAACGCCACCCTATCCAGCCAACCCGAGAATCCGAGAACCCCTACTTTGGCATCCATTTTGGGTCAACCCGAATATAACCAAGACTCGACCAACTTACCCACCAACACTCATCCTTACTTGCATCAGATTGGTATCAGAGTGACCATCTCATCCCACGCTTTGACTCTGTGGCTCATGTAAAAAAATAAAAACTAAGGAGGGTCATTAGTGATATTCTTGCAGAATGTGCGCAAGCCTTGAAAAGGGAACTTGCGGAACATGTCGCAAAGGATAAAGTTAAACCCAGGATTGTGGAAAGCAGCCCAAGGCATGAGAGGAGATGTACCTTGTTCTCTAATCCATTAGATAGTCAAAAAATAGATGATTCTTTTTTTATGGAGAAATCGGTAATCGAGGAGTTCGTGGATGAAAATGTTACTCTTTCAAAGGAGCATGAAAATTTGGTACTCCAACATGTGTTGAGTGTTCTTGAAAAACACGAGGAGACACAAGGAAAGTCATTATTTTATACTCGTTGTAAGGTAAGTGATAGAGTGTACAACATGATCATTGACGGAAGAAGTGGTGTCAACTTGGCCTCCGTAAAAATGGTGGACAAATTAGATCTCCAATAGATGAACCAAGACGAAAGGTTAAGAGTGGTAAAACAAGCTCTTGTTAGATTTTGGTTGGAAAGTACGAAGACGGACTATGGTGTGACATCCTACCTATGGATGCATGTCATATTTTATTAGGTCAACCGTGGTAACTTGAGAAAAAGGTGCAATATGATGAAGAAAAGAATATTTATTCTTTTCAAAGAGATGATAAAAAACCCTGGTTGATCCCATTTTCACCTAGTGAGGTGAAGATATTTAAGATTCGGCATGCCGATAAATGTAAAGTCGAGGCTCTTTTACTTGATACAGAAAGGGTAGAGGAATAATCAAATAAGGGTAGCCTTATAGATTTAATGTCATGCACGGAGAGGGAGAACATGGTGGGAGTTACGGTAGAAGATGCCAACGTAAAGGAACTTTCGAATGATCTTGCATCCAGAACCCTAACAATGAAAGATAGTGAACTGGCGCTTGATTTATTTTCAAGAAGTTTATTGTCTACTTCCCAAGACTATGGATACCGATGGCAAGAATTGGCAGGCGAAAGCTACACCCGAAAGAGCCTTAGTCTATGTGTGATATCCGTTGTATTGGTGCCACAGAAAGATGAAGTTGGGCACATATGCGACGGTTTATAGCATCACCATAGGGTGCACGTTTCATATACCGAAATTGCAAGATCTTTTGGATGAATTTGCAACCGGACCCCCACCGATGGAAAGCCTTGAAAATACTCTTGGTTTATTTCCAACGAGTTCGTTACCCAATCTATCTGGATAAGGCTAAGTAAATGTAGCAATGAGTGCAAGAAATGCTAGACGAAGATCTTGTCCAAAAGAACTTTAGTCTGTATTCGGTACCCGACTTGTTGGTGCCAAAAGGAAGTATGACTTGGCACGTATGTATTGACCACCAAGCAGTCTACAACATCACCATAAGGTCCAAATCTCCTATGCTAAGAATGGATAATTATTTGGTTGGATTGAATGGAGACAAGGTGTTCTCCAAGTTGTTAGAATGAAAGAGTGATTGTCATCTAGTGCGTACCCAAGAGGGAGTTGAACGAAAATTGGCTCTCAAGATCAAGTGCGGATAACGTGAATAGTTTGTAGTGCCACTTTGGTCGGGTAACGTTCCAAGACATTTCATGATATTCGTGCATAAGTTACTACAACCTTTCATGGGTCACATAGTTCCGTCTGAAGGTATTCTTGTGAAATCTCCCAAAGTGATAACTTTCCAAAGTTGGTACGAGCCAACGGGTGTAATTGCAGTAAATAATTTCCTTGGCTTGGCTCCAATTTTTCATCATCTCATTGTTGCCCATATCAATAAAACAATAGGAAATGATGAGCCTAAAAGGTCACATGGATCACAACAAAGAGCTTTGGAGAAAAAGATATGTGAAGCACCGGCTCTAACCATCCCAAGTCGTGGGAAGTTATTTGAATTTGAAAATGGAATTCATTCCATCTAAACTCAAGACACGGAATCCATGGTTCCCACTAGTGAAGAATTTGGTATCACACGACTCACTTTCTTTTCCTATGACTCCTTACTCCATTGGGAAAATTACTTGAAGAGTGGGCCCCTCAAGCTATTGGATAAGTTCCGAAAAAGATCATACAAGGAAGAAATTTTGGACAATGATGGGAGTTCAACATTTCATATTGGAAACTTATCAATGCAAGTAAACGATGAGAATTCGAGGACGACTATTTTAAAGAAGGAGAGTATGATGTAAAAATCTCAGTGAGCTTAAACTTCCAATTTTATCCTCAAGATGATAAGCTCAAAGTTCCAAAGAAGGTTGATCATCTGAAGATGATATGCCTCAAATGGCATAGAAAATGGAGTGGAGTTGGAGTTGTCACGTGAAGGTCTAAGAAATATGGTCTTATTTGGCCTTCTTGTTGGTCTTGGTCGAGACCATGTATTTCTTTAGCTTATCTTTAATTACTAGCTTAGTTATTAGCTTATGACATAGTATTACATGTAATAACTACCTTAGGACATACTTAATAAGCCATGTAGAGGGTGACACGGCCGAGAGTCTTCCAACAAGGTGACTTGGCCAAAAAGTCTTTCAAAGGGATGACTAGGTCGTGAGTTGGAGGACAATGTGGCATGGAAAAGAATGGTCTAGAAGATAAGTCTTCCAAGAAGACAATTCATGAATGAACTAGTTCATGGATTTGGCTACTTGAAGACATTAAAATCGGCCAAGGGGAAGATAAAGAGTTGGCCGAATGATTCATCAAAGAAAATACCAAGAATGGAGGCTTCCAAACATACTACAAGAAGATGAGATTTTTGGAAGAACCAACTTCATGCATTCTTCTACATGGGAACCACAAAGGGGTGTGAAAGTGTTTGAGTTCACCCTTATTTCCAAGTAGGTACAAAATCTTTCCCATTGTGGAGTTGAAACCGAGAAGCACCTTGCTCCCAAAGCAAGACCGAAAACCTTTCCCACTCGGTCACACTTGGCCGAAACACAAGTAGATTTTGTCCTTTCATTTGTCTACTAGAATAGTTCATGTTGTACTATAAATAAAACCCTTAGGATATATAAATAGGCAGAGTTTGTTGATATATAAAAGTGAGATTTACTCAAAAGCTAAGGTATTCAACTTGTGTGTTGTATATATTATTTGGTCCTTGTGTAGGCCTTTGGTTCTTGTGTGATCCAAACCCTTTAGTGTAAGTTGAAGCTAGGATTGTGTGACCTAGTTAAACCCAAGCTAAGGTTTCTCTTTGGTGTAAGTTTGGTTAATATTGTATGACTTAGATAAGTCCAAGTTTAAGAAACCTCCTCGGTGGTAAGTGAACGTCGGAGCTTGTGTGATCCGACCTAACCTAAGCCTTGGGTCTATCTTTAAGGTTTCCGACTATCCTTACTTGGCTTGTTCACAGGCTTGTACTTAACAACCCCGATCTTGACCTTGTTAAATTACCATCTTAGTCTTGGTGTTGACCCGGACAGTAAAACCCCGTATCTCTATCCTTGACATATAATCCGCATCCAACTAAAACCAAAACAACCAAACAATTAGCAAAAATTGAACCAACCAACACTTGGTGTGTACTCGGAGTTGCACGTCGCATTACGTGGTCATCCCTCATACAAATCGCTCCAATACTTTTACCACCACATCCCATAAGACTCCATAAACATTCCCAGCAAAGGTCCCAAACCGAAACAACCCACAAAGTCCCGTCCAATCCGGACAACACCAAACAGTCAGCATAACACACCTTTCCGACAACCTCACTATTTAAGTTCTGGTCTGTGGCCTTGCCACCATAAAAAAAAACATCCCGAACATCACCGTGATCCTTAACCCACCCGTGATAACTCCACAAAACTCTTAAGTCCTTTTCCAAGCACAACTACCCAAAACAGCCACCAAACACCACTCTATCCGGCCAACCCGAAAATTTGAGAACCCCTACTTTGACATCCATTTTTGGGTCAACCCGAATATAACCAAGACCCGACCAACTTACCCACCAACGCCCCTCCTTACTTGCATCAAACTATCAATGCGATATTGAGAGTTCTAATTCCAGAGTTATGATCCTAATACAACGAAGAAGATTAAAAGAGTTGTTCTACTAAATAACGGTTTCTAGTTCTTAAGTCAAGAATCTTGTATTAGGTTTTGTTTATTAACTTGTACCTTTATCCATTTTTTATAGAATCAAATAGTATAGGTTTAAAGATGTTGTAAATTCAACTTTAAGTTAGAGTTTAACTTGAAGGTTGCTTGCTAGTCGAGGTAGATTAGTAAGATAAGTATTAGAGTGTAGTTGTTAGGTTATAGAGTTGTAACTTGAATATGCAGAGGCTCGCCATTGTATTGGACTTAGGGATAAATCCTATAGATGTGTAGGTCATGGTATTTCCTACCTTTGTGAGACGGGTGGTTTTCACTATTCTTCAATTGTAATGCATAGAACACGTAGCGTAACATGGTTCATCCTATAGGTAAAAATTAGGTACTGCATATGATAGAAGGATAAGTTTGTAAAATAAGAATTGGTATCAAAGCAGGTTCTCTCTAAATGGTTAACACCTAAAGAGAAGATCACTATGAATACTGCACAGAGAAGTGGATGCAGTAGAGAATTGTTCATATGCAAGACTTCATCGTTCAATGGTAAGTTCTACACCCTGTGGAAAGAATGCATGGAGGTCTATCTCAAAGAGTTAGACTATGAGCTCTGTGTAATCACAATTAAATAACCCCTAATCCCTACAAAAAATAGACACGATAGCACAAGAAGTTCAAAGACCAAGAAGGAATTTACTGCTGAAAACTTTAGAATTATGGAACAGAACTCTATTACACTAAACATCCTACTTTGTAGTCTTGAAAGAAATGAGAGCAACAAAGTCTCTTATTATACCAGCAAAGTGGTTTTGGAATGTCTGAAACAAACATATAAAGGGATGTCTAAGAAAGGTGGCATAGACTCAATAATCTCATACGAAAGTACAAATCCTTCTTAATGTACAAAGGAGAATCGAAATGGGATATGTTCATCATATTTACAAAATCATTAGTGAACTTAAGAATCTAGGAAGGGAATTCCCCTCCGAGAACTGGCCAGGAAGGTTCTAAAAAGTCTTACTCGATTGTGGAGACTCAATGTGATTGCAATTGAAGAAACATGTGAATTTGGAAAACTATGAGTAAAGAACTTGTTCAAAATGCTAACCTCTTATGAAATCTTGAAAGATGAGAGGCAACAACTTAGATCATCAGCCAAGACAGACATAGATTTAGAAAAGCTAAAAGAACATGATCGGGATAGACAAATACTGGATAAATCGGAAGATGATTTTATCTCTTTTTCACATTTATAGAAAACTGAAATGTATATACACATGTTATGGATCAATCTATGATTATCTTAAGGCTCTAAATTGGTGATTCATGTTCTCTTGGATCTAATTTACACTAAATAGGAAAATGAATATATAATATATAATATTTTATAACACTTCCCTTCAAGTTGGAGGGTCAATATCATGAAGTCCTAACTTGTGTAGTATCATAAACTGATCCTTTCCCAGCACATTTGTAAATAAATCTGTCAACTTAAACTATTTAGGTGCATGTGATGGACTAATCATTCTAGCTTGGAACGTTTCCCGAACTATGTGACAATCTATTTTAATAGGTTATGCATGATCAAGGAAGACAAGATATGTTGTAATATGCAAATGACATGATTATCACATAATCATTGTGTAGGGTTCACTTGTGAAGGATAAAAGAGGTCTGGGTTGGGTCGAGCCAATGAATCACAATTGTGATTCCCTTGTTGTATTCATGATCTGAGGTGGTTTCAAAGGCATGTAGCTCATTTAAGCTCGACGGTAAGATACTAATCCTAAATTTGATGTTTTCCCTTGATTCTTCCATTAATTTACGATTTAAATCATCATTTGGGGTGGGAAATTGGGGTTTTAGACATAAAATATAGATTACAAAATTGTCAAAATTGGAATTCGATTCATGATTTTTGGATTATATACTAATTAAGTCATGGGTAAACCTCTTTTTCAATAGAATTCTAGTTTTTCCCTTGGGGTCTTGGGTTTGACTTTTTGGGTGATTTGTTTTACCCCGATTATAGGTATTGTCACGACGACCAGGCCATGGCCCGTGCCCTACAGGCACCCTTACAGGTATACATCAGAGAATAGCAGCGGAACATACACAACTCATAAAAAAATATTTAGACATTAAATATCAACAGGCTAGCTGATAAGGCCACCTTCCGTAAAATATACATAACCCAAAAACATCAGTTATATCTTTTTTTTTACAACCAAATCCACAAGACGTGACTACAGACCTCTAAGAATAACAATTGTGACGGGACAGGGCCCCGACATACCCCTGAATGTAAAACAACCAACAATACCAGGGATCTGAACCAAGGATAAGCCTCCGGAGTAATGGAGCTTCTCAACAGCTGAACAGTGATCCTAAGAGTGAGGATCAGCAACCTGTATACTCTACCTGCGGCATGAACGCGGCCCAGAAGGAGGTCGACAACATGTACCAAGTATGTGGCCCAGAAAATCAGAATGAAATCATAAAGTCTAAAATAAAGCTGGAGACATGTATGATAACTCAAATAACAGTACAATGTGCCTTACTAATAATGAGAGTAAACAAGAGTATACTTTACTGCATAAACAATAGGAGACTCATGATCAAAGTAGGGCCACCCGCCCGTAGTATCATTAAACAATCCTACTCCTGGGACTATTTCACCCGCATAGGTCGTATGGACCCGCATGAGGTAATTTCCTCGCATGATCGTATCAGATCGCGCATAGGTCGTATGGACCGCGTGAGGTAATTTCTCGCATAGGGGTCCGTCCCCCGTATAGACTATTTCACCCGCATGTGCCCTACGGACTCGCGTGAGGTATTCTCGCGTCATGGGTAGCAAATCCACGGAATATGCAAATGCCACAAGCAGGGAATGACCGTAATGAACAATATATCACTAGCACAACCGGCTATCATACATAACATAAGCACTACCAGCGTATCATACATAACATAAGCACTACCGGCTTATCATACATAACATAAGCACCACCGGCTTATCATAATTATCATAAGCAAGTTAAGAAATCCCCTAACTTCTTATTAGCTTTGTTCATATACACTCTCATTTTAGTTTACTTAAGGCACTAACATGTCATTATAAAATCCGGGAATTTAATCCAAAGTACTACGTACTTCTATTCTTTTAAAATGACTTTTTTTCATATAAAACTTTCAAGATACTAATAACCGCAGTATCAAATCATATCTACTTTTCAAAACAAGTCACAATACCTTTTAGAACTACATTTAATGACTTCTAAATCAAGTGACTTTTTACTTTAAAACTTTAAGCAATTGATGCCTTCAAATCAATTTGTCTTTCTTCCTTTCAAGTCATTTTATCTTAATTTACATTGCTAGAGTAAACCATTGCTTTAACTTTCCATAAAGCTATTATAACCAACCTCCCATAAAGCCGTTATACTAACTTTATACTTTAGTCACTTACATTCTTCTTTATAACCAAGAGACTTAAACTTTCCAAAAACCAAGTATCATATACTTTCAAAAATACTTCAAGTCTCTTATCTTTAGAACCTAAGATATCCTTAATCTTTAAAACAAGTGAGTTAATTCCCTAACTCAACCAACTTGGACATTCTTAAAACAAGTCAAGGATATCAAATGAAACTAGATTTATCACCATATTCTACGGAAACTTGGACATTCTAAGTGTAAGTCACCATATTCTACGGAAAATCGGACAGCACTTCCTTTGTTTCTACGTACTTTTCCACATTTTTCAAGGCCCGAATTCAATAACCAAACCTGCCATATTTAAGGCTCAAGAATGTAGTTAACAATAGGGGATTACACGCCTAACAAGACGTGTAAAATTCTGCCCCACAATTGATACCAAGCAATTCAATAATCAATGCCATTTCGGCCATAAAGTACCACAATGCAAAGTCTTATCCAATTCCTTTTTCAATCCAATTTGTTTAGTCTAACATGTTATTTAGCCGCAATCGATTATAACAACTAAAATCTCCAATTAGATAACATGTGACGATTCTAACTATCGACCAAATTGTATTTCAATTTCAAATGGCTAACAATGTCATTTCGGATTTAGGCTTCCAACATCCACAACACTTATCAATCCTTAATACATATATCTCATGCTAGTTAAAATGTAAGGCTACAACAATATGTAATCTTATAACACTTAAGAGAACAAGATTGTTACCTTGACGAGCCTTAATCCAACTTCAAGATCCGAAGTCGCTCCCTAGCAACTTAGAGCTTCTTCTTGACACTCCAATCTGCCACTTGAAGCCCTTAGAAGATCACAAACAACTTTTCTTCAATTTCCAATCCAAACCTAGGAAAGTGACTTAGGTTTTCATCTTGCGACTAATGCAAAAACGAAACTTTTCCGGGATATTTCTATTGAGATACCCTTAAAATACCCTTAGGAACCTTGGTTTAAAGTATGGAGATTATTGAACAACAAACGAAAATTTTTGTCTTGTTGAAAGACCCATACCCGAGAGCATGCTTAGCAAGAACAACAGTTCTTCAAATTTTTCTAAGTGTAAAATAGCCTTGTCTTGCTACTAGTATGTTTAAATAACACTATTTAGGGTCAAGATTAACACATATGGGTGTCTTGGATGCATTCCACTAAAAGATCAAGCCAAGTGGCCCTTGGACTTAGTCAACAATATCAAGCTCTTAGCCTAGCAAGACTTGGTCATCTTAACATTGGCCAAATGACCATTCTAGCCTTGGTCCATTCGACCATGACCATCCAAGGGGGGTGACACGTGTCACCCTCCCGTCGTCACAATATTTCGTTTTCCGACATTTCCATAATTCCGATAAATTTTTACTAGTCTCAAATCTTAACATTTTTTTAGTTCTTACGTACATTCTTATAAACATGTCCTGAAATTACGGGGTATAACATTCTCCCCTCCTTAGAAACATTCATCCCCGAATGTTCCTTCGAGGTTCCATTTAAACGGATATTGGCATAGTCTCTTGACTACCCCTAACATAATCACACCTGAACACATAACAATACTTATACGAAAACGTCAACCTTAACTCCAAGTGTCAACGTCGGTTATCTTCATAAAGCTTCTGCTGACTCTGATCTTACTAAAAATCTTTCCTGGATAAGTTTTTCCTTATCCACATCCCGCTGAATCAATTCTGGACCAATTAACTGAACCTCGCCTACGTCGAACCAATCAACCGGCGATCTACACTTTCTTTCATACAGGGCCATCTGAATACTGGAAGGGTATCTGTTATCGTACGTAACTCAACAAGAGACAAATAATCCTCCCAGCTATCTCTGAAATCAAGAACACAGGCCCGCAACCTATCCTCAAGTGTCTGGATAGTACGCTCTGCCTGTCCGTCGGTCTGAGGGTGAAATTCAACACTGAGACTCACCCGTGTCCCTAATACCTTCTGGAGAAGTTAGCCGTAAACTGAGCTCATCTGTCTGACATCATAAATGTAGGAACCCCGTGAAGTCTCATAATCTCCCTGCTATATAATCTAGCATAATCCTCAACCGAGTAAGTGGTCCTGACCGGAAGAAAATGGGCTGATTTCGTCAGCCTGTATACTATAACCCATAAGGAGTCGCACTTTCTCTAAGTACGATGCAACCCTGTAATAAGATCCATATTAATCACCTCCCATTTCTAAGTCGGGATCTCAATCGCCTGTAATAGCCCATTGGGCTTCTGGTGCCCAACCCTGACCTGCTACTAATTCAGACACTAAGCAACAAACTCTGCTACGTCCCTCTTCAGGACATCTTACCAATACATACATCTGAGGTCACGACACAACTTAGTCGACCCCGAACAAATAGAGCAATAAGCACTGTGTGCCTCCCCTAAAACCTGCTGACAAGTCCTGCAGCATCGGGCACACCCAATCTATCCTCATCTCACAGCACCCTATCCGGTGCTACCCAAACGGGTCCTTCTCTTCTTAGAGAGTCGTGTCTCAATTTCCGCACTAGAACTGGATCCTTATACTGTCGCCTCTTCACCTCCTCAACAAGGGAAGACTCCGCAACCTCTCGAATTTGAGCTCCACTATCATGTTCCCGCAGCTACCGAGAAAAATATAGGTTGTTACCTTATCGCATTGCATCCGCACATAACCCAGCCAAACACTCAAAGTGTTACCATAATAACCTAACTCTCTAGTCCTTCAGGCCTTATGAGGGGTTAGAACTGTAGTAGTAGTCAGCTTATCTTCCCATAACTGGAAGTCTGTCTCATACTTCCGAAATATTCGGGGTTATAATTTCAATTATGATTCCTATTTCCATCTCTCTGTTGCAACCAAACCTGGTCACTATACTTAGATTCGACTCCTTTGCTTGTCTCACGGCTAAGACTTCCTGTCAATCACAATTTCAGTGGGAGACTTCCTTGATCTCATCAAGTAGTAATCCTATTATTTTCTCCCAGCTCGTAGAGCTTATAGTCAGGTGTTCAATCTCAATTCATGGTATTACATAATCCAATGGCTTGCCAAGATTTCTTATCGTTCGAGTGTCTACTCGTCTTACCCTTATTTATTTATTTATTTATTTCAAGTTGCCCTGGGGTCTCTTACCTCCCCGTATATATACGGTCTGGCCCGTCATACAGGTTTGCCACCTTTCGTCGAGGTGTTCCTAACTGCCCATCTTTTCTAATGGTCTTTGCACTAGTCTGGGTAATTATGTCTTAGGAAACCTTCATAATTGTAATTGCATTCTCCTTATTATTCTGGTCATAACCCTTCATCATACTAATTACTAACCCAAATATTTCTACATCGATCCTGGGTCATACATTTCCATTTATGCTTATAACCAACATTTATATCCTTAAGACACATCCTCGACCATTTCCTAATGTCGTTCTCAATTAGCCCAACACAATACCTTTTTCCACGGTTAATTAAAATTGTAACTTATTGCATAACGAAGTTGGGGACTTTACCAGTCCTATATTTATGGCTTAAATAAAGGTACGCATAGCCCTCAATAATACGTACAACTATCCTGTTACGTGGGGGGAGAGCTTATCTCCTTTTAATAATCTTTCCTTGAAGTCACAACCCTAATCACAGTGTCCTCTTGCAGTCCTGTAAATATCTAATCATCAAGCACCGCCTTAAAAATCGTGTAGATTGTAAAACCTACCAACGATGTCTTATGTTTTCCGCAGGCAGCACTCGTACTTATCTTATTCTTGCTTGCGCGCTTTCCTGGAATTATCCGGAAGGTCATGGCCCTGACCGCCACACCAAACCAACTCCAAGTACCCCCAATGGCACTTAACATAAAACTCTTTCAAATTCAAGTATTACTTACCTTCTGCATCAATTTACCTCAAATGAACAAGTCACACAGACTTATTAAAAACAATGATGTCAAAGAAGGAAGGATAATTCTCTGGTTACCACCACTTCCCTTCCTTTCCACTCGATAATCGGCTTACCGGAAAACTGGAATCGAACAAATCTCTCTCTGCAGTAAATGTTGGCATAACAAGAGGCCAACTAGCCCGTACTCATAAGGACCTCAAAGTCTGTCATACCAGCTCTACTAGGTCTGCTAGGGTCCGACGACTGTATTGTCACTGGGCAATTATTATACACTCGCTTAGCTACCACCCATCACTCACGGGTGTAGTCACCTCAAAAGGTTCTCATGGATTCAGGCTCTATTCCTGTACACTTGGTTGTCCTCTTTCTTACTGGTCGTACTCTTTCTGTACATCCGAACTTATGCTAACATATGTACATAACCTCCATATTGATTATGGCCTCCAATCCTTGGAGTTAAAAAATCGAACAAAATAAGGCCATTTCCGGCTCTCACGACCTGGTTCCGGTGGAACGTGTCCACGAATCCGTAAAACAATTAACTAGACTTGGGCCTTGCACCCTCATGACCCTGTCACGTAGCGGAACTTCAGACTATGGGGCGACCTGCAATAGGTCCTCAACCCGACCCACCGTCGTACTTAACTCTTACCCTTAGTCTGAATTAAATCTTATTTCCCGAGAAGGCCTTATATACCTAAGGTCTCGGCGGTTATTAATATCCCTAGGCTTGCAATTTCCATGATCCAAGCCTACCTTATCCTTCCCCGCATACGGGTAAGATAGCTTTTCATAAGCTCTTAATCGTATTGTCTTGATCACAACAACCATTACTTACTCCATACGGATCTCATCCGTACCATTCTCTTAAGCATACTACGTAGCTTAATCTATTACATAGTCTTTCCTTAAGTCCCTTAATCATAACTTCTTAATGTTATACCCCGTAGTTCCGGAGTATGTATGAGAGGACGTACGTACGACTATATAAACCCTAATTAGGGTAAGAATGAAAGAATTGTGTTCCGACAGAAAGTATTTCGAACCTTGTGAAGGAAATTTTACGTTTTCAATATTTTAACCGATTATGGAATTTTTCCGAGAGATAAAATATTTTGGACCAATAGGAGGGCGACATGTGTCACCCCAAGATGCTAGTTGGACGTTTTTTTAGAGCTAGTGGGCAAGACAAGTGGCCAAAAGTCTTGCATGGTATTGCATGGCACCTTGGATGGTTTTTGCAAGTTTGTGGGCAAGTCAAATGGTCAAGGTCTTGCATGGAATTTGTGGGACAAGTGGAGAAGGGAACCTACACAAAACATCTATACCATACACATGTTTCAATCCTAACCCTTGGTTGTGCTATATAAAACCCTTTAGTTGATGAAAATCTTCCACACTTAGAACATTTCAAGACTTGAAAATATTTCTCTCCCTTTCCTAGTGCTCTCATCCAACACCCCCTTTTCTTGAGCAAATGTTGTCCAAATATTCTTAAACTTATAAGTGTTCTTCCTTAATGTATTAGAAAGATTATTAACCAAGAGTTAGACAAGATTTCAAACCCCTAGCCTCAAAAAAAAATCCCCCTTGGCCGAGAGTGGGCAGATTTTCGGGACTGTTTTGGACAGATTTTTAGTCAAGTTTGGAAGGGAATATCTCCTAGCATATTAGGAGTTTTTGGGTATTTAAAAAGCCTAAAATGAATTTCTTCGAGTCTAGTTTCCAACGCAACAAACCGCTCGTCGATAGGACACTGGAGTAGGTAGTTATCGACGTTACAAGTTCAGCTGACGAAGCAGTGGCTAAAAATCTGGACAGTCACGTTTTTTGGGCTATTTTGAGGTAATGAACCTTAACCTCTTTGTGAAGTTGATTATTATGTATATATGGATATTATACATATATTGGAAGTATATTATGGACTATAAGATATAAAGAAAGATTTGGGATCTTGTTAAGATGTTAAAAGGAAAATTGGCATATTATCCATTAAAAATGGTAAAAATGTATCCATTACTTACTAAGAAGTTAACAACAAAGAAACTATAACTTATATAAATATTGGAATATAAGTTGAAGGACTAATGAAGTAATTGGATAAGTAAAATTGTAAACGTTGGCCAAGGACCCCAACTTAAGGACCATATCTACTTTGGACCGTATCTACTTTGGACCGTATCTACTTTGGACCGTATTTACTTTGGACTGTATTTACTTTGGACCGTATTTACATTGTTGTTATGAAGGAGAGATTGTTAATCGCGTTCCGTTTGGGCGTGTTATCCCCTTCTTTTATTATTTTTGTTATGAAGGAGAGATTGTTAATCGCGTTCCGTTTGGGCGTGTTATCCCCTTCTTTTATTATTTTTGTTATGAAGGAGAGATTGTTAATCGCGTTCCGTTTGGGCGTGTTATCCCCTTCTTTTATTATTGTTGTTATGAAGGAGAGATTGTTAATCGCGTTCCGTTTGGGCGTGTTATCCCCTTCTTTAAATTTTGGTATTATTGCACCTTAATTATAGTATGTTAATTACGGTTATCGGGTCTTGGAAAAGGTGGAAAATTGAGTAGAAACGGGGGAGGTGCTGCCGAATTTTCCGTAGGATATGAAACCTTGTTCTTAGAAATATCCTACAAAGAGATCTAGAGGTTAATAGACGTTTCATGGCCATTATAGTTGGAAGTACTACGATTAGTGTATTCTACTTGAAGGGTGAAAAAGGGCTAGCAAGGTTATAGTACTTTGGAGCGTTTTTCTAATTGTCGATAATCGTCGCGAGGTATGTGAACCTCTTCCTATCTTTTCTAGCATGATATTTGTGAAGTGTATATAGTACGGTAGACGTACGTGTGTAAAATGAATTTAGTTTATTTAAAACATAAAGTGTTATAATGACTTTATGGGAAGTTAATTATAACAACTTTATGTAGGTAAAAGAATGGTTTATTGATTTTTTTAAAAAAAGATAAGAGACTTGACTTATATTTGACTTGACTTGATATGTGAAGGACTTGAATTGTGTGGAAAGTTGTGGAACCTCATTCGTGAGTAATGAGTACTTGGTTTTGAATAATAATGTTATATTGATTTCGGAAATGAGAATAAGTATCGAACAAACCACTGTAGCGTTAATAAAGGAAAATATATTGACTAATAATTAATATTATTAAAACAAGTAGAAACCTCCATCTGCATAGAAGCTAAGATAAGACAAAATTGTATTACATTTCCTAGATCACGATTGCTTTAATAATGTCATTAATAACAAGAAAAGAGACTTGAGTAATTGAAGTATTTTTTGTTTAAAAGAAAGGCATGGTTTTGTCTTAAATTGATTTAAAAAGAAGGTATGGAAATTGTTTTGGATTTACTTAAAATGATGGTTACTCTATTTGATACTACGGGTATCGTATGACCTTCGTAAAAGAAAAGGATGTCTTTTTTTGAAAGAATGGAAGTATGTAGTACTTCGGGGTTAAAACCCGGATTTTTGGCATAAAATGAAAGTACCTTGAGTGTGAGTAACTTGCCTATGTTTGCTTGTGATTGCCTTGTTATGCAAGTGTGGTATCCTTATGTTACCGTGTCTCTCGATGGATAGTCCACGGGTATGCGGCCATGATGATTGTTCGTTCCCTGTTGATAGTGTTGTTCCATAGACTAGCTCTGCATGAGGTTTACTGAAGCAGGCTGGTATCTGGTAGTTGGTTTTCGTACTTGCCCCGGTCATTGTCGTGATGCAGGAGGTATCTGGTAGTTAGCCTTCGTACTTGCCCCGGTCAGTGTATGGCGATGTCTCGTGACGCAGGAGGTATCTGGTAGTTGGCTTTCGTACTTGCCCAGATCAGTTGATGATGCGGCTTTGGTATCTGGTAGTTAGCCTTCGTACTTGCCCCGGTCAGCTTCGTGGTATAGTTGTATAGTATTGTTAGTACGACTTTGGTATCTGGTAGTTGGCTTTCGTACTTGCCCCGGTCATTGTCGTGATGCAGGAGGTATCTGGTAGTTAGCCTTCGTACTTGCCCCGTACGGTTTTATGGTACAGGTAGGGCCTGATGTTCATGTGTACTCCCTAGTGTTGTTATATCATAGACTGCCGGCAGTGAGGAAGGAATTCCACGGGCGTGATTGATGTTGTGGGCGTGAGACCCATTGTTATATTTTGAGTGATGACTTTGAGGGCATGAGTCCCTGACTTGACACGATTGTTTTAGATTGTGAAATGGTATCTTTTTAGAGACAATGTTGATGTTCATTACTCTTGTTGTTAGCCGGGATTTGTGAAACGCATTTTTTTTATTGTCATACATGTCTCCTGCTTTATATAAACTATTATGATTTCATTACAGTATTTTCAGTTTCACATACTCGATGACTGTCTTGACCTCCTTGAGGCTGCGTTCATGCCGCAGTTGAGTGCGTAACTGGCGATCCGCGCTCTTAGGATCACTGTTCCGTTCTGGGAAAGCTCCACTTCTCCGGAGGCTTTGCCTTTTGGTACGGTTCCCTGAGGTCATATATTTTTGTACATTCAGAGGGTATGGCGGGGCCTGTCCCGTTATAGATGATTTCATTCTTAGAGGTATGTAGTACTGTTGTGGGTAAGTTTTGTAAAAAGGATTTAACTGTTCAAGTTTTTAGTTTATATACATAAAGGTAACCGTTTTGGTTAGCCTGTTCTTATGTTAATCTATTGTTTCATGTATTTGATTTTATTTCCACTGATTTTCTCTGATGTTGTATCACTAGGGTGCCCGGGGTAAGGCACCAGTCGCGGGCCCGGGAACGGGTCTTGACAAAAGTGGTATCAAAGCAGTTAGTCCTCGGAAAGTGTCTACAGACCGTGTCTAGTAGAGTCTTGATTATCTGTGTGTTGTGCACCACATCTATAATCATGAGGCTGCAGGACATTTAGGATTGGTTTCCATTCTTCTCACTCTGAGATCGTGCCTTAGAGCTGTGTTATAAGTTGGACCCCTCTGACGTACTTCTTTTTACCAGTTATGCCTCTACGCAAGGCAACCAGAGCCCAGAAGGGCAAAGCGGCGAGGAGGCGCTAGTAGGGCCGAGAGTTACGAGGCACAGCCCGATCTTTACGAGAGATGTTTCAGACGGCGAGTTCCACGACGTCGCCACCCCCAGCAGAGTTCGGGGCGACAACAGCGGCTACTGAGACCGCGATACTTGAGCCTCCAGTTACACAGCCTGGAGCGGAGGCTATGGGCTACAAGGAGATGGCCCAGTTATTAGCCAGGATCGTAGCTAGGCACGAGGATAGGCTGGAGACAACAGTTCCGGTAGCACCCGTAGTTCACCCCAGATCGGATAGTTTGAGACTACGGGACTTCCTGAGTTGCATCCCTCCAGAGTTCTATGGGTCGAGGCCTGAGGATGATCGCGAGTTCATCAAACGATTCTGTGGATCGTGAGTGATCAAGGCTTCGGAGACCGAGTCGGTGGTCTTAGGTTCGCATAGGCGGAGTGATACTGCAGTCGACTGGTTTGATTCATGGGAGCTGTCCCGGGGGGAGCATGCGCCTCCAGCAGTTTGGGACGAGTTCTCCGGGGCATTTCTTGCCCATTTCTTGCCGCCACAGATGAAGAGGGCTCGGGCCGATAGATTTTTGGTGTTGGCGAAGCAGGCGAACGGTCCGGGAGTACAATGTAGAGTTTGACTCATTGGCTCGGTACGTCCCCGCTTTAGTGGCTAACATGGAGGATAGAGTGCACCGATATGTCACAGGACTCGATGACTACTTAGCAGAGAGTTGCACGGGAGTAGCTCTTCAGCCGGGCATGGATATTGCCCGCATGCAGGCTTATGCACTTGGGTGTGAGGAGCATGGAGGTCGACGGAATAACCAAGATCAACAGAAGAGGGCCAAGACAGCAGGGTCCTTTGGTGACTTTCGAGGCGGCCTCGGCGAGCTAGTTATGCCCTCCGCTTGATTGAGTAGTTCTCCCCTTGGGGCGTCGGGGTATTCGAGGAAGCGGTCGGGGCTCGAGTTTGAGTTCGGGAGTGGGGGTACTAGCCGGATGAGGCAACCCTTACCTCAGTGTGGCCGTTGTGGTAAAATCCATAAGGGGGAGTGTCGTGCTGGTTCGGGAGGTTGCTATACATGCGGCCAGCAGGGCCATTTTGCGAGAAATTGTCCAACCAGAGGTAGCGCGGATGTAGAGACTCAGCCTTCGGGACCAGTGGCTGGTTCATCGCCTTCTTTTGTTATGCGCCCTGCAGGGCAGGACTATGATTAGAGGGAAGCAGTAGTCACAGGTATATCCTTAACCCTCTAGAGATTTGTATGCGTGATATGATGATTTTATGTTAAAGTGTTATGTTTGGATAGCACTGTGTAAATTTGTGATTTAGAAAACATGGTTAGTTGAAAAGGTAAGTTTAGGGGCAGGGAAATTGTGAGCCTTAGAATATTATAACAGTTGGGACCTTAGATGTAAGGCCGTCTTGAGTAAATTTTCAGTTAGTCTTTGTCGAAGTGCTTGGTATGCGTGAGAAGTATTGTGGGATAATTCCATAGGTCGAGCAAGAGAAAAGTGGTAATTTTCATAACGAGAATAGTAAGATTGTCCCGGACGGGAACAAAAGTTTAGAGCGATAATGGGTCGGGTTGAGGCTAGATCGCGGGTCAACCCGCAGCCCGGAATGAGGTGGGGTCAGTTTTGGGGTGGTCCCGCCAGATGATAGGGTCACGAGGGTGTTAGGCCCAAGTTTAGATAACCATTGTACGAGTTCGTAGATGCGTTCGACCATAATCGGATCATGAAGGCCGGGATTGGCCTTAAAGGAATGTGAGGCTGGTAAGATGACCAAGGTTGGAGGTAGTAACTCCAAGATTTTGGAAACTGAAGCGATGACTGAAGTATGGTGCGTATACTAGGAAGAGTTCGAGTATACGAGGAGGGTACAGCGAGTAAGAAAAGAGGCGAAGATGTGTTAAGAAGATAGAAGTGTTCCTTTAATGAAGTAAAGATGCGAAGGGAGTATCCTTTAGACCTTGGGTGGGAGATAATAGTGTTGTATACGCTTTAGAGATGACTTCTCGTTGGATTGGATTTGAGTTTTTACGCGCATGTTATACTATGGCCATTGGTGGCATGATTGGTTTGGTAAGTATAGTAGTGAAGACTACCGGCGCGTGTGCTTGGAGACTTAGAAGGAACATTCGGGACGAATGTTTCTAAGGGGGGGAGAATGTTATACCCCGTAGTTCCGGAGTATGTATGTGAGGACGTACGTACGACTATATAAACCCTAATTAGGGTAAGAATGAAAGAATTGTGTTCCGACAGAAAGTATTCTGAACCTTGTGAAGGAAATTTTACGTTTTCAATATTTTAACCGATTATGGAATTTTTCCGAGAGATAAAATATTTTGGACCAATAGGAGGGCGACATGTGTCACCCCAAGATGCTAGTTGGACGTTTTTTTAGAGCTAGTGGGCAAGACAAGTGGCCAAAAATCTTGCATGGTATTGCATGGCACCTTGGATGGTTTTTGCAAGTTTGTGGGCAAGTCAAATGGTCAAGGTCTTGCATGGCATTTGTGGGACAAGTGGAGAAGGGAACCTACACAAACCATCTATATCATACACATGTTTCAATCCTAACCCTTGGTTGTGCTATATAAACCCCTTTAGTTGATGAAAATCTTCCACACTTAGAACATTTCAAGACTTGAAAATATTTCTCTCCCTTTCCTAGTGCTCTCATCCAACACCCCCTTTTCTTGAGCAAATGTTGTCCAAAAATTGTTAAACTTATAAGTGTTCTTCATTAATGTATTAGGAAGATTATTAACCAAGAGTTAGACAAGATTTCACACCCCTAGCCTCAAAAACCCCCTTGGCCGAGAGTGGGCAGATTTTCGGGACTGTTTTGGACAGATTTTTAGTCAAGTTTGGAAGGGAATATCTCCTAGCATATTAGGAGTTTTTGGGTGTTTCAAAATCCTAAAATGAATTTCGTCGGGTCTAGTTTCCAACGCAACAAACCGCTCGTCGATAGGACACTGGAGTAGAGAGTTATCGGCGTTACAAGTTCAGCTGACGAAGCAGTGGCTAAACATCTGGACAGTCACGTTTTTTGGGCTATTTTGAGGTAATGAACCTTAACCTCTTTGTGAAGTTGATTATTATGTATATATGGATATTATACATATATTGGAAGTATATTATGGACTATAAGATATAAAGAAAGATTTGGGATCTTGTTAAGATGTTAAAAGGAGAATTGGCATATTATCGATTAAAAATGGTAAAAATGTATCCATTACTTACTAAGAAGTTAACAACAAAGAAACTATAACTTATATAAAGATTGGAATATAAGTTGAAGGACTAATGAAGTAATTGGATAAGTAAAATTGTAAAAGTTGGCCAAGGACCCCAACTTAAGGACCGTATCTACTTTGGACCGTATCTACTTTGGACCGTATCTACTTTTGACCGTATTTACTTTGGACTGTATTTACTTTGGACCGTATTTACACTGTTGTTATGAAGGAGAGATTGTTAATCGCGTTCCGTTTGGGCGTGTTATCCCCTTCTTTTATTATTTTTGTTATGAAGGAGAGATTGTTAATCGTGTTCCGTTTGGGCGTGTTATCCCCTTCTTTTATTATTGTTGTTATGAAGGATAGATTGTTAATCGCGTTCCGTTTGGGCGTGTTATCCCCTTCTTTTATTATTGTTGTTATGAAGGAGAGATTGTTAATCGCGTTCCGTTTGGGCGTGTTATCCCCTTCTTTAAATTTCGGTATTATTGCACCTTAATTATAGTATGTTAATTACGGTTATCGGGCCTTGGAAAAGGTGGAAAATTGAGTAGAAACGGGGGAGGTGCTGCCGAATTTTTCGTAGGATATGGAACCTTGTTCTTAGAAATATCCTACAAAGAGATCTAGAGGTTAATAGACGTTTCATGGCCATTATAGGTGGAAGTACTACGAGTAGCGTATTCTACTTGAATGGTGAAAAAGGGCTAGAAAGGTTATTGTACTTTGGAGCGTTTTGCTAATTGTCGATAATCATCGCGAGGTATATGAACCTCTTCCTATCTTTTCTAGCATGATATTTGTGAAGTATATATAGTTTCGGTAGACGTATGTGTGTAAAATGAATTTGGTTTATTTAAAACATAAAGTGTTATAATGGCTTTATGGGAAGTTAATTATAACAACTTTATGTAGGTAAAAGAATGGTTTATTGATTTTTTTAAAAAAGATAAGAGACTTGACTTATATTTGACTTGACTTGATATGTGAAGGACTTGAATTGTGTGGAAAGTTGTGGAACCTCATTCGTGAGTAATGAGTACTTGGTTTTGAATAATAATGTTATATTGATTTCGGAAATGATAATAAGTATCGAACAAACCACTGCAGCGTTAATAAAGGAAAATATATTGACAAATAATTAATATTATTAAACAAGTAGAAACCTACATCTGCATAGAAGCTAAGATAAGACAAAATTGTATTATATTTCCTAGATCACGGTTGCTTTAATAATGTCATTAATAACAAGAAAAGAGACTTGAGTAATTGAAGTGTTTTTGGTTTAAAAGAAAGGCATGGTTTTGTCTTAAATTGATTTAAAAAGAAGGTATGGAAATTGTTTTGGATTTACTTAAAATGATGGTTACTCTATTTGATACTACGGGTATCGTATGACCTTCGTAAAAGAAAAGGATGTCTTTTTTTGAAAGAATGGAAGTATGTAGTACTTCGGGGTTAAAACCCGGATTTTTGGCATAAAATGAAAGTACCTTGAGTGTGAGTAACTTGCCTATGTTTGCTTGTGATAGCCTTGTTATGCAAGTGTGGTATCCTTATGTTACCGTGTCTCTCGATCGATGGTCCACGGGTATGCGGCCATGATGAGTGTTTGTTCCCTGTTGATAGTGTTGTTCCATAGACTAGCTCTGCATGAGGTTTACTGAAGCAGGCTGATATCTGGTAGTTGGTTTTCGTACTTGCCCCGGTCATTGTCGTGATGCAGGAGGTATCTGGTAGTTAGCCTTCGTACTTGCCCCGGTCAGTGTATGGCGAAGTCTCGTGACGAGAGGTATCGGTAGTTGGCTTCGTACTTGCCGTCGATTGATGATCGGCTTTGGTATCAGTAGTTAGCCCGTACTTTCCCGGTCGGCCGTGGTATAGTTGTATAGTATTGTTAGTACGGCTTTGGTATCTGGTAGTTGGCTTTCGTACTTGCCCCGGTCATTGTCGTGATGCAGGAGGTATCTGGTAGTTAACGCCGTACTTGCCGTGCGGTTTTATAGCACAGTAGGGCTGATGTTCATGTACTCCCACGGTGTTGTTATATCATAGACTGCCGGCAGTGAGGAAGGAATTCCACGGGCGTGATTGATGTTGTGGGCGTGAGACCCATTATTATATTTTGAGTGATGACTTTGAGGGCGTGAGTCTCTGACTTGACACGATTGTTTTAGATTGTGAAATGGTATCTTTTTAGAGACAATGTTGATGTTCATTACTCTTGTTGTTAGCCGGGATTTGGGAAACACATTTTTTTTATTGTCATACATGTCTCCTGCTTTATATAAACTATTATGATTTCATTCTGAGATTTTCGATTTCACATACTCGGTGCATGTTGTCGATGTCACGACCGAACCGGGCGTGGTGGTGCCTTACCCCGGGCACCCTAGTGACACAACATCAGAGTAATCAGCGGAACATAAAACCACAACATGAGATAACAGAAATATATAAAACAATAATCTGTGAAAACTTGCCTTTCGGCATATATATAACCATCAACTCTTTTACAAATGAGCGGCAATCCTTTTTACCAACCACGCCTGGCGGTACTACGGACCTCTAAGAATGATCGACCACAATGGCGGGGCGGGGCCGCCAAACCCTGAATG
Source organism: Przewalskia tangutica (assembly GCA_029844215.1). NCBI lineage: Eukaryota > Viridiplantae > Streptophyta > Magnoliopsida > Solanales > Solanaceae > Przewalskia > Przewalskia tangutica. Next base: position 51,884,748 of record CM056724.1, read on the forward strand.
TAAACACTTACTACGACGGGACTATACGGCTGATAAGCCTCGAGAAAGCGGGCTTCCCAACGCTGAATTGTGACCACGAGAGCTAGGATCAACGGCGATGTACCTCGACTGCGGCATGACGCGGCCCCGAAGGAGGTCGATGGCAAGTGCGAGTATGTGAAACTAAAGATAAATCACGTAAATGAAATCATAGTAGTCTATACAAAGCGGGAGACATGTATGATAACGAACTACGATTCACCATAAATAGCGATCATGTCAAGTCGAGGACTCACACCTCAAGTCATCACTCAATTTAACAATGGGTCTCACGCCACAACATCAATCGTGCGTGGAATACCTTCGCCATGGCGGTTTATGATATACAAGCACCGAGGAATACATATGAACACGTGTCCACTGTGTCCTAATAAAAGCATGCGGGGTAAATGCGAAGGCCTGGCCGACTACTAACACCCACGGTACCAACAAGGTCATAAAGCGTATCATAAGATCTGTCTAGACCGCCACATGATCAAAGGCGGCCACTTGCATGATATCTAATGTCGGCGTCTAGTCACCGAACTTCCGCGACTCGCGTAGGCCAATCTCATCGGCCCGCGTAGGTATTCCCGCGTCGGTAGCTACTCCCGGCGTCGTCACGGACTTGCGATCCGCGTAGCCACGAGGACCGCGTGCCCGTAAGGGCGTACACTAACACGGAACTCTCGTAGCTCGCGCAGGCCCCGGGACCGCGTGAGGTATTCTCGAATCATGGTCCCGCATCGCTGAGTCTACCGCGTCGGAGGGCTTAACCCGGAATCATCTCAAGAGATGAATGCCACAATACTATCATAACGATGATAGTTAATAAGCACAATCAAGAAACCCCTTACACAAACATCACAAGATACTAACACGTAGCATCCTAACACGTTTACTTATCAAGGCAACAAGAAAGTATTACAAGGCTATCACAAACCAATACAATCAAGTTATTCACACAAGGTACTTTCTACTAACAAGTTGGTATCTATCCCCAAAGTACTTCACACATTAAAATTTTAAAAAGATCTGTTTCTTTCACATAAGTCACACAATACGTAGTATAAAATAGAGTGGTGTCCTTTTAAGAAACCAAAACTCTTACCTTTGTAAAATCAAGTAACAACATTATTTTCCAAGCGTCAAGTTTGCCTAATTTCAAATGTTCACGTTTCTTATTTTAGAAAGGTTAGTAGTTCATAGTCTTATTCATTTAAGAATATAATTCTCTTTTAAACAATCAGAAACATAAGCCTTATGTGTGAGTAGGATATTCTTGTTTATAACAATCTTATTACAATGACCATGATCTAGGAAATATCATTTTGTCTCATCTTAGCTTATGCGGATGGAAGTTTCTCTTGGTTTTCATAATACTTAATTATTCAAAACATTTCCTTTTATTATGCCGCGATGGTTTGTCGATACACATTCTGATTTCCGAAATCAGTAAAGCATTCTTAAGCCGTTATACCTAACTTCCCATAAAGCTAGTATAACTCTTAAGTTTTCAAACACCAAGTATTACTTCTCCTTTCAAAATGATTCAAAAATCTTTTGAAAATACTTCAAGTTCTTTCTTACCATATAACAAGCCAGTTATAGTTCAAATCAGTTACCTTTTAAAAACCACATGTATTTTCTTACTAACATAAAGCTGTTATAACCAACTTCCAGTAAAGCCGTTATAACACTTTATGTTTTAAACCACTCAAACACATTTTAGCACGTATGCGTCTGCCGTACTACATAGTTTACACATATCATGCTAGAAAGATAGGAAGAGGTTCACATACCTCGCGACGATTATCGACTAATAGCAAAATGCTCCGAGTACCTCAAGCCGTCGGCTACTCCTTAAGCCAAGTAGAACGCGCCACACGTAGTACTTCCACCTATAAGGCCACAAGGCGCTTATTAACATCTAGATCTCATCGTAGAACTTCTACAGAAAATTCGTGACCTTCCCACATGGCGTAAATCTCTCCTCTATCGAGGCGGCTACCAAGCCAACCAGGGGTTATACATCTAACCCTAGCAGTGCAATTCTACTCGCGGTACTTACACAAGTCTCATCATACAGTCCTATGTAATTACAGTTCAGTACTATATATAGTATACTTCAACTATATACTCCTACAACATGTAATATCCAATTACAATAGGGGGACAAGATAATTACCTCGATAAGCCCATAATTATCCAAGTATAAAGTCGATCTGGGCAATCGTTTAGCTCGACTCGGCGCTCCAACCAGCTCTAAACCACCCTTAGAAGTTCTAACCAACACACAATACTCAGCCAATTTATGGAGATTTTCCTAGGGTTTCGGTTTTGTATTGTGGGAAGTATAATAGTATTTACGGGCTTTTCGTAAGGTATAACCTTAGAATACAACAAGGTATAAGGCTAAGGTAATTTGGGCATTATAACAATACTTGGAGAGTATTTCTATACCACAAAGGGGGGTATTATACGAAAGCAACTAGGCTAGGGGGGGGGGGTACCCCACGGCTAGCACCTCAAAGGAGGGGGGGTGTCTACCCCTCGGCCTACCCCACTAGGGGGGGGGACTCTCGGCCAAGGGGGGAGGGAGGGGCTCTCGGCCAAGACACCACACTAAGGGGGAAGGAAGAAGCTTTCAAGACTTAGGCAAATTGTGAATGAATTAGTCTTCCAAGGGAGGGGTATTTATAGGTCAAGTGAAAGCCAACCAATGGCCAAGATTACACCAAGTGTTAGGCAAGTGTAGGGCCAAGATTCACCCATGTGTACCTAGCCAACTTGCACACAAAATATCTACCAAAAATATCTCCCACTTGCCTTCCCAATCGTCCATGTGCCCACTTTGCCCACCTGAGAGGGTGCAGTCGCCCTCTCTTTGGTCCAAATTGTTCCGTCTCTCGGAAAAATCCCAAAAAATACTAACTGACATAGCGGAAATTCCCTACGAAGGCGTGAAAGCGTTTAGTCGAAACGACTCTAGCAGGGTGTTGTGCACAAACATATTTCGGCCAAAGGTGCCACGTGGGGGTGACACGTGTCGCCCCGATTAAATCAAAATATTTCGTCTTAGAAAATATCCAAAAGCGGCCAAAATCTCAAAATCAAAGCGGGCCCCACAAAGCCAGTAAATTTCTCCGTGGGCCCCACGTGACCATTTTCGAAAATAAAATTCCATAATTCTCTAATATTCGGGAAGTCCGAATACCAAATCGGGAATCCATTCCCATAAACGAACCTTTTCCTTCACAAAACCGGAAACTTTTAGTGGAAAAATCGCCTCTTTCTTCCTTTCCAATCTTTACGTGTATTCTCGCGTGCGTCCTCGCATACATACCACGGAACTACGGGTATAACATTCTTCCCCAGAAACATTCATCCGAATGTTCCTTCTAAGTCTCAAGCGAACACGTGGCGATTATAGTCTTCACTACTATACTTACGAAACAATCCTGCCACGGTGGCCATTGGAAACACTGCCAAAACTTACATCTAAGTCCACGAGGAAACACCTCTACATCACCACAAATACCTCTTCCGGGGTCAAAATATACTTCCTTAGTCATCGATACCACTTTTGTCACTGCATGCGAGCCTTGCTCCGACGACCCGACAAATGGTGCCAGGAACTGCGATCCGGAGGATCTCGTACACTCGAACTCTTACCACGTTACGATCGGCGGTTCCAAAACTCGGGGTTACTATCTCTAACGTGGTCATCATTAACTGGGAACACTCTGGATGGATCTCCGATACTTTCCCGATCATAACAATACGAAAGACCGGACGTCCTTCCTCCTAAGTCGGACGGCAAATGCTAACATATAGGCAACCTGGCCTATTCTTCACATGAACTCACAAAGGCCCAAAGTAACTCGGGCTAAGTTCATACATTTCCAAAACTCGTCACACCAATCAGGTGGTACTTTCAAGAAGACCGACCGTCGGCACGAACTCTGGCGTCGTCGCCGATTATCATACGATTCTCCGAGCTGCGTAACTTCTTCTAGACAAGCTTCTCACTATCCACAGTCTGCTGGAACAAGCCTGAACCAACTATCTGAACCCTGCCAACATCGAACCAATCGACCGGCAACTTGCATTTCTGCCCCTACAAGGCGTCACAAGACGACATCCGAACACTGACATGGTAGCTTAAACACTCCCCCAACCGGAGACAACGATCCTCACAGCTACCCCTGAAATCAAAACACTGGCCCGAGGGCGAATGCGATACGGAGACTCACCTGAGTTCCTAGCCCTGCCTGGTACAAACTCCTAGAAAGAGAAACAGCCGTACCCTGGGCTCCACTGTCCGTCATAAGGTGAAGGTAGGCACCCCGTGCAACCTCACAACCTTTTCAGATAACATCAACACTGCCGAGGGAACGACCCTGACCGAAGAACACGATAGGCTGCCCCCATCGGCCCGACCACTGGTCGAACGCATCCACGAACTTGCACGCTGGCTAACTAAACATGGGCCTAACACCCTCATGACCCTAACACAAAGAGGGACCACCACAAACTGACCCGCGCCCAAACCTACCGCGGGTTGACCGCGCGTAGCCTCAACCCGACCTTGGCGCAAAATACCATCTCCCCGAAGGAACAATCTTACTAAACACGTTACGAAAACCTAGCGGTCTTCTTAGCTCAACTACCCTCTTTCATTTCATACTACATAGGGACTTATCCCAAACACAGCTCACGTGCACTATGCACTCCGATAAGGGTCAAACATAAACATACGTCTCTACCCGAGATGGCCTTACCTCTAAGGTCTTTGCGTATAAAGCTCTAAGGCTCACACTTTCTCTATCCTCCAAAATCTTACTCGGTTAACCCACCATGATTTCTAATCACAACTAACACACTGCTATCAGAACATAGCACTTAAGGTATACTCACCTGAAAGTTCCGAAGGACACTTCACGCCTGGCCCTCTTCTGCTGTCCTTGGTTAACCCGTCAATCTCTACGTTTTTCGGCCTGCTGTACATAAGCCCGTACACAGGCCATGCTCAAGCCCAACTGAAGAATTACTCTTGCACAACCCTCTCTTAGGTAGTCATCAAGACTCGTGGTACATCGGTATAATCTCTGGTAGCCAAATCTATAGCTAATGAGTCGCCTCTTTGAAATCTATATTCACTGTTCGGTCGTGGGCGAAGGTTCAAATATCGTGGGCCAGAGGAATCGCCGTCGCGTGCTAAACTCTGCTGGGGCTAGTGGCGTCGCGAAATCCCGAATGAAGCACTACCCTAGGTAATGATTGGGCTGTGCCCTCGCAACCTTCCGAACTCAACTCTCGGCTCCTCGGCCCCTGCCTCACAGGCGGGTTGCCACTGCGGAGGCATAACGATAAGGGAATGAATTTCGTCGGAGGTCCAACTTACAACACGACTCTAAGGCACGATCTCGAGTGAGAAGAATAGAAACCAATCCTAAATATCCTATAGCCTCACGATTATTGGTGTGGTGCACAACGCGATAATCAAGACTGCTTGGATACGATGCAGTAGACACTTTCCGAGGATTAATCGCTCGATACCACTTTTGTCACGACCGAACCGGGCGTGGTGGTGCCTTACCGGGCACCTAGTGACACAACATCAGTGTCGGTGAACATAAAACCACAACATGAGATAACGAAATATATAAAACAATAATGCGTGAAAACTTGCCTTTGGCGTATATATAACCATCAACTCTTTTACAAATGAGCGGCAATCCTTTTACCAACCACGCCACAGCGATTACTACAGACCTCTAAGAATGATCGACCACAATGGCGGGACGGGGCCCCGCCAAACCACGAATGTAAACACTTACTACGACGGGGACTATACGTGATAAGCCTCGGAAGCGGAGCTTCCCAAACTGTGACCACGAGCTAGGATCAACGATCGATGTACCTCAACTGCGGCATGAACGCGGCCCGAAGGTCGATAACAGTGCAGGTATGTGAAACTAAAGATAAATCGTAAATGAAATCATAGTAGTCTATACAAAGCGGGAGACATGTATGATAACCAAACTACGATTCACCATAAATAGCGATCATGTCAAGTCGTGACTCACGCTCAAGTCATCACTCAATTTAACAATGGGTCTCACGCCCACAACATCAATCGTGCGTGGAATACCTTCCTCACCGCGGCGGTTTATGATATACAAGCACCAAGGAATACATATGAACACGAGTCCCACTGTGTCCTAATAAAGCGTGCGGTAAGTCTGAAGGCCTAGCCGACTACTAACACCCAGCAGTACCAACAAGGTCATAAAGCGTATCATAAGATCTGTCTGAACCGCCACATGATCAAAGCGGCCACTTGCCGCGATATCTAACGTCTGCGTCTAGTCCTGGAACTTCCGCGACTCCGCGTAGGCCAATCTCATCGGCCGCGTGAGGTATTCCCGCATCGAGGGTAGCTACTCCGGCGTCGTCCCGACTTCGCGATCGCAGCCGCAAGGACGCGTGCCCATAAAGGCGTCACTAACTCGGAACTCGTAGCTCGCGCATAGGCCCCGGGACCGCGTAGGTATTCTCGAATCATGGTCCCGCACCTTTGAGTCTACCCGCGTCGGAGGGCGGCTTAACCCGGAATCATCTCGAGATGAATGCCACAATACTATCATAACGACCGATAGTTAATAAGCACAATCAAGAAACCCCGCACACAAACATCACAAGATACTAACACACGTAGCATCCTAACACGTTTACTTATCAAGGCAACAAGAAAGTATTACAAGGCTATCACAAACCAATACAATCAAGTTATTCACACAGGTACTTTCTACTAACAAGTTCTATCTATCCCCAAAGTACTTCACACATTAAAATTTTAAAAGATCTGTTTCTTTCACATAAGTCACACAATACGTAGTATAAAATAGAGTGACTGTCCTTTTAAGAAAACCAAAACTCTTACCTTTGTAAAATCAAGTAACAACATTATTTTCCAAGCGTCCAAGTTTGCCTAATTTCAAATGTTCACGTTTCTTATTTTAGAAAGGTTCCGTAGTTCATAGTCTTATTCATTTAAGAATATAATTCTCTTTTAAACAATCTGAGAAACATAAGCCTTATGTGTGAGTAGGATATTCTTGTTTATAACAATCTTATTACAAAGACCGTGATCTAGGAAATATCATTTTGTCTCATCTTAGCTTCTATGCGGATGGAAGTTTCTCTTGGTTTTCATAATACTTAATTATTCAAAACATTTCCTTTTATTAACGCTGCGATGGTTTGTCGATACACATTCGATTTCGAAATCGATGAAAGCATTCTTAAGCCGTTATACCTAACTTCCCATAAAGCTAGTATAACTCTTAAGTTTTCAAACACCAAGTATTACTTCTCCTTTCAAAATGATTCAAAAATCTTTTGAAAATACTTCAAGTTCTTTCTTACCATATAACAAGCCAGTTATAGTTCAAATCAGTTACCTTTTAAAAACCACATGTATTTTCTTACTAACATAAAGTTATAACCAACTTCCCGTAAAGCGTTATAACACTTTATGTTTTAAACCACTCAAACACATTTAGCACATTATCGTCTACGTACTACATAGTTTACACATATCATGCTAGAGATAGGAAGAGGTTCACATACCTCGCGACGATTATCGACTAATAGCAAAATGCTCGAAAGTACCTCAATGTCGGCTACTCCTTAAGCCAAGTAGAGAACGCGCCACGTAGTACTTCCACCTATAAGGCCACAGCGCTTATTAACATCTAGATCTCATCGTAGAACTTCTACTGAAAATTCGTGAGACTTCCCATAACAGCGTAAATCTCTCTCTATCGAGGCTACCAAGCCAACCGGGGGTTATACATCTAACCTAACGGGTACAATTCTACTCGCGTACTTACACAAGTCTCAGAATGTCTGATCCTATGTAATTACTGATTCGACTATATATAGTATACTTCAACTATATACTCACCTGACATGTAATATCCAATTACAATAGGGGACAAGATAATTACCTCGATAAGCCCATAATTATCCAAGTATAAAGTCGATCTGGGCAATCGTTTAGCTCGACTCAGGCGCTCAGCTCTAAACAACCCTTAGAAGTTCTAACCAACTTCTACACAATACTCAACGGACTATGGAGATTTTCCTAGGGTTTCGGTTTTGTGACTGACGGGAAGTATAATAGTATTTCTGGGCTTTTCGTAAAGGTATAACCTTAGAATACAACAAGGTATAAGGCTAAGGTAATTTGGGCATTATAACAATACTTGGAGAGTATTTCTATACCACAGGGGTATTATCTAAAGCAACTAGGCTAGGGGTACCCACTTAGCACCTCAAAGGAGGGGTGTCTACCCGCCGGCCTGCCACTGGGGACTCTCGGCCAAGGGGAGGGAGGGGCTCTCGGCGAGACACCACACTGGGGGAAGGAAGAAGCTTTCAAGACTTAGGCAAATTGTGAATGAATTAGTCTTCCAAGGGAGGGGTATTTATAGGTCAAGTGAAAGCCAACCAATGGCCAAGATTACACCAAGTGTTAGGCAAGTGTAGGGCCAAGATTCACCCATGTGTACCTAGCCAACTTGCACACAAAATATCTACCAAAAATATCTCACTTGCCTTCCCAATCGTCCGTATGCGCCCACTTTGCCCGCGATGAGAGGGTGCCAAGTGCCGCCTCTCGTTGGTCCAAAATGTTCGTCTCTCGGAAAAATCCATAAAAATACTAAATGACATAGCGGAAATTCCCTACGAAAGTCGTGAAAGCGTTTAGTCGAAAACGACTCTAGCAAGGGTGTTGTGCACAAACATATTTCGCCCCAAGGTGCCACGTGGGGTGACACGTGTCGCCCCGATTAAATCAAAATATTTCGTCTTAGAAAATATCCAAACCGGCCAAAATCTCAAAATCAAAGCGGGCCCCACAAAACCGTAAATTTCTCCCGTGGGCCCCACGTGACCATTTTCGAAAATAAAATTCCATAATTCTCTAATATTCCAGGAAGTCCGAATACCAAATCTGGGAATCCAATTCCCATAAACGAACCTTTTTCCTTCACAAAAACCGGAAACTTTTCCGTGGAAAAATCGCCTCTTTCTTCCTTTCCAATCTTTCTGTCGTATTCTCGTACGTACGTCCTCGCATACATACCCTGGAACTACGGGGTATAACAACTGACCTCCTTCGGGGGGCTGCGTTCATGCCGCAGGTTGAGGTACGTAGCTTGTTGATACGCGCTCTTAGGATCACTGTTCAGCTCTGGGAAAGCTCCACTTCTCCGGAGGCTTTGTCTTTTGGTACGGTTCCCTGAGGTCATATATTTTTGTACATTCAGGGGGTATGGCGGGGCCCTGTCCCGTCATAGTTGATTTCATTCTTAGAGGTCTGTAGTACTGTTGTGGGTATGTTTTGTAAAAAGGATTTAACTGTTCAAGTTTTTAGTTTATATACATAAAGGTAACCGTTTTGGTTAGCCTGTTCTTATGTTAATCTATTGTTTCATGTCTTTGATTTTATTTCCGCTGATTTTCTCTGATGTTGTATCACTAGGGTGCCCGGGGTAAGGCACCAGTCGCGGGCCCGGGAACGGGTCTTGACACTTAAGGGTTCATTTCCTTCTCAGATAGCTCATCATCTCCTAATTTCTCAAATTAGCACGCAAAACTTTGATGAGAATTCATTAAATTGTTTTATACTCTTCCGGTATCTATTTAGTCCTTACCAATTCTTGGTAGTCTAAAATCATTCTAGGCAACACGCGTCTGACCCTCATACATAAATCTGTATAGTTGTATGTCATAATACCAACTATACAATAATTATTACCAACCTGGATACGCAATCCACATAATCTTTCCTGGATCATTGCTGCCTTTCTCGTAGCTGCAATCAACATAACTCGTTAGGGAGAGACGACCCTAACAACACAGCTCTATCGCACCATCTCAGAGTGAGAAGAATGGAAACCAATCCTAAATGTCCTGCAGCCTCCTGATTATAGATGTGGTGCACAACACACCGATAATCAAGACTTTACTAGACACGATCTGTAGACACTTTCTTAGGACTAACTGCTTTGATACCACTTTTGTCACAACCCGACCCCGGGCCCGCGACGGGTGCCCTACCTGGGCACCCCTTACAGATATACATCAGAGAATAGCAGCGGAACATACACAACTCATAAAAAAATATTTAGACATTAAATATCAACAGGCTAGCCGATAAGGCCACCTTCCGTAAAATATGCATAACCCAAAAACATCAGTTACATCTTTTTTTTTTTACAACCCAATCCACAAGACGTGACTACAGACCTCTAATAATAACAACTGTGACGGGACAGGGCCCCGCCATACCCCTGAATGTACAACAACCGACAATACCAGGGATCTGAACCAAGGATAAGCCTCCGGAGTAATGGATCTTCTCAACAGCTGAACAGTGATCCTAAGAGTGAGGATCAGCAACCTGTATACTCTACATGCGGCATGAACGCAACCCCCCGAAGGAGGTCAGTACAACATGTATCAAGTATGTGAAACTGAAATTACTGTAATGAAATCATAAAGTCTAAAATAAAGCTGGAGACATGTATGATAACTCAAATAACAGTACACTGTGCCTTACTAACAATGAGAGTAAACAAGAGTATACTTTACTGCATAAACAATAGGAGACTCATGATCAAAGTAGGGTCACCCGCCCGTATTATCATTAAACAATCCTACTCCTGGGACTATTTCACCCGCATAGGTCGTATAGACCCGCATGAGGTAATTTTCTCGCATAGACTGTATCCGCCCGCATAGGTCGTATGGACCCGCATGAGGTAATTTCCTCGCATAGGATTGGTCCGCCCCGCATAGGACTATTTCGCCCGCATGAGCCCTACGGACTCGCATGAGGTATTCCTCGCATCATAGGTAGCAAATCCACTGAATATGCAAATGCCACAAACCCGGGGAATGACCCCGTAATGAACAATATATCACTAGCACAATCGGCTATCATACATAACATAAGCACTACCAGCTTATCATACATAACATAAGCACTACCGACTTATCATACATAATATAAGCACCACCGGCTTATCATAATTGTCGCGCCCGTTTTTTACCTCGGGAGTCTGAACGGTATCCGCAACGTTGCTCTTTGGCGCGGTTCCCTGGATGGAGCAATAATGGTGATTTTGAGGAGTCGCCACCTAATTATTTAAGTGAATTAGGACACTTGATTTATTGTAATAAAATACTGCGGTTAATCTCCATTTAATGGTCTGCGAAATTAATGAGATTCTGAATCAGGGTTCTTTATTATCCTAAAGGGAAGGGGTTAGTCATCCTTTAAGATCCGTTAACTTGCGGTTATTCGTTCAAACCTAGGTTAATTATTTATTGTCTTTTTATTCTACCTATTCTAAGCATTTTTTCATAATTTATAATTAAAATAAAGTGCAATACAGAATAATAAAACTAAAATTAAATGCGACATAAAATAAAACTCTGGGACATCTTTTAACCCTTTTTAGGCCTTCTGCACAAGATGATCTCCGGGTACCTGCATAAACACTTAGTAAAAGTGTTAGTAGTAGAATAAATAATTTTAATGCAATGACAAGAATTAATAAGTAAAGCCAAAATAAATAAATCCGTCTTTTGCACAGAGGAGGCCTTGGAAATCAGACGGAGATTCCTTCATCGACCAATATTGTTAAAAACAATAAAATAAATAAAACATTCAGATCCGCGCCAAAACAATAATAGTTTTAAACACTGAGGGCTCAGATATATATAAAAATAAAGTGGGACATCATAAACAAGTGCGGCTGCGAGAATTATACGCCGGTAGCATGTTGGTTATCCTGTGTAAGTAGAAGAAATCATCAACGCCCAGAAAGCTTCGTTTATTTTATTTTCCGTCTTTGCAAATTTGGAGGCCTCAAAAATCAACGGATAACTTTTTCATTGGCCAAACAAGTGTAGCATCTTGTTCAAAATTAGTTTAATAAAATAAGAGGGGGAAATCGTCCGAATCAGTCCAGAATACAGCGAAAATCAGCCCGAAAAATAGCCAAAAATCAGTAGCAAAAAATGCCGAAAATCAGTCCCAAAAGAAAAGCCAAAAGCAGTAGCATCAGTAGCCAACAACAAATAACAATATAACCGCCAGAAACTTCAAAGCTTCGCCGGAGCAAAACTCCGGCATGTTACCAAAACAGGAAATCAAACCAGTCTGCCAACAACAGATAACCAACAAACTAAAACAACAACAATCGCCGGAGCTTTTTTAGAATTCAGGCAAGATAGCAAAAAATCAGAAATAATCAGTCCACTGACCAAAACCAACAACGGATATCAAGAAATAAAACCAATGTAGGTCGCCGGAGTTTTAGAACTCCGGCTAGATGTCAAAAATGCGAAAAACAGTCCATACATAAACCAACACACAAAAGGGGGAACGGGTGTGGTACAATGGTGGTGTTCGACCGGAACGGGGGAGGGTAGAGGTTCGCCGACGAGCCACTGGTTGTGACGGGAGAGCAGTTCGACGGGGAGCGGGAATGGGGTGTGGGGTCGCCGACGATGATGGTGAGTGGAGAAGATGATGAGAGTGTGGCTTGTGGGTATTTAAAGGGGGTTCACCGGATGAGCAGTGGTGATAGGAAGGTCGCCGGAGTTGTAGGTGCGTGTGTGTGGAGGTAGACGGGGAGACTGGCGGCGACGGGAACGAGGGAGAGAGCAGGGGTGTGCGGCTGAAGGTGTTGCTAGGGGGTTCGCCGGAGCTCCAAGCTCCGGCGAAGGGCGGCGAAGGGAACAGGTGAAGGGAGATAGGGTGAGGGAGAGAGGGATAGAGGGTGAGATGTGGGCTGCTGATGGTATACGGCTGCCCCCCTCTTTTTGATAAAGGAGGGGGGGTAATGTTTATTATATATGTTAGGTTTTTAGGGTTTGATATTTGGGGGGGGGGGGGGGGGAATGAAAAGTGGTATTTGATTTTAGGGGGGGAAATAAAAGAGGGTGTTTAGATGAAATTAAAAAATGGTGTTGGATTGGACTGATTCAAATTGTGTCTTGGACTGGACTGGTTTGACAAAAAATGCAAAATGAATTAATTGTTTAAAAGAAAAATTATTTAAAGGTACAAAATTATCAAAACTAAAAATGTCGATGCAATAATGATAAAATGCAATATTTAAGAAATATTTAATGCCTAATTAAAAGTAAAAATGCGGTGCCAATTAATTATTTAAGGAGATGCAAACATTAATAAAATAAAACATTAATAAAATAAAGACATAATGCTTAAATTAAAATAAAAAGATGCAATGCCATTTTGTGAAGAAATAAACATAGAATATTATGTAAAAAATGTAAAAAATGATGATTAAAATGTGGTGTTCTAAAACACATAAAATTGCAATAAATATACGAAAAATGGGTCAAAATTGACTGTCAACAGCATGTCCCTCTTTGTACGGGGATGATGGAAGAGTCTTTGGACAAAGATGTTGACTTGTAGCCAATTTTATCCTGTTTAATAAACTAGAAACTCAAAAGTAGGGCTGATGCAGACTCAAAATTGTCCCAGTGTCGAATTATGATGACACTGGGTCGCTGTGATGCGAAAATAAAAAGCAAAGATGACACAGATTTAAAAATGTCTCAGTATCGAATTATGAGGACACTGGGTTACTGCGATGCTAAAATTATGGACGAACGAATATCGATTCAAAAATATATCCCAGTGTCGAATTATGAGGATACTGGGTTGCTGCGATGTTAGAAAATTAAAGCAGGCAGACGCCGATTCAAAATTGTCCCAGTGTCGAATCATGATGACACTTTGGGCTCGTGATCTTTGCAAAATTAAAGACAATGCCGACGCAGATTCAAAATTTGTCCCAGTGTCGAAGTATGATTGACACTGGGTTGCAGGTGATGTGATGCTGGAAAAGACATGGTGTTTGTAGATATTGATGGCGTCATTGCATGGACGTGATGCAGATGATCCTCGTTGCATAGATGATGTCGTTGCATAGGCTTACATGAAATGGCGTCGTTGCATAGACGCGATGCAGATGCTCGTCGTTGCATAGACGAAACATAGATGAAGTCGTTGCATAGGCTTAGAATGAAATGGCGTCGTTGCATAGACGCGATGCAGATGTTCGTCGTTGCATAGACGAAACATAGATGAAGTCGTTGCATATGCTTAGAATGAAATGACGTCGTTGCATAGACGTGATGCAGATGATCGTCGTTGCATAGACAAAACATGGATGAAGTCGTTGCATAGGCTTACATGAAATGCGTCATTGCATAGACGCGATGCAGATGCTCGTCGTTGCATAGACGAAACATTGATGAAGCCTTTGTATAGGCTTATATGAAATGACGTCGTTGCATAGACGCGATGCAGATGTTCGTCGTTGCATAGACGCGATGCATATGTTCGTCGTTGCATAGACGAAACATGGATGAAGTCGTTGCATAGGCTTATATGAAATGGTGTCGTTGCATAGACGCGATGTAGATGCTCGTCGTTGCATAGACGAAACATAGATGAAGTCGTTGCATAGGCTTATATGAAATGACGTCGTTGCATAGACGCGATGCAGATGCTCGTCGTTGTATAGACGAAACATGGATGAAGCTGTTGCATAGGCTTAGAAAGGGCGTCGTTGCATAGACGCGATGCAGATGTTCGTCGTTGCATAGACGAAACATAGATGAAGCCGTTGCATAGGCTTATATGAAATGACGTCGTTGCATAGACGCGATGCAGATGCTCGTCATTGCATAGATGAAATATGGATGAAGTTGTTGCATAGGCTTAGAAAGGGCGCCGTTGCATAGACGCGATGCAGATGCTCATCGATGCATAGACGAAACATAGATGAAGCTGTTGCATAGGCTTTGATAAAATGCGTCGTTGCATAGACGCGATGCAGATGTTCGTTGTTGCATAGACGAAACATGGATGAAGCCGTTGCATAGGCTTTTATGAAATGCGTCGTTGCATAGACGCGATGCAGTGTTCGTCGTTGCATAAACGAAATATGGATGAAGTCGTTGCATAGGCTTTGATGAAATGCGTCGTTGCATAGACGCGATGCAGATGCTCGTCATTTCATAGACGAAACATAGATGAAGTTGTTGCATAGGCTTTGATGAAATGACGTTGTTGCATAGACACGATGCAGATGTTCGTCGTTACATAGACGAATGTCACGACCCGTTCCGGGGCCCGTGACTGGTGCCTTATCGGGACACCCAAGTAGACATACATCAGAGTAATCAGCGGAATATAAAAACAAGACATGAAACAATGTAAATTGAGACACAATTTATCTGAGAATATGTTATACCCCGTATTTTCAGAGTATGTACGTGGGGACGTACGTAGAAAATTTGAGCCTTAAGTTAGGCAAGTTTCGAAATTTGTACACAACACCCGATTAGAGTCGTTTTTTTCGGCGAAAGCGTTTCCATGACTTTTGTTGGGAAAATTCGCTATGTCATTTATAATTTTTGCGGATTTTTCCAGAGGCGAAACATTTTGGACCAACGAGGCGACACTTGTCACCCTCTAATTGGAAGGAGTGGACGGCAACTTTGGGCTAGCTTGGACGATTTCGTGCCTTTCCCTTGGTCAAGGGTTAGGTAGGATATTTTGTGGTAGATGGATAAGGTAGCACATGGCTAAATCTTGGCCTTACACTTGCTATGCACTTGTCTTCATCTTGGCCATTGGTTGGCCTTCACTTGACCTATAAATACCCCTCTAGTTGAAGACATTCTTCATCCTAAACTTGAGCAATCTATCTAAGTCTCAAACTACTCCCTCCCTCTTGAGTTTCGTCCACCACACCCCTTCCCCTTTGGCGAGGCTCCTCCCTTTGTAGTGGTTAGCCGTGGGGTACCCCCCCTAGCCTAGTTGTTTTCGTATAATACCCCTTGTTGTGGTATAGAAATACTCTCCTAGTATTGTTATATGTCCAAATACCTTGGCCCAAATACCTTGTAGTTTTCCCAAGGTTACACTTTTACAAAAGCCCAGAAAATACGATTATACTTCCTTTAGCCACAAAAACGAAACCCTAAGGAAATCTTCACCCGTTGTTGAAGTTGTAAGTAGAAGTTGGTTAGAACTTCTAAGGGTTGTTTGGAGCGCTCGGAGTAGGAGCTAAGCGTTGCTCAGGATCGACTTTATACTTGGATAATTTTGGGCTTATCGAGGTAAACACTACTGTCCTTCTATTGTAATTGGAAATTACATAAGTGTTGAATATATAGTTGTTGTATACTATATATAGAATTGAACTTAGTATTGTGGCAATGTCTTTTGACTTAAGCCTGAAGAATAAAGAATTGAACAGTAATCACATAGAAGGATAATAAAGAAGAAGCGAATCGTAATTACCTAGAACAGTATTCTGATGAGACTTATGTAACATTGTTGTGTAGTAGAATTGTGCAGCGTGCAGTTAGGCGTGTTAACCCCACGGTTGGCTTGGTAGCCGACCTCGATAAAGGAGGAGATTTCTGTTGTTGGGAAGAGGAGGTCTTTGCGAATTTTACGTAGAAAGATAGAACTTGTGTTTTGGGGTTAATAGACGTTTGTGGCCTTTATAGGTGAAAGTACTAAGAGTATCGTATTACACTCGAGGAGTGGAAATTTATGAGTTGTAGTACTTGGAGCTTTTTGCTTATTGTCGATAATCGTCGCGAGGTATGTGAACCTCTTCCTATCTCTTCTAAGCATGATATGTGTGAACTACGTGATGCGGTGAGCGTACGTGTGTTAAGCGTGTTTGATTGTTCCTAAAACATAAAGTGTTATAACGGCTTTATGGGAAGTTGGTTATAATGACTTTATGTAGGTAAGAAAATACTTTGTGGTTTTAAAAGGTAATCGATGTGAATTATAAGCGGCTAGTTATAATAAAGAACTTGATGTATTTCAAAAGATTTATAAATCGTTTTGAAGGAGAGTAACACTTGGTTTTAAAGGTTTTAAAAGAGTTATACTAGCTTTATGGGAGTTAGGTATAATGTCTTAAGAGAGGTAAAGAAAATGGTTTCTTGATGTTAAAAGTTAAGAGACTTGATCTTATAAGATAAGAGACTTAACTTATTTGTTTTAATGTGAATGTTTGTGTGAAACCTCATTCGTGAGTAATGAGTACTTGGTTTTATTTAAAGGGAATGATGTTTCTTGATTTGGAAATCGAATGTGTATCGACAAACCATCTGCAGCGTTAATAAAGGAAAATGTATTAAGTAATGAAGTATTATTAAAACCATTAGAAACCTCCATCTGCATAGAAGCTAAGATGAGACAAAATGATATTACATTTTCTAGATCATGGCTGCTGTAAAAAGATTGTTATAAACAAGAATAACTACTCATATATGGCATATGTTACTCGATGTTTTAAAAGAGATTAAGACTATGAGTTATGAAACCTTTCTAAAATAAGTGACTTAGGCATTTGAAATTAGGCAAACTTGAACGTTTGGAAAATAATGTTGTTACTTGATTTTACAAAAGGGGAAGTATTTTGTTTACTTAATAAGATAGTCACTATTTTAATACTACGGGTATTGTGTGACTTATGTGAAAAAGCGGATCTTTTAAAGGGTTTAACGTAAGTAGTACTTTAGGTTAAACCCGGACTTTGGCATAAAATGAAGGTACTTGAGTGATGTATAACTTGCCTATGCTTGTTGTTGTGAAACTTGCCTATGCTTGTGATGATAGCCTTTGTTATGCAAGTGTGGTGTTTCTGTGTTACCGCGTCTCGATAGAGGGCCGGTTGACTTGTTGAGAACTTACTTGGAGCGTCTTTGGCGGTGATGGAGAATTCCACGGGTATGTTTCCATTTTGATTCTTGTCTTGTTGTTGATGTCACATGGACGTGTCTACACCGTCTGATATTCGGCATGCGGCCGTGCGGGGTTGATTACCGATATATGGTTATTGCGCAACATGGGCGTGTCTACACCGTCTGATTCCGGGGCATGTGGCGTGCGGCGGGGTTGACCACCCGATATATTGTTATTGAGGTTACATGGGCATGTCTACACCGATGTAGTATTCCGGCGTGGCGTGCGGCGCTGTTGTTATTGTTGATGTCACGTGGACATGTCTACACCGTCGCGATTCCGGGCGTGTGGCCATGCGGCCTTGTTATTATTGTTGCATCATGGACATGTCTACACCGATGCAGTATTCCGGGGGCATGCGGCCATGATGCGGACACGATGGATGTTGTGGGCGTGAGACCCATAGTTCTATTTGAGTGGTGACTTTGAGGGCGTGAGTCCCTGACTTGACTGCTTTTATGTTGCGTACTGTATTTTGGTTATCATACATGTCTCCTGCGTTTTAAGCTATTATGATTTCATTCTGATGTTGTGATTTCACATACTTGGTACCTGTTGTACTGACCTCCTTCGGGGGGCTGCGTTCATGCCGCAGGTAGAGGTACATCGGTCGTGGATCCCCGCTCATAGGATCTCTTTTCAGCGTGTTGGAAAGCTCCGTTCCTTCGGAGGCTTATCTTTGGTATGTTTCCCTGAGTTGTAGGTTCTTGTACATTCAGGGGTATGGCGAGGCCTGTCCGTCATAGTTGTTGTAAATCTTAGAGTGCATGCCTTTGTTGTGGCGGGGTTTGTAAAAGGATAAGCTGTTCGGTTTTTATGTATATATTTGAAGGCAACCGCTTTGGTTGCTTTGTTTATTTATCATGTCTCTCATTTCATGTTTAAAGTTTTTATTTCCGCTGGTTTTCTACGATGTTGTATCGCTAGGGTGCGGTAAGGCACGATCCACGGGCCGATTCGGTCGTGACAAAGTGGTATCGAGCGATTAGTCCTCGGAAAGTGCTTACGCACCGTGTCTAGTAGAGTCTTGATTATCGGTGTGTTGTGCACCACATCTATAATCGAGGCTATAGGACATTTAGGATTGGTTTCCATTCTTCTCATTCGAGATCGTGCCTTAGAAAGTGTTGTAAGTTGGACCCCTCGACGTGTTTCGTTTTACGATTATGCCTCTGCGAAGGCAACCAGGCCCGAAGGCAAAGCGGCCATGAGGCTGCTAGTGGGATTGAGAGAATGCGAGCGCGAGCGTCGAGACTGAGTAGTGCTTGACGGCGAGTTTCGACGCCGCCCGGCCCAGCGAGTTTAAGCGCGGCCGTGGCTGATGAGACTACTGATGCACGAGCCTCAGGTCCCGATGCAGGCGGGAGATGGGTCGCGAGAGATGGCGATTATTGGCGAGTTGTGGCGAATATGAGATAAAGTTGGGCCAGCGCGATTCCGATTCAGCGGCATGTAGTGCACCCAGGCGACGATTTGAGGCTACGGATTTCCTTAGTTGTAGCCCGCCGAGTTTCTGGTGGCGGAGGATGATCCGCAGGAGTTCATCCGTCGATTCTGAGAAGGATCGTCACGGGTGATCAAGGCTTGATGATGCTGTGACATTTAGTTCGCGTCGGCTGCGTGATACCGCAGATCGATTGGTTTGACTCGTGGGAGCTTTCGGGAGAGCATGCACTTCCGGCCGTTTGGGGCGAGTTTTGGGGGCCTTCGCACATTTCTTGCCTCGCAAATGAGGAGGGCTCGGGTAAACAGTTTTTGATGTTGAGGCGAAGCAGGCGTCTGATTCGGGAAGTACAATGTGAGTTCGACTCATTGGCGGTATGTTCCGCATTAGTAGCTAGTATGGAGGATCGAGTGCACCGATATGTTCTGAGGCTCGATGATTACCTAGAAGTTGTTGGTGTTTCTCTTCACCGCATGGACATTGCCGCGTTCGTGCTCGTACGCAGGTGCGAGGCGCGAAGATCGACAGGTGGACGGCTTTCACGAGAAGAAGGCAAGCGGCGGATATTTTGGCAACTTTCGGCGGACCGCCTCGGCCAGACCAGTTATGTACCTCCGCCATTGCGAGTGGTCCTCGCGACGCCGGGACCCTTGGGATATTCGAGAGCGGTCGTGGCTCCCGTTTGGATGTTCGGGAGTAGGGTGTTGGCGGATGCGATCACCCCTACCGGTGTGGTCGATGTAGTAGACCGCATTTCGGAAGTGTCGTAGTACGAGGAGCTTGTTATTCTTGCGGCCAGCAGGCCATATGAGGCTGTCCGAGGCGAGGTAGCGGTAGGATAGCACAGACTACTAAGCGATTCTGCGGGCCACCGTAGAGCTCGCGGTGGAAGTTCCCAGTTTTAGCGGTCCTTGAACCGCCTAGTTTCAGGTATATCCTTAACCCTGTAGATACTTGTATGTATTGATGTTAATGATGGGTTAAGTGTTAGGTTCGAATAGCTTTGTGCTATAGTGTGATTTAAAAATCGTTAGTGTGAGATGGAAGTGGTAGCTTAGATGTGTTCCGTGTCGGAGGCGGAAGTTGGCGCTCTGATGGGTCAGGTTGGGGCCATGTTGCGGGCCAACCCGCGTCCGTTCGAGGAAAGTCAGCTCAGGTGGTCGCCAGTGGCGAGTCATGAGGGTGCTAGGCCCAGTTTTGATGACCATCGTATGAGTTCATAGATATGTTCGACTGAATCGGTTCGTGAAGGCGAGAATGGCCTTAGAGGAGATCGAGGTAGTAAGATGACCAAGTTTGGAGGTAGTAACTCGAGGGTTGGAAAGCAAGCGTTGACGGAAGTGTGGTACGGATACTAGAAAGAGCTCGAGTGTTCGAGAAGGGTACGATGAGGTAGGGGAGAGGTGAACGAGTGTGATCGTTCTTTTGTGAAATGAAGGTGCAGAGGGAGTATATTTTAGACCTTGGTGGGAACTTTTGTGATACTTGGTGATGCCTCGTGGACTTGGGATTTCGTATTTTTGTGCATTTGTTATTTCATGGCGGTGTGGCATGATTGTTTTTAAATGCGTATAGCGGTGAAGACTATCTTTGGCGCGTGTTTGTGTTGAGACTTGAGAAGGAACATTGGGACGAATGTTTCTAAGGAAGAATGTTATACCCGTATTTTGAGTATATGCGTGGGGACGTGCGTAGAAAATTTGAGCCTTAAGTTAGGCAAGTTTGAAATTTGTACACAACACGATTAGAGTCGTTTTTGACGAAAGCGTTTCCTGACTTTTGTTGGGAAAATTCGGCTATGTCATTTATAATTTTTGCGGATTTTTCCGAGGCGAAACATTTTGGACCAACGAGAGGCGACACTTGTCACCCTCTAATTGGAAAAGTGGGCGGCAACTTTGGGCTAGCTTGGGCGATTTTGTGCCTTTCCTTGGTCAAGGGTTAGGTAGGATATTTTGTGGTAGATGGATAAGGTAGCACATGGCTAAATCTTGGCCTTACACTTGCTATGCACTTGTCTTCATCTTGGCCATTGGTTGGCCTTCACTTGACCTATAAATACCCTCTAGTTGAAGACATTCTTCATCCTAAACTTGAGCAATCTATCTAAGTCTCAAACTACTCCCTCCTCTCGAGTTTCATCCACCACACCTTCCCCTTTGGCCAGAGCTCCCTCCCTTTGTAGTGGTTAGGTGTGGTACCCCCTAGCCTAGTTGTTTTCGTATAATACCCTTGTTGTGGTATAGAAATACTCTCTAGTATTGTTATATGTCCAAATACCTTGGCCCAAATACCTTGTAGTTTTCCCAAGGTTACACTTTTACAAAAGCCCAGAAAATACGATTATACTTCCTTTAGCCACAAAAACGAAACCCTAAGGAAATCTTCACCCGTTGTTGAAGTTGTAAGTAGAAGTTGGTTAGAACTTCTAAGGGTTGTTTGGGCGCTGAGTAGGAGCTAAGCGTTGCTCAGGATCGACTTTATACTTGGATAATTTTGGGCTTATCGAGGTAAACACTACTGTCCTTCTATTGTAATTGGAAATTACATAAGTGTTGAATATATAGTTGTTGTATACTATATATAGAACTGAACTTAGTATTGTGGCAATGTCTTTTGACTTAAGCCTGAAGAATAAAGAATTGAACAGTAATCACATAGAAGGATAATAAAGAGAAGAATGATGTAATTACCTAGAAGTATTACAGTAGACTTATGTAACATTGCTGTGTAGTAGAATTGTACGCGTCTGGTTAGACGTGTTAACCCCCCCCCCTGGTTGGCTTGGTAGCCGACCTCGATAAAGGAGGAGATTTACGCTGTTGCGGGGGGGGGGGGAGGTGCTGCCGAATTTTCTGTAGAAAGATAGAACTTGTGTTTTGGGGTTAATAGACGTTTGTGGCCTTTATAGGTGAAAGTACTAAGAGTAGCGTATTCTACTCGAGGAGTGGAAAGGACTAGCAAGGTTGTAGTACTTGGAGCTTTTTGCTTATTGTCGATAATCGTCGCGAGGTATGTGAACCTCTTCCTATCTCTTCTAAGCATGATATGTGTGAACTACGTAGTACGGTAGACGTACATGTGTTAACTGTGTTTGATTGTTCCTAAAACATAAAGTGTTATAACGGCTTTATGGGAAGTTGGTTATAACAGCTTTATGTAGGTAAGAAAATACTTTGTGGTTTTAAAAGGTAACTGATGTGAATTATAACTGGCTAGTTATAATAAAGAACTTGATGTATTTCAAAAGATTTATAAATCGTTTTGAAGGGAGAGTAACACTTGGTTTTAAAGGTTTTAAAAAGAGTTATACTAGCTTTATGGGGAGTTAGGTATAATGTCTTAAGAGAGGTAAAGAAAATGGTTTACTGATGTTAAAAGTTAAGAGACTTGATCTTATAAGATAAGAGACTTAACTTATTTGTTTTAATGTGAATGTTTGTGTGAAACCTCATTCGTGAGTAATGAGTACTTGGTTTTATTTAAAGGGAATGATGTTTCTTGATTTGAAATCGAATGTGTATCGACAAACCACTGCAGCGTTAATAAAGGAAAATGTATTAAGTAATGAAGTATTATTAAAACCAGTAGAAACCTCCATCTGCATAGAAACTAAGATGAGACAAAATGATATTACATTTTCTAGATCATGGCTGCTGTAATAAGATTGTTATAAACAAGAATAACCTACTCACATATATGGCATATGTTACTCAATGTTTTAAAAGAGATTAAGACTA
This sequence comes from Przewalskia tangutica, assembly GCA_029844215.1. Lineage (NCBI taxonomy): Eukaryota > Viridiplantae > Streptophyta > Magnoliopsida > Solanales > Solanaceae > Przewalskia > Przewalskia tangutica. The sequence goes on from CM056724.1 coordinate 51,907,855, forward strand.
TGAGTTATGAAACCTTTCTAAAATAAGTGACTTAGGCATTTGAAATTAGGCAAACTTGAACGTTTGGAAAATAATGTTGTTACTTGATTTTACAAAAGGGGAAGTATTTTGTTTACTTAATAAGATAGTCACTATTTTAATACTACGTATTGTGTGACTTATGTGAAAAGCGGATCTTTTAAAGGGTTTAACGTAAGTAGTACTTTAGGTTAAAACCTGACTTTGGCATAAAATGAAGGTACTTGAGTGATGTATAACTTGCCTATGCTTGTTGTTGTGAAACTTGCCTATGCTTGTGATGATAGCCTTTGTTATGCAAGTGTGGTGTTTCTGTGTTACCGCGTCTCTCGATAGAGGGCCGGTTGACTTGTTGAGAACTTACTTGGACGTCTTTGGCGGTGATGGAGAATTCCACGGGTATGTTTCCATTTTGATTCTTGTCTTGTTGTTGATATCACATGGACATGTCTACACCGTCACGATATTAGGGCATGCGGCCATGCGGCGGGTTGATTACGATATATGGTTATTGCGCAACATGGGCGTGTCACTGCCGTCTGATTCCGGGGCATGTGGCCATGCGGCAGGGTTGACCACCCAGTATAGTGTTATTGAGGTTACCTGGGCATGTCTACACTGATGTAGTATTCCGGGGGCCTGTGGCCATGCGGCCGTGGTATTATTGTTGATGTCACTTGGACATGTCTACCGTCACGATTCCGGGCACGTGGCCACGCGGCCTTGTTATTATTGTTGCATCATGGACATGTCTACCGGCTGATATTCGGGGCATGCGGCCATGATGCGGACACGATGGATGTTGTGGGCGTGAGACCCATAGTTCTATTTGAGTGGTGACTTTGAGGGCGTGAGTCCCTGACTTGACTGCTTTTATGTTGCGTACTGTATTTTGGTTATCATACATGTCTCCTGCGTTTTAAGCTATTATGATTTCATTTACAGTATTTGACAGTTTCACATACTTGGTACCTGTTGTACTGACCTCCTTCGGGGGGCTGCGTTCATCTGCAGGTAGTACATCGGCCGTGGATCCGCTCATAGGATCTCTTTTCACGTGTGGGAAAGCTCGTTCCTTCGAGGCTTATCTTTGGTATGTTTCCACTGAGTTGTAGGTTCTTGTACATTCGGGGTATGGCGGCCCTGTCCGTCATAGTTGTTGTAAATCTTAAGTGCAGAGCCTTTGTTGTGGCGGGGTTTGTAAAAGGATAAGCTGTTGGGTTTTTATGTATATATCTTGAAAGGCAACTGTTTTGGTTGGCCTGTTTATTTATCATGTCTCTCATTTCATGTTTAAAGTTTTTATTTCCGCTGGTTTTTCTCTGATGTTGTATCGCTAGGGTGCCCGGGGTAAGGCACCAGTCACGGGCCCGGATTCGGGTCGTGACAGAATAGTCGCCTTTCGGCATATATATATAAAGAGTGAACAGTTACATCCCAACATTACAACATGACTACAGACCTCTAGGAATGTAAACAACTATGGCGGGACAGGGCCCCGCCATATCCTGAATGTACATATATCTACAACATCAGGGAGAACCATACCAAAAGTCGAGCCTCCGGAGAAGATGGAGCTCCTGACACCAAAGCAAAGATCCTAAGGATGCGGATCTAGCACCTGCTTGCCCTTACCTGCGGCATGAACGCAGCCCCCCGAAGGAGGTCAGTACAACAGGTACCAAGTATGTGAAACTGTAAAGTAATGAAGTAAAATCAAAGTGTTTAAAACCATTTGCAAACACAACCAGTTCAACTGCACATAGTGCCACAACATAAACAAGAGCAAAATAGATATAATGTAACTGGTCTTTTCTAGGCCGCGAATGATCGAAGCAAGGCCAATCGTCCATAGTATCATTATCTGTGCCTAATCCTGGACTTCCCGCAGTCCGCATAGGTAACACACAGACCCGCATGAGGTATTCCTCGCATCGGGGGTAGCTAACCCCGGTACCCTCCTGGACTCCCGCAGTCCGCATAGTCTCATAGATCGCATAGTCACACAGACCGCATAGGGCATCCCTCGCATCGGGATAAAACACCCGGAATGATCAATCCTGGAACTTCCGTAGCTCCGCATAGTCACACAGACTGCATAGGCCGTATAGACTCGCATCAAGGGTGGCAAGCCCTCGGTATAACAAGTCAAGGGGTATGTGATATAATAACAGTACAACGGTCTTAACGTTTAACAACGTAAGAACAACAAGAATAACATCACAAGACACTAACACACGTAGTATCATAACATGATTACTTATCAAACCATCTTACTACATTTTGCAGAAGTCAATACAAGATTTTCATAAACAACTAAGTAAAACCGTTCCTTTTATCTTTCTTAAGTCGTTATACCTAACTTCCCATAAAGCTAGTATAGCTCTTAAGCTTTCTGTTTAAAAATCAAGTGTTACTCTTCTTTCGAAAATGATTCATAATTCTTTTGAAATACTTCAAGGTTCTTATTATTTAGACTCGAGTCGAAAGACGTTAAGTAAAACCATGTTCAGTTAACACACGTACGTCTACCGTACTATATATATTTTTTAAAATATCATGCTCAAGAGGATAGGAAGAATCACATACCTCCTCGGCGAAATCCACCTGCCAAGTCGAATATGTCGCGCGCAGAGAATCAACCTATAATAGTCAGATACGTCTATCAATGTCTAGACTACTCAGACTATTCTAAGCGAGAGGTTCTCTATTCTACGAAAAATTGGGCAGCACTTCCTACCCGCCAAGCTACACAAGTCATCAGAATACGGTCTATGTAAATGCAGTTCAATCTTCTTTATTATTCTTCTGATGTGATTTCAGTTCAATTCTATTCTGTAATATCCTTCTATGTAATTACAGTTCAATTCTCTTCTTTTAATATCCTTCTATATAACTTAGTACTATTTATATACTACTACAGTATGTGATCTCCAATACTATAGAAGGATAAGATTATTTACCTCGATAAGCCCAAAATTATCCAAGTTAAATGTCGATCCTGAGCAAGGTTTAGCTCCTGTCAAAGCTCCAAGTCAGCTCGAAACCCTTAGAAGTTTCTAAACAACTTCTACTTAATACTATAAGTGATTTGGGCTAGGGTATTTTGGAATAGTAACTACACTAGAAGGCAACTTTCTACAAAGAGAGGGGGGGCATTCTCGGCCGAAGCCACTAGGCTAGAGGGGGAAGAGGGTTGGGACGAAAACACTACAAGGGAGAGGGAGGATTTTGAGACTTAGAGAATTGTGCTTGTGGATGAAGAAAATCTTCAAGTTAGGGGGGTATTTATAGGCTAACCAATGGCCAAGATGAAGGCAAGTGGAGGGCAAGTGGAGGGTGGGGATTCACCCAAGTGTCCTTATCCATCTACTACACAAAAATATCCTACCTAACCTTGACTAAA